>OZ014525.1:393698621-394948621 GCA_963966055.1 Lathyrus aphaca | reverse complement strand
GGAGACTAACACTGGAGATGGGCCACTGACGGGCTGATACTGGTGATGCAGGTGACTGAAGCAGGTAGCTGATGAAGGTAGCTGAAGCAAATGGCTGGTGTGCAAGGGCCTATGCAGATGAAGGGGTCAAAACCAAGCCAAATGTAATATGGATACCCTGAAAAACAAATAAACACATGTTAAATGATGCAATGATGATGTATGCAAATGATATGCAAGGGTTTGTGATCAAGCTGGATCTGATTACTGCCTTGGTATAAGTCCATGTATGTCTAAGAAGTCCAGATGGAGGTTCATAAGTCCAGTAACCAAGGTGGGGGACTCAAATAAAGAGTCACATATCCAGGGTTAAATCACAAGAACTGTCCAAAGTGAAGCATTCTCAAACATAATAAGTATCAGGGTATGATGTGGCCAATGGTTCCTACAAACCTGTAAACAGCCCAACCCCCTCACAGGTGGTGTTCTAAAACAAGGATCCTCAGACTTGGATCAGTTATGAGAAGTGTAAACACTTCTAACCAGGAGGTGCAGTGTTTACAATAACCATAAAAAATCCTCCTCTAATTCACCTCAGTTTCTGAAGGTCATAGTAAAGGTCATCCAGACTTAGCAGGCTTCCCAGATAGCCCTAGCACTACAGGAAATCTGTAGCACAGAGTTCTCAAGAAGAAACCCATATCTGAACCGTGTTTCATATTCCCGCACCAGACCGAAATGGAATGGGAAAGAACATGAACCACTCTAGCCTAGGTGTCACTCAGGTCCCAGGTATAGGACCTTAAACTCTCAATAGAACCCCCACCCACCAAGACAAAAAACAGATCCAGCCAGATAACAGTATGACAGTATGATGATATAAAGTTGTAAAGAAAGCAATAACTAACTGTACATAAAGCAGTAAATAAAACAAATATACAAACACAAATAGCACATAACACCCCAGTAAACACAAATCAAACAAGCGCTAGGAGGAACCCACAAAAAGAACCAGAAGCCCTGGTTACAGTATAAGGGTCCCCAGCAGAGTCGCCAAGCTGTCGCTCCCACCAAAATGACACCTGGTCAGAAGGGGTACAGACGCGAACGGTCGGCGAAAGGAGGGATGAGAACACACAGGAGTGAACTCAAGAGAAAGAAAAGAGTCGCCAGCTAGGCATTTTTATCCCGAAGGAAAGGTAATGCTGCATAAACCTAGAAAAGATATGGATAAGACGGTTGCGAACCAGAGAGACTGAGAAAGGGGGTTGGTTACAACCTGGGAAGGTATTAGCACCCAGACTGTCCGCCGTACTCGACGGGATCCACGCTTACAAGATTTGTGTTTTAAAGGGGTAGTGTCAGTGCAATTTGTGTATCAAAGCTGGAAAGAATGCAAGTGTCAGTGTAAAAGAAAAGTGAAGTGTAATATGTACAGTGTCAGTGTGAGAATAAGAATGCAATGCTCAAGACTGAGGCCTAAAGAATAATGCTGGAAAGAGGGGGAATATACAGAGACTTTTGTTCGATAACTGTTAAGTTATGCCTACGTATCCTCTCGTGCAATGAGGAAGTCAGAACACCGTAGTTCGACCCAAAGAGACTGAAAGATGAATTGACTTGTGAGCTGCTTACTTATGTATGCTCAAGTGTATGACCTGTCTGGCTCAGGTACAAACTGTCTTGCATTAGACGGAAGAAGCAAGTTCTCGTTTGTGAGTGAATTTAGATGAGAAAAGAATCCCGGAGGAGACGATTATTGTTTGTTTTTGTATTTTCAGTATTTTATTGCATTTTGAAGTTTGTCATAAGTTAATGAGCTTAAGTCTAAACCAATGGATTTAGTAAACTCATCACATCTTCCCTCTGATTAGGGGTAATGAGAGTACCTTAAGTGTGAAGTCAGCTTCTCACACTTAATCACCATGATGTAGGATTAAGATCATTAACCTACTTGTGATTATTTAGATGCTTTTGGTGTTTTTGTTTAGTGTTAAGTAATGGGATTAAGCCATAATCAGGGATTAAACAGACTCATTACACCATCCTAATAGAAGGATAATAGATGAGAATGTTTAAGCTGAGGAAAGCTCCTCAACTTAATCCATGATTAGGGATTAAACTCATGACAAAACAAAGCCTTTATTAAGTGGATTTTAGTTAATGATTAGATGATGAAGTGAGTTTTAGGGTTTGTAAGACAACTTGAGGGGGACTTGTCCATTAACACTAGGGTTAGTCCTTCTTAACCAGTTAAGGAAGAATTAGAACCCTAATGCAAAGCCCAAGTTACAAGCTTGATGTCTTAATGATTATTAGATGGATTGATTAAAGGATTTTAAACACATCAAGGGTTTAACACTTAGGATTAAAGTTATACACTCCATCCTAATAGAAGGATGCAGGCATAAGCTTAATCACAAAGTCTTAAAGCCTTTAGGGTTTAGTCCTTGATTATGAGATGAGAAGAGAGGACTCAATGAGACACAAAGGTAAAAGCTAAGTGGGGGGACTAATCAAACCCTAATCATTGTCAAGCTTGGTTGTTCCTAAGGTTTGTGAGGTTTACAAGAAAGATCTTCAGAGAAACCACCAGGAAGCAGATGAAAGGAGCAAAGAGAAGCAAAGTAACTTGCTTCATTTAAGAAGACAAATCACTTGAAGAAAGAAAGTAAGATGAAGAAGAATGAGCAAGCTCAATCTCAAACACAAGACAAAATGCAGCAATGATGCATAAGAGAGATGAAAAGAGATTGTGAGAAGTGAAGGCAAATTCACTTCTCAAAGTAACTTACCACCTGAAAAGTTAGTGAAAGAAATGCAATGCAATGCAAGTGAGATGCAATGTATTGATACAAACCAAAACCAGAAGCATGAGTATGATGATAATGATGCTAAGAGATGATGCACACATGAAGCAAAGCATGGGAATGATCATACAAACATATGGATGCAAGAGAAGCATGCTTAGAACCATGAACATACATGAAAAGTTATGAAATGCAAATGACATACAACATGGCAAATGAAAGATGCAATGATCACATATGGCCTTAACATGTCCTAAGATGTATTATGAATCAAATGGATGCACAAAATGTCATGGCAAGTCATGGTATGCAAGCAAATGGAAGATGGATGCAAATGAAAGCCCAAAATTAGGGTTTATGACTAATGTACAAAACAAAATCCAAAACCAGAGGCAAACATTATGATAAAAAATTGAAAATGCATTCAAAGGAACCCTAAACCTATACAAACTCACTGCCCAAAGGAGGGGTTCTAACTCTTAACCTAATGAGGGTTATGAATTTCCTAAGATTGCTAGGGTTTTAAGGTACCTTGTCAAGAAAAATGTCAAACAAATAGGAAATGTAAGATCAATTCATGCCAATTTAATCCTATAAACTACATGCTATACAAGATGCAATGCAAGAAGAATCAAGGTCCAACTCTTAAAGGCTAGGCAGAAATGAATTTTTGAAGATTGAATCAAAATAATGCCTTGAAATGAAATTAATTCCATGGAAAATTGTCAAATGACATCAAGATCAAAAAAGAAATTTGGTTTGAGAGTTGGACAATGTTTCTAAATGATTTTAAATGTCTCATGAATTTTTTTGTGATTTTAAAATACCTAAAAGTATTTTTAATTAATTAATTCTCATTAATCAATTAAAAATAAACTTTTAAATATTTTAAAAATAATTTTTAATGCAAAAAATGAAAATAAAAATGTTTTTGGTTTATGAAAATTAATTGAACCTTTGACAAAAAATTTCAGAATTTTTGAAAATGTTTTACTATTTTTTATAAAATGTACAAAACAAATGAAATAAAATGAAAATATAAATGAATTTAAACTGAAAATGAGAAAGTCAGCGCATCCAAGGGCCAAGATTCAAACGAAAAGGGAGGGAATTGACTAGCGCGCGCATCTGGACGGCTCACATTCAAACTTACGTAATTAAGACTAAACCCTAATTAATTAACCCTAATAACTTTCAGATGACCGGAACAGTGTTCCGGTCATCTTCTCCGACGAGCCAAATCTCTAACTCTCTCTAAACTCCATGAAAATGAAATCTAATTGCCCAGAATCCAACCCCATTCAACACTGAATCAAAACCCCCAAACAAAAACCATTTTTCGTTCATCAATCATGCAAATCGAAGCAAGACAAATTTAGGGCAGAAAGTTTCAGACAACTCATACATGCTCAATATTCCACCATTTTCATTTTTAAACACATCACGATGATCAGGATAACATGTAGAATCAATTTATAACAAGTAAATGAAGTTCTGGAAAATTTGTTCTTGATAGATACCTGAACTGAAGTCCTTCGAACAGGAGCTTTCTGAGCCTTTCTCCTATGCAAACAGACTCCTTTGGTCCCCCTGAGCTCAATGGAATGCTTCACAACTCTTGTTGATGGCTGGTTTGGGAGATGGAAGAAGTTCTGTTCAAGGGGGGTGGTGATCGTGTTTTGGTTTCAGTGGCTTTCAGGTTATTTTAATGGTTGGTTTGTGATCAGCAAGTCATGTGGAGATTGTTTGTGAAGTCTGTTTGTGTGTTTGATGCTTGTGGAGAGTGTTTCGAAAGGTTTTGCAAATGAAGCATAAACTTGGAACTATGGCTTCTCTTCTAATTCAGGCTTGGATGTGTGGTGTGTTATGCTGGCTTTGGTCCATGTATCAAAAGGTGATAGGTCAGAGAGTTGTTGGTGGCCTATGGTGATTGGTATGGGCAAGTTGCCAAAATGTCAAACTTTGTGTAAGAGAGGTGTAAACACCCCAAATTTTCCCTCACCCATTCACACCATGGCTTGTGATCACCCTCATATGCATAAATACAATCATATCATCTCACATCTCATTTTTTATCCACTGGATAGTTTCTAAGGCATCTGCACCTAGGGTTTGTGATCTGAGCAACCTCAAGGCTTCTTGAGGCACTCCAAAGGCTACCAATCAATTCAAAGTGGTCCATGTGTGTTCTTATATCATATTTCATCTCCTCAAAGTCAAAATTGCAGAGGAATCACAAGAACTAGGGTTTGAGTGGATGCAGAGCCAGGTTGAACTGCACAGTTGACTGAAAATTAGGGTTTTGGTTTCAGAGGCCATAACTCCAAATTTTTTGGTCATTCTTGTTTCCATTGATCTCTATATGGTATAGGGAGTATGCATATCAATGTTCATGAAGAAATTCCATGGGGAAGTCATCTGATCAAGAGTTGACTTTTCAGACAAGTCAGTGCAAAATCAGGGCATCTGAGGCCCCCAATGACCCAACCAATGGGTGATCTTCATCATTTTGAGTGTATATGATCTTTATTTGATCATGGAAGAAGGTTGAAGTTCATAAAAATCAAGAATTTAGGGTTTTTGCAAATGTTGACTTTTTGGGCATAGTTGACTTTTCAAGAATGCTTCATTTTAGGACATTTTTCAAGCCATGATTCTTGATCCAAAAAGGCTTCAAATGGAAAAACTTTGGTCATGAAAGTTGTAAATCTCATCTTTCCCTTTTCAAAAAGTACAAGAACATGATCAAACTCTTCTTGGATCAAAAGTTATGGCAATGCAAAGTTGGCAAAAATCATTAATTTCTAAGGCATGCTTCAAATGGAAACTTTGCAAAATCTTGGACAAATGCATTATGTGACTTCTAATTCCTCTCAAACCAGTACACAAACATTTCTCTAAGTCATAAAATCAGAATTGGATCAAGTTTGCCCATGGTTTGGTTTGTGTAACAAGGCATTTTCTCATAGAATTCCATAAAGCAACAAGTTGCAAAACTCATGATCATGCTTCACCAACTTGCTGCCTTGAATGCTGGACCAAGCTGACATTTCCCCCTCATCTTGCTGCGCATAGCCCATGCCTTGTACCAAGCTAGCACCTCACCATACTTTCTCTTACACAAGAGTTGACAAATTGCAAAAGTTGCCTCACCTATCCATAAAGCACATGTCAAATCAACTGACCAATGAGAGAGAGTCATGTGGACAATTTGCAAGCAAAACATAAGAAGAAGCAAGGCTGAAACCAACTCATTCACCACATTCACAAAAACCTTCCATTTTGCAAAAGCTTTCGAATTTCTCTATACAGCCTGCAAACACTCAAACCTTCTTCATCATCCAACTCAACACACTTCATAGACCTCAAACCACCCAAAGCATAAGCCTGAAACAGCCAAAGCACCACACTACCATTCTTCACCCTCATTCTGCAGTTCCATTCGAATCTTCCATCCTAGCTCACAAACAGCCAAACAAACCTTGCAAAGCTTCTCCATACATCATCTGGACCTCAAACCATCATTCACAATGGCCTGAATCAGCTAGAATCACTATAGCCATTATTGACTGAGCTTGAAGCAGGAGCTTTCGAAACTCATCAACCAGCCTACATAAATTGTTCTAAGGCATTCAAACATCATCAAGGGGTCCTAAGGAGTGGTTTGCACTTAAAGAAAGAGCCAGAAAGTCTTCAAGTGGAGAGCTTCAAATCTCAGGTAGCCTGAAATTTATTTTTCCAGAAATGATTTTTCTTGTTACAAACTTGCTCTTCATGTCTTGCTGATCATTCTGGTACCATTGGTTTTGAAAATGGTTTTGAAATAAGCATTTAATTTGTGTCTGAAGCTTGCGTGACCTAGAACTTATTTTCTTCGATTCAGTTGATTTAGGAAATATAAATTTGTTTTGAGAGAGGGGTTTGATTCGTGAGGATGTGAGGATCATTTCCCAGTACTTGTTTTTCATTTTTGATGCGTTTTGAGGGATTTGGGTAGTTTTCAGGTGAGAGCTGGCCGGAGAAGACGACCGGAAGTCTTCTCCGGCCACCTGAAAGTAGTTTGTGCCCTAATTGCGCAATTAATTTCAGTTTGAATGTGAGCCGTAGATAGCCATTGACCAGTTGACTTCCCTCCAGTTTTGATGGCCCAGATGCGTTTGATTAGCCCTAACCTTTTTCATTTAGTTAATTAATTCATAATTAGACTAATTTAATCAGAGTCAACCTGGACCCTTAGATCACGCGCCAGTCAACACTTTCAAATCCTAGGCGCATCCTGGCCCTCCATCCCTCTAACTTTTTATTTTATTTGTTTTTATTTCTTTTTATTTCATTAAATTTGCACAATTAATTTAAAATAGCAAAAAATTCTTAAAAATTATGAAACTTTTTTCTTTAAAGTTTTATTAATTTTTAAGACCCAAAAATATTTTTATTTTATTTTTTAGCATTTAAAATGTATTTTTAAATATTTAAAAGTTTATTTTTAATTGATTAATGGAAATTAATTTATTAAAAATACTTTTAGGTATTTAAAAATTACAAAAAAATTCATGAAATGTTCTAAGACATTTAGAGACATTGTCCAACCTTCAAACCAAATTTATTTTTTGATCTTGATGCATTTTAAGAATTTTTCATTGAATTAAATCATTTTTTATGCATTATTTTGATCACAAATTCAAAAATTCATTTCTGCCAATTGGTGAAGGTTGAGACATTGATTCTTCTTGCTTTGTCTTGTGTTTTGCATGTAGTTCCTAGGATAAAAAGGCCATGAATTGTTCTTGCATTTTCAAATTGTTTGGCATTTGTTTTGTTAAGAACCCTAAAAAACCCTAATAACTTAGAAAATTCATATCTTGAGTTTGGTTGAGAGTTGAGAGCTCCCCTTTGGGCAGTGGTTCATCATAGGTCTAGGGTTTCTCTGAGTGCCATTTTCCATTTTTTATCATGAGGTTTGCTTCTGTTTTTGGTTTGTGTTTGATGTTTGATCCATGAACCCTAATTTGGGCTCTTTCTTGCATCCTCCTTGCATTCTCTTGCATAACATGACTTGTCTTTGCATTTTGTGCATTCTTGTGATTCATTTGACATCTTAAGACATGTATAAAGCATATTTGATCATTGCATCTCATATTTGCCATGTCATTTGTCTTGTATGATTCATAACTTTTCATGCTTGTTCATGCTCCTTAGCTTGCATCATTTGCATTCATGATCTTGTATGAACATCCCCATTGTCTTGCCTCATGTTTGCAGCACCTCATAACATCATAATCATCATCAACATGCTTCTGGTTTTGCTTAGCATCATATCATTTCATCTCACCTTGCATTGCATTGCATTTTCTTTCTAACATTACAGATGGTAAGTAAACTTGAGAAGTGGATTTGCCTTCACTTCTCATACCTTTTCTTTTCATCTCTCTTGCATCCATTACTGCATTTCTATTTGTGTTTGAGTTTGAGCTTGCTCATTCTTGCTTCTCCCACTTTCTTTCTTCAAGTGACTTGACTTCTTGAATGAAGCAAGTCACTTTGCTTCTCTTGATCCTGTTCATCTGCTTCCTGGTGGCTCCTTTGAAGGTTGTTCTTGCAAACCTCACAAACCTTAGGAACAACCAAGCATGATAATGAATTAGGGTTTTGATTAGTCTCCCCCCATAGTTTTACCTTTGTGTCTCTCTTTGAGTCTTCTCTTCTCATCTCATAATCAGGGACTAAACCCTAAAGGCTTTAAGACTTTGTGATTGAGCTTATGCATGCATCCTTCTCTTAGGATGGAGTGTATAACTTTAATCCTAAGTCTTGAACCCTTAAGGTGTTTAAATCTCTTAATCAATTCATCTAATAATCATCAAGACATCACACTTGTAACTTGGGCCTTGCATTAGGGTTCTAATTCTTCCTTAAGTGGTTAAGAAGGACTAACCCTAGTGTTAATGGACAAGTCCCCCTCAAGTTGTCTTACAAATCATAAAAAATACTTCATCATCATACCATTAACTAAAATCCACTTAATAAAGGCTTGTTTTGTCATGGATTTAATCCCTAATCATGGATTAAGTTGAGGAGTCTTCCTCAGCTTAAACATTCTCATCTATTATCCTTCTTTTAGGATGGTGTAATGGGTCTGTTTAATCCTGGATTGTGGCTTAACCTCATTACTTAACACTAAACAAAATCACAAAAACATCTAAATAATCATAAGTAGGTTAATGATCTTAATCCTACACCAAAGGTGATTAAGTGTGAGAATCTGACTTCACACTTAAGGTACTCTCATTACCCCTAATCAGAGGGAAGATGTGATGGGTTTACTAAATCCATTGGTTTAGACTTAAGCTCATTATCTTATGACAAATCTCCAAAAGCAATAAAAGACTGAAAACTCAAAAAAAAAACAATAATCGTCTCCTTCGGGATTCTTTTCTCATCATCTTCACTCACAAACGAGAACTTGCTTCTTCCGTCTAATGCAAGACAGTTAGCATCTGTGCCAGACAGATCATACACTTGAGCATAGGCAAGCAAGCAGTTCACCAGTCAATTCATCTTTCAGTCTCTTTGGGTCGAACTACGGTGTTCTGACTTCCTCATTGCACGAGAGGATACGTAGGCATAACTTAACAGTTATCGAACAAAAGTCTCTGTATATTCCCCCTCCTTTCAGTTTCATTCTCTTAAGCCTCATGATCTTGAGCATACTCTTTTCCTTACACTGACACTTCATTTATACACTTCACTCTCTTTTACACTGACACCTGTACATCTCTTCCAGCTATTTCATACACAGATTGCACAGACACTACCCCTTTAAAACACAAATCTTTTAAGCGTGGATCCCGTCGAGTACGACGGACAATCTGGGTGCTAATACCTTCCCAGGTTGTAACCAACCCCCTTTCTCAGTCTCTCTGGTTCGCAAACCGTCTTATCCATGTCTTTCCAGGTCTATGCAGCATTACCTTTCCTCCGGGATAAAAATGCCTAGCTGGCGACTCTATTCATCTCCAGTGAGTTCACGGCTGTGTGTTCTCATTGTCCCTCTCGCCGACCGTTCGCGTCTGTACCCTCATCTGACCCCGTGTCATTTGTCGGGAGCGACAAGAGGTATGGGCAATGGTACAACTTTCTTTTTGGCTTTCTTTGGCTCATCTTGAATCAAGGAATGCTATGGAACAGGTCTAGAAGCAATGCAGCAAGTGGTTGGTGGTTTGTGATAGGTTTTGCAAGTTTCACAAAGTTTGGTTCCTTTGGGATTTCTTGAGGTTCAAGGCACGAAATGAGATGATTCTTTGGCCCATTCTGAATTTTAGAGGTCATGTGATCATGTTGTGAAGAATTTGTACACATTTGAGGCCCTTAGAACACTTGATCATACCATTTTGCAAAATGCCTCTTTGGTAGAAAACTTCAAATTATGTAATTTTGGCCAACTTTGACAAGCCATAACTTTTGATCCAAAATGAATTAGGTCAAGTTCTTGTACTTTTTGAAAAGGGAATGATCCATTCTACAACTTTCATGACCAAAGTTTTTCCATTTGAAGCATTTTTGAATCAAAAAGCAAGGGTTGAAAAAGTTTCCCAAAATGGCAATTTTCATTATAAGTCAACTTTCCCAAAAAGTCAACTTTGCAAATGACTTGAAATTCTCCAATTTTGTGAACTTATAACATCTTCTATGATCAAATAAAGGTCATACACAATAAAAATGATGAAGAACACCCTTTGGTTGGGTCATTGGGGGCCTCAGATGCCCTGATTTTACACTGACTTGCTCAAAAAGTCAACTCTTGATCAGATGACTTCCCCATTGAATTTCTTCATGAAAATTGATATGAATGATCCCTATACCATATAGAGACCAATAGAAACAAGAATGACCAAAAAAATTGGAGTTATGGCCTTTGAAACCAAAACCCTAATTCTAGGTCATCTGTGCAGTTAAACCTGGCTTTGCTTCCATGCCTTTCTCAGTTCTTGTGATTCTTTGACATTCTTGACTTTGAGAGGATATAATATGATGCTTGAACATACATGGACCCCTTTGAAGTGATTGATTGCCTTTGGAGTGGCTCAAGAAGCTCTTGGATTGCTCAGATCACAAACCCTAGATGCAGATGACTTTGAACCAATGCAGTGAATCAAAAATGTGGTATGAGATTCTATGATTGAATTTATGCACATGAAGAGATCACAAGCCATGGTGTGAATGGGTGAGGGCAAATTTGGGGTGTTTACACACCCGACCTGCGAGGCCATGCAAAAGGTTTCCTTGTGCTGCTGGAGCTGGCGCCATTATCAGAAATCTTACCCATCTTTAATAAACTTTCAATTATCTCTCCTACTATGACCACGTCAGCAAAGCTAGTGGAAGCGAAAGCAGCCAGCCTATCAATGTATGTCCCCTGTAGGGTGTTCATGAACATATCGACCATTTCTCTTTCCGACATTGGAGGTTGAACAACCGCAGCTAACTGTCTCCACCTCTGAGCATACTCTCTGAAGCTTTCTCTGGAGGATTGTGACATACTGTAACACGGTGGGAGAACTGACTTTAGTTATGTTGCGGATAGCAAGAGTCGCCACCGACTTTTATTTTATCCAAAGGAAAGGCATAAAAGAACAGGAAAGACCTTTTAAAAGATTTTTGGGTCCGGGGGGTAGGTTATGTAAAGGGAAGGTGTTAGCACCCTTTACATCCATGGTTATCCATGGGCTCTTAGTTACTTAGCTCACTTTAAAATGTTTTTGAAATTGTGAAATGTGTGAATGAAAATTTTCTTAAGAGTTTTATAATGATCCATGTACGGATGCGTAAAAAACCTTTGTTTTGAAAATTGTTTGAAATGTGTGAAGTGTTTGAAACGTTTTTGAAAAGTGAGCAAGTATCTAAGAGGAACCTACCCTAAGTTTAAGTCTTTTCTGTTCTTGAATCCTTTAAATGGTAAGACTATCCCTATTATTAAGGAATAGGTAGTCATTACCTTGGATGTGATGGGACAAGTGAAGGGACATTTGTTATTTAGGCAATTGTGGGGTGTATAAGCAATTCGAAGGGACTTATCATCTTTATTCGAAAGGGACAAGATCATTACGAAGGCAACATTCGAAGGGACTTGATCTTTTTATCTGTTTAGGGACTAGATGATGTGAGATGAGGGACTTTTGCTTTATACACCCTACTTGACCTTTTTGTAATAGGCAACATGAGAGGTATCCTTAAGGAAGTGAGATGGCGATCAAAGATCGACTTACGTGTGTGAGTGTATAATTTTAAATATTTATCTTTTAAATTAGTGATCTAAATTGATTTTACATTACAAATATGTTTACACTCCCTATTTACTAACCATGGCATTTGAAATATAAATATTTAAATATTACTATTACAATATTACACAAAGGAAACAATTACATAATAATCATAATTAAAGCAAATTAAATAAATAAGCAAAAATAAATAATAATGATATAATTGGGTTAGTAAAAATAATAATAATAAAAATAACACAAAGATGAATGGGGTTAGTAATAATAAAATAAAATAACTATCATATGAAAATAAATAGAATTAGTAATAATAAAATAAACAAGAATAAAAATAAAGAAATTAGCATAATAAATTAAAAGTTCAATTTTAATAAACAATTATTTTTTAAGATTTTTAAGAAAAAAAATAGGCAATTTCACACTATATACTAATTATTATGAAAAATTAAATTTTATGTACATATTATAAGGATAATAGTTAATTAAATAAATAAATTATAATAATAAGCTCAAATAAGGAGTTTTTAATTGTTTTAAATATAATCTAAAATGATTTACATGCAAAAGCTATATTAAATAATAATTATAAACAAATTATAAAAAATACGTACATAATTAAAATTTACAAATAAATAAATTAAGATTTATAATATAATTTAGGTTTGTAAAAAATATTAGGGTTTGATTTAAATAAAATATTTACAACTTATATATAATAAAGATTAATAAAATTATTTAGAAAGAATAATTACTATTTATTTACAAATTATATATATTTAACAATATGAGTATATAATATATAAATATAAATAATTAAATTTTGAAAAAATAAAATTTGATAAAAATTGATTTTTTAGGTATAAGAAACAAATATGTATTTATTTTAACATTTATTCATTTTATTAAATAATTAGGATATAAACAAATTGAATAAAATAAGAAAAAAACAAGTGAAAAAAACTTACCTGGGGCTGGGATTCGAACCCAGGCCCTAGGCTTCAATCTGTGAGTCCTCCACCCACAACCACTAGGCCAGCGTGCATTTGTGAATATGAGATGAATACAGGTTATTATATTTTAAACCTGAAAATAATGATGAATATTAACAAAAAATTATGCGCAAGCCAGGGATCGAACCCCTGTACCAAGCTTTCATACGTGCGTCCAAAACCACCAGGCCATCACCACCAATCTGATAATCTCCCGCAACCAATAAATTATAAAATAAGGCAGTTTTTGAATTACGATTTTGGCGCCATCATCTTCAACCTCCAGACCTGGGGGGTTTCCTGCGAAATTTATTACAAAATTTGCTGCGAATTTATTTTGCAGGAGATCCTATACTTTCTCAATATCACATAATACGTAAAATTAATCCAAATTATTCGTGTCATTCAATTACCCATGACCTACACAACTCAATCATGTTCTCAAAAAGCTTTTAAATGGCTTAAACTATAAAGCCCCAAATTCGGCTTATGAACCCTAGCCATGGTGGAATGTGATACCTGCATCAAATCTTAAAACCAAATATCCAGAAACATTCTATGAAGCATTATGAACAATAATCAATCATCAAAAACATGTTAAAGTGCATATATATGTGAAATCGAAAACTTGGTTTTCAAGAACATGTGAAGAATCGGTTTCAATGATTTATGGGGTTCTGGATGCTGATAAGCATTGCTATGCGTTCAGTGAACATCAAGGAACCTATTGAGACCTTTAGAATGTATTGAAAGAGCCTATAAGTGGGAATCCGAATTGAGATTTTTTTTGATGAATTTTGAAAGTTTGAAGTTGTTGTTTGAGGCTGCAAATTCGTCCCATTAGCATTGCTATGTGTTCATGTATATATAAGGATTGAATTAGGTAAAAAAGAATGGGCTTTGTATCATGAAAATTGATTACTTGATTATGAAGAAATCTCTCATCCAAAAATATCAAAAAATCCAATATATCCTTACTATCTTGGTCTAGCACGAATTTGGATATGAATAATTGGTCTTGAATGGTGTTTATGACCTTCTAGAATCACAATCTCTTCCAAATATATGATTTTCATATTTTATTTTAATTTAATTTGTATTTTAATGAATAAAATTCAAATAAATATTAAATAAAATATAAAAAATAAGAAAATGAATGGGTTGGTTCGTGCTTGATGTTTTTATAAATTTTGGATGGCAATTTGGTGGGCTCATTTAGCAAAACTTGGTTGAGGCCTTATTTGCTTCATAAATTCCCCAAAAATTTCCCAACTTTACAAGGGCACAAATCCTTCAATTTTAATGCTATGAAGGTGTTCTTGGACATTTTGGAAAGCTTAGAGAGTCCTCTAACCAACCCCATTGGTTTCATGTCCATATCATTTACCATTCTCAAGTTATGCCCTTTTGAAGTTGTTGACTTTTTGTTGACTTTCAAAAGGACCTATAATGTCTTAGCTCATACCTTCCAAATGAAGCATTTTTGGGCTTGTGAGACACAAAGTTGTAGAGAATTCAATTTCCTTCAAAATGAGCTTTGGATGGGAAAAATGTGATGAAGCATGTGAAAGTTATGGCTGGTCAAAGTTCAGTTGACTTTTCCTATGAAAACCCTAATTTAGAAACTCCTGATTCTTGATGATCTGAAATCTCCTTGATGAATCATGATCAACCCTTGATCAAATGATGAATTTTACTTCATATACTTGATGTTGGAAAAAACTCATGAAGTTTGACCTTGGTTTGACCACAGTTGACTTCAGTTTGACTTTTTAACTGCTTTGACTTACTGATCATCTGACTGAGCAAACCTTTGGGAAAAGTTCTGAAATTTGTCATGGGGATTCTTAGACACATATAAGATGTTATGAAGCTCACTTGAAGTCTTGGAAATCCATTTTTCCTGATTAAAGTCAAAACCCTAGTTTTGGATGCACTGCTTAGGAGGATGCATTTTCTGAGGGAATTGTCAAATCTTCTGACCAATTGTGAACTTTGTGAACCTTGTGAACCTCATAGGATGTCTTGTGAACCTTGTGAACCTCATGGAAGGTCTTGTGAACCTTGTGAACCTCATAAAGTGTCTTGTAAACTTCATGAACCTCATGAAAGGTCTTGTGAACCTTGTGAACCTCATGGAAGGTCTTGTGAACCTTGTGAACCTCACAAAGTGTCTTGTAAACTTCATGAACCTCATGAAAGGTCTTGTGAACCTCATAAAGTGTCTTGTAAACTTTATGAACCTCATGAAAGGTCTTGTGAACCTTGTGAACCTTCTTAGCACACAAAGTCTTGTATTGTGAGGGCAAATTTTGGGGTGCAACAGCTGCCCCTGTTCAATTTTCTGAAACCTGAGGGGTTAGATTGGTATATTTGCCAGTCGTGACCTGGAAGGTTGAAGGGGATTGAACACAAAAGCCCAAAAATTTGCACTCACCGGCGCGTAGAGTGATACTGATGACTAGTTGAATATGCTTGAGTGGGCTTAAAGATGCCACTTGGAGAAAACATTTTCAGATACATTTCTTGGAGGATAAAGCAGTCCAAAATATGAAGACATAATGATAGCTTTCAGGAGGATAAACAACGTCCTGAGGTAATGGTGATAGCTTTCAGGAAGATAAACAATGTCCCGAGGTAGTGGTATGCTTTCAGAAGGATAAACAATGTTCTGAGGTATAAGTATAACTTTTGGGAGGATAAACAACGGCCCAAAGAAAGATATGCTTTCAGGAGGATAAACAACGTCCTGAGGAAATGGTAACCTTTGGGAAGATAAACAACGGCCCAAGGTCATGATATGCTTTCAGGAGGATAAACAATGTCCTGAGGTGATGATATGCTTTCAGAAGGATGAACAACGTTCTGAGGTATAAGTATAACTTTTGGGAGGATAAACAACGGCCCAATAGTCATGATATGCTTTCAGGAGGATAAACAACGTCCTGAGGAAATGGTAACCTTTGGGAAGATAAACAACGGCCCAAGGTCATGCTATGCTTTCAGGAGGATAAACAACGTCCTGAGGTGATGATATGCTTTCAGAAGGATGAACAACGTTCTGAGGTATAAGTATAACTTTTGGGAGGATAAACAACGGCCCAATAGTCATGATATGCTTTCAGGAGGATAAATAACGTCCTGAGGAAATGGTAACCTTTGGGAAGATAAACAACGGCCCAAGGTCATGATATGCTTTCAGGAGGATAAACAACGTCCTGAGGTGATGATATGCTTTCAGAAGGATGAACAACGTTCTGAGGTATAAGTATAACTTTTGGGAGGATAAACAACGGCCCAATAGTCATGATATGCTTTCAGGAGGATAAACAACGTCCTGAGGAAATGGTAACCTTTGGGAAGATAAACAACGGCCCAAGGTCATGATATGCTTTCAGGAGGATAAACAACGTCCTGAGGGAATGGTATGCTTTCAGGAGGATAAACAACGTCCTGAGGTATAAGTTGTTGATGAAGTTTGTCTGCTGGAGAATTAACCTGAAAAACAAGATTATAACATTCTGTATTATAATATTAGTTTATGCATTATGTATGCATGTATAATATGATGCACTTAAGTAATGTATTATGTATTTATGGATATAAGTTATGGTATGATGTAAATGATGTATGTATGCATCATGCGGCCTGACGCGTCCGGATATCTTTGTATAACAACTGCTGGCCAGGGAAAATAAATCCTGATTTGTTGCTGAAGAATATGAGGAAATTGTTCTCGTCATGTTTGATATAGTATAACCTCCCGTCTTCGTTTGGATGGCAATTTGGTGGGCTCATTTAGCAAAAATTGGTTGAGGCCTTATTTGCTTCATAAATTCCCCAAAAATTTCCCAACTTTACAAGGGCACAAATCCTTCAATTTTAATGCTATGAAGGTGTTCTTGGACATTTTGGAAAGCTTAGAGAGTCCTCTAACCAACCCCATTGGTTTCATGCCCATATCATTTACCATTCTCAAGTTATGCCCTTTTGAAGTTGTTGACTTTTTGTTGACTTTCAAAAGGACCTATAATGTCTTAGCTCATACCTTCCAAATGAAGCATTTTTGGGCTTGGCTTGTGAGACACAAAGTTGTAGAGAATTCAATTTCATTATAAATGAGCTTTGGATGGGAAAAATGTGATGAAGCATGTGAAAGTTATGGCTGGTCAAAGTTCAATTGACTTTTCCTATGAAAACCCTAATTTAGAAACTCCTGATTCTTGATGATCTGAAATCTCCTTGATGAATCATGATCAACCCTTGATCAAATGATGAATTTTACTTCATATACTTGATGTTGGAAAAAAATCATGAAGTTTGACCTTGGTTTGACCACAGTTGACTTCAGTTTGACTTTTTAACTGCTTTGACTTACTGATCATCTGACTGAGCAAACCTTTGGGAAAAGTTCTGAAATTTGTCATGGGGATTCTTAGACACATATAAGATGTTATGAAGCTCACTTGAAGTCTTGGAAATCCATTTTGCCTGATTAAAGTCAAAACCCTAGTTTTGGATGCACTGCTTAGGAGGATGCATTTTCTGAGGGAATTGTCAAATCTTCTGACCAATTGTGAACTTTGTGAACCTTGTGAACCTTGTGAACCTCATGGAAGGTCTTGTGAACCTTGTGAACCTCATAAAGTGTCTTGTAAACTTCATGAACCTCATGAAAGGTCTTGTGAACCTTGTGAACCTCATGGAAGGTCTTGTGAACCTTGTGAACCTCACAAAGTGTCTTGTAAACTTCATGAACCTCATGAAAGGTCTTGTGAACCTTGTGAACCTCATAAAGTGTCTTGTAAACTTTATGAACCTCATGAAAGGTCTTGTGAACCTTCTTAGCACACAAAGTCTTATATTGTGAGGGAAAATTTTGGGGTGCAACACATACCCATTAGGAGAGTTATGTTAGGAGCCATGTCTAAATTGTATTGATATTGGCGTATGAAAGCCTCCGCCAAATCCTTCCAACTTCTGACTGTTGCTCTAGTCAGATGAGAGTACCACTCACGGGATGCCCCGGTCAAGCTATCTTCAAAGTAAAACATCCATAGCTTTTCATCCATAGTGTAAGCTGTAAACACCCCAAATTTGCCCTCACTCATTCACACCATGGCTTGTGATCTCTTCATATGCATAAACTCAATCATAGCATCTCATATTGCATTTTTGATTCACTGCATTGATTCTAAGTCATTTGCATCCAGGGTTTGTGATCTGAGCAATCTAAGAGCTTCTTGAGCCACTCCAAAGGTCATCAATCACTTCAAAGGGGTCCATGTATGTTCAAGCATCATATTATATCCTCTCAAAGTCAAGAATGTCAAAAAATCATAAGAACTGAGAATGGCATGGAAGCAGAGCCAGGTTTAACTGCACAGATGACCTAGAATTAGGGTTTTGGTTTCAAAGGCCATAACTCCTTTTTTTGGTCATTCTTGTTTCTATTGGTCTCTATATGGCATAAGGATCATGCATATCAATTTTCATGAAGAAATTCAATGGGGAAGGCATCTGATCAAGAGTTGACTTTTTGAGCAAGTCAGTGCAAAATCAGGGCATCTGAGGCCCTCAATGACTCAACCAAAGGGTGTTAATCATCATTTTGATTATGTATGATCTTTATTTGATCATAGAAGATGTTGGAAGTTCACAAAATTGAAGAATTTCAAGCCATTTGCAAAGTTGACTTTTTGGGAAAATGACTTGTAATGGAAAATTGCCATTTTGGGAAACTTTTTCAACCCTTGCTTTTTGATTCAAAAATGCTTCAAATGGGAAAACTTTGGTCATGAAAGTTGTAGAATGGATCATTCCCTTTTCAAAAAGTACAAGAACTCATTCTAATTCATTTTGGATCAAAAGTTATGGCTTTGCAAAGTTGGGCAAAATCATTGAAATTTCACTTTTGCACAAAATGGAAAACTTGCAATTTCTCATGGCAAGCCTTTATGTGACTTCAATGTGACCTCTAATCATCATACCAATGCAATGCATGACCTAAAATCAGAATTGGCCCAAGGAATTTTCCATTTCTACGCCTTGATTTTCACATAACCATAAGTCATTTTTCATGAAGGTGCAAAGAGGGATTTCTTGCAAATTGATTCTCAAAGGGTTTGTTTGACCTCTAACTGATCTCAAGACTTTGCCATGACCTAATGAAGCATGCTTCACCAACAATTCAGAAAGTTTTCTCACAGTCACATAGCCAAAAGTCATGAAATGCAACAAGTTATTAAATTGCAAAAACCTTTCCAACTCATGATCCAAATGCAGCAGTCTCTCATGAGCCATCCAAGGGCCATCCTTGACTCAAGCTGAGGTAGGACAAGCCTTTAGACTGCCTCTACCACAGCCCATGCTGCAAGTACACAAAACTTGACTTTTTGGCCAATCATCCCATACCAATCCCACAGTGCACACCTGCTCTCCAGATTTGTTGGGATAGTTTATGGATCACCTAAGGATCATAAAACATAACATACACAAGCCTGAAACACACACATTGCAGCACAGTCCAAAAACTGTCAAAACCTTTCCTTCTTCGAATCACACAACACAGCCATCAAACTTCAATAATTCCTTCACCAATCAACCAGAAATCATCCATAGAACAGATCCCACCCCTCACAATGATCTGAAACAGCACACACAAGGACCTCATTTTCTGATACACCAGAACTGAACCTCTCAAAATAGCCAATTTAAACTCCATTCAAGCTTGCCATTAGCACAAAGGGAACCATTGGAGGTGGTTTGCACAAAGGAAAGGCTCAGAAAGCTCATTTTTGAAGGTCTCCATCTCAGGTATAGCTCAAGAACTTTTTTCTCAGAACTTCATTTTCTTGTTACAAATTGAATCTACATGTTGCATTGATCATCTGGATGTATTTAGATTTGAAAATAAGTAAGAGATGACCATTTCATGTCACTCTGAAAGTTTGCTCGTGTTTCGTATTTTCATTCGATTCAGGCTCGTGAGTGAAAATAAATGAGTTTTGGGAGAGGGGTTAGGTTTAGATTGAGGAGAAGATCATTTTGGTGGAAGAAATTCCATAATTGGTAACCTGTAGCGAAATCTAGGGTTTGGGTTCGCCGGAGAAGACGACCGGAAGTCTTCTCCGGCCACCTGAAAATCATTAGCCCTAATCTGTGTCATTAATGAGAGTTTGAATGTGGAGCGTAGGATGGTTTGACCAGGGTTGACCCGCGCGTGTTTGGATGGTCAGGATTCATCATTTAGCCCTAATCCTCAATTAACTTAATTAATTCAGTTTAATTAATTTTAAAATCAGAATTAGCCAGGTTTGAACTTGGGCCATTGGATGTGGCGCCAAGTCAACCTTTCCCAGCCCAGAATCAATCTGGTTCGTCCATTGTGCATACTTCTCATTATTTTAATTTTTATTTTCATTTTATTTGATTTATTTTGCACATTTAATTTAAAATAGCAAAAAATGTTAAAAAATTCTGAAATTTTTTGTCAAAGGTTCAATTAATTTTCAGAACACAAAAATATTTTTATTTTTATTTTTTGCATTAAAATTTATTTTTAAATCATTTAAAAGTTTATTTTTAATTAATTAATGAAAATTAATTAATTAAAAATACTTTTAGGTATTTAAAAATCACAAAAAACTTCATGTAACCTTTAAAAACATTTAGAAACATTGTCCAACCCTCAAACCAAATTTCTTTTTTGATCTTGATGCCTTTTGATAATTTTCTTTGGAATTAATTCCATTTCAAGGCAATATTTTACTTCAAACTTTAAAAATTCATTTCTGCCTAACCATTGAGAGTTGGACAATGATTATTTTTGCATTGCATCTTGCATAACATGTAGTTTATGGTATAAAATTGGTTGGAATTGATCTTGCATTTTCATTTTTGTTTGGCATTTTTCTTGACAAGGTACCTTAAAACCCTAGCAATCTTAGAAAATTCATAACTCTCACTAGGTTAAGAGTTGGATCCCCTCCTTTGGGCAGTGAGTTTGTATAGGTTTAGGGTTCCTTTGATTGCATTTTAAAATTTTTATCATGTCATTTGCTTCTGGTTTTGGATTTTTGCTTTGTATGTTGCATATAACCCTAATTCATGCCTTCCTTTGCATCCATCTTCCATTTGCTTGCATAACATGACTTGCCATGACATTTTGTGCATCCATTTGATTCATAACACATCTTAGGACATATTAGAATCATGTTTTATCATTGTATCTTTCATTTTCCATGTTATATGTCATTTGCATTCCATAACTTTTCATGAACATTCATGGTTCAAAGCATGCTTCTCTTGCATCCATATGCTTGTATGATCATTCTATTGCTTTGCTTCATGTTTGCATCATCTCTTAGCATCATTAACATCATACTCATGCTTCTGGTTTTGGTTTGCATCATCACATTGCATCCCATTTGCATTGCATTTCATTTCTTTTGTTAACTTTTCAGGTGGTAAGTTGTTTGAGAAGTGAATTTGTCTTCACTTCTCACAATCTCTTTTCACCTCTCTTATGCATCATTGCTGCATTTTATCTTGTGCTTTGGTTTGAGCTTGCTCATTCTTGTTCCTCTTACTTTCTTTCTTCAAGCAACTTGTCTTCTTAAGTGAAGCAAGTTGTTTTGCTTCTCTTTGCTCCTTTCATCTGCTTCTCTCCTTGGTGGTTCTTTGAAGATCTTTCTCTTAAAACCTCATAAACCCTAGGATCTCCAAGCATGATAACAATTAGGGTTTGATTAGTCCCCCATTTAGTTTTACCTTTGTGTCATCTTTGTGTCTTCTCTTCTCATCTCTTAATCAGGGACTAAACCTTAAAGGCTTTAAGGCTTTGTGATTAAGGTTATGCCTGTATCCTTCTATTAGGATGGAGTGTATAACTTTAATCCTAAGTGTTAAACCCTTAATGTGTTTAAATCCTTTAATCAATTCACTTAATAATCATCAAGACATCAAGCTTGTAACTTGGGCCTTGCATTAGGGTTCTAATTCTTCCTTAAGTGGTTAAAAAGGACTAACCCTAGTGTTAATGGACAAGTCCCCCTCAAGTGGTCTTACCAACCATAAAATTCATTTCTTAATCTTATCATTAACAAAAATCCACTTAATAAAGGTTTGTTTTGTCATGAGGTTAATCCCTAATCATGGATTAAGTCGAGGAGTCTTTCTCAGCTTAAATGTTCTCATCTATTATCCTTCTATTAGGATGGTGTAATGAGTCCATTAAATCCTTGATTATGGCTTAAACTCATTACTTAACACTAAACAAAAACAACAAAAACATCTAAATAATCACAAGTAGGTTAATGATCTTAATCCTACATCATGGTAATTAAGTGTAAGATGCTGACTTCACACTTAAGGTATTCTCATTACCCCTAATCAGAGGGAGGATGTGATGAGTTTACTAACCCATTGGTTTATGCTTAAGCTCATTAACTTATGACAAACTTCAAAAAGCAATAAAAGACTGAAAACTCATAAAACAAACAATAATCGTCTCCTCCGGGATTCTTTTCTCATCTCATTCACTCATAAATGAGAACTCGCTTCTTCCGTCTAATGCAAGACAATTTGCACCTGAGCCAGACAGGTCATACACTTGAGCATAGACAAGTAAGCAGTTCACAAGTCAATTCATCTTTCAGTCTCTTTGGGTCGAACTACAGTGTTCTGACTTCTTCATTGCACGAGAGGATACGTAGGCATAACTTAACAGTTATCGAACAAAAGTCTCTGTATATTCCCCCTCCTTCCAGCATCATTCTCTAGCCTCATAATCTTGAGCATTTCATTCCTGTTCTTACACTGACACTGTACATTTATACACTTTACACTTCTTTTACACTGACACTTGCATTCTTTCCCAGCTTTGATACACAAATTGCACTAACACTACCCCTTTAAAACACAAATCTTTTAAGTGTGGATCCCGTCGAGTACGACGGACAATCTGGGTGCTAATACTTTCCCAGGTTGTAACCAACCCCCTTTCTCAGTCTCTCTGGTTCGCAACCGTCTTATCCATATCTTTCTAGGTCTATGTAGCATTACCTTTCCTTCGGGATAAAAATGCCTAGCTGGAGACTCTATTCATTCTTCCTCTTTCGCCGACCGTTCGCGTCTGTACCCCATTTGACTTAGCCTCATTTGGTGGGAGCGACAGCTTGGCGACTCTGCTGGGGACCCTTATACTGTAACCAGGGCTTCTGGTTCTTTTTGTGGGTTCCTCCTAGCGCTTGTTTGATTTGTGTTTACTGGGGTGTTATGTGCTATTTGTGTTTGTATATTTGCATTTATTTACTGCTTTATGTACAATTATTTATTGCTTTCTTTACAGTTTTATATATCATACTGTCATATTGTCATCTGGCTGGATCTGGTTTTTGCTTTGGTGGGTGGGGTTCTATTGAGAGTTTAAGGTCCTATACCTGGGACCTGAGTGACACCTAGGCTAGAGTGGTTCATGTTCTTTCCCATTCCATTTCGGTCTGGTGCGGGAATATGAAACACGGTTCAGATATGGGTTTCTTCTTGAGAACTCTGTGCTACAGATCTCCTGTAGTGCTAGGGCTATCTGGGAAGCCTGCTAAGTCTGGATGACCTTTACTATGACCTTCAGAAACTGAGGTGAATTAGAGGAGGATCTTTTATGGTTATTGTAAACACTGTACCTCAGGGTTAGAAGTGTTTACACTTCTCATAACTGATCCAAGTCTGAGGATCCTTGTTTTAGAACACCACCTGTGAGGGGGTTGGGCTGTTTACAGGTTTGCAGGTACCCTTGGCCACATCATACCCTGATACTTTGTTTTGATTAAGAGTGCTCCATTTTGGGACAGTTCTTGTGATTTTAACCCTGGACATGTGACTCTTTATTTGAGTCCCCCACCTTGGTTACTGGATTTCTGAACCTCCATCTGGACTTCTTGAACATACATGGACTTATATATCAAGGCAGTTAATCAGATCCAGCTTGATCACAAACCATTGCATATCATTTGCATACTCATCATTTGCATCATTTAACATTTGCTTATTTGTTTTTCAGGGTATCCACATTATATCTGGCTTGGTTTTGACCCCTTCATCTGTATAGACCTTTGTTCATCAGTGATCTGCTTCAGTTATCTGCTTCAGTTACCTTCATCACCAGCATCAGCCTATCAGTGGCTCATCTCTAGTATCAGTCCTCATCATCAGTACTTGTTGTTTAGCTCTTCATCAGCAGTCATGGTACCCAAGAAGAGCAACATCTCATATCATTTCTTTGAACCTGTGCTGACTGGCATCAGGCAGGTCCAGGCACTTATCACTCCAGACCACATCCCATTATTCAGAGAGCATTATGGAGGCATCCTTGATATGGTTATGGACTTGGACCCTTCTCAGAGGAGTTTGATTCACACCTGCCTACAGTTTTATGACCCTCCTTTGAGATGTTTCACTTTCCAGAACTTTCAGCTAGGACCTCTGCTAGAGGAGTTCTCATCACTGATTGGAGTGCCTATTAGGGGTGGAATTCCCTTCAACCCTGAGATGGCTTCTCCCAGCAATGAAGAAGTGGCAAAAGCACTATACCTAGAACCTGTTTTGATTGAGCAGAACATGACAACAAAGGCTGGGATCCCTGGCCTGCACTTGGACTTTCTGACTTCTCAGGCTATCCTGAAGGCCTCCTTGGGAGAATGGAAGGCAGTTTGTGCATTGTTAGCCCTCAGTATATATGGGGTTATACTTTTTGCAGATGAGCCCAAGTTTATCAGCAAGAATGCCATTCATCTTTTCCTCCTGAGGAACCCAGTGCCCACATTGCTGGGAGATTTCTATTACTCTGTCCACCAAAGAAATGAGAAGCAAAGAGGGAGGTTGGTGAGATGCTGTGCTCCCCTGTTCCATACCTGGCTGCTTAAACACTTACCCAAGACTGATGCCTTCTTGAATCCTCACCAACAGAAGAATTGGGCTAAAAGACTTATTGCTTTGACTTCAGATGACATCAGATGGTGCACCCAGAGCACCAAAGGCAGGGACATAATTACTAGCTGTGGACAGTTCCCCAATGTACCTCTAATAGGAGTGAAGGGTTGCATCAACTACAATCCCTTGCTGTTTAAAAGACAGTTGGGATATGCTTTGGTTCACCCTCCTAGAGTGCAAGACTTGGCTGAAACCCTGTATTGTGAGATAAAGCCTAATCTAGCTATTGTCAGACAAGCATCCTGGGCTTGGGAAAACATCCAGACCAAGGGAATGGCCATTCTTGGGAGATGCAACAATGTGGCTTCAGCTCAGTATTATGACTGGTCTCATGCAAGGGCTCAGCTTTCTGGGATGCCTTTCACCATTGAGGATGCACCTGGACCATCCACAGCACCACCTCCAGCCACTGTCAGCCTGGAAGAATTTGAGAAACTGAAGGAGAGGAATGAGAATCTGTCTCAAGCTCTAAAGAGAACCCTCTGGGAGAGGAGTGATGGTCGTCTGGACATTGAAAGGTTGGAAAAGCTTAAGGTGGAGCATCTAGCCAGGATTGAGAAAGCAGAGGACTACATCAAGAAATCAAGAGCTGGAGAGCAAATTTTGAAGAATGCCTGTAAAGAGGCCCAGTTTCAGAAGGCTAGGACTGATCTCTATCTGAAGGAAAGTCAAGCTAGGTGGGTCAGGATCACTGAAGCCTGCACTAAAAAAGATAAGAGAACTCAAGACAGGATTGAGCAGTTGGAGGCCAATGAAAAGAAGCAACAGGAGGCTCTGCTAGCAGCCCAGAAGGAGATTTCAGAATTGAAGCTTAGGGCTGGTGTGAAGAGGTCAAAGGACCAAGACAGGCACAAGAAGCTGACCACTGCTATTGCCACCAGAAACCTTCTTATCAGAAACATTACAGAGCATCCGGCTGGTCCTGTAACTGAAGCACTTCTGAAGGAGGTTAAGGAGGATGAGTTTGGCCTAGATGTTTGACTATTTTGCTTGTTGTTATTTCCATTTCATGTACTTTTCGTTTGTTGTATTTTGACCCCTCAGGGGCATGTGTTGTAAAAAACAAACTATGTATGATCCACCATTTGTAATGTATTTATCAGTTTGTTTTATTTGAGTTTCTTTTCTCAAGCAACATCAAAGCATCTTCCTCAGGGTCTGGAAAGGTCAAAACCAAGAGCCAAGCCGGATACCTTGGAAAATAAATAAGCACACTGCATTGCATACTAACTCTTGTTTTGTTTTGTAGGTTTTTGTTTTGTTTGTTACTAACTCTGTTGTGATTCAGGAATTATTGCTCGCCGTCGGGTATTCCCTCTCAACCATCCGCACAGGTATCCTACTCGCAACAATCTTCCTGGTATACAGATGGACCAAGTACAACAAGATCTGACAGAGGTCAGAACTCAGATGGCTAATGAAAGGCTGGAGATGAGAAACCAAATGTCCCAGTTCATGGAAGTAATGAATGGCTTGGCCCAAAGTCAAGAAAGGTTGAGGGCATTGGTAGAAAGACAGACCCCGGAAGAACCCCATCTGGGAACTGGAGGAACAAGTAACAATGAGAGAGGTCAGCCTCATGTTAACCCACCAGTATATGGGCCTCATCTACACCCGGAAGTCAATATCCCGGTTAACGTGCAAGGAAATACAACTGCAGGCAGAATCTTGCAAGAAGACCCCCAAGAGGATCAATTCACTGTAATGTGAGCTGGGGATGAAGCCTATGATAGAAGATTTGATGAAATTGCTGAGAAATTGAGATCTCTGGAGTCTCAAAATTCCCTAGGTTTTGATGTCATGGACATGGGGTTAGTGGACGGGGTAAGAATCCCTCATAAGTTTAAACCCCCGTGCTTCGAGAAGTACAATGGAACTTCCTGTCCACGAACTCACTTGCAGTCCTTTCTGGGGAGACTTAAGGCGTACACTATGGATGAAAAACTGTGGATGTTCTATTTTGAAGATAGTTTGACTGGGGCTTCAAGGGAGTGGTACTCTCACTTGACCAGAGCTACTATCAGGTGCTGGAAGGACCTAGCTGAGGCCTTCATCAGGCAATACCAATACAATCTGGACATGGCTCCTAACAGGACCCTTTTGATGGGAATGTCTCAGTCCTCTAGAGAAAGCTTCAGGGAATATGCCCAGAGGTGGAGACAGCTTGCTGCTGCTGTCCAGCCACCCATGTCGGAAAGAGAAATGGCCGACATGTTTATGAACACTCTGCAAGGAACATACATTGATAGGCTAGCTGCCTTTTCTTCCACCAGCTTCGCTGACGTAGTTATAGCTGGAGAAAGAATTGAAAGCCTTCTGAAGATGGGTAAGATTTCTGATAATGGTGCAAGTTCGTCTAGTAACCCCAGGAAGCCTTTTTTGGGACCTAGAAGAACTGGTGAGACAAATGCCATTCATGCTAGCAGGGCCAGACCTCAGTATGTCCACAGATCAGTAGCAGCTGTCACCATTCCAGCTCCGACTCCTCAGCAACCAGCATATCAACCACAACAACAACCACACTATCAGCAGCAAGTTCAGTATCCGCCACAAAGGACCTACAACAACAGTAACAACAATCAACAGCAAAGACCCTTTCAGCAAAGACCATCACAGACCAATAGGGTGATTGATCCAATCCCTATGCCTTATGCCACTTTATTGCCACAACTCCTAAAACTCAACTTGGTTGAATTAAGGACATTGGCACCACCAGATCCCTCAAATCTCCCAAGAAATTACGATGTCAACGCCAGATATGCCTTCCATTCCAATGCACCTGGCCACAATACGGAAAAATGCAGGGCTTTGCAAATGAAGGTACAAGACCTGGTGGATTCTAAAGCCCTCAACTTTGCACCCCCGCCAAATGTCAACAAGAATCCCATGCCCAATCATGGAGGACCAAGAATTAATGCCATTGAGGAAGACAAGCCATCTTTCTTAATCACCAGTGTTGGGCAGATTCAGACACCTCTGGTAGAAATTAAAGCTCATCTCCTAGAATGCCAGATGTTCCCCGGGTGTGAGCTCGGTTGTGGTTACTGCAACATTTCAGTCAACGGGTGTGATAACTTGAGAAGCGGCATAGATGGTCTTATCAAGAGTGGTATACTTCAGATCACAACAACGACGCCTACAAATCCAGCAATCCCTTTGACAACAATTCCTAACTCTTCTACAACTGCAACAACAATCATTCCGAACAATTCATCAATATCATCAACAATGGCTTCATCCATCACTTCAACAAATCAAATGTCAACAACCATTTCTTCTACAACATCAGCGTCCATTTATTCAGCAGAATCTTCTACAACGCCAACAACAATTAATGAAGATATCTCAGCAGTCACTATTTACTATGATCCGTCAAGTGTTCCTCCAAACAACAACTTTCAACAACAAACAGTAGCACCTCCTGCCAGGTCACCAGTCACTATCTACTACGATCCGCACACCATTTCGGTACCCTCCTCTGCAGCAGTCAGTCCAGTTACCATTACGGTGCCTGGACCAGTTCCATATGAAAGCAGTAATGCCATACCTTGGCATTATGGCTCTGACCTCTACTGCAACGGGGAGAAAATCACTTTGGATTCTTCAACTTCTTCTCCACAGATTGATAATGTTGGGGGAGGCGGAGGCTTCACCAGAAGCGGACGCCTTTTTGCCTCACAATTGCAAAAACCTAATGCCAAAGCAGAAGCTGCTGCCAAAGCAAAAGGAAAGAGTGTGGTAGTTGAAGAACCAGTCATCAAGGAAACTCAGAGGACATCTTTTGAACAAGATGTAGACGAGTTCATGAGAATTATAAAGAGAAGTGATTACAAAGTGGTGGATCAGCTTCACCAAACTCCCTCAAAGATCTCCATATTATCCCTGTTGATGTGTTCCGAAGCTCACAAGAATGCATTATTGAAAGTCCTGCACGCAGCATACGTGCCAGAGGAGATCACTGTTAATCAGCTAGAAACTGTGGTGGCAAATGTTAACACCAGTCATGGACTGGGCTTCACCAATGCTGACTTAACAACTGAGGGACGTAACCACAACAAGGCTTTACACATCACCCTAGAATGCAAGGGTGTTATTCTATCTCATGTACTGGTGGACACTGGGTCTTCACTCAATGTTCTACCAAAGAAAGCCTTGGTGAAGCTGGAGTATCATGGCTTGGCATTGCGTCCAAGTAATTTGGTGGTGAGAGCATTTGATGGCTCTAAGAGATCAGTGCTAGGGGAGATTGATCTGCCTGTGATGATTGGCCCGCAGACTTTTAAAATTACCTTCTATGTGATGGACATTCAGCCGGCCTACAATTGTTTGTTGGGTAGACCTTGGATCCATGCCGCTGGCGCTGTTACGTCTACCCTTCACCAGAAGCTGAAATTCGAGTGGGAAGGCCAGATCATTACCATCTGTGGTGAAGAAGATATCTTTGTTAGCCATCTGGCTACGTATAAGTATATTGAGATGGATGGAGAAATCCATGAAACCATGAGCCAGGGATTTGAAGCCCTGAACATTAATGAAGAAACTGCTGTACTTGGAACCTCCATGACGTCTTATCAGCAAGCTAGGAAGGTTGTTGAAGAGGGTACTGCCCAAGGCTGGGGCAAGCTGCTGCCCGTAGAGAAAAAGGAGGACAGATTTGGGTTCGGTTACAAACCAACTCAACAAGATCAATCAGAGGCTGCTAAGAAGCCCAGTTTTGTCAGCGGGGGAATGCTCACCCCTGATGCAGTGAACAACTTGGAAGACGAGGATGAAAGCGACCGCAACCTGGAGAGCTGGATACGTCCAAGGACCCCGGGGAGCCATGTCTCAAACTGGTCTTCCCAGGAAATTATAAGGGTTACTCCTGCAGAGTAATTATTATTTCCTGTATTTTTAAGCATGCATAAGGTCTTGCATCTTGCCCAAGATGACAAGACTCATTTTGTAATCGGGCCATCTTGTAATTTTGTGCAAACAGATTAATCAATGAATATCGGACATCTTTTGCAAATGAGTCTTTTTCTTTTTCGCTCACTGTTTTCCATTTTTCTTTTTGTACAAAAATAAAATGGCAATGTTTTCCAAAATGATAAACTTCATTTCACTTTTTTTTCTAAACAAGATTAAAATCAATCACTAAAATGAACAATCTAAACCCTTGCAGAGAGTGCCTTTCAGACTGCACCGACAACAACACAGCTATGGCTTCGTATGACTTTGACAATCCAATCAATCAAGCTGATGAAGGGGTTGAAGAAGATTATGAGCTTCCTGAAGAGCTAGCCAGGTTGTTAAGGCAAGAGGAGAAGGTTATTGCTCCTCATCAGGAGGAGATTGAAACGGTTAATCTTGGTACGAAAGAAGATGTGAAAGAGGTTAAGATCGGGGCCTGCCTACAAGACTCAGTGAAAGAACAACTGATTGATATGCTTCGAGAGTATGTGGATGTCTTTGCTTGGTCTTATCAGGATATGCCAGGGTTGGACACCGATATTGTCATGCACAAGCTGCCTTTAAAAGAGGACTGCCCACCGGTTAAACAGAAATTGCGCCGTACTCACCCAGATATGGCAATAAAGATTAAGGAAGAGGTACAAAAGCAGTGGGACGCCGGTTTCCTTGCTGTAACTAGCTATCCGCCGTGGGTCGCTAATATTGTGCCTATGCCTAAGAAAGACGGAAAGGTGAGGATGTGTGTGGACTACCGGGACCTGAACAGAGCCAGCCCGAAAGATGACTTCCCATTACCTCACATTGATGTATTGGTTGATAATACGGCTCAGCTCTCGGTGTTCTCCTCCATGGACGGATTTTCGGGATATAATCAGATCAAGATGTCACCTGAAGACATGGAGAAGACAACTTTCATCACACCTTGGGACACGTTCTGTTATAAGGTGATGCCATTCGGACTGAAGAATGCTGGTGCAACTTATCAACGGGCTATGGTAACATTATTCCACGACATGATCCATAAAGAAATCGAGTGTTATGTGGATGACATGATTGCCAAGTCCCTCACAGAAGAAGACCACCTAGTAAATCTGTTGAAGTTATTCAAGCGTCTGAGGAAGTACCAACTGAAGTTAAACCCCAACAAGTGCACATTCGGGGTGCGATCTGGTAAGCTGCTGGGATTTATTGTAAGCGAGAAAGGGATTGAAGTTGACCCTGATAAAGTCAAAGCCATTCAAAAAATGCCTGCACCGAAGACAGAAAAAGAAGTTTGAGGGTTTCTAGGTAGATTGAACTACATTTCAAGGTTCATATCTCACCTTACGGCAACCTGTGAGCCTTTGTTCAAGCTGTTGAGAAAAGAACAGACGGTCAGGTGGAACGAAGACTTCCAGAGGGCTTTTGACAAAATCAAGGAATACTTGCAAGAGCCTCCGATCCTCATGCCTCCGGTTGAAGGAAGACCTCTGATAATGTACTTGACAATATTAGAAGAGTCAATGGGGTGTGTGTTGGGCCAACATGACGAGTCTGGTCGAAAAGAGTATGCAATATACTACCTAAGCAAAAAGTTTACCGACTGTGAACAACGTTATTCACTGCTCGAGAAAACTTGCTGTGCTTTAGCGTGGGCTGCTCGCTGACTAAGGCAATATATGTTGACCCACACTACTTTATTGATATCAAAGATGGACCCAGTTAAGTACATTTTTGAGAAGCCAGCACTTACCGGACGGGTTGCAAGATGGCAAATGATCCTCACAGAATATGACATTCAGTACACCTCTCAGAAGGCCATCAAGGGTAGTGTATTGTCTGATTATCTTGTTGAGAAACCTATTGATGATTACCAGCCTATGAGATTTGACTTCCCTGATGAGGACATCATGTTCATAAAAGCGAAAGATCATGAAGAGCCTATTCACACTAAAGGGCCCGACCCAGAAGAGGAATGGACTATGATGTTTGACGGGGCTGTTAATATGAATGGTCGTGGTGTTGGTGCGGTACTCATTACGCCTAAGGGGGTTCACATGCCTTTCTCGGCAAAGCTCACCTTTAACTGCACTAACAATGAAGATGAATACGAAGCTTGTATTATAGGTCTTGAGGAAGCCATTGACCTCAGGATCAAGAATTTGACTGTATTCGGAGATTTAGCTATGGTAGTTAATCAAACCAACGACAAATGGTACACACACCAAGATCATCTGATACCTTACAGGGATTATACAAGGAGGTTATTGACTTTCTTTACAACGGTCAAGCTTGAGTATATCCCTCGAGACGAGAATCAGTTTGCGGATGCTCTGGCTACCATTTCATCAATGATCAAAGTTCAAGTTGCCAACTTTGTGCCCCGAATTTCAGTATCCAGACTTGACAGACCAGCATATGTATTTACGGCAGACACTGTTAAAGATGAGAAGCCTTGGTTCCATGACATTAAATGCTTCTTGGAGGATCAAACATACCCACCTGGGGCATCTTCCAATGATAAGAAGACTTTAAGAAGGCTTGCTGGTAGTTTCTTCCTGAACACTGATGGTTCCCTGTACAAGAGAAACTTTGATATGGTACTCCTCAGATGCGTTGATAGAACAGAAGCAGACTTGTTGATGCACGAAGTACACGAAGGATCCTTTGGTACCCATGTAGGAGGGCATGCCATGGCTAAAACGTTGCTAAGATCAGGTTATTACTGGATCACAATGGACGCAGACTGTTGTGCCTATGCCAGAAAATGCCATAAATGCCAGATTTATGCGGATAAAGTGCATGTGCCTCCCAATCCTCTGAATGTGATGTCATCACCCTGGCCTTTTGCTATGTGGGGCATTGATATGATTGGCAAGATTGAACCGACTGCTTCCAATGGCCACAGATTCATCCTGGTAGCCATTGACTATTTTACCAAGTGGGTTGAAGCAGCCTCCTATGCAAATGTTACAAGGCAAGTGGTAGCCCGATTCCTGAAGAGAGACATCATCTGTCGATACGAAGTTCCCGAGCGAATCATTACTGATAATGGTTCCAACTTGAACAATAAAATGATGGCAGAGCTATGTCGGGACTTCAAGATCCAACACCACAATTCTTCTCCTTACAGGCCAAAGATGAATGGCGCTGTTGAGGCAGCTAATAAGAATATCAAGAAGATTGTGCAAAAGATGGTAGTCACATACAAAGACTGGCATGAGATGCTACCATTTGCCTTGCATGGGTACTGAACGTCAATCAGAACATCCACTGGGGCAACACCGTATCAGATTGTGTATGGTATGGAGGCAGTCCTACCTGTTGAAGTTGAATTACCCTCTTTATGGGTACTGATGGATGTTAAGTTGAACGAAGCAGAATGGGTCCAATCCCGATACGAACAACTGAGTCTGATTGAAGAAAAGAGATTAGCTGCAATCTGTCATGGGCAGCTGTATCAGAAAAGAATGAAAAAGGCCTTCGATCAGAAAGTCAGGCTCCGGGAGTACCAAGTGGGAGATCTTGTGCTAAAAAGACTCCTCCCTCCTCATACAGACCACAGGGGCAAGTGGACTCCGAATTATGAAGGACCATTCGTAGTAAAGAAAGTTTTCTCTGGTGGAGCACTGATGCTCAGCACTATGGATGGTGAAGACTTCCCGTCCCCTGTGAATTCAGATGCAGTTAAAAAATACTTCGCATAAAATGACCCGCTGGACATAAAAACAGAATGTAAGTCCAGGCAAAAATAGGGCATCCCGGCGAGTCAAAAACAGAATAAAAGACTCGGGAAAAAATAAGGGAAAATAAATAAAAAAATGTACACCCGCTGAGTTGAAAAGCCGCATTGGACAACTCAGGCAAAAATGGGTATCCCGATGGATTGAAAACCCGAAAGGGCGATCCATGCAAAACAAGGGAATAAGCGAACAACTGCATTCTGAATTCGTCTGTATCACTTACAACTTGGTAAGCTTCGAAAGGATCAAGCTTCTTTCAGAATCAGCCTTCTTCAGAAAGCAAGACGAGAAGAACGTCAAATGTCATACGAGTCATAGCAAAAGGGAAGCTCCTTGAAGCGTCGCCAACATTGCCAACATCTTGTTTCTCAATTTGTAACGATCTCCTCATTTTAGGGGATTTGTTTCTTTGACTGTATCTTGCCAATTCAGGGCACATGAATTAATAAAATCAGATTTTCAGTCATGTTTCGTCTCGTACATTTTATTTATTTATTTATTTATTTTGTTTGCAAAAATGTCCGACGTCTTTAAGATATTGATTGCATGAATACAGATGCTTCTCTTCTAAAAAAATACGTGCTTGCAGGAAATATGCTTACTCCCGGGAGTGTCTGAACTCTTATGATGGAATCCGGTAAGGGATACCTCGGGATTACTTGTGCGCTTCTCTGTCTTTTCAGGATTGCAGGTATTCAAAGCGCAACATGGGGCATGAAAGCTCCATTCTAGCAAGCTGGCAAATCCTTATCTACTCAGTCTTAGCGCCGAAGGTGCTTTCTCCCCAGCTGATTTGCCATCCATTATTCCTCCTCAGCCAAGTACAAAAGCCAGGGAACCATCTCCCCACAGAGTTTCAGCCTCTATCCGGAATAGCAATGCCTGAAGATCTCACAACAGAGTGAAGAAGGCTTCTACAGACCCCAGCTGGGTTCCTCATTAATGAGATGGGTTTATCAGTGACCTATTCCCCCAAACAGAGCCATACATGACAGATCTACCAATGATCTTATCCCCAGCTGGGATGTCCACTTCAAGCAGATCAGCCAGAGATCTTCACAGCAACGGGATCCGAATCCCGGATCGGTATCTTTGCATAATCATAGCATTCACATCATATTCTCCCCACAGAGCGTAGCATTCCGTCTAACACGGAGCATTACGGAAAAAATCAAACATATTGCATAATCATAAGCCATGTACTGATCAAACACTTGTGAATAATGACAATCCGTCAGCAATATACAGAAAACTCCCCAAGATCCCCCGACAGAAAGTCAAAGCATTTGCTTTACACTCATAAATACAAATACACACTCCTTTTGACACCAGTCCGTGTCATCATTCCCCAGTAAAGTCGCCCGAGCATTCTCTACAAATAGACACTTACAAATACAGATACTTCCTGACACCCGTCCGTGTCATATCCCTAGTAGAAAGCCGAAACGTCCTCTTTGCACTCACAGATACATATATCTATACAGATTCCCTGACACCCGTCCGTGTCACCTTCCCAGCATAATTACCTAAACACTTTGTAAACCATACACCTGTTTATATTACACCTTTCTCTTTTGATACTCGTCTGTGTCACTCTCCCCAGCAGGTTAAACACTCGCCTGTACACCACTCATACTTGTTACTTGTACTCACTCGTACAGATACTCGTCCGTATCTCCTATACACCACTTATATCCCCTCAGATCCGACACTCGTCCGTGTTCTTTGTTAACCGGTTGATACTCGTCCGTATCATCATCTCTGAACATGTGTCAGCGTTTGTTTCTACATGATACTCGTCCGTATCATAGTCTTAAGGATGCTCGTCCGCATCTTTAATCCATACACTGTGTCAAACACTTATGTCTTCTTGAATTTAGACACTCGTCTGTGTCTACTATTCCCCAGAAGAGTCCCCGCAGAATCAATACTCGTCCGTGTTCTTTGTTAACCTATTGATACTCGTCCGTATCATCATCTTTGGGCATGTGTCAGTTTTTGTTTCTACCTGATACTCGTCCGTATCATAGTCTTAAGGATGCTTGTCCGCATCTTTAGTCTATACACAATGTCCAAACACTCATACCTTTCATTTCTTGGATGTAGACGCTCGTCCATGTTTACTTTCCCCCCAACGAAGTCCTCAACAAAACTTGTTAAACTATTCCATTTCTATCTGACATTCGTCCTATGTCATGATATCCTTTTGGCAACCGTACCATGCCAGGTGATCGTCCTTCACCTTCGGATGACCGTCCCTCATCCTTTCCCCAGCGGAGTCTTTATTCATTAGACCCCTTTTCTATCCGGCATTCGTCCTATGTCGCGATGCTCTCAGCAGCCGTCCCCTGCTAGGTGATCGTCCTTCACCTCTTGATGATCGTCCTTCATCATTTTGTCCGATGGCCGTCCCCATCGTTGATTTTGTTATCTGACATTCGTCCTATGTCATGATAAACCCTGAGAGCAGCCGTACCCTGCTAGGTGATCATCCTTCACCTCTTGATGATCGTCCTTCATCATGCTTATCCGATGGTCGTCCCCATCGTCGACCTTTTTATCCGGCATTCGTCCTATGTCGTGATATTATTGGCAGCCGTACCCTGCCAGGTGATCGTCCTTCACCTTAGATGACCGTCCCTCATCTTATCCTCAAACAGAGCAGCCGTCCCCTGCTAGGTGATCGTCCCTCACCTTTGATGATCGTACCTCATAATTTATTTCATTTACCTATAATCCCCAGAGAATCTTATATCTTTACCTGATGGCCGTCCCCATCATAATCTCTTATATCCCCAGCTTGTCGGTCGTCCCCATCATTGCTTTATTCCCCGCATTCTTCCCAGCATGTCGGTCGTCCCCGTCATTGTTTCCTTCCCCAGCAGTCGTCCTCTACTCGACGGTCGCCCTCCGTCGCCCGCACTTTATAATATACTTTATTTTCTTTTACAATCTATATCCCTTTTTCTTCTTCATTCTGTGAGTACAAATTTTGGACTGTCTTTGGTATTCAACCACAAGTTATCTTGTTTGCCTGTTAAGCCGTTGCTTACATCCTGCACAGCTAACTCATGTTTGAATAGGGGCAGCTGTAAACACCCCAAATTTTCCCTCACTCATTCACACCATGGCTTGTGATCTCTTCATATGCATAAACTCAATCATAGCATCTCATATTGCATTTTTGATTCACTGCATTGATTCTAAGTCATTTGCATCCAGGGTTTGTGATCTGAGCAATCCGAGAGCTTCTTGAGCCACTCCAAAGGTCATCAATCACTTCAAAGGGGTCCATGTATGTTCAAGCATCATATTATATCCTCTCAAAGTCAAGAATGTCAAAAAATCACAAGAACTGAGAATGGCATGGAAGCAGAGCCAGGTTTAACTGCACAGATGACCTAGAATTAGGGTTTTGGTTTCAAAGGCCATAACTCCTTTTTTTTGGTCATTCTTGTTTCTATTGGTCTCTATATGGCATAAGTATCATGCATATCAATTTTCATGAAGAAATTCAATTGGGAAGGCATCTGATCAAGAGTTGACTTTTTGAGCAAGTCAGTGCAAAATCAGGGCATCTGAGGCCCTCAATGACTCAACCAAAGGGTGTTCATCATCATTTTGATTATGTATGATCTTTATTTGATCATAGAAGATGTTGGAAGTTCACAAAATTGAAGAATTTCAAGCCATTTGCAAAGTTGACTTTTTGGGAAAATGACTTGTAATGGAAAATTGCCATTTTGGGAAACTTTTTCAACCCTTGCTTTTTGATTAAAAAATGCTTCAAATGGGAAAACTTTGGTCATGAAAGTTGTAGAATGGATCATTCCCTTTTCAAAAAGTACAAGAACTCATTCTAATTCATTTTGGATCAAAAGTTATGGCCTTGCAAAGTTGGGCAAAATCATTGAAATTTCACTTTTGCACAAAATGGAAAACTTGCAATTTCTCATGGCAAGCCTTTATGTGACTTCAATGTGACCTCTAATCATCATACCAATGCAATGCATGACCTAAAATCAGAATTGGCCCAAGGAATTTTCCATTTCTACGCCTTGATTTTCACATAACCATAAGTCATTTTTCATGAAGGTGCAAAGAGGGATTTCTTGCAAATTGATTCTCAAAGGGTTTGTTTCACCTCTAACTGATCTCAAGACTTTGCCATGACCTAATGAAGCATGCCTCACCAACAATTCAGCAAGTTTTCTCACATTCACATAGCCAAAAGTCATGAAATGCAACAAGTTATTAAATTGCAAAAACCTTTCCAACTCATGATCCAAATGCAGCAGTCTCTCATGAGCCATCCAAGGGCCATCCTTGACTCAAGCTGAGGCAGGACAAGCCTCTAGACTGCCTCTGCCACAGCCCATGCTGCAAGTACACAAAACTTGACTTTTTGGCCAATCATCCCATACCAATCCCACAGTGCACACCTGCTCTCCAGATTTGTTGGGATAGTTTATGGATCACCTAAGGATCATAAAACATAACATACACAAGCCTGAAACACACACATTGCAGCACAGTCCAAAAACTGTCAAAACCTTTCCTTCTTCGAATCACACAACACAGCCATCAAACTTCAATAATTCCTTCACCAATCAACCAGAAATCATCCATAGAACAGATCCCACCCCTCACAATGATCTGAAACAGCACACACAAGGACCTCATTTTCTGATACACCAGAACTGAACCTCTCAAAATAGCCAATTTAAACTCCATTCAAGCTTGCCATTAGCACAAAGGGGACCATTGGAGGTGGTTTGCATAAAGGAAAGGCTCAGAAAGCTCATTTTTGAAGGTCTCCATCTCAGGTATAGCTCAAGAACTTTTTTCTCAGAACTTCATTTTCTTGTTACAAATTGAATCTACATGTTGCACTGATCATCTGGATGTATTTAGATTTGAAAATAAGTAAGAGATGACCATTTCATGTCACTCTGAAAGTTTGCTCGTGTTTCGTATTTTCATTCGATTCAGGCTGGTGAGTGAAAATAAATGAGTTTTGGGAGAGGGGTTAGGTTTAGATTGAGGAGAAGATCATTTTGGTGGAAGAAATTCCATGATTGGTAACCTGTAGCGAAATCTAGGGTTTGGGTTCGCCGGAGAAGACGACCGGAAGTCTTCTCCGGCCACCTGAAAATCATTAGCCCTAATCTGTGTCATTAATGAGAGTTTGAATGTGGAGCGTAGGATGGTTTGACCAGGGTTGACCCGCGCGTGTTTGAATGGTCAGGATTCATCATTTAGCCCTAATCCTCAATTAACTTAATTAATTCAGTTTAATTAATTTTAAAATCAGAATTAGCCAGGTTTGAACTTGGGCCATTGGATGTGGCGCCAAGTCAACCTTTCCCAGCCCAGAATCAATCTGGTTCGTCCATTGTGCATACTTCTCATTATTTTAATTTTAATTTTCATTTTATTTGATTTATTTTGCACATTTAATTTAAAATAGCAAAAAATGTTAAAAAATTCTGAAATTTTTTGTCAAAGGTTCAATTAATTTTCAGAACACAAAAATATTTTTATTTTTATTTTTTGCATTAAAATTTATTTTTAAATCATTTAAAAGTTTATTTTTAATTAATTAATGAAAATTAATTAATTACAAATACTTTTAGGTATTTAAAAATCACAAAAATTCATGTAACCTTTAAAAACATTTAGAAACATTGTTCAACCCTCAAACCAAATTTCTTTTTTGATCTTGATGCCTTTTGATAATTTTCTTTGGAATTAATTCCATTTCAAGGCAATATTTTACTTCAAACTTCAAAAATTCATTTCTGCCTAACCATTGAGAGTTGGACAATGATTCTTTTTGCATTGCATCTTGCATAACATGTAGTTTATGGGATAAAATTGGTTGGAATTGATCTTGCATTTTCATTTTTGTTTGGCATTTTTGTTAAGAGTTGGATCCCCTCGTTTGGGCAGTGAGTTTGTATAGGTTTAAGGTTCCTTTGATTGCATTTTCAAATTTTTATCATGTCATTTGCTTCTGGTTTTGGATTTTTGCTTTGTATGTTTCATATAACCCTAATTCATGCCTTCCTTTGCATCCATCTTCCATTTGCTTGCATAACATGACTTGCCATGACATTTTGTGCATCCATTTGATTCATAACACATCTTAGGACATATTAGAATCATGTTTGATCATTGCATCTTTCATTTGCCATGTTATATGTCATTTGCATTCCATAACTTTTCATGAACATTCATGGTTCAAAGCATGCTTCTCTTGCATCCATATGCTTGTATGATCATTCTATTGCTTTGCTTCATGTTTGCATCATCTCTTAGCATCATTAACATCATACTCATGCTTCTGGTTTTGGTTTGCATCATCACATTGCATCCCATTTGCATTGCATTTCATTTCTTTTGTTAACTTTTCAGGTGGTAAGTTGTTTGAGAAGTGAATTTGTCTTCACTTCTCACAATCTCTTTTCACCTCTCTTATGCATCATTGCTGCATTTTATCTTGTGCTTTGGTTTGAGCTTGCTCATTCTTGTTCCTCTTACTTTCTTTCTTCAAGCAACTTGTCTTCTTAAGTGAAGCAAGTTGTTTTGCTTCTCTTTGCTCCTTTCATCTGCTTCTCTCCTTGGTGGTTCTTTGAAGATCTTTCTCTTAAAACCTCATAAACCCTAGGATCTCCAAGCATGATAACAATTAGGGTTTGATTAGTCCCCCATTTAGTTTTACCTTTGTGTCATCTTTGTGTCTTCTCTTCTCATCTCTTAATCAGGGACTAAACCTTAAAGGCTTTAAGGCTTTGTGATTAAGGTTATGCCTATATCCTTCTATTAGGATGGAGTGTATAACTTTAATCCTAAGTGTTAAACCCTTAATGTGTTTAAATCCTTTAATCAATTCACTTAATAATCATCAAGACATCAAGCTTGTAACTTGGGCCTTGCATTAGGGTTCTAATTCTTCCTTAAGTGGTTAAGAAGGACTAACCCTAGTGTTAATGGACAAGTCCCCCTCAAGTGGTCATACCAACCATAAAATTCATTTCTTAATCTTATCATTAACAAAAATCCACTTAATAAAGGTTTGTTTTGTCATGAGGTTAATCCCTAATCATGGATTAAGTCGAGGAGTCTTTCTCAGCTTAAATGTTCTCATCTATTATCCTTCTATTAGGATGGTGTAATGAGTCCATTAAATCCTTGATTATGGCTTAAACTCATTACTTAACACTAAACAAAAACAACAAAAACATCTAAATAATCACAAGTAGGTTAATGATCTTAATCCTACATCATGGTAATTAAGTGTGAGATGCTGACTTCACACTTAAGGTATTCTCATTACCCCTAATCAGAGGGAGGATGTGATGAGTTTACTAACCCATTGGTTTAGGATTAAGCTCATTAACTTATGACAAACTTCAAAAAGCAATAAAAGACTGAAAACTCATAAAACAAACAATAATCGTCTCCTCCGGGATTCTTTTCTCATCTCATTCACTCACAAACGAGAACTCGCTTCTTCCGTCTAATGCAAGACAGTTTTCACCTGAGCCAGACAGGTCATACACTTGAGCATAGACAAGTAAGCAGTTCACAAGTCAATTCATCTTTCAGTCTCTTTGGGTCGAACTACGGTGTTCTGACTTCCTCATTGCACGAGAGGATACGTAGGCATAACTTAACAGTTATCGAACAAAAGTCTCTGTATATTCCCCCTCCTTCCAACATCATTCTCTAGCCCCATGATCTTGAGCATTTCATTCCTGTTCTTACACTGACACTGTACATTTATACACTTTACACTTCTTTTACACTGACACTTGCATTCTTTCCCAGCTTTGATACACAAATTGCACTGACACTACCCCTTTAAAACACAAATCTTTTAAGCGTGGATCCCGTCGAGTACGACGGACAATCTAGGTGCTAATACCTTCCCAGGTTGTAACCAACCCCCTTTCTCAGTCTCTCTGGTTCGCAACCGTCTTATCCATATCTTTCTAGGTCTATGCAGCATTACCTTTCCTTCGGGATAAAAATGCCTAGCTGGCGACTCTATTCATTCTTCCTCTTTCGCCGACCGTTCGTGTCTGTACCCCATTTGACTTAGCCTCATTTGGTGGGAGCGACATAAGCCTTCAATCTTCCCAGAAAGGATTGAAGATGGGTATTAGGACAGGAGGTTCCATTATATTTTTCAAAGCAGGGAGGTTTGAATTGTGAGGAATTCTTACTCCCTCAACTAGGCCCATGTCCATAACATCGAATCCCAAGGAGTTTTGGGACTCCAGGGATCTTAGCTTTTTTGCTATTTCGTCCAGACGACAATCATAGGATTCATCTCCAGCACCAATGATAGTAAATTGTTCCTCTTGAGGGTCCTCTTGCAAGGCACACCCTCTAGTGTTACCTTGGGTATTCCTGATAGTGTTGACTTCAGGGTTAAGATGAGGTCCAAACTCCGGGGGGTCAGTATGTGGTTGTACATGATCATTGTTACTGGTACCTCTTGTACCTGGATGATTCTCTTCAGGAGTTTGCCGCTCGACCAACTCTCTTAATCTTTCTAGGCTTTGGGCCAGCCCAGTCATTACTGCCATGAACTGGTTCATCTGAGCCCCCATTTCATTTCATTAGCCATCTGAGTTCTTACATCAGTCAAATCTTGCTGAAGTTGGTCCATCTGTAAGCTCGGAAGGTTGTTTCTTGTAGGATACCGGTGAACTCTGTTGATGGGGAAAACCCTCCTATGAGCAATGTTTCCTGAAACCACAACAAAGTTAGAAAACAACAACAAAAATACCTACAAAACAAAGAATGAGGTTAGTATGCAATGCAATATGTCTATTTATCTTCCAAGGGTATCCGGTTTGGTTCTTTGTTTTTGACCTTCCATACCTCGAGGAATGATGACGTTGAAGAGAAATGAAGCCCAAAGGATAACACACAAACCATATATTACAAATGCAAAAATACATAGTTTATGATTACAACAAGTTCCCATGATGGGTCAAAATACAACAAAATCAACAAGAGTACAAAAAAATACAAGTACGAAGAAATCAAACATCCAGCCCAAAGTCATCCTCTTTGACTTCCTTCAGGAGAGCATCAGTCACTGGTCCAACTGGATGCTCTGTGATGGTCCTGATAAAAGAGTTCCTGGTGGAAATGGCACTTGTCAACTTCTTATACTTGTCTTGGTCTTTTGATCTCTTCAACCCTGCCCGAAGTTTCAACTCGGAGATTTCCTTCTGTGATGCTAATAAGGCTTCCTGACTTTTCTTCTCATTTGCTTCCAACTGCTCTATCCCAGCCTGTGTCTTCTGATCTTCTTGCAAACGAGCCTCAGTGATCCTGACCACCTAGCATGACTCTCTTCTAAGTAGTGCTCAACTCTGGCCTTCTGAATCTTAGCTTCTTTGCAAGCATTCTTCAATACCAACTCCCCTGCTCGGGCTTTTCGATGTAACCATTTGTCTTCTCAATCTTGGTCATATGCTCGATCCGGAGCTTCTCTAACCTCTCATTGTCCAGAAGAATATCATTCCTCTCCCAGAGGGTCTTCTTCAGGGCTTCAAAAAGCTGAGCATTCCTCTCTTTCAGCTTCTCAAACTCTTCTAAACTGACTGTAGCTACAGGCTCTACTGCTGATGGTCCTGGCACATCCTCTAGGGTGAATGGCATACGGGTAGTCTGTCCTCTGAGGTGAGACCAATCAATGTACTGAGCTGAAGCTATGTTGTTGTACTTGCCAAGAATGGAAGTCCCTTTTGTCTGAATATTATCCCAAGCCCAGGCTGCTTGTCGGATGATAGCATGATTATTCTGAATGTCACAGTAAAGTGTTTCTGATAAGTCCTGCTCTCTTGGTGGATGTACTAAGGCATACCATAGCTGCCTGTTGAACAACAAAGGATTGTAGTTGATGCAACCCTTCATTCCAATAAGAGGCATATTGGGATACTGCCCACAACTTGTGATTATGTCCCTGCACTTAGTGCTCCGAGTGCACCACCTGATGTCTTCTGAAGTGAGAGAAATAATTCTCTTAGCCCAATTTCTTGATTGATTAGGATTCAAGAAAGCTTCCATCTTTGGCAAGTGTCTCAATAACCAACAGTAGAAGAGAGATGCACAACATCTGACTACTCTTCCCCTCTGATTCTCATTCCTCTGATGCACTGAGTAATAGAAATCTCCTAGCAAGGTAGGAACTGGATTCTTCAGCAGGAAGCCATGGATAACATTCTTGCTTAAAAACTTAGGCTCGTCTGATGATACCATATATGCTAAGGGCCAAGAGAGCACAAACAGTTTCCTACTTCCCTGCTGCAGCATGACTGGTGGCCTGAGTAATCAAGAAGTCCAAATGGAGGCCTGGGATTCCATCCTTGGTAGTCATATTCTGATCAATGATGGTGGTTTCCAGATACAGAGCCTTAGCTATATCCTCATTCCTAGGAGCAGCCATCTCAAGGTTGAAAGGAATCCCCCTCCTGATGGGGACACCCAACAACATGGAAAATTCTTCTAACAAAGGACCCAACTGAAAGTCTGGGAAAGTGAAGCATCTGAGAGGAGGGTCATAGAACTGAAGGCAAGTGTGAATCATGATCCTCTGTGATGCATCCAAGTCCATGATCATGTCTGTAATACTACCATAATGTTCCCTGAATAAAGGGACATGATCAGGAGTGATGAGTGCCTGAACCTGCCTGATGCCTGTTAGGGAGGGCTCAAAGAAATGGTAAGTAATGTTGCTCTTTCTGGATGGGTGCATACTGATAATGGATGCTGATGCAGATGACTGAGGAGAAACACTGATGAAGACAACTGATGAAGGTGCTGAAGAGAATCTTTGATGAAGATGGCTGATGGATATATCTTATGAAGATGTCTGAGCAGAAGAACAATCAAAACCAAACCAAAGATGATGTGGATACCCTGTAAAACAAATAGACAAATGTTAAAATGATGCAAAATGATGTATGCAGAATGATATGCAAGGGTTTGTGATCAAGTGTTGGATCTGTTATCTGCTTTGATAAGGTCCATGTGTGTTCATAAGTCCAGATGAAGGCTAGAGAACTAGTAACCAGGTGGGGGACTCAAATAAAGAGTCATAAGTCCAAGGTTTCATAAGATCAGTCCAAAATAGTGTAACCTTAACAATATTAGTAACATGGTATGATGAAGTCAAGGGTTTCTGCAAACCTGTAAACATCCTAACCCCCTCACAGGTATTGTTCTATAACAAAGATCCTCAAACTTGGATCAGTTATGAGAGTGTAAACACTTCTAACCCTGAGGTACAATGTTTACATTAATCATAAAGGATCCTCCTCTAATTCACCTCAGATGCTGAAGGTCATCTAAAAAAGTCATCCAGACTTAGCAGGCTTCCCAGATAGCTCTAGTGCTATGGGAAATTCGTAGCACAAAGTTCTCAAGAAGAAACCCATGTCTGAACCGTGTTTCATATTCTTGCACCAGACCAAAATGGAATGGGAAAGAATATGAAGCCACTCTATCCTATGTGTCACTCAAGCTCCCGGTATGGAACCTTACTCACTGAGTATCCCTCCCACCAAGGTAAACAACAGATCCAGCACAATGATATGATGACAGTAATATGAAATACAATAAAACAGTAAATGAAGCAATAAATAAAGTTGTACAAAAAGCAATAAATAAAGCAATAAACAAAAGCACATATAACACATAACACCCCAATAAACACAAAGCAAACAAGCGCTAGGAGAAACCCACAGAAAGAACCAGAAGCCCTGGTTGCAAGAGATACTTCCCCAGCAGAGTCGCCAAGTTGTCGCTCCCAAAGGTTTACATCCCGGTGCAGACGCGAACTGTCGGCGAAAGAGAAAATGAGGTTGAATTGAATAGAGTCGCCAGCTATGCATTTTTATCCCGAAGGAAAGGTAATGCTGCATAAACCTGGAAAGAGATGGATAAGACGGTTGCGAACCAGAGAAACTGAGAAAGGGGGTTGGTTACAACCTGGGAAGGTATTAGCACCCAAATTGTCTGTCGTACTCAACGGGATCCACGCTTACAAGATTGTGTTTAAAAAAGGGTAGGTGTATATGCTATCTATGTGCAAAGGCTAGGAAATAATGTACAGGTGTCAGTGCTAAAATGTGAATTGCTCAAGAACTGAGGCTTAGAAAAGAATGCTGAAAGAGGGGGATGACAAAGAGACTTTTGTTCGATAACTGTTAAGTTATGCCTACATATCCTGTCGTGAAATGAGGAAGTCAGAACACCGTATTTCGACTCAAAGAGACTGAAAATTATTGACTGTGGACTGCTTACTTGGCTATGCTCAAGTGTATGACTCGTCTGGCTCGAGTGCTAACTGTGTTGCATTAGACGTGTAGATGTTAAGAATTGGCAGAATTTTTGACAAACAAGAAGTTATGAACTTAGTTCAGGATGTCACACCAGATGTTGTGACATTGACAAATAAAGTAAAAGTTAATGAACTTAGTTCAAGACATCAGGATGTCACACCAGATGTTGTGACATCGTAAACCTGCTATCAGACTTAAATGATGTGTAACAGAAGTGAGTAAATTCAGGAGAAATTATCTGGAATTAATTGTAAAAAGATAAGCACTCCAAGGCGCATCTTTAGGAAGCTTAGTTATCTGGTTTCAGTGTAACAGAATAACTAACTCACCTTGATTCAAGGAGATAACAAACTAACTAACCCTAATTCAAGGTGATGACTGTGGGATTTATCAAAGTCTGGATAATTTGCAAAAAGCCCAAAAACCAAGCATCTATTTAAGGAACTAAAACACTCAAGAAAAGACACGAATTTTAGAAGACTGTAAAGGGTGTTTTGTGAAGCTGGTTATTTTAAGCAGGTTTTAATTGTTTGTCACTTTATGAGCTTTTAAGAAAAAAGTGAATTGTGTCTTGATTGAAACTTTTAAGTAAGATCAAGCTGTTGTGTTTGAAGTGCGACTTCAATTTTATTAATCATTGTAAAAGATCACTGTGTGATTGAGGGGGAGTGAGTAGGTACTCATATCTAAGTTGAGTCTTAGGTAGAAATTGCCTTGGGTAGATATTAAGTGAAGGATTAAACTGGTTGGTTTAACTCCATAATTAATATTACTTATATTGGATTTCCTTCTTGGCTTTGTAGCCCCTAGATGTAAGTGTGGAGATACACTGAACTAGGTTAACAATTTCCTGTGTTATTTAATTTACCAGCTCATTAAGTTTTGTTTAAGATTTCAAGTGTTTAAACATCTGGTTCGACATCACGTATCTGATCCCAGAATTTCAAGACGGAAGAAGCAAGTTCTCGTTTATAGAATGAGTGTGATGAGAAAAGAATCCCGGAGGAGACGTTTATTGTTTGTTTTTGTGTTTTCAGTATTGTATTGTTTTTGGTGTTTTGCATAGGATTATGAGCTTAAGCCTAAATAAAAGGCTTGTAAACTCATTATATCCTCCCTGATTAGGGATAATGAGCCTACTTAAGTATGAGATAGGCATCTCAACTTAATTATCATGATGATGTAGGATTAAGATCATTAACCTACTTGTGATTAATTAGATGTTTTTTGTTTTTTTTTTGTTTAGTGTTAAGTAATGAGTTTAATCTCTAATCACAGATTAGTTAACTCATTACACCATCCTAATAGAAGGATCACAGATTACTGGAAGCCAAGAATGATAGCATTATTGAAATCTCTTGATAGCAGGGCTTGGAAAGCAGTTAACAAAGGATGGGAGCACCCTATCAAAGACAATAAGGATGGGTCAAAAGTGATGAAGCCTGAAGAAGAGTGGAGCAAGGAGGAAGAAGAGTCAGCACTTGGAAATTCCAAAGCCTTAAATGCCTTATTCAATGGCATTGGCAGGAACATATTTAGGCTTGTGCATCGCTGTGAGCTAGCCAAGGATGTTTGGGACACTCTCAAAACTACTCATGAAGGAACATCAAAGGTGAAGATGTCAAGACTTCAACTTCTCACCACCAAGTTTGAGAACTTGAGGATGAAGGAAGATGAGACCATTCATGAGTTTTACATGAACATCCTGGAGATTGCTAATACTTCTGGTGCCTTGGGAGAGAAGATGAATGATGAAAAGTTGGTAAGGAAGATTCTCAGATCACTGCCAAAGAGGTTTGACATGAAGGTCACTACTATAGAAGAAGCTCAGGACATCTGCACAATGAAGGTTGAGGAGCTCATTGGTTCTCTTCAAACCTTTGAGATGGGAATGAATGATACAATTGTCAAGAAAAACAAAAGCATAGCCTTGGTCTCAAACACTGATAAAGAAGAAGAAAGTCATGAAGTAGGCTCTGAGGACAACTTATCAGAATCAATTGCTATGCTTGGAAGACAATTTAACAAAATCCTCAAAAGAATGGAAAACAGGCCCAGACCAAGTGGAAGAAACTCAACCTCTGAGAATAAAAGAAGGTCAAACTATGATGAGAAGACTAACCAAGGAAAAGGGATCCAATGTCATGGATGTGAAGGGTATGGACACATTAGAAGTGAATGTCCGACCTATCTAAAGAAGCAAAAGAAAGGTCTCTCTGTGTCCTGGTCAGATGAAGACTCAGGAAGTGAGTCGGAAGAAGAATCTGCAAAACACATCACTGCTCTAGCTGGAGTATGTGAAACTGAAGGGGGATCTAGTGATGAGGAGCTGACATTTGAAGAGCTTGAAGCATCTTACAGGATGCTGTGTAAAAGGAGCACTGAAGTATGCATGGAAAATAAACAGTAGAAGAAGCAGATTGAGGAATTAAAGGCTCAAAAGGCAAGTCATCTAGAGATCATTGACACTTTGAAAAGTGAAGTCAGCCTACTCAACTCCAAAATGGAGCATATGTCCAAATCTGTCAGAATGTTGAACAGTGGCTCAATGACACTAGATGTCATTCTCAACAACAACAAGCATTCAGGGGATAAGACTGGGCTGGGATTTAATAAAGCTCAAAACTTTGAGGCTAGCACCAGCCAAACAACTCCAAATACCATGAAGCCAAACAAGATGTTCAAGAAGATGTCTAAACATCATGACAAGAACATGATGAAAAAGAAATATCAAAGATGGAGATGCCATCACTGTGGAAGGTTTGGTCACATCAAACCTTTTTGCTACAAACTGCATGGATACCCAAATCAGAGTTCCCAACACCTTCCTAAGCAGAAGACAGAGGTCACCAAGAAAATCTGGATACCTAAAGCTAGTCTTTATACTGATCAAAGCTACCAGTACATGCCTAAGAACAAGTTCAACAGGCAACCTTGGAACTCTAGAGATGGACACTACTCAGGGCAGATGCATCAAAGGAAACCTCACAACAGGCACAAATGGTCCAAGCAGGTTGTTGCATCTATAGCACACACATCTCTCAGAGTATCTGCTAAGGAAGACTGGTATTTTGACAGTGGCTGCTCAAGGCACATGACTGGACTGAAGAATCTGTTGGTAGGTTTAAAGTCACACTCATCCAGATATGTAACCTTTGGAGATGGAGCAAAGGGGGAAATCAAGGGAGTTGGGACCCTGGACTGCTCAGGTGTACCAAGTCTAGATGGTGTGCTATTGGTAAAAGGATTAATTGCTAACTTGATCAGCATAAGTCAGTTATGTGACCAAGGTTATAGTGTCAACTTCACCAAAACTGAGTGCATAGTTTCTGATAAAGAACAGAAAGTTGTCATGAGAGGAGCCAGATCAAAAGACAACTGCTATATGTGGGAACCCCAAGATTTCAGCCTCACATCTACTTGTTCCTTAGCCAAAGAAGAAGAAGTGAAGCTGTGGCATCAAAGACTGGGTCATCTCCATCTCAGGGGAATAAAGAAGATCATATCTATAGAGGCTGTAAGAGGGATCCCAAAACTTAAGATTGATGAAAGTAAAGTGTGTGGTGAATGTCAAATAGGCAAGCAAACCAAGATGTCACACCCAAAGCTCCAACATCTGACAACTTCCAAAGTCTTGGAATTATTGCATATGGACCTTATGGGACCAATGCAGGTAGAGAGTCTTGGTGGAAAAAGATATGCCTATGTGGTTGTTGATGACTTCTCAAGATATACCTGGATAAGCTTCATCAAAGAAAAGTCTGATGTGTTTGATGTATTCAAAGATTTGTGCCATAGAATCCAAAGAGAAAAAGCAAGCTGTGTGGTCAGAATAAGAAGTGATCATGGAAAGGAGTTTGAGAATAAAAAATTCTCAGACTTTTGTTCTTCAGAAGGGATCAATCATGAGTATTCTTCTCCTATCACCCCTCAACATAATGGGATTGTTGAAAGGAAAAACAGAACTATTCAGGAGTCAGCTAGAGCCATGATTCATGCCAAGAAGTTACCACTGTACTTTTGGGCTGAAGCTATGAACACAGCATGCTACATCCAAAATAGAGTCACACTAAGAAAGGGAACTTTATCCACCATCTATGAAGTCTAGAAGGGTAGAAAACCTACAGTCAAGTACTTTCATGTGTTTGGAAGTAAGTGTTACATTCTGGCTGATAGGGATCAAAGAAGAAAGATGGACCCTAAGAGTGATGAAGGGATATTTCTTGGATACTCCATAAATAGCAGAGCTTACAGAGTATTTAACTCCAGAACCAAGGTTATAATGGAGTCAATAAATGTGATTATTGATGATGCCTATGCAAAGACAGATGTTGTTGATGATGTTGGAACATCTGCTGACAATCAAACTGAAGTTAAAACAGAAAGTGATAATCTTGACTTCACTTTAACTGAGGCAAGGACAGAGCAATCCAACAAACCTCCCTCCATCAGAATCCAGAAATATCATCCTAAAGATCTGATAATTGGTGATCCCAACAGTGGTGTCATCGCTAGATCAAGAGAGATGATTTCAGGCTCCTGCTTTGTTTCAAAGATAGAACCTAAGAACATCAAGGAAGCTCTGAATGATGAGTACTGGATCTCTGCTATGCAGGAAGAATTAGGCCATTTTACAAGGAATGAAGTATGGGATCTTGTTCCTAGGCCTGATGACATTAATGTGATTGGCACTAAGTGGGTGTACAAAAACAAGTCTAATGAGCAGGGAGTAGTTACAAAAAACAAGGCTAGGCTTGTGGCTCAAGGGTATACACAAATTGAAGGGGTAGATTTTGATGAAACCTTTGCACCTGTACCAAGACTCGAATCCATTAGACTACTTCTAGGAATTGCTTGCATCTTAAAGTTCAAACTATTTCAGATGGATGTTAAAAGTGCCTTCCTAAATGGGTACCTTAATGAAGAAGTATATGTGGAGCAACCAAAGGGATTTGTTGATCCAAGCTATCCAGATCATGTATATAAGCTGAGGAAGGCTCTGTATGGTCTAAAGCAAGCTCCCAGAGCATGGTATGAAAGACTGACCACCTTTCTCATTAAACATGGATATAGGAAAGGTGGAATAGACAAAACCCTGTTTGTAAAGGATGAATAGGGAAAGGTTATGATTGCTCAGATATATGTGGATGGCATAGTGTTTGGTGGGATGTCAGACAAATGGTTAAACATTTTGTTACTCAAATGGAGTCTGAGTTTGAAATGAGTCTAGTGGGAGAACTAACCTACTTCCTTGGACTGCAAATCAAACAGATGGAGGACTCCATGTTCATATCCCAAAGCAAGTATGCAAAGAACACTGTCAAGAAGTTTGGGATGGACAATGCAAGTCACAAGAGAACACATGCTCCCACTCATTTAAAACTGACAAAGGATGACAAAGGTGAGAGTGTGGACCAAAGCTTGTACAAAAGCATGATTGGAAGCCTACTATATCTTACAGCTAGCAAACCAGATATAGCTTTTGCAGTAGGTGTGTGTGCAAGGTATCAAGCTGAACCAAAAGTGAGCCATCTAAACCAGGTTAAGAGGATCTTGAAATATGTAAATGGTACATGTGACTATGGCATAATGTACTCTCATGGTTGTGAACCAATCCTCACTGGATTTTGTGATGCTGACTGGGCTGGAAGTGCTGATGATAGAAAGATTACATCAGGAGGATGCTTCTTTCTAGGGAACAATTTAATTTCTTGGTTCAGTAAGAAACAAAATTGTGTGTCCTTATCCACTGTTGAAGCTGAATATATTGCAGCTGGTAGCAGTTGTTCTCAGCTGGTATGGATGAAACAGATGCTCACAGAATACAATGTCCCACAAGATGTCATGACATTGTACTGTGACAATTTAAGTGCTATTAACATCTCCAAAAATCCTATCCAACACAGCAGAACTAAGCACATAGATATCAAACATCGTTTCATTAGAGACCTTGTGGAAGAGAAGGTGATCAGATTAGAGCATGTAGCCACAGAGCTGCAATTAGCTGACATATTTACTAAGGCTTTGGATGCTACCCAATTTGAAAACCTAAGGGGTAAATTGGGAATCTGCATATGTGAAATATAGCAGTTATGGAGAAGTGCCAGCATGTCTCATGACATCGTGTGGCATGATCACCAGATGGCAGCACTAGTCTGGGCAATAACTGTTTGTATTCCACTCTTAAAAATTCCAATAGCAACAGATTCTATGAATATACAAACGTGCTTTCAACTCCTCACATCCTCATTAGCTCCACTAAACATTTTACATGCTAAAGCTGAATCTCTAAACTCATCCAAATCTATCAAACCTAACTCCATTTCCACTACAATCGAAAAAATGTCTCAAGATCAAAACCCTAACTCCATTGATGAAGGTCTCAATCAAGAAGACGTGGTGAATGCAACTCCAATATCTATAGTACCAATGGATGCTACTCCTATCAATGAGATCAGAGGAAGCATTCCTATTGCTCAAAAACCCAGGACTCCCCATGCAAGAAGAGCTACGGAGCCAGTTTTCAGCAAAAGTAAGGGAACTCCTTCATCTTCCAGCACCCCTAAAGCTTCTGCTTATGTGGACGCATCCATCAAACAGCTTGTAAACAGGATCCTTGCTGAACAAAGAGTTGTGCCTGGGGTGTCTGTTCCCCTGAACAGTATGCCTGCTCCTCAAGATGAACTAAGCAACCAGGTTGAAGAGGACATTCCTGCTCAACAGGATGTCCCAAGAATTTTTGAAGCATCTGAGGGCCAGGAAAAAGCCCCAAGTGATGATGACAAAGCTACTGATGATAAAGCTACTGATGATCAAGCTCCTAAGGATCAAGCTGCTGAGAAAGAGGCTTCCCAACCTCCACCAGTTGAAAATCTGGATGATGACTCTGACACAGAGATCATAGCCTCTGTTAATCCTAGCATAGCCAAGAGGCTTAGGGATAGGAAGGAGAAGAAGCCAGCTGCACATGCAACTCCTGAGAAGAGACATTTAACTCCCAAGAAGGACAAGGTCAAAGTTGCCTTTGGACCTACAATTCAATGGAGTAAGGTAAGCACCCAGAAGAGGAAGGCTACAACTCCATCTGACTCTGATGTTGAGGAGGATGTCCCAACATCTCAACCCAGGAAGAAGCCAACACCTCCCAGGACTGCCACTGCTGTTCCTGAAGCACCCCTGGACAATGTGTCCTTCCACCATGTTTCCAGTGTAATAGATTTAATCTCCAATGCTGGCTTATTCCAAAGAAGGGTGGCCTTGGAAAGAGAGATGGGTAGCAATGCCCTGGAATGCACTGAGGTAATAGATTTAATCTCCAATGCTGGCTTATTCAAAACTGTCTCCAACTTTTCTCCCTGTTATGAACTGCTGGTCAAAGAGTTCATAGTTAATCTACAAGAGGGGTGTGATGATGGGAAATCAGAGGATTTCAGGAAGGTATATGTCAGAGGGAGATGTGTTGATTTTTCTCCTACGGTGATAAATCAATACTTGAGGAGAGAATCAGATGGGCCAAATGAGCTGGGCAAGACTGACAACCAAGTCTGCAAAATCATCACTGCCAACCAGGTCAAGTCATGGCCAGTCAAAGGCAAACTATCTGTCAGCTTGCTAACAAGGAAGTATGTTATGCTGCACAGGATTGGAACAGTCAACTGGGTCCCCACAAACCACACCTCATCTATAGCTACTGGACTGGGAAGGTTTATCTGTGTTGTAGGCACCCAAACCAAGTTGGACTCTGGGGCATATATCTTTGATCAAACTCTCAAGCATGTAGGAATTTCAGCAATCAAGCTTCCAATAGCTTTTCCCTCACTGCTTTGTGGAATAATTCTCAACCAATATCTAGGAATCCTTACTGACAAGGATTCTATCTATAAGAGGGAGAGTCCACTGTCCTTTCACTACAAACTATTTATGAGCCATCATGCTGCAGATGTTGAAGCTCCAAGTGGGACATCTGCTGGACCATCTAATGTCAAGTCTCCTATATCCAAGGCAGCCCTGATTGCAGAGCTCAAGACAACCTGCAAAGAGCTGGATGAAAGGAAGAAGAAGCTTGAGGACATAATTCAAAGGATGGAGCTGGAAGAGGTTGCTCAGAATGTTGATGAATCTGATACTGAGTCTGAGGATGAAGAAGATATAGAGTATGCTGAGTCTGAATGAAGCTGATTGTGGTGGAAAATGTATTGTCTGTTCTGCTTTGTAATTTTGAATGTTTTTTTCTCTCTGCTTATGTAATGTTTGGCCCCAAATTTCTGTCTAACAAGGGGGAGAAGTGATTGAACAATGCTGCTGCTGTTAATGCCTGTTTGATGAACAATGTTGATGTTAATTTCTGTCTTCTGAACTAAGTTTTTTTTAATGCTCATTGGTATATCAAAGTCTGTTGAATAAGTCATAGCAGTATATATACATGTTTGAGGGGGAGCAAATTATTAGCTCTCACATGATTCAACAGAAAATAACTCTGCTGCTCTTTGATAAAAGAACTCTGTTGCTCTCTGATAAAACCAGAAGATTGTGTTAGCCAAAAATTAGCCAAAGGGGGAGTTTGTAGATGTTAAGAATTGGCAGAATTTTTGACAAACAAGAAGTTATGAACTTAGTTCAGGATGTCACACCAGATGTTGTAACATTGACAAATAAAGTAAAAGTTAATGAACTTAGTTCAAGACATCAGGATGTCACACCAGATGTTGTGATATCGTAAACCTGCTATCAGACTTAAATGATGCGTAAAAGAAGTGAGTAAATTCAGGAGAAATTATCTGGAATTAATTGTAAAAAGATAAGCACTCCAAGGCGCATCTTTAGGAAGCTTAGTTATCTGGTTTCAGTGTAACAAAATAACTAACTCACCTTGATTCAAGGAGATAACAAACTAACTAACCCTAATTCAAGGTGATGACTATGGGATTTATCAAAGTCTGGATAATTTGCAAAAAGCCCAAAAACCAAGCATCTATTTAAGGAACTGAAACACTCAAGAAAAGACACGAATTTTAGAAGACTGTAAAGGGTGTTTTGTGAAGCTGATTATTTTAAGCATGTTTTAATTGTTTGTCACTTTATGAGCTTTTAAGGAAAAAGTGAATTGTGTCTTGATTGAAACTTTTAAGTAAGATCAAGCTGTTGTGTTTGAAGTGTGACTTCAATTTTATTAATCATTGTAAAAGATCACTGTGTGATTGAGGGGGAGTGAGTAGGTACTCATATCTAAGTTGAGTCTTAGGTAGAAATTGCCTTGGGTAGATATTAAGTGAAGGATTAAACTGGTTGGTTTAACTCCATAATTAATATTACTTATATTGGATTTCCTTCTTGGCTTGGTAGCCCCCAGATGTAAGTGTGGAGATACACTGAACTGGGTTAACAATTTCCTGTGTTATTTAATTTACCAGCTCATTAAGTTTTGTTTAAGATTTCAAGTGTTTAAACATCTGGTTCGATATCATGTATCTGATCCCAGAATTTCAAGACGGAAGAAGCAAGTTCTCGTTTATAGAATGAGTGTGATGAGAAAAGAATCCCGGAGGAGACGTTTATTGTTTGTTTTTGTGTTTTCAGTCTTGTATTGTTTTTGGTGTTTTGCATAGGATTATGAGCTTAAGCCTAAATAAAAGGCTTGTAAACTCATTATATCCTCCCTGATTAGGGATAATGAGCCTACTTAAGTATGAGATAGGCATCTCAACTTAATTATCATGATGATGTAGGATTAAGATCATTAACCTACTTGTGATTAATTAGATATTTTTTGGTTTTTTGTTTAGTGTTAAGTAATGAGTTTAATCTCTAATCACAGATTAGTTAACTAATTACACCATCCTAATAGAAGGATAATAGATGAGAACACTTAAGCTGAGGAAGATACCTCAACTTAACCTATGGTTAGGGATTAAATTCATTATATAACAAACCTTTATTAAATGGATTTTAATTAAAGGGTGAGATTAAGAAGTGGATTTTAAGTTTTTAAGACAACTTGAGGGGGACTTGTCCATTAAACACTAGGGTTAGTCCCTCTTAACCATAAGGAAGAGATAAAACCCTAATATAAGGCCCAAGTTACAAGACAAAGTCTTGGTGATTAATAATGTGATTTGATTAAGAGGTGTAAAACAATTAAAGGTTTATCACTTAGGATTAAAGTTATACACTCCATCCTAAGAGAAGGATGCAGGCATAACCCTAATTCAAAGTCCTAAAGCTTTAAGAGTTTAGTCTCTGATTATTGAGATGAGAAGAGAGACTCAAGGAGACTCAAAGGTAAAAGACTAAGGGGAACTATATACAACCCTAAAAGTTATCATGCTTGGGTATCCTATTGTTTGTTAGGCTTAGGAGAAAGGATCTTCAAGGCCACCAATGGAAGAAGCAGATGAAAAGAGAAGGAAGAAAAAGAATAAGTTACTTACTTCCTGAAGAAGATAAGTAACTTAAAGAAATAAAGTAAGAAGAATGGAACATAAGTGAAACAAATTCACTTAAAAGACAAGTAAATATGCATATTAATGGTGAGAAGAGATGAGAAGTGAAGGCAAATCCACCTCCCAAATAACTTACCAAAAGTTCCTGAAAATGTTAGTATGAATGCATAAGACATAAAGCAAAAGGAAATGAATTGAAATGAGATGATGCAAAGTTATACAAGATGCATATGGATGATCATACAAAGAAGAGATGCAATGGAAGCATGTTTAGAAGCTTGGAAACACATGGATGTTCATGAAATGTAATGGATGCAAAGCATAGCAAATGAATGAAGAAATGATCAAGCAATGTTAAATCATGTCTTAAGATATCTAAGATGTCATACAAATGCTTGGAATGTCATGGAAAGTTCACATGATGATGATATGCAAAGATGAATGCAAATGAACATGATAAATTAGGGTTTTATGAATGTATGGGATGCAAATGACCAAACCAGAAGCATACATTATGACAAAAATTTGAAATCAAGCTCAAATAAACCCTAAACCTATACAAGATCACACCCAAAAGGAGAAGGTTAGAAGCTTAACCTAATGAGAGTTGTGAATTTTCTAAGTTTGCTAGGGTTTTTGGGTGATCCTTAAGGAAAAATGCAAATCAAATTGAAAACGCAAGATAAATTCATGAGAAAAATAACCTAGAAACTATATACAATATGTGAAATAATGCAAAAAGAATTAAGTTCAAACTCATCATGGTTATGCATAAATGAATTTTTCAAGTTAGGGTTAAAAAATGTGATTTTTAAGAACCCTAATTCAAAGAAAATTGTGAAATTATGATCAAACCTAAAAAGAAATTTGTATGATGTGTTTTAAAATGTTTCTAAATGTATTGGAATGGTTCATGAATTTTTTGGTGATTTTTAGAAACCTAAATGCATTTTTAATTAATTAAAATCCATTAATTAATTAAAAATAACATTTAAATATTTTAAAAATGCTTTTTTAATGCAAAAAATAAAATAATTTTTTTTTGGGTTAAGAAACATATTTGGATCTGAAATGCAAAAGATCATATCTTTTTGATGTTTTTAACTATTTTAAATAAAATATGCAAAAGAAATGAATAAAAATGAAATAAAAATAAATAAAATGGAAAGTAAGCAGATCCATGGGTCAGGATTCAAATTGGAATGGAGGGAGTTGACTGACGCGTGTTTCAAAGGCCCAGATCAAATCTGGCTAATTAAATTAATTAACTTAATTAATTATGAATTAAAACTAAGTGGATGCATCTGATCCGTCCAAACGTGCGCTAAACCTAATCAGACGGCTCACATTCAAACTGGGGAGATTAGCCCTAATTACAAACCCTGAGTATTTTCAGGTGACCGGAGCTAGCTCCGGTCATCTTCTCCGGCACCCCCTCCCCCGAGTTAACTCAAATCACCACAAAAACTCACCAAAAGCTCCAGAATCAATCTTTAAACATCAATAAACTCAAATCATGCAATAAAAACAATTAATCATGCACATACAAAGAGAATCGAAGAAGAACAAATTTTTGGTCAAACTTTCAGAAGCTTCATATACTCTCAAATCTCAACCATTTTCAAAACAAATTACATCACAATGATCAGTGGAGCATACATAATCATTTAGGAACTTAAAATAAAGCTTCTGGAAAAAATGTTCTTGAGGTATACCTGAGATGGAGCTTTCTGATTCTGGGCTTTTAGGACCTTTCCTTGATGCAAGAACACTCCAATGGATCCCCTTAGGCTTCTGGGATGCTTGAAACAAGTTTGTGATGGCTGATTTTGATGATTCAGTTCAGCTGCACCAGAAATCGTGTTTTGGTTTTGTGTGCTTTCAGGCCAATTCAAGGGTTGCTTTGTGTTCTATGAGTGATTTGAAGATGATTGGTGAAGTTTGTTTTGAAGTTTGATGGCTGGTTTTTGAGAATCGAAGAAGGGAAGCTTTTTGTGATTTTTTTGAATGTTGAGTTCTTGGAGGTTTCAGGCTTGCTTGTGTTATGCTTTTGAGTGTTTGAGGTTAGTATAAACAAATGTGATTGGTTCAGAGAGTTGGTGTGGCCTATTGTGATTGGTATGGGCAAGTTGCAAAAAAGTCAATTTTGTGTACTTGGAGGTATGGGCCATGGCAGGAGCTGCTTCAAGGGGTGTCTGGCCTCAGCCTGATTCATGGAGGGCCATAGGATTGGTTTTATGCAGCTGGCACAAGTGGATGTAAGGTTCCAAGGCATTTTGCAAATTTCCCTCTTTGAACTTTCTTGAGAAGCAAGGCATGGAAACTTGTGATTTTTGGTGCACTCTTGATCAAAATGTGTTGCATTATGTTTTTATGATGTTTAGCAATCAATTAAAGGTCATGAAATGGCTTGAAACTTGAATTTGCAAAAAATCCTCTTTGGCATGAACTTGAAAATTATAGGATTTTTGCCAACTTTGAAAGTCCATATCTTGAGTTCTAGGATGAATCAAGACATGTTCTAGTACTTTTTGAAAAAGGAAATACATAATCTACAACTTTCATGCCCAAGAATTTTCCATTTGAAGCATTTTTGGTCATGAAAGAATAGGTTGAAAATCTTTCCCAAAATGGAAGGTTTCCATTACAAGTCATTTCCAAAAATAGCAAGTTTGCATTTGGCCCAAAATTCTTCAACTTTGTGAACTTCCAACCACTTCTATGATCAAATAAAGATCATAGAGACTCAATATGATGATGATGACCCTTTGGTACCCTTGTTGGGGGCCTCAGATGCCCTGATTCTGACTTTACTTGCTCAAGCAGTTACCCAATAATCAGATGACTTCCACAGTGAATTTCTTCATCAAACTTGGTACACATGATCCTCATAACATATTAAGACCATTAGAAATAAGAATGACCTAAAAATTTGGAGTTAAGGCCTCTGAAACCAAAACCCTAATTTTGGCGATCTGTGTAGGAAAACCTTAGCTCTCCCTCTATGCCTTTGCCATTCATTGCGATCCCTTGACTTTTATGAACTTTGGGGGGCATATTATGATCATGGAACACACATGGATCCTCTTGGAAAGCTTCAAGACCTTTGGGATGGCTCAGAACACTTCTTGGATTGCTCAGATCACAAACCCTAGATGCAAATGAAATGGAAATATGTAGTGAAAAAAATATGCAATATGAGATGGTATGCCTATGCTTATGAAAAAAAGAAATACCACAAGCCATGGTGTGAGAAAAAGTTAGGGCAAATTTGGGGTGTTTACAGCGTTCGCCATTGGCATATGGCGATCGCCATGCATCGCGGGAGCAATTTTCTTAGCAGTTTCATAGCAGTTTTGCCCTGTTCGAATTTCAAACTCTCCAACTGTTTTGGAGCCACTTTTCCTCTATAAATAGGAGCCTTTAGAGCAGTTTTTCAGATGTCCAAATACCTTACGGAAGCGCTGCTGAATTTTCACCAGATCTAGACATATTACTAGCTAAAGTATTAATCGCTCACATTAAGTGGTTAATACACCATTGTAATCGTTTCCTTTTCCATTTCACATGTACTTGGATCACATTTTCAAATTAATAAAGTTTCATTTCAGTTTATTTTCAGGTTATTGATTTATCGCTTTCTTTTAATTTATGCACTTTAATTTACTGTATGTTTATGTTTATGTTCATCACTTTAAGCACTTTTCCATAAAAACTCTTAAAACAAAATTTTCTTAAAATAAATTAGTTATGTATATTTCTAAATGTTTTAATGTAATTATGTCAACTTTAAAATCAACTATGCTAGGTTAGATTTGCATGAGCCCGTAGTTTGAGGATCGTCGTCTCGATGGGACTCTGTAGGATAACCAACATATTTTTAATGCTTGAAATTCTGGTTTTGTGTTCTAAGTTTAATTTAGGTAGTCTTGTCGTGAAAGCAAGAGGCTGCTTACCAGTGTTTCGTCACGAGAGTGAGGAATGCATTAAGACGAGTCTAATAGAGCGAGAGTTTGAGGTACGCGTCAGATAGTGGGAACAAGACACTGGAACCTAAACACAACAAGAGTGCTTTAGGTATTTCTTTTTGATCTTATCCACCTTCAAAAAGACGTCATTTAACTACTGAGCGAGCGAGAGAAAAATATTGGGGTTATCAGTCGTGGCTCGGTCAATAGCGCGAGAGCGTGAGATCGAACCTTTAGGTTGGTATTTTCGTCAGAATAACTTCTGCATTAAATTCAGCCCCGGATCCTATAGAGTCCCTAAGAGTCCCGAAAATAATTATGCGGTCTCGTTTCTTTTATTCGTGCAAGTACCGTTTCTTTTCGTAATTATTATTTTATCCTTTTCTTCCATGACAACCATAGCCTTAGCCTTACACCACAATTATAGTACACTCCCTATTAACTATCAATCCTTGTGGGTTCGACAATCTTTTAAAACTACGTGATCACCTGTATGCTTGTAGTATCTATCCGACCAAACACATAGAGACGAGCGATCAATAGGTCACTTTTTGAATCATCTTCATTTGATTTGTTTTGTGCTTTAAAGTGTATCATTACTTGAACTATTTTTTCTTGAAACTAGTTTCTCTTCTCTCCTAAATGTTAACATGACTTATGTGGGAATCATAAGTTCCTATCCATGAATTCTAATTGCATCTCATACCTTTTATGCTACTGACCCATAATCATCTCATGCATATTCACATGGAATTCATCCTTAACCTGCATCATTGTTAATCATATCTGATACTTGTTCCACTTCTTCTCACATCTTCTTCTCCTTACTCCATATGACTAAACCACTGTATACATGATGGTATGTTCATTCATCCTTATTAATATGCATTCACTACTAACTTTGATACTCATTTCATGTATTAATTCATACTTGTATGCCATATGCACTCATACTTCATCCATGAACCCTAACTTGCATTCATGTGAACTCATGTGAACTTTTTGTACTTAGTTTGACATAGTTTGGACTTGTGAGGTATCTTAGCATCCTTAGGAACCTATAGCATTTAGCTACTGACTTTAGAAATCATATAACCTTTAGGTACATTCACCTTTATATTTAGGTCTTATTTTGAACCCTAGTTCCATTCTAGGACGCGTGTGGTACTTAATTACCTTTATGCTTTGTTTTTGGTTCCAATATGCAAATTATTTTGGTACTAACCTTTGTTTTGTAGGGGGGTTAAGGTAAGCCACATACAACTTCTTCTTTTATCTCTTTATGCTTTTAAATTGTGTTTGCCTTAGCACTTTAGGCTTTGTTCGTACAACTTCATGTTAATCCCTCTTTAGAATCAACTTAACTTCTTTAGAGAAGTAAGTTGCTTTCTAGTTTCTTCTTCTTTTATTTTTCTCATTAGGATTAGAAGACCATACAAACCATAGGGTCTCCCATGCAATAAAAAATGTAGGGTGAGTCTTAGTTCCCTTAGTTTTTTCATTTCTCAACTTGAGTCTTCTTTCTCATCTCAAAGAAAAAACTAAAAAAACACTTTAATAAAGATTGAAGTAGTCTTAGATGCAGAGGCTTATTCCATGGAGCACTTGTATTCATCCCATCTTGGGATAGTACAAGCTTGTCTAGCATGATGTACAAGTCTGATCATGAGACTATTTTCACAAACAAACACAATGAAAAAACACTTCTTTAAAAGACTATAAACAAATAACACATGTCATTTGTACTAGGATTAAAATCCCGGGAGCGACAACTGGCAACTCTGCTGGGGATCGAACCCAAAATCTTTGGTTTCCCCTTTGAGAGTCAATCCTAGCGCTTGCCTGTTTTATTTCTTTGAGTGTTTATTTGTTTACTACTGTGTGCTTTAGTATAGCTTTCCTGCTTTATTTACAGCTTTACTTTACAACATTTATTTACCGCTTTCAGTATTTATCTTACATGCATCATATATACTGGACTGTCTGGTTTGGCTTTTTTCTGTGGGATGGGGATACTGCGAGATAAGCCAAATACCCGACTTGAGTGCACCCTAGGACTTGCATGGACAAACATTGTACTTCCATGGTATTTGACCATGATGAGTGGAAATGTGTTCCACACCCAGACTGCGACCATCTTGGAACTATTATGTGTGGGGATTTCCTCCACTTCAGGGTATGACCTTGATAGTTATGTTCATATGGGGACCGATCATTGAGGACCTTAGTGGAAACAACCCTCTCCAATGATGATAGTGGAAGACCATATTAGTTGGCAAACCCACTTGCATCCGAGGGCCCGCTGGGAACTCGCATAGGATGGCCTAGTTCTCTCATAGGAACCCAGTTAAGGCAAACTGTTCATATGACGATAGTACTGTATCCCAAGGGCTGAATGTACTGTTGTTTCTCAATTCAGTGCTTGAAGCTGGGAACTTTTGAAGGATGCTTGTTTTTTCCAGACTCAGCTGAGACTCCCTGAGTAGTACATAATGCTAAACCGATTCCCTAATTTGGTCATGAGCCATTTCTCGGAAATGGTGAAGATATTATTGCTACTCGGCTTTGAGAGTCCGTGATTTTGACCAGAGGTAGCACACCCGTGAGATTGGGAGGGGTTTATATGTTTGTAGGAACCTTAACCTTCAACATACTCTCTAAATCAGTGATCCTATGATTTAATCCGGTTCTACAGTTCTTGGGTTCTCAATTCTAGGGTTCTATACAGAGATGATACTGCTATTGTGGCTCTATCCAGACACTTGGCTCGTTTCTCAACACTAACATCAGACCATTGATCACATGCCTGTTGCATACATGACATCATAACATTTTTGCACACGTGTTCATTTATTTCTGAGGATCGCATATCTGAATCACACTGTTCGATTTCTTTTGTGTTAAAACTAGGATCAAAGCAGATAGATTCCTCAGAAATAACAGAACATGGCATTTGCATACATCCTTGCATTCATTATAGGTGTTCAGAGACAGATTAATATCCCGACTTGATTTCTCATCAAAATGGCCTACTTGAATCACGATCATCAAAGTATGGATTTGGAACAACTATGGGCGGAGGTACCCAAATGAAGACCCGACTAGGGCAATTCAGGGCAGAGGTGCAAGCTTTATTTTAGAACCAGAAACTGCTGAAAGAGAAAGTCAACCAGATGAAGACTCAGATGAGCTTGGTTAAGAAATCCTGAATGTAGTGCTAAGGAAATAAAACTATTTTCATCCTTATTAAGGGGAATTACGTCGCTCTGATTCTTCATTAGTCAATGGAGATACGTAGGCAGGAGATCGCGTGAGATCTTTGCGAGCAACCTTATTTACTAACTTTATTTATCAACCTCTTCCCTCCAGATGTCATTTGTCGTTATCCAATATCAGCTTCCCAAGAGAGTCCTAGGGGAAGATCATGGGGGTAAGGGCCAGAGCAACTTAAGAAGAAGTTTGATCATATTCTGATGTCGTACACTCAACGGGTTTCCTCATTTGCTCAGATTTAGGATAGTTGACTTAATTGCATCACGATCATCTCCGGTAAAGCTTCCTTTGGGGTTTCAAAGTCGAATGCCAAGTATGACTACAATTCTAGGGAACCTAACCATCTAATTGAAGATTGAAAATATTTCAAAGGCAAAGATAAAGACAAGGTCACGAATTTGATTGACTTCAAGACTATTGTGTTCACACCAAGAAAAGGTGGGAATATGGCGCTAAATCAGTCATAGAATAAACATCCAGACTACTGACTGCTGAAAGTCTCCAAGAGCATTAAGTCCAGGCAAAGTCAGGCCTCCTCAATAATGGCAACCACGATGTGAATGCTAGATCCAAGTACCACTCGGGGGAATTTAGGCATACATTTGACAACTGTGATATGTTCAAGCATAAGGTACAAAACTTGATCGGCTCAAAGGTCATCATACCACAATGTATGCCCATACATTGGAATCTCTTCATCAAATTGACCTCCCAGTTTGCAAGGGCATTTTCAGAAGCAATAAGTCCAGACGGAGTCAAGTCTCCTCAATAATGGCAATGTTCAGCTTCTTTACTGCATTTTTATTTGTAGTTTCTATTATTTGTTTAAACATTTATATGCATGCATGAAACTTATTTGTTTTTTAATGTTAATCATAATAAAGTGCACATGTTTTTCTTGATGTAATCCATTGGTATTCACTCATGATTTTGTGTATGTGCATTGCAATACCAATTTTCATGCTTAAACTCTATAAGGGAGAATGACGAAATGAAAACGCAAAAATCTCTAATTGTGTGTTTTTGAGAAAGACCCTGTTGACGATGTACATGCATTATTTAAAATCCTAAACACCGGAGATATAAGGAAGATAGACCCTCGCCAACCCATTTGAGCCTTGAAGTAGGAGTTTCTTTTCGCATGAAAAAAACCTTTGCATTTAACCCAGGGGAAGGGTAGGCGTCAGTTAGTTTGACCAAACGTTTAAATTTCAAAAAGGAGTGAACATTTGAGGATCCATTACCTTTCGTTGGACCAAATAAAGAGGTCCAAAGACCAGAAACCACAATGGTTATCCCAATTAAGAGGTCCAAAGACCGCAAACCACAATGGTTATACTAATCAAGAGGTCAAAAGACTAGAAGCCACAATGGTTATCCTTCATCGACCAAAGAAGGAGGCAGTCACAACCCTCACAAAGCAATCAATACAACCAGTGTCACATGATTTGTTCAAAAATCGCCAAAAAATGAAAAAGCCCGCTAAGTCGAAACTTAAAAATAAGCGACTTAGGAAAAAATTATGGCATCCCGCTGGACTTCACAATCAAAGATTCCAAAGAATCAGTCTAGGCAAAAATTAGGGATAAGAAAAAGAATGAAAAGGCGAAAAATGCGAAGAGGATTACACAAGAAAAATCCTTAAGCAAGAACAATGTCGTATGCCACAGACACAAAAGACAATAGGGGTGACTGCTACTCCAACAACCTGATTAGTGCTTGAACCGTTAGTGTCATTGGTTCCTCAACCATCACAAAACCCTTTTTGAAAGGTGAGCGCTTGGGAAAATTAGTTTATCATAGGAATGGAGGACATCATGAAGAGGGGTGGACACAAATAAACTTCGAGCCTGTATCCTTTGTGTTTATAACCGTGAACCAGGCCACGATACAACCCTCAAAAGTCCTAACTGAAACAAAGTTATTTTGAGAGCGTACTACCACGAGACCATGTTCATGACTCCTATGAGTTGTGTTGAAAGACCTTTGTTGGTGTTGCATGTACACGCTTTCATAAAAAAATCAATGTCGTATCTTAACCAGTGATTCGCTCACAAAGGTTTGTGACATCTTTTTCAGTAAAACTTCAAGGCTAACATGTGTTTTGCATTAGAATAATTATTCTCAGAATAGACATTTTCTGCTTGCATACATTTGTTTGACATCAAAGAAGTTCACATACGGAACTTCAGTCCAGAAGCTTAATCTTGAAAAGTTGAGAAGTCTAAAAATTTTGAAGGACAATTATATCGAGGTGCACTTTGCAAGAAACTCCATTGAGTAGGGACTTTCCCAAACAGTCGTGGTAAGAGTCAGCCAATACGGGGCAGTCACATCGAGAAATCTCTCCAAAGTTAGGCTAAACTAGGGAAATCACTTCGAGATCAAATCTCTCAAAGAGCCATTAGTCTAAGGCATCCATTCAAATTTTAGCCAAACTAGGGCAATCACTTCGAGATTCAAATCTCTCCAAGAACAATTAGTCTGGGTGTTCACTCGAAGATAAGTCAGTCAGGGACAAAACTACTCAAAGTCTCGTACTGGGGCATGCCACCCCAAGAGCACTAGAAGTTACTCTCTCCCGAAGACGATCAATAAAAAGCACCTACCCAAGGTTCAGAATACTGGGGCAAAATATCCCACAGCGATATGAGGTTTTTCATGAATCCTCGCGAGACAATTATTTCATAGACTATGCAGTCTGGGCAGTTATTTCAAGATCCGGCGAATCTCTCCAAGAGGTTTTTAAGACATTGAGACATATCAGATGCCAGGTTTTCTGTAAAATCCTCTTGAGACAATTTCTTCTGATAGCCCTTAGTCTCAGAAGAGTTGAAAATTGCAATGAACCATTGTTCACTCATTATTAGTAGGCAGTCAATCATCCCAGAGGCTAGAAGCAAAGCCATTACCAGCATGAAACATCAAGGAGTTGTTTCTTCAACGGGTTTCATTGTTCATGATTCCTCAGTAAATCTCATCATACCATCTTTTCCCCAATAGAGCAACAGGAAAAGGGTTGGTATTTCATTTGCAAAGGGTATCATCATTAAGAGGTGCTTCATATCTCTCATCCCTAGCATGAGATGATTCATATCTCTTTTCCTCAGCAAGAGGCGACTTAAAACTCTTACATTCAGCAGGAAGCTTTATCACTGGCATTCTCCATCATCCCGAATAGAGTTGGAAATTTAAATCTTCCCCAACATAACTACAGAAGGCTGATGATGTTCTCCCCAAGAAGAGAGTTTCCCTTTAACGAAGGAGTATCCCCCACCAGAGTCTTCTTATCCCTAGCAGTACTTGAAGATTCATTATTCCCTAGCAGTGGTGAAGATAGCGAGAAGTCATATGGTTTTCCTTCTTGCACAACATTGTTCGCAGTTTTCCCTAATGAAGTCGCAAAATAAAGTCCAATCATCATTGGAATCCCTCTTTCAATAGAGGGCTTTGTACCTGAGCGATTCCCTAGCAGATTGTTTCCTCAGCAGAATATCAACAAATCCTTTTCCCCAGCCGAGTCAGGAGGTTATTATTTTCCCAACGGAGTTCTATGGGTGGTGTACTTCCCAATCAAGTTCAAGCCAATTAAGACTTTCCCCAACAATGTCTTCATTCCTAAACTATCTCAAAGTCCAATTTATTTTTAGCAAGGGCGGTAGTTCAGAGACAGTGTATCATGAACACTATCCCCACAAAGTTGCTTTTCCCCACAGGGATTCATCAAATTAATGCAGTGATTATTTCTTCCCCACTAAAGCTGTCAAGGATACTTGTCATCTCCTCATCAGGACATCCCTTTGAATTTGCATTTAATAACCATCATTACATTTGCATCCTCTAAAGCGTAGTATTTCCATCATTGTGGAGCATTACTCCGTGGAAAAACTCAAACATATGCATACATAGCATAAGCTAGTTTTAGGGGACCTTGCAAAAAGCCCGAAATATTATTGCTTCAACCAGACTGGAGTATTCCCATAAAGATTGTCCAATTAGTTCCTCAGTGTGTTACTCATACCGACCAGCATTTGTTATCCCCAATTGAGTCTCCATCTAAGTTTGATGGTCTCATTTTCGCGTTTCCGTTTAAGTACAACGGTCTCGTGTTGTTTCATTCCATTTCAGTACAATGGTTTCATCTCTCCAACTCCATTTAAGTACAATGGTTTAATTTCTTTGAGTCTCCATCTAAGTAAGATGGTCTCATTTTCACGTTTTTGTTTAAGTACAAGAATCTCCTGTTGTTTGATTCCATTTCAGTACAATGGTTTCATCTCTTCGACTCCATTTAAGTAAAATGGTTTCGTATCGTTGAGTCTCCGTTTAAGTACAACGGTCTCATTTTCGCGTTTCTGTTTAAGTACAACGGTTTCATGTCGGGTTATCATTTAAGTACAGTGATCTCGTTCCTTTTGATTTCATTTCAGTACGATGATTTAATCTCTTCGACTCCATTTAAATACAATGGTTTCGTATCTTTGAGTCTCCATCTAAGTATGATGGTCTCATTTTCGCGTTTCTGTTTCAGTACAACAGTCTCGTGTCGGGTTAACATTTAAGTACAATGAGCATGTTCCTTTTGATTTCATCTCAGTACGATGATTTCATCTTTGTCGATTCCATTTCAGTACAATGGTGTTGTATCTTTGAGTCTTTGTTTAAGTACAACGACCTCATTTTCTCGTTTCCATTTAAATACAACGGTCACGTGTCGGGTTATCATTTAAGTACAATGATCCCGTTCCTTTTTGATTTCATCTCAGTACGATGATTTCATATTTGTTGATTCCATTTCAGTACCATGGTATCATCTTTCCGATTATGTCTAAGTACGATGGCCTCGTTTCTTTTTGAGTTATCATCTAAGTACGTTGAACTTTTCCCTTTCAATTTTGTCTGAGGTCAGTTTCGTATTTTGAGTTGTCATTCGAGGATGGCATTCTCTTCTTCAAGTCCTTCTAAGGTTGGTATTTTTGTTGTGGCTATCATCTGAGGATGGTAGACCATTTTGAGTCTATTGATTGAGGTCAGTCTTTGTTTCTGGTTATCAACTGAGGCCAGTATACCATTGCGTCTCCATTTGAGAATGGTTTCGTGTTAGATCTGAGGATCGTGTTTTGAGTTGTCATCCAAGAATGACATTCTTCCCAACATATTTTATTTCCCACAGAGTGCAAAATTTCCAGTTTATTCGGGTATTCAATCCCTCAATACCTTGAATGTCTGAAATCCATTGTTATCATCCATTCAGGTCTACAATTATTGAATAGGGGCAGCTGTAACATCCTAAAATTTGCCCTCTTATTTATTACCTCGACTGGATTTACGCTTTGCATTCATATGCATCTCCATTAGGTCATGTTGCACGCAATCATGCATTTCATTAAGACCTTAAGGCATGGGATCAATACACTCTGAAGAACCAGGTTATTCCATTGGTTTGTGGTTTCTACTTCACTGGAGTTTGTTTCATGGATTATGGAATTAGGGATTCGCACCCTATGTATGGTCATCTGATGAATTCAAAATCTTGGTTATATGGCCATCAATAATTTCATCTTATTGAGCATTGCCATTTAATTAGGGTTTATTTCCTCGATTCAGTGATCCTCAAGGATTTCATTCACGACGACTATTCATCATCAAGGTGTTTAACCATATTTTCTTTGAACCAGAGTTCTGACTTTACCCAACATCTTAGATGGCTCTCTAAGGTCTGCGGTATTAAAGGTTGACCTAAGTTTATTTTGTGGAGGAATTCATTCAAGCGCGACACTTCCAAATGATGGAAAGGGCATGATTCATGGATTATCGATCTTGGGTTCATCATGGCGTCATAGTTCTTGAGAAGTGGTTTGTGTTCAAAGTTTCAGTTCAAGCTAAGGATGAAAAGTGCATAGGCATGGTTTATGTGGTAAACTTTGTTCGAGTTTGTTACTGTCTTTTTTTAGACCCCATCAATTTACAAATCCGAGTCCATACAAGTATCCATGTCATAAACCATTTTTCATTACTAAGCCTATTTGACCAATTATTTTGTCCATTTCATGACTTATTGGCCCATTTGAAATATAGCCATATCTTTTCCAACCCATGTCACAAAGCCCATTGTTAATTTTTGAGTTCACTCCAATTTACTATTCCATTTTACCATTTTAATTCAGATTCATTTCATTATTAATTTTTACCCAATTAAACCATCATTAAGAAAATGTGAGGCCCAAATTCATTAACTTCCTACATACCCAATAAATGAAGTAAAACGTAGGTACATGAGATAGGTTGTTATGAGAAACAAATGGTACAAAAACTAACATAACAGAATTACAGAAAAAATGGAGATGACAAAAACATTGAAATTCAGTTACACAAAAAACTGATAGACCAAAAAATCAGTTAGAAAAACTCCAACAGAAACTAACAGAAAAAAGGAGGAAATTCAGTCACATAACACTTATGCAGAGATTCAGTTCGATACAACCGATATAACATATGAGAATTCAGTTACAGAAGGATAACTTAACACAAACTCAGAAAAACTCCTAACAAACAATCTGAACCTTCATCAATATCTTCATCATTCAACAATCCGTCTTCTCCATCATCTTCATCAACCTCTCAATACCAAAACTTCATCCTCATCGATCCTTTTCTTCAACAAATCTTCTGTAACAATCGCACACAAGATCTCTCAGACCAATCTTCAACCTCCAACGCAAGAACACAGAGCTTCATTATCAATCTTCTACATCGGAATCTTCACTCACGCATCTTCAATCGGCAATACCGAAACTGCATCAACATGCAAATCACAAACAAATCCAATTCATAATAGAATATTTATCATATCTATTTCGACATCTCATAATCGATTGTCTCAAGAACTCAATCCGCAACAACTTCGACAACATCATCTTCATCAATCTGCAAAATTCTGCAACAACACAACAATCAACATAACCGCAATAATCAAATCGCAGAAACAGAACAAAGAAGAAGAAAGACTAATAAACGGAATTGCATCGTAACACACTCGAGCAGAAACACGATTTCTATGGGAAGAGAGTAAGATTCAGCTTCATACCTTAGAATTCGATTTCGTTTGAATTCAGTTGGTGTTCTTGAGTAAGCGGTGTTCTTGGAGAGGGCAAATGACGACGATGGAGGATGTTGGATTGGTGGCGGCGAATCGAGGAAGAGGGAGTATCATGCCGGCGTGATTGCGATGAGACGATAACGAATGGCCGACAGAGAAAAGGATAACGAAAGGGAGAGGACGGCGAGGCTTGGTTCTTCTTCGACGGTGAGGTGTATACTTTCTTCGACGGCGAGGCGTGGTTTGTTTTTCAATGGCGAGGCGTGGTTTCTCGATGAAGATGAAGAAAGGCGTTGAGAGAGATAGGCTGAGACTGAGGTGTTAGGGTTACACCTTTAATTCGTGTGTTTTAGGTCAGGTTTATGACACTGGGCTTCAAACCTCCATAATAATTCTATACTCATACCATGTTTCGCCAAACACACCCCCACATGTGTTGGTAATTGGTGGATTGGGCCCGCGGGCCATTAATGCCTTTTTACACCATTATGTTACTCAATACATCTCCCCTGGTTATTTTATATTTTTAATTCGTTAATTGATCTTTCTTGTAGAAAATAATTAATTAATTATCTTGATAATTAATTTTTTTGGATTAACATCTTGATCCATTCCTTGATAATTTTTAATAGAATTTTTGTGATAATTTTAATTATGGTTGTGAATTAAGCTTGGTAAGCATTCATGAGTTTTTGATCGATTTTGGTTATGGTGGGTCTTCATGAAGTTACTATGGAAGATAAGCATTTATTTTCCTTATGGGAGATTACAATACCTTGCATGAAGTTTTTGGGTTTCTTTTATATGAAGAATCGATATTTCAATCAAGTAAGAAATCTCGACTTTCGACTTTAATGCATCATTCTAGTTTGTATGCGGCTTATGATCATATAACGTGAGGTGCATATTGATACTCCCACCTAAGGAACTGGATTTATTTGTTAATTATGATAATATGTGACGATATCGAAGCTTAGGGATTAGGTTATGAACGATAGATTTCGCTTCCTTTCACTTTCCCTTAAATTACCATTTTTTGCTTGTTTCGTCGCAGTTAGTAAAAATAGTTTCGGGTGTGATAAAATTCTGGAAATATTAATGAATGATCCTTATCCTGTTAATTAATTTTTTATATTTTTTGATTCCATATTTGGATGGTTTTAGTAATTAATTTGGATTTTTTATTCCAAGTTGTCCCAAAAGGAAGTATTTTGACATAAGAGACCAAAAGAAATTTTTTCCAATAGTTGTGAGGCCTATTTTTTGTGTGTGATTAACCACTGGAATTTGTGACATTTTGATACTACTTGATCATTTTTTCATAATTTTTGGTGCCATTTTGGATCCACTTTGTGGAGTTGTTTTTCGGCGGTCGTGCCTTGTTATCTTACTCGTTAAGTAAATTGTTGTGGCACTTTGGTGCATAATTTTGTGAAATACTTTTAGCCAATGTAAGCTACTGACTTCACTATGATAGGGATTTAATTTCGTAATTTTTCAAGCCTTTTTTCTATTTTTCATGTAACTAATAGTAATAATAATAATAATTCTCATATTAGCTATCCATCCAAAAATACCACTTTACCCTTAATCGTTCTCATTTTACTTTAAATAATAATAATAATAATAATCCGAATAATATTATTCTATTATCATTATTAAAATAATTCCAGATAATCACTTAAATATCAAATTATACCTCACTCGTCATAAACACATCTTACACCATAATATTTCGCCAAGTTCACCGATAAACCCGAATATTTATTATAAACCAATTAAATAAATATTCTAATTATTTTGGGGTATTACATGTGTATAAAGTTGTGGCAATGCTTATGGTTGATCGCTCGACTATATGTCTAAAGGATTATCTATGCAAGTTCACAATCGTACGTGTAGTTTTAAAAGATTATCGATCCCACAGAGACTAAAAATCGATCTAACGTTATCTAATGTTACTATGTAAATCTAAGGCTAATAGTTTCTAATGATTTGGTTTAAAACAAATAAAATTAAAACTATTATTAAACTTATAAATATTAATGATAACGATATATCAGTATGCAACTTATCAATTGTCGGGAATTTAATTAATTAATCTGTGAAGGTTTACAAGCCAAAATACTTATTCAGTGAACAATATTTATTTAAAAGCCCTCGTCTCAAACTCTCACTATATTGATTCAGACTACACTTCTAAAGTCATATGTCTGCTCTCGCTAGCCCATAAGTGTTTAGAAATAATTTTTGAAAACAAATAAGATCCAATTAATCTTAAAGCGCTCTCGGTGCATTTAAAATGAATGCCTAGTTTCAGCTATCTGGTTAAATTCTCAAACTCTCGCTCTATCGAATTTAGCCTTAATTACTTCCTTACTCTCGTAACAAAAGTATTAAATTAATTTAAGCAACCTCATCCTTAAATTATAAATTGGTAAAATTAATCAACACCGATTTAATTAAATTCCTCTTAATGATTTGTTTACATGCTGATATAATTAAATTATCCGGACATGGTTATTAAATAAATTATGCTTAAACAGAATAAACAATCTACGACAAACATACTTAAAATAATAATGCAATAAATAAATGAAAGCAATTAAATAAGAACCTGAAATTAAATTGGAAATGGAATACTGAATACATACTGGTAGTAGATCCAAAGTGTACACGAAATAAAGTTGCTGAATTGAAAATAATACTAAGCCTAAAAATATAAAAACTGAAAAAAAACTAGAAACTGGAGCAAAAAATCGGTTAGAGATGGATATGAACTGAATAGAGTCGCCAGCTAGGCATTTTTATCCCGAAGGAAAGGTAATACTGCATAAACATGGAAAGAGATGGATAAGACGGTTGCGAACCAGAGAAACTGAGAAAGGGGGTTGGTTACAACCTGGGAAGGTATTAGCACCCAGATTGTTCGTCGTACTCGACGGGATCCACGCTTACAAGATTGTGTTTAAAGGGGTAGGTGTATGTGCTATCTGTGTGCAAAAGCTAAGAATGAATGTATAGGTGTCAGTGCAAAAGGGTGAATTGCTCAGGAACTGAGGCTTGGAAAATAATGCTGAAAGAGGGGGAAGACAAAAAGACTTTTGTTCGATAATTGTTAAGTTATGCCTACGTATCCTCTTGTGCAATGAGGAAGTAAGAACACCGTAGTTCGACTCAAAGGGACTGAAAATAAATTGTCTGTGAACTGCTTACTTGTCTATGCTCAAGTGTATGACTCGTCTGGCTTGAGTGCTAACTGTCTTGCATTAGACGGAAGAAGCGAGTTCTCGTTTGTGAATGAGTGTGATGAGAAAAGAATCCCGGAGGAGACGATTATTGTTTGTTTTTGTGTTTTCATTTTTGTTATTGTTTTTGGTGTTTTGCATAAGTTAATGAGCTTAAGCCTAAATCAAGGGTTTGTAAACTCATTATATCCTCCCTGATTAGGGATAATGAGCCTACTTAAGTATGAGATAAGCATCTCAACTTAATTACCAGGATGATATAGGATTAAGATCATTAACCTACTTGTGATTAATTAGATGTTTTTGGGTTTTTTGTTTAGTGTTAAGTAATGAGTTTAATCTCTAATCACAGATTAGTGAACTCATTACACCATCCTAATAGAAGGATAATAGATGAGAACACTTAAGCTGAGGAAGATACCTCAACTTAATCCATGGTTAGTGATTAAATTCATTATATAACAAGCCTTTATTAAATGGATTTTAATTAAAGGGTGAGATTAAGAAGTGGATTTTATGGTTTGTGAGACAACTTGAAGGGGACTTGTCCATTAAACACTAGGGTTAGTCCCTCTTAACCATAAGGAATAGTTAGAATCCTAATGTAAGGCCCAAGTTACAAGATAAAGTCTTAGTGATTATTAAGGTGATTTGATTAAGAGGTTTAAAAAAATTAAACGTTTAACACTTAGGATTAAATTTATACACTCCATCCTAAGAGAAGGATGCAGGCATAACCCTAATTCCAAAGTCCTAAAACTTTAAGAGTTTAGTCTCTGATTATTGAGATGAGAAGAGAGACTCAAGGAGACTCAAAGGTAAAAAGTTAAGGGGGACTAAACACAACTCTAAAAGTTATCATGCTTGGATATCTTATGGTTTGTTAGGCTTAAGAGAAAAGGTCTTCAAGGCCACCAATGGAAGAAGCAGATGAAAGGAGGAGGAAGCAGAAGAATAAGTTACTTACTTCTTAAGAAGATAAGTAACCTAAAGGAAGAAAGTGAGAAAGATGGAGCATAATTGAATTTGATTCACTTCAAAGACATGTAAAATTAATATGAAAGAGATAAGAAGAAGTGGGAAGTGAAGGCAAATCTACCTCCCACAATAACTTACCAAAAGCTCCTGAAAAGTTAGTATGAAAGCATAAGACATAAAGCATGAAGAAATGAATTGAAATGAGATGAAATGACCAAAGTAAGAAGTTATTATGCAATGCAAATGGCATATAAGATGATGCAATGTCATACAATGTGCATATGAATGATCATACAAAGATGGGATGTCATGAAAGCATGCTTGGAAGCTTGAAGACACATGGATATTTATGAAATGAAATGAATGCAACACATGGAAAATGAATGAAGAAATGATCAAGCAAGGTTCTAACATGTCCTAAGATGTCTAAGATGACATATAATTGCTTGAGATGTCATGGCAAGTTCATATGATGATGCTATGCAAAGGAGAATGCAAATGAACATGAAAAATTAGGGTTTTATGAACATATGAGATGCAAATGGACAAAACAGAAGCATACAACATGATAAAAAATTGAAACCAAGCTCAATCAAACTCTAAACCCATAAAAAGTCACACCCCAAAGGAAAAAGTCAAAAGCCTAACCTATTGAAAGTTATGATTTTCCTAAGCTTGCTATGTTTTTGGGTGATTCAAAAGGGAAAATGCAAATCAATTTGAAAATGCAAGATAAATTCATGAGGAAAATATCCTAGAAACTACATGAAATATGTGAAACAATGCATAAAGAATCAAGTTCAAACTCTTGGTTAGGCAGAAATGATTTTTCAAAGTTAGGGTTAAAAATTGTGATTTTAAAGAACCCTAATTCAAAGAAAATTGTGAAACTATGATCAAACCTAAAAAGAAATTTGTATGAAGAGTTTGAAAATGTTTCTAAATGTATTGGAATGGTTCATGATTTTTTTGGTGATTTTTAGAAACCTAAATGCATTTTTAATTAATTAAAATACTTTAATTAATTAAAAATAACATTTAAATATTTTAAAAATACTTTTTATATGCAAAAAATAAAATAAAAATCACTTTCAGGTTGAGAAAAATATTTAAAACAGAAATGCAAAGTTTCATATTTTTTGAAAGTGTTTTGGTATTTTAAAATAAATATGCAAAAGAAATGAAAAGAGAATAAAATAAAATGAATTAAAAATGCAAGTCAACTGATCCAAGGCTCCAGATTCAAACTTGGGGGAAGAGGTTTGACCGCGTGCGTGATTGAGTGGCTAGGATTCATTCTGGAAATTTTATTAATTAAACCTAATTAATTAATTTAATTAAAAGATTAGGGTTAAGTGAAATGATCAGAACTGTCCACACACAAATCTAATCACCATCCAAGGGTCCTCATTCAATCTGGAAACAAAACCCTAATTAATCTCAGGCGACCGGAGATAAGCTCGGTCGTCTTCTCCGGCCAACTCCTCACTCAATCTCTCTCAATACGCCATCCCTGGCCCTCAGAATCTCCAGAATACATCCCCAAACAACAATAAGCAAGAATCAAGCATAAAAAAGCCTTTAAAACACGCATAGATGATGAATCAAAGCAAAAACAATTTCACGGGTAAAGTTTCAGAACATCATGAAATGCTTATTTCTCAACCATTTTCAATTTTAAACACACCAGGGTGATCAGTGAAGCATGTAGAATCATTTAAGAACTTAAAAGAAAGGTTCTGGAAAAATTGTTCTTGAGGTATACCTGAGTTGAAGCTTTTCAGTTTGGAGCTTTCTGGCCTTTTCTTTGATGCAAACCAACCCCAATGAGCTCCCTGATGATGTTGCAATGCTTAGAACAAGTTTGTGATGGCTGTTTTGAGGTGTATGGTTCTGGTTTTGCAGAAATCGTGTTTTGGTTTAGGGAGCTTCCAGGCCATGGGAGTGGGTGCTTTGTGATCTATGGATGATTTTGAGTTGATTGGTGGAAAAATATTTGAAGTTTGACGCTTGTGCAGGGAGATTCGAAGAAGTGAAGTTCTATGGTAATTTTGTGAAATCTGAGTTGTGGAATCATTCAGGCTCCAAGATGTCATGAAATGGGGTCTATGAGGCATGTATGTGAAGTCTTGATTGGTTAGAAGAGTGGTTGTGGCTCAGCTTGATTGGTATGAGAGGTTTTGCTCAAAAGTCAAATTTGTGTACTTGGAGGTATGGGCCATGGAAAAGCTGGCTTTTTGGGGTGTATGGCCTCAGTAAGATTCATGGAGAGCCATAGAATGGGTTTGATGCAGCTGGCATAAGTGGATGGAAGGATCCAAGGCATTTTGCAAAGTTTGTGAGTTTTGGCCCCTTTGAGATTTCTTGAAGATCAAGTCATGAAATAATGCAAACTTGGGCCAATTATGATGTTTAGAAGTTGCTTTGACATATTATGATGCATAGAAGTTGATTAGAGGTCATTAGAATGCTTGGCAAGTGATATTACAAAATTCCCTCTTTGACATGAACATGAAAATTATGGATTTTTGCCAACTTTGAAAGGCCATATCTTGAGTTCTAGGAAGAATCAAGACATGTTCTTGTACTTTTTTAAAATGGAAAGACCTAATCTACAACTTTCATGTCCAAGAATTTTTCATTTGAAGCATTTTTGGTCATGAAAGAGGAGGTTGAAAATCTTTCCCAAAATGGAAAGTTTCCATTACAAGTCATTTCCAAAATTGGCAAGTTTGCAATTGACTCAAAATTCTTCAATCTTGTGAAATTTCCAACCACTTATAAGATCAAATATATATCATAGAACTTCAATTAGATGAAAATGATCCTTTGGTACCCTTGTTGGGGGCCTCAGATGCCCTGATTTTGCCTTAACTTGCTCAAGAAGTTACCCAATGATCAGATGACTTCCACAATGAGTTTCTTCATAAAACTTGGTACGCATGATCCTTATAACATGTTGAGAACATTAGAAACAAGAATGACCAAAAAAATTTGGATTTAAGGCCTCTGAAACCAAAACTCTAATTTTGGTCATCTGTGCAGGAAAACCCTAGCTCTTCTTCCATGCCTTTGCCAATTATTGTGATCCCTTGACTTTCATGAACTTTGAGGAGTATAATATGATCATAGAACACACATGGACCCTCTTGGAAAGCTTTAAGACCTTTGGGATGGCTCATATTGATTCTTGGATTGCTCAGATCACAAACCCTAGATGCAGATGAAATTGAACTATGCAGTGAAACAAACATGCAATATGAGATGTAATGCTTATGTTAAAACAAAAATAAAAGATCACAAGCCATGGTGTGACAAAAGGTGAGGGAAAATTTGGGGTGTTTACATCTTCCCCTATTCAAACATGAGTTAGTTGTGCAGGATGTAAGCGCCTGGCTTAGCAGACAAACAAGATAACTTGTGGTTGAATACCAAAGACAGTCCAAAATTTGCACTCGCTGGGGAGAAGAAGAAAAGGGATATAAATTGTAAAAGATAGTATAGTATGATTATTAAATGAAGGTGATGGAGGAAGACCATCGAGAAGAGGACGACTGCTGGGGATAAAGTGGTAAGTAAAGCAATGACGGGGACGACCGACAAGCTGGGGAAATAAAGAGATCATGATGGGGACGGCCATAGGGTAAAGAAATAAGATTCTCTAGGGGTTAAAGTAATGAGAAAAGAAATGATGGGGACGGCCACCAGGCTTTGGAAAGTAAAGTAAACAACGATGGGGACGACCATCGGTTTAAAGAATAAATGAAATAATTATGAGGGACGGTCATTAAAGGTGAAGGACGATCACCTAGCAGGGGACGGCTGCTGAAAATATCACAACATAGGACGAATGTCGGATAGAAAAGGTCAACGATGGGGACGACCATCGGGTAAGCATGATGAAGGAAAATCATCAAGAGGTGAAGGACAATCACCTAGCAGGGTACGACTGCTCTTGGGGATTATCACGACATAGGACGAATGTCGGATAACAAAACTAATGATGGGGACGACCCTCAGATAAATGATGAGGGACGGTCATCAAAAGGTGAAGGACGATCACCTAGCAGGGGACGACTGCTAAATATATCACGACATAGGACGAATGTCAGATAAAAGGTTTCAACAATGGGAATTCCATTGGGGAAAGTATGAGGGACAATCATCCAAAGGTGAAGGACGATCACCTGGCAGGGGACGGATGCCGAATGTTTCACGACATAGGACGAATGTCGGATAGGAAAAAGTTGTTTTGTTGGCGACTTACTGGGGAATGGTAAACATGGATGAGTGCTTACGCTCTTTAAAATTAAAGGATACAAGTGTTTTGACGGTGTGTATAGATTAAAGATGCGGACGAGCATCCTTAGGACCATGATACGGACGAGTATCGGTAGAAACAAACGCTGACACATGTTCAAAGATGATGATACAGACGAGTATCAACCCGTTAAACAAGGAACACAGACGAGTGTCGAATCTGCTGAGGAGTGATATATACAAGATACAGACGAGTATCCGAGTGATATATGTTGGGGATTCACTTCTTGACATGCCCCATGTTGTGAAAGATTGTCTATATTGAATATCTGCAACCTGTTAAGACAAAGGAAAACGCACAAGTGCCCTGAGGTATCCTTAACCGGATTTCGTCATAGGAGTTAGATTTATCTGAAAGTAATATATTTCCTGCAAGCTTTTATTAAAAATGGCTCATTTGTTTTATGCAAGTGTCGTATTATGAACATTGGACATTTTGCAAACGAAACAAAAATGTACAAAACAAAATGTGACTGGAAACTCTGATTTTATTAATTTGAGCGCCTTGAAATCGCAAGTATAGTCAAAGAAGTGAATCCACTGAAAGGAGGAGATTGTTATAAATTGAGAAAATAAAAGTGTTGGCAATGTTGAAGATGACGCTCCAGTGAGCTTCCTTTGCTATGACATGTATGACCTTGGCGTTCTTCTTATCTTGCTTTTGAAGAAGGTTGATTCTGACTGATGCTTTGTCCTTTCGAAGCTTTCCCTGTTGTGAGTGATACAGACGAATTCAGAATGCAGTTGTTCGCTTATTCCCTGATTTTTGCGTGGATCGCCCTTTCGGGTTTTCAATCCACCGGGATACCCATTTTTCCTGAGTTGTCCAATGCAGCATTTCAACTCAGCGGGTGTACATTTTTTTGATTTTTCCCTTATTTTTGCCTGAGTCTTTTATTCTGTTTTTGACTCGTCGGGATGCCCGATTTTTGCTTGGACTTACATTCTGTTTTTATGTCCAGCGGGTCATTTTTTTATGCGAAGTATTTTTAACTGCATCAGAATTCACAGGAGACAAGAAGTCTTCACCATCCATGGTTGCGAGCATCAGTGCTCCGCCTGAGAAGACTTTGGTTATGACGTAGGGACCTTCATAGTTTGGTGTCCATTTGTTCCTGTGGCCTGTATGAGGAGGAAGGATTCTCTTCAGAACAAGCTCTCCCACTTGGTATTCCCGAGGTCTGACTTTCTGATCGAAGGCTTTCTTCATTCACTTCTGATATAACTGCCCATGACAAATGGCAGCTAGTCTTTTCTCTTCAATCAGATTCAGTTGATTGTACCGAGACCGGACCCATTCTGCTTCATCCAGCTTCACATCCATCATTACCCGTAAGGAGGGTAGCTCAACTTCAACAGGTAGGACAGCTTCCATACCGTACACAAGCTGATAAGGCGTTGCCCCAGTGGACTTTCTGATTGAGGTTCGCTACCCATGCAAAGAAAATGGTAGCATTTCATGCCAGTCTTTATAAGTAACCACCATCTTCTGCACAATCTTCTTGATGTTCTTGTTAGCCGCCTCAACAGCGCCATTCATCTTTGGCCTGTAAGGAGAAGAGTTGCGATGTTGTATTTTGAAGTCCCGACATAGTTCTGCCATCATTTTGTTGTTCAAATTGGAACCATTATCAGTAATGATTTGCTCGGGAACTCCATATCGACATATGATGTCTCTTTTCAGAAATCTGGCTACCACTTGTCTGGTGACGTTTGCATACGAAGCTGCTTCAACCCATTTGGTGAAGTAATTAATGGCTACCAGGATGAACCGGTGCCTATTTGAAGCAGTCGGTTCGATCTTTCCAATCATGTCAATGCCCTACATGGCAAAGGGCCAAGGTGAAGACACCGTGTTCAAAGGATTCAGAGGAACATGCACTTTATCTACGTAGATCTGGCATTTGTGGCATTTTCTAGCATAGGCACAACAGTCTGCATCCATTGTGATCCAGTAGTAACCTGATCTTAAAAACTTCTTAGCCATTGCATGTCCTCCGACATGGGTAGCGAAAGAACCTTTGTGCACCTCGTGTATCAGCAGGTCTGCTCCTTTCTTGTCAACATATCTGAGCAAGACCATGTCAAAGTTTCGCTTGTATAATGAGCCATCAGCATTGAGGAAGAAACTACCGACCAGCCTTCTCAATGTCTTCTTATCATTAGATGATGCCCCAAGTGGGTACGTCTGATTCTCTAAGAAGCATTTGATGTCGTGGAACCAAGGCTTGCCATCACTAGCAGTGTCCACTGAGAAAACATATGCTGGTCTGTCCAGTCTGGATACCAAAATCTGAGGCACATAATTGGCAGTTTGAACTTTGATCATGGAGGAAATGGTAGCTAAAGCATCTGCCGACTGATTTTCGTCTCGAGGGATGTATTCAAGTTTGACTATTGTGAAGAAAGTCAGTAATCTCCTCGTATAGTCACGGTATGGAATCATATGCTCCTGATGAGTGTACCATTTGCCGTTGGTCTGATTGATTACCAAAGCTGAATATCCGAATACATTCAAAGTTTTGATCCTGAGGTTAATGGCTTCCTCAAGTCCCATGATACATGCTTCATATTCTGCTTCGTTGTTAGTGCAGGCAAAGGTGAGTTTTGCCGAGAAAGGCATATTGTCGCTCCCAAAGATTTGCATCCTGGTACAAGCGCGAACGGTCGGTGAAAAGAGAAAATGATGAAGATGAATAAAGTTGCCAGCTAGGTATTTTTATCCCGAGGGAAAGGTAATGCTGCATAAACCTAGAAAAGAGATGGATAAGATGGTTGCGAATCAAAGAAACTGAGAAAGAGCGTTGGTTACAACCTGGGAAGGTATTAGCATCCAGATTGTCTGTCGTACTCGACGGGATCCACACTTAAAAGATTGTGTTTAAAGGGATAGTGTATGTGCTATCTGTGTGCAAAAGCTAAGAAAAAAATATACAAGTGTCAGTGCAAAAGGTGAATTGCTCAGGGACTGAGGCTTTGAAAGAATGCTAAAAGAGGGGGAAAAACAAAGAGATTTTTTTGTTCGATAATTGTTAAGTTATGCCTACGTATCCTCTCGTGCAATGAGGAAGTCAGAACACTGTAATTCGACTCAAAGAGACTGAAAAATAAACTGACTGTGAACTGCTTGCTTGCCTATACTCAAGTGTATGACTCGTCTGGCTCGAGTGCTAACTGTCTTGCATTAGACGAAAGAAGCAAGTTCTCGTTTGTGAATGAGTGTGATGAGAAAAGAATCCCGAAGGAGACGATTATTGTTTGTTTTTTATATTTTCAGTTTTTTATTGTTTTTAGTGTTTTGCCTAAGTTAATGAGCTTAAGCCTAAATAAAGGGCTTGTAAACTCATTATATCCTCCCTGATTAGGGATAATGAGCCTACTTAAGTATGAGATAAGCATCTCAACTTAATTACCATGATGATGTAGGACTAAGATCATTAACTTACTTGTGATTAATTAGATATTTTTGGGTTTTTGTTTAATATTAAGTAATGAGTTTAATCTCTAATCACAAATTAGTGAACTCATTACACCATCCTAATAGAAGGATAATTGATGAGCACACTTAAGCTGGGGAAGATACCTCAACTTAATCCATGGTTAGGGATTAAATTCATTATATAATAAGCCTTTATTAAGTGGATTTTAATTAAAGGATGAGATTAAGAAGTGGATTTTATGGTTTGTAAGACAACTTGAGGGGGACTTGTCCATTAAACACTAGGGTTAGTCCTTCTTAACCATAAGGAAGAATTAGAAACCTAATGTAAGGCCCAAGTTACAAGATAAAGTGATGATTGCTAAGTGATTTGATTAAGAGGTTTAAACAAATTAAAGGGTTAACACTTAGGATTAAAGTTATACACTCCATCCTAAGAGAAGGATGTAGGCATAACCCTAATTCCAAAGTCCTAAAACTTTAAGAGTTTAGTCTCTGATTATTGAGATGAGAAGAGAGACTCAAGGAGAATCAAAGGTAAAATACTAAGGGGGACTAAACACAACCCTAAGATTATCATGCTTGGGTGTTCCTATGGTTTGTTAGGATTGAGAGAAAAGATCTTCAAGGAAGCCACCAATGGAAGAAGCAGATGAAAGGAGGAGGAAGCAGAAGAATAAGTTACTTACTTCCTAAGAAGATACGTAACTTAAAGGAAGAAAGTGAGAGATGGAACATAAGTGAAAAAAATAACTTCAAAGACAAGCAAGATGCATATGAATGAGATAAGAAGAAGTGAGAGGTGAAGTAAAATCCACCTCCCAAAATAACTTACCAAAAGTTCCTGAAAAGTTAGTATGAATGCATAAGGTGTAAAGCAAAAGGAAATAAAGTGAAATGAGATGCAATGATCAAAGTAAGAAGTGTTTATGCTATGCAAATTTCATGTAAGATGATACAATGTCATACAAGATGCACATGAATGATCATAGAAGGATGAGATGTTATGAAAGCATGCTTTGAAGTTTGAAAACACATAAAAGTTTATGAAATAAAATGAATGTAAAACATGGAAAATGAATGAAGAAATGATCAAGAAGGGTTCTAACATGTCCTAAGATGTCTAAGATGACATGTGAATGCTTGAAATGTCATGGAAAGTTCATGTGATGATGAATATGCAAAGTGAATGCAAATGAACACGAGAAATTAGGGTTTTATGGACATGTGATGTGCAAATGAATAAAACAGAAGCAATCAACATGATAAAAATTTGAAATAAAGCTCAAACAAACCTTTATCCCATATTAGGTCAAACCCCAAAGGAGAAAGTTAGAAGCCTTACCTATCAAGAGTTATGATTTTCCTAAGTTTTCTAGGGTTTTTTGAGTGATTCTAAAGGGAAAAATGCAAATTAATTTGAAAATTCAAGATAAAAATGGGTCAAAAATATATTTAGAAACTAGAGGTCAAGTATGAAAGATTGCCAAAAGAATCAAATGCAAACTCATCTTGGTTTGAGAAAAATGAATTTTTGAAGTTAGGGTTGAAAAAAATATGAATTTTAGAAACCTTAATTCAAAGGAAATTGGCAAAGTTTGATCAAAACCAAAAATAAATTTGTGGGATGAGTTTGAAAATGTTTCTAAATGTTTAAGAAACCTCTCTGAATATTTTTGTGATTTTTAGATACTTTAAAGTATTTTTAATTAATTAAATGGACTTAATTAATTAAAATATACAATTAAATCATTTAAAAATGCATTTTTAATGGAAAAAATAAAAATAAAAATATTTTTGGGTTCTGAAAAATAATTAAAGTGATGATAAAAAATTTCAGAATTTTTAAATGAGTTTTTCTATTTTTAATAATTAAAAGAAAAGAAAGCAAAATAAAATAAAATAAAATGAAAGTAATGCAAAAGAGTGGCTCAAATTGCGTGGGAGGTGGATGGAGGGCCAGACTGAGAAGTCACATTTACCAAGGGAATGAAAGATCTAAGGCTCGGGTTTGAAGTTGAGTTTCGCGCGTGATCCAGTGGCTGGCATTTAAACTTACTTAATTAATTATAATTAAATTAATTAATCAAAATTAATGTTAATTGAATTATCTGAGCCCTAAGTTGCCTAACCCTAATCATGATCTAAGGGTGGAGATTCAATCTGGGCAGCTAATCAAGGTTTAGCCCTAATTAATTTCAGGTGACCGGAGCTAAGCTCCGGTCATCTTCTCCGACGAGACAAAATACCAACTTCCTAATTAAGCATCTAAACTTCAAATTTCTTGCCCAGAAACACTCTCCTAACATCATACATCACTAATCAACAAACAAAAATCATTTATCATGCATCAAAAAGCTGAATCGAAGCAATCAAGTTCTAGGTCAAAAATTTCAGAACATCATGAAATCCTCATTTCTACCTCATTTTCAATTCTAATCATATCAGTGTGATCAGGGAAACATGGGGAATCATTTAAGAACTTAAAATCATAATTCTGGGAAAAAAGTTCATGAAGGTTACCTGAGTTGCAATTCTTTGAAATGGAGCTTTCTAGGCCTCTCCCTTGTGCAATCCAATCCCCTTTGACCTCCTGATGCTATTGGCAAGCTTGAATGAAGCTTAGAGTGACTATTTTGAGTGTTTGGTTTCTGAAGTTGCAGAAATCTTGTTTGAGTTTGAGGGTGTTTCAGGCTATGGTGATGGGTGGGAAATGATCCTGAGGTTATATGGAGTTGATTGGTGAAAGAATTTCTGGTTTTGAGTGGCTAGATTGAGAGATTCGAAGAGCTAAAGTTTGAGAGCAAATTCTTGATTCTGAGTTTGTGTGTTGTTTCAGGCCATGAAGGGTGTCCATTTATAATGCTTAGGGCTTGAATAAACAGTTATTGGCCAGAAGAGTTGTTGTTGCACTGTGGGATTGGTATGGCATGAAATGAAAAAATGTCAACATATGTGTACCATAGGTATGGGCTGGGACATAGGTTATTTCTGAGCATGGATTTCCTCATCTTGGATCATGGATGACCCTTAGATCAATAGAATGCAGCTGTAATGCTTTGATCAAGAGTTTGCAATGTTTATGCATAATTGTTATTTTGTGAATTTTGTGAAATCAAGCCATGAAATGCTTTGGTACAAGGCATAATTCTGGTCTAGGCAAGTTGTACTAGCATGTTATGTCACATTTGGGCACATTAGAGGTCTTGTAGAAGCTTGAAATGCCAATATGCAAAAATCCCTCTTTGACATGAACTTGAAAATTATGTGATTTTTGCCAACTTTGAAAGGCCATATCTTGAGTTCTAGGATGAATCAAGACATGTTCTTGTACTTTTTGAAAAGGGAAAGACCTAATCTACAACTTTCATGCCCAAGAATTTTTCATTTGAAGCATTTTTTGTCATGAAAGAGGAGGTTGAAAATCTTTCCCAAAATGGAAAGTTTGCATTTCAAGTTATTTCCAAAAACGGCAAGTTTGCAATTGGCTCAAAATTCTTCAATATTGTGAACTTCCAACCACTTCTAAGATCAAATAAAGATCAATGAACTTCAATTTGATGAAAATACCCCTTTGGTTCCATTGTTGGAGGCCTCAGATGCCCTGATTTTGACATAACTTGCTCAGGAAGTTACCCAGTGAACATATGACTTCCACAAAGAATTTCTTCATCAAACTTGGTACACATGATCCTTATAACATATTAAGACCATTAGAAACAAGAATTACCCAAAAATTTGGAGTTAAGGCCTCTGAAACCAAAACCCTAATTTTGGTCATCTGTGTAGTGAAAACCCTAGCTCTGCTTCCATGCCTTTGCCAGTTCTTGTGATCTCTTGACTTTCATGAACTTTGGGGAGCATAATAGGATCATAGAACACACATGGACCCTCTTGGAGAACTTCAAGACCTTTGGGATGGCTCAGATGGATTCTTGGTTTGCTCAGATCACAAACCCTAGATGCAGATGAGCTTGAACTATTCAGTGAAACAAAAATGCAATATGAGATGTAATACTTATGTTAAAACAAAAAATGAAAGATCACAAGCCATGGTGTGATAAAGAGTGAGGGAAAATTTGGGGTGTTTACAGCTGCCCCTATTCAAGCATAAGTTAGCTGTGCAGGGTGTAAGCGCCTGGCTTAAAAGACAAACAAGATAACTTGTGGTTGAATACCAAAGACAGTCCGAAATTTGCACTCGCTGGGGAGAAGAAGAAAAGGGATATAAATTGTAAAAGATAGTATAGTATGATTATCAAATGAATCCGATGGAGGAAGACCATCGAGCAGAGGACGACTGTTGGGGATAAAGCGTCAAGCAAAGCAATGACGGGGACGACTGACAAGCTGGGGAAATAAAGAGATCATGATGGGGACAGCCATAGGGTAAAGAACAAGATTCTTTGGGGGTTAGAGTAATGATAAAAGCAATGATGGGGACGGCCACCAGGCTTTGGAAAGTAAATAATGATGAGAAACGGTCATCAAAGGTGAAAGACGATCACTTAGCAGGGGACGGTTGCTCTTTATCATGAGATAGGACGAATGTCGGATAGAAAAGGTCAACGACGAGAACGGCCATCGGATAATCATGATGAAGGACGATCATCAAAAGGTGAAGGACGGTCACCTAGCAGGGTACAACTGCTCTCGGGGTTTATCACGACATAGGATGAATGTTGGATAACAAGATCAACGATGGGGACGACCATCACATAAAATGATGAGGGACGGTCATCAAAAGGTGAAGGAAGATCACCTAGAAGGGGACGACTGCTCTTTATCACGACATAGGACGAATGTCAGATAGAAAATTCCAATAGTGGAGATTCCACTAGGGAAAGGATGAGGGACGATCATCCGAAGGTGAAGGACGATCACCTGGCAGGGGACGGCTTCCGAAAGTATCACAACATAGGACGAATGTTGGATAGGAGAAAGTTGTTTTGTCGATGACTTACTAGGGAATGGTAAACATGGACGAGTTCTTATGCTTCCAAGAAAAAAAGATATATGTGTTTGACGCTGTGCATAGATTAAGGATACGGACGAGCATCCTTAGGACTATGATACAGACGAGTATCAAACGTTGACGTGTGTTCAAAGATGATGATACGGACAAGTATCAACTGGTTAACAAGGAACACGAACGAGTGTTGAATATTTTGAGGAGTGATATAAACAAGATACAGACGAGTATCAAAGACTTCTACATAAGTGTGTACAAGTATTGGTTTGTTTGTTAGGTATGAGTGAGATATGGACGAGTGTTCGACTTTATGGGGGATGTATTACGCGGACGAGTGTCAAGCATATATAAGTATAAACAGGCATTTGTTTTGAAAGTGAAAAGGATATGTTTTGGCTTTCTGTGGGGGATAAGATTACACGGACGAGTGTCGAGAAGAACATGGTATGGACAAGTCTCTGCTTGCAGAAGGTGTTCGAGCGACCTTTGGGGAAAAGGTGACACGGACGGGTGTCGAAAAGAGTGTGTTATGAACAAGTATTTGTACTTGAGAGTGCAAAGGGGATGCTTTGGCTTTTATGTGCAAGGGATGTATTTGTATATTGCTGATGAAATATTGATGGTAATTGCAGGTGACTGGCTCGAACCTGGCTTGTGATCATGCAAATGTTTGATTTTTGCCGTAATGCTCCCTATTAGACGGAATGCTACGCTTATTTGGTGAATATGATGCAAATGCTATGATTATGCAAAGGGGAGCAACTAATCCGGGACCCCGATCCCGCTTGGATGAAGATCTCTGGATGATCTGCTTGGAGGAAACAAACTGACTGAGGGGAAAGATCGTTGGTAGATCTGTCAGGAGGGAGAACTCTACTTGGGGGAATAGATCACTGGTAGATCTATTCGTAAGGAGAACTCAGCTAGGGAGAAGGAAACTTCAGCCACTTTGTTGGGGATGGGTTTCAGGCATTTTTCTTCTGGAGAAAGAATGGAAACTCTATGGGGAAGCAGTTAAATTAACTTTGCTGAGAATGAGAGAGATCTGGCACTCTGGTGGGGAATAGGAAAATCCTTGCTCATCTTGTTGTGAAACAGTTGTCAGGCACTGCTTAGGGAGGAGATAACTTCTGGGAAGTAACATGCTAGGGATTCAATGCTTATCATGCCCCATGCTGTGGAAGATTGTATGTCCTGCAACCTGTAAGGACAAAAGTAAACGCACAAGTATCCCGAGGTATCCCTAACTGGATTCCTTCATAGGAGTTAGACTTTCCTGAAGGTAATATATTTACTGCAAGCATTTATTGAAAATGGATCATTTGTTTTATGCAAGTGTTGTATTATGAATATTGGACATTTTGCAAACGAAACAAAAATGTACAAAACGAGGTGTGACTGAAAACTCTGATTTTATTAATTTGGGTGCCCTAAATCGGCAAATACAGTTAAAGAAACAAATCCCTTGAAATGAGGAGATTGTTGTAAATTGAGAAGATAAAGGTGTTGGCAATGTTGACGACGTCGTTCCAGTGAACTTCCTTTGCTATGACCTGTATGACCTTGACGTTCTTCTTGCTTTCCGAAGAAGGCTGATTCTGACTGATGCTTTGTCCTTTCGAAGCTTGCCATGTTGTGAGTGATACAGACGAATTCAGAATGCAATTGTTTGCTTATTCTCTGTTTTTGCGTGGATCGCCCTTTCGGGTTTTCAATCCACCGGGATCCCCGTTTTTTCCTGAGCTGTCCAATGCGGCTTTTCAACTCAGCAGGTGTACATTTTTTCAATTTTCCCTTATTTTTGCCCGAGTCTTTTATTATGTTTTTGATTCGCCGGGATGCCCTATTTTTGCCTGGACGTACATTCTGTTTTTATGTCCAGCGGGTCATTTTATGCGAAGTATTTTTTAACTGCATCTGAATTCACAGGGATAAGAAATCCTCTCCATCCATAGTAGTGAGCATCAGTGCTCCGCCAGAGAAAACTTTCTTTACTATGAATGAGCCATCGTAGTTTGGCGTCCACTTGCCCCTGTGGTTTGTATGAGGAGGAATAAGTCTTTTCAAAACAAGGTCTCCCACTTGGTATTCCCGAATCTTGACTTTCTAATCGAAGGATTTCTTTATCCGCTTTTGATATAACTGCCCATAACAGATGGCAGCTAGCCTCTTCTCTTCGATCAAACTCAACTGATTGTACCGAGACCGGACCAATTCTGCTTCATCTAGTTTTACATCCATCATTACCCGTAAGGAGGGTAGCTCAACTTCAACATGTATGACTGCCTCCATACCATACACAAGCTAATAAGGTGTTGCCCCAATAGATGTTCTGATTGAGGTTCGGTACCCATGCAAAGCAAATGGTAGCATTTCATGCCAGTCTTTATAAGTAACCACCATCTTCTGCACAATCTTCTTGATGTTCTTGTTAGCTGCCTCAACAGCGCTATTCATCGTTGGCCTGTAAGGAGAAGAGTTGTGATGTTGGATCTTGAAGTCCCGACATAGTTCTGCCATCATTTTGTTATTCAAAAATTGGAACCATTATCAGTAATGATTTGCTCGGGAAACTCCGTATCGACAGATGATGCCTCTTTTCAAAAATCTGGCTACCACTTGTCTGGTGACGTTTGCATATGATGCTGCTTCAACCCATTTGGTGAAGTAATCAATGGCTACCAGGATGAATTGGTGGCCATTTGAAGCAGTAGCTTTAATCTTCCCAATCATGTCAATGCCCCACATAGCAAAGGACCAAGGTGAAGACATCACGTTCAAAGGATTCGGAGGCACATGCACTTTATCCGCGTAGATCTGGCATTTATGGAACTTTCTGGCATAGGCATAACAATCTGCATCCATTGTGATCCAGTAGTAACCTGATCTTAACAACTTCTTTGCCATTGCATGCCCTCCGACATGGGTACCAAAAGAACCTTCATTCACCTCGTGCATCAGCAAGTCTGCTTCTTTCTTGTCAACACATCTGAGCAGCACCATGTCAAAGTTTTGCTTGTATAATGAACCATCAACATTAAGGAAGAAACTACCGGCCAGCCTTCTTAATGTCTTCTTATCATTGGATGATGCCCCAGGTGGGTATGTCTGATCTTCTAAGAAGCTTTTGATGTCATGGAACCAATTCTTGTCATCTTTAGCAATGTCCACAGAGAATACGTATGTCAGGCGGTCTAGTCTGGATACCAAAATCTGAGGTACATAATTTGCAGTTTGAACCTTGATCATGGAGGAAATGGTAGTTAAAGCATCCGCAAACTGATTTTCGTCTCGAGGGATGTATTCAAGTTTGACTGTTGTGAAGAAAGTCAATAATATCCTCGTATAGTCACGGTATGGAATCAGATGCTCTTGGTGAGTGTACCATTTTCCGTTGGTCTGATGATTACCAAAGCTGAATCTCCGAATACATTCATTTTCTTGATCTTGAGGTCAATGGCTTCCTCAAGACCCATGATACATGCTTCGTATTCTTCTTCATTGTTAGTGCATGCAAAGGTGAGTTTTACCGAGAAAGGCATGTGAACTCCTTTAGGTGTAATGAGCACTGCACCAACTCCACGACCATTCATATTGGTAGCCCCCTCAAACATCATAGTCCATTCTTCTTCGGGATCAGGCCCTTCAGTTTGAACTGGCTCTTCACAATCTTTTGCTTTTAGGTACATGATGTCTTCATTAGGGAAGTCAAATCTCATGGGCTAGTAATCATCAATGGGTTGCTCTGCTAGATAGTCAGACAGTACACTACCTTTGATGGCCTTTTGAGATGTGTACTGAATGTCATACTCTGTCAGAATCATTTGCCATCTTGCAACCCTTTCAGTAAGTGTTGGCTTCTAAAATATCTACTTGACGGGGTCCATCTTTGAGATCAATAAAGTAGTGTGGATCAACATATACTGTCTTAGTCGGCGAGCAGCCCACGCTAAAGCACAACAAGTTTTCTCGAGCAGTGAATAACGTTGTTCACAATCAGTAAACTTTTTGCTTATGTAGTATATTGCATACTCTTTTCGACCAGACTCGTCATGCTGGCCCAACACACACCCCATTGACCCTTCTAATACTGTCAAGTACATTATCAGAGGTCTTCCTTCAATTGGAGGCATGAGAATCGGAGGTTCTTGCAGGTACTCCTTGATCTTGTCAAAAGCTTTCTGGAAATCTTCGTTCCACCTGACTGTTTGTTCCTTTCTTAAGAACTTGAACAAAGGTTCACAGGTTGCAGTGAGGTGAGATATGAACCTAGATATGTAGTTCAATCTACCTAAGAACCCTCGAAATTCTTTTTTAGTCCTAGGTGCATGAATTTCCTGAATGGCTTTGACTTTGTCAGGATCAACTTCAATTCCCTTTTCACTTACAATAAATCCCAGCAACTTACCAGAACGTACCCCAAATGTGCATTTGTTAGGGTTCAACTTCAGTTGATACTTCCTCAGACGCTTGAACAATTTCAGCAGATTTACCAGATGGTCTTCTTCAGTAAGAGACTTGGCAATCATATCATCCACGTAGCATTCAATTTCTTTGTGGATCATATCATGGAATAACGTTACCATAGCCTGTTGATAAGTTGCACCGGCGTTCTTCAGTCCAAACGAAATTACCTTGTAACAAAATGTGCCCCAAGGTGTGATGAAGGTAGTTTTCTCCATGTCTTCGGGTGACATCTTAATCTGATTATACCCAGAAAATCCGTCCATGAAAAAAATACCGAGAACTGAGCTGTGTTGTCGACCAATACATCAATGTGAGGTAATGGGAAATCATCTTTCGGGCTAGCTCTGTTCAGGTACTGGTAATCCACACACATACGCACCTTTTTATCCTTCTTTGGCACGGGTATAATGTTAGCAACCCACGGCGGGTAACTAGTTACAGCAAGGAAACCGACGTCCCACTGTTTTTGTACCTCCTCTTTAATCTTCATGGCCATATCCGGGCGAGTACGGCGTATTTTTGATTCACTAGAGGGAAATCTTCTTTCAAGTGTAGCTTGTGCATGAAAATATATGTATCTAGACCTGGCATGTCTTGATAGGACCAAGCAAAGACGTCGACATATTCTCGAAGCATGTTGATAAGCTGTTCTTTTACTGAAGCTTGCAGACTGGCCCCGATCTTCACTTCTTTCAAATCCTCCTCGGTACCAAGATTAACAGTTTCAACTTCCTCCTGATGAGGATTAATCACTTTCTCTTCTTGCCTCAACAACCTGGCTAACTCTTTAGGCAACTCATAGTCTTCTTCAACCCCTTCATCAGCTTGATTAATCGGATTGTCGAAGTCATACAAGGTCATAACAGTGCTGTTGTCGGTGCAATCTGGAGGATAATCTCTGCAAGGGTTGAGATTTTGTTCTTTTTAGTGATCAATTTTTATCTTGTTCAGAAAATGAAGTTATTTATTTTGAAAACATTTCCATTTTATTGTTTTGTGCAAAAAATAACAAAAATGAAAAGACAGTGAGCGAAGGAGAAAAATTGTTTGCAAAAGATGTCCGATATTCATTGATATTCCATTTGCACAAAATTACAAATATGGCCCTATTACAAAATGAGTCCTGACACCTTGGGAAAGATGCAGGACTTGATGCATGCTGAAAAAAGAAGGAAATAATAATTACTCTGCAGGAGTAATCCTTATAATTTCCTGGGAAGACCAGTTAAGGACTTGGTGACTCGGGATCCTTGGACGAATCCATCTCTCCAGGTTGAGGTCGCTTTCCACCTTGTCTTCCACGTTATTGACAACAACTAGGGTGAACATCCCCCCACTTACGAACTTGGGCTCCTTAGCAGCCTCTGCTTGATCTTGTCGGAATGGTTTGTAACCCAAACCGAATCTGTCCTCCTTCTTCTCTACTGGTAGCAGCTTACCCCAGCCTTGGGCATTTCCATCTTCAACAACCTTCCGAGCTTATTGATAGGAGACAATTGAAGTACCCATCCTATCTTCCTGGGATGCAGCAAATACTTCAGTTGTCGCCTCATTGACGTTCAGTGCTTCGAACCCTTGGCTCATGGTTTCATGGATTTCACCATCCATCTCAATGTATTTGTAGGTAGCCAGATGGCTAACAAAGATATCCTCTTCACCACAGATTGTGATAATCTGCCCTTCCCACTCATATTTCAATTTCTGGTGAAGGGTCGACGTAACTGCGCCAGCGGCGTGAATCCGTGGTCGACCCAACAAACAGTTTTAGGCCGACTGAATGTCCATCACATAGAAAGTAGTTTGAAAGACCTACGGGCCAATTATCACAGGGAGCTCCACCTCTCCAAGAATAGACCTCTTGGAACCGTCAAAAGCTTTAACCACCAGATTGCTTGGTCGGAGAGCTATACCATCATATTCAAGCTTGACAAGGGCTTTCTTTGGAAAGACATTGAGTGGAGACCCAGTGTCAACAAGAACATGTGAAAGCACAACCCCTTTACACTCCAGAGTGATGTGTAAAGCGTTTTTGTGGTGACGACATTCCGTTGTCAAATCAGCGTTGGTGAAGCCTAGCCCATGGCTAGTATTAACATTAGACACCACTGTCTCAAGCTGATTTACCGTAATCTCCTCCGACACGTAGGCTGCGTGCAGGACTTTAAGTAATGCATCCCGATGAGCTTCAGAACACAACAACAAGGATAAGATGGAGATCTTGGAAGGAGTCTGGTGGAGCTGATCCACAACCTTGTAGTCTCTTCTCTTGATTATCCTTATAAATTCATCCACATCTTGATCAAAGGATGTTTTATGGGCTTCTTTTGGTATAGGTTCCTCAGGCGCCACACTTTTACCTTTGGCTTTGGCAACAGCCTCTGCCTCAGTATTAGCCCTTGGAACTTGTGACGCGAAGAGGCATCTGCTTCGGGTGAAGCCTCCGCCTCCCCCGACATTATCCACCTGTGGTGTTGAACTGAAGAATCAAGAAGGACTTTTTCCCCGTTGCAGTAGAGGTCTGCACCATAGTGCCATGTCACAGCATTATCGTTTTCGTATGGAATGGGCCCCGACACCGTGATGGTGACTGGGCTGACTGTAGCAGAGGTAGGTACTGTTATTGTTTGTGGAACATAAAATATGGTAACAGGACTTCTGATTGATGGTGGTGGTGATTGACTAAAGCTGGGTTGTTGCTGAAACTGTTGTTGAGATTGTTGCTGAAAATTGTTGGAAACAGGGACCGTTGCAGGGTCGTAGTATATGGTGACTGTGGAGACGTTGTTGTTAATGGTTGTTGTAGTTATATAAGCGGATACAATCGAACTAGTATTTGTTGAAGTGATGGAAGAGGTGGTTGATGATTTTGTAGACGAGTCTGTAGGAACAATTGTCTTTGCAGTTGTAGGAGGAGTATTGGTTGTTCTTGAAAAAGGAGTTGCTGATGTTGTAGAAGCCGTTGTTATTATTTGCAGGATACCTTCCCTGATCAGGCCATTGATGCCACTTATCAAGCTTGCACACCCATTGACGGAAACTTTGCAAGATTCATAGCAGACCTCACTACCTGGGAACACCTGGAATTTTAAAAGCTGAGCTTTAACCTCTGCCATAGGTGTTTGAATGCTTGCAGTATCTTCAATTAAATTCATTGGTTGGCCCTCTTCAATTGCATTTATCCTTGGCCCACCTTGGCTAGGCATAGGGTTCTTCGTGACATTAGGAGGTGGTGCAAAATTTAGGGCCTTTGAATCAACCAGATCCTGGACCTTCATGTGAAAAGCTCTGCACTTTTCTGTGGTGTGACCAGGTGCATTAGAATGAAAGGCACACCTGGCGTTGACGTCGTAATTTCTCTGAAGGTTCTGAGGATCTGGTGGAGCCAAAGTCCTTAACTCGACAAGATTAAGCTTTAGGAGTTGTGGCAACAAGGTGGCATATGGCATTGGTATAGGGTCAATTACCCTGTTGACTTTAGATGGCCTTTGCTGAAAAGGACGCTGCTGTTGGTTATTGTTGTTGTAGGACCTTTGCTGAGGAAACTGTTGCTGTTGAGGAAAATTCTGCGGTTGTTGAGTGTATTTAGGAGGTGGAGTAGGAATAGTGACAGTGACAATTGATCTTGGCAGATAATGGGGTCTTCCTCTGCCCATGTGTACAGAACTTGTTTCACCGGATCTGCGAGGCCCTTCAAATGGTTTCCTTGCATTGCTTGAAATGGCGCCGTTATTAGAAATCTTTCCCATTTTCAATAAGCTATCAATTCTTTCCCCAGCTATGACTACGTCTGCAAAGCTATTCGAAGAGAATGCAGCCAACCTATCAATGTACGTGGGTTTCCCATTCACCTTTGACTTGGTAGATCACCAAAGCTGAGTCTCCATCTACCTCTAGGATCTTGATTCTGGTATCAATTGCAGCTTCGATATCCAAAACACATGCTTCATACTCTGTAATGTTGTTTGTACATTCAAAACATAATCTGGATGTGAAAGGAGTATAACCACCATCAGGATTCATCAAAACGGATCCCACACTATGCCCCATGTAATTAGAGAAACCATCAAACATCATCTTCCAACGAGAACCTGGCTCTGGACCTGGAACTTCACAATCCTTTATCAACATAATGTCCTCGTCTAGGAAATCAAATTTCAAAGGTTCATAATCTTCCACAGGTTGATCAGCAAGGTAATCAGACAAAATACTGCCCTTGATATACTTCTGGGTTACATATTGGATGTCATATTTGGATAACAACATGTGCCAACGGGAGAGTCTTCCAGTCAAGGAAGGCTTCTCAAAAATGTACTTTATTGGATCCATTTTCAAGATCAACAAAGTAGCGTGACAAATCATTTACTGCCTAAGGCGTCTGGCAGCCCATGCCAAAGCACAACAAGTTTTCTCTAGAAGTGAATATCTGCTTTCACAATCTGTAAACTTCTTGCTTAAATAATAAATGGCATGCTCCTTACAACCAATTTCATCCTGTTGGCCTAAAACGCAACCCATAGATCCCTCAAGTACAGTCAGATACATGAAGAGAGGTTTCCCTGGAGTAGGTGGGATCAAGATAGGAGGTTCTTGTAAATAAACCTTAATCTTCTTAAAAGCTTGTTAAAAATCAGAATTCCACTCAATTGCTTGATCTTTTCGGAGCAACTTGAATAAAGGCTCATAGGTAGCTGTCATGTTGGAGATAAATCTGGAGATGTAGTTCAATCTTCCAAGGAAACCCCTGACTTGCTTTTCTGTTTTTGTAGCTGGCATCTCTTGAATTTCTCTGACCTTGTCCGGATCTACTTCAATTCCTTGCTGAATAACAATAAAACCAAGTAACTTTCCTGATCGGACACCAAAGGTACATTTAGCTAGATTTAGACGCAGTTGGAACTTTCTGAGGCACTCAAATAACTTCAGGAGATGATTAAAATGATCCTCCTCACTCTGTGATTTGGCAATCATGTCATCCACGTAAACTTCTATCTCTTTATGCATCATATCATGGAAAAGGGTGACCATTGCCCTCTGATAAGTGGCTCCTGCATTTTTGAGACCAAATGGCATAACCTTGTAATAATAAGTGCCCCATGGTGTGATGAAGGTAGTCTTTTCCATATCGTCAAGATCCATCTTGATCTGGTTATATCCTGAAAACCCATCCATGAAGGAGAAAACATCAAACTTAGCAGTGTTGTCAACCAAAATATCAATATGCGAAAGAGGGAAATCGTCCTTTGGACTGCCTTTGTTCAAATCCATATAGTCCACGCACATTCTAACCTTGCCATCCTTCTTGGGAACTGGAACGATGTTAGCTACCCATTCAGGGTACTTCGCAACTGCGAGGAATCCAATATCAAATTGTCTTTTGACCTCTTCTCGAATCTTAAGAGCCATGTTCGGTCTTGTTCTTTGGAGCTTTTGCTTTACTGGAGGACAATCTGGTCGAAGAGGCAACTTGTGGACCACTATGTCTGTGTCTAATCCGGGCATATCCTGATACGGCCATGCAAACACATCCACATAATCTTTAAGAAGCTTGACCAATCTTTCTCTGACATCTACCCCAAGTGTTGTACCAATCTTGACTTCTTTCTTGTCTTCATCGGTACCAAGGTTGATGGTCTCTACCTACTCCTTATGTGGCTGAAGATCTGTGTACTCATACTCAACCAATCTTGTCAATTCTTCAGGAACGTCACAATCTTCCTCACTTTCATCTTCCGCTTGGTAGATGGGCGAATCAAAGTTAGGAGAGAATATAAAGTCATTGGATTCAACAGGGTTTTCATTTGTTCTGCATATGGGAATGATTTGCTTTTATTAAAAGTGAAAACAGAGAGATGCCAGAAAAACTTTTTAGTGGTTTTGAAAGATTGCCATTTTCTTTTAAAGGTGAAAAGAGAAAAACAGTAAATAAAATAAAGTAAGAATTTAACAAAATGCCTTCATTGATTAAATAACTTGAAAATGAGAAGGGGCCCTACAAAATGATCTCATAGCCTCGGGCAGAGCTAGGGAACTTTGAAAACACTTAAAGAAAACAACAAATTACTTTGACAATGAAATAATCTCTGGGATCTCAACTGCCTCCCAATTGCCCAAAGCTGCTTCACACTGATACACCAAATGATCCACATCTTCATCTCCAGCGTCCCCATTAATTGCATTGATCTGATAGTCGACACTCGAAAACACCTCTTGAATGGTCTTTGGACGTCCTTTAACGGATGTTGACGCTCCTTCCTTCACATTAGTTGGTTTGTAACCCAACCCGTAACGATCTAGCTTCTTCCTGACTTCAATGACATCACCCCAACCTTCATGGCTTCCTTCTTCAATAGTGGAAATGGTACTTTTTTAGTGACGCAAAAGATGAAATACCCTTCCCCTTTGGTTCCTCTACTTCCATAAGGACAACATTGGCTACCTCAAGAGCTTGGAAAGCAGTTTCCAAAGCATCTTCATCAGCCTCAATATAGCTAAAAAAGGAAAGGTTGCTAACCATGAGATCTTCTTCCCCAGACACAATTACCAATTTCTTATCGACCACAAACTTCATCTTTTGATGTAGGGTAGAAGTGACTGCTCCAGCGGCATGAATCCATGGTCTTCCTAGCAAACAACTATAATTAGGATTAATGTCCATGACCTGAAAAGTGACTTTGAACACCTATGGTCCAATCAAGATTGGTAGGTCTACTTCTCCGATAACAGTCCTCCTTGACCCATCAAAAGCTTTCACGATCAGTGCACTAGGCCCCATCTCCGCCCCTTGATAAGATAACTTAGCAAGTGTTCTTTTCGAAAAAACATTCAATGAAGATCCCGTATCCACAAGAACTCTTGCTAAAGTATCCTCCCGGAATTTTACAGATATATGAAGAGCACGGAGATGGTCTAAGCCATCCGTTGGAAGATCTTCCATGCTGAAGATGAGATTATTGCACACGGTGATATTAGCAATGACTCCATTAAACTGATTCACAGTTATGTCATGCCTAACATGAGCTTGTGCTAGCAATTTTTGTAGAGCACCCCGATGAGCCGGCGAATGCATAAGAAGTGACAAGATAGATATTTTAGAAGGCGTTTGATGTAGTTGATCAATTACCTTATAGTCACTCTTCTTAATGATTCTGAGAAATTCTGCATCCTCGTATTCTAAGACCGTTCCTTTATCCTTGTTGGCAACAGCGGGAATGACTTCTTTAGGTGGAACCGGTGGAACTGTATTGAGCTGCTGAGTGTAAACACGACCACTGCGAGTTAATCGACTTGCACCTTCTATGTCAGCTCTCGCCACTTTTAAACTTTCCTTCTGACCAACCTGTTCAATCTTCTGATGAACTTCCCCTATATCATACTTCCATGGGACTGCTTTGGTATTCCCATAAAGGAAAGGGTTACTTCCTTGCTCAATACTCGGTTCAGGAAAATTGAAAATTGGTACCACAGATTCTGACATATTGAAGATAGGTTGAACTCCTGAAGATTCAAGGATGTTCAACACTGGTGCTATGGTGGAACCAGATTCAGGCAAGTTAAAGATGGGTTCAATCATTGCCACTTCATTCTTCTTCAAACGACCGCTCACTTGCAAGACACCATGATTGATCAAATCTTGAACATCTCTCAAGACCAGATCACATCCCTTTGGACTATTAGCACAAACTTCACAATTCTTATGACAGTTCTTCAACATACCCACTTCTACTAACTTCGCATGGAAGTCTCTAAGCAGGGTTTTGATCTTGGTGGCATCGAAAATCAAATCTTTGTCAGACTAATCAACAATGGCATTTATGGACCCATGTTTAGGTAAAGTATTATCTTTGACATTCAACCAACATTTTCGAATGACAAAATATTTTTATCCATCAAATCCTTCACAACATACTTCAAAGCAATACAACTTTCCAAATCGTTCCTTAGAGCACCTTCATGGAATAAACAGTGGGCGCTTGGATTGTAACTTGGTGGGAGTGGATCTAGTGGAGGACCCAAAGGTCTTGGAGTAACCAAACCTCTCTTCAGCAGTGAGGGATATAATTCAGTATAGGTCATAGGGATCTGAGGATTAGGAGGCCTTCCTCCTGGTCTTCTATTTTGAAAGTTGGAATTTGGATAAGGAGATGGAGTCCTCTGCTGGTAGGCTGAAGCATTGGGCGCTTGTTGATAGCCTGAAGTGTTGAGCACTGGTTGATAGGTTGGAACTACTGGAGCTGCTTGTTGATACATCGGTACTGTTTGAGTTGGCCGATACATTGGAACTTGCTGATTATATGATGGTTGAACTGCCTCTACATATGGATGTTGAACGTATTATGGTGGATAGGCGTACTGTTGTTGAGCCACAGGTGGAGGCCTCTGCCAAAGCTGATTTCTCCTTTGACTCGTCATCACTGCATTTGTTTCACCTTCTTTCTTTTTGTGGAAATTGCTGGTAAACTTCTTAGTATTGTTCCCACTATTGTTACTGGAGTTGCTGGATGCACCACCCATCTTGCCATTCTTCAGACCGAGTTCAACCTTAATTCCCACAACCACAAGATCAAAGAAACTAGCCATTATGCTTCCCACCATTCTCTCAAAGAATTTTGGTCGCACAGTGTCAACAAACCAGTCAGCTAATTCTTTCTCAGTTAACGGGGGCTCTACCCTAGAAGCGGTCCCTCTCCACCTTTGAGCATATTCTTTAAAAGATTCGGAATCTTTCTGGGACATACTCAGCAAGTGGCTCCTATCGGGAGCAAGGTCCATATTGTACTTGTATTGTTGAATGAAAGCGTCTGTCAGATCTTGGAAACAACGAATTTTTGACTGATCTAGAGTCAAATACCACTTGGAAGAAATTCCATTCAGACTATCCTGGAAGCAATGGATCATCAGTTTGTCATTGTCAACTTGCGCTGCCATTCTCCGATAGTACATTAAAAGATGGCTTTTAGGACACGTTGCACCTTCATACATATCAAAGGTGGGTGTCTTGAACTTGGGAGGTATCACTAGTCCAGACACAAGGCACATCTCTCTGGCAGCAACACCAAAGATCTGGTCACCTTCACTTGCTCTTAACCTCTTTTCAAGAGTGTCAAAATTCTCTTGCATCTTCTCATATTTCTCATTACCGTTTTCAGACATGTCTGGAACATCATACACCTGAGGATCATTAAAGTACGGTTGGACACGGGTGTGCACAATATCTGGTGTAAAATTATTAACCACGTGGTTTTCTTCAGTAGTCAAAGGAATAGTTTGTTGAATGGTAGATCCCTGAGGGGGGGCACAAAACCTTGGGAAGGAAATGCACACCCCTTAGTAGGAGGCGTGAAACCTTGAGAAAAAAATCCTTGGGAAGGAGGAAAAAAACCTTGAGAAGCAAACCCTTGGGAAGGAGGAATAAAACCTTGAGAAACAAATCCTTAAGAAGGAGGTATAAACCCGTGAGAAGCGAACCCTTGGGGAGGAGGTACAAACCCACGAGGAAGCCCAAAAGGAGGCCATGTTACAGGGGTAGTGACTGATGGCGTAGGCTCAGTCGTTGCAGTGATAATCTCAGAAACCACAGTCTGTTGGGTATCCATCTTTGCTCGAATGACTTGCAGCATTTCCATAATCTTGCCCACATTTCCACGAAGATCAGTAAGCTCCTCATTAACTTTGTTGATCTCCGGGTCTCTGTCATCTATCTTCTTCCTGGCCTGAGCTTGAGTGGAGTATTTGCGTGAGATCCTTAGTGTGACAGTCTGGAAAGGAGGTGACAGGAATGATTTTTTGACAAAATGCAAATGCGGAGATGCACTCATGAGTAGAAAAAAGGCAAATTCTTCAAGGGACTTAAGAAGTTATTGCAAAATATCAAAATGGACAAAACATTTTAAAGTAATAAATTGAAGTCCATTCATGGTAAAATTAGGATATTTGCAATAGACATTTCTTCCTGAAGACTTTTACTAAAATGATGCATATGATGCTGAGATGCAAAGATACAAGGATGCAAGGTGTCACAATTAAATCCGAAATTTTCTTAATAGGTAGGCTGTAAGAGATTGGTTCTACATTTTTCTACCCATGAATCCCACTCACAGGGTGGTTTCTACGGTGATGGTTTAAGGAAACTCAAGGTCACAGACGCTTATCGTATTAACGCCTGTCGCAGGCTAGCTGCATTTTAATGATAATAACGATAAGGTCTGCCTTGAATGGAGTTCTCGTGTTAGGCCCTCAAGGGGAGAGCCCTTGGAGAATAACACTACACAACTACCAATATAGAAACTGGTTCTTAACAATGGATCCCAGAATCACAACCCTTTCATGAATCAGGTCACGCGACAGACTAGCTGCGTTGCGACAAGTTCTATGAAAAGTCTAACTATCTGGGGGAGCTTTCATGCTAGGCCCTCAAGAAGCGAGTTCTTGGAGACTAACACTAATAACTACCAATTCTAAACTAGGTGTTCCCTCTTCTTTTTCAAAGCTCATTTTTTTACTCGTGATGTAACCCCAAGATCCCACAGACAAGTAAAATAATGAGAAAAATAAGAGAAATCGATAAAAGAACAAATAAACAAACATAAATAACAAAGCATAGAGAAGACAAATGAGACAATATCAAACAAATAAACTCACAAATCTAAGTTAGGCTCGACCCTCTCTAGCATGGAGCTACTCCCTAGCAGATTCGCCAAGCTGTCGTACCTCGAAAAATATACGATCCTCGCGATGGACGCGGAAAAAACAACAGAGTCGCCACCTAGTTCTATTTATTCTACAAGAGAAAAGGGAGATATAGATACAACCTAAAGGAAGGATAAGAATGGTCAACGAAACCAAATTCTAAGCTCGGGAGTCGGTTACGCAATGGGAAGGTATTAGCACCCCTCACGTCCCTTGTACTCAACGGGAACCTCTTAGTTAATTATGCGATTAAATGTTGATTAATGTCTTTGTCTTCTAAATGTTTGTTAATATGTTTGTTAAAAAGAAAAGAAAGTTTTATTATTGATATTTCGGGGGAAAGATTAAAGTTTTTTATTATTGTGCTCGCGAAGGATTAAAATCCCTGTGCCTACGTATTCCCTTGTGCAATGGGAAAGTCAGAGCTTCGTAGTTCGTGAAACTACAGTTTGTGGTTTTTATTGAACGATTTGTTTAAAATGTATTCTACTGCTAAGTGTTGGCTTATACTCGCGGTGGAGGCTGAAGCGCTAGCTTGTTTGCGAGATAGAAATATTTAAACAGTGTTCGTTTAGAGAAAAGGTATTTGATCTTTGTTAAGTTATTTTAAAAGAAAGGGCGAATGAACCATAATGTGTGGGGCTAGCCCATGAGTGATTTCATTCAAGAACCCTTGGAGTGCTTGACTTCAAAGTTCAGTTCTTCGTTGATTAATTATAAAATGATTTGCATTGGTTGGTAAGTTTTAAGTTGTATTCTTTCAGTGCGAAAGGGCGAACGAAGTACAACTCGAGGGCTAACCTCAAGAGTAATTCAATTCAAAAACCCGAGGAATGCTATATTCCTGAGTTTAGTTCTTTCGCGATTTTAATTTGAGATTTAGATGTTTTGAATATGAAAGGGCGAATGAATTATAGCTCGAAGGCTAGCCTCAAGAGTAATTCAATTCAAAAACCCGAGGAATGCTAGATTCCCGAGTTTAGTTCTTTCGCGATTTTAAATTAATTGCGAGTTGATTACTTGAGTAATTTGGAAATGAAAGAGAGAATGAGACACAACTCGAGGGCTAGCCTCAAGAGTGACTCATTCAAAAAAACTGAGGAGTGCTAGACTCCTAAGTTTAGTTCGTTCATTAATTAATGTGTATTTTAATAAAACAATTAGATAAGATCATTATTTTAGATGACTTAGGGTTTAAAGTTTTAAGAAACGAAGGAGTAAATGAAACACAACTCGAATGCTAGCCTCAAGAGTGGTTCATTAAAGAACCCGCAGAATGCTAGATTCCGAAGTTCAGTTTCTCGTTAATTAATTAAAACGCATAAAGTCGTGCAGACGACGATCGTATAGTAATTGGCTTATGTGTGTGTAAAATGTAGGTGATGAGTTGTTCACTTGGTGTTGGACCAAGAAATTTATTATCTTGAAATGATTTTTTATTGTTTTGAAATAAAGTCTCGCTTAACAAATTATGATCGAAAATCGAGAACAAAATTCAAGTTTATTCTAGTCATACATTATCATTAATACAACTAAATAACGAGCAAGGAAAAAATAAGCTAAAACTTACTAATATAATCAAGCAAACTAATAAATAATTAACCAACTAATCTAAATATAATTATTTACTAAAATTAATTAACAAAATAGCTAAATAAAATTATTCAACAAAATTAAATATTTTTCTAAATTTTATTTTTTAAAAAGAAATATGTTAAAAAACCTTTTAAAAAAACTTAAAATAATAGAACACCAAAAAAACAACACAAAAAAAAGACCAGATTTTTAAAAAAAGTTGCTGAGAAAACACAGGCCCAGCGGACCTAAAGAAATTATACCGGACGGGTCGGGTCTGACCCGGATCCGGTTCGGTGATTGTGAGTAAAGGCAAAAGCTAGGGTTTCAGTTTCAGCCCCACAATTATTTTTCAGAAAAGAACGGTAAAGCAACCACATTCAAAACCACGTTTTACTCATCAAAGAAACACAGAGAAAACAAAACGCGATAAAACTCAAAAGCACCTACCCCTTCAAATCGATCTTCAAACGGCGGTGGCTCACAAACGACGGATCCAACGATGGTGGATCACGAAACAACGACGACTTTAGCCCCTTGTCTAGGATTCGCGGTTCTCCTCTCACAACTGACTCGATTCCTATCGGAATCCCTCAATCGCTCGGTTTACGATTCTCACGGTTACAGAGGTTTCCGACAGTGATGGTGATTATGAAGGCTGGTGAAGGGATTCTGGGCGGAGTTTAGGTTGATTGATGATGAAAGATCGTGGGAGGAGTTTCAGTGATGGTTGAGGAGCAACAAGATGGCGATTTCGTTATTTGCTTGTATCCGTTTTCTACTTTCACGGTAAGTTGGGAAAGTTTGAGATTGATGAAGATTTTTTTCAGACATTTTTTTCTTTTCGATTTCCTCGTCTTTTCAATCCTTAGATTCTCACTGTTTTTCTTTGATGTTGGTTTGAGGTGTGGTTGTTTTTTTGATGTTGTTCCCCTTTACACTATGATATGAACCCTCCTTTTATAGGGGTAGAACTAGGTTTTTATTTATTTGAAATCTCGAAGCCTTGCTGAAGAAAATTGTGACGTTAACCTATTTTGTTTGGTTCAAAGGTTAAGTCTTTTTCAGCTTGTAGGTTTTTTTTTGTGGAACATAGTTAATCATATTTTGATGTAATGGCTGGATTGCAGGTTTTAGGCTGCAGATTTACAGGTTCCACTTTGGTGTTTCTAAAAGCATTTTTTGACTTGTGTAGGGGAGTAGAGTAGTCTGCGGCTGTAGCAGAGCAGTAGAACTACCAAAATGCAGGTCTGAGTTTGTTTGTTTTCTTTTGAAATTTGTCTATTGTGCAAATTCTGCTCTTTGTGAAAAAGAAAAGTCCCCACTGACTTGTGCAAAGCTTCACCCTTTTATTTGAATCAACTAGTTTGCCTCTTTGAAAGGTAAGACATGATGCCAAAATGAGTATGTATGATTTGTTATGGTGAATGAATTTGAGGTTGATGAATTAACTTTGAATTTGGTTTGATTTGACTGGATTTTGTGATTTTGAATGAAAGTGTGAATATGTTTTGATGTTTTGTTTGAGATGAATTCTCTTTCGTCCTCTTTTCATTGTCTTGCTAAAAAATCAAATTGGTTACCTTATTAATTTGTCCTTCTTACTGCAGGTCTGTGATTGTATTGAAGCAGGCTATTTGTCTTGGTATTACAGTGCTTGATTGTTTTTGTTTTACATATTGTACCATGTTAACATTGTCTTGGAGGCATATTAGTGTGTAGCAAGTTTGTGGCAAGTGGTCCGCAAGTTATATACAGGGCAGAACTTTGTATGGCCACTTTGATTGGATTTGTGTAGGAAGATACTTGGGTTATTACAACTTGTGTAGGAAGTGGGGTCTATGGCCTGATAATGGACAAGTTACATGGTTTTTGTAGCATTTTTCTTTTTCTCTTTGTATTTTTTTATCAACTTCATGGCACATGGGTCCCCCCTGTATTACATGGGCTCATTCTTTAATAACAACAATGGATTCTATTGTAAACACTTGATGGCTATGAACTTCTTCCTCTATATTTTTGGTATTTTCGTTGTATACTTGGTAATGAAATGGGCCTCAATAATGATGTATGTAGCCCCATGTATGTTTTGAATCAAGATTTGATAAAACAATCGAAATTGACTTGTTATGTGCACCTTCAATTTTCAAATAATGACTTTAAACTTTCGAATGGACGAGTGCTTCGAATCACACAAAGGAACTATCAACTAATCCTTGAATTTCCATTAAAGACCCATTTGCAACGTTGAGATAAATGCACCAAATTTGAACATTTTCCCATTTGAACCACACAATGTCCAAATTCCAACTTCGTGAATAAATCTCGAATCGGTCCCCAAGAGGTAAAATCAAATGCAAATCAAACTTGACCTTAGAGTGAATCAAATCCTCTAAGTAAGTGAATCCACCAAAGAAATAGTCCTGAGATTAGCCTCTTGAATCATATTGAACCAGATTTTCTACTGATATTGATAACTTGGAATTGAAGTAGCTCCTGGTGGTTTAACTAAAATCAAGTCACAACCAACTGGACTGAAACATCACTGTACACCCGATCCTAAATATAAATTTAACTTTTATTCATCCTTGCATCATTTGAGCTTAAACAGCAAGAAAACAAACAAAATTAACAACACATTTTTTGAAAGGGTTAGTAATGCATAAAAGACACACACATGAAATGCTTGGTGCTATTAAAAATGATACAAAATAGAGAAAACCAACAGATGAATGAATTTAATGAAAGTTAGGGGTAAAATTTAGGGTGTGACAGTTTCCCCTATTTAAATAACTTTACTAGATAGAATGAGTGATGTTAATCCTCCTAAAATTAGAGTGAAAGGTATTTAAATATAGAAATAACCAAAAAAATTGCCCCTAAATGCAATGACATGCTATGAACTTATGAGGGACTCCCTTTTGTTTTGTGGGGATATGACATGCAAGATGCAATGAACCCTAGCATGCTGATTTTTAATGATGAATATGCTAAATATGGGATGCGGGAAATGATGAAGATAAATTGTAATGGTGATCCACAGAAACAAAACTGATGGTGAAGACTCATTGGGGATAACAAAATGCTGGGGACCACGAGACGGAAACAGGAAGTACTCAAAGTGGTAGATCAATACTTTTCAAGTGTAACTGCTGGCACTAAGAATAGCAAAAGACGAAAAACAAAATAGAAATCCAGAGCATAAGATTAATGAACAGACTGACACTTAGGATAGCAAGAAAAATGTTCCTAGTAAAAAAGTAATGGCTTGATACGCCCACCTGATACTATGAACGAGAACAAACTATTTGAAGTGATGAGTTAGAAAGTTCAAGGGTGACTGTTGGGAATCCCAATATAGCAACTCGGCGGTTGAGAAAGGTAGTTGAAATGACATCGACTCGGCGGTCGGGAAGACAAAACTCAACACGACGATTGAGGAAAATAAATAACAGACATCGACACGGCGGTCGGGAAATCAAAAATCAACACGGCGGCTGAGGAAATAAAATAACAGACATCGACACGGCGGTCGGGAAAGAAAACTCAACACGGCGGTTGAGGAAAATTAAAAACAGACATCGACACGACGGTCGGGAAAGAAAAACTCAACACGGCGGCTGAGGAAATAAAATAACAGGCATCGACACGGCGGTCGGGAAAGCAAACTCAACACGGTGATTGAGGAAAAAGATAACAGACATCGACACGGCGGTCGAGAAGACGACTCAACACGGCGGTTGAGGAAATAAATAACAAACATCGACACGACGGTCGGGAAAGCAATTCAACACGACAATTGAGGAAATAAATAAATAGACATCGACACATAGGTCGGGAAAATAATTCAACACGGCGGTTAAGGAAAATAAAAGACATCGACACGGCGGTCGAGAAAGCAATTCAACACGGCGGTTGAGGAAATAAATAACAGACATCGACACGGTGGTCGGGAAAGCAACTCAACATGGCGGTTGAGGAAATAAATAACTTCAAATAATCCAAAGTGATAAATCAACAAGTTCAAGTGTAACTGTTGATAATGAGGATAAAGAAGACGAACACAATGTTTGGGTAGTGGCTCTATGCAACCAACTGATACTGGGAGTAGAAAGCAACATACTCAAATTAAATCAATGGCTCTAAGCGACCAGCTGACAATAATAAATAATATTGGAGTTTCAAACAAGATACATGTCCAACCTCTAGAAATTCCCTAAATGAAGAGCTTAAAGGATTTGTGCCAATGACAATTGGACTTAAAATAAATATTGGTGGTAATAAGGAACATATCAATAACAAGGAGGGCCTCTGCAGGGGATACCAGTGTTACTGGGAAGAAAATGTTGATTAACCACACTCCAGGGTTCCCACAACAATGGATTTCAAAATGAAAGTTGACAATAATCTGGACCTGGAGTCAGACAGACGACAACTGGGGAAAGCCAAATGATAATGTTAAATGCGTATGATTGAGCATGATGCGAATGATCATGATATACAAATGCTGACTCTGGGGGAGACAAAGAGTTTGACAAAGTTCAAGGGAGAGTAGGATCTCAATGCCAATACTTTAGATGAGCAATACGAAAGATGCTAGGGAGATGTCTTCGAACTCGGAACTCAATGCTTGGTCCAAGGATCATCCAAGAGTGCTACCAGCTTTTAATCCTTTATGGGAATTTCTATAATAATGGCACGAGAGTGTTGCTGCAAGCCAGAGGGTTTTTCGAGAAGACAGAAGATTTTAAATCTTTCTAAAGTAAAGAAATTTGAATTTTTTTCATCTGTTTCCAAAAAAAAATTTCTAAAATATTTGTCATTTTTAGAGTTAAATTGTAATTCCGTAAAGACATTTTGCATAACAAAATAAAATAAGAAACTGAAAGACAAATCTTATATGCCAAAGGTTGTATTTCATTCAAGAATGGTAGATTGTCAATAGCAAAACTCCATAGAAAATTACAATTTGAAAATGGCAATGAGGAAAGGTCTACATTGAATCCAACGACCATTACAATCCCTAATAACTAAGACCGCCCAACACTTTGCTTCTGACAAGAGCAACTGGATTGGTCTTCAAGTAATGATCTTCAATAATGCTAAACACCATCTGATACTGTAAAATGCCTTTGTCCCTAATTTTTTCCTGGACCGCCCTTTCGGGTTTTCAATCCACCGGGACACTCTTTTTTGCCTGAGCTGCCCTTTCGGGTTTTCAACTTAGCGAGCTCTCATTTTTTATTTTTATCCCTAACTTTTGCCTGGATCTCCTTCATAGGTTTTGATCCACCGGGATACCCATTTTTTCCTAGATCGCCATTTCTGGTTTTCGACCTAGCGGACTTTATTCAGGCATAATATTTGTTTGACTGCATCAGAATTCACCAGGTGCTTCAGCTATTCACCATCCATAGTTGTGAGGATTAAGGAACCTCCGGAGAATGCCACCTTCACAACATATGGGCCTTCATAGTTAGGACTCCATTTTCCACGCATGTCTTTGTGGACTGTCAAGATTTTCATGAGTACAAGATCTGCTTCTTTGAATTCTCGGAGACAGACTTTCTTATCAAATGCTCTCTTGATGCGCTTCTGGTATAACTGGCCATGGCACATGGCGGTCATTCTCTTTTCATCAGTGAGGTTCATTTGGTCATACCTATTCTCGACCCACTCAGCTTCCTCTAGTTTGGTTTCCATCAATATTCTCAAAGATGGTATCTCTACTTCAATAGGGAGAACTACATCCATCCCATATACCAGAGAAAAAGGGATTTCCCCTGTTGAAGTGCGAACTGATGTTCTGTATCCGTGTAAAGCATACAGTAACATCTCGTGCTAGTCTTTTAAGTATTCACCATCTTCTGCAGAATAGTTTTGATGTTCTTGTTCGCAGCTTCAACAGCTCCATTCATCTTCGGACGATACGGAAAAGAGTTATGGTGTTCAATCTTGAATGTCCCACACAACTATTTCATCGTTTTATTGTTCAAATTAGTCCCATTATCTGTGATGCTTCGGTTTGGGATTCCATTACGGCAGATAATTTGGTTCTTGATAAAACGGGAAACCACTTGCTTTGTCACATTGGTGTAGGAAGTTGCTTCTACCCACTTGGTAAAGTAATCAATCGAAACCAAGATAAACCGGTGACCATTGGAAGATTTAGGCTCAATTTCCCCTATCATATCAATGCCCCACATTGAGAAAGGCTAAGGCGATGACAAAATATTCAAAAGGGTCGGAGGTACATGCACCTTGTCAGCATAAATCTGGCATTTATGACACTTCCTGGCATATTTGAAACAATCTGATTCCATGGTCAACCAGAAGTATCCATCTCTCAAGATCTTCATGTACATGGCATGTCCATTGGCATGTGTTCCAAAGGATCCTTCATGGATTTCCCTGATCAATAACTCTGCTTCGCGCTTGTCCATACATATGAATAAAACCATGTCATAATTTCTTTTGTAAAGCACATTGTTGATGAGGAAAAACTTGGACGCCAATCTTCTCAGAGTCTTCTTGTCTAGAGTTGTTGCATTTGTTAGGTACTCCTGATTTTTCAAGTAGTTCTTAATGTCATAGAACCATGGTTTCTCATCAGTTTCTTCTTCGACCAGTAGACAATATGATGGTGTAGTTCTTCGCTCGATTGTAATGAGTGGAGCTTCATTAAGAAATATGACTTGAAACATAGAGGCCAACATAGCCAAGGCGTATGCTATTTGATTCTCTGCCCTTGGAACGTGATGGAAAGTGACTTCATCAAATTATTTGATCAATTCCACAATGTAGGCACGGTACGGGATCAACTTCTCATCACGGGTTTCCCATTCACCTTTGACTTGGTAGATTACCAAAGCTGAGTCTCCATATACTTCTAGGATCTTGATTTTGGTATCAATTACAGCTTTGATTACAGCTTCTAGGATCTTTTTCAGCTTGTAGGTTTTTTTTTTAGCAGAGTTAATCATATTTTGATGTAATGGCTGGATTGCAGGTTTTGGCTTGCAGATTTATAGGTTCCACTTTGGTGTTTGTAAAAGCATGCTTTGACTTGTGTAGGGGAGTGGAGTAGTCTGTGGCTGTAGCAGAGCAGTAGAAGTACCAAAATGCAGGTCTGAGTTTGTTTGTTTTCTTTTGAAATTTGTTTGTTGTGCAAGTTCTGCTCTTTGTGAAAAAAAAGGTCCCCACTGACTTGTGCAAATATTCACCCTTTTATTTGAATAAACTAGTTTTCCTCTTTGAAATGTAAGACATAATTCCAAAATGATTATGTATGATTTGTTATGGTGAATGAATTTAAGGTTGATGAATGAACTTTGAATTTGGTTTGATTTGACTGGATTTGTTGATTTTGAATGAAAATGTGAATATGTTTTGATGTTGTGTTTGAGATTAATTCTCTTTCATCCTCTTTTCATTGTCTTGCTAAAAAATCAAATTGGTTTCCTTATTAATCTTTCCTTCTTACTGCAGGTCTATGCCTGTATTGGAGCAGGTTGTTTGTCTTGGTATTACAGTGCTTGATTGTTTTCGTTTTACATATTGTACCATGTTAACATTGTCTTGGAGGCATATTAGTGTGTAGCAAGTTTGTGGCAAGTGGTCCGCAAGTTATATGCAGGGCAGAACTTTGAATGGCCACTTTGATTGGAGTTGTGTAGCAAGTTTGTGGAAAGTGGTCCGCAAGTTATAAGTCAGTGAATCCACCAAAGAAATAGTCCTGAGATTAGCCTCTTGAATCATATTGAACCAAATTTTCTACTGATATTGATAACCGAATTGAAGTAGCTCCTGATGGTTTAACTAAGATTAAGTCACAAACAACTGGACTGAAACATCACTGTACACATGATCCTAAATATAAATTTAACTTTTCTCCATCTTTACATCATTTGAGCTTAAACAACAAGAAAACCAACAAAATCAACAACACCTTTTTTCAAAGGGTTAGTAATGCATAAAAGACACACACATGAAATACTTGGTGCTATGCAAAATGACACAAAATAGAGAAAACCAACAGATGAATGAATTTAATGAAAGTTAGGGGTAAAATTTGGGGTGTCACACATAAGGCATACATTTTAATTCCCCAGCAGAGTCGCCAACTGTCATACCTCGAAAAATACGATTACTCGCGGTGGACGCGGAAAAAACAAACAACAGATTCGCCACCTAATTTTATTTATTCTAACGAGAGAAAAGGTAGATATAGACACAACCTAATAAGGATAAGAAATGGTCAATGGAACCAAAATCTAAGTTCGTGAGTCGGTTATGCAAAGGGAAGATATGAAGCACCCATCACGTCCGTTGTAATCAATGGGAACCTCTTAGTTTAATTTGTGATTGAATGTTAACTTATATTTTTGTCTTCTTCTAATTTGCTAAGATCGTTTGTGAAAGGGAAAATGATTGTTTCTAGTTATTATTATTTGTTATGGAGAAAATGATTAGCTTTTTATTAGGGTGGTTTATGACAGAGAAATAGTTAATTTTTTTATTAGTGTGCTCCCCAAGGGTTAAAATCCTCGTGCCTATGTATTCCCTTGTACAATGGGAAAATCAGAGCTTTGTAGTTCGTGCAACTACGGTTTGTTGGTGTTTTTTAATGAACGATTATTTAAATTGCTTTCTAACTGCTAAGTGTTGGCTTATCTGCTTGTGATAGGAGGCTGAAGCGCTAGCCTGTCTGCGAGATAGAAAGAGTTTAAACAATGTTCGTTTAGAGAAAAAGTTTGATCTTGTTAAGTATTTTAAGAATGAAAGGGCGAATGAATCACGTCCTATGGGGCGAGCCTCAGGAATGATTCATTCAAGAACCCATGAAATGCTAGACTCAAGAATTTAGTTCTTTCGTTATTTGATATGTAATAATTAAGTGTTTTGAAAGACGAAAGGGCGAATGAACCACGCCCCGTGGGGCGAGCCTCGGGAATGATTCATTCAAGAACCCATAGAAAGCTAGACTCCAGAATTCAGTTCTTTCGTTAATTGATTATGAAAATAATTTGATGTTTGTAATGGAAAAGCTTGATTAGCATAGTTTAAGGTTAATTGTTGAGTGTGTTTTAGAGACGAAAGAGAGAATGAATCACGTCCCATGGGGCGGGCCTCAGGAATGATTCATTCAAGAACTCATGGAATGCTAGACTCCAGAATTCAGTTCTTTCTTTATTTTGTTATAAGAGATTTGATAAAATCATATATTTTTTGTATTGTGGCGTGTAAAGTCGTGCATATGACGATCATAAAAATGACTGACTTACGTGTGTGCATGAAGTGTAGAAGTGTTATATTTAATTATCTCAAAATGATTAATCTTAGTGATCGCATTTATATTTTACTTCTAAGATTACTAAATAAATTAAACAAAACTATATTTTGAAATGAAGAAACTAAAGTCAATCTAATAACTTGAACTAATAAGGAAACTTTTAAACAATTTAAATAGTTAACAAACTAAAATAAATAAATAAATAAAACTAGTAAAATACAAATGATAGAGAAATAAATAAACATGGATATTTATCATAAGCTAACCTATACTAACATTATAACAACAATAAAATATGAACACATGAAAAAATATTACATTTTTACAACATAGTTTCACAAACTAAAATATAAATAAATAAAAGAAGAATGAAAATCACAAACTCCAAAGCTAGAAAAGGTTGAGCTTGTTGTGTAGAAGAAAGTGAAGGTGTTTTGATGGAGGTTGTTGTTTTGGTGAAAATGGTGAATGTTTATGGGTATTGCGTAAGTAAAAAAAAGAATTTTGACTTTGAAAAATATGTAACGAATGTGCTAGATTTTGAGAATTTAAGTGTGATATTTGTTAGTCTCAAATGAGAGAAAGAGAGATTTTATTTATAGTGTGAATGAGGTAGGAGTGTTGATGTGGCAATCCATATGACTTTATAAGAATGATTTTTGGTCATTGATAAATCCAAGTTGGCAATCCATGTGAAGTGTGAGAATGATTCTTGGTCATTGATAAGTTCCAAGTTGGAAATCCATGTGAAGTGTGAGAATGATTCTTGGTAATTGATAAGTCCAAGTTGGCAATTCATGTGAAGTGTGAGAATAATTCTTGGTCGTTGATAATTCCAAGTTGGCAATCCATGTGAAGTGTTTGTACTACATTGTAGTGGACTCCACTTGCCATTTTTCCTTTTTTGAACTTGAAGAAAAACAAAAGAAAAGTAATAAAGAAAAAAATGAAAATGTTTATTAAAAAAAAATTATATTGAATTAAATAAATTGAAGTTAAACTAAATAAATTGAAATTGAAATTAAACTAAAGTTAATATAAAATTTAATTAAAATATAAATTAAAACCAAAATTAAACTAAGATTAATTCTAAATAAACTAAAATAATTATCTAAATAGAAATCATAAAAATTAAGAAATGATATGAAATGATAAAAATAAGTTAAAAATGTATGATTAAAGATCAATGAAATGCTAATGGAAAAATGACGGACGTATGATTAATTTTCAATACTGTGATAAAAATGTGTCAGATGAATGAAAAATGCTAAAACATCTGGTCAAAATTTATGATATGACAGATGCCCCTATTTAATCATCTTGAACTTGAATGTTTGTATAGAAAAGAAGTTTTTTTACATTCAAGGTAAAAGAGGATTAAATATCATGCAATGTTAATGAACGCATGAATGATTGAGTTATACGGGGAATGATGCCTCATGAAACAGGCCAACAAGAGAGAATTTTATTGTGGGAAAGGTTTGAGAACACTAAGGAATAAATAAAAGCAGAGAAATACAAGATATTATGGAAACCCGTCAAGGTGACAAAGAGTATCCAATAATACTTGGAAAGAGAGAAAAAGAATTCGAAGGAAAATCCGGAAAATCAATCGGATTGAAAAAGTCATATCTGGAAGAGCAATCAGATAGACATGAAAAAGTTTTGGAAAATCAATCAGAAACAAAAGAGACATATCCAGAAAATCAATTGGGTTAATTGAGTCATATCTGGAAGAGCAATCAGATAGACACGAAGGAAAGTTCTGGAAAATCAATCAGAACAAAAGACGTGTCCGAAAAAACATCGGAAGAAAAGTCATATCTAGAAGAGTAATCAGATAGGCACGAAAGAAAAGTTTGGAAAATCGATCAGAATAAAAGACATATCCAGAAAATCAATCGGGTAGACAAGGTTATATTTGGAGAATAAATCAGATAAACACAAAAGGGAGTTCTGGAAAATCAATCAGAACAAAAGAGATATCTGGAAAAACATCGGAAGCAAAGTCATATCTGGAAGAGAATCAGATAGACACGAAAGAAAAGTTCTGGAAAATCGATGAAAACAAAAGACATATCCGGAAACTCAATCAGACAAACAAGGTTATATTTGGAGAAAAAATCAGAAAGACACAAAAGGGAGTTCTGGAAAATCAATTAGAACAAATGACATATTTGGAAAAACATCAGAAGCAAAGTCATATCTGGAAGAGCAATCAGATAAACACGAAAGAAAAGTTCTGGAAAATCGATCAGAACAAACGACATATTTGGAAAATCAATCGGATAGACAAGGTTATATCTGGAGAAAAAATCAGATAGACACAAAAGGGAGTTATGGAAAATCAATCAGAACAAAAGACATATCCGAAAAAACATCGGAAGTAAAATCATATCTGGAAGATAATTAGATAGACACGAAAGTAAAGTTCTGGAAAATCAATCAGATAGACAAGGTTATATCTGGAGAACAAATCAGATAGACACAAAAGGGAGTTCTGGAAAATCAATCAGAAACGATGAAAAGAAGTAAAATGAGAACAATGGTAAAATGAAAGGTTACTGAAAGGGTGAGAAGAAGTAAAATGAGAATAATGTTTATGTTAAAATAAAAGGATGAGAAGAAATAGATTGTTGAAGCAAATAAAAAGGGTATGGAACCTATCTCCTCTTCATATTCGAAAAATGAACCATTTTGTAGATACAAACAACAAAACACCTCCATAGTTAAACTAAGTAAATTCATTTTGAAAGATATCATTATAATTATATAAATAATATCAATTATAATTATAATAATTATGATAAAAGACGTTAAATTAAAATAAATAATATAATATATTTCTAAAATAAACATAACCATGGATTTCACAGAATTTTCTCTCTAAATATATTTTCTCTCAATCTAAATGTTTATTAACACTTCTTGATATATATATATATATATATATATATATATATATATATATATATATATATATATATATATATATATATTACAAAAATTACATAAAACATTATGAATATTATTTTAAAAAATTTATGCTCTTATTAGTAAATTTGCCATCTAAAAAATCAAATGAGGTTTAAAATGTTAAAAAAAAAATTAAATTATATAAATAAATATTATAAAATATTAATAAAAAATTAAAAAATAAATAAAAAGTATATTACTAAATTATGAATCTTATTTAATTTTTTTCTTCTTATATATAGATAGATCTATTACATGCAAAAAGAAATAAAGTAAAAAATATGTTAAAAAAATGAAAAAAAATATAACCTATGTCATGAATTTCAAAAATGAGAAAAATATATATTATCCAGATAATAACATGAACTTCAAACATGACAAAAAAATATTAACTTACCATTTTCATATTTTGATATTAGATATGGTGGTTTTAGATTCGCCTGAAGTTGTTCCAGATCACAATAACACAGTCTCAAGAAGAAGAAAAAAAAGATATGAGGTTATAGTTCGGATGTACAAAAAAACAATATATATATATATATATATATATATATATATATATATATATATATATATATATATATATATATATATATATAAATGAAAGGAAAAACAATTCAAATAACAAATACATTAAAGAAGAAGAAGAATGAGGTTATATGGAAGAAGAAGAGTGAGAACAAAAAAAAATAAAAAATAAAAGAGAGTGAACGAAAAAGAAGATAGATTTTTGTAGATTTGAAGAAAAGAGACTTGGGAGAAGAAGGACGTGAGAGAGTTAGATGGAAGAAGAAAAGAAATAAGAAAACCAAAAATTTAGGGAAGAGAAATCGTTTTATGAAACTGTCGCTGTAATGGGTGTTTTAATTATGGTTAAATATGTTTTTCGTCCCTCTAAATATATCAAACTTCGGTTTCTGTCCTCCTAAAGTTTTCGTTCAATGTTTCGTCCCTGTAAAGTTTTTCGTCCCTAAAATTAGTCCTTGACTTCTATTTGAGTTAATGGACGCTGACATGGCAAGTGAATTGGCAATTTTTATTTATTTTGATAAACGTTAATGCTGATTTGTTATCCACGTATGATTGAAGTTCTTATAAAAACTTTACCCTAATTTCATTTCAATTTCTCACGCTGACTTTCCTTTCCAAGCATTTTCAACTCTTTGTCTTTAAATTTCTTCTATGTCGCTCTCATAGGTACGATTTGCTTTCTCTTTCACGCACCTTTTGTTACTATTTTGAACTGATTGTGTATTTAATTGTATTCCTTTTTCAATTTGCATTTCGTGGAAGCTTGTGGTCCCAAACATCTTTTTTTGGAAGTTTCTGCAAAGGAATGGTCCCTCAACAAGGAAAAACAAGGTAGGTCCACTTTCTCTCACTTAGAATACGATTTATCATATAAATTTGTAGTAGATATAATTGTTTAATGTAGGTTGTTGAGTGCTTTGAATGTTCTTTAGGGTTTCTTTGTGGGTCCAGTATTGATTGTAATATATGTTTGTAAATGTAGGAATGAGGTTCTTTAAAGTAATATTTTTCAGTAAGGGTTGTTTTATAAAAGACACTATGATAAAGTATGTTGGTGTGTGATTTAGTCAAGAGTATGGATCCTAGATTTGACTATACTAGGGTTAGAATATGGTGGAAACATGCTGAAGGAACCATAAAGAAGGATCAAAAATCTTTTAGGAATGATATTGATGCTTTTGAGATGGGGGCCTATATGAACGATTCCAATGATGATATTGAAATCTACATTGAAGACAAACCAAGTGAGGGTGCTAAAACATTTATGGAAACTGCTAGAAGGAGGGACAAATGTCAAATAACTCAACCTGAGGTTGATTCTTGTAATGAAGATGATTGTTCTAGTGATGAGTTATAGGAAGATATCAAATTTTAAGATAGTGAAGAGGAAATGACGAATCCTATTGATGATGGGTTTGATGATGGTATTAATCAGCAATATGATACTCACCCATTGTAAACACCCCAAATTTGCCCTCACCCATTCACACCATGGCTTGTGATCATTCTCATATGCATAAACACAATCATAAGATCTCATACCACATTTTTGATTCACTGCATTGGTTCTAAGTCATCTGCACCTAGGGTTTGTGATCTGAGCAATCCAAGAGCTTCCTGAGCCATTCCAAAGGCCATCAATCACTTCAAAGGGGTCCATGTGTGTTCAAGTGTCATATTACATCCTCTCAAAGTCAAGAATGCCAAAGAATCACAAGAACTGGGATTGGTGTGGAAGCAGAGCCAGGCTTGACTGCACAGTTGACCTGAAATTAGGGTTTTGGTTTCAGAGGCCATAACTTCAAATTTTTTGGTCATTCTTGTTTCTATTGGTCTCTATATGGTATAGGGAGTATGCATATCAATTTTCATGAAGAAATTCCATGGGGAAGTCATCTGATCAAGAGTTGACTTTCTGGACAAGTCAGTGCAAAATTAGGGCTCTGAGGCCCCCAATGACCCAACCAAGGGGTGATCTTCATCATTTTGAGTGTATGTGATCTTTATTTGATCATGGAAGAGGTTGGAAGTTCACAAAATTGAAGAATTTGAAGTTTTTGCAAAGTTGACTTTTTTGGGCAAGTTTGACTTTTAATGGAAATGTCATTTTATGCAACTTTTTCAACCTTTACTTTTTGATTCAAAAATGCTTCAAATGGAAAAACCTTGGTCATGAAAGTTGAAGATTAGATCTTTCCCTTTTCAAAAAGTACAAGAACATGACCTAATTCATTTTGGATCAAAATTTATGGTGCATCAAAGTTGGCAAAAATCACTAAATTTTCAAGTTATGCACCAAATGAGAAACTTGCAAAAACTTGTACCAAGGCAATTTGTGACTTTTAATTGATGTCAAACCATTACACAAACATCACATGTGACCTAAAAATCAGAATGGGCCAAGAGTTTCTCATTTGTTTGGCCTTTGGAGCAAGATATTTTCATGGAAAGCAAAGGCAAGCCAAGTTGCAAAACCAATGATAACTTCTCATCCACTTGTTGCCTAGCCTGCTGATCAATCCTAGCCTTTCTCCCTCACCTTGCCGCGCAGCCCACACCCCTTGTACTTGGCTAGAACATGACCCATGCTTCCTCTTACACAAAGTTGACAATTTGCAAAAGTAACCATACCTATCACAAAAGGACATGTCACTTCATCTGACCAATAGCAATTGTTTATACAAACAAATTGCAAGCCAAACCACACAAGGGGCAAGCCTGAAAGACACTAGAACTCAACATTCACAAAAACTCTCCAACTTGCATTTTCCTTCGAAACTCTCCCCACAAGCCTCAAACACAAAAACAAACTTCACAAACAATCTCAACTCACTTCACTGATCACAAACCAACCATTGTTTTGGCCTGAAACCTCCCACATCACAAATACGATTTTCTCATTCCCTTGGCCTGAGCTCCTGCCAACTTGCTCTAGAGGCTACACAAACTCCAACTAAGTGTCAGAAGCTTCAAAGGAAGATCATTGGGACTTGTTTGAGCCAAAGAACAAGTCAGAAAGCTCCTGAATCGAAAGCTCAATCTCAGGTAGCTTCATGAACTTTTCTTCCAGAACTTGCTTTTTAAGTTTCTAAATGATAAAGCATGCTTCCCTGAGTTCACTGAACTTGTTACTTTTGAAAAAGATGGAGAAATGAGGTTGTATGATGTTTCTGAAATTTTGGCAGTTTCTGATGTTTGATTCGAATCTTGTTTGTGTGTTGAAATAAATGATTTTTGTTGCTTGAATCTTGTTTAGAATGAGTTAAGCTTTGATTCTGGAGAGTTTGGCATGTTTTCATGGCGTATAGAGAGAGATTGAGAGATGACCTAGCCGGAGAAGACGACCGGAACAGTGTTCCGGTCGTCTGAAAGTAATTAGGGTTTGTTTAATTAGGGTTAAGTGTAATTAAGCCAGTTTGAATTTGGTCTGTTCGTTCGCGCGCGAAGTCAGCTCCCGCGTCCCTGAGTTTGAATCTCAGCCATTAGATTGGCTGACTTTCTCTTTTTCCCATTTAATTTCATTTTTATTTTATTTGTTTCATACTTAATTTCTCCATTTTATTAAAAATATCAAAACCACTCTAAAAATTCTGAAATTTTTTATGCACACCATTATTTAATTTCAGAACACAAAAATATTTTTGTTTTTATTTTTAGCATTAAAAAAGTATTTTTAAATATTTAAAAGTTTCTTTTTAATTAATTAATGAGAATTAATTAATTAAAAATGCTTTTAGGCATTTAAAAATCACCAAAAAATTCATGAAACATTTAAAAACATTTAGAAACATTGTCCAACCTTCAAACCAAATTTCTTTTTTGATCTTGATGCATTTTGAGAATTTTTCATGGAATTAAAATCATTTTGATGCATTATTTTGATCCAAACTTTCAAAAATCACTTCTGCCTAACCACAAAGAGTTGCACTTTGATTCTTTTTGCATTGTGTTTAGCATATCATGTAGTTTGTGAGAATAAATGGCCATGATTTGATCTTTCATTTTCCATTTGATTGGCATTTTTCTTGTTAAGGAACCCTAAAACCCTAGAAAACTTAGGAAAATCATAACTTGAATTAGGTTAAGAGTTAGAACCCCTCCTTTGGGCAGTGAGTTTGCATAGGTTTAGGGTTCCTTTGAGTGCATTTTAAATTTTTTATCTTGATGTTTGTTTCTGGTTTTGGTTTTTGTTTGATGCATTGATTATAAACCCTAATTTGGGCTTCCATATGCACTCATCTTGCTTTGCATTCATACCTTGAATTGCCATAGCATTTTGTGCATCCATTTGATTCATATGACATCTTAAGACATGTTGAAAGCATGTTTGATCATTGCATCTTGCATTTGCCATGTTGTATGTCATTTGCATTTCATAACTTTTCATGTATGTTCATGTGTCTTAACTTGCTTCATTTGCATCCATGAGCTTGTATGATCATCCCCATGTGTTGTTTCATGTTTGTAGCATCTCATAGCATCATTAACATCATGTATGTGCTTCTGGTTTTGTTTCTCACCATGCCATTTCATTCCATTTGGCATTGCATTGCATTTCTTTCACTAACTTTTCAGGTGGTAAGTTATCTTGAGAAGTGAATTTGCCTTCACTTCTCATACTTTCTTCTCATCTCCCTCTTGCATCCATGCTGCATTTTGATATGTGTTTGAGTTTGAGCTTGCTCATTCTTCTTCTTCTTACTTTCTTTCCTCAAGTGACTTGTCTTCTTAATTGAAGCAAGTAGCTTTGCTTCTCATGATCCTTTCATCTGCTTCCTGGTGGTTCCATTGAAGATATTCTCTTGTAAACTCCACAAACCTTAGGAACAACCAAGCATGACAATGATTAGGGTTTTGATTAGTCTCCCCATTTAGTTTTACCTTTGTGTCTCTTTTGAGTCTTCTCTTCTCATCTCATAATCAGGGACTAAACCCTAAAGGCTTTAAGGCTTTGTGATTAAGCTTATGCCTACATCCTTCTATTAGGATGGAGTGTATAACTTTAATCCTAAGTGTTAAACCCTTAATGTGTTTAACTCCTTCAATCAATCCACTTAATAATTATCAAGGCATCACACTTGTAACTTGGGCCTTGCATTAGGGTTCTATTTCTTCCTTAATTGGTTAAGAAGGACTAACCCTAGTGTTAATGGACAAGTCCCCCTCAAGTTGTCTTACAAACCCTAAAAATCACTTCATCATCATATCATTAAATAAAATCCACTTAATCAAAGGTTTGTTTTGTCATGAGTTTAATCCCTAATCATGGATTAAGTTGAGGAGCTTTCCTCAGCTTAAACATTCTCATCTATTATCCTTCTATTAGGATGGTGTAATGAGTCTGTTTAATCCTTGATTATGGCTTAATCTCATTACTCAACACTAAACAAAAACACCTAAATAATCACAAGTAGGTTAATGATCTTAAACCTACATCAAAGGTGATTAAGTGTGAGAAGCTGACTTCACACTTAAAGTATTCTCATTGCCCCTAATCAGAGGGAGGATGTGATGAGTTTACTAACCCATTGGTTTAGGCTTAAGCTCATTAACTTATGACAAACTTTCAAAAGTAATAAAAGACTGAAAACTCAAACATAAACAATAATCGTCTCCTACGGGATTCTTTGCTCATCTCACTCACTCACAAACGAGAACTCGCTTCTTCCGTTTAATGCAAGACAGTTTGCACCTGAGCCAGACAGGTCATACACTTGAGCATAGGCAAGTAAGCAGTTCATCAGTCAATTCATCTTTCAGTCTCTTTGGGTCGAACTACGGTGTTCTGACTTCCTCATTGCACGAGAGGATACGTAGGCATAACTTAACAGTTATCGAACAAAAGTCTCTGTATATCCCCCCTCCTTCTAGCATTATTCTTTAAGCCTCATGATCTCGAGCATCTTATTCCTGTTCTTACACTGACACTGTACATTTACACACCTCACATTCTTTTTACACTGACACTAGCATTCTTTTCAAGCTTTGATACACAGATTGCACTGACACTACCCCTTTGAAACACAAATCTTTTAAGCGTGGATCCCGTCGAGTACGACGGACAATCTGGGTGCTAATACCTTCCCAGGTTGTAACCAACCCCCTTTCTCAGTCTCTCTGGTTCGCAACCGTCTTATCCATATCTTTCTAGGTCTATGCAGCATTACCTTTCCTTCGGGATAAAAATGCCTAGCTGGCGACTCTTTTGATCTCCATTGAGTACACTGATGTGTGTTCTCATTGTTCCTTTCGCCGACCGTTCGCGTCTGTACCTTTATTTGGGCCATTTTCCATTTATCGGGAGCGACAGCTTGGCGACTCTGCTGGGGACCCTTATACTGCAACCAGGGCTTCTGGTTCTTTTTGTGGGTTCCTCCTAGCGCTTGTTTGATTTGTGATTACTGGGGTGTTATATGTTATCTGTGCTTGTATACTTATTTTGTTTATTGCTTTATGTACAGTTGTTTTATTGTTTTATTTATAGCTTTACATATATCATACTGTCATGTTGTCTGGCTGGATCTGGTTTTGCTTTGGTGGGTGGGGGTTCTACTGAGAGTTGAGGTCCTATACCTGGGACCTGAGTGACACCTAGGCTAGAGTGGTTCGTGTTCTTTCCCATTCCATTTCGGTCTGGTGCGGGAATATGAAACACGGTTCAGATATGGGTTTCTTCTTGAGAACTCTGTGCTGCAGATTTCCTGTAGTACTAGGGCTATCTGGGAAGCCTGCTAAGTCTGGATGACCTTTAGTATTGACCTTCAGAAACTGAGGTGAATTAGAGGAGGATCTTTTATGGTTATTGTAAACACTGTACCTCCGGGTTAGAAGTGTTTACACTTCTCATAACTGATCCAAGTCTGAAGATCCTTGTTTTAGAACATCACATGTGAGGGGGTTGGGTTGTTTACAGGTTTGCAGGTACCCTTGACCTCAGCATACCCTGTTACTTTGTTTTGATTAAGAGTACTCCATGTTGGAACAGTTCTTGTGATTTTAACCCAGGACATGTGACTCTTTATTTGAGTCCCCCACCTTGGTTACTGGACTTTTGAACCTCCATCTGAATTTCTTGGACATACATGGACATATATCAAGGCAGTTAATTAGATCCAGCTCAGTCACAAACCCTTGCATATCATTTGCATACATCCTCATTGCATCATTTTGACATGTGTTTATTTGTTTTTCAGGGTATCCATCCTATCATTTTGGCTTGGTTTTGACCCCTTCTTCAGCATAGACCTGTCTTCATCAATGCTTACTTCGGCTATCAGCCACCTGCTTCAGTCACCTGCACCCTCAGTCTCAGCCTATCAGTGGCCCATCTTCAGTATTATTCTCAGTCATCATCATCAGCACCCATTCTTCAGCAACATGGCACCTAAGAAAAGTAACATCTCCTATCACTTGTTTGAGCCTGAGCTAGCTAGTATCAGGAAGATTCAGACCCTGATTACTCCAGACCATATACCACTTTTCAGAGAACATTATGGAGGAATCCTTGATGTGGTTATGGATTTGGACCCTTCACAGAGGAGCTTGATACATACTTGCCTACAGTTCTATGATCCCCCTCTGAGGTGCTTCACATTTCAGAATTTTCAGTTGGGACCCTTGCTGAAGGAGTATTCATCATTGGTTGGAATACCTATCAGGGGTGGAATTCCCTTCAACCATGAGATGGCTTTCCCAAGTAATGAGGAGATAACAAAAGCATTACATCTGGAACCAGTTTTGATTGGGCAGAATTTGACATCTAAAGCTGGAATCTCTGGTTTTCACCTGGATTTCTTGACTTCTCAGGCTAGTCTGAAGGCCTCCCTGGGGGAGTGGAGGGCAGTCTGTGCTCTGTTGGCCCTTAGCATATATGGGATCATACTTTTTGCAGATGAGCCTAGGTTTGTTAGCAATAATGCAGTCCATCTTTTCATCCTGAGAAACCCAGTACCCACCTTACTGGGAGATCTTTACTACTCTGTTCATCAAAGGAATGAAAAGCAAAGGGGAAGATTAGTGAGGTGTTGTGCTCCTTTGTTCCACACTTGGCTGCTCAAGCATTTGCCAAAGACTGATACGTTCTTAAACCCTCACCAGCAGAAGAACTGGGCTAAGAGGCTTGTTGCTCTAACCTCAGATGACATCAGATGGTGCATTCAGAGCACCAAGGGCAGAGACATCATTACAAGTTGTGGGCAGTTTCCCAATGTGCCTCTGATTGGAGTGAAGGGTTGCATCAATTACAACCCTTTGCTATTTGTCGCTCCCGATAAATGGGACCTGCCCAGATAAAGGTACAGACGCGAACGGTCGGCGAGAGGGACAATGAGAACACACAGCCGTGAACTCACTGGAGATGAAAAGAGTCGCCAGCTAGGCATTTTTATCCCGGAGGAAAGGTAATGCTGCATAGACCTGGAAAAAAGATGGATAAGACGGTTGCGAACCAGAGAGACTGAGAAAGGGGGTTGGTTACAACCTGGGAAGTTATTAGCACCCAGATTGTCCGTCGTACTCGACGGGATCCACGCTTAAAAGATTTGTGTTTTAAAGGGGTAGTGTCAGTGCAATTTTGTGTACAAAGAGCTGGAAAAGAATGTACAGGTGTCAGTGTAAGAGAAGTGAAGTGTGATATGATATACAGTGTCAGTGTAGGAGTGAGAATGAATTGCTCAAGATTATGAGGCTAAAGAATAAAGCTAGAAGGAGGGGGAATATACAGAGACTTTTGTTCGATAACTGTTAAGTTATGCCTACGTATCCTCTCGTGCAGTGAGGAAGTCAGAACACCGTAGTTCGACCCAAAGAGACTGAAAGATGAATTGACTGATGAACTGCTTACTTGCCTATGCTCAAGTGTATGACCTGTCTGGCTCAGGTGCAAACTGTCTTGCATTAGACGGAAGAAGCAAGTTCTCGGTTGTGATTGAATGAGATGAGAAAAGAATCCCGGAGGAGACGATTATTGTTTGTTTTTGTATTTTCAGTCTTTTATTGCTTTTGAAAGTTTGTCATAAGTTAATGAGCTTAAGCCTAAACCAATGGGTTAGTAAACTCATCACATCTTCCCTCTGATTAGGGGTAATGAGAATACCTTAAGTGTGAAGTCAGATTCTCACACTTAATCACCTTTGGTGTAGGATTAAGATCATTAACCTACTTGTGATCAATTAGATGTTTTTGGGTGTTTTTGTTTAGTGTTAAGTAATGAGGTTAAGCCATAATCAGGGATTAAACAGACTCATTACACCGTCCTAATAGAAGGATAATAGATGAGAATGTTTAAGCTGAGGAAAGCTCCTCAACTTAATCCATGATTAAGGATTAAACTCATGACAAAACAAGCCTTTGATTAAGTGGATTTTATTTAATGATATGATGATGAAGTGAATTTTAGGGTTTGTAAGACAACTTGAGGGGGACTTGTCCATTAACACTAGGGTTAGTCCTTCTTAACCAATTAAGGAAGAATTAGAACCCTAATGCAAGGCCCAAGTTACAAGTGTAATGTCTTGATGATTATTAAGTGGATTGATTAAGAGATTTAAACACATGAAGGGTTCAACACTTAGGATTAAAGTTATACACTCCATCCTAATAGAAGGATGCAGGCATAAGCTTAATCACAAAGCCTTAAAGCCTTTAGGGTTTAGTCCCTGATTATGAGATGAGAAAGAGAAGACTCAAGAGAGACACAAAGGTAAAACTAATAGGGGAGACTAATCAAAACCCTAATCATTGTCATGCTTGGTTATTCCTAAGGTTTGTGAGGTTTTCAAGAGAAGTCTTCAATGGAACCACCAGGAAGCAGATGAAAGGATCAAGAGAAGCAAAGTGACTTGCTTCATTCAAGAAGTCAAGTAACTTGAAGGAAGAAAGTAGGAAGAAGAAGAATGAGCAAGCTCAAACTCAAACACAAACAAAAATGCAGCAATGGATGCAAGAGAGATGAGAAGAAAAGTTATGAGAAGTGAAGGCAAATTCACTTCCCAAAATCACTTACCACCTGAAATGTTAGAAAAGAAATGCAATGCAATGCAAAATGGGATGAGATGACATGATGAGAAACAAAACCAGAAGCATATACATGATGCTAATGATGCTATGTAATGCTACAAACATGAGGCAGCACATGGGAATGATCATACAAGTTCATGAATGCAAATGAAGCAGGTTAAGAAGCAAGAACATACATGAAAAGTTATGAAGTGCACATGACATACAACATGGCCAATACATGATGCAATGATCAAACATGCTTTCAATAGGTCTTATGATGTCAAATGAATCACATGGAGGCATGGAATGTCATGGCAAGTCATGTTATGCAAGAGAATGCAAGATGAATGCATATGAAAGCCCAAATTAGGGTTTATGAACAATGCATCAAACAAAAATCAAAATCAGAAGCAAAACCTAAGATAAAAAATTGAAAATGCACTCAAAGGATCCCTAATCCTATACTAAATCAATGCCCAAGGGAGAGGTTTCAACTCCTAACCAAACTCAAGATATGATTTTCTTAAGATTTCTAGGGTTTTAGGGTTCCTAAACAAGAAAATTATCAAACAAATTGAAAATGAAAGATCAAATCATGGCCATTTAATCTCACAAACTACATGCTAAACACAATGCAATGCAAGAAGAATCAATGTCCAACTCCTCATGAATAGGCAGAAATGATTTTTTGAACTTTGGATCAAAATAATGCACAAAAATGATTTTAATTCAATGAGAAATTCTTATAATGCATCAAGATCAGAAAATAAATTTGGTTTGAAGGTTGGACAATGTTTCTAAATGTCTTAGAACATTTCATGAATTTTTTTGTGATTTTTAAATACCTAAAAGTATTTTTAATAAATTAATTCTCATTAATCAATTAAAAATAAACTTTTAAATATTTTAAAATACTTTTTAAATGCTAAAAATGAAAATAAAAATATTTTTGTGTTTTAAAAATTAATGAAACTCTTGAGAAAAAGTTTCATAATTTTTAAAACAATTTTGCTATTTTAAATAAATTATGCAAATTAAAAGAAAAGAAATGAAATAAAAATTAAAATGAACTGAAGTCAACTGAGTGGAGGGCCAGGATTCATTCTGGGGAAGGATGTGTTGACTGCGCGCGCAGATCAAGGGCTGGAATTCAAACTTCTTAATTCTGATTTAATTAAATAAATAATGGTGATTAGGGTTTAATGACCACATCTGGACCATTCACACGCGCGGCAAGTCAACAAAGTCCACTGATCCAACGTGCCAGATTCAAATGCTCATTAATTGCAGGATTAAAACCCTAATTATTTTCAGGTGGCCGGAGAAGACCTCCGGTCGTCTTCTCCGGTGGGAACCCCACCTGAAAATCCCTAAAACTCTCAAAACGCAACTAAAATGAAAACCAAGCATACATAAATGATCCCCATAACCCACTGAATCAAAACCCCATCACAAACAACATTTATATTTCCTCAAACTCATGAATCGAAACAAAGAAGATTTTAGGGCAAAACTTTCAGAAACCAATTAAACTCTCATCTCTCCACCATTTTCAAAACTAGAGACATATTCATGATCAGGAAGGCATATAGAACAACTTAAGAACTTAAAAAATGATTTCTGGAAAAAATGTTCTTGAGCTACCTGAGTTTCGAAGCTTTCAATCCAGCGACTTTCTGCTCTCTCCCTTTGATGCAATCCACTCTACTTGGTCCCCTGATGATCCTTGAATGCTTAGAAGGAGTTTATGTTGGCTGGTTTGAAAGATTGAACAAGTTCTGTTCAAGCTCAGGTGTGAATCGTGTTTTTGATTCAGGCTGTTTCTGGCAATGGTGAAGGGTTCTTTGTGATCAGGATGATGAGTGGAGAAGGTTTGTGGAGTTTGTTTGGGTGTTTATGGCCTGTGGAGTGAGTTTCGAATGGTTTTGCTTCTGGGAGTGAAAATGGAGGAATGGTGTTCTTGCTTGATTCAGGCCTAAGTCTTGCTGGTTTTGGCTCAATGAAGCAAGGTGAGTTATCAGTGGGATTGGTTCTTGTGTTTGTGAGCTGTGGAGACAGATTCGAAGAGAAATGCAAAATGGGGTGAGTTTGTGTATGTTGTGCCAGGGCTTGTTTCAGGCTGGCTCCTTATGTGAAATGGCTAGCAAATGGATAGTATAAACAACTCCAATTGGTCAGATGATGTGACCTGGCCTGCTGTGATAGGTAAGTCACCTTTTGCAAAAAAGTCCACTTTGTTGTAAGAGAAGCATGGGCTAAGTTCTAGCTTGGTACAAGAGTGTGGGCTGGCGCAGCATGGTGTGTGAGTGAGGCTAGGGTGGTTCAGCAGCCAAGGCAACAAGTTGGTGAAAGTGTGGTGATGGTTTTGCAAGTTGATCACCTTTGGTTCACATGTAACTATCTTGCTACACAAGCCATGAAACATGAGAAACTTTGGTTCAAATCTGATTTTTAGGTCACATAGAATGTTTGTGCAGTGGTTAGACATGAATTAGAAGCTATGAATGCCTTGGTACAAAGTTTTTGCAAGTTTCTCAATTGAGGCATATCTTGAAAATTAGTGATTTTTGCCAACTTTGACACACCATAACTTTTGATCCAAAATGAATTAGATCATGTTCTTGTACTTTTTGAAAAGGGAAAAATGTATTCTACAACTTTCATGACCAAAGTTTTTCCATTTGAAGCATTTTTGAATCAAAAAGTAAGGCTTGAAAAGTGACCTAAAATGACATATTCTTTAAAAGTCAACTATGCCCAAAAAAGTCAACTTTGCAAAAACTTCAAATTCTTGAATTTTGTGAACTTCAACCTTCTTCCATGATCAAATAAAAATCATATACACTCAAAATGATGAAGATCACCCCTTGGTTGGGTCATTGGGGGCCTCAGATGCCCTGATTTTGCACTGACTTGTCCAGAAAGTCAACTCTTGATCAGATGACTTCCCCATGGAATTTCTTCATGAAAATTGATATGCATACTCCTTATACCATATAGAGACCAATGGAAACAAGAATGACCAAAAAATTTGGAGTTATGGCCTCTGAAACCAAAACCCTAACTTTAGGTCAACTGTGCAGTCAAACTTGGCTCTGCATCCACACCAATCCCAGTTCTTGTGATTCTTTTGCATTTTTGACTTTGAGAGGATGTAATATGATATAAGAACACACATGGACCCCTTTGAAGTGATTGGTGGCCTTTGGAGTGGCTCAAGAGGCTCTTGGATTGCTCAGATCACAAACCCTAGGTGCATATGACTTAGAACCAATGCAGTGAATCAAAAATGAGATATGAGATGATATGATTGTGTTTATGCATATGAAATGATCACAAGCCATGGTGTGAATGGGTGAGGGCAAATTTGGGGTGTTTACACTATTCAAAAGACAACTAGGCTATGCATTAGTCCATCCTCCTAGGGCACAGGACCTGATTGAGACCCTCTATTGTGAAATCAAGCCTAATCTGGCTGTTGTCAGGCAGGCATCCTGGGCCTGGGAAAATGTGCAGACTAAAGGAGTAACCATTCTTGGAAGATGCAATAATGTAGCCTCAGCCCAGTACTATGAGTGGTCTCGTGCCAGGGCTCAAGTTTCTGGAATGCCCTTTACTATTGAAGATATGCCTGGACCTTCCACAACACCACCTCCAGCAACTGTCAGTTTGGAGGAGTTTGAGAAATTGAAAGAGAGAAATGAGAAGCTGACTCAAGCTCTACAAAAGATCCTCTGGGAGAGGAGTGATGGTAGGTTGGATATTGAAAGGTTAGAAAAGCTAAAGGTGGAGCATCTGGCTAGAATTGAGAAGTCAGAGGATTACATTAAGAAGTCTAGGGCTGGAGAACAGATCTTGAAGAATGCCTGCAAAGAGGCCCAATTCCAGAGAGCTAGGACTGATTTGTATCTGAAGGAGAGTCAAGCTAGGTGGGTCAGGATCACCGAAGCTCGTACTCAGGAGGATAAAAGGACTCATGACAAGATTGAGCAGCTGGAAGCTAGTGCATAAGAGCAACAGGAAGCCCTGGCAGCAGCCCAGAGAGAGATCTCAGAGTTGAAGATTAGAGCTGGTGTAAAGAGGTCAAAGGACCAGAGTCAACACAAGAAGCTAACTGCAGCTGTTGCTACAAGGAATCTCCTTATCAGGAATCTTACAGAGCGTCCAGCTGATCCTGTGACTGAAGCACTTCTCAAGGAAGTTCAGGAGGACGAATTTGGCCTTGGTGTTTGACTTTTGCTTGTTGTTGCTTTCATTTTATGTACTTTTTCTTTATGTTGTATTTTTGACCCCTCAGAGGGCATGTATTGTAAGGAAAAACAAACTATGTATCATTTGATTTTTGTAATATATGTGTTGGTTTGTTTCATCTGAATTCTTCAAGCAACATCACAAGTATCTTCTTCAGGGGTCTGGAAAGGTCAAAACCAAGTACCAAGCCGGATACCTTGGAAACGAATAGACACACTGCATTGCATACTAACCTTTTGTTTTGTTTTGTAGGTTTTGTTTTATTGCTACTAACTCTGTTGTGACTTCAGGAACTATTGCTCGACGTCGAGGGTTTCCACTCAACCGTCCACACAGATACCCCACCCGCAACAATCTTCCGGGCATACAGATGGATCAAATGCAGCAGGACCTTACAGAGGTCAGAAATCAAATGACCAACGAGAGGTTGGAAATGAGGAATCAGATGACACAATTTATGGAGGTGATGAACAACATGGCTCAAAGCCAAGAGAGGTTAAGAGCACTGGTAGAGGGGAGAAACCAGGAAGACCATCATCCAGGGACTGCTGGGACAAGCAACAATGAAAGAGTCCAACCTCATGTCAATCCCCCAGTCTTTGGACCCCACCAGCATCCAGAGATCAACATCCCTGTCAATGTGCAAGGGACTGCCACAGCAGGTAGAGTACTGCAAGAAGACCCCCAGGAAGATCAGTTCACAGTGATGGGAGCTGGGGAGGAAGCCTATGACAGAAGGCTCGAAGAGATTGCTGAGAAACTAAGGTCTTTGGAGTCCCAGAATTCTTTGGGATTTGATGTTATGGACATGGGTCTAGTGGACGGGGTCAGGATCCCTCACAAATTTAAACCACCATGCTTTGAAAAGTATAACGGGACTTCCTGTCCCCGGACCCATTTACAGTCTTTTCTGGGGAGGCTGAAGGCTTATACCATGGACGAAAAGCTATGGATGATTTATTTTGAGGATAGCTTAACTGGAGCATCGAGGGAATGGTACTCCCACTTGACAAGAGCAACCATTAGGTGCTGGAAGGACCTGGCAGAGGCCTTCATCAGACAGTATCAGTACAACCTGGATATGGCTCCCAACAGGACTCTCCTAATGGGAATGTCTCAGTCATCCAGGGAAAGCTTCCGTGAATACGCTCAAAGGTGGAGACAGCTTGCTGCTGCTGTCCAGCCACTCATGTCAGAGAGGGAGATGGCTGATATGTTCATGAACACCCTCCAGGGGACTTACATTGATAGGCTAGCTGCCTTCTCATCTACTAGCTTTGCAGATGTAGTCATAGCCGGGGAGAGAATTGAAAGCCTATTGAAGATGGGTAAGATCTCAGATAACGGTGCGAGCTCGTCCAACAACCCAAGAAAGCCTTTTGCAGGCCCAAGAAGAACTGGTGAAACCAATACTATCCACACCAACAGGGGCAGGCCCCAATATGTTCATAGGTCTGTGGCAGCAGTCACCATTCCCGCTCCAATTCATCCTCAACCAGCTTATCAACCTCAGCAACAAAGTTATCAGCAACAAACTCAGTTTCCTCCTCAGAGAAATTACAACAACAGCAACACCAACAATAATAATCAGCAGAGACCATTCCAACAGAGGCCCTCTCAGGTCAATAGGGTAATCGATCCGATCCCTATGCCCTATGCCACATTACTGCCACAACTCTTGAAACTCAACCTAGTTGAGCTAAGGACGTTGGCACCTCCGGATCCTAACAGTCTGCCCAGAAATTACGACGCCAGCGCCAGATGTGCCTTTCACTCAAATGCACCTGGTCATAGTACGGAAAAGTGCAGAGCTTTGCACATGAAAGTACAGGACTTGGTAGATTCCAAAGCTTTAAACTTTGCACCACCACCAAATGTCAACAAGAACCCTATGCCACACCATGGTGGTCCCCGAATCAATGCTATTGAAGAAGACAAGCCGTCTTACTTGATAACCAGTGTGGGTCAGATTCGAACACCCTTGGTGGAGATCAAAGCTCAACTCTTGGAATGTCAAATGTTCCCAGGATGTGAGTTAGGGTGTGCTTATTGCAACATTTCAGTGAATGGTTGTGATAACCTGAGAGATGGCATAGATGGCCTCATTCAGAGTGGCCTGCTCCAAATCACCACATCAGTACCTACCAACCCAGCAATCTCATTAACAACAATTCCAGAGTCTACTACAACTGCAACAACCATTGTTCCAGACAACTCTTCAGCTTCATCAACAAATGTTTCATCTGTCATTTCAACTGACCAGATATCAACGAACATTCTTTCTACAACTTCAGCACCACTTCATTTTGAATCTCCTACAACAACAACACCCATCCTTCCGACAATGTCTCCTACAACATCAGCAGCCAACCATGAAGATGTCTCAACAGTTACAATTTATTATGATCCTGCCAATGATTCTGCCTACAACTCACAAAGTTCCACTCCTACCAGAGCACCAGTCACAATATACTATGATCCACAGACTATCACGGTTCCTTCCGCAGCTGCCATCAGTCCAGTCACCGTCACAGTGCCTGGACCAGTACCTTATGAAAGCAGTAATGCCATCCCTTGGCATTACGGCTCTGATTTATACTGTGAAGGACAAAAGATCACTTTTGAATCATCAACTTCTGCACCACAAATAGACAATGTGGGAGGAGGCGGAGGCTTCACTCGAAGCGGACGTCTCTTTGCCCCGCAAATGCAAAGACCCACTGCCGAAGCAGAAACTGCTGCCAAGGCAAAAGGGAAGAATATGGTGCAAGAAGAACAGGTTGTTAGAGAAGCTTTGAAAACACCTTTTGATCAAGAAGTTGATGAATTCATGAGAATCATCAAGAAAAGTGATTACAAAATAGTGGACCAGCTTCACCAGACGCCTTCCAAGATCTCCATTTTATCATTGCTTATGTGCTCCGAGGCTCATCGGAACGCACTACTCAAAGTCTTGCACGCAGCTTATGTGCCGGAAGAGATCACCGTCAATCAATTGGAAGCTGTGGTTGGAAATGTTAATGCTAGCAATGGACTAGGATTCACCAACACTGATTTGACTATGGAAGGCCGCAATCATAACAAGGCTCTGCACATTACCATGGAATGTAAAGGTGCAGTTCTTTCCCATGTGCTGGTAGACACAGGGTCATCCCTCAATGTCTTACCTAAAAAGGCCCTTGTGAAGCTGGAATATGAAGGATTGGCATTACGACCCAGTAACTTGGTAGTGAGAGCCTTTGACGGCTCTAAGAGATCAGTTCTGGGAGAAATTGAGTTGCCTGTAACGATTGGCCCACAAACTTTCAAAACGATCTTCTACGTGATGGACATTCAGCCGGCCTACAGCTGTTTGTTGGGTAGACCATGGATTCATGCCGCTGGCGCAGTAACGTCTACCCTTCACCAGAAGTTAAAATTTGAGTGGGAAGGCCAAGTCGTTACTATTTGTGGAGAAGAGGATATTTTTGTTAGCCATCTGGCTACTTACAAATATATTGAGATGGATGGGGAGATCCACGAGACGATGAGTCAAGGGTTTGAGGCCCTGAATATTAATGAAACCTCTACTGTGCTTGGGACCTCTATGACATCCTACCAGCAAGCCCGGAAGGTGGTGGAGGAAGGAAACGCTCAAGGCTGGGGCAAACTGTTGCCTGTGGAGAAGAAAGAAGATAGATTTGGGTTGGGTTACAAACCAACTCAAGAAGATCAAGCAGAGGCCGCAAGGAAGCCCAACTTTGTTAGTGGGGGGATGCTTACCCCCGATGCTGTCAACAACTTGGAAGATGAGTCGGAGGATGAACGCAACCTGGAAAGCTGGATTCGTCCAAAGGTCCCGGGGAGCAGTATCTCAAACTGGTCTTCCCAGGAAATTATAAGAGTTACTCCTGCAGAGTAATTATTATTTCCTGTATATTTTAAGCATGCATCAAGTCTTGCATCTTGCCCAAGATGACAAGACTCATTTTGTAATTGGGCCATCTGTAATTTTTGTGCAACAAGATTAATCAATGAAATATCAGACATCTTTTGCAAACAAGTCTTTTCCTTTTCCGCTCACTGTTTTTCCATTTTTCTTTTTGTACAAAAATAAATGGCAATATTTTCAAAATGACAACTTTATTTCACTTTTCTAAACAAGATTAAAATCAATCACTAAAATGAACAAACTGAACCCTTGCAGAGAGTGCCTTCCAGACCGCACCGACAACAGCACGGCTATGACTTCGTATGACTCTGACAATCCGATCAATCAAGCTGATGAAGGGGTTGAAGAAGATTACGAGCTTCCTGAAGAGTTAGCCAGACTGCTGAGACAAGAGGAAAAGGTTATCACTCCTCATCAGGAGGAGGTGGAAACAATTAATCTTGGTACAGATGAAGACGTGAAAGAAGTTAAAATCGGGGCCTGCTTACAAGACTCGGTGAAGAAACAACTGATTGACCTGCTTCAGGAATATGTGGATGTGTTTGCTTGGTCTTACCAAGACATGCCAGGGTTGGACACCGATATCGTTACACATAAGCTGCCTTTGAGGGAAGAATGCCCACCGGTCAAACAGAAGCTGCGCCGTACTCGCCCAGACATGGCAATGAAAATCAAAGAAGAGGTACAAAAACAGTGGGACGCCGGGTTCCTTGCTGTGACTAGCTATCCACCGTGGGTTGCTAATATAGTACCTGTGCCTAAGAAAGACGGCAAAGTAAGGATGTGTGTTGACTACCGGGATCTGAACAGAGCCAGCCCGAAAGATGATTTCCCATTACCTCACATTGATGTATTGGTCGATAATACGGCTCAGTTCTCGGTATTCTCCTTCATGGACGGATTTTCAGGATACAACCAAATCAAAATGTCACCCGAAGACATGGAGAAGACAACATTCATCACACCTTGGGGCACGTTCTGTTACAAGGTGATGCCATTCGGATTGAAGAACGCTGGTGCAACATATCAACGGGCTATGGTAACGTTATTCCACGATATGATCCATAAAGAAATCGAGTGTTATGTGGATGACATGATTGCCAAGTCCCTTACAGAGGAAGACCACCTGGTAAATCTGTTGAAGCTATTCAAGCGTCTGAGGAAGTACCAACTAAAGCTGAACCCCAACAAGTGCACATTCGGGGTGCGATCTGGTAAGCTGCTGGGTTTTATTGTAAGTGAGAAAGGGATTGAAGTTGACCCTGATAAAGTCAGAGCCATTCAAGAAATGCCTGCACCGAAAACTGAGAAATAGGTTCGAGGGTTTCTGGGTAGATTGAACTACATTTCAAGGTTCATATCTCACCTCACGGCAACCTGTGAACCCTTGTTCAAGCTGTTAAGAAAGGAACAGACGGTCAGGTGGAATGAAGACTGCCAGAGGGCTTTTGACAAGATCAAGGAATACCTGCAAGAACCTCCAATCCTTATGCCTCCAGTTGAAGGAAGACCTCAGATAATGTACTTGACAGTATTAGAAGAGTCGATGGGGTGTGTGCTGGGCCAGCATGACGAGTCTGGTCGAAAAGAGTATGCAATATACTACCTGAGCAAAAAGTTTACCGACTGTGAACAACGTTATTCACTGCTCGAGAAAACTTGCTGTGCTTTAGCGTGGGCGGCTCGCCGACTGAGACAGTATATGTTGACCCACACTACCTTATTGATCTCAAAGATGGACCCAGTCAAGTACATTTTCGAGAAGCCAGCTCTTACCGGACGGGTTGCAAGATGGCAAATGATTCTCACGGAATATGACATCCAGTACACATCTCAGAAAGCCATCAAGGGCAGTGTACTATCTGAATATCTTGCTGAGCAACCTATTGATGACTACCAGCCTATGAGATTTGACTTCCCTGATGAAGACATCATGTTCATAAAAGCGAAAGATCATGAAGAGCCTATTCACACTGAAGGGCCTAACCCGGAGGAAGAATGGACTATGATGTTTGATGGGGCTGTTAATATGAATGGTCGTGGTGTTGGTGCAGTACTCATTACACCTAAGGGGGTTCCAATGCCTTTCTCGGCAAAGCTCACCTTCAACTGCACTAACAACGAAGCTGAATACGAAGCTTGCATTATGGGTCTTGAGGAAGCCATTGACCTCAGGATCAAGACATTGACTGTATTCGGAGATTCAGCTTTGGTAGTCAATCAAACCAACGGCAAATGGTACACACACCAGGATCATATGATACCTTACAGGGATTATACAAGAAGGTTATTGACTTTCTTCACAACGGTCAAGCTTGAGTATATCCCTCGGGACGAGAATCAGTTTGCAGATGCTCTGGCCACCATTTCATCTATGATCAAAGTTCAAGCTGCCAACTTTGTACCGCAAATTTCAGTGTCCAGACTCGACAGACCAGCATATGTATTTGCAGCAGATATTGTCAAAGATGATAGGCCTTGGTTCCATGACATTAAGTGCTTCTTGGAGGATCAGACATACCCATCTGGGGCATCTTCCAATGATAAGAAGACTTTGAGAAGGCTTGCCGGTAGTTTCTTCCTGAACACTGATGGTTCCCTGTACAAAAGAAACTTTGATATGGTACTCCTCAGGTGTGTTGATAGAACAGAAGCAGACTTGTTAATGCACGAGGTGCACGAAGGATCCTTTGGTACCTATGCTGGAGGGCGTGCCATGGCCAAGAAGTTGCTAAGATCAGGCTATTACTGGATCACAATGGATGCAGACTGTTGTGCCTATGCCAGAAAATGCCATAAATGCCAGATCTATGTGGATAAGGTGCATGTGCCTCCCAATCCGTTGAATATAATGTCTTCACCCTAGCCCTTTGCTGTGTGGGGAATTGACATGATTGGCAAAATTGAGCCTACTGCTTCAAATGGCCACAGATTCATCCTGGTAGCCATTGACTATTTCACCAAGTGGGTCGAAGCAGCTTCCTATGCCAACGTTACAAGACAAGTGGTAGCCCGATTTCTGAAGAGAGATATCATCTGTCGGTATGGAGTGCCCGAGCGAATCATTACTGATAATGGTTCCAACTTAAACAACAAAATGATGGCAGAACTATGTCGGGACTTCAAGATCCAACACCACAACTCTTCTCCTTACAGACCAAAGATGAACGGCGCTGTTGAGGCAGCTAATAAGAATATCAAGAAGATTGTGCAGAAGATGGTAATTACGTATAAAGACTGGCATGAGATGCTACCATTTGCCTTGCATGGGTACCGCACGTCAATCAGAACATCCACTGGGGCAACACTGTATCAGCTTGTGTATGGTATGGAGGCAGTCCTACCTGTTGAAGTTGAATTACCCTCCCTACGGGTACTAATGGATGTTAAGCTGAACGAAGCAGAATGGGTCCGGTCCTGATACGAACAACTGAGTCTAATTGAAGAGAAGAGATTGGCTGCAATCTGTCATGGGCAGTTGTATCAGAAAAGAATGAAGAGAGCCTTCGATCAGAAAGTCAGGCACCGAGAGTACCAAGTAGGAGATCTTGTGCTGAAAAGAATCCTCCCTCCTCATACAGACCACAGGGGCAAGTGGACCCCAAACTATGAAGGACCATTTGTGGTAAAGAAAGTTTTCTCTGGTGGAGCACTGATGCTCGGCACCATGGATGGTGAAGACTTCCCGTCTCCTGTAAATTCAGATGCAGTTAAAAAATACTTCGCATAAAAAAATGACCCGCTGGACACAAAAACAGAATGTAAGTCCAGGCAAAAATAGGGCATCCCGGCGAGTCAAAAACAGAATAAAAGACTCGGGCAAAAATAAGGGAAAATAAACAAAAAGTACACCCGCTGAGTTGAAAAGCCGCATTGGACAGCTCAGGCAAAAATGGGTATCCCGATGGATTGAAAACCCGAAAGGGCGATCCATGCAAAATAAGGGAATAAGCGAACAATTGCATCTTGAATTCGTCTGTATCACTTACAACTTGGTAAGCTTTGAAAAGGATCAAGCCTCTTTCCGAATCAGCCTTCTTCAGAAAGCAGGACGAGAAGAACGTCAAAAGTCATACGAGTCATAGCAAGAGGGAAGCTCCTTGAAGCGTCGTCAACATTGCCAGCATTTTTTTTCCAATTTGTAACAATCTCCTCATTTCAGGAGATATGTTTCCTTGACTGTATCTTGCCAATTCAGGGCACATGAATTAATAAAATCAGATTTTTCAGTCATGTTTTGTCTTGTACATTTTTGTTTGCAAAGAATGTCCGATGTCTTAAGAAAAAACTGATTGCATGAATACAGGTGTTATCTTTAAAAGTAAAGAAAATAAAACGCGTGCTTGCAGGGAATATACTTACTCTCAGAAGTGTCTAACTCCTATGACGGGATCCAGTAAAGGATACCTCGGGATTACTTGTGCGTTTCTCTGTCTTTGCAGGATTGCAGGTATTTGAAAGTGCAACATGGGGGATGAAAGCTTCATCCCAGCAAGCTGGCAAATCAACACTCACCCGGTCTTAGCATTCACAGTGTTTTCTCCCCAGCTGAGTTGCCGCTTATTACTTCTCCCAGCCGAGTTGCTAACCATTCTTCCTCAGTCAAGTACAAAAGCCAGGGAACCACTTCCCCACAGAGTTTCAGCCTCTATCCAGAAGAGCAACGCACGAGGGGGTCACAACAGAGTGACGAAAGCTTCTACGAACCCCAGCTGGGTCCCTCATTACAGGAATAGGTCTATCATTGACCCATTTCCCCAAGCAGAATCATTTTATCAGATCTACTAACGATCCTATCCCCAGCTGGGATGTTCACTTCAAACAGATCAACCAAAGGTCTTCACAGCAACGGGATCCGCATCCCGGATCGGTATCTTTTAGCATAATCATGGCATTCGCATCATATTCGCCTACAAAGCGTAACATTCCGTCTAATACGGAGCATTACGGCAAAAATCAAACATATAGCATAATCATAAGTCATGATCAGAATCAAACACTTGCGAAAATTATCAACTCATCAATATGCAAAATACCCCCAGAGTCCCTAGCAAAAGCAGTTGCCTCACATTCACCAATACAAATACACACTCCTTGTGGCACCCGTCCGTGTCATATCCCCAACAGAAAGCCAAAGACATCCTCTTTGCACTCACAGATACTTGTATATATAATTTTCTCGACATCCGTCCATATCACTTTTCCCAGTACAGTAATGTAAACATTCTGTATACCAAATATTTGTTATACTACACTCTTCTCCTCTTGACACTCGTCCGTATCACACTCTCCCCAGCAGATTGAACACTCCTCTATACATCACTCATACTTTCTACTCATACTTATACGGATACTCGTCCGTATCTTGTATACACCATTTACATCCCCGCAGATTCGACACTCGTCCGTGTTCTCTGTTAACCAGTTGGTACTCGTCCGTATCATCATCTCAGAACATGCGTCAAGCGTTTGTTTCTACATGATACTCGTCCGTATCATAATCTTAGGGATGCTCGTCCGCATCTTTAATCCATACACTGTGCCTTCTTGAATATAGATACTCGTCTGTGTTTGCTATTCCCCAGAAGATTTCTTTCAGATTCAACACTCGTCCGTGTCCCTTTTTAACCAGTTGATACTCGTCCATATCATCATCTCGGAACACGTGTCAGTTTTTGTTTCTACCTGATACCCGTCCGTATCATAGTCTTGAGGATGCTCGTCCGCATCTTTAATCTATACACAATACCAAACACTTATACCTTTTATTTTCGGATAACAGACACTCGTCCGTGTTTACTATTCCCCAGTAAAGCAATTTCTTTTTATCTGACATTCGTCCTATGTCATGATAAACCCTGAGAGCAGCCGTACCCTGCTAGGTGGTCGTCCTCCACCTCTTGATGGCCGTCCTCCATCATGCTCATCCGATGGCCGTCCCCATCGTCGACTCTTCTATCCGACATTTGTCCTATGTCGTGATTTTAGCAGCCGTCCCCTGCTAGGTGGTCGTTCTCCACCTCTTGATGATCGTCCTTCATCATTTTATCCAATGGCCGTCCCCATTGTTGATTTTGGTTATCTGACATTCGTCCTATGTCATGACAAACCCTGAGAGCAGCCGTCCCCTGCTAGGTGGTCGTCCTCCACCTCTTGATGGTCGTCCTCCATCATGCTCATCCGATGGCCGTCCCCATCGTTGACCTTTTATCCGGCATTCGTCCTATGTCGCGATACTTTTCGGCAGCCGTCCCCTGCTAGGTGATCATCCTTCACCTTTGATGACCGTACCTCATCATCTGTTTATTTCATTTATTCTTTAACCCGATGGCCGTCCCCGTCGTGATCCCTTTTCTTTTTAGCCCGATGGCCGTCCCCATCGTTGTTTACTTTACTTTATGAACTTGATGGTCGTCCCCGTCATGTTTCATCAATCCCCAGAGAATCTTACAGCTTTACTTGATGGCCGTCCCCATCATGATATCTTTTATCCCCAGCATGTCGGCCGTCCCCGTCATTGCTTTACTGTCCGCACTTTTCCCGGCATGTCGGCCGTCCCCGTCATCGCTCTTTACCCAACAGTCGTCCTCTGCTCGAGGGTCGTCCTCCGTCGCCCATACTTTACAATATACTTTATTTTCCTTTACAATCTATATCCCTTTTCTTCTTCATTCTGTGAGTGCAAATTTTGGACTGTCTTTGGTATTCAACCACAAGTTATCTTGTTTGTTTGATAAGCCGTCACTTACATCCTGCACAGCTAACTCATGTTTGAATAGGGGCAGCTGTAAACACCCCAAATTTTCCCTCACCCATTCACACCATGGCTTGTGATCATTCTCATATGCATAAACACAATCATAAGATCTCATACCACATTTTTGATTCACTGCATTGGTTCTAAGTCATCTGCACCTAGGGTTTGTGATCTGAGCAATCCAAGAGCTTCCTGAGCCATTCCAAAGGCCATCAATCACTTCAAAGGGGTCCATGTGTGTTCAAGTGTCATATTACATCCTCTCAAAGTCAAGAATGCCAAAGAATCACAAGAACTGGGATTGGTGTGGAAGCAGAGCCAGGCTTGACTGCACAGTTGACCTGAAATTAGGGTTTTGGTTTTAGAGGCCATAACTTCAAATTTTTTGGTCATTCTTGTTTCTATTGGTCTCTATATGGTATAGGTAGTATGCATATCAATTTTCATGAAGAAATTCCATGGGGAAGTCATCTGATCAAGAGTTGACTTTCTGGACAAGTCAGTGCAAAATTAGGGCATCTGAGGCCCCCAATGACCCAACCAAGGGGTGATCTTCATCATTTTGAGTGTATGTGATCTTTATTTGATCATGGAAGAGGTTGGAAGTTCACAAAATTGAAGAATTTGAAGTTTTTGCAAAGTTGACTTTTTTGGGCAAGTTTGACTTTTAATGGAAATGTCATTTTATGCAACTTTTTCAACCTTTACTTTTTGATTCAAAAATGCTTCAAATGGAAAAACCTTGGTCATGAAAGTTGAAGATTAGATCTTTCCCTTTTCAAAAAGTACAAGAACATGACCTAATTCATTTTGGATCAAAAGTTATGGTGCATCAAAGTTGGCAAAAATCACTAAGTTTTCAAGTTATGCACCAAATGAGAAACTTGCAAAAACTTGTACCAAGGCAATTTGTGACTTCTAATTGATGTCAAACCATTACACAAACATCACATGTGACCTAAAAATCAGAATGGGCCAAGAGTTTCTCATTTGTTTGGCCTTTGGAGCAAGATATTTTCATGGAAAGCAAAGGCAAGCCAAGTTGCAAAACCAATGATAACTTCTCATCCACTTGTTGCCTAGCCTGCTGATCAATCCTAGCCTTTCTCCCTCACCTTGCCGCGCAGCCCACACCCCTTGTACTTGGCTAGAACATGACCCATGCTTCCTCTTACACAAAGTTGACAATTTGCAAAAGTAACCATACCTATCACAAAAGGACATGTCACTTCATCTGACCAATAGCACTTGTTTATACAAACAAATTGCAAGCCAAACCACACAAGGGGCAAGCCTGAAAGACACTAGAACTCAGCATTCACAAAAACTCTCCAACTTGCATTTTCCTTCGAAACTCTCCCCACAAGCCTCAAACACAAAAACAAACTTCACAAACAATCTCAACTCACTTCACTGATCACAAACCAACCATTGTTTTGGCCTGAAACCTCCCACATCACAAATACGATTTTCTCATTCCCTTGGCCTGAGCTCCTGCCAACTTTCTCTAGAGGCTACACAAACTCCAACTAAGTGTCAGAAGCTTTAAAGGAAGATCATTGGGACTTGTTTGAGCCAAAGAACAAGTCAGAAAGCTCCTGAATCGAAAGCTCAATCTCAGGTAGCTTCATGAACTTTTCTTCCAGAACTTGCTTTTTAAGTTTCTAAATGATAAAGCATGCTTCCCTGAGTTCACTGAACTTGTTACTTTTGAAAAAGATGGAGAAATGAGGTTGTATGATGTTTCTGAAATTTTGGCAGTTTCTGATGTTTGATTCGAATCTTGTTTGTGTGTTGAAATAAATGATTTTTGTTGCTTGAATCTTGTTTAGAATGAGTTAAGCTTTGATTCTGGAGAGTTTGGCATGTTTTCATGGCGTATAGAGAGAGATTGAGAGATGACCTAGCCGGAGAAGACGACCGGAATAGTGTTCCGGTCGTCTGAAAGTAATTAGGGTTTGTTTAATTAGGGTTAAGTGTAATTAAGCCAGTTTGAATTTGGTCCGTTCGTTCGCGCGCGAAGTCAGCTCCCGCGTCCCTGAGTTTGAATCTCAGCCATTAGATTGGCTGACTTTCTCTTTTTCCCATTTAATTTCATTTTTATTTTATTTGTTTCATACTTAATTTCTCCATTTTATTAAAAATATCAAAACCACTCTAAAAATTCTGAAATGTTTTATGCACACCATTATTTAATTTTAGAACACAAAAATATTTTTGTTTTTATTTTTAGCATTAAAAAAGTATTTTTAAATATTTAAAAGTTTCTTTTTAATTAATTAATGAGAATTAATTAATTAAAAATGCTTTTAGGCATTTAAAAATCACCAAAAAATTCATGAAACATTTAAAAACATTTAGAAACATTGTCCAACCTTCAAACCAAATTTCTTTTTTGATCTTGATGCATTTTGAGAATTTTTCATGGAATTAAAATCATTTTGATGCATTATTTTGATCCAAACTTTCAAAAATCACTTCTGCCTAACCACAAAGAGTTGGACTTTGATTCTTTTTGCATTGTGTTTAGCATATCATGTAGTTTGTGAGAATAAATGGCCATGATTTGATCTTTCATTTTCCATTTGATTGGCATTTTTCTTGTTAAGGAATCCTAAAACCCTAGAAAACATAGGAAAATCATAACTTGAATTAGGTTAAGAGTTAGAACCCCTCCTTTGGGCAGTGAGTTTGCATAGGTTTAGGGTTCCTTTGAGTGCATTTTCAATTTTTTATCTTGATGTTTGTTTCTGGTTTTGGTTTTTGTTTGATGCATTGATTATAAACCCTAATTTGGGCTTCCATATGCACTCATCTTGCTTTGCATTCATACCTTGACTTGCCATAGCATTTTGTGCATCCATTTGATTCATATGACATCTTAAGACATGTTGAAAGCATGTTTGATCATTGCATCTTGCATTTGCCATGTTGTATGTCATTTGCATTTCATAACTTTTCATGTATGTTCATGTGTCTTAACTTGCTTCATTTGCATCCATGAGCTTGTATGATCATCCCCATGTGTTGTTTCATGTTTGTAGCATCTCATAGCATCATTAACATCATGTATGTGCTTCTGGTTTTGTTTCTCACCATGCCATTTCATTCCATTTGGCATTGCATTGCATTTCTTTCACTAACTTTTCAGGTGGTAAGTTATCTTGAGAAGTGAATTTGCCTTCACTTCTCATACTTTCTTCTCATCTCCCTCTTGCATCCATGCTGCATTTTGATATGTGTTTGAGTTTGAGCTTGCTCATTCTTCTTCTTCTTACTTTCTTTCCTCAAGTGACTTGTCTTCTTAATTGAAGCAAGTAGCTTTGCTTCTCATGATCCTTTCATCTGCTTCCTGGTGGTTCCATTGAAGATCTTCTCTTGTAAACTCCACAAACCTTAGGAACAACCAAGCATGACAATGATTAGGGTTTTTATTAGTCTCCCCATTTAGTTTTACCTTTGTGTCTCTTTTGAGTCTTCTCTTCTCATCTCATAATCAGGGACTAAACCCTAAGGGCTTTAAGGCTTTGTGATTAAGCTTATGCCTGCATCCTTCTATTAGGATGGAGTGTATAACTTTAATCCTAAGTGTTAAACCCTTAATGTGTTTAACTCCTTCAATCAATCCACTTAATAATTATCAAGGCATCACACTTGTAACTTGGGCCTTGCATTAGGGTTCTATTTCTTCCTTAATTGGTTAAGATGGACTAACCCTAGTGTTAATGGACAAGTCCCCCTCAAGTTGTCTTACAAACCCTAAAAATCACTTCATCATCATATCATTAAATAAAATCCACTTAATCAAAGGTTTGTTTTGTCATGAGTTTAATCCCTAATCATGGATTAAGTTGAGGAGCTTTCCTCAGCTTAAACATTCTCATCTATTATCCTTCTATTAGGATGGTGTAATGAGTCTGTTTAATCCTTGATTATGGCTTAATCTCATTACTCAACACTAAACAAAAACACCTAAATAATCACAAGTAGGTTAATGATCTTAAACCTACATCAAAGTTGATTAAGTGTGAGAAGCTGACTTCACACTTAAAGTATTCTCATTGCCCCTAATCAGAGGGAGGATGTGATGAGTTTACTAACCCATTGGTTTAGGCTTAAGCTCATTAACTTATGACAAACTTTCAAAAGCAATAAAAGACTGAAAACTCAAACATAAACAATAATCGTCTCCTACGGGATTCTTTTCTCATCTCACTCACTCACAAACGAGAACTCGCTTCTTCCGTTTAATGCAAGACAGTTTGCACCTGAGCCAGACAGGTCATACACTTGAGCATAGGCAAGTAAGCAGTTCATCAGTCAATTCATCTTTCAGTCTCTTTGGGTCGAACTACGGTGTTCTGACTTCCTCATTGCACGAGAGGATACGTAGGCATAACTTAACAGTTATCGAACAAAAGTCTCTGTATATCCCCCCTCCTTCTAGCATTATTCTTTAAGCCTCATGATCTCGAGCATCTTATTCCTGTTCTTACACTGACACTGTACATTTACACACCTCACATTCTTTTTACACTGACACTAGCATTCTTTTCCAGCTTTGATACACAGATTGCACTGACACTACCCCTTTGAAACACAAATCTTTTAAGCGTGGATCCCGTCGAGTACGACGGACAATCTGGGTGCTAATACCTTCCCAGGTTGTAACCAACCCCCTTTCTCAGTCTCTCTGGTTCGCAACCTTCTTATCCATATCTTTCTAGGTCTATGCAGCATTACCTTTCCTTCGGGATAAAAATGCCTAGCTGGCGACTCTTTTCATCTCCAGTGAGTACACTGCTGTGTGTTCTCATTGTTCCTTTCGCCGACCGTTCGCGTCTGTACCTTTATTTGGGCCATTTCCCATTTATCGGGAGCGACACCCATCAGTGGTGAATTCTGATCATGCAGGGGCTAGTTCTACTCCTAATGTTAAAGAAGGACTGATTACTCCAGAGATGGGAAAATAACATGTTATTGAAGATGATTATTTAATAGATGAGTTAGATAGTGGAGCTGAAGATGGTAGTGGTGATGATAGACCAAGAACTGTGAGGTTTAATGCTGCAGATGGTTTATCTAAAGACTATAAGTTCAGGTTGGGCATGGAATTCTCATCACTAAAACAGTTCAAAGAAGCTATATTGGAGCATAATGTATTAAATGGGAGGGATGTTAGGTTTATAAAGAATGATGTTGTGAGATGTATGGTAGTTTGCAAGGACAAAACTCAATGTGAGTATACTGTCCTTTGTAGAAAAGTGCTTTCATCTACTACTTTCATAAATAAGACATTATATGATAAGTATAAATGTGGTAGAAAGTTTTAACAAGAGTGCAAAGGCAAATTGGGTTGCAAAGGTGATTGCAGATAGGATGAAGAACAACAACAAAATAAAGTTGAATGATGTGATTGCTTATGTTAGGGTAACGTACTCTACTGAAATTCCAGGACGTAGGGCTTTTAAGGCAAGACAAATAGCTAAGAGGATTGTGAAGGAAGATTCTAGCTAACAATATAGTTTTCTATGGTCATATGGGGCTGAATTGAGGAGAGGTTCCAATGGGAATACTTTTAAGATGAACATACAAACACCTGGTCTAGGTTTAAAACCAAGATTTGAAAGATGTTATATGTGCTTTGATGGAACAAAGCAAGCTTTGAAGAAAGCTTGTATGCCTTTCATTGGACTTGATGGTTGTCATCTAAAGCATAAGTATGGTGGAATCTTATTGATATCAGTGGGGAGAGATCCCAATGACCAATACCTGCCTATTTCGTTTGGTATTGTTGAAACCGAGTCAAGGGAGACACGAAGTTGGTTTATGCAACTACTCATTGAAGATATTGGTGACCATAGGATGTGTTTCATTTCTGACCAACAAAAGGTATTGTCCAACTTTGTGTCTATTAGTTAAATGTTTGTGAATTTATGTTTATAGTGTTTATTTTTTGTTTTCAGGGCCTGGTACAAGTATTTGAGGAGGAATATTCAGCATTTTAGCACAAATTCTGTTTGAGGCATCTCTATGCTAACTTTAAGAAAAGATTTGGTGGTGGTACCCTGTTTAGGGACCTAATGATGGCTGCAACAAAGGCTACCTATTTGGAAGCTCATGAACAATTCATGCAAAGGATCAAAGAAGTCAGCATTAATGCATTTGATTAGTTGGAGGCCATCCCAAAACCAAAATGGTGTAAGCATGCCTTCCTTTGTTTTCCAAGTGTGATGTGCTCATGAATAATTTAAGTGAGTCATTTAATGCCACAATTCTTCTTCAAAGAGACAAACCTATAATTACAATGTTTGAATGGATTAGGTCCTATATAATGGATAGATTTGCAACATTAAGGGAAAAGGTTAGGTAGGATTATGTCTAAACCACTTAGGAGGTTAGATAGAGATATATAAAAGAATGCTAGTTGGAAAGCAACTTATGCTGGACAACTAACATTCCAGGTCACTCATGTTATGTTCATTGATAGTTTTGTAGTGGATTTGAATAAGTGGACATGTTCATGTAATTTTTGGGAGCTCATAGGGATTCCATGTAGGCATGTGTAAACACCCCAAATTTACCCTCACTAATTTCACACCATGGCTTGTGATCTTTCATGTTTGCATTAGCATAAGTATACCATCTCATATTACATTTTTGTTTCACTGCATAGTTCAAGTTCATCTGCATCTAGGGTTTGTGATATGAGCAATCCAAGGATTCATCTGAGCCACTCCAAAGGTCTCCAATCATTCCAAGAGGGTACATGTATGTTCTACCATCATATTATATCCCTCAAAGATCAAGGAAGTCAGAAAATCACAAGAACTTGGAAAGCATGGAAGTAGAGCTAGGGTTTCACTTCACAGATGACCTGAAATTAGGGTTTTGGTTTCAGAGGCCATAACCCCAAATTTTTGGTCATTCTTGTTTATAATAGTCTCAATATGTTATAAGAATCATGTATACCAAGTTTTATGAAGAAATTCATTGTGGAAGTCATCTGTTCACTGGGTAACTTCTTGAGCAAGTCAAAGCAAAATCAGGGCATCTGAGGCCCCCAACAATGGAACCAAAGTGGATTTTTCATCAAATTGAAGTCATATGATCTTTATTTGATCATTGAAGTGCTTGGAAGTTCACAAAATTGAAGAAATTTGAGCTTAACCAAAAGATGCCAAAAATGGAAATGACTTGTAATGGAAACTTTCCATTTTGGGAAAGTTTTTCAACCTTCTCTTTCTCAACCAAAAATGCTTCAAATGAAAAATTGTTGGTCATGAAAGTTGTAGATTGGATCATTCCCTTTTCAAAAAGTACAAGAACAAGTTCTAATTCATTATGGAACTCAAGTTATGGCCTTGCAAAGTTGGCAAAAATCCTATAATTTTCACTTTCACACCAAAGAGGATTTTTTGCAATTTCACAAACCAAGTCATTTTGTGACCTCTAATCACTCTCTAAACATCATACAAACATAATACATTGCATTGTGACCAAAATTTCCCAAGGAATCACATGTTTCCATGCCTTGCACTTCAAGAAATCACAAAAGGGGAAAATCACATAACATTTGCAAAACCTATGAGATCTTTACTTCTAAGCCATCCAGCTGCATAATCTCAATCCCATGGCTCTCCTTGATCAAAGCTGATGCTAGACATGCCCTTGAACAACCCCTGCCATAGCCCATACCTCAAGTACACATTATGTTGACATTTTGGCAACTTGCCCATACCAATCACCACAGGCCACCACCCACTTTCTGACCTATCAAACAATGTTATGTGGACTCAAAGCAAGCTACTTCACATAACATTGGAGCTCAGATCATCTCAAAGGCCAAGTTTCTCAAAATCACCCCAAAACTTCAAGTTTTCGATTCTCTCTGTCCAGCCACAAAAACTTCAAATAAACTTCACCATTCAACTCACCATCATCATTAGAACATTTCCCAACCATTACCAAGCCCTAAAAGCCAGCCAAACACAAACACGATTTCAGACCAGTTGAAGTGCAACCACTCAATCCAGCCATTCTAAACTCCATCCAAGCACTTCAACATCATCAGGGGGTCAAGTAAAGAGGATTTGCACAAAAGAAGAGGTCCAAAAGCTTCAGAGGTGAAAGCTCCAGCTTAGGTAGCCATCTTCAAACTTTTTTTCCAGAACTTGTTTTTTATGTTATAGAAATGATCCATATGCTTCACTGATCACACTGCACTTGTTGGTTTTGAAAATGATTGAGTATTGAGCCTGTATCGTGTTTCTGAAAGTTTTGCCATTTTTATGTTCTTCTTCGAATCTTGAGTTTGATGCATGAGAAATGAATTTTGAGGTTGGATTCAGGTTTAGGGAGGTGTGGGGAAGTGATATGGAGCTTTAGAGCTCTGGAAATGTCCTAGGGAAGAAGTTGGGTTGAGGGTCCTGCCGGAGAAGATGACCGGAGCTAGCTCCGGTCACCTGAAAATAATTAGGGTTAGTGATTAGGGTTAATTAGTTAAGTTTAAATCTGGACCTTTGGATCTTAGTTCCCGTGCGCATGAAAGGCTCAGATCAATCCACTTAACCCTAATTTTGAATTAATTAAGTTAATCAAATCATTTAGTCAGATTCAATCCCAGCCCCACATCTGCGCGCACAGTCAAACCAGGTTTAAACCTCAGCCATTAGATCAGTTGACTTCCCTTTATTTTTATTTTTATTTCATTTTAATCCCATTTTCTTTGTCATTTAATTTAAAATACTTAAAAAAATCATAAAAATATTTCCTTCTGCATTTTAATTTCAAATATTTTTCTTCACCCAAAAACATTTTTATTTTTATTTTTTGCATTAGAAAATCATTTTAAAAATATTTAAATGTTTATTTTAATTAATTAATGGAATATAATTAATTAAAATACCATTTAGGTTTCTAAAAATTCCAAAAAAAATTCATATTGCATCTTAGGACATTTAGAAAAATTTTCAAACCATTCATACAAATTTCTTTTTGGTTTTGATCCAACTTTGACATTTTTCTTGAATTTAGGGTTCATAAAAATCCCTTTTTGGAACCCTAACTTTGAAAATTCTTTTCTGCCTAACCATGAAAGGTTTGACATTGGTTCTTTTTGCATTGTTCTTCATATAGCATGTAGTATCTAGCATATTTTTGTCATAAATTTATCTTGCACTTTCCATTTGATTTACATTTTTCCTCTTAAGGTACCCAAAAACCCTAGTTTACTTAGAAAATTCACAACTTTCTTTAGGTTAAGAGTTAGACCTTCTCCTTTGGGTTGTGATATCATATGGTGTTAGGGTTTCTTTGAGTTTATTTGTAAATTTTTATCTTGTGATTTGCTTCTGTTTTTGACATTTGCATCACATCCTTTCATGTAACCCTAATCTTGCATCCATACTTGCATCCTACATTATATTGCATGAACATGTGAACTTGCCATGACATTCTAAGCATTTATATGCCATCTTAGACATCTTAAGACATTGCTTGTTCATTTCTTCATACATTTGCTATGCTTTGCATCCATTTCATTTCATAAGTATACATGTGTTTTCATGCTTCCTACATGCTTCATTTGAATTCTTTCTCTTTGTATGAACATTCATAACACTTGACATGCTTTTGCATCATGTCATAGAATCATTTGCATCATGTGTTTGCTTATGTTTTTGGTTTCACCTTTGCATATGTCTCATTTTCATTTCATTTCTTTCCTTTATGTTAACCTTTTCAGGTGGTAAGTAACTTGAGAAGTGAATTTGCCTTCACTTCTCATTTCTTTTCTCACTCTTCTTATGCATCCTTGCTACACTTTTCTTTGTCTTAGAGTGAGCTTGCTCATGCATGTTCATATATCACTTTCTTTCTCCAAGTTACTTATCTTCTTCAGTGAAGTAAGTAACTTGTTTCTTCTGCTTCTCCTCCTTTCATCTGCTTCTTCCATTGGTGGCTTCTTTGAAGATCTTTCTCAAACCTCACAAACCATGGGAACATCCAAGCATGACAATAATTAGGGTTGTGATTAGTTCCCCTTTAGCTTTTACCTTTGTGTTTTCTTTGTGCCTCTCTTCTCACCTCATCATTAGAGACTAAACCTTTAAGGTTTTAAGACTTTGTAATTAGGGTTATGCCTGCATCCTTCTCTTAGGATGGAGTGTATAACTTTAATTCTAAGTGTTAAAACCTTAATTTGTTTAAAACCTTTTAATAAATCCATCTTAATAATCACTAAGACTATAACTTGTAACTTGAGCCTTGCATTAGGGTTCTAATTCTTCCTTTATTGGTTAAGAATGACTAACCCTAGTGTTAATGGACAAGTCCCCATCAAGTTGTCTTACAAATCATAAAACTCATTTCTTAATCTTACCATTAATTAAAATCCACTTTATTAAAGGTTTGTTTTGTCAAGAGGTTAATCCCTAATCATGGATTAAGTCGAGGTATCTTCCTCAGCTTAAGTGTGCTCATCTATTATCCTTCTATTAGGATGGTGTAATGAGTTCACTAATCCTTGATTATGGCTTAAACTCATTACTTAACACTAAACAAAAACTCAAAAACATCTAAATAATCACAAGTAGGTTAATGATCTTAATCCTACATCATCATGGTAATCAAGTTGAGATGTTTATCTCATACTTAAGGTATTCTCATTATCCCTAACCAAAGGGAGGATATGATGAGTTTACTAACCCTTGGTTCAGGCTTAAGCTCATTAACTTATGACAAACACAAAAAAAGCAATAAAAGATTGAAAACACAAAAACAAACAATAATCGCCTCCTCCGGGATTCTTTTCTCATCATCTTCATTCACAAACGAGGACTTGCTTCTCCCGTCTAATGCAAGACAGTTAGCACTCGAGCCACACGAGTCATACACTTGAGCATAGACAAGCAAGCAGTTCATCAGTCAATTTATCTTTGAGTCTCTTTGAGTCGAACTACGGTGTTCTGACTTCCTCATTTCACGAGAGGATACGTAGGCATAACTTAACTGTTATCGAACAAAATTTTCTATGTCTTCCCCCTCTTTCAGCATTCTTTTAAGCCTCATTCCTGAGCACCTCACTTCATTTTCTTGCACTGACACTTGTATACTCCTTTCCAGCTTTTGCACACAGATAACACAGACACTACCCCTTTAAACACAATCTTTTAAGCGTGGATCCCGTCGAGTACGACGGACTATCTGGGTGCTAATACCTTCCCAGGTTGTAACCAACCCCCTTTCTCAGTTTCTCTGGTTCGCAACCGTCTTATCCATATTTTCTTAGGTTTATGCAGCATTACCTTTCCTTCGGGATACAAATGCCTAGCTGGCGACTATTTTCATTTCACTTCATTTTCTCCTCTCGCCGACCGTTCGCACTTGTACCGGGATGCAAATCTTCGGGAGCGACAGCTTGGCGACTCTGCTGGGGAACCTTATATTGCAACCAGGGCTTCTGGTTCTTTTTGTGGGTTCCTCCTAGCGCTTGTTTGATTTGTGTTTACGAGGGTGTTATGTGCTACTTGTGCTTATTTAATTGCTTTATTTATTGCTTTCTGTACAACTTTATTTATTGCTTTCCTTTACAGTTTTATGCATTTCATACTGTCATTATCATGTGCAGGATCTCTTGTCTGTTTTGGTGGGTGGGGTTTATTGAGTGATTAAGGTCCTATACCGGGGACCTGAGTGACACATAGGCTAGAGTGGCTTCATATTCTTTACCATTCCATTTTGGTCTGGTGCGGGAATATGAAACACGGTTCAGACATGGGCTTCTTCTTGAGAACTCTGTGCTACAGATTTCCTGTAGTACTAGGGCTATCTGGGAAGCCTGCTAAGTATGGATGACCTTTTTATGAACTTCAGCATCTGAGGTGAATTAGAGGAGGATCTTTTATGGTTATTGTAAACACTGTACCTCTGGGTTAGAAGTGTTTACACTTTTCATAACTGATCCAAGTCTGAGGATCCTTGTTCTAGAACATTACATGTGAGGGGGTTGGGATATTTACAGGTTTGCAGGAACCTTTGGCCTCATCATACCTTGTTACTAGATTTTTTAAGATTGTATTATTTGGACAGTTCTTGTGATTACCCTGGACTTGTGACTCTTTATTTGAGTCCCCCACCCGGTTACTGGATTTCTAAGCCTCCATCCGGACTTATGAACATACATAGACTTTTGCAAAGACAGATAAACAAATCCAGCACTTGATCACAAACCCTTTGCATATCATTTGCATACATCATTTTTGCTTCATTTAACATTTGCTTATTTGTTTTACAGGGTATCCATCATATTGTCTTTGGTTTGGTTTTGACCCCTTCTGCTGCTCAGACTCCTTCAGTTATCTTCTTCAGCATCTCCATCAGTTTGTCAGTGATTCTCCTCCAGCTATCCTCATTAGAGACTCAACTCCATCATCTCATTTAGTGACCTTCATCAGCAGTTGCTCTCAACTTCTTCACCAGCATCCATGGACACTTCAAGAAAGAGCAACATCACTTACCACTTCTTTGACCCCACCCTAACTGGCATCAGGCAGGTCCAGTCCCTCATTACTCCTGATCATGTCCCACTATTCAGAGAGCATTATGGATGCATATTGGACATGGTCATGGATCTAGATGCATCTCAGAGGAGCATGATCCATACTTTCTTGCAGTTTTATGATCCTCCACTCAGATGTTTCACATTTCCCGATTTCCAGTTGGGACCTTTGCTAGAAGAATTTTCCTTGTTGTTAGGAGTTCCTATTAGGAGAGGGATTCCTTTCAACCCTGAGATGACTGCTCCCAGAAATGAAGACATAGCCAGGGCATTGCATTTGGAGCCTTCCCTCATTGATCAGAACATGACAACCAAGGCTGGGGTTCCAGGCCTTCACCTAGACTTCTTGATCTCCCAGGCTACCTTGCATGCTGCAATAGGAGAATGGAAAGCTGTCTGTGCACTTCTAGCCCTCAGTATATATGGGGTTATCTTGTTTGCAGATGAGCCAAAGTTTGTGAGCAAGAATGCCATTCACCTGTTCTTGTTGAGGAACCCAGTTCCTACCTTGCTGGGGGACTTCTACTACTCAGTACACTAGAGGAATGAGAAGTAAAGAGGAAGACTGGTCAGATGATGTGCTCCTCTTTATTACTCTTGGCTGCTAAGACACTTGCCAAAATAAGATACCTTTTTGAACCCCCATCAGCAGAAGAATTGGGCTAAGAGATTTATTGCCTTGACATCAGAAGACATTAGATGGTGCACTCAGAGCACCAAAGGCAAGGACATCATTACTAGCTGTGGGCAATATCCTAATATGCCTTTGATAGGAGTGAAAGGTTGCATCAATTACAACCCTTTACTGTTTAAGAGACAATTAGGATATGCTTTGGTTCATCCTCCCAGAGGTCAAGATTTGGTTGAGACCCTCTATTGTGAAATTCAACCCAACTCTGCTATTGTCAGGCAAGCTGCCTGGGCTTGGGACAATATCCAGACTAAATTCACTAAATTCAGTGCATTACATATCAAACACATTAGGTACATTAAACTAAAACAACATCAATACATTCACCATTCACATTTCATTAAAAGGAATACATTAATCATCAATGACACAACACGAAATATGAGCTTTATTTTCCCATCCCAAGCCTCTTCTCTCAACTTAGTTTGCAGCTTCAAAATCTTCTTCTTCGTACCGTCATACAACTCCCTAAGCAACTCAATTGTCTCTAATTCCTTCAACCTATTCTTTACAGGTACTTCAACATCATCAACATCTGGCTCGACAAGATCGTCATCCCAAACAAAAAGATTGTAAGTTTCTTCAAGCTGCCAATACAAGCATCTCCAAAAAAGCCTACCTTTGTTGCGCTCATTTTTATAGACATAAGACACCATTCGAGCATCACAAGCGCAATTCCTTCCCCGTCGGGTTCGCACGAAGCAACTTGACATGTTAATTTGTTTTGAATCACTTGTCCATGAACAATCCATAGACGAATTAGATCTGGAGAATGAGAAAACAAAATAAAGCACGAGTAGAAAATAACTTGAAATACGATCAGTGAAATAGTGACAACAAAAAGAAGAGAAGAAGAATGAGAGAAGAAGAATTAGGTTACAATTGAAAGAGGGACAATGCATAAATGGTTGATGAGGACCATTTGTGTCTCATAATCCACGTGTGTATTATAGTCACATGCTTAAAATATAAAAAAAAATAGCCAATTCACTTGCCATGTCAGCGTCCGTTAACTAAAAATAGACGACAATGACTAATTTTGGGGACGAAAAACTTTAAGGACACGAAACATTGAACGAAAATTTTAGGAAGACCAAAACCGAAGTTTGGTATATTTAGAGGGACGAAAAACACATTTAACCCTTTAAATTATTGCATGTATCCTATAAAGTGATATCACAATATTTTTATTGTCTATATCAAATGAAATCAAATTAAAGAGGATACAAAGTGCTATCAAATTGATATTATAAATGTGTTTGTTTCCTTTTTAATAGCATTTTATTTAAAAGCCATATTAAATTAGGCGATACAAAATATCAATTTTGGCGTAGTATATTTGTTATACCAAATTAATCATGTATCTTGATTGGTGTGAAATTTTAAAAATAATTTATAATTTGAGACACAAACAAAATTTATAAATTTATCTTTAGATAGTGAAATAATTAGATTATTTTATAATTTGATTGTTTTTCTCTATTTTTTCTCCTTTACGGTCAATTATCACTATCAACTAATACTTTTGATGAAAGGTTACTGAAAGGGTGAAAATAAATAAAATGGGAACAATGATAAAATAAAAGTTTACTGAAAGGGTGAGAAGAAGTAAAATGAGAACAATGTTTATGTTAAAATAAAAGGGTGAGAAGAAATTGATTATAAGAAAATAAAAAGGGTATGAAACCTATCTCCTCTTCATATTCGAAAAATGAACCATTTTGCAGATACAAATGAGAAAACACCTCCATAGCTGAACCAAGTAAATTCATTTTGAAAGATATCATTATAATTATATAAATAATATCAATAATAATTATAATAGTGATGATAAAAGACATTAAATTAAAATAAATGATATAATATTTTTCTAAAATAAACATAACCACAAATTTCATAGGATTCTCTTTAAATATATTTTCTCTCAAACTAAATATTTATTTACACTTCTTGAGATATATATATATATATATATATATATATATATATATATATATATATATATATATATATATATATATATATATATATATATATATATATATATATATATATATATATATATATATATATATATATATATATATATAAAACAAAAATTACATTAAGAATTATGAATATTATTTTTAAAAAATTTATGTTCTTATTAGTAAATCTGTCATCTAAAAAAACAAATAAAGTTTTAAATGTTAAAAAAATTAAATTATATATATATATATATATATATATATATATATATATATATATATATATATATATATATATATATATATATTATATAAAATATTAATAAAAAAATTAATAAAAAATAAAAAGTATATTACTAAATTACGAATCTTATTTAACTTTTTTCTTATATATAGATAGATCTACTATCTGAAAAAATAAATAAAGTAAAATATATGTTAAAAAAATGAAATAAAATATAAGTTATGTCATGAATTTCAAAAATGAGAAAAATATATATTATCCAGATAATAACATGAACTTCAAACATGACAAAAAAATATTAACTTACCATTTTCATATTTTGATATTAGATATGGTGGTTTTGATATCATATAAGGTGGTTTTGATTTCAAATCAGATTATTCTAGTGGTTTAGATTTCAAATTCGCCTGAAGTTAGATTTCATATTCTCCGGAAGTTGTTCCAGTTCACAATAACAAAATCTCAAGAAAAAAAGATATTAGGTTATAGTTCGGATCTACAAAAAAACAACAGATAAATATAAATGGAATGAAAAACAATTCAAATAGAAAATACATTAAAGAAGAAGAAAGAGGTTATATGGAAGAAGAAGAGTGAAAACAAAAAAATAAAAAATAAAAGAGAGTGAACGAAGAAGAAGAGATATTTTTGTAGATTTGAAGAAAAGAGACTTGGAGAAAAAGGACGCGAGAGAGAGTTAAATGGAAGAAGAAAAGAAATAAGAAAACCAAAAAGTTAGAGAAGAGAAGTTGTTTTATGAAATCTTCAAATGAGTGGCTGTAATGAGTGTTTTAATTATTCTTTTATTGTCTGAATCCTATAAAGTGATATCACAATATTTTTATTGTCTATGAGTGTGTTTGTTTCAAGGATTAAAATTATATTCCTTGGAATTATATTCCTATGATTATTATTCTTGGGAATATTATTCCAACTTAAATGTTTGGTAAAAATTTAGATTCCTAGGAATAATTATGAAATTTATTTAATTTAATATTATAAAAATAATAGTACATGTGAATGATACTGGGAAGTTATAATTAGTTAAATTTATTCCCATGAGAATGTTATATTCCCACCCTTTAAGTCTTGGAATAAAAAAAAATCATGTGTAAATAAGATTTCTTGGAATAAAAAATACCTTGGAATTATTTTATAAAACTTGAATCAAACATGGGAATATACTATTCTCATAGCAATATTCCTAAGAATATTTTTTTAATCCTTGAAACAAACACACCCTATATAAAATGAAATCAAATTAAAGAGGAAACAAAATGCTATCAAAGTGATATTATAAATGTGTTTTTTTTCCTTTTTAATAGCATTTTATTTAAAATCACTATTAAATTAGGCGATATAAAATATCAATTTTGGCATAGTATATTTGTAATACAAAATTAATCATGTATCCGATTGGTGTGAAATATTTAAAATAATTTATAATTTGAGGCACAGAGAATATTTATAAATTTATTTTTAAATAGTGCAATACTTAGATTATTTTATAATTTGATTGTTTTTCTCTATTTTTTTTCCTTTACTATCAATTATTACTTTTGATGAAAGGTTACCGAAAAGGTGAAAATAAGTAAAATGGGAACAATGGTAAAATGAAAGGTTACTGAAAGGGTGAGAAAAAGTAAAATGAGAACAATGTTAATGTTAAAATAAAAAGGTGAGAAGAAATAGATTGTAGAAGCAAATAAAAAGGCATGGAACCTATCTCCTCTTCATATTCGAAAAATGAACCATTTTACAGATACAAACGACAAAACACCTCCATAGCTGAATATCTCCATAGCTGAACCAAGTAAATTCATTTTGAAAGATATCATTATAATTATATAAATAATATCAATAATAATTATAATAATGATCATAAAAGACATTAAATTTAAATAAATAATATAATATTTTTCTAAAATATACATAACCACGAATTTCATATGATTCTCTCTCTAAATATATTTTCTCACACTAAATGTTTATTTACACTTCTTGATATATATATATATATATATATATATATATATATATATATATATATATATATATATATATATATATATATATATATATATATTACATAAAAAATTATATATATAAATATTAATAAAAATTAAATAAAAGTATATTACTAAATTATGAAACTTATTTAACTTTTTTCTTCTTATATATAGATAGATCTACTACCTAAAATAAGAAATAAAGTAAAAAATGTCAAAATAATGAAATAAAATATAAGTTATGTCATGAATTTCAAAATGAGTTATGTCATGACAAAAAAAATTATTAACTTACCGTTTTCATATTTTGATATTAGATATGGTGGTTTTGATATCATATCTGGTGGTTTTGATTTCAAATCCGATTATTCTAGTGGTTTAGATTTCAGATTCTCCTGAAGTTAGATTTCATATTCGCCTGAAGTTGTTTTAGATCAGAATAAAACAATCTCAAGAAAAAAAGATCTGAGGTTATAGTTCGGATCTACAAAAAAACAATAGTTAAATATAAATGAAATGAAAAACAATTCAAATAACAAACAAATTAAAGAAGAAGAAGAATGAGGTTTTATGGAAGAAGAAGAATGAGAAAAAAAATAAAAAATAAAAGAGAGTGAACGAAGAAGAAGAAAGATTTTTGTAGATTTGAAGAAAAGAAGAGGCTTGGGAGAAGAAGGGCGTGAGAGAGAGCGTCAGATGGAAGAAGAAAAGAAATAAGAAAAAGAAAAAGTTAGGGAAGAGAAATGATTTTATGAAACCATCGAATGGGTGGATGTAATGGATGTTTTAGATATTCTTTTATTGCAATTTTTATGGAAAAACATTGAGATGTGTAAAAAAAAATTGAGGAGTGTTGTAAGGTCATCCACGTGTCGTATTTTGGAAAGTTAGGAGTGAGTTTTCTTATATGATAAATTTCTATATTCTAGAAACTGGAATGAAACGGCATTGTGTCTTCTAGTAACTATTGTTTGTTTTGTCATTTCAATTATCCTGTTTCCAATTTTCAAATATTCCGCTTTCTTAAACAAACAATGGAAACTATGATACAAACAGTTGATTAATTTAAATGTTAGTAACAAACCACAAGAGCTTATAGTGTTAGCTATTATAACTAACCGTCTATCCGTGTGCTGCACGAATATGTAATATTAAATTAATATTCATGATAAAATTGACAAAAAAAATTATTTATAATATATCATAACTTTTATAAAAAAACTTAAATTAACAAATTATTATGAATCCAATGAAGTTCAAATTAAATTTGTGCGTTGTTGGTTTAAATTTGATATCTTCCAAAATATTTTCTATGAGATAGGTAGAACATCTTCGAAAAACTTTAAGTGATCTTCGAGAAACTTATGTGCTATAAATCATTTCTTTCACCATTTTCTCATACTCTAGTTTAAAAAAAGAGTATAATTATAATAAATAGTTATATACTATTGTAAAAAATTAAATTAATTTGTCTTATTCCTTTTCCTTTAATGACCACCTTCAAGAAGGACTTAACTTTCAAATTTCAATTGTTATTCTTAAAAGTAATGAGAATAGAAGAGAATAAGAGGAGATAAATATAAAATTAGAATCAATCAATAAATATAATAAACCAATAAAATAGAAAAATTAAACAACATATTAGAATATTTTAATTCTATGTATAATTATTTCATTCAAGATCACACAACAACAATTTATTGATTCTATGTAAAATATCCTAAGAAGAAATTATATTGTAAATAGTAAAAATTATATGTACAAAATCATTATGAGAAATTATATGTAAATATTATTAGGACAAAAATCAAGTTGAATCAAGTCCTTCACTCACGTCGAACAAATCTCCGATTAATTGTTCCCTTCTTGCAAGAATCCACGATTCTCCAAACTTCGAGCATGACCGCTTTGATTCGATACTTGTGAACTCACACCGTTCTTCGCAATCCTCCGGTTACTGTGATATGGTTGAACAATCACCTTGATCTTTAAACCTCTTCACTCGGCTGAATCTATGAACAAATGATGCGTGCAAAACCCCTAAATCACAATGATCTTGGAGGACAAACTCACAAGATTTATTCAAGAAAAACCCACAAATCTCTCAACCCAAACTAAAATCACAATTTCACCGTTTGAACGTTATCACCTTGAATCTTGCACTTTGATCAACAAAAATTATTGTGTGTAGTTGTTGATGAATGCTAGAGACGGAGAAGATAAAGAGAGAACTTATGTATCTATTTTACTTTTCTTGTTAATGACTAAAATAATTAGCAGTTATTTATACTTAAAGGCAAACATAATGGAAAAACTTAAAATAAGCAAGAGAGAGAGAAAGGGAAATGTGAAAGGCGCCTCACTACAGGAATGCGTCGACCTGCATAAGTATTTGAGTCGACCTGTTGAGAGCTTCAGGAATGCGTCAACCTAAAACAAGCTTGCAGTCGACCTGTTTGGAACTTTGAGTCGACCTAAATAATGCCCTCAGTCATCTTGTTGGGACCCGTGAGTTCCAAAGTGTTTTTGCCTTCATTTGAGTTGACCTAAATCATTAGGCAAGTCGACTTAAATTTTCTCAACTGAATGAGTCGACCTATTGTGATCCCATATATCTTCCTGAACCATACAAGTTTTGACATCATTCAAAATACCAAATACCCTCACAAACTCCCCCTTTTTCATGATGACAAATTTTTTTACGATCACCCGAGTATCACAAACAAAAGCTCCCCCTGAATATATTCCACATAAGAAGTTTTCTTTACATAATCACATCTCCCCCTTTGACAACATCAAAAAGAAAGAAACAGATAAGAAATGAAATTCAAATAGCAACAAATATATATTTTACAAACATTGGAATTGAATTCAATCACCAACATACACACAATAAGAGACGAAAGAACAAAAATATATAAATAAACAAGAGAAAATAAATCTCAGCAAGCCAATATATATTAGAAGCAAAAATAACCAATTTCATTGTCACTTAGAAGATACAACAACCAAAAAAAATGCATATGAAGGTGTTATGAAATGAAATGCAAAATGCTCTCAATGCCGTGGACCCCGTTGTGAAGGATGGCGACGATGATACACATCCGATTGATGATCTTATTCATATTGAGTGGTGAAGTGGATGAAAATTGTGTTGAGTGTATTGAAAGAGTTTGCAAGCGCCATATAGGAACCATGGATCTCATTTATCCGAGCCAAGGAGTTGGATGCAAAGGCATCAAAATTCTCACTTTGAGTTTGACGCTGTGTTTGCAAAGCAGTATAACGCTCATCTTGCACATCCATATAAAAGGCAAAAACAGTGTCTTGCTCTCGTATTCGCTGCTCCAATGCAGAATAACATTCAAATTGAGCCTCATAAAAGCTTTGTTGTTCCAAGTGCATGTTTTGAAGCATTTCCATGATACTTACATTGTTGTCTTGATGAGGTGGTGGAGGTGGTGGAGACGGAGGAGCAAACGATGTTGCATTATAAGTCCACTCGGTGTATTGTCATTCACCCCATCCTTAGTTTTCATATTGAGCCGAATCGTCATAAGCAACTGGATGCCAATCTTCATTATCCAACTGTACTTCATCGGTATCCATTTGTTCAACTTTGGATCAATTTCAGAATTCAGAACTTCATCTTGATTTTGATCACCTTCAGCGTCACCTTCATCATCATGATCATTTCCATAACCGGCTCGAACGATAAATCGATAACGATTCTCTTTAGGATCCCACATGTGACCCATCAAACTAAGAGTCTTTTGATGAAATAGGTTATTTTAAGAAATAGAAATAAAAGGAATACATTCAACCATAATTTTGGCTCTGTTGATGATTGCTTGATGTAATACCCCAAATTTTCCCTCTTCTTTATAACATCATCATCATATCATAATCATCATAAGCATGTCATATCCTTAGCATTTTTGCATAGAAAAATGAAGCATAACATTCTCATGTACTAGCATTGGGCATATGATCAATCATTGGTGCATTTGAAGCCTTACAAGTCAAAGCAAGAAGACAAGTGACCTTGGCCAAGTCCCATGAGGTGTTTACAGGGTATATACAAGCTCAAAATCCTTTACAAGAGCCCAAAGGTGTGGAAGATTATCAGATGATCAAGGAAGGAACAATCTACTACACAAATGGCATTCAAATTAGGGTTTCATTTTCAAGCAGGGATTCTTTGTGACTTTGGCCATTTCATGTGGGCAAAGTCATTCATATGATAGGAGAATGCTATGGATGAAATTTGGTGAGAAAATTCATTAAGGAAGGTAGTCATTTCATCAGTTGTTTGCATAAGAAGAAATTGGTCAAACTGACTATTTGAAAAGTCAACTGTGACAATGCAAGGGTTCTAATCCTATTTTTAAAGCCAAGGGATGTTATTAAGGTCATAAAAGAGGTTTGGCAAAGTCAAAAGTCAAGAATCTAGGGTTTTTGCAAGGTTTTCTATTTTTGGAAAGAAGGCATGTAACTAACTTTCCAAATTTAGTAAGTTTGGCCCTAATCTTCAAGGCATTCTTTCATGACCAAAATGACTTCAAATGAAAATTCTTTGAACATGAAAGTTGTAGGAAATTTTCTCCCATTTCTAAAAAGTACAAGAACATAATCATAGCCCTCATGGTTTGAAAGTTATGGCCATTGAAAGTTCACTTATTTTTAGGGTTTTACTTAGAATGCAATTTTCTACCAAGGTGCAAAAACTCATGAATTTTGTTTCCAAGTTGTTCTATGGGCAAAATAAAGTCACAATATCATCAATCATTGAATAAGAGGCATTTGGCTCAAGGAATAATGAAAAAAAAGCAAAGTCACAAGTAAGGCATGATTCAAGTGTATCCAAGGGTCAGGATTGATTCATTTGGAAATAGTGAGTGGAAATAGAGCTGAACACGCACATGATAGAGCAATTGCACGAAGGAATAACTCATTCACACTTATCATGCCAATTTGGAAATTCATTTCATTCACACTTACCTCACGTGTATTTCCCTCCAAACTTCCAGTATGAATCATTGGCATCATATATAAGCAGCTAGGGTTTCCATTTGCTCAGATTCATCACAATTCTCTCACTTGAAAGTTTTTGCACAACTTGCATTTCTCATCGAATCTCTCTCTACACTCTCTCATTCTCAAAGCTCTTTGCATATTCTTCCTCCTTGAGGTGTAAGGAACTAGAATCAATCACTCATTTAGGCTATTGCGCAAGTTTCATACCAGTGCATATCAGTGGCAGTTGGTGTCAAGTTGCTAAATCTAGGAGGATTTAAGACTCTCTTGCATTTATTTTGCAAGGAGAAGCTCTAAGGTGTGGATCTGCATTATTTGGAGTCTTCTTGTAGCTTATTTCAAGATCTGCAAAGCTCAGATTAGCTCCAAATTCTTAGATCTAAAAATGAAATTAAATGCTTGCAATGTGATCTACTTGTTTCTCTGAGTTCACTGATATGTTTAGATTGAAAAATGAGTGGATATTAAGCATGTTATGTGGATTTAAAGTTTGATGTGAAATTTTCTTTTGCTTCGATCTGCATTGTATGATGATCATTTGTTGTTTTTGAGCTTGGATTTGGAGTCTCCATAGTTGAATTAGTGGATCTGGAGCTTTTGGTTTATTTCTGTGAACTTTTGTTCTTAGGTATGAGTTTTCCGGCACCGGAGCTAGGGCTCCGGTCGCCGAATTCTGGAAATTTGTTTTAAATTTGAATTGAGGAAGATGCAATCCTGTGCGTTGGTTCTTTGATCTGGAGGGTTGACATTCTGCCAGCACATTAAAAGAGCATACTCCCCGGCACGTGCTTTGTATTTTCTATTTTGCTTCTGATAATGCCAAATGATTGCCACTACACCATAACTATAGTACACACATGCGTTGATTAGCTAGATTTGTTGACTTGTCTTTAACATTTGACTTGATCTCGTGCGTTGTTTAAATCCATTGGCTCTCAATTTTCCAGTTTTGTTTGAATTTCCACCATAATGTTGTGTATACGCTGGATTAGTCTGGGCCTTATAGTGCTATTCACGCCCCTTGTTTAAGAGCCCAAATCATTTTGAACTGAATTTGTTTACTGATGGCACCACCTTCATATTTTTCTTTATTTTTATTTTATTTTATTATTTGTTTACTTTCTAATTTTTAAAATTAGTTAGAAGCCTCTAAAAATTCCAAAATAAATCATGACTGATCCTTTTAGCTTCCCTTAATTTTTGATATTTTAATTTTTCATTTATTTTTAATTGTCACGTAGAAATTAATTCTTACTTTTATTATTTGTTTTTTATTTACTTTAAATGCATGCTGACTTGTGGATTTTCTATCTTGAGCATTAATTTGAGTTTTGAGTTGGTTCTTTTTGCATCTGGTTCATATTAGGATGTAGTTTATTTTTGATTTTTCTTCTGATTTTTAGAAGCTTGCATGAATGTGTTTGATGTGTTACTTGAGCATGAAGTTCAAAACCCTAGTTTGTGTTCATGAGGTCCTTTGACCTAGTTTGCTTTTGATTCTGATCTTGTACTTTTGGTATGATGTTATCACATGGTTAATGAACATTTGTGCTTAATTTTATAATTTTTGAATGAGGCTTTGATTTGATTTGAATTTTCATAGGTGTTGCCCTAGTTTTTGCCCTTTCTTGTTACATGATTAGTTCTTAGGCTAGGAGGGAACTTGTGCCAACTCCTATAGGATGTTTAGAGCTCTTTTTGCATGAGGATAGATCTGTGGTCCTTGATTGGTGTTTGTGCTTTGAAAAGTTTTGTATTACTTGTCTTTGAAGTTTCTCACAAATGTATGCCTATTCACCTCACCTTCTTTGTCCATTTGCCCTCCATGATGTTTATGCTTGAGTTTGTATGCTTCTCCCTCATGATTGTTCATGCTTCTTAGGCACATTTTAACATGATTAGGTACCTGGTCTTTAGATGATGCCTATGCCTTGATTTGATTTGCATTTGTTTGTCTTTACACTTATGCACATGTTCACTTCACTTCTCATTCTTGTGATGATTATGTTTGAACTTGTATGATCTTTTCTTTGGTATTTTGTATTGTTTGTACACATTCTTGTAATGATTTTGAAATATATGATACTTGTTAGGCTTGAATGATGTGTATAATCTCATGTATGCTTTCCTATTTCATAAGTAGTTCATGTTTTCTTGAGATGCCATGCTTGCTCTACTTTCTCTTTGGCTTTGTTTGAGGGAATGTAGTGTGTAAATGAGGTGAATCACTTCTAGTTTTGGGGTGGGGAGTTGATCCTTTGCTTGTTTATGCCTCACTTTATCTTGTTTGGTTTTGTCTTGTCATATGTGTTTAGTTCTAACCATTTCAGGGGCTCATGGTAAGTGAAGTGTGGATGTTATCCACATTTCAACTCTTCATCTCCTCTCTTATTTTGCCTTATATTTTGTGATTGTTGATGTGCCTTATGCCATCTTGTGATTCAATTTCTCTCATCCCCCTTTTGAAGCAACTTATCTCCTTTAGAGGATTAAGTTGTTCTCTAACTTTCTTTCTTCCTCTTTTCTTCTTCTTTTTTTCTCTTCTTCTTCTTTCTTAGGATAGTTTAGACCTCACTAACCTAGGACCTTCTTTGCATGATAAATTTAGGATTAGACTTTCCCCATTAGACTTTTACCTTTAAATCCTATTTTCTCTCTCTCTCTCTCTCTCTCTCTCTCTCCTCTTTCTCTCTCTCTCTCTCTCTCTCCCTCTCTCTCTCTCTCTCTCTCTCTCTCTCTCTCTCTCTCTTCTCATCTCAAAACAAAAACCTAAACAAAACATTAATAAAGAAAGAAGTGACTTCTTGTACAATATCCTTATTCCATGAGGTATATGTATTCATTCCATCTTGGAATAGTACATTTGTCTAGCATGATGCACAAGTCTGATCATGAAGTCATCTTCATCAAGAAAAATCCTAAAAAACACTTCTTCATCCTAATCACTAAGACACTTAATAAGTTCAACAAGTTAGTGAGCTTAGGCCCTTGCCCTTGGAAACAAGTCTTGGATAAATTCTCCTTACTTGGTGTGCTTGTTCTATTATTCCATCTTGGAATGTAGTAGCAAGTACACATTCCATGAAAAAGAGCTTGAGTTCACTCTCTTGTGCCACACTCCTAAAAGACTTATAAAAAACACTGGACAAACAATAAGCGTCTCTCCTTCGGGACTTCTCTTCTCATCACCTTCACTCTTTACGTAAGAACTTGCTCTTACTTGTCATTTTGCAAGACGGTAACGCACTCGTCGCCCGAGCCTGCAACACCTGAGCATTGACATAGGAAGTTCAAGCCTTAAGACACAAGCAATATTTTCCACCCCTAGTTAGGGGAACTACGGAGACTCTGATCCTCATGTCCAGATGAGGTACGTAGGCAGCGGGGTAGGGCCCATTCGAGCACTCTTTTATTTTCCCTACATTTTCCCCCTTTCTTTTATTTTATCCAGTTCAGTTTCCTCTTCTTTGCAACAACTTTCATTTCTTCACCCTTTGAAATAGTTTCTTTGCAAGCGTAGATCCCGTCGGGTACGGCGGATGATCTGGGGTGCTAATACCTTCCCAGGTCGTAACCGACTCCCGAACTCATTCTCTTTAGTTCGCAGGATCTGCGTCCTTCCTTTTCTTTTCTTTGGTTTGTGCAACATTACCATTCCAGTTCCTTCGGGATAAAAATGCCTGGATGGCGACTCTACCCTTTTCTGCGCCACTTTCGCGTTTGTACCAGGATGGAAATCCAGGGAGCGACAGCTGGCGACTCTGCTGGGGATCGAACCCAGAATCTCTGGTTTCCCCTTAAGAGTCTCTCCTAGCGCTTGTGTGTTTCTGTTTCTTTGGGTTTTGATTGTTTGCTGTTGCCTATGTATTTTACTATTATTTTATTTACAGTTTTATTTACAACTTTATTTACAGTTTTCAGTATTTTATTTTCATGCATCATATATTATTACTGGACTGTCTGGCTGTACTGGTTTTCTGTTTGGTGGGATTGGGAACTATTACTGTGAGATGAGCTCGTAACTGGGGCTCGAGTGCACCCTTGGACTTAGAGTGGACGCTCACTTTGGCTTCATGGCATCTTGCTATGTTGGTAGTAGTGAGTTCCACACCCAGACTTGCGACCGTCTTGGAAATGTTTTGATGCAGGAATCTTTCTTGGATCATTACATGACCTCGATAGTTATGTGCATCTAGGGACCGATCACTGAGGACCTTTGTGGAAACATCTCTCTCCAGTGGTGACAATGGCAGACCATATTTTATGGCAAACCCATTCGCACCCGAGGGCCCACAGGGAACTCGTATAGGATGGCCTGGTTCTCTTATAGGAACTCAGTCAAAGCATCTGATCGTATGACAATAGTACTGTATCCTATGTGATGAATGTACTATCGTTTCTCGATTTCAGCGCTCGAAGCTGGGAACTTATAAAGGATGCTTGTGTTTTCCCGAACTCACGCTGAGACCTCCCTGAGTAGTACATAATGCCAAACCGATTCCCTGATCTGGTTATGAGCCATTTCTCAGAAATGGTGAACGTATTATTGCTATTCGGCTTTGAGAGTCCATGATGTTTGACCCAGAGCACACCCGTGAGATTGGGAGGGGTTTACAGGTTTGCAGGAACCCTTAACCTCATCATACCTCATTAACAATACAGTCCTATGATTTGATATGGCTACATGGATTCTGGAGTTCTTAAGTCATCTGATATTTGATTTAGGGCTTATTTGATACTGAGTTCTTATTCAGGGGGCTTTATTCAGAGGATTCTGGGTCTTGGTCACTTAGGTCCAGTATTCAGTATCCAGACAGTCCCAAATGTTGATCATATGCCTGCATTGCATTTGCATCGCATCATACTTTCATTAACTATTTGTGTTTTCATTTCAGGTTGTCATTTATTCATTGTACCCAGTTCTGGTATTCATTATTTCTCCAGATGACAGAAGTCCAAGAGATACCCAGAAAAAGGAATGCTCATTACACTTTCCCGCAACCAGAAATTGAGGGTATTCAGAAACTGGTGGGCTTGATGAACGACAAGGTTTCAGATGATTTCAAAAGCCGGTATGGGAAGATCTTGTGTTACAGGAACAAGCCTATTGTTGATCAGAGAGATATCCTTCACTCTTTGTTGCAGTTTTATGATCCTCAGTTGAGAATTTTTGTGTTTTCTGACTATGTCTTGGCTCCTACTATGGAAGAGATTTCTGACATCCTGAAGATTCCTATCAGGAATGGTGTTCCCTATTATGCTGCAGAGAAGTTTCCCCCATACAAGGATATAGCAGGTGCCTATCATTTGAGTATGCTTAGAGTGAAGATGGAGTTAGAAGCTAGTAAGGGGAAGGGATTTGCTCTGGATTTTCTTATCACAGAGGCTCACGTGTTTGCTTTGGGAGGAAAGTGGTTAGAATTCAGTGTGTTGTTAGCATTAATGGTATATGGGATACGTCTATTCCCAGGAGAGAAAGGTCCAGTAACCAGGGCGGGGGACTCAAATAAAGAGTCACATGTCCAGGGTTAATCACAAGAACTGTCCAAAGTGAAGTATTCTTAAACAAAACAGTGACAAGGTATGATGTGGCCAAGGGTTCCTGCAAACCTGTAAACAACCCAACCCCCTCACATGTAATGTTCTAGAACAAGGATCCTCAGACTTGGATCAGTTATGAGAAGTGTAAACACTTCTAACCCGGAGGTACAATGTTTACAATAACCATAAAAGATCCGCCTCTAATTCACCCCAGATTCTGAAGGTCAAAATAAAGGTCATCCAGACTTAGTAGGCTTCCCAGATAGCCCTAGCACTACAGGAAATCTGTAGCACAAAGTTCACAAGAAGAAACCCACATCTGAACCGTGTTTGATATTCCCGCACCAGACCGAAATGGAATGGGAAAGAACATGAACCCCTCTAGCCTAGGTGTCATTCAGGTCCCAGGTATAGGACCTTAATCACTCAGTGGAACCCCACCCACCAAAACAGAAAACCAGATCCAGCAATGACAGTATGAAATATTCATAAGACTGTAAAAGAAAGCAATAAATAAAGCAGTACATAAAGCAATAAATAAAGCAGATAAATAAACACAATTAGCACATAACACCCCCAGTAAACACAAATCAAACAAGCGTTAGGAGGAACCAACAGAAAAGAACCAGAAGACCTGGTTGCAGTATAAGGGTCCCCAGCAGAGTCACCAAGTTGTCGCTCCCAAAGATTTGCATCCCGGTACAAGCGCGAACGGTCGGCGAAGGAGAGAATATGAAGGTGAACTGAAAAGAGTCGCCAGCTAGGCATTTTTATCCCGAAGGAAAGGTAATGCTGCATAGACCTAGAAAGATATGGACAAGACGGTAGCGAACTAGAGAAAGTGAAAAAGGGGGTTGGTTACAACCTGGGAAGGTATTAGCACCCAGATTGTCCGTCGTACTCGACGGGATCCACGCTTGAAAGTTTGTGTTTTAAAGGGGTAGTGTCAGTGCTATTTTGTGTGCAAAAATCTGGAAAAGAATGCAAGTGTCAGTGCAAAAGAAATGAAGTGAAATGCTCAGGAATGAGGCTTAAAAAGAATGCTGAAAGAGGGGGAAGACACAAAGACTTTTGTTCGATAACAGTTAAGTTATGCCTACGTATCCTTACGTGCAATGAGGAAGTCAGAACACCGTAGTTCGACTCAAAGAGACTGAAGGATAAATTGACTGATGAACTACTTACTTGTCTATGCTCAAGTGTATGACCTGTCTGGCTCAGGTGCAAACTGTCTTGCATTAGACGGAAGAAGCAAGTTCTCGTTTGTGAGTGAATGAGATGAGAAAAGAATCCCGGAGGAGACGATTATATTTTGTTTTTGGTATTTTCAATCTTTTATTGCTTTTGGTGTTTGTCATAAGAAAATTAGCTTAAGCCTAAACCAAGGGTTAATAAACTGATCACATCTTCCCTTTGATTAGGGGTAATGAGAATACCTTAAGTATGAAGTAAACACCTTACACTTAATCACCATGATGTAGGATTAAGATCATTAACCTACTTGTATTTATTTAGATGTTTTTGGAGTTTTTTGTTTAGTGTTAAGTAATGAGTTTAAGCCATAATCAAGGATTTAATGGACCCATTACACCATCCTAATAGAAGGATAATATATGAGAACATTTAAGCTGAGAAAGGCTCCTCAACTTAATCCATGATTAGGGATTAACCTCATGACAAAACAAAGCCTTTATTAGAGTGGATTTTAGTTAATGGTAAGATTAAGAAGTGAATTTTATGGTTTGTAAGACAACTTGAGGGGGACTTGTCCATTAACACTAGGGTTAGTCCTTCTTAACCAATTAAGGAAGAATTAGAACCCTAATGCAAGGCCCAAGTTACAAGCTTGATGTCTTAGTGATTATTAGATGGATTAATTAAGGGATTTAAACACATTAAGGGTTCAACACTTAGGATTAAAGTTATATACTCCATCCTAATAGAAGGATGCAGGCATAAACTTAATCACAAAGCCTTAAAACCTTTAAGGTTTAGTCCTTGATTATGAGGTGAGAAGAGAAGACACAAGAGATGACACAAAGGTAAAACTAATGGGGGACTAATCAAACCTTAATTGTGATCATGCTTGGGTATTCCTAGGGTTTATGAGGCTTGCAAGAGATCTTCAGGAAAATCCACCAAGGAAGAAGAAAGATGGAAGGAGGAGAAACAGAAAGAAGCAAGTCAACTTACTTCACTTAAGAAGATAAGTTGCTTGAAGAAAGAAAGTGAAGAAGGAACATGAGTGAGCAAGCTCACTCTAATACACATACAAAATGCAGCAATGAATGCATAAGAGAGATGAGAAGAGATTATGAGAAGTGAAGGCAAATTCACTTCTCAAAGTAACTTACCACCTGAAAAGTTAGTGAAAGAAAGTGAAATGGAATGAAAATGAAATGAATGCAAGGAGGAAAACAAAACCAGAAGCATGTTCATGATGCAAATGATGCAAAGAGATGATGCAAATGTATGTCATGAGATACAAATGATCATACAAGTGATGAAGATGCAAATGAAGCATAAAGGAAGCATGAAAGCACATGAAATGAAATGAAAGCACAACATGGTAAATGGATGATGCAATGATCAAACATGAATCTAATGTGTCCTAAGATGTCTTATATGTCATGTGAATGCACAAAATGTCATGGCAAGTTCTTTTATGAAAGCCTATGCAAGATGAATGCAAATGAAGATGAGAAATTAGGGTTATATGAACATATGAGATGCAAAACTCAAAAACAGAAGCAAATCATAAGATAAAAAATTGAAAATGAACTCAAAGGAAACCTGAACCTATACTAGGTTACCATCCAAAGGGGGAGGATAGAAGCTAAACCTAGAAGGAGTTATGAATTTCCTAAGTTTCTAGGGTTTTAAAGGTGATCCTCAATGCAAAATGTCAAACAAATTGAAAATGAAAGATAAAAATGAAACAAAAATGTTTTTAGAAACTAGAAAGCATGCTTAGAACAATACAAAAAGAATCATTCACAAACTCAACTTGGATTAAAAGTTATGAATTTTTGAAGTTAGGGTTCGAAATGAACAAATTTAAGAACCCTAATTCAATGAAAAATGTCAAAGCATGATCAAAACCAAATATAAATTTGTATGGTGAGTTTGTAAATGTTTCTAAATGCCCAAGAATGTGCTCTGATTTTTTTGGTGATTTTTAAATACTTAAATGCATTATTAATTAATTAATTTTCATTAATTAATTAAATAAAACATTTAAATGATTTAAAACTATTTTTTTAATGCTAAAAATAAAAATAAAAATTATTTTTGGTTTCATAAAATTAATAAAGTGTTTGATAAAAAATTTCAGAATTTTTTGATGATTTTTACTATTTTTAAAAATTCGTACAAAATAAAATAAGAAAAATGAATTAAAAATATGAATTAATGAAAGTAAGCTGAATGGAGGGACATGATGGATTATGGGTTTAAAAGCATTGACCACGCGCCACATCCAATGGCCATAATTTAAATTCTGATAATCCTAATTAATTAATTCATTAATCCAGATTAATCTTAAGTGAACTAATCTCCACCCTCCAATCATGCGCGCGAGAACTAATATAAGGGCCCAGATTCAAACATGAAACCCTAACCCTAATTAGCATTTAATCACTCTCAGGTGGCCGAAAATGACCTCCGGTCATCTTCTCCGGTCACACCTCCCCTGAAAAATTTCCAAATCACTTCCTAGGTCATTTTAAGAGCTGTAAAGCTCCAGATCAAACCTCTCAACCTTCCTAAACACGAATCCACTCTCAAAACAAATTTCTTTTCACTCAATCTCCAGATACGAATCAAAACTTAAAAATGACCAAACTTTCAGACAAGCAATACATCCTGGTTTCTCAACCATTTTCAAAAATAATCACATCCCCATGATTAGGGGAGCACATAGAATCATTCAAGAACTTAAAAACAAGTTTCTGGAAAAAAAGTTCTTGATAGCTACCTAAGTTGGAGCTTTCGAAACTGGAGCTTTCTGGCCACTCCCTCGGTGCTTTTCCACTCCAATGAACCCCTTGATGCTTCTGGTAAGCTTGAAACAAGCTTGTATGGAGTGTTTTGAAGGTTTCAGTTTTGAGGTGGTGAAAATCGTGTTTTTGTTTGAGGTGGTTTCAGGCTGTTTTGAGGGTTGGTTTGTGATCAGTGATTGATTTGAGAATGAATGGTGGTGTTTTTTTGAAGAATGGATGGATGAGTTATGAAATTCGAAGGTTTTTGCAAGAGGGAAGTTTTTTTGTGAACTTGTGAATGCTGAGGATTCAGGCTTGGTTCTTGTGTGAAATGAGTTGCATAAGGCATGTATGTGAAGCTGTGATAGGTCAGAATAGTTGGTGTGGGCTATGCTGATTGGTATGGGTGAAAATGCAAAAAGTCAAGGTTGGTTGTACTTGAGGTATGGGCAAGTGGCAGGTTGGGATTTGGGCATGTCCTGGTTCAGCTGAGATCAAGGAATGTTTATGAATCAGATTTGATGAGCTGTGGCAAGTGGATGAGAGGTTTTGTACCATTTTGCAAATTCTTGAAGTTTTGGCCCCTTTTGGATTTCTTCATGTGCAAGTCATGAAATTTTGAGATTCTTGGGCCAATTCAAAGTTTTAGGCATTGCATAATGTTTGTATGATGCTTAGAAGTCAATTTGAAGTCACAAAATGAATTGGCAAGAGGTTTTGAAAAAAATCCCCTTTTGGTGCATTCTTGAAAATTATGTGATTTTTGCCAACTTTGACAAGCCATATCTTGAGTTCCAAAATGAATTAGATCTTGTTCTTGTACTTTTGGAAAAGGGAATGATCCAATATACATCTTTCATGACAAACAATTTTTCATTTGAAGCATTTTTGGTTGAGAAAGAGGAGGTTGAAAAACTTTCCCAAAATGGAAAGTTTACATTACAAGTCATTTCCATTTTTGGCAACTTTTAGTTTAGCTCACTTTCCTTCAATTTTGTGAACTTCTAAGCTCTTCAATGATCAAATAAAGATCATATAATCTCAATTTGATGAAAAATCCACTTTGGTTCCATGTTGGGGGGCCTCAGATGCCCTGATTTTGCTCTGACTTGCTCAAGAAGTTACCCAGTGATCAGATGACTTCCACATTGAATTTCTTCATCAAACTTGGTATATATGATCCTTATAACATATTGAGACCAATAGAAACAAGAATGACCAAAAAATTTGGAGTTATGGCCTCTGAAACCAAAACCCTAATTTCAGGTCATCTGTGCAGTTAAACCCTAGCTCTGCTTCCATGCTTTGCCAGTTCTTGTGATTCTTTGACTTCCTTGATCTTTGGAGGATAAAATATGATGATTGAACATACATGAACCCTCTTGAGATGATTGAAGACCTTTGGAGTGGCTCAGATGGATCTTGGATTGCTCAGATCACAAACCCTAGATGCAGATGAACTTGAATTATGCAAATGAAACAAAAATGCAATATGACATGATGTGCTTAAACTGATGCAAAGATGAAAGATCACAAGCCATGGTGTGAACTTAGTGAGGGAAAATTTGGGGTGTTTACAGCTGCCCCTATTCAAACATGAGTTAGCTGTGCAGGATGTAAGCGACATGCTTAGCAGACGAACAAGATAACTTGTGGTTGAATACCAAAGACAATCCAAAATTTGCACTCACTGGGAGAAGAAGAAAAAGGATATAGATTGTAATAGGAAGTAAAGTATGATTATAAAGTGCAGGCAAAGGAGGACGACCATCGAGCAGAGGACGGCTGCTGGGGATAAAGCAATGACGGGGACGACCGACATGCTGGGGAAATAAAGAGATGGGGACGGCCATTGGGTTGAAGAAATAAATGATGAGGGACGGTCATCAAAGGTGAAGGACGATCACCTAGCAGGGGAGGGCTGCTCTTTTGGGGATAAGGATGAGGGACGGTCATCCAAGGTGAAGGACGATCACCTGGCAGGGTACGGCTGCCGAAAATATCACGACATAGGACGAATGCCGGATAGAAAAGGTCGACGATTGGGACAGCCATCGGATAAGCATGATGAAGGAAGAACATCAAGAGGTGAAGGACGATCACCTAGCTGGGTACGACTGCTCTCGGGGTTTATCATGACATAGGAGGAATGTCAGATAACAAGATCAACGATGGGGACGACCATCAGATAAAATGATGAAGGACGAACATCAAGAGGCGAAGGACGATCACCTAGCAGGGTACGGGTGCTCTCGGGGTTTATCATGACATAGGATGAATTTCAGATAACAAGATCAACGATGGGGACGACCATCGGATAAAATGATGAAGGACAATCATGAAGAGGTGAATGACGATCACCTAGCAGGGGACGGCTGCTAAAACATCACGACATAGGACAAATGTTGGATAGAAAAGGGTTCCAATAATGGAGACTCCACTGGGGGAATGATGAGGGACGATCATCAAAAGGTGAAGGACGATCACCTGGCAGGGTATGGCTGCCAAAAGTATCATGACATAGGACGAATGTCAGATAGAAATGAAATTTGCTTTTTAATGGGGATTCGTTGGGGAATAGTAAACACGGACGAGTGTTTACATCCAAGAAATAAAAGGTATAAGTGTTTGACAATGTGTATAGATTAAAGATGCGGACGAGCATCCTTAAGACTGCGATACAGAAGAGTATCGGTAGAAACAACGCTGACACATGTTCAGAGATGATGATACGGACGAGTACCAACTGGTTAACAAAGAACACGAACGAGTGTCAAAGCTGAGGGGAAATAAGTGTGTATACAAGATACAGACGAGTATCTGTATGAGTAAAGATTAATATTGGTGAGACACGTACGAGTGTTCAACTTGCTGGGGAGAGTGACACGGACGAGTGTCGAAAGAGAAAGTGTATAAGTTATGATCTTATAGGTGTAAAAGATATTCTGGAAATCTGTGGGGATAAGACGACACAGACGGGTGTCAAAAGAGGTGGTGTATACAAGTGTTTGGTTTATAGTAAGTGTTTAGGCAACCATGCTGGGTGTGGGTGACACAGACGGGTGTCAGGAGAGTGTATAGATATCTGTTTGTGGTTTATATCTACAGGGGAAAGAATATGACACGGACGAGTGTCGAATGAGTGTATATAAACATGTATTTGTACTGGAGAGTGCAAAGGGGACGCTTTGGCTTCCTGTTGAGGAAATGGAGATGACACGGGCGAGTGTCGGGACAAGCAAGTTATGTATAGGTATCTGTTTATAGAGAGTGTTCTGGTGACTTTCTGGGGAAAGATGGCACAGACGAGTGTCAAAAGGAGCATGTTTCTGTATTTGAGAGTGCGAAGGGGACGCTTTAGCGTTCTGCAGGGACTGTGAGTCTTTATATACATTGCTGATGGAAAGTTGATATTTACAGGTGACTGATTCGAACCTGACTTGTGATTTATGCAATATGTTTGATTTTTGCTGTAATGCTCCGTATTAGATGGAATTCTATGCTCTGAGGGATTAATGATGCGAATGCCATGATTATGCAAAAGATACCGATCCGGGATTCGAATCCCGCTGCTGTAAAGATCTCCGATTGATCTGCTTGAGAGAAAATCCCAGCTGGGGATGAGATCATTGGTAGATCTAATAAAATATACGACTCTGCTTGGGGAAATAGGTCACTGATAGACCTATCTTTGTAGTGAGGAGCCCAGCTGGGGATATGGAAGCTTTCGTCACTTTGTTGTGCGGGAAATTCAGACATTGCTCTTCTGGGAGAGGCTGGAGCTCTGTGGGGAAATGGTCCCCTGTCTAGCACTCAGTTGGGGAAGAGAAAGATCACTGAACGATCTTCCTAGAGATTTCTGTGAGGATCCTGCTGAGGATGATACTTGACAACTCAGCTGGGGATATGAGCCCCTTCTGGTACTGCTCTGACAGATGTGCTGGAGAAGTGATGCCTGACAGCTCTGATGGGGAGAGAGCATTTGTGGTGCTGTCTGAAAGATGTGCTGAGGAAATAGTGGCCTGGCGCTTTGCTGGGGAAAGCCTTTCATGCCCCATATTATGCTCTGAATACCTGCAATCCTGTTATGACAAAGAAACGCACAAGTACCCCGAGGCATCCCTTACTGGTCTCCGTCATAGGATTTTAGACACTCCTGAGAGTAAGTAATATATTTCCTACAAGCATGTGATTAGAAAGGCACATCTGTTTTTATGCAAACGTTATATCAAGGATATCGGACATTTTTGCAAATGGAAAAAAATATTCAAGACGAAGTGTGATTGAAAATCTGATTTTATTAATTTGTGTGCCCTGAATTGGCAAGTACAGTTAAAAGAAACAAATCCCCTGAAATGAGGTGATTGTTACAAATTGAGAAAAATGAAAGTGCTGGCAATGTTGACGATGCTTCAGAGAGCTTCCCTTTTGCTATGACTCGTATGACATTGACGTTCTTATTTATCTTGCTTTCTGAAGAAGGCTGATTCTGACCGATGCTTTAACCTTTCGAAGCTTGCCATGTTGTGAATGATACAGATGAATTCAGAATGTAGTTATTCGCTTATTCCCTTATTTTTGCGTGGATCGCCCTTTCGGGTTTTCAATCCACCGGGATACCCATTTTTGCCTGAGCTGTCCAATGCGACTTTTCAACTCAGCGGGTGTACATTTTTCTTTATTTTCCCTTATTTTTGCCCGAGTCTTTTATTCTGTTTTTGACTCGCCGGGATGCCCTTTTTTTGCCTGGACTTACATTCTGTTTTTATGTCCAGCGGGTCATTTTATGCGAAGTATTTTTTAACTGCATCTGAATTCACAGGGGACAGGAAATCTTCACCATCCATAGTAGTGAGCATCAGTGCTCCACCGGAGAAAACCTTCTTTACTATGAACGGACCATCGTAATTCGGAGTCCACTTGCCCCTGTGGTCTGTATGAGGAGGGAGGAGTATTTTCAACACAAGATCTCCTACTTGGTATTCCCGAAGCCGGACTTTCTGATCGAAGGCTTTCTTCATTCTCTTCTGATATAACTGCCCATGACAGATTGTAGCTAATCTCTTTTCTTCGATCAGATTCAGTTGATCGTACCGAGATCGGACCCATTCTGCTTCATTCAGCTTGACATCCATTAGTACCCGTAAGGAGGGTAATTCAACTTCAACAGGTAGGACTGCCTCCATACCATACACAAGCTGATACGGTGTTGCTCCAGTGGATGTTCTGATTGAAGTACGGTACCCATGCAAGGCAAATGGTAGCATCTCATGCCAGTCTTTGTATGTGACCACTATCTTTTGCACAATCTTCTTGGTATTCTTATTAGTTGCCTCAACAACGCCATTCATCTTTGGCCTGTAACGAGAAGAGTTGTGGTGTTGGATTTTGAAGTCCCGACACAGTTCTGCCATCATTTTGTTGTTCAAGTTGGAACCATTATCAGTAATGATTCGCTCGGGCACTCCATACCGATAGATGATGTCTCTTTTCAGGAATCGGACTACCACTTGCCTGGTGACATTTGCATATGAAGCTACTTCAACCCACTTGGTGAAATAGTCAATGGATACCAGGATGAATCTGTGGCCATTGGAAGCAGTCGGCTCGATCTTTCCAATCATGTCAATGCCCCACATGGCAAAGGGCCAAGGTGAAGACATTACATTCAAAGGATTCGGAGGCACATGCACCTTATCTGCATAAATCTGGCATTTGTGGCACTTTCTGGCATAAGCACAACAGTCTGCATCCATTGTGATCCAGTAGTAACCTGACCTTAATAACTTTTTGGCCATTGCATGTCCTCCAGCATGGGTACCTCCTTCATGCACCTCGTGCATCAACAAGTCTACCTCTGTCTTATCAACACATCTGAGAAGTACCATGTCAAAGTTCCTCTTGTATAACGAACCACCAGCATTCAGGATGAAACTACCAGCTAGCCTTCTTAATGTCTTCCTATCATTGGATGATGCCCCAGGTGGATATGTTTGATCCTCTAAGAAGCATTTGATATCATAGAACCAATGCTTATCATCTTTAGCCACGTCTACTGAGAACACGTATGCTGGTCTGTCAAGTCTGGATACCGAAATCCGAGGCACAAAGTTGGCGGCTTGAACTTTGATCATGGAGGAAATGGTAGCCAGAGCATCTGCAAACTGATTTTCATCTCGAGGGATATACTCAAGCTTGATTGTTGTGAAGAAAGTCAGTAATCTCCTCGTATAATCCCGGTGTGGAATTAGATGCTCCTGGTGAGTGTACCATTTACCATTGGTTTGATTGATTGCCAAAGCTGAATCTCCGAATACAATTAAAGTCTTGATCCTGAGGTCAATGGCTTCCTCAAGACCCATGATACAGGCTTCGTATTCAGCTTCATTGTTAGTGCAGTTAAAGGTGAGTTTTGCCGAGAAAGGCATGTGAACTCCTTTAGGTGTAATGAGTACTGCATCAACACCACGACCATTCATATTAACAGCCCCATCGAACATCATTTTCCATTCTTTTTCTGGGTCAGGCCCTTCAGTGTGAACATGCTCTTCATGATCTTTTGCTTTTATGAACATGATGTCTTCATCAGGGAAGTCAAATCTCATAGGCTGGTAATCATCAATGGGTTGCTCAGCCAGATAGTCAGACAATACACTGCCTTTGATGGCTTTCTGAGATGTGTACTGAATGTCATACTCTGTGAGAATCATTTGCCATCTTGCAACCCTTCCGGTAAGTGTTGGCTTCTCAAATATGTACTTGACTGGGTCCATCTTTGAGATCAACAAAGTAGTGTGGGTCAACATATACTGCCTTAGTCGGCGAGTAGCCCACGCTAAAGCACAACAAGTTTTCTCGAGCAGTGAATAACGTTGTTCACAGTCGGTAAACTTTTTGCTTAGGTAGTATATTGCATACTCTTTTCGACCAGACTCGTCATGCTGGCCCAGCACACACCCCATTGACTCTTCTAATACTGTCAAGTACATTATTATAGGTCTTCCTTCAATGGGAGGCATAAGGATTGGAGGCTCTTGTAAGTATTCCTTGATTTTTTCAAAATCCCTTTGGCAGTCTTCATTCCACCTGAACGTTTGTTCTTTCCTTAACAACTTGAACAAGGGTTCACAGGTTGCTGTAAGATGAGATATGAACCTTGAAATGTAGTTCAATTTACCTAGAAACCCCCGAACTTCTTTTTTCAGTCTTTGGTGCAGGCATCTCTTGAATGGCTTTGACTTTGTCAGGGTCAACTTCAATCCCCTTTTCACTTACAATAAATCCCAGCACTTTACCGGACCGCACCTCGAATGTGCATTTGTTGGGGTTTAGCTTCAGTTGGTACTTCCTCAGACGCTTGAATAGCTTCAATAGATTTACCAGGTGGTCTTCTTCTGTAAGGGACTTGGAAATCATGTCATCCACATAACATTCAATTTCTTTATGGATCATATCGTGGAATAATGTTACCATAGCCCGTTGATAAGTGGAACTAGTATTCTTCAGTCCGAACGGTATTACCTTATAACAGAATGTACCCCAGGGTGTGATGAAAGTTGTCTTCTCCATGTCTTCAGGTGACATCTTGATCTGATTATATCCTGAAAATCCATCCATGATGGAGAACACCGAGAACTGAGTCGTATTGTCGACCAATACATCAATGTGAGGTAATGGGAAGTCATCTTTCGGGCTGACTTTGTTCAGATCCCGGTAATCCACACACATCCGTACTTTGCCATCTTTCTTAGGCACAGGTACAATGTTAGCAACCCACGGCGGGTAACTAGTTACAGCAAGGAAACCGGCGTCCCACTATTTTTGCACCTCTTCTTTTATCTTCATGGCCATATCTGGACGAGTACAGTGCAGCTTCTGTTTTACTGGAGGACAGTCTTCTTTTAGAGGCAGCTTGTGCATAACAATGTCGGTATCCAGGCCTGACATATCCTTATAAGACCAAGCAAAAACATCCATATACTCCCGAAGCATGTCAATAAGTTGTTCCTTCACTGAATCTTGCAGGCGGGCCCCGATCTTCACTTCTTTCAAGTCTTCTTCGGTACCAAGATTAACTGTCTCAACTTCCTCCTGATGAGGAGTGATAACCTTTTCCTCTTGCTTTAACAACCTGGCTAGTTCTTCAGGTAGCTCATAATCTTCTTCAACCCCTTCATCGGCTTGATTAATCGAATTGTCGAAGTCATACGAAGTCATAGCAGTGTCGTTGTCGGTGCAGTCTGGAGGGCACTCTCTGTAAGGGTTTAGATTTGTTCATTTTAGTGACCAGTTTTATCTTATTTAGAAAAAGTGAAAATGAAGTTATTATTTTGAAAAACATTGCCATTTTATTTTTGTACAAAAAATAAAAAATGAAAAACAGTGAGCGGGAAATAAGAAGAGACTCATTTGCAAAAGATGTCCTGATATTCATTAATTGATCGTTTGCACAAAATACAAGATGACCCGATTACAAAATGAGCCCTGACATCTTGGGCAAGATGCAGGACTTGATGCATGCTTAAATATAGGAAATAATAATTACTCTGCAGGAGTAACTCTTATAATTTCCTGGGAAGACCAGTTTGAGACTTGGTTCCCCGGGATCCTTGGACGTATCCAGTTTTCCAGGTTGCGTTCGTCTTCTTCCTCGTCTTCCAGACTATTCACAGCATCCGGGGTTAGCATTCCCCCGCTGACAAATTTGGGCTCCGTTGTAGCCTCTGGTTGATCTTGTCGAGTTGGTCTGTAACCCAACCCGAATCTGTCTTCTTTCTTTTCTACTGGCAGCAGCTTGCCCCAGCCTTGAGCGGTACCCTCCTCAACATCCTTTCGGGCCTGTTGATATGAAGTGATGGAAGTTCCAGACACAGCAGATGCTTCATTGATGTTAAGGGCCTCAAACCCCTGACTCATAGTCTCATGGATCTCCCCATCCATCTCTATGTACTTGTAAGTAGCCAGTTGGCTAACAAAAATATCTTCCTCCCCGCAGATTGTGATGATCTGGCCTTCTCACTCAAATTTTAACTTCTGGTGAAGGGTAGATGTAACAGCGCCAGCGGCGTGAATCCAGGGTCTACCCAACAAACAGCTGTAGGCTGGCTGTATGTCCATCACGAAGAAGGTAGTTTTAAAGGTCTGTGGGCCAATCAACACAGGAAAATCAATCTCTCCAAGCACTGATCTTTTAGAGCCATCAAATGCTCTCACCACCAAGTTACTTGGACGTAGTGACAAACCATCATACTCTAGCTTCACCAAGGCTTTCTTTGGGAGGACATTGAGCGAAGACCCAGTGTCCACCAGCACATGAGAAAGAACAACACCTTTGCATTCTAAGGTGATATGTAAAGCCTTGTTATGGTTGCGTCCCTCCGTTGTTAAATCAGCATTTGTGAAGCCCAGTCCGTGACTGGTGTTAACATTGGCAACCACAGTTTCCAGCTGATTAACCGTAATCTCTTCCGGCACGTATGCTGCGTGTAGGACCTTCAACAATGCATTCCTGTGGGCTTCGAAACACATTAGCAATGATAATATAGAGATTTTGGAGGGTGTTTGGTGAAGCTGGTCCACCACTTTGTAATCACTCCTTTTGATTATTCTCATGAACTCGTCTACCTCTTGCTCAAAAGACGTCTTCGGAGTTTCCTTAGCAGTTGGTTCTTCAGTCATCACATTCTTCCCCTTTGCCTTAGCAGCAACTTCTGCTTCAGCATTGGGTCTTGGTGTTTGTGAGGCAAAAAGGCGCCCGCTTTTGGTGAAGCCTCCGCCTCCCCCAACATTGTCAACTTGTGGTGGAGAGGTTGCTGAATCTAGAGTAATTTTCTTCCCGTAGCAGTAGAGATCAGAGCCGTAGTGCCACGGTATAACACTACTGCTTTCATAAGGAACAGGTCCAGGTACCGTAATGGTGACAGGACTGATTGCTGCAGCGGAAGGAACTGTGATGGTATGCGGATCATAATAGATTGTGACTTGAGATCTGACAGGAGGTGTTGCAGTTTGTTGTTGGAAATTGTTGTTGGGATGAACATTTGCTAGGTCATAATAGATCGTGACCGTTGAGACATCTTCATTAATGTTTGCTGGTGTTGTAGGCGTTTTCGTTGATAAGATGGGTGCTGATGTTGTAGAAGAGAATGTTGTTGAACTTTGATCTGTTGAAATAATGGATGGAGTGATTGCTGGTGTTGTGGATGAATCAGTGGGAATGATAGTTGTTGCAGTGGTAGGAGGATCTGTTGAAGGAAGAATTGTTGATATTGTAGAAGAATCCATTGTTGCTGGAGAAAGAGTTGTTGAAGGAGCCGTTGTAGTAATCTGTAAAATTCCATCTCCGATGACGCCATCTATGCCAAATCTTAGCTTCTTACAACCATTAATAGTAGCTTTGCACGATTTGCAGCAGAGGCCCCACAGCCCTGGAACATTTGACATCTTAAGAGTTAAGTCTTGACTTCTACCAATGGTGTTTGAATCTGTGCAACATTGTTAATTAGTGATGATGGTTGATTTTCCTCTATGGAATTAATCCTAGGCCCACCATGATTAGGCATAGGATTTCTGTTAACATTCGGAGGAGGTGTGAAATTGAGAGCTTTGGAATCGACCAGATCCTGAACCTTCATTTGCAAGGCTATACATTTCTCGGTATTGTGACCAGGTGCGTTGGAGTGAAAGGCACACCTGGCATTAGCATCATAATTCTTCGGGAGATTGAGAGGATCTGGTGGAGCCAACGTCCTTAACTCAACCAGGTTAAGTTTCAGGAGTTGTGGCAGTAAAGCAACATAAGGCATAGGGATGGGGTCAATCACCCTATTTGCTTGAGATGGCCTCTGTTGAAAGGGACGCTACTGTTGGTTGTTGTTGTTATTACTGTAAGTTCTTTGTTGCGGAAAATGAGATTGTTGCTGATAGTGATGTTGTTGTTGTTGTTGAGGATAAAGTGGTTGTTGTGGAACCGGAGTTGGAATAGTAACAACTGCTATTGATCTGTGAGAATACTGGGGTCTGCCCCTGCTTGCATGGATAGCGTTTGTTTCACCCGCCCTTCGGGGTCCTGCAAAAGGTTTTCTGGGGTTGCTGGAGGAACTTGCACCATTGTCAGAGATTTTGCCCATCTTCAAAAGACTCTCAATTCTCTCACCAGCTATAACTACATCGGCAAAACTGGTAGAGGAGAAAGCAGCAAGTCTATCAATATAAGTTCCCTGCAAGGTGTTCATAAACATGTCAACCATCTCTCTTTCTGACATGGGTGGCTGGACAGCAGCAACAAGCTGTCTCCACCTCTGAGCATAATCCCGAAAGCTCTCCCTTGAAGACTGAGACATGCCCATTAGAAGAGTTCTATTGGGATCCATGTCTAGGTTGTACTGGTATTGCCGGATGAAGGCTTCGGCCAAGTCTTTCCAACATCTTATAGTGGCCCTTGTCAGATGCGAATACCATTCTCTTGAAGCTCCAGTCAGGCTGTCCTCAAAATAGAACATCCATAACTTCTCGTCCATGGTATAAGCTTTGAGTCTTCCTAAGAAAGATAGTAGATGACTACGCGGGCATGAGGTACCATTATATTTCTCAAAGCATGGGGGTTTGAATTTGTGGGGAATCCTCACCCCATCTACCAGCCCCATATCCATTACATTAAAGCCTAAAGAATTTTGGGATTCCAAAGACCTTAGCTTTTCAACAATCTCATCCAGTCTTCTGTCATACACCTCATCCCCAGCTCCAATAATAGTAAATTTTTCTTCTTGGGGATCCTCTTGCAGGATTCTGCCCCCAACAGTATTACCTTGAACATTCCTTGTGACATTAACATCTGGATTCAAATGGGGCCCATACTCCGGTGGGTCAATACGAGGTTGTCCTCGTTCATTATTGCTGGTTCCCCCTGTTCCAAGATGGGGCTCTTCAGGTGTCTGTCTTTCTACCAGCTCTCTCAACCTCTCTTGGCTCTGGGCTAAGCCAGTCATCACATCCATAAACTGAGACATTTGGTTTCTCATCTCGACCCTTTCATTTACCATATGATTTCTTACTTCATTCAGATCCTGCTGTACCTGCTCCATCTGAATGCCTGGAAGGTTGTTACGCGTTGGGTACCGGTGTGTGCGGTTGACAGGGAACACTCGGCGACGAGCAATGTTTCCTGAAAGCACAACAAAGTGAGAAACAGATAATAAACAAAAACCTACAAAATAAAGAAAATGTTAGTATGCAATGCAATATGCTTATTTGTTTTCCAAGGTATCTGGTTTGGTTCTTGGTTTTGACCTTTCCAGACCTCGAGGAGATGCTTGATGATGTTGAGAGAAATCCCACCAAAATAAAACAAATTGATATATTACAAATAATGAAAATACATAGTCTGTTTACAATACATGCCCATAGTGGGTCAAAAATACAACAAAAAAGTACATAAAAGAGAAATACAAGCAAAGAGGAATCAAACATCCAATCCATAGTCATCTTCCCTGACTTCCTTCAGGAGTGCCTCAGTCACCGGACCAACTGGGTGCTCTGTAATGGTCCTAATGAGGAGGTTCCTGGTAGCCATGGCATTAGTTAGCTTCTTATGCCTGTCCTGATCTTTTGATCTCTTTAACCCTGCTCGGAGCTTCAATTCTGATATCTCCTTCTGAGCTGCCAACAAAGCTTCCTGCTGCTTCTTCTCATTGGCTTCCAGTTGCTCAATCTTGGCCCGAGTGCTCTGGTCTTCTTGTGCACGGGCTTCGGTGATCCTGATCTACCTAGCCTGGCTCTCCTCCAGGTAGTGCTCAACTCTATCTTTCTAAATCTTAGCCTCCTTGCAGGCATTCTTCAATATCTGTTAACCAGTTGGAGGCTGTGGTAGCCAGTGTGAATGCCAACCATGGGTTAGGGTTCACAGATAGAGATCTCACTTCTGAGGGACGCAGTCACAATAAGGCCCTACATATCACCATGGAGTGTAAGGGTGTTGTTCTATCACATGTCCTGGTAGATATAGGCTCTTCCCTCAATGTGCTCCCTAAGAAGGCCTTAATGAAGTTGAATGTTGATGGCATTGTTTTGCGACCCATCGATTTGATTGTAAAAGCCTTTCACGGATCACAGAGGTCGGTGTGTGGGGAGGTGGAGCTACCGGTAAAGATTGGGTCTTAGGTATTCAAGAGCACATTTTATGTTATGGATATCCAACCCGCTTACAGTTGTCTGCTAGGACATCCTTGGATTCATGTTGCTGGCGCAGTAACATCCACGTTGCATCAAAAGTTAAAGTATGTGGTAGACGGCCAAGTTGTTACTGTATGCGGTGAGGAGGATATTTTCGTAAGCCATTTGTCGACCTTCAAATACGTGGAAATAGACGGGGAGATCCACGAAACACTTTTCCAGGCTTTTGAGACAGACAATGTTAGTACTTTATCTCCGGCTGCTGCAGTTCAAAGCAATGAGAAGGAAGGGACTCCCATCTACTCCTACAAGCAAGCTAAGGAAGTAGTCCGATCTGGAAATGCCCAGGGCTGGGGCAAGTTGCTGGAAGTGGAAAAGAAGGATGACAAGTTTGGTCTAGGATATCAACTTGGTTGGTCCAGCTGGTATCAGGGCAGTAAGTCCATAATGTTCACTAGTGCTGGAATGCTCGACTACAACAACGTTTGTGCTACAGATGAAGATGAAGATAGTGACTGCGACTTGGACAACTGGATCCGCCCATGCGCACCTGGGGAGGAACTCCAGAACTGGTCTGCTGAAGATCTTATTCAAGTTACTTGGCATTCAAAGTAATTTTCTTGTTTCCATTTTATCATACTGCATGTCAAATATTGCACTCCGCCCAAGGTGCATGGATCCATTTGTAGGGCCACCATGCTTTTAATGCATTTGTTTTCACCATAAATAAAGGACATTTTTTAGGAAAATTGTGCTTTCTTTCTTTCGTTTTTATTTATTTTTCCACAAATAAAATGGCAATGTTTTCTTTTCTAGTGTTTGTGTGTTTGCGTCTCTTTTGTAAAGAACATATTCTGAAATAAGCACATCCTTTGTGTAGTGTTGATCATTCGGATTCTTGTGATAACGTTCCTGCTATGACTATGAATGACTTTGACAATCCTATCTACCAAGCTGATGAAGGGGTTGAGGAAGACTATGAACTCCCAAAAGAGTTGGCTAGGTTGTTGAAACAAGAGGAATGGGTCATTCAGCCTCATCAGGAAGGAATAAAGATCATTAACATCGGGTCTGAAGATGTAAATAAAGAGATAAAGATTGAGGCCAGTCTGCAGGCCAAAGTAAAGAAGGAATTGATTGGTATGCTATGGGAATATGTGGATATATTTGCCTGGTCGTATCAAGATATGCCAGGGTTAGATACTGACATTGTTGTACACAAGCTGCCATTAAGGGAAGACTGCCCTCCGGTAAAACAAAAGCTGAGAAGAACTTGCCCTGACATGGCGATGAAGATCAAGGAGGAAGTTCAAAAGCAGTGGGATGTCGGGTTCCTTGCTGTAACTAGTTACCCACCTTGGGTAGCTAACATTGTGCCTGTACGAAAGAAAGATGGCAAGGTCTGGATGTGCGCCGATTATCGGGATCTAAACAGAGAAAGTCCAAAGGATGATTTTCCATTACCCCACATTGATGTGCTGGTAGACAACACAACTCAGTTCTCGGTATTTTCTTTCATGGATGGCTTCTCCAGGTACAATAAGATTAAGATGGCACCGAAAGACATGGAGGAGACGACGTTCATTACCCCGTGGAGTACATTCTGTTATAAGGTCATGCCCTTTGGGCTGAAGAATGTCGGGGCAACGTATCAACGGGCTATGGTAACTTTGTTCCACGACATGATACACAAGGAAATTGAGTTCTATGTGGACGATATGATGGCCAAGTCCCGGGACAAAGAAGAACACCTGGTCAATCTCAAAATGCTGTTTGAAAGGTTGATAAAGTAAAGATTGAGGTTGAATCCAAACAAGTGCACTTTCGGAGTGCATTTCGATAAATTGCTGGGTTTTATTGTTAGCCAAAGGGGTATTGAGGTAGATCCTGCAAAAGTAAAATCAATACAAGACATGCCTGCACCAAGAACAGAAAAAGAAGTGCGTGGGTTTTTAGGGAGATTGAACTACATTTCTCGGTTTATATCTCATCGAACTGCCACATGCGAGCCATTTTTCAGATTGTTAAGAAAAGAACAAACGGTCAGGTGGAATGAAGAATGACAAAGAGCCTTTGAAAAGATAAAAGAATATTTGATGGAGCCTCCGATCCTAATGCCTCCAGTTCCAGGACGAACACTTATCATGTACTTGACTATGTTAGAAGGGTTGATGGGGTGTGTGCTAGGCCAACATGACGAGTCTGGTCGAAAAGAGCATGTTATTTATTACCTTAGCAAAAAGTTTACCGACTGTGAATCCCGTTACTCACTGCTCGAGAAAACTTGCTACGCTTTGGCATGGGCTGCTCGCCGACTGAGACAGTACATGTTGACCCACACCACATTGCTAATCTAAAAAATGGACCCTGTCAAGTATATTTTCGAGAAACCAACATTAACCGAAAGGGTTGCTAGATGGAAAATGATTTTAACAGAGTATGACATACAATATACTTCCCAGAAAGCCATCAAAGGAAGTGTATTGTCATATTATCTTGCATAACAACCACTTGAAGACGACTACCAGCCAATGAAGTTTGATTTCCCTGATGAGGACATCATGTACCTCAAGGCAAAAGATTGCGAGGAACCACTTCCGGAGGAGGGGCTTGACCCTGAATCCAAATGGAAGTTGATGTTTGATGGGGCAGTCAATACCAATGGACGCGGAGTTGGTGCTATTCTTATCACTCCTGAAGGTGTTCATCTTCCCTTCACTGCCAGAATCACTTTTGGCTGCACCAACAATGAAGCGAAGTACGAGGCGTGCATAATGGGAATAGAGGAGGCTATTAATCTTCGGATTAAGACCCTCGATATATTCGGAGGTTCAGCCCATCGTTATCAACCAGATTACCGGCAAGTGGTATACACATCAAGAACACTTAATTCCTGAAAGGAATTATGCCATAAGATTGTTGACGTTCTTCACAACCGCTAAGCTTCAATATATACCACGAGATGAGAATCAATTTGCCGATGCATTGGCCACTCTTTCTTTGTCCATCAAATTCTTATGTTGGAACTATGTGCCCAAAATTGACATTTCCAGGCTTGACGCACCAACTTATGCTTTCTCTGTAGACGTAGTGTCCGATGAGAAACCCTGGTATTTTGATATCAAGCTTTTCCTGGAAAAGCAAGAATACCCAGTTGGGGCATCATCCAACAACAAGAAGACCTTGAGACGACTTGCTGCTAGCTTCTTCTTGAACGCAGACGGAGTTCTGTACAAGAGGAAGTTTGACATGGTCCTGTTCAGATGCATGGATAGACACGAAGCAGGTCTGTTAATGCAGGAAGTCCATGAAGGATCCTTCAGTACTCATGCAGGAGGACATGCAATGGCTAAGAAGTTATTAAGATCAGGGTACTATTGGCTAATAATGGATGCAGATTATTGTTCGTATGCCCGTAAGTGCAGACAAGGTGCATGTTCCTCCTAGCCCGCTCAACGTCATGTCATATCCTTGGCCCTTTGCTATGTGGGGCATTGACATGATCGGGAAGATAGAGCTTACTGCTTCGAATGGTCATCGTTTCATCTTGGTCGCGATTGATTATTTCACCAAATGGGTTGAAGCAGCATCTTATGCCAATGTCACTCGCCAAGTGGTAGCCAGATTTCTGAAAAGAGACATCATTTGCAGATACGGAGTGCCCGAGCGAATCATTACTGATAATGGTTCCAATTTGAACAACAAGATGATGGCAGAACTGTGCCGGGACTTCAAGATTCAGCATCACAATTCTTCTCCTTACCGGCCAAAGATGAATGGCGCGGTAGAGGCAGCTAATAAGAACATTAAGAAGATTGTGCAGAAGATGGTTATCACTTACAAAGATTGGCATGAGATGTTACCATTCACGCTGCATGGGTACCGAACGCCAGTCAAGACGTCAACCAGGGCAACTCCATTCTCCCCGGTATATGGCATGGAGGCAGTCTTGCCTGTTGAGGTAGAAATTCATTCTTTACGTGTAATGATGGATGTGAAGTTTGATGAGGCTGAGTGGGTACGTGCTCGATATAATCAGTTGTGCCTAATTGAGGAAAAGAGATTAGTAACCATCTTTCATGGTCAACTTTATTAGAGGAGAATGAAGCGAGCTTTCGACCAACGAGTACGTACTTGAGAGTATCAAGTAGGGGAGCTTGTACTCAAAAGGATTATTCCTCCAGGTTCAGATCACAGGGGCAAGTGGACCCCAAACTACGAAGGCCCATTCATAGTAATGAAAGTTTTCTCGGGTGGGGCACTGATGCTCACTACTATGGATGGAGAAGACTTCCAATCCCTTGTTAACTCGGACACAGTTAAAAAATAATTCGCATAAAAGACCCATTGGACACAAAAATAGAATTAAAGTCCAGGCAAGAAAAGGGCATCCCGGCGAGCTAAAAACAGAATAAAAAGCTCGGGCAAAAGATAAGGAAAATAATAAAAAATGTACACCCGCTGAGTTGAAAAGCCACATCGGACAGCTCATGCAAAAAATGGTATCCCGGTGGATTGAAAACCTAAGAGGGCGATCCACGCAAAACAAGGGAATAAGTGAACAACTGCGATCCGGGTAATCTGAACCATATCACCGTTTCAAATAACCTGGCAATATCAGAAGGGTAGGAATTAGTCTCCTCTTCTTCTTCAGAATGCAAAGGCAAGAATGGAAAGTCTTGAAGACATGTTAGTTATAGCAGGAAGGAAACTCATTGGAAGGCCATGTACATTTCCATTAGGATAGTTTCTTTTCTCAATTTTTCGGTAGCTACCTCTTTCCAGGTAGTTTCTTCTTGATGCAAAACTTTGCCTATTCAGAGGCCCCTCAATAAATGAATATTTAGTCAAAAGTTATGTTGTGTTTTGTTTACTTTATTTGAAAAAATGTCCTGAATTTTTGGCAAAAAAGAATATTGCATTTGAAACATGTTGATTTTCTAAAAACAAAAACTGACATTGCAGGGAAGCATTTAAAACTATCTTTGAGTGTCAAGTGACAATGGATGAACAGATCATACCAGGCAAGTCCCCGAGGCACATGTGTGTATATTGTTGTTGCAGGTTTTGCAGGATGGTGTCATATCTCCCAAGCAGAGAATGTTCCCCAGCTAAGTTGGAGCAGGTGGGATCCCCAGCAGAACTCCAAGGCTAATTGAAGAGCTTTCATCCCTAAGCGGACTATCTTTCCACAAGTGAAATATTCCCAGCAGGCAGTTGAACGCCTGATTTTCCCACGGAGTTCATGGTTGGGATTCACTCCCATCATTGAAATATTCCCCAAAGAGGTCGCCAATTTATTTTTGGCCAATGTGATGATACAAACAATTATTCACCCCCCTAACCAGAGTTAAGTGTCAAAACCTCTTGACCTGTTTCTCCCTTGCAAAGTTGTGATTCTTGTTGCCATTTAGGCATGTGTTTGAGGCTTGTCTGCATTCCCCAGCACTCGTCTGTGTTTGATAGTTGTTTGATGCTCGTCTGCATTCCCCAAAACTCGTCTGTGTTTGATAGTTATTTGATGCTCGTCTGCATTCCCTAGAACTCGCCTGTGTTTGATAGTTGTTTGATGCTCGTCTGCATTCCCCAACACTCGTCTGTGTTTGATGCTTATCTGCATTCCCCAACACTTGTCTGTGTTTGATAGTTGTTTGATGCTCGTCTGCATTCCCCATCACTCGTCTGTGTTTGATAGTTATTTGATGCTCGTCTGCATTCCCCATCACTCGTCTGTGTTTCTTATCTGTTTGAAGCTTGTCTGCATTGTTTAGATACTTGTCTGTATCATCCCTCACACTCATATGTGTTGGTTTATATCTATATGTACTAATTTGATAATCATTTTGGTACTCGTCTGTATTGCTATTCCAGATGCTCGTCTGTGTTGGATTTCTGGTACTCGTCTGTATTGTTACTCCAAATGCTCGTCTGTGTTGGATTTCTGGTATTCGTCTATATCAATGGCTGATGTTCGTCTGTATCATTTCCTAAAGCGCTCGTCTGTGTTTCTTGGATCATCGTCTGATATTCGTTTGTATCATTGACTTATGGCACTCGTTTGTGTTCTCTTGATGATCGTCCAATACTCGTCTGTGTTGAAGAGGTTTGAAAGCCTGACGGTGGGATTAAACGTCAAAATGATTATCGGTCTTGGCGTAACAGGTTATCTGAAGGAGGTTCATCTGTCTCAGACAACACTTATCTACGCAAGATTTGTGAAGAGGGTTTGTCCTGTCCTATTGTCGCACCTGGCGTAACAGGTTTGCTCGAAGAAGACTCGTCTGTCTTAGACCATATATCTGTGGATGATATATGTAGAGGGTCCGTCTATCCTGATTATGCATGTCTATCCCACGAACTTAAGTTTATCACTGGTCCTGGCGTAACGGGTTATCCGAAGGAGGTTTGTCTGTCTCAAGTCATATATTTTTGTAAAATGTATGAAGAGGGCTCGTATGTCCAGTTCCTGGCGTAACAAGTTTATTTGAAGATGGCTCGTATGTCCAGTTCCTGGCGTAATAGGTTTTCTTGAAGAAGACTCGTCTGTCTAAGTTTTCTTATCTGGCATAACAATTCAATTTGGAAGGGTCTGCTCTGTCTTCACTTCAGTTACCTAGAGTGTTGGGTTTGTTTCCCATTTCTGCATTCTCCAGCAGAGTGCAAATTTCAGGTCTCCTTGGTATTCAACCACAGTTTATCTTGAACGGTTGATAGCCCGTGCTATCGTCCTTGTCAGATTAACAGTTGCTTGAATAGGGGCAGCTGTAACACCCCAAATTTGCCCTCTTCTTTTTAGCATCATCATCATATAATAATTATCATAAGCATGTCATATCCTTAGCATTTTTTCATAGAAAAATGAAGCATAACATTCTCATGTACTAGCATTGGGCATATGATCAATCATTGGTGCATTTGAAGCCTTAAAAGTCAAAGCAAGATGACAAGTGACCTTGTCCAAGTCCCATGAGGTGTTTACATGGTATATACAAGTTCAAGATCCTTTACAAGATCCCAGAGGTGTGGAAGATTATCAGATGATCAAGGAATGAACAATCTCCTACACAAATGGCATTCAAATTAGGGTTTCATTTTCAAGCAGGGATTCTTTGTGACTTTGGCCATTTCATGTGGGCAAAGTCATTCATATGATAGGTGAATTCTATAGATGAAATTTAGTGAGAAAATACATTGAGGAAGGCAGTCATTTCATCAGTTGCTTGCATAAGAAATTGGTCAAACCGACTATTTGAAAAGTCAACTGTGACAATGCAAGGGTTCTAATCCTATTTTTCAAGCCAAGGGATGTTCTTAAGGTCATAAAAGACGTTTGGCAAAGTCAAAAGTCAAGAATCTAGGGTTTTTGCAAGGCTTTCTATTTTTGGAAAGAAGGCATGTAACTAACTTTCCAAATTTAGTAACTTTTGCCCTAATCTTCAAGGCATTCTTTCATGACCAACATGACTTCAAATGAAAATTCTTTGAACATGAAAGTTGTAGGAAATTGCCTCCCATTTCTAAAAATTACAAGAACATGATCATAGCCCCTCATGGTTTGAAAGTTATGGCCATTGGAAGTTCACTTATTTTTAGGGTTTTACTTATAATACAATTTTCTACAAAGGTGCAAAAACTCATGAATTTTGTTTCCAAGTTGTTCTATGGGCAAACTAAAGTCACAATATCATTAATCATTATATAAGAGGCATTTGGCTCAAGGAATTTCACAAAATTTGTGCATGAGAAAGGAGTATTTCATAAAATGCAAAAAAAGCAAAGTCACAAGTAAGGCATGATTCAAGTGTATCCAAGGGTCAGGATTGATTCATTTGGAATTAGTGAGTGGAAATAGAGCTGAACACAAACATGATAGAGCAACTGCACGAAGGAATCACTCATTCACACTTCTCATGCCAATTTGCAAATTCATTTTATTCGCACTTACCTCACGTGTATTTTCCTTCAAACTTTCAGCATGAATCATTGGCATCATATATAAGCAGCTAGGGTTTCCATTTGCTCAGCTAGGGTTTGCATTTCTCATCGAATCTCTCTCTACACTCTCTCATTCTCAAAGCTCTTTGCATATTCTTCCTCCTTGAGGTGTAAGGAACCAGAATCAATGATTCATGCTATTGTGCAAGTTTCATACCAGTGCATATCAGTGGAAGTTGGTGTCGAGTTGCTAAATCTAGGAGTATTCAAGACTCCTATTGCATTTATTTTGAAAGGAGATGCTCTAAGGCGTGGATCTGCATCATTTGGAGTCTTCTTGTAGCTTATTTCCAGATCTGCAAAGCTCAGGTTAGCTCCAAATTCTTAGATCTAAAAATGAAATTAAATGCGTGCAATGTGATCCACTTGTTTCTGTGTGTTCACTGATATGTTTAAATTGAAAAATGAGTGGATATTAATCATGTTATGTGGATTTAATGTTTGATGTGAAATTTTCTTTTGATTCGATTTGCATTGTATGATGATCATTTAATGTTTTTGAGCTTGGATTTGGAGTCTCCATAGTTGAATTAGTGGATCTGGAGCTTTTTGTTTATTTTTGTGAACTTTTGTTCTTAGGTATGAGTTTTCTGGCGCCGGAGCTAGGGCTCCAGTCGCCAGATTCTGGAAATTTGTTTTAAATTTGAATTGAGGAAGATGCAATCTTGTGCGTTGGTTCTTTGATCTGAAGGGTTGACATTCTGCCAGCACATTAAAAGAGCATACTCCCTGGCACGTGCTTTGTATTTTCTATTTTGCTTTTGATAATGCCAAATGCTTGCCACTACACCATAACTATAGTACACACACGCATTGATTAGCTGGATCTATTGACTTGGCTTTAACATTTGACTTGATCTCGTGCGTTGTTTGAATCCATTGGCTCTCAATTTTCCAATTTTGTTTGAATTTCCACCATAATGCTGTGTATACGCTGGATTGGTCTGGGCCTTGTAGTGCTATTCACGCCCCCTGTTTAAGAGGCCAAATCATTTTGAACTGAATTTGTTTACTGATGGCACCCCCTTCATATTTTTCTTTATTTTTATTTTATTTTATTATTTGTTTACTTTCTAATTTTTAAAATTAGTTAGAAGCCTCTAAAAAATCCAAAATAAATCATGACTGATCCTTTTAGTTTCCCTTAATTTTTGACATTTTTATTTTTCATTTATTTTTAATTGTCACGTAGAAATTAATTCTTACTTTTATTATTTGTTTTTTTATTCACTTTAAATGCATGATGACTTGTGGATTTTCTATCTTGAGTATTAATTTGAGTTTTGAGTTTGTTCTTTTTGCATCTGGTTCATATTAGGATGTAGTTTATTGTTGATTTTTCTTCTGATTTTTAGAAGCTTTCATGAATGTGTTTGATGTGTTACTTGAGCATGAAGTTCAAAACCCTAGTTTGTGTTCATGAGGTCCTTTGACCTAGTTTGCTTTTGATTCTGATATTGTACTTTTGGTATGATGTTATCAAATGATTAATGAACATTTGTGCTTAATTGTAGAATTTTTGAATGAGGCTTTGATTTGATTTGAATTTTCATAGGTGCTTGCCCTAGTTTTTGCCCTTTCTTGTTACTTGATTAGTTCTTAGGATAGGAGGGCACTTGTGCCAACTCCTATAGGATGTTTAGAGCTCTTTTTGTATGAGGATAGATCCGTGGTCCTTGATTGGTGTTTGTGATTTGAAATTTTTTGTATTACTTGTCTTTGAAGTTTCTCACAAATGTATGCCTATTCACCTCACCTTCTTTTTGTCCATTTTCCCTCCATGATGTTTATGCTTGAGTTTGTATGCTTCTCCCTCATGATTGTTCATGCTTCTTAGGCACATTTTAACATGATTAGGGGGGTCTTTAGATGATGCCTATGCCTTGATTTTATATGCATTTGTCTGTCTTTACACTTATGCACATGTTCACTTCACTTCTCATTCTTGTGATGATTATGTTTGAACTTGTATGATATTTTCTTTGGTCTGTTGTATTGTTTGTACATATTCTTGTGGTGATGTGATTCTGGTCTTGAGATATATAATCTCATGTATGCTTTCCTATTTCATATGTAGTTCATGTTGCCTTGAGATGCCATGCTTTCTCTAGTTTCTCTTTGGCTTTGTTTGAGGGAATGCAGTGTGTAAATGAGGTGAATCACTTCTAGTTGTGGGATGGGGAGTTTATCCTTTGCTTTTTTATGCCTCACTTTATCTTGCTTGGTTTTGTCTTGTCATATGTGTTTAGTTCTAACCATTTCAGGGGCTCATGGTAAGTGAAGTGTGGATGTTATCCACATTTCAACTCTTCATATCCTCTCTTACTTTGCCTTATATTTTGTGATTGTTGATGTGCCTTATGCCATCTTGTGATTCAATTTCTCTCATCCCCCTTTAGAAGCAACTTATCTCCTTTAGAGGAGTAAGTTGTTCTCTAACTTTCTTTCTTCCTCTTTTCTTCTTCTTCTTTTCTCTTCTTCTTCTTTCTTAGGATAGTTTAGACCTCACTAACCAAGGACCTTCTTTGCATGATAACTTTAGGATTAGACTTTCCCCATTAGACTTTTACCTTTAAGATCCTCTTTAGTCTCTCTCTCTCTCTCTCTCTCTCTCTCTCTCTCTTCTCATCTCAAAACAAAAACCTATGAAAAACATTAATAAAGAAAGAAGTGAATTTTTGTACAATAGCCTTATTCCATGAGGTATATGTATTCATTCCATCTTGGAATAATACATTTGTCTATCATGATGTGCATGTCTGATCATGAAGTCATCTTCATCAAGAAAAATCCTAAAAAACACTTCTTCATCCTAATAACTAAGACATTTAATAAGTTCAACAAGTTAGTGAGCTTAGGCCCTTGCCCTTGGAAACAAGTCTTGGATAAATTCTCCTTACTTGGTGTTCTTGTTCTATTATTCCATCTTGGAATGTAGTAGCAAGTACGCATTCCATGAAAAAGAGCTTGAGTTCACTCTCTTGTGCCACATTCCTAAAAGACTTATAAAAAACACTGGACAAACAATAAGCGTCTCTACTTCGGGACTTCTCTTCTCATCACCTTCACTCTTTACGTAAGAACTTGCTCCTACTTGTCATTTTGCAAGACGGTAACACACTCGTCGTCCGAGCCTGAAACACCTGAGCATTGACATAGGAAGTTCAAGCCTTAAGACACAAGAAATCTTTTCCACCCCTAGTTAGGGGAACTACGGTGACTCTGATCCTCATGTCCAGATGAGGTACATAGGCAGCGAGGTAGGGCCCGTTAGAGCACTCTTTTATTTTCCCTACATTTTCCCCCTTTCTTTTATTTTATCTAGTTCTGTTTCCTCTTCTTTGCAACAACTTTCATTTCTTCACCCTTTGAAATAGTTTCTTTGCAAGCGTGGATCCTGTCAGGTACGGCGAACGATCTGGGGTGCTAATACCTTCCCAGGTCGTAACCGACTCCTGAAATCAGTGTCTTTGGTTCGCAGGACCTGTGTCCTTCCTTTTCTTTTCTTCGGTTTGTGCAGCATTACCATTCTCGTTCCTTCGGGATAAAAATGCCTGGCTAGCGACTCTACCCTTTTTTGCGCCACTTCCGCGTTTGTACCAGGATGGAAATCCAGGAGCGACACTTGAACAATTCATGGATAAGCTAGAGTGACGCCCTTCTTCTCCTTAAGAGCAAATATACGACTAGAAAAGTAATGAGGCCAAGTCACTTTTAACTTATTCCGAAGAATATAGATGAGATGAACTTCAGGAATATCAATCCGAGAAAAGCCACTTTCTTTGGACGAAGGTTGTGGGAGAAAATCCAGTGAAGGATGCGATCGGTGGGATTAACTTTGCATGTGGTGGTGGAGGTCAGGAATAATTCAGTATTAACAACTGCTTCAATGAATGGCTCTTTGAGCATATCATTCAATTTCTGACAAAAATCATAGCCATCAACATGATCGGAATCCGTCATCAAAATACCAGGAGATATCGGACCAATTCTGAACAAATCCTTCCAAATTTGAGCATTCACACCATATATTTTATCACCCATTTTGAAATTAAACTCAAATCCCTTAAACTTACCAACTAGACCAGCATAAAACATTCGGACCATGTCCTCATTATACTCAATTTCACAAGCCAAAAATGGATTGATTTCTTGAAAATCAATAAATTCAACAAAATGTAGTAAACATATTGAGGGATAACTTTCTATTCTTGAACTTCTTATCATAAATTTCCTTAAGGTCAGAAGGAACAAGATACAAAGCACTTACCAGAAGAGTAGATTAAGAAGAAGAGCCCCTTAAAGTTCTCTTTCCAGTAACCCTTGAAGCCATGAGTGATGTTCTTAAAGGGATATGGAGTTTTTATGGTTTTTAGAGAGGAGTTTGAGAGTTCTTGAGATAACTAATGAGAATGAAATGTAATGATGATATGAAGAATGATTTATAAAATGTTTATGAGACTTAAAATGACATTAAAAGTAACATTATGGCATAAAAGAGTGGGTTGTGCCGACCTAGGGAACCCATAAAGCCTGAAAAACGTGTTTTCCAACACATATTGGTTAGCGTAAACAATAATGTGTCCACCTAAATCAATGAATGAGTCGACTCATTTCAAAATTTAAATTGAGTCGATGCAAACATGTCAATAGGTCGTTGCAAAAGTCCTTGAGTCGACGAAATGGATCGACCTGTTGGGACCCAAGAGAATTAGAAAATTTGACACCAAAAGTTTCAATGATTTCACTCAAATACTTCATATAATCATGCTGAAATGCATTCTAGTGACAGATATCCTAATATTATGACATATTGAAATACAAAAGAGATAAATAACATCCAAATTCATGAACACAACCACAAAAATTACGTTATATCAAGGATGAGAATGAACCTTTACCATAGATGAATCATGTTTTTGAATGTCATAGAAAAAGAACAATATTACCGCTTGATTATGAAGTGTAATGAAGGAAACCAATTTAATATTCCTCAAGAAGGCTAGTTGTTAGTGACAAGATACAATGAATCAAGTGATAATATATGATAAACACATGCCAAGCATTAGGAGTGATCTGAAATATCAAGAACGCCAAGTTCCCTACGGATGTTAAAGAAAGGGTTTGTGGCAAGTGGTTTTGTAAAAAATATCGGCAAGTTGATTTGAACTTTCAACATGCCCAAATACCATGTCTCCTTTCTCTACATGATCTCTAAGGAAATGATGGCGGATTTCAATATGCTTAGTGCGTGAGTGTAAGATTGGATTTTTAGTAAGGTTTATTGCGTTAGTGTTGTCACATAAGATGGGAATAATTTTGAGATTGACATTGAAGTCGAGAAGTTGTTGTTTGAGCCACAATATTTGGGCACAACAATTTCCGGCCGCAATGTATTCCACCTCCACAGTTGACAAAGCAACAAAAACTTGCTTTTTTCTATGCCAACTTATTAGAGAATTTGAGAAGAAATTACATGTACCACTAGTGCTCTTCCTATCCACTTAGCAACCAGCAAAGTCGAAATCGAAATAACCTACCAAAGAATAACCAATACCCTTAGGATACCAAATTCCAAACTTAGGAGTGCCACAAAGGTATCTAAGAATGCGTATAACTGATTTTAAATGTAGGGAAAGATTGAAATCTAGCACACATACAAACACTAAACATGATATCCGGATGAGATGCGGTATTATAAAGAAGAGAACCGACCATACCTCTATACCTTTTTATGTCCACCTCCTTACCATTCTCATCTCAATCTAATCTTGTTGCCGTAGGCATTGGTGTATCAATAGCTTTTGAATTCGTCATATCAAATCGCTTGAGAAGCTAATTACAATATTTTGCTAAGGAAAATCCTTGATTTAATAAAAATTTGCTAAGGCACTCATACCAATCTCTATGAGCTTGTTTGAGGCACTTATTTAAGCTTGTACACATAGTTAGGATTTTCATGGCTTTCAAAACCGGGAGGTTGACAAACATACACTTATTCATTTATGTACCCGTTAAGGAAAGCACTCCTAACATCCATTTGGTATAACTTAAAGTTCTGTGAGCATGTAAATGCAAGCAAAATGCATATAGCCTCAAAGAGGGAAACCAGAGCATAAGTTTCCTCATAGTCAATACCATCATCTTGGTTATACCCTTGAGCAACAATACGGGCCTTGTTGCGAGTGATAATACCATTTTTGTCCATTTTGTTCTTAAACACCCATTTGGTGCCAATTACTCGATGACCTCGCGGAAGAGGGACAAGGTCCCAAATCTCATTTCTTTTGAACTGATTAAGTTCCTCTTGCATAACCAAAAACCAATTTTCTCCGATTAAAGCATCTTAGGAGTTTTTAGGCTCAATTTGAGAGACAAAAGCATAATGATAACAAAAATTACTTATCATTGATCGTGTGGTGACTCCCTTTGATATATCTCCAAGAATATTGTCAATGGGTTGATCTTTTGAGGTTTTACATTCCAATGGGAGATCGTCTTGATTTGATGAATGATCCTCCTTGTAGCACCCCAAAAATTTTCCCTCTCATTCTCATATCATATAGCATAGCATACATATCCCAACATCTTTTCACAGAAAGATGGGGTATAACATCCATGATTAGAAGCATATGGCATGTGATCAGTCATTCATCAAGCTATGATTCTTCAAAGTTAAGTTGAGAGCCAAGTGGTCTTACAAGAAGCTTACAAGGGATCTTCATATCTTACAAAAGCTCAATCTTATCCTCAAAACCCTATAAGGGGTATGGTTCATCAGAAGTTCAACAGAGGAACATTCTCCTACACAAGGAAACTCTAATTAGGGTTTTGTCCTAGAGCATGATATCCTCTTAGCTTTGACCAGTTCTTGTGGTCAAAGGCTTTCATATGTTATACAAGGCATAAGGATGAAGTTTGATGCAAAAATTCACCAGGGAAGTCAGACATTAGTTCAGTTACTTATATTTGAAGAAAGATGTCAACTGTGTAGAAGAAAAGTCAACGTTGGGGTTTTAGGGTTCCAATCATGATTTTCAAGTCTATGGACCTTAATTTAGGCAGGAAATGGCACGAATGATCCTACAAGTCAAGAATCAAGAGTTTGAAGAAAAGTTACTAAATTTAGAAATTCACCTATAATAAAACTTTCCATTTTTCGAAATTGTTGTCCTAATTTCAATCCATTCTTTCATGATCAAGATGGCTTCAAATGAATTTTCCTCAAACATGAAAGTTGTAGGGCTTGTTCTCCCCTTTCCAAAAAGTACTATAACTCCCTCATAACATGTGTTAATCAAAAGATATGGTTGATTGAATTTGGATTTTTTTTGGAATTTTTCAAATGTTCAAGTTTGGTACCATTTGCAAGAAGGCTCAAAATGGTTTCTAATGAGTTCTAATGGTCCTTTCCTCATCACAATATTGAAGTAAAAGGCATGACAAGTATTTTTGCTCAAAGAAACTCCAAAATTTGTGCATAATTCATCTTGAATTTTCCAAAATGCAAAATTGCACATGCGTTCATAACTTGCAATGCAAATCACCTCAGGCCATGTGATTGATCCAAGGGTGATTAGTGGAGAAAATTAAATAGAATCATGCACATGGGATAGTGGAAACACGCAAATATGAAGGAGTGCACACCAAATTGCAAAATTTGCATTTTCATCCAAACTTGTTGCTTCTGAGTCCTTCTCTTTCCATAACCCTAATCCATCTCATTTACACATCATATAAAAGCCAAACATAGGGTTTTCATAGGCTCATGCACTCCATACTCACCATATCAAAGTATATTCCATTTTTGCATTTTACTTTGAATCTCCCTTCTCCTCCACACATTGCTTGATCTCTTGACATATTCAGAATCAGTAAAGTGTAAGGATCACAAACATCCATCATTTCAAGCTTTGATGCAAGGAATCAGAGTATTCAAATTTGAAGAGGTTGTACTTGGAACTCAAGATCTTGATATTTTCAAGCCTCTATTTGCATTTATTTTGCAAATAGAGCAAAAAGGGGATGGATCTGCACTTTTTAGAGGATTTCTTGGTGTTTTTAGCAAGCTTCCATCTTAGGTAAGCAACTGAACATTGCATCCTAGATCTTGTTTTAAAGGTGTGCATTAGCTTCGTTTTATTATGCTGATTGATATAAGTTAGTTAGTTTTTGAAATGGGCTTGTATTGTGCTTGATTCGATGGTTTTCAGTTTTGTGGATCTATGTTGGTATGCTTCGATTCTTTTTATATGTTGTTTCTTTGTCATTTTTGGGCCTGGATTCATGTTCAGCTTAGCATGTAGATTAATTCTTGAGCTTTTGAGACATTTCTGTGGTATTTTGTTCTTATGGATGAGTTTTCCGGTGACCGGAGCTAGGGCTCCATCACCAGACATTTTTCAGTGATGATGATGACCCAAGGAGAGTGACACAATCTGAGCCCTTTATTTGTTTGATCCAACGCCTTACATTGTGCCACCACATTTAAATTTCCACGTGATCGGCATGTTGTTTGTTTTATTTCATTAAATGTTTTTGTGTGCTAGCTTACCATAACTGTGTGCGTACTTAGATCATGAGCGTTCATCTGATTGACTGGCTTGGTTGACCTTTGTTTGTGTGCATCAGATCATAATACTTTTTTGGAGCATTAAGATCCTTTGGATTGGATTACTTTTTAGGCTGACTTTTTTGTACACGTTGGATGCATTTACTTTTTGCTTGTTTGACTCTCTTGATGCCCCTTGGATGCGTTGATTTTGTGAGACTCATTTTAAACCCTTGATTTAGCATACTTTGACTTCCCCCTTTGTTGACTGAACTTTTGCGATGGGCCTTGTTTTCTTTTTACACTCCCCTTTCTGGCCTAGTTCCATTTTGAACTTATTTGGGCTACTGAATACACCCCTCCCATTTTATTTATATTTTATTTTTCTTTTATTTCCTTTACTTCATTTTTATTTTCTAAAATAGTTTCCCTTATTATAAAAATTCCAAAAAAAATCATGAAAGATCTTTAGAATTTTCCAAATTTTTTATTTTCCATTTTTATTTTATTTTAGTACCCTGAATTAATTGTTTAATTTATTTCTTTTGTCATGCTTTATAACATGAACACTCTAGCTTCCTTATTTTATAACTTGACTTCCATGATAGTTCTGACCCTGGTTCTTTTTTATATGTGTCCCTAACATGTATAAGTACCTTGGTGATTTTTATGATGATTTTAAGGCTTTGTTTGGATGACTTTTGGTTTGTTGCTTCATGCTCAAGTAATGAAAACCCTAATCTTGCTTTGACCAATTGTTTGATGGACTTTGCTTCTGAATCTTGGCCTATGGTTTTACCTTGATGCTTGTACATGTTTAATAAGCTTTGATGTTTAATGTCATAATTTTGAAGCATGTTTACTATTTGTTTGAGGATTGAACTTTGAAGGACTTAATTTGAGGATGTTGTGAACCTTGTTTGCTTGTTTGCTTAGGAAGGCACTTGTGCCATTATATAAGATCGTGTTTGAAGCTTGATAACATGTTGAATAATCTCTGGTTGTGATGTATGAATCTCATATTTTCTTGTCATATGCTTACTTTGTGGACTAAGTCACATATCTCCACAATCATAAATCAAGTTTCACTTCACCTCACACTTCTTCCTATCTCTTCCATTTGCCTTAGTATGTGCTTGTATGCTTTCTTTGATGATTGAATCTTCTTATTAGGCACATATTCATGATGTATAGGTTCTGAATTTGACTTTGATTGTTGATTTTTGACTTGTTTACTTCACTTAATCCCATGTTCTCATCTTACTTCTCCCATAGTGTTTTGCTTGTTGTTTGTGAGACTTCTTCCATTCCTCTTGGTGTGAGTTTGCATGATTAATATTAGAGGTCCCTTTGACCATTAAGTTATGACTTTGTTGGGTTTTGATGCTTAAACCTTTGTTATTCCATGACTTGAACTTTTTTGAACTTCTCTTGCATTGTATTAACACTTCTAAACATTTCAGGGGCTATGGTAAGTGTAAATGTGTGGATGTACTTCCACATATCAACATTCTTTCTCTTTATTTTTTTATGCTTTCATACTTTTTTTTGTGATGTTCTTAGGCCATCAATGTCTAACTTCACCACTTCCTTTTAGAAACAACTTAACTTCTTTATAGAAGTAAGTTTTCTTCTTCTTCTTTTCTCCTTCTTTCTCTCTTTCCTTCTTTCTTTCTTCTTAATTAGGGTAGATTTCAAGCCACACTAACCTAGGACTCCTATACATGATAACATTTAGGATTTGTTAGTCCCCCCTTAGTTTTTTACCTTTTGAGATCCTATTGGTGCTCTATCTTCTCATCTTCAAACTTAACATCAAATCATCTAATAACTGACAAGTCTTCTCATGTGCCACGCGACTTTGCCATGGGGTACTTGCATACGTCCCATTTCGGGGCAAGGTGTAGGATATCTATCATGATGAATAAGTCTTAGCGTGAGACTACTTCACAAAGAAAAGCTAAAAAACACTTTTTAATCAAAAACCTCAGAAAAAACACTTAATAAATGTCAGTAGGCTAGTGTATCTAAGCCTTTCTCTTAGGGACTAGATTTGGGGATTTCCCTTATAGCTATGTGTGCTTCTTGCCCATTCCATTTCGGGATGATGTAAGAAGTACACATCCCTTTGAGTGAGACTTAGGTACACTTACCTATGCAAACCTCAAAACAGAAAACTCATAAAAAAACTGAACAAAGAATAAACGTCTCTCCTTTGGGACTTCTTTTCTCATCTCACTCACTCATTATGTACGAACTTGCTCCTACTTGTCACTTTGCAACACGGTAATGCACTCGTGCCAGACGAGCCTGCAACACCTGAGCATTGACATAAGCAGTTCAAGCTTTTAAAACACAAACCATTTTCCTCCCTAGTTAGGGGAACTACAACGAATTTGATCATCATGTCCAGATGAGGTACGTAGGCAGCAGGGTAGGGCCCGTTTGAGCATACTCTTTTATTTTCCCTACATTTCCCCCCTTTATTTTCTTTTCTTATCCAGTTTCAGTCATTCTTTTGCAGCAGCTTTCATTTCTTCACCCTTTGAAACAGTTTCTTTGCAAGCGTGAATCCCATTGGGTACGGCGGACGATCTGGGGTGCTAATACCTTCCCAGGTTGTAACCGACTCCCGAACCCAGTTTCTTTGGTTTGTAAGACCTCTGTCCTTTCTTTTCTTCTTCCGGTTTGCGCAGCATTACCATTCCCGTTCCTCCGGGATAAAAATCCCTGGATGACGACTCTACCCTTCTCCACGCCACTTTCGCATTTGTACCAGGATGGAAATCCAGGGAGCGACAACTTGGAAACTATGCTGGGGACCGAACCCAGAATATCTGGTTTCCCCTTTGGGAGTCTCTCCTAGCGCTTGCGTGTTTTTGTTTCATCGGGTGTTTTATGTTTGTTGTTGTGTGTTTATTTTAGTGTTCTATTTACACTTTTATTTACAGCTTTATTTATCGCTTTCAGTATTTTATTTTTCATGCATTATTATTATACCGTCTGGGCTGTCTGGCTGTAGTGGTTTTATTTTGGTGAGTTGGGGATTGTTACTGTGAGATGAGTCCATTACCAAGGCTCGACTGCACCCTAGGACTTAGTGTGGGCAGACATTCTACTTCCATGGTATTTCAATATGATGAGTGGCTATGTGTTCAACACCCAGACTGCGACCTTCTTGGAAATATCTTGTGTGGGGATTTCCTCCACTTCATGGTAGGACCTTGATAGTTATGTGCATCTAGGGACCGATCATTGAGAACCTTTATGGAAACAACCCTCTCTAGTGGTGACAGTGGAAGACCACATTTCGTGGCAAACCCATTTGCACCCGAGGGTCCACTGGGAACTCATATAGGATGGCCTGGCTCTCTTATAGGAACTCAGTCAAAGCATCTAGTCATATGACGATAGTATTGTATCCCATGGGCTAAATGTACTATTGTTTCTCGATTTCAGCGCTCGAATCTGGGGACTAATAAGGGATGCTTATTTTTCCCGGACTCACGCTGAGACCTCCCTGAGTAGTACATAATGCTTAACCGATTCCCTGATTTGTTCATGAGCCATTTCTCGGAGATGGTGAATGTATTATTGCTATTCAGCTTTAAGAGTCTGTGATGTTTGACCCGGAGAACACCCGTGAGATTGGGAGGGGTTACAGGTTTGCAGGGACCCATGACCTCATCATACTCTTGTTATCAGTGTGATATTATGTTCTGATCCGGTTACTTTGGTCCTGGAATTCTTAATCTTTGGTTCTGAGATATCTATTTGTGGTTATTATTTAGAGGATTATGGGGTTTTAGATCATTCGGTTCTTGGTCCTGCTGTCCAGTATCCAGACAGTTCCAAACAGATCGCATGCCTTGCATTTTCATTGCATCATATCATTAATCATTTTGTTTTTCATTCTCAGGTTCATTTGCTGTTATCTCCGGTTCCGGTCTATCTAGCTCAGAGATGGAGGATTCCCGCAAGAAGAATGTTCATTACAAGTTCTTTGAAACCAAGGTTGATTCACTGAAGAAAATGATAGCTTTGATCACTCCCAATCACATTGAAGAATTCAAGAAGGGTTATAGGGATATTCTATACATGGTAGTATATTTGGATGCCTCAGACAATAGTGCCATTCACACTTTGTTGCAGTATTATGACCCCCAACTAAGGTGCTTCACCTTTCATGATTTCTAGTTGGGTCCATTGTTGGAGGAGTATTCTTTGATTCTGGGAGTGCCTCTGAAAGATCAGGTTCCTTTCAACTCAGAGATGGTCAAGCCCACGTCTGAAGACATTGCTAAGGCTCTTTATTGAGAACTTTTGTGGTTAATTCTAATTTGAGTACAACCAAAGGTGGGATATCTGGTTTCTCATTGGAGTTCTTGCTGAAGAAGACTGGAGAAATGGCTGACAAAGCTCAGTGGAGTTATGTGTGTGCTCTGATAGCTCTCTCCATCTATGATATTATCTTGTTTGCTGATCTTGAGAAGTTTGTGGACATGAATGCTATTCATCTGTTTACCTTGAATAATCTAATGCAACTCTCTTGGGTGATCTTTATTATGCTGTGCACTACAAGAATGAAAATAGGCAAGGAGGTTTGGTATGTTGCTGTGCTCCTTTGTTTCACAAGTGTTTATGAGGAACCTCTCGAATACTGAAGCTTTCAATGATCCAAAGCTGGCGTGGGCTCAGTGATTGGAGAAGTTATCTGCAAAGGACATTAGATGGTTCACCATGAGGTTAAAAAGGATAGAATTTATCACCAGCTGTGGAGGATTCCCTAATGTGCCACTCTTACGAGTTATTGGGGGAATTAATTACAACACGATCCTTTTAAGAAGACAGTTGGGGTATGCTTTGAGAGACATCCCAGAGGAGTCCTGGTTAACTCAAACCTTTTATTTTCTGGTGAAATATATTCTATCCTTGGTGAGACAGGCTTCTGGTGTCTAGAAGCTTATTAGAAGAAGGGGTGTGGCTTGTTTGGGAAAAAGAAACAACCAAACTTTTCCTGAATACGAAGCTTGGCTGAAGAAGAAAGCTCAGACAATGTTGTTACCTTTTTCTCCTCCTCCTCCTACTCCTATAGTGGTTGAGCCCAAGACTATTGTCTCTCTTGAGGACTACCATAAGTTGGAAGCCCAACTTTAAGCAGTTATATGGGAGAGTTCGGAACACAATAGGTTATATCATCAGATGGTACATGGAAACAAAATCTTGGAAGGGAAGATGGAAATAATGCAACAAGAAAGAGAAATCAAGGAGAAAGAATATGCGGAGAGATAAGATTACTTCAGAAGAAGAGGTTCTATAGAGATTAGAAGGGAGGTTGAACGCAAGAAGACTAGAATGTCTTTGAGAGAAACCAACCAGGCTATTACCCTTTGGCAGGACAAGTGGGATCAAAGTCAGAAAAAGCACGAAGAAAAAGAGAAGAATTACAAGTTGCAACTTAAATACCAGAAAGAGGAGTTAGAGTCAACTCACAAAAGTTGCCGAGAGAAGACTCGGCAGCTAGAGAAGAGCTTGAAGGAATTGGAGGATGCCAAAGAGGAGATAGCAAGTCTCAAGGTGTTGGATGGAACGAAGAAAGCTAAGTCTGAATCGGGGCCTAATAAAGGGATCTCAGATGTTTTCCTTCAACAAATCAGTGATTTACATGCTTCTTTCGAGCACAGGGTTTTGTTAATCAAGAAGCTGATTGAAGACCATACGCATTCAGACGTAGCCAGACTGTTCGAAGCTATTCGACACCTTAGTTGGCATCTGAAGGATGTCCAGTTCCCTAGGCCTTAGTTTCTTTCTGTTGTATTTGGATTACCTACAGACTTGTTGTAGGAGTCCCTACTTACTTTCTTTGTTTCTTTTCTCTTGTACTTTGTAAGTCCTATAACCCTTCGAGGAGTGCTTTGTTTATTCTCGCCTTGCAGGTTCTTCCATGTTAATGTATTCCCTTTCAGCTTTTTGTTTCATTGTATGGTTGGTTGTATCTGAGTTTTATGCCGAGGTTTCTTCTCAAATTAGGGTCCTAAGCCATCTGGATTTTATTTATTGAATATTAGAATTGGGAGCATAAAAGGCCTAGAGAATGAAACATAAAGCATTTGCATCATATGCATATCACCCTCTTCTCTGTTTTACAGGTACAAATTCCAATTTTCTAACATCTCTTCCAATTTTAGGCATTATAGCTACAAGAAGAGTTCACAGATACCCTACCAAGGAGAATCGAGGAAGAATCATGGATCAAATGCAGACAGAGCTTGTTGAACTGCACAACATAATGGATTAGTTCATGAATCTGATGATTGGTATGCACCAGAATCAGGAGAAGATCAGAAAAATGGTTGAAAGAACTCAAGGGAATGGTGATGTCACTGGTAATGGTATTGGGAATGGTAATGGTACTGGCAACAGATGTGGCTCTGAAGGTGCTGACAATGGAGGAGGTCCTGAAGTTACTGGTATTCCTGTTATTACGGGTGGCCCAACTAGGGTCTTTATGGATGGTCAGGAGGACCAATTCACTCTTCTTGAGGGTGAGATGGGTAATCAGAATGCTGATGTGCATCATCACTGTGACGAATTGGCAGAGCAGATCCGTTCAATGCACTCTCAGAGTACTCTAGGCTTTGATGTTATTGATTTGGGGTTAGTTCCTGGGGTAAGAATCCTACACAAGTTCAAGCCTCAACTTTTGACAAGTATAACGGCTCCACCTGCCCGAAAACTCATCTCCAGGCCTACGTGGGGAGAATTGCTTCCTATACAGACGATGAGAAGTTATAGATGTATTACTTCCAAGATAACCTTATTGGGGCATCTCAAGAGTGGTACATGAAGCTCAATCGGGCGTCTATTAGAAACTGGAAGGAACTCGATAAAGCCTTCGTAAAGCAGTATTAGTATAATATGGACATGGCTCCCAATCGCACTCAGTTGTAGAGCATGTCCCAGATGTCTAAAGAAAGCTTTAAAGAATACGCTCAGCGGTGGCGTCAGTTAGCTGCTCGGGTTCAACCTCCTCAGTTGGACAGCGAAATGGAAGACATGTTCATGGGAACTTTACAAGGAGTGTTCATTGACCGTTTGGCTTCGTGCTCAGCCAAAAAGTTTACAGACCTGATAATTGCTGGAGAGAGGGTCGAGAATCTGTTGAATATGGACAAGATTCAAGATATAGGTGCAAGTAGCTCGTCTGGAGCTAGAAAACATTTTGTTGGACCTCAGAGGAGAAGAGAAGGAGAAGAAAATGATGTGTACGGTAGAGGGAGAGGTCGTGGCCATCAAAATCACTATGCTCAGGTGTCAGCTATCACCATTCCTACTGAGCCGGCTCCTTAACAACAACAACAACAACAACAAAAACAACAAAGATGCCCACAATTCAACAACCAGCAAAGACCCTATCAACAACGCCAACCCCGTCAAACTAGCCGTGTTATTGAAACTATTCTTATGACCTACACAACACTGGTACAGAGATTGTTAGATTTGAACATGGTATAGCTTAGGACATTGGCTCCACCACCAGAATGTGATCTTCCTCAGGGATATGATGCCAATGCGCGGTGTGCTTTCCACCCAGGTGTTATAGGGAACTCAACAGAGAAATGTATAGCTTTGCAGAATAAGGTGCAAGACCTAATTGACTCTAAGGCTATCAACTTCTCTCCACCACCTAATGTCACCAACAATCCTATTCAAAACCATAACGGTGGGGAAAGGGTAAATGCTATTAAAGACGGAGAGCAATTGAATTTGATTACTGATATTGATGATGTCCAGACTCCATTGGTAGTTGTGAATGACCGTTTGCTGAAGGACATGTGTTCTCAGGATGCGATATTGGATGTGAAGATTGTTTGTTGTCTCAGAATGGTTGTGTCAAGTTAAGGACCAGAGTTCAGAGTTCGATAAATGAAGGATCCTTGCAGTTTGATAAAGTTAACAACAAAAGAGACAACATGTCCATGGTGACCATTTATTTCACTCCTGAGGATATGCTGGTGCCTCCCAGGCCGGAGCTTGTTACTATTTATGTGCCTCAGGAGGTGAGCCCAATCACCATTATTGTTCCAGGTCCCGTACTGTATGACAATGAAAGAGCTGTTCCATGGCGCTATAACGCGGATGTGTACGTACAAGGGCAAAATGTTGAATAAAATCTTCCAGTGACTATTGATCATTGCATTGTTAATGTAGAAGGTGTGAGAGTCTTTACCAGAAGTGGAAGATTGTTCGCTCCCCAAACTCTAAGAGCTAACACGGAAGCTGAAGATGTTGCTCGGGCTAAGGGTAAGCAAGTGGCCACTGAAGATGTCGTGACTCCTGCTATGGAACAGAGCACTTTTGAGAAAGAAGATGAGGAGTTTATGAGAAATTATAAGGAAGAGTGACTACAAAGTGGTAGAAAAGCTGAAATATACAACCAGCTTACAACTGTCTTCTCAGGCGTCCATGGATCCATGTTACTGACGCAATCACTTCTACATTGCACCAAAAGCTAAAATATATCATAGACGGGAAAGTTGTAATTGTATGTGTAGAGGAGGATATATTTGTAAGCCACTTGTCAACCTTCAAGTATGTCGAAATGGATGGTGAGATCCATGAGACATTATGTTAGGCTTTCGAGACTGTTAACATCAATGCAGTTTCTCCCAACTCCGGGACCAAGATCAATGAAAGAGTAGGCACTTCCATAGCCTCGTATAGGCAAGCTTTGGAAGTTGTGCAAGCAGGCAATGTCCGAGGCTGGGGCAGAGTTGTTGAAGTGGACCAGAAAGAGGACAAGTTTGGAATAGGTTATTTCCCAGGCCAATCAGTGGGGTCCCAGAGTAAGGGATCAATAAGCTTATCGAATGGAGGCGTTATTGATCCAAATCAGATGATTCCTGCTGGTAGAGAAGACATTGACTGTAACGCCTCAATTTTTATAAATTATTTTTATAAACTAATATGGAGAGTTTGGGGTATAAGTGGGATAATAATTAAATAATTATTTTGTTTTTTTAATAATAATATGATAATGAGGTGGTATATTATTACAATATTGTTATTTAAATAATAAAATAATTAGTTGGAGGTCTAAGGGGCAAAAGTGTAAATTGATTATGTTATGAAAAGTGAGAACACAATACAATTCTAATTATCATGCATTTTGACGAAGAACATAGAGCTCTGGAGAAAAGGGAGAATAACAGGAAAATCAAGGATCGTAGAGTTCTAAGGTCAAGAGTTCGAGAAAGCTTCGTTCAATTTTGAGGTAAGGGGGAGAAAGGGTTTTATATTGGTGATCTAACATAGAAGGGTAATTGGGAGATCCTTACGCCCTTAGGGTTTTATGAATGATATTTGGAACTGATAAAATTGTGATGTGTTTATGAACAATTGATGATTCTTATATATGTTTGTGGTTTGATGATGAATTATTGTGTATGTGTCGTATTATGAGGTTTGGGATATGTTGGTTAGGGAGAATAGAGCAATTGGAGAAGATGAAGAACCTTTTAAATTTTTCCTATGTTGATTCATAAAAAGTTAGGCTAATGATAGATTGATGTTAGAGGTATGAATTGGTAATAGACATGTTAATTGGACTAATTTGGATGCTAAAAGTGAAATAAAATGAACTGAGTTCGTGCTGGTGTGAGAGGGGAAAGAAAAGGGAATTTTATACGAAAATTGACTTTTCTGGTACAGGTCTCCTGACACGGGCCGTGTCCAACAAAACGGGCGGCCGTGTCAGGCCACGAGAATAAGAATTGAAGGGATTTTTGGGATAATGAGCTTCAGAGGGTGTGACACGGGCCGTGTCACATGACACGGGCGGCCGTGTCACCCTTCTGTCTATTGGGGAAAGTTGGGCTTTTGAGAGGCGTGTCCAGACCACCTGACATGGGCCGTGTCAGAGGACACGGGGGGCCGAGTCAGGCCACTGTAATTGGAAATTTTGTGATGTTTTGATCCGGAATCGTCCTATTCTTTTAGTTGAGGTTTGTACCGTTAGTTTAAGGCATTGAGAATCATGGTTAGTAGTAACCATAGGACCTGGCAATTAACAATTAGTAAATGAGATTATGTGGCTGCTTTGAATTGTATGTAATTGTTAATGTGTTTGATATAATTGCATGATGGATTAATTGATAACTGATGAAGATCTTGAAGATCGTGATGGAATGATTGTATTCATGTGTGTTTGTGATATTGTATGTGTAATCGAGTCTGCATACACATACATTTGGTGGAATAATCATGTCTCGGATGGAGCGTAAATGATTATTCGGATTCATTGTGAATCGATGTGTAGGGATGATCGTGTCTAGGTAGGAGCATAAGCGATGCATCCGGTCCGAATCGATGGACATTTGATGAAGTCGGTACCGCATTTTTGAATTATGTATTGAGTCACATTACATTGATATGAATGAATGATTGATGTTGTATGTTATGATTGGTGTGTGTTAATTACTCCTTCATATATGTTAATTGCACCGTTATTATATGAAATTGTTTCTCACCCCTTTGTTTGTTTTGTGGCGTCTGTGCTTCTCCAGAAGTACAGATAACCCAGGTACCTGAGAAATGCTTGGTGTTGCTTGATCGAGCCCTAGGAGGTCTGATACGTAACAGGAATGGGGGATTTACCACTTGTTTTATGTTATGTTTTCAAAACATTGTTTAGTTACGTATCCGTCTCGGAAAACTAAAGGAACTCTTTTAAGTCTTTGAATTATTATGTCTTAGGTACTTGAATGTTAAAACGATTTATTTCCGCTGCTTATGAATAAATGGAACTTTGTTGGGTTTTTGAAATGTAACTACTCACTTTGTGAATTAAACTCTAATTTGTTTGAAAACTTGTATTCTTTTTGTAAATGGGAAAAGTGGGTGTTACAATTGGTATCAGAGCAGGTCGTTCCAACCGGCCAGATCGAGTCAGTCCTTAGAATAAGAGTTGTTGTGTGTCCTAACCTGAGTTGTTTGTTGTATCAGTATGGCAGGAAGGAATGATGTTGCTCTTGCTGCGGCTATACAAGCCATGGCACAGACGGTCAAGAACATCGTTCAGGTAGCTCAGACGGGAGGTAATGCTTATTCTCGTGCATTGGACCAGTTATGGAGTAACAAACCGCCTAAGTACGAAGGTGAAATTCTGGATCCAGAGGCTGCACATAAGTGGTTGAAAGCTATTGAGAAGATCTTCAGGACTATGGGATGCATTAATGATCAGAAAGTGAGGTTTGGCCCTCACATGTTAGAAGGTGAAGTTGAAGTCTGGTGGGACTACAGTCGCCAAAGGTTGGAAGCTGCGGGGACTGCAATCACTTGGGTAGTGTTTCACAGAGAGTTCTTGGAGAAGTATTTCCCGAAAGATGTACGCAGTGCTAAGGAGATAGAGTTCCTGGAACTCAAGCAAGGTAATATGACGATAGCGGAGTATGCTGCCAAGTTTGAGGAGTTGGTGCAGTACTGTGCACACTTCAACACTGAGGAATCTATGACCTCAAAGTGCTTGAAGTATGAGAATGGTTTACATCCTGAGATGAATCAGGGCATTGCTTGCCAGAAGATTAGGAATTATCCAGAACTGGTGAGTAGAAGTCGGATTTATGACAATGATAATCGAGCTCGGATTTCACACTACAAAGTTGTGAATGACAAGAGGGGAAAGCCGAGATTTGGTTGTACTCCTTATAGTGCTCCAGTTGATAAGGGGAAGCAGAAGACTAGTGCTGAGAAGAAGCCAAGTGGGTGAGGAGGTACTCCCAGCGTACTTAAATGCTACAGATGCCATGGTACGGGTTATCATGCCAATGATTGTCCTAATGAGGTGAAGAAGTGCTTCAAGTGTGGAAATTCGGGTCATGTGATGGTCGATTGTAGAGTGAATGTGCCTACTTGCTATAATTGTGGAGAGCAGGACCATATCAACACCAATTTCCAGAAACCGATGAAACAACCGTCTGGTGGAAAAGTCTTTGCATTAGTGGGAGCTCAGCCTACTAGTGAGGACAAATTGGTTAAAGGTACTTGCTTTATCAACAATACTCCTTTATTTGTGATTATTGATACAGGTGCAGCACACTCGTTTATTTCTTTGGAATGTGTGAAGAAGCTAGGATTGGAACTTTCTCAATTGGGTCGAGGAATGGTTATTGATACTCCATCCATAGGTTTTGTGACTACCAATTTGGTTTGTCTTAATTGTACTCTAACTATCTCTAGTAAAGAGTTCGGAGTAGATCTTATTTGTCTACCACTCAGTAATCTTGATGTGATCTTGGGTATGAACTGGTTGGAATCTAACCGGGTTTATATTGACTGTTTTAGGAAGAGGTTATTGTTTTTGACTCCGGAGGAGGAAGCCTTGGCTAGTTAGATTTCTACGAAGGAACTGAGGACTTTGTTGGAAGATGAAACGAAGATGTTTGCAGTGCTCAATTCATTATCTGTTGAAGAGACGATTACTATTGAATAATTGTCGGTGGTGAATGAATTCCTAGAAGTGTTTCCTAGTGATGTTATAGAGTTGTCTCCGATGCGTGAAGTAGAGTTCTCAATTGATTTGATTCCTGGTACTAGGCTTATTTCTATGGCTCTGTACAAGATGTCTGCGACGGATTTAGCTGAGTTGAAATCTCAGATTGGTGATTTGCTTGATAAGAAATTCATTAGACCCAGTGTGTCACCGTGGGGAGTGTCGGTATTGTTAGTGAAGAAGAAAGATGGTAGTATGTGTTTTTATGCATTGATTACTGACAGCTGAATAAAGTGACCATTAAAAACAAATATCCACTTCCTAGGATTGATGATCTAATGGATCAACTTGTTGAAGCTTGTGTTTTTAGTAAAATTGATTTAAGGTCGGGATATCATCAAATTAGAGTGAAGGAAGAAGATATTCAGAAGACGGCATTTAGGACTCGATATGGTCATTATGAATATGCAATGATGCCTTTCAGAGCCTCTAATGCGCCAGGAGTGTTTATGGAGTATATGAACCATATATTTCACTATTTCTTGGATCAGTTCATTGTAGTGTTCATTGATGACATATTGATTTATTCGAAGTCTGAGGAGGATCATGCGGGACATTTGAGAATTGCGCTGCAGGAGTTGAAAGATAACAAATTGTTTGCTAAATTCTCCAAATGTGAATTCTGGTTGAAGACAGTGAGTTTTTTGGGACATGTGATATCTGGTGAAGTTATAACAGTGGATCCTTAAAAGGTCAGTGTTGTGCTTGAGTGGGAACCTCCAAAGATGGTAACGGAAATTAGGAGTTTCCTTGGTCTAGCTGGTTATTACCGAAGATTCATAGAGGGAATTTCTAGTTTGGCGTTGCCATTGACTCAATTAACCCGGAAGAGTCAAGCTTTTATTTGAGATGCAACATGTGAGAGAAGTTTTGAAGAATTGAAGAAGAAATTGACTTCGGCACCGATATTAATTTTACTGAATCCAAGTGAAGCTTTTGTAGTTTATTGTGATGAATCTAAAACGGGCTTAGGTGGTGTGTTAATGCAAGTTGTTAAAGTAGTAGCGTATGCTTCTAGGAAACTGAGGGTACATGAGAAGAATTATCCTACCCATGATCTAGAGTTGGCTGCAGTGGTGTTTGTGTTTAAAATTTGGAGACATTACCTTTACGGTTCGCGGTTTGAGGTCTTTAGTGACCATAAGAGCTTAAAGTACTTATTTGACCAGAAAGAGCTTAATATGAGACAAATAAGGTGGTTAGAATTTTTGAAAGACTATGATTTTAATTTGAGTTACCACCCAGGAAAAGCGAATGGAGTAACAGATGCATTAAGCCGAAAGATAATTCATATGTCGGCTATGATGAAAGAAATGGAATTGATTGAACAGTTTAGAGACTTGAGTATGGTTTGTGAAAGAACACCAGAGAGTGTCAAGCTGGGTATGTTACGAGTAAATAATGAATTTCTTGATATGATTAGAGAGAGCCAAAGGAAAGATGTGAAATTGGTGGACTTAATGCCTACCGAAAGAAATGATCAAAGCAGTGATTTTAGTTTGGATAATAGTGGCATTATGAGATTCAGGGTAAGAATTTGTGTACCTGGCAATGTTGAATTAAAGAAAGTGATTTTAGAAGAAAGTCATCAGAGTAGCTTGAGTATTCACCCGGGAGCTACAAAAATGTACCATGATTTGAGAAAATTGTTTTGGTGGCACGGTATGAAGAGTGATATTGAGCAGTTTGTTTATGCTTATTTGGTATGTAAGAAATCAAAAGTGGAACATCAGAAGCCTTCAGGGCTGATGCAACCATTAGAAATTCCGGAGTGGAAGTTGGATAGTATTGTTATGGACTTCGTGACGGGTTTACCGAATACAACGAGAGGACTTAATGCTATTTGGGTAGTTGTAGACCGGTTGACTAAGTCTGCATATTTTATTCCAATTAACATCAGTTTTCCTTGAACTAAATTGGCGGAAATCTATATTCGGGTTTTTCTGAAATTGCATGGTGTGTCGTCTAGTATAGTGTCGGATAGAGATCCGCGGTTTACTTCTGAATTTTGGAAGAGTTTGCACTAAGCTTTGGGTTCTAAGTTGAAATTGAGTTCGACTTACCACCCACAAACAGATGGCCAATCCGAGAGGACTATTCAGTAGTTGGGGGACTTGCTGAGAACTTGTGTGTTAGAGAAAGGTGGTGCTTGGGATACACATTTTTACTAATTGAGTTCACATATAATAATAGCTACCATTCGAGTATTGTAATGGAACCGTTTGAAGCTTTATATGGTAGAAGATGCAGAACACCTATGTGTTGGTATGATACGGGTGAGAATGTTATGCTTGGACCTGAGATTATTCAACAAACTACCGAGACCATTCATATGATTAAAGAGAAAATGAAGGCGTCTCAGAGTCGACAGAAGAGTTACCATGACAATAGAAGGAAGCATTTAGAGTTCAGTGAATGCGACCATGTATTCTTGAGGGACAACCCGATGACGAGTGTGGAACGTGCTTTGAAATCTAAGAAGTTGGATCCTAAGTTTATTGGACCGTATCAGATTATGCAGAGAGTGGGAAAAGTTGTTTACAAAGTGGCATTACCGTCAGAACTTTTGAATCTGCACGAAGTGTTTCATGTGTCGTAGCTCAGGAAGTATGTACCTAATCCATCACATGTTATCCAGAGGGATGAAGTGCAAATTCGTGACAACCTTACGGTGGAGACTTTACCTTTGAGGATTGAAGATCGTAAAACAACTAAGAGGCAAGGAGATACCTCTTGTGAGAGTAGCTTGGGGAGGAGCTGTTGGTGGAAGTGTCACCTGGGAACTGGAGAGCAAGATGCGGTAAGCATATCCAGAGTTATTTCATTCAGGTAAATTTTCGAGGACGAAAATAAAATAAGTGGGGGAGAGTTGTAACTCCTCAATTTTTATAAATTATTTTTATGAAATAATATGGAGAGTTTGGGGTATATTTGGGATAATAATTAAAGAATTATTTTGTTTTTTAATAATAATATGATAATGAGGTGGTATATTATTATAATATTGTTATTTAAATAATAAAACAATTAGTTGGAGGTCTAAGGGGCAAAGGTGTAAATTGATTATGTTATGAAAAGTGAGAACACGATACAATTCTCATTATCGTGCATTTTGACGAAGAACAGAGAGCTCTGGAGAAAAGGGAGAAGAAGAGGAAAATCAAGGATCGTAGAGTTCTAAGGTCAAGAGCTCGAGAAAGCTTCGTTCAATTTCAAGGTAAGGGGGAAGAAAGGGTTTTATATTGGTGATCTAACATAGAAGGGTAATTGGGAGATCCTTACTTCCTTAGGGTTTTATGAATGATGATTGGAATTGATGAAATTGTGTTGTGTTTATGAATAAATGATGATTCTTATTTATGTTTGTGGTTTGATGATGAATTGTTGTGTATGTGTTGTATTATGAGGGTTAGGATATGTTGGTTAGGGAGAATAGAGCAGTTGGAGAAGATGAAGAACCTTATAAATTTTCCCTATGTTGATTCATAAAAAGTTAGGCTAATGATAGATTGATGTTAGAGGTATAAATTGGTAATAGACATGTTAATTGGACTAATTTGGATCCTAAAAGTGAAATAAAATGAACTGAGTTCATGCTGGTGTGAGAGGGGAAAGAAAAGGGAATTTTATACGAAAACTGACTTTTCTGGTACAGGTCTCCTGACACGGGCCGTGTCCCACGACACGGGCGGCTGTGTCAGGCCACGGGAATAAGAATTGAAGGGATTTTTGGGAGAATGAGCTTCAGAGGGTGTGACACGGGCCGTGTCACACAACACAGGCGGCAATGTCACCCTTCTGTCTTTTGGGGAAAGTTGCGTTTTTAAGGTGCGTGTCCCACACCACCTGACACAGGCCGTGTTAGGCCCCTGTAATTGGAAATTTGGCGACGTCTTAATCCGGAATCGTCCTGTTCTTTTAGTTGAGGTTTGTACCGTTAGTTTAAGGCATTCAAAATCATGATTAGTAGTAACCATAGGACCTGACAATTAACAATTAGTAAATGAGATTATGTGACTATTTTTAATTGTATGTAATTGTTAATGTGTTTGATATAATTGCATGATGGATTAAATGATAACTGATGGAGATCTTGAAGATTGTAATGGCATGATTGTATTCATGTGTGTTTGTGATATTGTATGTGTAATCGAGTCTGCATATGCATACATTTGGTGGAATAATCATGTCTCGGATGGAGCGTTAGTGATTATTAGAATTCATTGTGAATCGATGTCTAGGGATGACCGTGTCTCAGTAGGAGTGTAAGCGATGCATCCGGTCTGAATCGATGGACATTTGATGAAGTTGGTACCGCATTTTTGCATTGTGTATTGAGTCACATTGCATTGATATGAATGAATGATTGATGTTGTATGTTATGATTGGTGTGTGTGAATTACTCCTTCATATATGTTAATTGGACCGTTATTATATGAAATTGTTTCTCACCCCTTTGTTTGTTTTGTGGCGTTTGTACTTCTCCAGAAGTACAGATAACCCAGGTACCTGAGAAGTGCTTGGTGTTGCTTGATCGAGTCCTAGGAGCTCTTATACGTAACGGGAATTGGGGAGTTACCACTTGTTTTATGTTATGTTTTCAAAACTTTGTTTATTTACGTATCCGTCTCAGAAAACTAAAGGAACTCTTTTAAGTCATTGAATTATTATGTCTTAGGTACTTGAATGTTAAAACGATTCATTTCCGCTACTTATGAATAAATGAAACATTGTTTGGTTTTTGAAATGTAACTACTCACTTTGTGAATTAAACTCTGATTTGTTTGAAAACTTGTATTATTTTTGAAAATGGGAAAAGTGGGTGTTACACCGACAGCGATTGTGACCTGGATAGCTGGGTGCGCCAATGCATCCTGGGTGAAGAATTGGTTCGCGGAAGATATCATCCAAGTTACTTCCCCGCCAGAGTAATATTCTTGGTTTTTTCGATATCATATGCATGTCAAGCCCTACACTCTACCCAAGATGCATGGATCCATTTTTAGGGCCTCCCTTGCATTTGTTTGCAATGTTACTTTATCATGAATAAAAGGACATTTTTCATTCAAAATTGTATTCACTTTCTTTCAGTTTTTTAAAAATTTTCACAAAAACAATAAAATGGCAATGTTTTTATTTGTTTTTTTTTATTTTCCGTAAAATTGAACTCTGAAATAAGCACATCACTTGTGTAGAATTAATCACCCGGATTCCTTTGATTACAATCTTGCTATGACTGAGTATGATTTCGATAATCCTATCTACCAAGCTGATGAAGGGGTTGAAAAAGACTATGAACTACCCGAGGAATTAGCCAGGTTACTGAGACAGGAGGAAAGCGTTATTCAGCCTCATCAGGAGGATGTTGAAGTTATTAACCTTGGGTCCGAGGACATGGAAATAAAGATCAAGATCGGGGCAGGGCTGCAAGCCAGTGTTAAAGAAGAGCTGAGTGGTATGCTGCGAGAATGTGTGGACATCTTTGCTTGGTCATATCAGGATATGCCAGGTTTGGATACAAACATTGTGATGCATATGCTACCATTTAAAGAGGACTACCCTCTAGTCAAGCAGAAGCTTCGAAGAACTTGTCCTGACATGGAAATGAAAATCAAAGAGGAAGTTTAGAAGCAGTAGGATGTCGGGTTCCTTGTTGTAACTAATTACCCACCCTGGGTAGCTAAGATTGCACTAGTACCTAAGAAAGACGGAAAGGTCCGGATGTGTGTTGACTACTGAGACTTAAACAGAACAAGCCCGGAAGATGATTTCCCATTACCTCACATTGATGTATTGGTTGACAACATGACTCAGTTCTCGGTGTTTTCCTTCATGGATGGATTCTCCGGTTATAACCAGATAAAAATGGCGTCGAAAGATATGGAGAAAACAACATTCATTACCCCTTGGGGTACGTTTTGCTACAAAGTGATGACCTTCGGATTGAAGAATATCGAGGCAACGTATCAACGGGCTATGGTGACACTCTTCCACGATATGATTCACAAGGAGATAGAGTGCTACGTGGATGACATGATTTCCGAGTCTAGAACTGAGGAAGAATATCTGGTTAACCTCAAGAAGTTGTTTGAGAGACTGAGGAAATTTCGTCTGAGGTTAAATCCGAACAAGTGCACTTTTGGAGTGCATTCTGGGAAACTGTTGGGTTTCATAGTGAGTCAAAGAGGGATAAAGATCAACCATGCTAAAGTAAAGCTATTCAAGAGATGCATGAACCGCGAACAGAAAAAGAAGTACGTGGTTTCCTAGGTAGATTGAACTACATTTCACGGTTCATATCTCACCTTACAGCCACCTGTGAACCAATTTTCAAGCTTCTAAGAAAAGAACAGGCGGTTAGATGGAATGACGATTGCCAGAGGGCTTTCGAGAAAATTAAAGAATATATGCAGGAACCTTATATCTTAATGCCTCCGGTTCCAAGGAGGCCATTCATCATGTACTTGACAGTGCTTGAAGGATCTATGGGGTATGTTCTAGGCCAACATGACGAGTCTGGTCGAAAAGAGCATGGAATATACTACCTTAGCAAAAAGTTTACCGATTGTGAGTCAAGATATTCACTGCTCGAGAAAACTTAATGCGATTTGGCATGGGCTGCTTGCCGACTAAGACAATATATGTTGACCCACATAACCCTGCTCATTTCAAAGATGGATCCTGTCAAGTATATCTTTGAGAAACCAACATTGACCAGAAGGGTTGCACGTTGGCAGATGGTACTGACCGAGTACAACATTCAATACACTTTGCAAAAAGCCATCAAAGGAAGTGTGCTCTCAGACTATCTTGCGTAGTAGACTCTTGAGGATGACTATCAATGCATGAGATTTGACTTTCCTGATGAGGACATTATGTACCTCAAAGCCAAGGACTGCGAGGAACCACTCCCAGAGGAGGGGCCTGACTTTGAGTCCAAATGGAGTTTGATGTTTGATGGGGCTGCCAATATGAATGGGCGCGGAGTTGGTGTTGTACTTATTACTCCTGAAGGTGTCCATTTTCCCTTCGCCGCCAGAATAAATTTTGGCTGCACCAACATGAAATGGAGTACAAAGCTTGCATCATGGAAATAGAGGAGGGTATTAATCTCAAGATTAAGACCCTCGATATATTCAGAGATTTAACTCTCGTAATCAACCAGATTACTGGCAAGTGGTTTACATATGAACCTCACTTAATTCCATACAGGGATTAAGCGAGAAGACTATTGATGTTCTTCACAACAGTAAAGCTCAAATATGTACCACAAACCGAGAATCAGTTTGCCAACGCATTGGCCACACTCTCTTCAACTATCAAAGTGTTATGTTGGAACTATGTCCCCAATATTGACATATCAAGGCTTGATATACCATCATATGTGTTTGCTACCGACGCAGTATCCGATGAAGGACAAGGAATACACCCAGCTGGGGCATCTTCCAACGACAAGAAGACTTTGAGGCGACTTGTTGCAAGTTTCTTCTTAAATGCTGACGGTGTGTTGTTCAAGAGAAACTTTGACATGTGTCTCTCCCGGGATTTTCATCCTAGTACAAATGCGAAAGTGGCACGGAAAAGGCAGATTCGCCAGCCAAGCATTTTTATCCCGAAGGAACGGGAAAGGTAATGCTGCACAAACCTGGGGAAGAAGGAAAGGACAAGGCCTTACAAACCAAAGATCTGGGTTTGGGAGTCGGTTACGACTTGGGAAGGTATTAGCACCCAGATCGTCCTCCATACTCGATGTGATCCATGATTGTTTGTCTGTTTCAAAGGGTGTCGTACCCCGAAAAATACGACCTTACGCGATCCGAAAGGACGGAGTCGCACGCTGGACAGACTGAAGAGTCGCCACCTAATTCTATTTATTCCCGAAGAGGGAAAGAGAAGATATAGATACAACCCGAGAAGAGAAGGATGAGGACAAAGGTCAACGGAACCATTGCCTGGGTTCGGGAGTCGGTTATGCAGGGGAAGGTATTAGCACCCCCTACATCCATCGTACTCGATGGGAACCATCTAAGTTATCACTCGCGAAAGGATGTCTATGCTTAAACGGATTGCTTGCTAGAGGGAAATGAGTTGAATTATAAGTTAGATTGGACCTAGGTGCTCGGCAAGGATTGCGATCCTCGTGCCTACGTACTCCCGTGTGCAATGGGAAAGTCAGAGCCTCGTAGTTCGGCCTACTACTGGTAATGGTTGTTTGATTTTATTACCTTTCTTAGATGAAAAGGTTTAGGAGTTGAAATGCACTAAAGACTATGGATAGTTTATCACGTCCAACAAGACGAGCGTCTTGCGTCGAAATAATCGGAGCGAGTAACGAGAGCTCGTTATCCTCCTTTCTACCGCTTAAGGCTCGTGGCGTACAAATCTTCTCGTTTTTATTAAAGTGTTTTATTTCCTAAGACCGCTTGACGTTGGATCAAGGGTTTGGATCTAATCAAAACGTTTTGGTTTTTGAGGTTAAAGGGTAAATGCAAATGGAGTTTATTTTTGTGGTTTGTTAGCGAGGCACGAAGCGCTCGGCTCGCAAAGTAAGGTGGATCCTAATAAACGAAACAAAATAAAAAGGTGCGAGTGTGCAAGTGCAATCGCTTGGCGTTGGACCAAGGATTCATAATTATATAAAATACAGAAAATAAAGTGCGTACAAAGTAATGGGAGAGGGATACAAAATAAATACATGGGATTGCGAGAAATAAATGGTATCATTGTAGTTTGCCCAAGAGGAAGCGTGTGTGCAGTGTTTTTGAACTATTCGAAGGTGTTCGGCCTGTTAATCGGAAACAACTATTCGAAGGCGTTGGACCTTTTAATCGAGGACAACTATTCGAAGGCGTTGGACCTTTTTGGGACGCGTCGAAATTTAGTTCGTGAACTACCTTAAAATCGATTCAAAATTGGAATCATTTTATATGGAGTCGAAACGTAATTTTTTAAAATGCGGAAAAAAATAAAATTGAATTGCAAAAATAAATAGAATACTAAATACAAATAAACAAATAAATTAAATAATATTGAGAATAATGAATAAAATAAATTAAATTATATTACAAGTTTTTGTTCAAAATAAAAATAATAGGATAAAATAAAATAATAAAAAAGAGGATCTCATATTGACCGAACATCACCGATTTAACGAAATCGGGCGAATATCGGCCTTTTATCAAGTCATACGCCCAAGATAATAAAAACGAAAAAATGAAATAGAAATGACAATAAACCTAAAGTTCAATCCAAACAAGATTTTTTAGAAAATAACACTAAAGTATGAAGAATAAAATTAAAACTAAGAATATTAACAAGAAAACTAAATAAACTGAATCTTATAAAAAATACGCTAATTTTAAATAGTTCTTACAAAAAGCCTAAAGGATAGGAGTAATAAATAAATAGATAAATCGTAAACAAAAAGGAGAGGGAGTGCAATATAGTGTTGGTGTGTGTTTGTAGAGCAGATTTAAAGCCCATCAACAGTAAACAACATAACATCTTTTTTTGTAAATTTTTATACCAAAAAAAATCTAAAATAATAGGGGCTATGTGTGAATCAGTGGGTAATGGGGTGGGGTACACCGAATGGGTCAGTGATGGTGTGCCAAACAATGGATCATAGGCTGATCCAAATCCATAAATTATTCTATTTAAAATAAATGAAAATAATGTTATATAAAATATTAATAAAACAAAAAAAAGTGGAATAAGTATCAGAATGTCTCTCTGGAAAAAAAACAGTGTTCTCTCTCTCCTCTATGAGCAAAATCCGCGAAAACAAAACCTACCCTCAAATACCTCACAATGGCGGCGAATCTTCCTTCACAATCGCGTTTCCAGTTTCGCGGCTTCAATCTCAAGCTTTCTCAACGGATTTCGATCGGCGGCGACCTTTCTCAGTTTTGCTTCGCAGGTTCGTCTCTCTCGTTCGGCGCTCTCTCGGTGTGCCTTACGTATGGGTGGCGGTGGTTTCGCCGGATCTCTCTCTGAAATCGTGACTCACGGCGGTGAGAGTTTATGGCTCGGATTTAAGGTTTGGTCAGATGAATTTCGGTGAGGTTTGGTATTTTCGGTTTGCAAAGGGAGTTGTGTTCACGGTGGAGGTGGTTGAAGGGAAGGGTTATGTGCGGCAGTGATGAAGATTCGATGAATTAGTTTGCGTTTTCCGGCGGAAATCATTTACGATTTGCAGATTCAAAAGAAAGAAAGTTTGTGTTTGTTTCTCATCTATGCAGTATATTTGGTTTGGTGATTTTTGTGAGGTTTTGAGGGTTTCACGGTTTGAGTGAGTTTTTGATGGTTGAAGATTCAGTTTCGAGGGTGGTGGTTCGATGATTTATTTATGTGAAAATAGTGGAGGTTCGTTTGGATTTGAGAAAGGTTTTGGAGGAAGAGTGAGGGTGATATGGTTGGTGCGGATTCAGCAGTTTGACAGTGGCTATGTGAGGTGGTTCGGTAAGTTTTTCGGTCTCGGAGGGTCAGCGATGATTTTTTTCATTCTCTGTTCATCTCCCTCGCTGTGTTTGTTTCTTTTTTGGTGAACGAAAGAAGTGTTTGTGGTGGTTGTGTTGCTGCGTTTTGAAGGAAAATAAGGGAGTATGAAGGAAGATTATTTGTGGTTTATTTATGGAAAATGGAACTTGAGGTATGATTTTTGCACAATTTTCTTTCGGCTGTTCCAGCTTAGCAAAAGAGTGATGCAGGCTCTTATTATAGATGAAATTGGTAGGGATAAAATGGGAAATAGTGAGGATAAGGTTGGCGAAAAAAGATTCGCTTTTGCAAATTGCATTTGTTCGTTCCGTTGCTATTGTGGGTGTGCGAGGTGCATCAAGAATTACAGAGATCTGCTGATTTTTTTTATTTTGCAGCTAATGTTGTTGTACGAAAAACAAAACCGTAGCTGGCATGGTGTCACGTGATAAGGAACATACAGGAGGGAGGAAATTGTGATCCTACATTGAAAACGATGGCTTAAATGGCTAGTGTGCAAAACATCACTGATAAACTATATTCATTTTATTTATTTTCAGCCCTTTAATTATTTTTTAAACTCTTTTTTTTTTTAAAATGGATTTGGATAGTAGTATCAATTATGGAAAATGATAACAAAAGGAATATTAATAATTATAATAATAATAATAATAATAATAATAATAATAATCATAATAGACAATAATAATGATAATAATAATAAAAGTGAATAATAATAATAAATAAATAAATAATTAATGGTAATAATAATAGTGCAATGGAAAATTAAAATAGAGATGGTTATAGTAATAATAAAAAGAAAATGAAACATGCTAACAATAATATAAGTAATAATAAAAATAATAGAAAATGAAAATACCAATAAAAACAATAATATTAAAAGGTATTAATGATAACAATAAGAAATAGTTTTTTTTTTAAATTAAATTTTTTTTGAATAATGACTAAATAAATAAAATATTCATGATAATATTAAAGATAAAAGAAGATACGAATTTTTAATTTTAAAGAGAAATAAACACATTGTTTTTTGACTTTTTTCGAATATCACACAGAAAAAATAAAATGGTACATATTTTAAATTTGTTTTGAAATAATGTTTTAGACAGAAAATAAAATGATGCGGGTAGGACAAATTTGGGGTATGACAGTTGCCCCTATCGAATTGGCTTAGACCGAGTAAGATGAACTGACTCGCGTTCAATCTTTCAAGGTATAAGATAATTAGATATTAACAGACCCCGAATTTGTCCGACAAAGCGAGAATTTGTAAAAATAGAAAATGAAATAAACTGGAAACAATGGGTGACACAGCAAGAAACAATTGGCAAAATAAATCACTTATCACCAGAAGATGATAAGGCGAAAGACTGAAAATAAAATCACTTATCAACAGAGGATGTGTTCGCAGTGATTTCTGACGAACAACCTCTGGTTAACCAATCTCTTAGAAAACTGGGTTACTTGCAGGACCAACCAAACAAGTCCTAGGACACATGTGCAATTATTTTGTCGAACTACTCTTAGGGTTGTGAATGATTTGTGATTTGTTTTGTTAATAGTATCAAAATGTTAAATACTTTGAATTTGAAAGTAATATAAAGTTGAAGTTAAAGCAAAAGTAAGAAAAATGGCGAAAGATATAAAACTTTGCAAGAAAGTAAATAAGACTGAAGATAAAATAACTTGATGAAACAAACTTAATGATTTAAATGACTTGAAAACAAAATGGTGTTCAACACATACATTGTTCCAAATATCAGACTCATTTTCTCTCACACTGGGTACTTAGAGTATTTACAGGAATTTGTATAAGTTTTCACCCACACATTCTAAACACAAACTATCCTATTTATATACAAACAAAGTATCTGCCTAGAACGGAAAAATTATAACTAAATGACAAGTGTCAGCCTGCATGTAATTTTCATCTCTGAAACTTCCATGTGTCTAACTGCCAAAGGTTGTAACCTTTGAATTTAAAATTCCTCCCTTTGGTGACGAAACCTTGCACCTCTTCATTTGTCGAAACGTCGAAGAAGAAGAAACTCTTCAAACTTTTACGAACCAGCGGTTCTGTCAAACACCTTCCTTCTGTCGAAATGTCGAATGACGCACTCAGCTTGTCGAACACCCAATTATTAACAGGTTCCCAAACTTGGCTTGCCAGAATACTATTTGCCCCCCTGTCGAAACATTTGAGCTCTTCACCTTGTCAACATCTCTTGAACATCTCCACTTCTTCTTATTCTTCTCTACTGATAATCCTCTCAGCAATAGAAATGACTTCAAATTCCAAAACTCAACATGTCGAAATTATGAGCTTACAAATTGCCCCCCAGCAAAGATGTTTTCGACTAATTTTTTTGGAGAAATGTCCTTTGCTGTCGAAATAACTTCTGACATTATGTCAGTCTCATTAATTATAAAGTGACTTTGTTGAGTCCCAAGGAAACACCATGATTCCAACTTTCTGAAAAAGCGTCTTGTCTAGCCCACGTTTACACAACCTTCCATAACCCTATATTCTAGCTAAATCATGGGTTTCCTACCAACCGTCACCTTTAATCACCACCATTGATCAAACGCACGTCTCCCATGACCTGAACTGAAAAGTCTTTTCTTTTCTTTTTATTTATTTTATTTTTCTTTTTTTTTATATCCTATCACCTTCTATAAATACCAACTTCTAAAACCTTTCTTCCTTTTACACTCTCAAACTCTTCTTCTCTTTAACAAAGAAAACCTCCATTGAAACCCTCTCAAGCTTTCTGTTACTCCAACCCCAAGCTTTTCATAACAATGGCGCCTCCAAAGACCGTTGCTGACCGTAGTGCCAAAAAAGCAAAGAAGACTGCTGACCCCCCTCCTGCTCACACACTGTCTGGACCCATGCAAGTGCAGCAACAACAATACATCCCAGAACCCCCAAATGAGAGGGAGAAAGCTAGCATCTACAGATCTCAGGTAATGATCCCTATCTCAGTTTCTGGAGTTCACCATGCAATGTTAGGTCCCATCTTTGATCCTAATGCTGACCCAAATCGTTTAAAGGATTTTTATCCTTGTTATTCTGCCTCTAAACCAATAGCTGCTAGTAAGAACCCTAGGTCTGTCGAAACATCATCTAAGAAACCTGAAATTCCCATGGCTTCGACAGAATTAGACTTGTCCTACTTAAATTAAACTAGGATTTTTAGGAGCCCTCCCCTAACAAAAGACCCTTCAGACTATTTAACTTGGTTCACTAGAGTCGAAAAGGTCAAAGAGAAATTCTGGAAGAAGACTGGCATTTACGATCTGATCCAGTTGTTGAAGGAAGGCCCACGCTATTGTCAGAATATGTTGTTGGCCTCTTTGTATTTCTGGGATAGTACCTACAACAACTTCCATCTCCCCTGTGGTATGGTTACTCCTACCCCTTTCGACATAGCAGCCATCACTGGCTTCAGTCCCTTAGGAGAAATTTTTAATCCTGAGCACCTAAATAAAGATCCCATAGGATTCGACACCAAGCACGCTGGCTATTCCGTATTCATTGCTCATCACCAAGGCGAAGACATTGAGGAAGTATCCGACAGAGAACATATTGCCTTTCTTACTCTGTGGTTAGCCAAGTTCGTCTTCTGCACTAGGTCACTCCAGGTTGCCAGAAGCTATATCATCATGGCTAATCAACTTCATAATGGAGTTGCATTTTGCCTAAGTGAATTGCTTCTGGCAAATCTCTATGAATCTCTGAGTGAGAGTGTGAGTAACTTAAAAACCCTCAAGGACAAAGGAACCATCAGTCTCACAGGCCCCTTCTGGCTCTTACAGTTATGGCTGAACGCAACCTTCGAAGCCTGCATCCCTATCAAGATGCCAGTTGACGAAGAAGAGGTGAAAGACAGGCGCGTCGAATGGCCTAGGTTAGTCCAACTAACACCTACTGACGAAAACATAGGTATTCGACAAGCCTTCACTAGTTATATAATGATGTTCGCCAAACGTTACAAGTTCACCCCATCCATGGCACCCTTTGCCAACAGGACTGTGGGTCCCAGATGGTTCACAAGACAACTCCCAGTGGAAAACCAAAAAGAAGAAGACTCCTACATATCCATCTGGGAGGCCTTCCTTATGCCAAGACACCTTTTCTCCCATCACAGTCTCAACAACACTAAAGTTTCTCTCATTGTATATCAACCTAATCTGGTGGCTAGGCAATTAGGGCTAACACAGACGAAGACAAAACCAATCTACCACAAGAAAGGCTCCATTCTGTTCTACAACTCATTTCAAAATTTTGAGAGAAGTCTGGAATTGTACAACAAGTTTTTTGACGCATCTTTGGAAGTCTTCCCAACCATATTTCGACCAAACTTCTTATGCACTGAAGACTTCGATGTTTGGTGGAAGGAGTATTATATTAACAAATTCTTTGACGTAGCAACTTTCAACACTCTTCTGACGAATGCCTTTGCTTTTGTGCAGGATAAGAAGAAGAAAGGTACAGATAAGCATATCAAAGAAATTCAGAAATTTCAAAAATATTTTGAAACTATTTACAGGCCCAATGATCTTCGTCGAACCATAGGCGAAGCAACAGTGACTTTAAAACAAAAAATTTCAGAAAAGTTGGACAGGTTGGGGGTGCCTTCATACATTCCACCACATGCACGTTACAACTTTTCCTATACTTCATTTCCCCCAAAGTTTCCCTCACTCCCTTCTGTAGAATTTGGTGTGGCTTTATGCCCTCCATTTCCAGATTGGTTTGTGTGTGGATCTCACTTAAAGCTGCTTCGCGAGTCCAGCAAAAAACTTGCCGAACGTGTGGTTCCGACGAAGTATTATTTGGGCAACTTCACTGGGCACCTTCATGTTGGAATAGAACATGTCAGTATGGAAGAACCTATTCTTGAAGGTGTCGAAGAAATTAAATTCCTCTTCCTGTTTCTAACTCTTTTTATGTTTTATATCAATGTTCATCCAACTCTTTCTCTTTCAGCTGTTAGAATCATCAAGAAAACTCCTGGTGAAGGGACTTCGTCCAAACCAGTCGAAAAATCACCCGTAGCTGCTAAAAAGGTTTCGACCAATAAAGAACACCTCACTCTTCTTATTTTATATATGTTTCAATATTCTCTATACTGAATACGTTTTCTTTTTGCATACCTCAGGCAACTCGCACACCAGCCAAGAAAAGAAAACAAGAAGAAAATGAGGTGAGTGTCGAAGAGTCTGAGGATGAATCTCCTGAGCCTCAACCTCTGAAAAGAAACAAAGGCATGAGAATAAAGACAGTGGCCTCCCAGAGATCCATAGTTCATAGACGAACTCCTCCTGCTAGTCCAACCAACAAATTCCCTTCAAGAAGTGAGAAGAGTGGGGATTCAAGCACTCACACTGAGATCCCTCAGGTATTAATTTTCGATTGACAATATTCATAGTCTTAACTGCATTGTTTTTGTTATTTTATTTTAAACTTCCCTTTTCTGTTTTCTTCAGGTTATCATTGATGTCGAAGAAACTTCCAAGGTTCAAGAAGAAGTTATTCCTTCTGACTCTGAGAAGACTTTAGCTGAAAGGCTTCAAGAAGAAGCCACTCCAGATGCTGGTGTCTATGGCCCTCAGACCTTCAGTGATTTAGACATTAGTGATCCTGAGTCTTCTGACAACCATTCTCCTCTCCGTCCAGATTTTACTGTGGAAGAAAAGACTGCCCCAGACCAAGATGCACCACCTCAAGGGCCAATTGATACAACAGACGTTGAAAAGACTGCCTCAGACCAGGATGCACAACCTCAAGGGCCAACTGATACAACAGAGGCTGATAAGGAAACTGTCGAAGAAGAGGATGATCTGTCGAAGCAACCAGACACAAACTTGAACCCTGGAGGAAGTACCCAAACTGTTCCTACTCCAACAGAAACTCCAGCAGAAACCCCTTTAAATACGGGTTCGACAAGCTTTTCACATGAGGAAATTGAGAGTTTGAAAGTAAGAAAGCCTCTGGAATATCTAAAAGCTTTACTCAGCTCCAGGTACAACTTCCAAGATTCTTCCCACAACAGCTCGACAGCTTCAGGGGCTACTTCTGAAATTCGACCCATCAGTGTTATCATGGCTGAGATTATGGCAAAAATCCTTGGGGTGGACCTATTTGAGACTCTGGCTGAAAACCCCTCTGCACAATATGACTTGAAGAAACTCCTAAAACAAGCCAATCTCCTGGAGGCTTCGACTGAAGAGAGTCGTCTGGTGATGGACCTGATGTCTATGATTGATTCTGTAAGTGCTGACTTGGTTCGTCAAAAAGAATTTTCTCAGAACATCACAGCCAAATCTGAGAAACAAGTCTCAGAATGGAATGTTGTAGCCTCTTCGACAGAAAGAATCTCAGAGCTAAACAAGCTTTCTGAAGATTACTCTAAAGCCGCTGCTGAGTGCGAAAACAACATCCAGGCTTATCAAGCTCAGATTGCTGAACTTCAGAAGAAGATCCTCCAAGAGAAGGAACGTCAAGCCAGCCTCCAACAGCCCAACCAAGAAGAAATTGTCAGGGAGCTTCAGAAAGGTCTTCAACATGCCGAAACAGCCCAACAACTCCACAGAGAAATTGACGAACTAACTGTTAGCAAAAGTCTCTGCGAACGTCGAATTCAGCTTCAAAAGAAGAAATTTGACGAACTCAAAGCAACTTTCCTCCAACAGTAGTTTGTAATAAAGAAAAAAGAAAAGGAAATTTTATTACTTTAAGCATTTCAGCATTTTCATATGTAATGTTACTTAACGCCATCTGTTTGGCAAAGACAATCTTTTGTTTGCAATTTTATTCTATTCCTATTTTTATTTCTTGCAATGTTGGCTTATACTTCTTCAAATATTTGCCATTTATTTTCAGCACTCTCCTATCTTTTTCCATTTCTTCGACCTCATATGCACCATTTGAAAAAACTCTTAAAATTTTGAAAGGTCCTTCCCATTTAGGGGACTATTTTCCCATCAATCTATCTTTCTTCTCCATGGGCAAAATTACTTTCCAAACTAAATCATCAACTAAAAAGGCTTTAAATTTTACTTTCTTATTGTAAAACTTTTCGACTCTTTCTTTCTGCCTTCTTATCAACTCCAAAGCACGTAACCTCTCCTCATCCAAATCAACTAACTCATCCATCATCATACTCCAATAAATTTCAGATGGAATTTCATGATGTCTTTGAATTCGTATTGATTGTAAATAGATTTCGACTGGTAATACTGCTTCGTGTCCATAAGTCAACTTAAATGGTGTAGAATTAGTTGCCTCTTTAGGAGACGTTCGACAAGCCCAAAGGATTTGATCCAGAGTCTTGTGCCAATTTCTAGGTTTTTTACCCACTTGCTTCTTTATTAGATTTATCACCACTTTGTTGGCTGCTTCGACCTGTCCATTTGCTTGGGCATAATAAGGCGTCGAAGTTAGCAACTTAAAACCCTGTCTCTTTTGCAAATGCCTGCATATTTCTTCCAGTAAACACAGATCCTTGATCAGTGGTTATAGTCTCTGGTATTCCAAATCTATAAATTATATGTTTCTGGATGAAGTCTATAACTGCTTCCTGATCTACATTCGTTAGTGGTATGGCTTCAATCCACTTAGTGAAGTAGTCTACCCCAACTAAAATGTACTTCTGCCCTTTTGAAGAAGCTGGTCGAATTTCACCAATCAAATCTAAAGCCCAACCTCTGAATGGCCAAGGCTTTATGATGGAATGTAACTCATTTGCAGGCACATGAGGTATACCTGCATGAATTTGACATTCTTGACATCCCTTTGCAAATTCGACACAATCCTTCAACATTGTTGGCCAATACATCCCCTGTCGAAATAGTAACCATTTCATCTTGTGCCCTGCCTGGTGTGCACCACATGCACCACTATGCACGTTCGACAAAGCTATATAAGCTTCAGTCTCTCCTAAGCACTTTAGTAAGACTCCATCTGCAGTCTTTTTAAACAACTCATTTCCAAAGAGTACATAACTTAAAGCTCTATACTTTATCTTTCTTTCGACTGTCTGGTTTTGATTTTGTAAATAATCCTTAATAGGTTTTCTCCAATCTCCTACCCCTGGATCATCTACATTGAAAATTTCAAAATTTTCTTCATCACCAAACCCCAATCTTATGGTCTCCAAATCAGATGAGGACAGTCTAGTGGATAATACCTTTCCTCTTACTTCGACAACTTTCTCCAGGTTTTCCTTCGACACTCTGTAGCCTGATGCTAGTTGAGCCAAATCATTTGCTTCCTGATTTTCTAATCTAGGAATGTGTCTAAAGGCTGCACTGTCGAATCTCTTGAGGAGTCTGTTGGCTATCACAAAATACATGATCAAATTCTCTTTGACACATTTGTATTCTTTCGTCAATTGTTTTATTACCAATTCAGAGTCACCCATTATTTCGACCTCTGTTGCCCCCAATTCCAACAATATTTCAAGTCCAGCAATTAAAGCTTCATATTCTGCTTCATTATTTGAACAACAACCTTCTATTTTGTACTTGAACTTTGTTGGAATTCTATTGGGAGAAATAATTAATATCCCAACACCTGTTCCATTCTTATGACTGGAACCGTCGAAATATAATCTCCAAGGTTCTCTTTCGACATATTTTATTTCATCCCCAACTATGGAGTGGTCAACTATAAAGTCAGCCACCACTTGTCCTTTGACAGCTTTTAGAGGCATATATTTCAAAGAATACTCAGTCAAGGCCAAAGCCCATTTTCCAATTCGACTATGTAGAATAGATTTAGACAACATATGTTTTATTACGTCGAAATGAGAAGATATATATACATCAATGGGTTTTATATAATGTTTTAACTTTGTACAAGAGAAATATACACATAAACATAATTTCTCTATCATACTATATCTAGTTTCAGCATCATTTAAGACTCTGCTGAGATAATAGATGGCTCTTTCGACGCCATGTTCATCTTCCTGACAAAGCATTCTTCCCAATGTTCTGTCGGATGCTGAGATGTAGAGCCTCATACTTCTTTTTCGACAAGGAGACATTAAAACTGGAGGACTTGCTAGATATTCCTTTATCTTGTCGAAGGCATCTTGTTGTTCTTTCCCCCAAGTGAAGCCCTCCTTCTTCAGTCGAAGTAGAGGTGAGAAGGCTTGTGTTTTTCCACTAAGGTTGGAAATGAACCTTCTAAGAAAGTTAATTTTCCCTAGTAGAGACTGTAATTCCTTCTTTGTCGATGGCGCTTTCGCTTCCATTATGGCCTTGGCTTTGTTTTCATTAATTTCAATCCCTTTCTTGTGGACCACAAAGCCTAAGAAGTCACCTGCCTGCATACCAAAAGCACATTTAAGGGGATTCATTTTTTAAACCAAACTTCCTCATCCTTTCAAAGGATTGTCGAAGATGGTCAATATGGTTTGAGCCTGAGGCAGATTTAATCACGATATCATCTATATAAATTTGCATAAATGTTTCAATGAAATCATGAAAAATAGAATTCATTGCCCTTTGGTAAGTAGCTCCAGCATTTTTTAAACCAAAGGGCATGACTACCCACTCATATGTTCCTATTGCTCCTGGACAACGAAAAGCTGTTTTTGGAACATCTTCTTCAACAATGAAAATCTGGTTATAACCAGAATATCCATCAAGCATACTTAAATACTCATGGTCTGCTGGAGAATCTACTAACATTTATGCTACTGGCATAGGATATTCATCCTTAGGGGTAGCTGAGTTTAGATCTCTAAAATCAATGCATACCCTAAGTGTGCCATTTTTCTTAATCACATGAACAATATTAGCAATCCATTCGACATACCTTGTTGTACGGATGAACTTGCATTTAAGAAGTCTTTCGACCTCCTCTTTTATTTTCGACAGAATTTCAGGTGCGAAGCGTCTGGGGTTCTGCTTTATTGGCTTTTTCCCTTCCAGTATTGGCAACTTCAATTCAACCAAGCTTCTGTCTAAACCAGGCATTTCGTCATAATCCCATGCGAAACAGTCTTTAAACTCATTCAGCAGTTGGATTATTTTGACTCTGAGCTGAGGATCCATCTTGGCACTGATGTAAGTTGGCCTTTTCTCTGCCCCCAGTCCTAGATTGATCTCTTCTAAGGGATCCTGTGCCACCATCTTCATATTGGTTGGGGCTGGATCTTTTTCAAACCCCAAGGGTTCGTCATCATAAATGGCATCAAGTCTTTGATTCTGCCATTCGCCACTAAAGTTTTCTTCAAAACTCTGTCTTGGACCTTGTTCCTCAATGCTTTCTTGAGGGTTTTGTTCTTCGACAACTTGGGTGTTGGCCTTAATAGCCATATTTCTTACTTCGGCCTCAAGGGCCACTTTGAGTTGCTTTTCGGCTACATAAGCCGTAATCCTTTCTATTGTTGATGCTTCAGTCATTTTCACTGAACTCACTCCCCCACCCAGTTGGGTTGACATGGGCTGTTCCCCAAGTGTAATTTGTCTCCCCAATTATTTCTTTATCCCACTGGAAACCATGCGTAAGGTAGAGGTACATGGAACAATATGCGTTGTCAGAGGCTGTTAGGTCGAAACCAGCAGGATTGCAAGGTGCTATGTGGGCCAAGTTCTTGTCGAAGTTACGACTAGTGACATTATTCACATCAGCCATGAAATAACTTTGGTCTGCTTCTATGTTTTCGACAATCCCATCTGGCCTCCAGATTGCTATCCTTTGATGCATGGAGGATGGTACAACCCCAATTCCATGGTTCCACTCTCTTCCCAACAACATGTTGTAATTTGCTTTTGATGCTATCACCACAAACATTGTAGGCCTGGTAATGGATCCTACAGTCAGGTTCAATTGTATTACCCCCAATGTTGTCCCTACCTTACCTTCATAGTTGGACAACACCATGTTATGAGGCTTGGTGTCTGAGTCATCTTTTCCAATCCTCTTTATCATATAATGAGGAATTAGGTTCACAGCTGCTCCTCCATCTATCAGGATTTTGTTGACACCCACGTTTTATACTTTTCCTTTTATGAACAGAGGCTTTAAATGAGCCTTCATTGCATCATCTGGCTTTTCGAAGAAAGCATTTTGCTCTTCGACACAGCCATTATTCATTATGTAGTAACATACAAGCTTAAGCCCTATACTATCATCTGCCATATCATCCTCTTCGTCTTCGACTTCCATTATCCTGTCATAGTCTCTGGGCAATACAGAAACCACATTGCAAGTTACGTCGAAGGACGCATCAGACTCTGAACTGAAGTCATCAGTAACTTCTTCGTCCTCTGGCATTTTGTTGTTTGTTTTCTGCATTTCTGTTGTGTCACTAGATTTATCTTTCTGTTTTTTTTTTCTTTCGTCAGAGCTTTCCCTTTGCTTATTGTCTGCACACACTTGCTTGGCTCAGCTTTATTCTCACCAATCCTTTTTTGTTCTACAGTTTCTTTTTCAATTCTCTTCTGCCTTTGGAATCTTCTCCATTGGGACCTGGACATAGGATTCTTCACTTTGTAGTTTTCAGAGACGTACTTTGGCTTTGCTTTTTCTGCCTCCTTTTTTACTTCTATTGAGGCACCCCTGTTCACTTCAAAACTCTTCCATCTCTTCTGACCTTGGGCATCCCTTATAGGTTGAACCCATTTGTCATTGTTCGGTTTGTTGGATGGTTTATAGGTGCTGTAACGTCTTTCTCCCATTCCTTGGATATGATGCTCCCTTCTTCTTGGGTCGAACCTTTCATTCCTGATTGGTGGGACTGCCCCTCAGTTTCTTTTCCTTTGGGTCTTTTCTACTGCTTCTAAGTCATCAGCTGCTTTCCTGTCGAACACAGCGCTGCATCTTGGGCAAAGCATAACTTCTGCATTCTTCCTCTGGCACTTCTGGATGAATTCGACAAGACTTTCGTTCTCTTCTTGGTAAACCAGCTTCTGATGCTTCTCCTGATGTTTCTTTCCCTTGTTGGTGTCTGGTCTTATCTTTTGAGTGACTTCCACCATATGAATCCCTGCATTCTGTTCACTTGAGATTTTTAATTTGTTCATTTTTTCGACTAACATCATTTCCTCAGGGATATTCTCCTCTAACTGATTCACACTGCCTTTTGGGTGTAAGCCCTCATAGATGTATTTGCAGCATTGTGCAACACCTTCGACGGAATATTTTTTAGTTTTGATGGTACTTCTGTTTATTGGTTCGACAATGTGGTCATTGTCAGCAGTCTCTGGTCTTTTGATCTTGTCCTGGCTAAGGCCTCTAGTGGCCTCTTTTTGGACAATGAGGGCTTTGTTATCTTCCTCCTCCTCATTATTTTTGAAAGAATCTCCCCATCCTGTGGGTTTGATTTTGCTGATGTCGGTTTTGGAGCTTGGTGGTGCTGAATATTTTACCATGAAGTCAAACTTCCCACTGGGTTCTCCTAGAGTGTCCCAAATCACCCCATGCTCAGCATCTCTTTTATAGCTTTTCTTGTCGAAGCTTCTGCCCACCTTGACTGTATTTCTTCCGTCGAAAGCTTCAGTAGTTTCAATGGCGTTCTCCCTGTCGAATTCTTCAGAAGCTTTGACTTCTTCCTCAGTCTGGTCAGCAAGGTCATCAGCCCCTTCCACCACATTTACATGGGTGTCGAAACCTTCAGCAGCCTCTATCATGGTGAAGTTGAAACCTTCTATAACTTCTACCATTTCAAAACTTTCCTCAGCCATGATTTCCATTTCGACCACATTCACCATTTCTGGTTCAGCATAGTTGGCCTTCACAACCTGCATGGGATTGGAGTCAATCCTCATCTGTTGCTTAGCTTTGTCTCCAAACTTCAACCTTCCATTTTGGATTGCATTCTGGACAAGATCCCTGAAAAGGTAACATTGAGAAGTTTTATGACCCAAGAAATTATGGTATTTGCAAAAACCTCTCTTTTTCTGTTGGTCTACAGGAGGCTCCTTAGTGCCTGCTGGTTTTATTAACTGACCATCTTTAACTAATAAATCAAAAATTTCATCACATTTGGTGATGTCGAATGTGTAGGTTCTTTTAGGGAACCTGTCATTCTTTTCCCCTTCGACTGGATTTTTTCCATTTGACGGGGCTAAAACTTTACAGGAATATGGAGGGCCTTGTTTTAGTTCTGCCAGATCAATTTCTTGCTGGTCGAAAATGACTGGTTCGTTTTCGTCATAATCATCTTCCTGAACTATTCCTACATAGGCCACTCTTTCCTTCTTGTTTTTATTTGATCTAAATTTTTCATTCTTTAGCCTTTCTATTTGCCTTACTCTATCTGCTAGTTGTGCCATGTCTCTCAAGTACTGGGTATCTAGTTTTTTCCTTATGGAATAATCCAGACCCCCTGCAACCATTTCGACTAATTCTTGTTCCGGCACTTGTGTAAAGCATCTGGCCTTTAACAATCTAAACCTATTCAAATAATCATCTATAGGTTCAGAGAATTTTCTTTTGACACTTGCTAATTCTTTCAAACTTATCTTAGTTTGTCCCATATAGAATTGTTCGTGGAACAATCTTTCTAATTGGGTCCATGTAAATATTGAAGTTGCAGGTAGAAAAGTAAACCAAGTGAAAGCATTTTTTGTCAGAGAACTTGGGAAATATTTCATCCTTAAGTTCTCATTATTAGAAATCTCTCCCGCCTCTATCAAGTAATGCGCTACGTGTTCTATGGTGGACTCACTAGTATCCCCTGAGAATTTGGTGAATTTGGGGACTTTCCACCTTGGTGGTAATTCTTGTTGCAAAACATATTCAGACAAAGGGGAAGTATAACTAGGCCTTTGTAATCCTACGTTCACTCCATTTTGAGCCATTATTCTCTCAACCATGGTTGCAATATTGTTTTCGACGGGCAGGTGGTTGTAACGCATTCTCTGCTATAATATTTCATCAGCATTTTGGTTTCTTTGGACTATTATTCTTCTAGGTTCCTGTCGAATGGGTTCTTCTACATGGGGTTGTTCGACTATTACCTCCTGGGCCCTGGTATTTTCTTGAGGGTTTCCTAATGGCCTTTGGTTTATAGTAAGTTCCTCTTCGACAGGCCTATTGGCAGGATTTTGGTTCAATTGCATTCTTTGCTGTGCTTGAGGGACTCCAAAAAAGTCAGCAATGCGTGCCATCTGTTCTGCCAATATCTGGTTTGTTTGGGTAGTATTTTGTATTAAAGGATTAAACACTTCCCCCATTTTTTGCGTCAATGCTTGCACCATATCATGATTGCTTTCATCCATCTGTTGACGAATTACTTGTGCAGAATGGTTTGTCATAGTAGGCATATGGAGTCCTGGTGGAACTTGATTTAACCTACTTCCATTTCCACCATATCCTGATCCTTGCAATGGTGAAGACATTTGAACCATATCATCAGAAAATAATGGTGACGAATTATGTAAGCTTGCCATCATTGAAGTTGGCATTCCATATGGTTGTTCTCTCCCAGACAAGGGCATGGTAAAATTAGTAAATGGCCTAAAGGCGTTTCCTCCAGGGGGAGGAGTTCCCATAGGCCTTGAGTGCCCCATGGTGGAAGAACTAGGCACATTTTGGGACCCTGAACCCGTTGGTATCGAATCCACTAATGGAGGCCTAATCTGTTCTAACACAGGGCCAGAAACTGCTACTCCTTCTGACGAAGGGATAGGATTGGAAACTGGAATGGTTTCGCTAGGATTGTTTGAAGCATTTGGCAAGTTAGCCATCCTTCTTCCTCTTGTTCTCTTTGGTCTTTCTACGTCGGTTACGGCTAGTTTACCACTTCTAAGAATCATACAACGCAACAAGGAACAATTTGTCTAAGAGGGTTCTCTATTAATTCTTATTAACTGCACTAGTCCCACTGGGCGTGCCAATTTGTTCGCAGTGATTTCTGACGAACAACCTCTGGTTAACCAATCTCTTAGAAAACTGGGTTACTTGCAGGACCAACCAAACAAGTCCTAGGACACATGTGCAATTATTTTGTCGAACTACTCTTAGGGTTGTGAATGATTTGTGATTTGTTTTGTTAATAGTATCAAAATGTTAAATACTTTGAATTTGAAAGTAATATAAAGTTGAAGTTAAAACAAAAGTAAGAAAAATGGCGAAAGATATAAAACTTTGCAAGAAAGTAAATAAGACTGAAGATAAAATAACTTAATGAAACAAACTTAATGATTTAAATAACTTGAAAACAAAATGGTGTTCAACACATACATTGTTCCAAATATCAGACTCATTTTCTCTCACACTGGGTACTTAGAGTATTTACAGGAATTTGTATAAGTTTTCACCCACACATTCTAAAAACAAACTATCCTATTTATATACAAACAAAGTAACTGCCTAGAACGGAAAAATTATAACTAAATGACAAGTGTTAGCCTGCATGCAATTTTCTTCTCTGAAACTTCCATGTGTCTAACTGCCAAAGGTTGTAACCTTTGAATTTAAAATTCCTCCCTTTGGTGACGAAACCTTGCACCTCTTCATTTGTAGAAACGTCGAAGAAGAAGAAACTCTTCAAACCTTTACGATCCAACGGTTCTGTCAAACACCTTCCTTCTGTCGAAATGTCGAATGACGCACTCAGCTTGTCGAACACCCAATTATTAACAGGTTCCCAAACTTGGCTTGCCAGAATACTATTTTCCCCCCTGTCGAAACATTTGAGCTCTTCACCTTGTCAACATCTCTTGAACATCTCCACTTCTTCTTATTCTTCTCTACTGATCATCCTCTCAGCAATAGAAATGACTTCAAATTCCAAAACTCAACATGTCGAAATTATGAGCTTACAGGATGATAAGGAAAATAACTGAAAATAAAATCACTCATCAACAGAGGATGATAAGGCGAATAACTGAAAATAAACTCACTTATCAACAGAGGATGATAAGGCAAATAACTGAAAATAAACTCACTTATCAATAAAGGATGATAAGGCAACAAACTGAAAATAAAATCACTTATCATTTAGAGGATGATAAGGCAAATAACTGAAAAATAAACTCACTTATCAAAAGAGGATGATAAGGCAAATGACTGCAAAATAAAATCACTTATCAACAGAGGATGATAAGGCAAACAACTGAAAAATAAAATCACTTATCACCAGAGGATGATAAGGCAAATAACTGAAAAATAAAATCACTTATCACTAGAGGATGATAAGGCAAATAACTGAAAAATAAAATCACTTATCAACAGAGGATGATAAGGCAACAGACTAAAAATAAAATCACTTATCATTTAGAGGATGATAAGGCAAATAACTAAAAATAAACTCACTTATCAACAGAGGATGATGAGGCAAATGACTGCAAAATAAAATCACTTATCAACAGAGGATGATAAGGCAAATAACTGAAAATAAACTCACTTATCAACAGAGGATGATAAGGCAAATGACTGCAAAATAAAATCACTTATCAACAGAGGATGATAAGGCAAACAACTGAAAAATAAAATCACTTATCACCAGAGGATGATAAGGCAAATAACTGAAAAATAAAATCACTTATCACCAGAGGATGATAAGGCAAATAACTGAAAAATAAAATCACTTATCAACAGAGGATGATAAGGCAACAGACTGAAAATAAAGTCACTTATCACCAGAGGACGATAAGGCAAATAAAATTTAAATACGGCCATTGAATCCGCCGAAGAGATGCCTGGAATCTTCGATTGATATGATCCTGACTTCCGCTGGGGACAGGACTGGAAACTTGTGTTGATCCTGAATCCTGAATTATGCACGTATGCTTGATTGTTTTGAAATGGTATTCCATAAAGATGGAGATACGATGCAAATTTTTATGCACTGAGATGTAAGTTGAAAATGTTGGGAATATGAAAAACTGATTTATTTAGGTATGCAAATGATGCACATGTTGTAAATGATTGAAATAAATGATGCTTATGTTGTTGATGATGCATAATGATGCATATGGGCAATTGAAAGGTGTCAGCTTGGTGGACTTTTGGTTTGGTAGTTGCCAATAATGATTGGACTTTGGGTGGGTGGAGGGATCAATTCCCCGACACTCGATCTTCGACGATGTATGATCAGAAGATGGATCTGAAAGCTCCAAGCTGGTGAGCGAAGCGACTTAATTGGCACATGAGAACTGATTTTGCTTTGAATGGTTGCCAATGTCTTAGCAAGATCTGCTTGTCCAGCTGGGGAGACGAGATAGGAAGCTTTGCTCCTTGTTTGCTTTCCCCTGCCTGTAGGGTATCTGAAATAAAATTGATGGGGAAGCTTTGACAATGGCCATGACATGACCTGCCCCTGATTGGATTTGGTAAGCGCCTGCCCCTGATCGAACCTTTAAAGGTGACTTGCCCCTGATTGAGCTGATTTTGAAATAAATTGCCCCTGATTGGGCTGTTGAAGATGGTTTGTCCCTGATTGGACTGCTGAGGTAGTCTTGATTCATGTTGGCAATGAAGTTCAAGTTTCTCTTTTGATTGCCTCTTGTTGGGATTGTACTGATGTCAAGCACTAATTGCAATTAAATTATTCATACAAAAATGGTAGTGTTAATGTAAAGTTCATGTAAGTTTTGAAAAAAGTCAATTTATTTGAATGCTGTGATAGTGTGACGAATGAACCGTTAGTCCAAACGAGGTGTTGATTTAGAAAGTGCGTAAAGGATGCAGCAAGAATAATGTGCAAACGAGATTAGAGATTAGCAAATATATGGGAGTCAATTTACGCAACCCTGTTGGTAGCATGCTTTCAGAATAAACCGCGCCTCAATTAGGTATTTTGAGGGTTGTAACGTGGTCTGGTTAATGGTTTGAGAAATAAAGGATATAAGGCTCAAAGTTTGATTTGTACCCATCCCTTCTTCGTAATGTTCTCCTGTCCTGTGTTCAGTTAACTCTACACATGCATTTTTTTGACTTTGCAAGAGTGAAGATGAAGCTTTAAAGTTTGCTTGAAAATGACAGTCATTTTATTTTGCTGGTGACCTTTTGATTCTTGATTTAGTGGTCACTGATATTTGTTTTTTTGTGCTGAGGATTTGCGTTCCTCTTTTGATTTCTTTTTTTCCGACTAAGTCTCCCTTAGGGTGCTCAACTTAGTGGTTTTCTTTTCTACTTTTTTTGTATTTTGTTGAATATTGTGACTGCCAAGTCATTCATTGATGGTCCTCCGACGGGATGTCTCATCTTGCAATTTGAAGTGTAGTCAAGTTAACTGAACAACTACCCTGCCCCGGGTTAAGCGTAAGGGTTTGTATCCGAAAGAAACTCCTACTTCTAGGCTCGAAGTGGTTGACTAGGGATTAACTCCTTATATCTCTGGTGTTTGGGGATTTGAAAGAAATGTATGTACATCATTGACGAGGTTTTATCCGAAAGCATACCGCAACAGTTATGGGTATTTAGTTTTCATCATCCTCCCTCAAATATTTTCTAATATGAAGTGAGAGAATATTTTTGTGATTTTTGCGATAAATGATAAATAATGAGCGAATGCGAATAAATTGATTCAAAACATGCATAAACATAACATTAACATAACCAAGTATAAACGATAACAATGTTCAGAGCAAATAGTAATTAACAAACATTACAAAACAACAGGAATGCGGAAATAATAAATGGCACTGGCTGCCTTTATTTGAGGAATTGAACTTCTCTTGATTTGAATACTTTAAAGTTGGAGACTACTCAGCTTGGTCTTCAACAAACCCTTCAAATGTCTTTACTTGTTGGCACCGTGCGGCGGCATTGGATCGTTCTGGACATTTGCATTCCTCGGAGTGAGAGTGGGGTCCTTAGAGTTGATCATATCCTGAATCGAGTGTTTGAAGGCATGGCAGTTCTCGATGGTGTGACCTGGAGCACCTTTGTGATACTCATAGCGAGCATTGGCATCATAGTTTTGGGCATTGCCAGTCTGAGGTGGCATATCTCTCAAAGTAAGAGGTCCTTTTGCCATCAGCTGTATAAAGATTTCGGTGTATGACATAGGCAGGGGATCAATGTGCCTATCATATCCTCTTTGTTGATATGGTGGACTCTGTTGAGGAGCGCGTTGTTGCTGTTGACCAGGCCGTTAAGGATAAGCCGGTTGCTGGTATGGTCTAGGTGCAAATTGTGCAGCTGCAACCATAGGACATGGATGTGGTTGATGAGCCATCTGAGGCGGAAATAGAGCTTGAAAGGCCTGCTGATAAGGCATTGGAGGAACTGGCTGATATGGTATAGGAGCATATTGTGCAGTAGCAACATAGGGGTACTGATAGTAGGGAACTGGTGCAGGTGCACTCTGTTGAAAATTCCTACTTGCAGCAGAAACGACATTTGTTTCGCCCTTTTTGTACCCGTTGAAAGGTTTCTTGGCATTGGCTTGGTTGCTAGAACCTCCTTGGATCTTTTCGCTTTTCAAACCTTCTTCAATTCTTTCTCCGACCATCACCATGTCTGAAAATCCAGAAGATACGTTGTTGATCAGCTTCTCGTAGTATTGCCCCTGTAGGGTACCCATGAAGATATCGATCAATTCAAGGTCAACCAATGGCGGATGAACTCTGGCAGCTAACTCCCTCCAGCGTTGGGCGTACTCTTTAAAGGATTCGCTCTCCTTTTGAGACATACTCTGAAGTTGAGTACGGTTAGGAGCAAGGTCAGTGTTGTACTTGTACTGCTTTTTAAATGCATCAGATAGATCAAGCCAAGTAAGAACATTGTTGCGTTCGAGCTGCATGTACCATTTTAGAGATGCTCCAGACAGGCTGTCTTGGAAGCAATGGATCATAAGCTTATCATCTTTGGCATGATCGGCCATTTTCCTACAGTACATCCTCAAATGAAGTTCAGGACAGCTGAGGCCTTTGTATTTCTCGATTTCTGGAAGTTTGAATTTAGCAGGGATCACAACATCCGGAACTAAGCACATGTATGAGGCACTCAGAGAAGTTGAGTTGTGTCCTTCCATGATTCGGAGTTTTTCAGCTAACTCGTGGCACATCTTCATAGCTTAAGACTCTTGAACAGCATGAGGATTGGTGATTGGAACGGAAGTATGCATCTCATGCTCAACTTGATGATTCTCTTCAGTTTGAGGAAACTGGACTTGATTTGGAATAGGTTGAGCTTGAGGAATAGCAGCAACAGTAACGCCAGAAGCAGGTATTGGCTGAGAAGTGACCTCTTCAACAGCAGGAGTGAAGCCTGGAGGCAAACCGTAGACCAAAGGATTTGGAATTGGAACTGAAGGCATTGCGCGCGAGGTAGATCCTTGCACTTGAGCGTTGTTCATTGCGGCAGCAGCTTCGCGACGTTCTTCCATTCTTGCCAAAGCTTGCAAAGTCTCGTAAATCTGGTCAATCTTGCTCTTGACCAAGTCAATCTCTTCCCTCATGGCAGCTTGTTCTTCCTGAATCACGTCCATCAGTCTTCTAGTGTTGGCTCAAGTTAAGTACAGTCGTCTAGCTCGATACGGGCGTCGGGAAACCAGCTTGATTTACTGAAGATGGAGGAGCAATGAAATGAGTTCTCTGAATTTGTAATGAAATGCAATATGAATAAATAATGCTAATGAAATGATATGCAATGTCAGAATCCAGGATCTCAAGATCAAGGTCTCACGAGTCCAAGGTACAGATGGAGGATACTCTGATCAAGAACTCACTGGGTAGACTCTAAAGTTTTAGGGATCCCAAAGTTATCAATTCATATGGTTGTTCATCACACACGCCATAAGCATGACAGTTGATTGACTCCGCCATATGAATCTATTTTGGGTGAGATATTCGTATCGACACCCACGAGAGCAAATTTTCTCGGGAGTCCATACTACGTGATCATCGACACGAGGTTTAAAACAAAGTCCTGGAGTTATGGAACTTTCTCAACTGTTTGATGCACGTGTCAATTTCATACATTCTTTGACAGTCAATCAACTCCATTGAGTAAGTCTATTCCAAGTGAGGTTTTCGTATCGAGCCACGCGAGGGTGAACCCTGGTGCCCAATATTACGCAACCATCAACTGATGTTTTAACCAAAAGGTTCTAAAGGTCCTCAGAGTTGATGACCCTAATGAAAGCAACTGAGCACACACGTCAAGGACTTGACGGTTGTCAGTATTCTCATCAGAATCTACTCCAAGTGAGGTTCTCGTATCGACAACCCACGAGAGAGGTTCTCTCGGGAGCCCATACTACACAACCTTGCTAACTTAAGTTCATACTCGTAAGCCCGGGTATAGAGTTTTTCCCTCAAGTTTCTTTTGCAAAGTATCGATCCAAATTATAGTACCAAGGAGCCACAAGATATATAAAATGGAATGCGATAAAGAAAGCGATAAAAATAAAAAAGAAAGGCATAAAAGCAAACATCCAAAAAAGCGCAGGAACTTAGACTAGGCTGGACTCGCATAGGGGTGAACCAGTCCCCAGCAGAGTCGCCAGCTGTCGTACCCCAAAAAATACGACCTTACGCGATCCGAAAGGACGGAGCCGCGCGCTGGACAGACTGAAGAGTCGCCACCTAATTCTATTTATTCCCGAAGAGGGAAAGGGAAGATATAGATACAACCCGGGAAGAGAAGGATGATGACAAAGGTCAACGGAACCATTGCCTGGGTTCGGGAGTCGGTTATGCAGGGGGAAGGTATTAGCACCCCCTACATCCATCGTACTCGATGGGAACCATCTAAGTTATCACGCGCGAAAGGATGTCTATGCTTAAACGGATTGCTTGCTAGAGGGAAATGAGTTGAATTATAAGTTAGATTGGACCTAGGTGCTCGGCAAGGATTGAGATCCTCGTGCCTACGTACTCCCGTGTGCAATGGGAAAGTCAGAGCCTCGTAGTTCGACCTACTACTGGTAATGGTTGTTTGATTTTATTACCTTTCTTCGATGAAAAGGTTTAGGAGTTGAAATGCACTAAAGACTATGGATAGTTTATCTCATCCAACAAGATGAGCGTCTTGCGTCGAAATAATCGGAGCGAGTAACGAGAGCTCGTTATCCTCCTTTCTACCGCTTAAGGCTCGTGGCGTACAAATCTTCTCGTTTTTATTAAAGTGTTTTATTTCCTAAGACCGCTTGACGTTGGATCAAGGGTTTGGATCTAATCGAAACGTTTTGGTTTTTGAGGTTAAAGGGTAAATGCAAATGGAGTTTATTTTTGTGGTTTGTTAGCGAGGCACGAAGCGCTCGACTCGCAAAGTAAGGTGGATCCTAATAAACGAAACAAAATAAAAAGGTGCGAGTGTGCAAGTGCAATCGCTTGGCGTTGGACCAAGGATTCAGAATTAAATAAAATATGGAAAATAAAGTGCGTACAAAGTAATGGGAGAGGGATACAAAATAAATACAGGGGATTGCGAGAAATAAATGGTATCATTGTAGTTTGCCCAAGAGGAAGCGTGTGTGCAGTGTTTTTGAACTATTCGAAGGCGTTCGGCCTGTTAATCGGAAACAACTATTTGAAGGCGTTGGACCTTTTAATCGAGGACAACTATTCGAAGGCATTGGATCTTTTTGGGACGCGTCGAAATTTAGTTCGTGAACTACCTTAGAATCGATTCAAAATTGGAATCATTCTATAAGGAGTCGAAACGTAATTTTTTAAAATGCGGAAAAAAATAAAATTGAATTGCAAAAATAAATAGAATACTAAATACAAATAATCAAATAAATTAAATAATATTGAGAATAATGAATAAAATAAATTAAATTATATTACAAGTTTTTGTTCAAAATAAAAATAATAGGATAAAATAAAATAATAAAAAAGAGGGCCTCATATTGACCGAACATCACCGATTTAACAAATCGGGCGAATATCGTCCTTTTATCAAGTCATTTGCCCAAGATAATAAAAACGAAAAAATGAAATAGAAATGACAATAAACCTAAAGTTCAATCCAAACAAGATTTTTTAGAAAATAACACTAAAGTATGAAGAATAAAACTAAAACTAAGAATATTAACAAGAAAACTAAATAAACTGAATCTTATAAAAAATACGCTAATTTTAAATAGTTCTTACAAAAAGCCTAAAGGATAGGAGTAATAAGTAAATAGATAAATCGTAAACAAAAAGGAGAGGGAGTGCAGTATAGTGCTGGTGTGTGTTTGTAGAGCAGATTTAAAGCCCATCAACAGTAAACAACATAACATCTTTTTTTGTAAATATTTATACCAAAAAAAATCTAAAATAATAGGGGTTATGTGTGAATCAGTGGGTAATGGGGTGGGTTACACCGAATGGGTCAGTGATGGTGTGCCAAACAATGGATCATAGGCTGATCCAAATCCATAAATTATTCTATTTAAAATAAATGAAAATAATGTTATATAAAATATTAATAAAACAAAAAAAAGTGGAATAAGTATCAGAATGTCTCTCTGGAAAAAAAAACCGTGTTCTCTCTCTCCTCTATGAGCAAAATCCGCGAAAACAAAACCTACCCTCAAATACCTCACAACGGCGGCGAATCTTCCTTCACAATCGCGTTTCCGGTTTCGCGGCTTCAATCTCAAGCTTTCTCAACGGATTTCGATCGGCGGCGACCTTTCTTAGTTTTGCTTCGCGGGTTCGTCTCTCTCGTTCGGCGCTCTCTCGGTGTGCCTTACGTATGGGTGGCGGTGGTTTCGCCGGATCTCTCTCTGATATCATGACTCACGGCGGTGAGAGTTTATGGCTCGGATTTAAGGTTTGGTCAGATGAGTTTCGGTGAGGTTTGGTATTTTCGGTTTGCAAAGGGAGTTGTGTTCACGGTGGAGGTGGTTGAAGGGAAGGGTTATGTGCGGCGATGATGAGGATTCGGTGAATTAGTTTGCGTTTTCCGGCGGAAATCTGTTACGATTTGCAGATTCAAAAGAAAGAAAGTTTGTGTTTGTTTCTCATTTGTGCAGTATATTTGGTTTGGTGATTTTTGTGAGGTTTTGAGGGTTTCACGGTTTGAGTGAGTTTTTGATGGTTGAAGATTCAGTTTCGAGGGTGGTGGTTCGATGATTTATTTCTGTGAAAATAGTGGAGGTTCGTTTGGATTTGAGAAAGGTTTTGGAGGAAGAGTGAGGGTGATATGGTTGGTGCGGATTCAACAGTTTGACAGTGGCTGTGTGAGGTGGTTCGGTAAGTTTTTCGGTATCGGAGGGTCAGCGATGATTTTTTTCATTCTCTGTTCATCTCCCTCGCTATGTTTGTTTCTTTTTTGGTGAACGAAAGAAGTGTTTGTGGTGGTTGTGTTGCTGCGTTTTGAAGGAAAATAAGGGAGTATGAAGGAAGATTATTTGTGGTTTATTTATGGAAAATGGAACTTGAGGTATGATTTTTGCACAATTTTCTTTCGGCTGTTCCAGCTTAGCAAATGAGTGATGCAGGCTCTTATTATAGATGTAATTGGTTGGGATAAAATGGGAAATAGTGAGGATAAGGTTGGAGAAAAAAGATTCGCTTTTGCAGATTGCATTTGTTCGTTCCGTTGCCATTGTGGGTGTGCGAGGTGCATCAAGAATTATGGAGATCTGCTGATTTTTTTATTTTGCAGCTAATGGTGTTGTACAAAAAACAAATCCGTAGCTGGCATGGTGTCACGTGATGAGGAACATACAGGAGGGAGGGAATTGGGATCCTACATTGAAAATGATGGCTTAAATGGCTAGTGTGCAAAACATCACTGATAAACTATATTCATTTTATTTATTTTCAGCCCTTTTATTATTTTTTAAACTCTTTTTTTTATAAATGGATTTGGATAGTAGTATCAATTATAGAAAATGATAACAAAAGGAATATTAATAATAATAATAATAATAATAATAATCATAATAGACAATAATAATGATAATAATAATAATAAAAGTGAATAATAATAATAAATAAATAATTAATTAATGGTAATAATAATAGTGCAATGGAAAATTAAAATAGAGATGGTTATAGTAATAATAAAAAGAAAATGAAACATGCTAACAATAATATAAGTAATAATAAAAATAATAGAAAATGAAAATACCAATAAAAACAATAATATTAAAAGGTATTAATGATAACAATAAGAAATAGTTTTTTTTTTAAATTAAATTTTTTTTGAATAATGACTAAATAAATAAAATATTCATGATAATATTAAAGATAAAAGAAGATACGAATTTTTAATTTTAAAGAGAAATAAACCCATTGTTTTTTGACTTTTTTCGAATATCACACAGAAAAAATAAAATGGTACATATTTTGAATTTGTTTTGAAATAATGTTTTAGACAGAAAATAAAATGATGCGGGTAGGACAAATTTGGAGTATGACAAAGGGTAAAAGAATAAAGTTACTGATGAACGAAAGAATTGCTAACTGGAACTAGAACTGAAATGAGAAAGGGAATTGGAAAAGAGAATGGAAAGAAAAAGTGTGCTTGAACGGGCCCTACCCCGCTGCCTATGTACCTCATCGGGAAAATGAGGATCAGAGTCGACGTAGTTCTCCTAACTAAGGCATGAACTATTTGTTTGTGTTTTTTAAGAGCTAAACTTCTTATGTCTACGCTCAGGTGTTGCAGGCTCTCCTTGAACGAGTGTGTTTACCGTCTTGCAAATGAGACAAGTCGTTGCAAGTTCGTGTTTAGAGTGAATGAGGTGAGAAAAGAGTTCCCGCGGGAAAAGACGCTTATTGTTTGTTTTTTGTCTTCTTAAGAGTTTTCTATGAATTTGACACAAGGAAGTGAATTCAAACTCGTTTCCATGGAATGTGTACTTGCTACTACATTCCAAGATGGAATAGTAGAACAAGCACACCAAGTAACACTACAACAAAAATGACATTTAACAACGCATATTAGACAATGCTTTATATAGAAAGCACTGCTATAAGTGAAAAATAAAAGAAAACTTGGAAACTGTTCAAAAAAAATAAAAAAAAGCGCTGCTAAAAGTCATACCTTATACAATGCTTTTTGAAAAGCGCTGTCTAAGATAGACCTTAGACAACGCGTTTAGAAAGCGCTTTTAAAGGTATATCTTAGACAACGCTTTTGAAGAAAGCGCTGTCTAAGGGCTTTTAATTAAAAAAATAAATAAAACCAAAAGCGCTATATAAGGTTGACCTTAGACAACACTTTTAAAAAGCGTTGTTTATGGCCTCCCTTAGACAGCGCTTTTCACAAAAGCGTTGTCTAAAGTCTAATTATATGTAACATACGCAATTACTATTTTCATTTCATTCTTTCCCTCTCTTTGCGAACGAAACTTGCGAACACCATTTTCTCCCTAACAAAAGCTTCAATCGCCACAGTCCAATTTACTTAATCTGGACCTCATAATCAATCTTACGCATACAAATCCATCAAGGAAAATGAATCAAGAGGCTCACAAGTGATGGTACACAGTAAAATGATGGAAAGCACACACACAAATATTCAGGTCATAAGCAGGACACGTGAATGACATGCTTCTCATTAAAATGCTGGCATGATGTGGTGCGTTGGATCTAGATAATCTAATGGTTGTATTTTAGCTGAGGGAAACAATTTAGGGCACTGTTCCGTCACCGGAGAAGACTTATGGTCATCTTCTCCGGTGATATTCCGTCAAGGCAAGACCTCAACTTCCATTAAAATGAGAATTAAGACCATCAAAATGTTCGTTAGGTTAAGCACATCTCAAATCCATGTTCAAAACTCACATATCATACACACAGTGACCAAATCGAAACCAATAAGATTCAACCTAAAAACTGATTCTATGCACCTAAGGTGCCTAAAATCTAGCCAGAGGATGTGCGGCTTCTATCAAGCTTAAAGCAACTCAAAACAACCAAAAGATGATGAAAAAAAGCTAAGGGAGTTCAAGTGAAACCTGAATTGCAATGCTCTGAATTGTTGAAGAATAACATGGAACTTGTCTTCAATGCTCTTGATGCTTGATCCTGAACTTCTTGAGAGTGAAATAAACACTCAAATGAGGATGAATCTTAGTGCTATTTGGAAAATACATAAATTATGCAGAAACTGAATCTTGAAGTTTCAAGCTAATTCAGCCATGGAGCTCATGCCTTGGATGAAGATGAAGTTGAGATGATGATGACTGCAATGTATCTGATGCAAATGAATGAGAATCTTAACAAATTGTAGTGATATGATTTGGTGTAATTTTGAAGCTAACACTGAATTTCTCCATGGGAATGCTGCTTTGAGGTGATGATGATGATGAACAAAGAAGATGAAGAATGTTAATGATATATGAAGCTGGATCCACACCAATTGCACTGAAATCTCAAAGGAAATACAGAGCAAGATGGATGAATTTTGGAGTGAGTTTTCGAGCCAAGTGAAAAAGTGTCCAATTTAGTTATATCTTTAGCTTTTATAATAGAGGTTAATCTCTTAACTCATCATAGTTAACAGGTTGAACTATGGTTAACTGAGTCAATTCAGTTTTAAGTTAGTTATGGTGAGTTTCAGTTTGTTACACTCGAGCTGTGATCAATGTGTGGCAAGGAACATTATGCTTATGGTAAACTTGCTTGAGATATGGTGAAGCTGAGGCCAATGTAGTTGATCCATGTAAAACTATTTCATTCACTTGGGTTGTCATCATTGTGCATGGTAGCTAGGATGTGCATGCCTACACATGATGGTCTGAACCTTCCAATGTGATACCTTGTAGTCATGACATGATAGCAGAAGCTTTACAGACTTGAAATGAATAACATCACTTCCTGATTAAATACCTTAGTTCACAAGAAATCCAGTTGCAAACCATGGTTTTCCACAAGATGAAACTTCCACCCCAAGCCATCAATTCATGTGTATCTTGGTCTCAACTTGAAGTAGAAGGATCATAGAATAAGTTTGAGGTTTGATCCATGATGAAATAATGCCACTAAGTACCTCAAATGTTCCTTTGAATACAAGGCAACAAGGATGCATAATTGGCTTGCACGAATTTGGCATGCCTTGGCAATTGGCCTATGAATGGATCAGTGTCAACATCTCTACTTTGACCCCTCATATGTCCATTAACTATTGATCAAATGAAAATTTGTCCAACATCAATCTTGTAGGAAACATAGAGAGGAACAACTTTCAAGTTGGAATATTTTTCATTTGAAGTCATCTGGATGAAGAAAAATGGCAATACTTATGACACACCACATGTTTGATAAAATGCCTGACTTGGTGTGCGCGCCTGGCCTGCCTTGCATGGCCCATGACTTGGTTCTTGCCTTGATTTGTCCAATCTTTGCATGATCCACCTATGGACATGTTCCAGCTATGGATTTGAATATTAGAATGTCCTATTTCAAACAGCACAAGTGGAATTTCCATTTGAATTTTATTTTGGGAGAAGGCTTATCTTGAAGTTGGTTGCAAAATGGCCAAAACTTGCCATTTTTGGAAACCCTAGTTTTCCAAAAATAGTAAGTCTTGATTTTCTTGATTTCTCATGATCCCTCTATCATTTCTTGATCAAATTTGGTCCATGGACTCCTTGTAACCTTAATTTCATGAATTTGACCCCAAAAAGTCAGAAGTTGACTTTTTACTCAGTATGGTTGACTTTCCCCTAATTCCTTGATTTTTAAGTAACTGATCAATTGAAGACCTTCCAAAATGATTCCATGGATGAAATTTTAACCCTAGAAACTTAATATCATGTATAAAACAATGAGATCAAGTTTGAACAAAAATCTCCTTGGGAAGCTCAATTAATCAGTGTCGCTCCCGGGATTTTCATCCTAGTACAAACGCGAAAGTGGCGCGGAAAAGGTAGAGTCGCAAGCCAGGCATTTTTATCCCGAATGAATGGGAAAGGTAATGCTGCACAAACCCGAGGAAGAAGGAAAGGACGAGGCCTTGCGAACAAAAGATCTAGGTTCGGGAGTCGGTTACGACCTGGGAAGGTATTAGCACCCCAGACCGTCCGCCGTACCCGACGGGATCCACGCTTGTTTGTTTGTTTCAAAGGGTGAGAAAATAAAGTGCTGCTGAATAAAACTGCTACTGGAATGGGAATGAGAAATGAGAAGGGAACTGGAAAAGAGAACGGAAAGAATGGGGAAAATGTAGGGAAAATAAAGAATATGCTCGAACGGGCCCTATCCCGCTGCCTACGTACCTCATCGGGAAAATGAGGATCAGAGTCGACGTAGTTCGCCTAACTAAGGCGGGAACTATTTGTATGCGTTTTTATGCACTGGAACTGCATATGTCTATGCTCAGGTGTTGCAGGCTCGTCTGGTACGAGTGCTTTTACCGTCTTGCATACGAGACAAGTCGTCGCGAGTTCGCATTGTGAGTGAATGAGATGAGAAGAGAAGTTCCCGCAAGAAAGTCGCTTATTATTTGTTTTTGTCTTTTATGAGTTTTGTATGAATTTGACACAAGGAAGTGAATTAAAACTCTTTTCCATGGAATGTGTACTTGCTACTACATTCCAAGATGGAATAATAGAAAAAGCACACCAAGCAAGGAGAATTTATCCAAGACTTGTTTCCAAGGATTAGGGTCTAAGTTCACTAGATTATTGAACTTTATTACTTGTTTTTGTTGCTTTTGTAAGGAAGTGTATTTTAGATTTTCTTTGTGAAACAATCCCTTGACAAGACTTGTACATCATGCTAGTCAAGCCCACACCACTCCAAGATGGAATGAATGCAAGTGCCCCATGGAATAAGGCTATACACAAAGGATCCTTTCATACATTTATTAAGTCTTTTTGGATTTTGTTTGAAGATGAGAAGAGAAAGACTCAAAAGGAAAATGTCAAAGCTAATGGGGGAATAAGACACAACCCTAAGTCATCTTATTATGTACAAAAGTGTGGTCCTATGGTTGATGAGGTTTTTCTAACCTAAGGATAAAAGGAACAAGTTAGAGTTCAACTTACTTCCTAAGGAAGTTAAGTTGAATCTAAAGAACAAAAGGGACCTATGAACAAAGCACAAAGTGCTAAGACAAGGAAAATTAAATTCATAAGAGATGAGGAATGAAGTGATTACCATGTATTCCCCCTATAAAACAAATGTTAGCATGATAGAGAAATAAGAACAATTATAGCATGGTAAATTTCAATTAAGGGCTCACACTAATTAATAAAGGCATTAATGAATTTCTAAGCCTGAAGTCAAGTCCTAAGGGATCTTATATGCTATCTAGCTTCTAAGGTCAGTAGCTAAGTCACACCTATATGATCTAAGGTTGAAAAGAGAAACACACTCAAACTATGCCCTAAATGGCACTAAAAGCCCTAAGTAGAGACTAGGTGGATTTGCATGGAAAACCCGAATAAAGTCAAAGCACTAAAAAATGGTAAAGGTCCTGGAAAAATATGAGATTAATTCCTTAAGGTCCCTAACCTAAATCTAATGTTGTGTTAAAAAATCTCCTAAAAATTAATAACCTAACTATGCCAAGTGGTCACTTAAATCTACATCGGATCTAAACACAATTTTACACAAACTTTGTTGCCAAAAAAATGGATAAAATGGCCTAAAAAATATAACAAAAATTATTCCAGGTCCTATCATTAGTCCTCTAATTACAACAAAAATAATGGGACAAAAAGATAACTAGAAGTGGAAGAAATAAAATGGACAAAATGAAGTGTAGCTGCAAGAATTCCATAGAAAACTAATTAAATGGAAAATCGAAATTAAATGGGAAATGGCTATAAATCAGAAAGTAAAAGTGTGGAAAATTTCTAAGATGAGTTAGGAAGTCTCTGTAATTTTTGGGGAATTTTATCATGAGTTTTGGTATTTTTGTTGGATTAAAATTGAAACTATGTAAAACAGAAAAATAAAGAAAACAAGGCAAATGGAGAGGGGTGCAGGAAGTGGAAAGATGAACTGAATTGGGCTGGACCCAAACATGCTGGGGTGCAAATAGTGATCTGAAAAACTCTTCACAAAATATGGCACATGATTGGCACATGATCATTAATGTGGTGGCAGAATCTGAAGCATTGGAATAAACTAATCTAAGGGATGTGTTAAGTTTCCCACTTAATGCTAAGACTACTATTCCGGTCACCGGAGCTAAACTCCGGTCATCTTCTCCGATCACTCTCCGGTGAGGGTTTGGACAAATGTCTACCAAAATGAAAAATAAGGCCATGGATGGATTCGTCTCCTCAAGTACATCAACAAACTAGGCTTGATTTTCTCCTAAGGCTCATGAATAATGCAAATCGAAGCACATAAGAATCAACCTAAGAATTGAATCTAAGCACCTAAGGTGCCTATCAACTAGCCAGCACAAGCATTGCTCCTATTGAGCTCATGTCAACACAAAACAACAAAAAAAAACAGAATCCGTGTCAATGGAATTGAAGATGAAACCTGAAATTCAGTGGTGTTTAGAGTTGTAGAAATCCCGAGATGAGGTTCCAATGTCTTCTATGCTTGATCTTGATCCTTTGTGAAGTGAAATAAACACTTTGTTGATGAAGAATCTTGAAAAATTGATGAAGATGTAGAAAATTCAGCAATGTAATCTTGATGATTCAAGTTATAAACTCCATGGATATGCTGCAAATCATGATGCTAGTGATGAATTGATGCTCAATGAGGCTTGTTGGATGATGATTTAGCTTATTTAATCCAAAAGGTGGAAATGTTGTGATGATGCAACTTCAAATTTCTAGCTTCAAATCTCCATGAAAATGCACTATGAATGGTGCTTGAAGAAGCACAAGGAAGAAGAAGATCAATGTTATGGTTGTGGAAGCTTAATCCTTCAAAATGCAGAGAATTTGCAGAGAAAATGCAAAGCCAAATTTGGAGGATTTTGGTGTGATTTGAGTGAAAAATGAAGCTGAACCCCAAACTCAGTCACTACTCATCCTCTTACAGAGCATTAGACCTTTGGTTAACAGTTAGAACCAGGGTTAATTAGCCTTGGTTAACTGAGTGAAGTGAGTTAAATGAGTGAAGTTTGTTATGACAGTTATGACAGCTAGATTTCTAGAACCTTCTTCAGTTGAAATCAATCCAATGCTGCAGAGAACATGAAGCTTATGCTGAAGATTAGTGAAGTGAAACACCAACTTAATTTCCCAAGGATTGCAGCTTGAGTTTTCCCACTTGATTGCGAGATGTACAACAATTAAAGTGGTCCTGCATACACTTAATACCAACCTGCTGATGCAACAAAAACAAAGTCCAAATACAGCTTTAAACCATGATCTAGTGTACACCAGCTCATGATAATTGTGGTGAGGACCAACATAATGTAGCAGCAATGGTTGAGGTTTGAATTGAAGCAAATGTGAAGCTAAATGAGCTCTAATATGTGCACAAGTTACCCATGAACTTATCCCCAAGACAACACTGAATTTGGCCCTTTCCATGCATCATACACCATCTTTTTAGCAGAAAAACAGCATTATGTATCGATACATGTGGGTATGCATCGATACATACTGAAGCAATGGCATTTTTCAGCACAAAAAAACAATTATGTATCGATACATAACACGGATGCATCGATACATGTTAGTTTTTTAACTGATATGTATCTATACATAACACGGATGCATCGATACATGTCAGTTTTTTAATTGATATGTATCGATACATAACACGGATGCATCGATACATCCTGCTTATGTATCAATACATCCTGCTTATGTATCAATACACCCTGCTTACGTATCAATACATCATGCTTATGTATCAATACATCCTGCTTATGTATCAATACATAGTCCATTTCCAAAACTGTTTTTTCTTTGATTTCTCCATTTTTTCTTGATCAAATTTGGTCCATAAGTCCTTTGTAACCAAAACTTCATGACCTTGACCTTAAAGAGTCTAGAGTTGACGTTTTACTCATCCAGGTTGACTTTTCTCCAATTTCCTGATTTTCAATCATCTGACCAATTGAACCTCTTCCAAAATGAACTTGTGGATGAAATTTGAACCCTAGGTACCCATCATCATGTAAAAAAAGGAAACAAGTTTGGGCCAAAATTCCCTTGAGAAGCCCAGTTAATCAGAATCCCTAATTTGTCCCCTTTTGCCAGGAGATGTTGCATTGCTTGCATTCCTTGGAGCCATTCACTTCTTTCCAAGACTTTAGGCTTCAAATGGAGACTTGTGGGATGTTGTAGACCCCTTTCACATGATTGAGGAGCTTTGTGACCCTTTGGTTTCCTTTGTATATCTTTCATTTGCTCCAGTCATTGACCACATACCTATGCCTCAGCTATGTTATACATGATGCAATGTTTTTGTTATTATTTTATGAACTTATGTATGCAAGATGCTATGCCAAATGTTGAGGATATGAGAGGGAAAATTTTGAGGTATTACAGCTGCCCCTATTCAATCATCTGCAAGCTTGAATGAGTAATGGCGAAAGCTATTAAACGTTCAAGATATGGAGTGATTGAATACTCGAATAAAACCTGAAAATTTTCACACTGTGGGTAATAAAATATGCTGGGAAGAATGCCATCCTCAAATGGCAATTCTCAAAAGATCCTCAGATCTAACACGAAACCATCATCGAATGGAGACGCAATGGTATACCGGCCTTAGTCAATAACTAGAAACACAAAGACTGACCTCGGACAGACTTTGCAAAAGAGACAAACTGACCTCAATCAATAAGCTCAAAATGGTCTATCATCCTCGAATGATAGCCACAACAACAAGACAAACTTCAGAAGGACTTGAAGAAAATAATGCCATCCTCGAATGACAATTCTCAAAAGATCCACGGATCTAAAACGAAACCATCCTCGAATGGAGACGCAATGGTATATCTGCCTCAGTCGATAACCAAAACACAAAGACTGACCTTAGACAGACTTTGCAAAAGAGACAAACTGGCCTCAATCAATAAGCTCAAAATGGTCTATCATCCTCGAATGATAGCCACAACAATAAGACTAACCTCAGAAGGACTTGAAGAAAAGAATTCCATCCTCGAATGACAATGCTCAAAAGATCCTCGGATCTAAAATGAAACCATCCTCGAATGGAGACGCAATGGTATATCGGCCTCAGTCGATAACCAAAAACACAAAGACTGACCTCAGACAGACTTTGCAAAAGAGACAAACTGACCTTAATCAATAAGCTCAAAATGGTCTATCATCCTCGAATGATAGACACAACAACAAAACCAACCTCAGATGGACTTGAAGAAAAGAATTCCATCCTCGAATGACAATTCTCAAAAGATCCTCAGATCTAAAACGAAACCATCCTCGAATGGAGACGCAATGGTATATCGGCCTCAGTCGATAACCAAAACACAAAGACTGACCTTAGACAGACTTTGCAAAAGAGACAAACTGACCTCAATCAATAAGCTCAAAATGGTCTATCATCCTCGAATGATAGCCACAACAATAAGACCAACCTCAGAAGGACTTGAAGAAAAGAATTCCATCCTCGAATGACAATTCTGAAAAGATCCTCGGATCTAAAATGAAACCATCCTCGAATGGAGACGCAATGGTATATCGGCCTCAGTCGATAACCAAAAACACAAAGACTAACCTCATACAGACTTTGTAAAAGAGACAAACTGACCTCAATCAATAAGCTCAAAATGGTCTATCATCCTCGAATGATAGACACAACAAAAAGACCAACCTCAGAAGGACTTGAAGAAAAGAATTCCATCCTCGAATGACAATTCTCAAAAGATCCTCGGATCTAAAACGAAACCATCCTCGAATGGAGACGCAATGGTATATCGGCCTCAGTCGATAACCAAAACACAAAGACTGACCTAAGACAGACTTTGCAAAAGAGACAAACTGACCTCAATCAATAAGCTCAAAATGGTCTATCATCCTCGAATGATAGCCACAACAACAAGACCAACCTCAGAAGGACTTGAAGAAAAGAATGCCATCCTCGAATGCAATTCTCAAAAGAACCTCGAATCTAAAACGAAACCATCCTCGAATGGAGACGCGTTGGTATACCGGCCTCAGTCGATAACCAGAAATAACAAAGAAAATAGGACAAAATGGAACGGGATCGTCTTACATAAACGAGAGCCCAGGCAAATAGGACCGTACAAAACAAGAGCCTGCGGCGCGATTGTTGTACAAAACAAGACGCAGAATGGGTGACAAATATTGACTTGAAAAGGAAAGGATGCCTGGGAAATGGTATTGATATCCTCTGCGAGGAGTATTTCAGGTTGAGAAGATGCTCCGGGTCATACGTAATATACCTCAAAACTGGCCCATGTCGGCATGTGTATGCTGGGATTTATGGCGTAATGCTCCATGATGATGGAAATGCTACACTTTGGAGGATGCAAATGTAATGATGATTATGCAAATGCAAATGCAAAGGATCTCCCGGAAAGGAGACTACAACTATTCCAGATGGCTTGACTGGGGAGGAACTAATGATCACTGCATTGATCTGGTTAGTCCTGGTGAGGAGGAAACAACTCTGCGGGGAATATTGTTAATGATACACTGGCTCTTAACTGCCGCCATTGCCAAAAATAAATTGGACTTTGAGATTGGAGAGCTAAGACCCTGCTGGAGATGGACCCTTCTTGCACTATGGTGGGGAAATGGAGACCCCCTGACTTGGATGGGAACCAGAGGTATGACTCTGCTGAGGAAGCAAACGGTTGGGGAGGAAAGACAATCATTGTACTGCTGGGAATTGCCCCTGTATTGAAGGGAAGTCTTTGCTTGGGGAGGACACCAACCTTCTGCTGCCTTGTTGGGGGAGAGTTTAACTTCCAACTCTACTGGGGAGGACTGGAGACACCCGGGAAAACACGTGTTCTTGTTCAAGTATAATGAAATGTTCCTCTTGGAAATCTTCTTTAGCTCTGTTAGCAACACCTGTACCTGTACCTGTAAACACAATTGATAGTTCTTGTAACATGGAGAGTTAGTTTGGACCTGTATGCCCTAGGCTTATAGCATGAATCATTATTTGGGCATCTTGACATCCTTTTAGAGTTGTATTAAATGTTTCTGTCCTCCTGCATGAGTTAGAAAGCATTCAAATGTTCACAACACAATAAAAATCACAATTTGCTAGACGTTTCCGCAATCAATCGATGTAGAAGAAAAACAGAAACAAGAATCAGATAGTCACAAGTTGACATAAATTGAATTTTTATTGATTTGGAAAAATGGCCATGAATAGGAATTACAAAGGAAGCAATTCCCTGAAAATAGGAAATAGCCGAAAAAGAAAACAAACTATCCTATTGGTAATGTGAGAAGTGGATCTCATCAAGTTTCAACCCGGTTATGGCTCGTATATATTCAAGACTATCTGCTCGCTCTGTCCCTTGAGAAAGGTGATTGAAATGGTCTTCAACCTTTATAATAAACTCAGCTGTAGATAGGTTACGAATTTCATAGATCACAGTCGTTCGTGTTAGTCCCTCTTTTGCATGGATCGCCCTTTTGGGTTTTCAATCCACCGGGATACCCTTTTTTGCCTGAGCTGTCCGATGTGGCTTTTCAACTCAGTGGGTGTACATTTATTTTTCAAGATTTCCCTAATTTTTTCCCGAGCCTTTTATTTTGTCTTTGGGTCGTCGGGATGCCCATTTATTCCTGGATCTTTATTCTGTTTTTATCCAGCGGGTCCTTTCTTACACAAAGTATTTTCTTACTGCGTCTGTGTTGACTAGGGATTGGAAGTCTTCTTGATCCATGGTTGTCAGCATCAAGGCTCCACCTGAAAAAACCTTTTTAACCACGAACGGTCTTTCATAATTAGGTTTCCATTTTCCCCTGTGATCGTTAAGAGGAGGAAGAATCCTTTTCAGCACCAAGTCACCTGGTGTGTACCTTTATGGTCGTACCTTCTTGTCAAAAGTCTGCTTTATCCGCCACTGATACAACTGTCCATGGCATACAACTGCTAGATATTTTTCTTCAATGAGGCTCAATTGATTATATCTGGATCGGAGCCACTCAGCTTCTTCTAGCTTAATGTCCATCATTAACCTCAACGAGGGGATTTCCACATCAATTGGTAGGACTGCCTCCATACCATATACCAGTGAGAACGGGGTTGCCCCTGTTGAAGTACGCACCGACGTTTTGTACCCATGCAATGCAAATGGTAGCATTTCATGCTAGTATTTGCATGTTACAACCATCTTCTGCACGATCTTCTTGATGTTCTTGTTGGCCGCCCCGACGGCGCCATTCATCTTCGAGCGATATGGATAAGAGTTGTGATGTTCTATTTTGAAATCCCGACATAAGTCAACCATCATCTTGTTGTTGAGATTAGAACCATTATCAGTAATGATTCTTTCGGAATTCCGTACCGGCAAATGATATCTCTTTTAATAAATTGGGCTACCACTTGTTTAGTAACATTGGAATAAGATGTCGCTTTGACCCACTTCGTGAAATAGTCTATAGAAACCAGGATGAAGCGATCACCGTTGGAAGTTGTCGGCTTGATCTTGCCAATCATATCAATGTCCCACATGGCGAACGACCATGGTGAAGACATGACACTCAAAGGATTCGGAGGCACATGGACCTTGTCAGCATAAATCTGACACTTGTGACATTTACGGGAGTATTTACAGCAATCGGATTCCATGGTGATCCAATAATATCCCGATCTCAACAATTTATTGGCCATAGCATGTCCTCCAGCATGGGTACCGAAAGAGCCTTCATGAACCTCTTGCATCAACAGGTCTGCTTCGTGTCTATCCACGCATCTGAGCAGAACCATGTCGAAGTTTTGCTTGTATAGCACACCATCTTGATTCAAGAAGAAATCACCTGCTAGCCTTCTGAGGGTCTTCTTGTCTTTACTGGATGCCCCAGCCGGGTATTCTTGAGCCTTCAAGAATTGCTTGATGTCATGATACCAAGGTTTGTTATCTTCACCACTATCAACTGCAAAGACATAAGAAGGTCTTTCAAGACGGGAGACCATGATTCGAGGCACAAAATTTTCTTGACAAACTTTAATCATAGACGACAAAGTTGCTAGAGCATCGGCGAACTAGTTTTCATCTCGAGGAATATAATTCAACTTGACCTTGGTGAAGAAAGTTAACAGCCTCCTAGTATAATCCCTGTAAGGAACCAAATGAGGTTGATGAACTAACCATTTTCCATTGACTTGGTTCACCACTAAAGCGGAATCTCCGAAGATCTCGAGGTTCTTGACTCGCAGGTTGATTGCCTCTTCAACCTCCATAATGCAAGCTTCGTACTCTGCCTCATTGTTAGTGCATTCAAAATTCAACCGAGCAACTAAAGGTGTATGGATCCCTTCTGGTGAGATGATAACAGCACCTACTCCACTTCCGTTCATGTTCACAGCTCCGTCAAACATCAAATTCCATTTGGATTCAGGGTCTAGCCCCTCCTCCGGAAGTGGTTCTTCACAGTCTTTCAACTTGAGGAACATGATGTCATCATCCAAAAACTCGAATTTTATGGGTTGATAATCATCAATTGGCTGCTGAGCCAAATATTCCGATAATACACTTCCTTTGATTGCTTTTTGCAAAGTGTAATGGATATCATACTCTGTTAGTATCATCTGCCATCGGGCTACCCTTCCTGTCAGAGCCGGCTTCTCGAAAATGTATTTCACAGGATCCATCTTGGAAATTAAGAGAGTGGTGTGAGTCAGCATGTACTGTCTTAGTCGGCGAGCAGCCCATGCCAAAGCGCAACAAGTTTTCTCGAGTAGTGAGTAGTGTGTCTCACAATCGGTAAATGTTTTGCTAAGGTAATAAATGGCGTGCTCTTTTCGACCAGACTCGTCCTGCTGACCCAGCATACATCCCATCGATCCTTTAAGCACAGTAAGATACATGATCAAAGGTCTCCCCGGTACTGGAGGCATGAGAATTGGAGGTTCTAGCAGGTATTCTTTGATTTGGTCAAAAGCTTACTGGTAGTCTTCATTCCATTTAATTGCCTGATTTTTCCTCAAAAGCTTAAAGATGGGCTCACACGTGGTCGTTAAGTGAGATAAACCGTGCAATGTAATTTAGTCTCCCTAAGAAACCACACACTTGCTTTTCAGTCTTTGGCTCAGGCATCTCTTGGATGGCTTTTACTTTGGCTGGATCAACCTCAATTCCCCGCTCACTAACAATGAAACCAAGTAACTTGCCGGAACGGACCCCGAAGGTGCACTTGTTCGGGTTCAACCTTAATCTAAACTTCCGGAGTCTGTCAAACAACTTTGTTAGATTGACCAAGTGCTATTCTTCTGTTTGGGACTTTGCTATCATATCATCAACATAAACCTCAATTTCATGATGAATCATGTCGTGAAATAGCGTTACCATCGCCCGTTGGTAAGTGGCTCCAGCATTCTTCAAACCAAATGGCATGACCTTGTAACAGAAAGTGCCCCACGATGTGATGAAGGTTGTCTTTTCCATATCATTGGGAGACATCTTAATCTGGTTATAACCGGAAAACACGTCCATGAAAGAGAACATAGAAAACTGAGTAGTATTATCAACAAGCACATCTATGTGAGGCAGAGGGAAGTCATCTTTAGGGGTTGCCCTATTCAAATCCCTGTAGTCTACACACATCCTGACCTTACCATCTTTCTTAGGGACTGACACAATGTTGGAAACCCACAGAGGGTAACTGGTCACGGCCATGAAACCGACATCAAATTGCTTTTGTACTTTTTTTTATTATTTTGATTGCCATATCAGGACGTGTGCGCCTCAACTTCTGCTTCACTAGAGGCCAGTCTTCTCTCAGAGGTAACTTGTGCACCATAATGTCAGTGTCTAAACCAGGCATAACTTGGTAGGACCAAGCTTGAATGAGTAATGGCGAAAGCTATTAAACGTTCAAGATATGGAGTGATTGAATACTCGAATAAAACCTGAAAATTTTCACACTGTGGGTAATAAAATATGCTGGGAAGAATGCCATCCTCAAATGGCAATTCTCAAAAGATCCTCAGATCTAACACGAAACCATCATCGAATGGAGACGCAATGGTATACCGGCCTTAGTCAATAACTAGAAACACAAAGACTGACCTCGGACATACTTTGCAAAAGAGACAAACTGACCTCAATCAATAAGCTCAAAATGGTCTATCATCCTCGAATGATAGCCACAACAACAAGACAAACTTCAGAAGGACTTGAAGAAAAGAATGCCATCCTCAAATGACAATTCTCAAAAGATCCACGGATCTAAAACGAAACCATCCTCGAATGGAGACGCAATGGTATATCGGCCTCAGTCGATAATCAAAAACACAAAGACTGACCTCAGACAGACTTTGCAAAAGAGACAAACTGGCCTCAATCAATAAGCTCAAAATGGTCTATCATCCTCGAATGATAGCCACAACAATAAGACTAACCTCAGAAGGACTTGAAGAAAAGAATTCCATCCTCGAATGACAATGCTCAAAAGATCCTCGGATCTAAAATGAAACCATCCTCGAATGGAGACGCAATGGTATATCGGCCTCAGTCGATAACCAAAAACACAAAGACTGACCTCAGACAGACTTTGCAAAAGAGACAAACTGACCTTAATCAATAAGCTCAAAATGGTCTATCATCCTCGAATGATAGACACAACAACAAAACCAACCTCAGATGGACTTGAAGAAAAGAATTCCATCCTCGAATGACAATTCTCAAAAGATCCTCAGATCTAAAACGAAACCATCCTCGAATGGAGACGCAATGGTATATCGGCCTCAGTCGATAACCAAAACACAAAGACTGACCTTAGACAGACTTTGCAAAAGAGACAAACTGACCTCAATCAATAAGCTCAAAATGGTCTATCATCCTCGAATGATAGCCACAACAATAAGACCAACCTCAGAAGGACTTGAAGAAAAGAATTCCATCCTCGAATGACAATTCTGAAAAGATCCTCGGATCTAAAATGAAACCATCCTCGAATGGAGACGCAATGGTATATCGGCCTCAGTCGATAACCAAAAACACAAAGACTAACCTCATACAGACTTTGTAAAAGAGACAAACTGACCTCAATCAATAAGCTCAAAATGGTCTATCATCCTCGAATGATAGACACAACAAAAAGACCAACCTCAGAAGGACTTGAAGAAAAGAATTCCATCCTCGAATGACAATTCTCAAAAGATCCTCGGATCTAAAACGAAACCATCCTCGAATGGAGACGCAATGGTATATCGGCCTCAGTCGATAACCAAAACACAAAGACTGACCTAAGACAGACTTTGCAAAAGAGACAAACTGACCTCAATCAATAAGCTCAAAATGGTCTATCATCCTCGAATGATAGCCACAACAACAAGACCAACCTCAGAAGGACTTGAAGAAAAGAATGCCATCCTCGAATGCAATTCTCAAAAGAACCTCGAATCTAAAACGAAACCATCCTCGAATGGAGACGCGTTGGTATACCGGCCTCAGTCGATAACCAGAAATAACAAAGAAAATAGGACAAAATGGAACGGGATCGTCTTACATAAACGAGAGCCCAGGCAAATAGGACCGTACAAAACAAGAGCCTGCGGCGCGATTGTTGTACAAAACAAGACGCAGAATGGGTGACAAATATTGACTTGAAAAGGAAAGGATGCCTGGGAAATGGTATTGATATCCTCTGCGAGGAGTATTTCAGGTTGAGAAGATGCTCCGGGTCATACGTAATATACCTCAAAACTGGCCCATGTCGGCATGTGTATGCTGGGATTTATGGCGTAATGCTCCATGATGATGGAAATGCTACACTTTGGAGGATGCAAATGTAATGATGATTATGCAAATGAAAATGCAAAGGATCTCCCGGAAAGGAGACTACAACTATTCCAGATGGCTTGACTGGGGAGGAACTAATGATCACTGCATTGATCTGGTTAGTCCTGGTGAGGAGGAAACAACTCTGCGGGGAATATTGTTAATGATACACTGGCTCTTAACTGCCGCCATTGCCAAAAATAAATTGGACTTTGAGATTGGAGAGCTAAGACCCTGCTGGAGATGGACCCTTCTTGCACTATGGTGGGGAAATGGAGACCCCCTGACTTGGATGGGAACCAGAGGTATGACTCTGCTGAGGAAGCAAACGGTTGGGGAGGAAAGACAATCATTGTACTGCTGGGAATTGCCCCTGTATTGAAGGGAAGTCTTTGCTTGGGGAGGACACCAACCTTCTGCTGCCTTGTTGGGGGAGAGTTTAACTTCCAACTCTACTGGGGAGGACTGGAGACACCCGGGAAAACACATGTTCTTGTTCAAGTATAATGAAATGTTCCTCTTGGAAATCTTCTTTAGCTCTGTTAGCAACACCTGTACCTGTACCTGTAAACACAATTGATAGTTCTTGTAACATGGAGAGTTAGTTTGGACCTGTATGCCCTAGGCTTATAGCATGAATCATTATTTGGGCATCTTGACATCCTTTTAGAGTTGTATTAAATGTTTCTGTCCTCCTGCATGAGTTAGAAAGCATTCAAATGTTCACAACACAATAAAAATCACAATTTGCTAGACGTTTCCGCAATCAATCGATGTAGATGAAAAACAGAAACAAGAATCAGATAGTCACAAGTTGACATAAATTGAATTTTTATTGATTTGGAAAAATGGCCATGAATAGGAATTACAAAGGAAGCAATTCCCTGAAAATAGGAAATAGCCGAAAAAGAAAACAAACTATCCTATTGGTAATGTGAGAAGTGGATCTCATCAAGTTTCAACCCGGTTATGGCTCGTATATATTCAAGACTATCTGCTCGCTCTGTCCCTTGAGAAAGGTGATTGAAATGGTCTTCAACCTTTATAATAACCTCAGCTGTAGATAGGTTACGAATTTCATAGATCACAGTCGTTCGTGTTAGTCCCTCTTTTGCATGGATCGCCCTTTTGGGTTTTCAATCCACCGGGATACCCTTTTTTGCCTGAGCTGTCCGATGTGGCTTTTCAACTCAGTGGGTGTACATTTATTTTTCAAGATTTCCCTAATTTTTTCCCGAGCCTTTTATTTTGTCTTTGGGTCGTCGGGATGCCCATTTATTCCTGGATCTTTATTCTGTTTTTATCCAGCGGGTCCTTTCTTACACAAAGTATTTTCTTACTGCGTCTGTGTTGACTAGGGATTGGAAGTCTTCTTGATCCATGGTTGTCAGCATCAAGGCTCCACCTGAAAAAACCTTTTTAACCACGAACGGTATTTCATAATTAGGTTTCCATTTTCCCCTGTGATCGTTAAGAGGAGGAAGAATCCTTTTCAGCACCAAGTCACCTGGTGTGTACCTTTATGGTCGTACCTTCTTGTCAAAAGTCTGCTTTATCCGCCACTGATACAACTGTCCATGGCATACAACTGCTAGATATTTTTCTTCAATGAGGCTCAATTGATTATATCTGGATCGGAGCCACTCAGCTTCTTCTAGCTTAATGTCCATCATTAACCTCAACAAGGGGATTTCCACATCAATTGGTAGGACTGCCTCCATACCATATACCAGTGAGAACGGGGTTGCCCCTGTTGAAGTACGCACCGACGTTTTGTACCCATGCAATGCAAATGGTAGCATTTCATGCTAGTATTTGCATGTTACAACCATCTTCTGCACGATCTTCTTGATGTTCTTGTTGGCCGCCCCGACGGCGCCATTCATCTTCGAGCGATATGGATAAGAGTTGTGATGTTCTATTTTGAAATCCCGACACAAGTCAACCATCATCTTGTTGTTGAGATTAGAACCATTATCAGTAATGATTCTTTCGGAATTCCGTACCGGAAAATGATATCTCTTTTAATAAATTGGGCTACCACTTGTTTAGTAACATTGGAATAAGATGTCGCTTTGACCCACTTCGTGAAATAGTCTATAGAAACCAGGATGAAGCGATCACCGTTGGAAGTTGTCGGCTTGATCTTGCCAATCATATCAATGCCCCACATGGCGAACGACCATGGTGAAGACATGACACTCAAAGGATTCGGAGGCACATGGACCTTGTCAGCATAAATCTGACACTTGTGACATTTACGGGAGTATTTACAGCAATCGGATTCCATGGTGATCCAATAATATCCCGATCTCAACAATTTATTGGCCATAGCATGTCCTCCAGCATGGGTACCGAAAGAGCCTTCATGAACCTCTTGCATCAACAGGTCTGCTTCGTGTCTATCCACGCATCTGAGCAGAACCATGTCGAAGTTTTGCTTGTATAGCACACCATCTTGATTCAAGAAGAAATCACCTGCTAGCCTTCTGAGGGTCTTCTTGTCTTTACTGGATGCCCCAGCCGGGTATTCTTGAGCCTTCAAGAATTGCTTGATGTCATGATACCAAGGTTTGTTATCTTCACCACTATCAACTGCAAAGACATAAGAAGGTCTTTCAAGACGGGAGACCATGATTCGAGGCACAAAATTTTCTTGACAAACTTTAATCATAGACGACAAAGTTGCTAGAGCATCGGCGAACTGGTTTTCATCTCGAGGAATATAATTCAACTTGACCTTGGTGAAGAAAGTTAACAGCCTCCTAGTATAATCCCTGTAAGGAACCAAATGAGGTTGATGAACTAACCATTTTCCATTGACTTGGTTCACCACTAAAGCGGAATCTCCGAAGATCTCGAGGTTCTTGACTCGCAGGTTGATTGCCTCTTCAACCTCCATAATGCAAGCTTCGTACTCTGCCTCATTGTTAGTGCATTCAAAATTCAACCGAGCAACTAAAGGTGTATGGATCCCTTCTGGTGAGATGATAACAGCACCTACTCCACTTCCGTTCATGTTCACAGCTCCGTCAAACATCAAATTCCATTTGGATTCAGGGTCTAGCCCCTCCTCCGGAAGTGGTTCTTCACAGTCTTTCAACTTGAGGAACATGATGTCATCATCCAAAAACTCGAATTTTATGGGTTGATAATCATCAATTGGCTGCTGAGCCAAATATTCCGATAATACACTTCCTTTGATTGCTTTTTGCAAAGTGTAATGGATATCATACTCTGTTAGTATCATCTGCCATCGGGCTACCCTTCCTGTCAGAGCCGGCTTCTCGAAAATGTATTTCACAGGATCCATCTTGGAAATTAAGAGAGTGGTGTGAGTCAGCATGTACTGTCTTAGTCGGCGAGCAGCCCATGCCAAAGCGCAACAAGTTTTCTCGAGTAGTGAGTAGTGTGTCTCACAATCGGTAAATGTTTTGCTAAGGTAATAAATGGCGTGCTCTTTTCGACCAGACTCGTCCTGCTGACCCAGCATACATCCCATCGATCCTTTAAGCACAGTAAGATACATGATCAAAGGTCTCCCTGGTACTGGAGGCATGAGAATTGGAGGTTCTAGCAGGTATTCTTTGATTTGGTCAAAAGCTTGCTGGTAGTCTTCATTCCATTTAATTGCCTGATTTTTCCTCAAAAGCTTAAAGATGGGCTCACACGTGGTCGTTAAGTGAGATAAACCGTGCAATGTAATTTAGTCTCCCTAAGAAACCACACACTTGCTTTTCAGTCTTTGGCTCAGGCATCTCTTGGATGGCTTTTACTTTGGCTGGATCAACCTCAATTCCCCGCTCACTAACAATGAAACCAAGTAACTTGCCGGAACGGACCCCGAAGGTGCACTTGTTCGGGTTCAACCTTAATCTAAACTTCCGGAGTCTGTCAAACAACTTTGTTAGATTGACCAAGTGCTCTTCTTCTGTTTGGGACTTTGCTATCATATCATCAACATAAACCTCAATTTCATGATGAATCATGTCGTGAAATAGCGTTACCATCGCCCGTTGGTAAGTGGCTCCAGCATTCTTCAAACCAAATGGCATGACCTTGTAACAGAAAGTGCCCCACGATGTGATGAAGGTTGTCTTTTCCATATCATTGGGAGACATCTTAATCTGGTTATAACCGGAAAACACGTCCATGAAAGAGAACATAGAAAACTGAGTAGTATTATCAACAAGCACATCTATGTGAGGCAGAGGGAAGTCATCTTTAGGGGTTGCCCTATTCAAATCCCTGTAGTCTACACACATCCTGACCTTACCATCTTTCTTAGGGACCGACACAATGTTGGAAACCCACAGAGGGTAACTGGTCACGGCCATGAAACCGACATCAAATTGCTTTTGTACTTTTTTTTATTATTTTGATTGCCATATCAGGACGTGTGCGCCTCAACTTCTGCTTCACTAGAGGCCAGTCTTCTCTCAGAGGTAACTTGTGCACCATAATGTCAGTGTCTAAACCAGGCATAACTTGGTAGGACCATGCGAAGACATCAACATACTCTCGAAGCATAGCAATTAGACGAGTCTTGATAGATTCTTCTAATGCGGCCCCGATCTTAACTTCTTTCTTGTCTTCTTCGGTACCCAGGTTTATCACTTCGATGGCCTCTTCGTGCGGCTGAATCATCTTTTCCTCCTGTTTAAGCAGTCTGACCAATTCTTCAGGTAGTTCACAATCTTCTTCACCTTCCTCATTGGCTTGATAAATTGGATTGACAAAGTCATACTTAGCCATAACATGGTCGTCATTGATAAGATCCGGTGACGAGCACCTGCATGAATGGTTATTCATGCTAGGATTTAGAAAAGGCTTGAGAAAATGAGAAACATTGCCATTTTAAAACTTTTCTTTCTTTTTGAAAAACAAAAGAAAAAGTGAAAGGCAAAGAACAACATGGATGAATGTGAAACATCAGCTTTATTTATGATTGTGAATTGTGTTAGGAACAAAAGAACCCTTACAAAACGCTACTATGCCCCGGGAAAGACATAATGCTCGAATACAAAAAAAATAGAAACAAAGATTATTACTCTTCGAAAGAGGTGACTGAGATAAGCCTTTCTGATGCCCAGTTGCTAAGTTGAGTCCCTGGAACAGCAGACCTGATCCACTCATCTAAGTCACAATCACTATCAACTGCATCATCCTGCACGACACTGATGCTTCCATAATCCACCACTCCTGCGCTCGTGAAAGTAATCGTACCTTGACGACCTCTAGCACTCGGTCCGGATGATGACTACCCAGGATGGTAACCAATCCCAAACATATCTTTCTTTTCTGGAACTTCTAATAGACTGCCCAGCCTTCTCGTATCCCAGATTCTACCACTTCAAGAGCTTGCTTGTAAGAGGCTATGGAAACCCCCTTCTTTGGTTCTTCAGAAGAAGCTGCCAATGAAGATGCTTGTCCAGTCTTCAGGGGCTCAAAAGCCTGACATGGAGTTTCAACTATTTCGCCATCCATCTCCACATACTTGAATGAAGGCAGATGACTAACAAAAATGTCCTCTTCCCCACTGACAGTTACAATTTGGCCTTCCTAGACGAACTTCAACTTTTGATGAAGTGTGGATGATACTGCTCCTGCTGAATGTATCCAAGGCCTTCCCAGCAAACAACTGTATGCAGGCTGTATATCCATTACGTAGAATGTGGTATTGAAGATTTGTGGACCTACCTTAATTGGTAAATCCACCTCCCCGAACACTGATCTCCTCGACCCATCAAATGCTCTAACTACCAGGTCGCTAGGCTTTAGAACTACTCCATCATAATCCAACTTCATTAATGCTTTCTTGGACAGAACATTCAACGATGATTCGGTATCTACCAACACGTGAGAAAGTACTGCACCCTTACATTCTAAAGAGATATGCAGTGCCCGATTATGAGCACTCCCTTCAGATGTTAGATCCATATCTGTAAAGCCCAATTCGTGACTGGAATTGACACTAGATACCACCGCTTCTAACTGATTTACTGAAATATCCTGAGGCACATATGCCTTGTTCAAGATATTCAAGAGAGCTTTCCTGTGGGAATCAGAATACATTAGCAAAGACAGGATGGAAATCTTCGACGGAGTCTGCTGCAGATGGTCCATAATCTTGTAATCGCTCTTTTTGATAATTCTTAAAAACTCTTCAGCTTATTTATCAAAGGTGATGTTTGGATCAGTCACAGGTGTGGGCTGATTGACAACCATTGGCTGCTTCCCTCTTGCCTTGGCCTGGGCTTTTGCGGTGTCTCTGGGTGGTATCACACAATTTCTTAGTGTTTCCGGTGCAAATAACCTTCCACTTCTAGTAAAGTCCCCTACTCCAACATTTTCTACTTGAGTTGGGGTTGTACTAGACGTAGCCAACTCTTTCTTCTGGTCGTTAAAATATACCTCGCCACCATAATTCCAGGGAATGGCTCTATCGCTCTGATACATTACTGGTCATGCAATGGTGATGGTTATCGGTGCCACTCTAGCCCGTGGAGGAACTTGAGATGGATCGTAGAAAATGGTTACTTTAGAGACTTCGCTTTCCTTTAAAACCTTGTCAAAATACAACACTCCTTCATTAATCATGCTCTAGATCCCTACCTTCCACTGCTTACAACCATTTGTAGCTTCAGCACATCCTGGACAATCAACTTCACACCCAGGAAAACCACCCTTTTGTGACAAGCAAACTTTAACAACACTCAACAAAGTCTGTAGGTCGTCGACGTCACGCACCAAGTTTAAATTCTCCCCTTCATCAACGGCCCCAATCGTACCTCCATGAGGAGGCATGGGGTTCTGTATTACATTAGGAGTAGGAGCAAAATTAATCGCTTTAGAATCCAGTAGGTCCTGAACAACATGCTTCAGCGCTTTGCAGTTTTCTGTGGTATGCCCGGGAGCTCCGGAATGAAATTCACATCTAGCGTTTGTATCATAACCCTCGGGGATTTGGCCTGGCTTCGGGGGTTGTAGAGTCCAGAGTTGAACCATCTGGAGCTGTATGAGGTTCTTCAAAAGCTGTGAATAGGACATCGGCGGAGCTTAGAAATGTCTTTCTCTGGTCTTCTGGGGGTAATATGGACGAGGAGCTCTTTGTTGATACCCTTGTTGGCGTTGCGGCTGCGGTGGTTGGATTTGGTGTTGAACAGGTTGAGCTGATATAGTGACGGGGGGCACTTACTAATAAAATCCTCTATTGTTTCCTCCCCTCTGCGTGTACACTGCCCCATTCTCTCCTTCTCTCCTCTTCACGAAGGGCTTCTTGACACCAGAACTCGAAGCGCCCCCATTCTGAATCTTCCCTTGCTTGATCCAGATTTCTACCCTTTCGCTCGTCAAGATGATATCTGAGAATCCACTAGAGGAATATCCAGCTAGCCTTTCCATGAAATGCCCAGGGAGGGTATCCAGGAACAGGTCTACCATTTCTCTCTCCGGCAAAGGTGGTTGCACTCTAGCGGCCACTTTGCGCCACCTTTGCGCTTAATATTCGAAGCTCTTGGAGTTCTTCTGAGTCAGACTTTGAAGTTGAGTGTGATTGGGCGCCATGTCGATATTATACTGATACTGCTTGAGGAATGCTTCTCCCAATTCCTTCCAGCTTCTCACAGAGCTTCTCTCTAGCTTCATATACCATTCCAAGGATCCTCCGGATAGACTATCCTGGAAGTAGTACATCCAGAGCTTTTCATCCCTAGTATGGGCAGCAATCTTCCGGTAGAATGCCTGTAAGTGAGTTTTGGAGCAGGAACTACCGTTATATTTGTCAAAAGTAGGCGGCCTGAATTTGTGAGGAATAACCACCCCGGGTACTAGACCTATGTCAGACACATCTATCCCCAAAGTGTCTCTACACTCGAGGGCTTTGACTTTCTCAACAAGCATAAAAAAGTCTTGAAGATTTCCTTCTCCGCCGAACCCCATGTCATTGTTGAAAGAAGGGAACTGATCCTCCTGCTTGTCCTGTACTGGAATGAAAGTTACTGCGCCCTGTTCTGGAACTTGAGGTCCACCTGGGCCATTGTTGGTGTTAGAAGGAGTCACTTGGATGTCAGGAGTAGTCACAGGGACATTAATTTGAGGAGGGTTGAGCCCCTGAATTGCATTTCTTAACTCTTGGTGTCCCCGAGCCATCCCTTGCATCATGAACATGAACTCTCCTATTCTGGTGCGAAATTCATTAAGCTCAGTTTGCATAGCGTCCATGACTGTCCTCTGGTTGTTGCGAGTTGCATAACGATGCGGGATATTCTGCCGAGGATGACAGGTCTTGGCGGCCCTCATCTTTTCCTGTAACACAAATAAGTTAAACAACCTGTAGAAGACATGCAAAATAAAGAAAAATGCAAATGATGTGTATGCAATGCAATATGTTACTTTTATTCCCAAGGCTTCCACTACTTTCCCATTCTGGTGCTGAGAAAAAGATCCCTTGCAAGAAAATTTTGTGTGACATTGTAACACGGTGGGAGAACTGACTTTAGTTAAATGTTGCGGATAGCAAGAGTCGCCACCGACTTTTATTTTATCCAAAGGAAAGGGCATAAAAGAACAGGAAAGACCTTAAAAGATTTTTGGGTTCGGGGGGTAGGTTATGTAAAGGGAAGGTGTTAGCACCCTTTACATCCATGGTTATCCATGGGCTCTTAGTTACTTAGCTCACTTTAAAATGTTTTTGAGAAGTGTAGTGTGTGATTAGAAATTTTCTTAAGTGTTTTATAATGATCCATGTACGAATATATATAAAACCTTTGTTTTTGAAAATTGTTTGAAAAAATGTGAAGTGTTTGAAATGTTTTTGAAAAGTGAGCAAGTACATAAGAGGAACCTACCCTAAGTTAAGTCTTTTTTGTTCTTGAATATCCTTTAAATGGTAAGACTATCCATATTATTAAGGAATAGGTAGTCATTACCTTGGATGTGTGAGGGACAAGTAAAGGGACAACTGTTTATTTAGGCAACTGTAAGGTGTATAAGCAATTCGAAGGGACTTATCATCTTTATTCGAAAGGGACAAGATCATTACGAAGGCAACATTCGAAGGGACTTGATCTCTTTATCTTTTAAGGGACTAGATGATATGAGAAAAGGGACTTTGCTTTACACCTTACTTGACCTTTTGTTTAGGCAACTTGAAAGGTAACCCTTAAGAAGTGAGATGGCGATCCAGGATCGACTTACGTGTGTGAGTGTACCAATTCAAATATTTATCTTTAAGATTAGTGATTTATATTCAATTTTACATACAAACATGTCTTGCACTCCCTATTTTACTAACCATAGCATTTAAAAAATAAATAATAAAAATTACTACAACTATTACATATTGGATACAATTACATAATAATAATAATTAAAATAAATTAAATAAGCAAATAAATGAATAATAAACAATCATATAATATATAAATAAATAAATAAAGGGGGTTAGTAGTAATAAAATAAATAAGAATAAGATGAAAGAATTAGCATAATGAAAATAAACAAATTTAAAGTTCAAAATTAGATAAATAATATTTTTTTAAGAGAATTTAATGAAAGAAATAAATAATAAGTATTATATACTAAATTATAATGATTTAAATTTATATACATATTATAAAAATATTGGTTAATTATAATTAAATAAACATAGTATAAAAATAAATTATATTTATAAGATCAAATTAGGATTTTTAATTGTTTTAAACATAATCTAGAGTTTACTATATTAATTAAATTATTTACATGTGAAAACTATATTCAATGATAATTATAAACAAATTATAAAATAATGTACATAATTAAAATTTACAAATAAATAAATTAAAAGTTATAATATAATTAGGTTTTATAAAAAGAATATTTTTAGGGTTTTAGAAAATATTAGGGTTAAAGTTTAATTATCAATTAAGATTAATTAAAATAACAATAATAATAAATAAACAAAACAAAATTAAGATAGAAGAAAGAAAAAGGGGAGGCCTGGTTTTGAACCCAGGACCTTCCTGTTACCAGTAATGAGACCCACCACTGGGCTGCGTGTGGCTTCTGAGTAAAGGGATGAGTCCAAGACTATATATTAAAAACCTACAAAAAATGAAAGAAAAAATTGATCAAAAGTAAAAAACCTGGGAATCGAACCCAGGTTTCAAGCATCACCAGCGCGCCTCATAACCACCAAGCCAGACATGATTATTTGAAATTATAATGAAACAAAATTGTAAAAATATTAAAAACAAATTTTGAAATTACAGATGGCGCCAAAAGCCATCGTCTTCTACCTCCAGACCTATGAAATTTCCTGCGAAATTTCATAGGGATTTTGCTACGAGTTTATTCGCAGGAAGTCCTATGTCCTTGCCAACCTGTAAAACACGCAAAATTCTTCCAAATTGGTTGTTTCAATGGATTACCCAGGTCTTATATGATTCAATTTTGTCAATTAACATCATTTATATAACCTAAATCGTAAATCCCTAAAATGAATTCAGAAACCCTAGCTATGGTGAAACTTGATACCTGCATAGAAAACTCAATCAAATAGTCCAGAATCAATCTATGGTTCCTCATAAACATCATTAAACAATAAAAAATGATTTAAAACAAGCAAATTGATGGAATCAAAAAACGAAAAAAATAATCTTGAAGAACATGATTCGATTATGATGAATTTGGATGCTTTGAATGATGTAAGTGACTTAGACATGTTCAATGTTCACTGGAGAATGCATTGCAACCTTGTGAATGCCTTGATATCCTCTCAAACTTCAAAACCGAATTTCTCTTATGGTTGAAAATTTTCACTTTTGATTTTGTCTTTGGAGGCAGAATTTTTCGTCCTTGTGCATTGTGTTCTCTTTGTGTATATGTAGTGGGTTGATTTAGGTCAAAAAATATGCTCCTTCTTTGGGCTTTTTGGATACCTTGGTGATGAAGAAATCTCTTTCCAAATTTGGCCAAAAATCAAATCTTTTCATGCTTCAAGGAGTGAGCACGAATTTGGACAGTGTATATTCATGTTAAATGGCTTTTATGATTTTCTAGAAGAAGAATCATACTTAAATATTGACTTTTTGATTTTATTTTAATTTAATATGTATTTAAATGAATAAAATTCAAATAAATATTAAATAAAATAATAAAAATCAGAAATTACATGGGTTGGGTCGTGCTTGGTGTCATGTTGAAGTTTGGATCACAAGATTGCAAGCCCATTTGGATGAAATTGGTTTTAAAGCCCTATTTGCTTCATAAACCTCCCAAAAATTTCCCAACTTTGCAAGGGCACAAATTCTTCAATTTTAATGCTATGAGGGTGTTCTTGGACATTTTCGAAAGCTTAAATAGTCCTCTAAACAACCCCATTGGTTTCATGTCCATACCTTTTACCATTCTCAAGTTAGTTTCTTTTGAAGTTGTTGACTTTTTGTTGACTTTTAAAAGGACCTATAATGTCTTAGCTCATACCTTCCAAATGAAGCATTTTTGGGCTTGGCTTGTGAGACACAAAGTTGTAGAGAATTCAATTTCCTTCAAAATGAGCTTTGGATGGGAAAAATTTGATGAAGCATGTGAAAGTTATGGCTGGTCAAAGTTCAGTTCACTTTTCCTGAGGAAACCCTAATTTAGCAACCCCTGATTCTTGATGATCTGAAATCTCCTTGATGAATCATGATCAAACCTTGATAAAATGATGAATTTTACTTCATATACTTGATGTTGGCAAAATAGCATGAAGTTTGACTTTGGTTTGACTACAGTTGACCTCAGTTTGACTTTTTAATTGCATTGACTGATTTTGACCTATCTGATCATCTGACTGAGCAAACCTTTGGGAAAAGTCTTGAAACTTGTCATTAGGATTCTTGACCACATATAAGATGTTATGAAACTCACTTGAAGTCTTAGAAGTCCATTTAGCCTGATTAAAGTCAAAACCCTAGTTTAGGATGCATTGCTTAGGAGGATGCATTGTCTGAGGGAAATGTCAAATCTTCTGGCTAATTGTGAACTTTGTGAACCTTGTGAACCTCATGAGATGTCTTGTGAATATTGTGATCCTTCTGAGCCTCTTAGTACACAATGAATTATCTTGTGGAGGGCAAATTTTGGGGTGCAACAGCTGCCCCTGTTCAATTTTCTGAAACCTGAGGGGTTAGATTGGTATATGTGCCATTCGTGACCTGGAAGGTTGAAGGGGATTGAACACAAAAGCCCAAAAATTTGCACTCACCGGTGCATAGAGTAATACTGATGATATGTTGTATATACTTGAGTGGGCTTAAAGATGCCACTTGGAGGAACAAGAGATGAGCTTAGAGATGCCATCTGGAGAAAAGTTCTTCAAATATGCTTCTTGGAGAATCAAGTAGTCCAAAGTATGAAGATATAGCTTTTTGGGAAGATAAACAACGTCCTAACATTACCTTTGGGAAGATAAACAACGACCCAAGGTAATGTAATGACTTTTGGGAAGATGAACGACGGCCCAAAGTCATGATAGCTTTCAGGAGGATAAACAACGTCCCGAGGTATAATAGGGTGCTTGGGAAGATAAACAACGGCCCAAGGTAAGGATATGGCTTTTAAGAAGATAAAGGACGTCTCAAGATAGCCTTTTGGGAAGATAAACGACGTCCCAATGTAATGAGATAACCTTTGGGAAGATAAACAACGGCCCAAGGTCATGATAGCTTTCAGGAGGATAAACAACGTCCTGAGGTATAAGTGTAACTTTTGGGAAGATAAACAACGGCCCAAAGTCATGATAGCTTTCAGGAGGATAAACAACGTCCTGAGGTATAAGTGTAACTTTTGGGAAGATAAACAACGGCCCAAAGTCATGATAGCTTTCAGGAGGATAAACAACGTCCTGAGGTATAAGTTGTTGATGTAGTTTGTCTGCTGGAGAATTAATCTGAAAAACAAGATTAGTTCGATGTATGTATGCATGTATAGTATGATGCACTCAAACAAATGCATTATGTACTTATGGATATGTATGTTATGGTATGATGTAAATGATGTATGTATGAATCATGCAGCCTGAAGTATCCGGATATCTTCGTATATCAACTGCTGGCCAGGGAAAATAAATCCCGATTTGTTGCTGAAGAATGTGAGGAACTCGTTCCTGTCTCGTTTGATAATATAGTATTCATAACTTCCCGTCTTCGTTCGATAGTAAGGTATACATAACCTCCCGTCTTTGTTCGTCGTACTCCTATTGGAAGAATAAATTCTCGACTATCCGTATGAGGATAAAAGAGATGGATATAAATTCCAGGGGAGATGTGACCCGAAGTATTTATGAAGATGGATTTTCCCTATTGGGGGATTTGTAGCTGTCTTGTGGGGATGAACCGGCGAAGCTTCGTTGAATTCCTTCCCTCGTTCGTCCTTAGTAAATACTATTACTGCATTTTCATGCATTTCTGGTAAACATCAATCATATTAAGCATTTCGTGCATTTCTGGTAAACATCAATCATATTCAAAAGCATACATACATTCAAACACAACCAATGGACGTTTCGCTTATGTAAATAGGGTAAAAGTAAATCTGGATTCAAAGATGGAATTTTATTTATATCACAAAGTGACCTATACATAGGCGAGTTTGTACAAGGAGACAGAAATCCTAGTAAGAGGAATTTGTCATAAAAAAATTTACAAAACAAAGAAAATCAACTATGTGGGAAATAATCCTATTGAGTTTCAATTCTACTATTTCCATTATCTTCAAGTATCTCATCTTCTGTTGTTGAGACGGAATGATTGAATTGAGCTTTATTTGTTAGAGCTTGAGTAAGTAGCACAACTGGTAGTAGTTACATGGGTGATCCGAACGAGACATAGTCATACGCTTTAATCCCTAACTTTTTCCTGGATTGCCCTTTCAGGTTTTCAATCCACCGGGATACCCTTTTTTGCCCAAGCCGCCTTTTCAGGTTTTCGACTTGCCGGGTGTATATTTTTTATATATATCCCTAATTTTTGCCCAAACCCTTTTGGTTCGCCGGGATGCCCTTATTTTTGCCTAGGCCAGTCAACCTAGCGGGTCTCTTTTTATGCGTAGTTTTTTTTTAACTATGTCTGCGTTTACAGGTTGTGGGAAGTCTTCACCATCCATAGTAGTAAGTATCATGGCACCTTCTGAGAATAATATTTTGACTACAAATGGTCCTTCATACGTAGGAGTCCACTTGCCCCTAGGATCACCCTGCGGTAATATGATACGCTTGATTACCAAATCACCAGCCTGATATACCTTTGGCTTAACCTTCTTATTAAAAGCTTTGATCATTCGTTTCTGGTACATCTGATCGTGACAAATTGCTTCTAACCTCTTGTCATCAACCAAATTTTTCTGGTCAAGTCGAGTCTGAATCCACTCATCTTCATCCAAGCATGCATCCTTCATAATTCTTAAGGAGGGTATCTGAACATCAATGGGTAGAACTGCTTCCATACCATATACTAAGGAAAATGGGGTTGCCCCTATTGAAGTGCATATTGTAGTACGATAACCATGAAGAGAAAATGGTAACATATCATGCCAATCCTTGTAAGTAACAGTCATCTTCTGTATAATCTTCTTGATGTTCTTGTTAGCAGCTTCAACTGCCCCATTCATCTTCGGACAATACGGAGAAGAGTTGTGGTGCTTAATCTTGAACTACGTGCAGAGATCAGTAATCATAGTGTTGTTCAAATTAGAGCCATTGTCAGTGATAATCCTTTCAGGGATGCCATACCTACATATGAGATTATTCTTAATGAATCGAGCCACAACATTCTTGGTAATAGATGCAAATGAAGCTGCCTCTACCCACTTCGTAAAGTAATCAATAGCAACCAGGATGAAACGATGTCCATTAGAAGCAGTAGGCTTGATCTCACCAATCATATCAATGCCCCACATGGCAAAAGGCCAAGGAGCAGTCAACACATTTAATGGTGATGGAGGTATATGTACTTTATCAGCATAGATTTGACATTTGTGACATGTTCTGGAATGTTGATAGCAGTCGGCTTCCATGGTAGACCAATAGTAACCTGCTCTCAATATCTTCTTTGCCATGGTATGACCACTAGAATGAGTGCCAAAGATCCCATCATGCATGTCTTCCATAATCTCAGTTGCTTCCTTCTTATCCACACAATGAAGCAAAGTTGAATCATGATTGCGCTTGTACAAAATGCCATTACTCAAAAAGAACTTAGCAGAAAACCTTCTCAGAAACTTTCTATCTTTGACAGATGCCCCTTCAGGGAACTCCTGAGCTTCAAGATATCTTTTCACTTCATAGAACCAAGGCTTCTCCTCTGTTTCTTCAGTATCAATCTCATTGCAGTACGCAGGCTTTTCAAACCTATCAATAGTAATCTTGGGAGCTTCATCATCCCAGCTGATCTCAAACATGGATGCCATGGTGGCTAAGGCATCTGCCAACTGATTCTCTCTTCGTGTAATATGTCCAAAAGTAATCTCTTTGAAATGTGGGATCAAAGACAAAACATGCTCTCTGTAAGGAATGAGGTTATCATGCTTGGTATCCCAATCTCCTTTGATCTGACTTACTACCAGGGCTGAATCTCCATACACGTCAAGGAACTGAATCTTCATATCAATGGCAGCTTTGATACCCAGGATACATGCCTCATATTCAGCCATGTTATTAGTACAATAGAAACAAAGTCTTGCAGTAATCGGGGTATGACAACCTTCAGGGGAACTGATCACAACACCAACACCATTACCATGTGCATTAGAAGCTCCATCAAAAACCATAGTCCATCGGGATCCTTGTTCAGGTCCGTCATATTGTCCAGGTTCTTTGGTAATAATCATAATGTCTTCATCAGGGAACTCAAAACTCATTGACTGATAATCATCCACTGCTTGATGAGCCAAATGATCAGCTACCACACTTCCTTTAATGGCCTTCTGAGTAGTATATTGTATATCATATTCTGTTAAGATCATTTGCCATCTTGCTATTCTTCCGGAGAGAGCAGGTTTCTCGAATATGTACTTGATTGGATCCATCTTCGAAATCAACAAGGTAGTATGGGTCATCATATACTGTCTTAGTCGGCGAGCAGCCCATGCCAAAGCGCAGCAAGTTTTCTCGAGCAGTGAGTATCTTGTTTCACAATCAGTAAACTTTTTACTAAGGCAGTATATTGCCTGCTCTTTTCGACCAGACTCGTCATGTTGCCCCAAAACACACCCCATTGAGTTGTCTAACACTGTTAAGTACATAATCAAGGGTCTTCCATCAACTGGTGGCATCAAAATTGGAGGTTCTAGGAGATATTTCTTGATTTCATCAAAGGCATTCTGACACTCATCATTCCACTCCATTACCTGATCTTTCTTCAACAACTTGAAGATTGGCTCACAGGTAGCAGTTAATTGGGAAATAAATCTTGCAATGTAATTCAATCGTCCCAAGAAACCTCTAACTTCCTTCTCGGTGCGAGGAGCTGGCATCTCTTGTATAGCTTTCACTTTAGCAGGGTCTACTTCAATACCTTTTCCACTGACAATGAAACCCAGGAGTTTACCAGACCTAACTCCAAAAGTACACTTGTTTGGGTTCAATCTCAACTTGTATTTCTTCAACCTCTCAAACAACTTATGCAGATGATCAAGATGTTGTTCTTCATTCTGGGACCTGGCTATCATATCATCCACATATACCTCTATCTCATGATGAATCATATCATGAAACAAAGCTACCATAGCACGCTGATATGTTGCCCCTGCATTCTTCAAACCAAATGGCATCACTTTATAACAAAAAGTGCCCCACTGTGTAACAAATGTTGTCTTCTCCATATCTTCAGGTGCCATCTTGATTTGATTGTAACCAGAGAAACCATCCATGAAAGAGAATACTTTATGCTGAGCAGTGTTGTCTACCAGAACATCAATATGAGGAAGTGGAAAATCATCTTTGGGGCTGGCTTTGTTCAAATCCCTGTAGTCTACACACATACGTACCTTACCATCTTTCTTAGGTACTGGCACCACATTTGCAACCCATTGAGGATAAGAAGTCACAGCTAAAAACCCTGCATCAAAATGTTTCATCACTTCTGCTTTAATCTTCTCTGACATTTCAGGACGCATGCGACGAACCTTCTGATTCTTTGGACGACAATCTTCTTTTACTGGTAAACGGTGAACCACAATGTTTGTATCCAACCCTGGCATATCTTCATAGGACCAAGCAAAGATTTCCACATAATCATGTAGCATCTGAATCAGCATGCTCTTGACACTATCCTCTAATTCAGCCCCTATCTTGACCTCTTTCCTGTTTTCTTCAGTTCCCAGATTCACAACTTCGACTGGCTCTTCATGTGGCTGTATAGCTTTCTCTTCTTGTTGTAACAACCTAGCAAGCTCTACAGGTACTTCACAATCTTCCTCATTTCCATCTTCAACTTGATAGATCGGATTCTCGAAATTATAATTGGCAATAGTAGAACTGTTATCAACAGGATCCAGAGTGGATGAGGATCTGCATTTTAGTGATGTGGGTGTGTGTAAGAACACATAGTTGATAAAAGTAAAAATAAAAAGAAAGACAAGGAACACAATATTTACGAAAACGAAACGTCCACTGATTTTTATTGAATGAAGTATGCAAATGAAATGACATCCCGTAACAAGCACACCACTGTTCCCCGGGTAAGGCACAAGGCTTAAGAGTTTAAATTGTTCAAAAATTACAAATTTTAAAAGTAACAACACAGTAATAGTATTTACTCCTGACTAAAGGAGATAGGAATAACATCTTCAGCTTTCCAGTTATTGAGTCCAACACCCACAGTAGGAAAAATCCAAGCATCCAAGTTGTAGTCTTCATCATAGTCACCCACAACATTGATCTGATTCTTCATAATCCCCTGATTGGTGATACGAATAGCACGAGCATGACGAACAACCTTCTGGGACTCTGCAGTGAAACCCAAACCAAATTTGTCAGACTTGTAAGGAATGTCAGGAAGCTGACCCCAAATAGTACAGCCACCTTCATCCACCACAGCTCTAGCATCTTTGAGGGAAGCCATTGTAGGAGGTACTCTGGTGACCACAGGAACTTTCTTGACAACAGGAGGAGCTTCATAATTATTAACAACCCAAGGAACTACTTCAAACGTCTGGCATGGAGTTTCAACATACTCACCTTCCACTTCAAGATATTTAAAGGTGTTCACATGGCTAAATATATATCCTTCCTCTCCGTAAACAGTGACAACTTTTCCTTCTACTGGATATCTCAGCTTCTGGTGTAAAGTGGAGGTTACAGCACCTGCCCCATGGATCCAGGGACGCCCAAGCAAACAAGAATACGAAGGACGAATATCCATCACATAAAAAGTAGCATTGAATACCTGAGAACCTACTTTTATTGGGAGATCAATTTCTCCATGCACCACTCTTCTCGAGCCATCAAAAGCTTTCACCACTATATTACTGGGCCTCAACACAGCATCTTCAGGACTAAGCTTATTCAGAACCTCTTTGGGTAACACATTCAGCGAGGAACCATTATCTATTAATACATGTGACAGAGTAGTGCCCCTACACTCAATGGAGATATGTAGAGCCCTGTTATGGTCCCTTTTGGCTGGAGTCAAATCAGCATCGGAGAAACCTAACCCATTATCATAGGTCAAGTGTGCAACACAATTTTCAAACTGGTCTACAGAGATCTCATTTGGTACGTGAGCAGTCTTCAAAAAATTGATCAAGGCTTTGGCATGAGCCTCAAAACACAACAATAAAGACAACATAGAAATCTTTGAGGGAGTATGCCCCAATTGATCAACAATGTCATAATCACTCTTGCGAATGATTTTCAATACTTCTTCCATCTGCTTAGTAGGATCATCAGCAGCTGGCACATCAGTTTGTATAGGTTCAATAACAGGACCTTTGCCCCTAACATCAGCAGTAGAGGTAGTAGATGTAGTAGATGTATTCTTGGAAGTAACTGGAGGAGAGAAAACTCTTCCACTTCGTGTGATCTTACTAGATCCAGCAATATTATCAATATCAAGATTTCCATCAACAACAGGTGTATCAGCTAAGGGTTCCTGCTTAACACCATGAATGTAAACATCGGACCCATAATGCTAAGGCACAACTTTTTCAGAAGTATACGGAATAGGACCAGGAGTGGTAATGATCATAGGAGCCACTCTAGCTTCAGCAACAATCTTCACAGGGCCTTCAGCAGTAATTTTAATTGGACCCTTATGAGTGATTTTGACAGGACCCTTGGAAGTGATCCTCACCGGCACTTTATCAACCATATCCACCTCTTCAATCTTCGCACCTTTAGTTATGTGATCAACCATGCTCTCCACCGAAGGTGGTGTCCTCTCAAACACTATGGTGTAATTATTCATGAGGCGTTGAATTTCGTCCTTCAGCCTCCAGCAACTATCAGGCTTATAGGCACAATATAAACAATCTTCACGACAACCTGGAAAGAACCCAGCTTGTACCAACTTCTTCTTAATAACATACAATGGTGTAGTTAAATCTGCAACTGAAGAAATATGTGAAACTTCATCAATGGCATTGACAGTCTTCTCATGATTTGGCATGGGAGCAGTAATCACATTTGGAGTACCCGGAGGGTCAAACTCAATCTCTCCAGCATCAATCATGTCCTGAATCTTATTCTTCAATATCCAGCAACTATTGGTATCATGTCCCTGACAATTTGAATGATATGCACATCGTGCATTAATGTTGTACCTGGGAGAGGTAACATTGGGATTCTGAGGAGGGTCCCTCAAAGTGGTAAGTTCACCCTTCAACAAGTGTTGCAAGGCTTGGGCCAGTGACACGTTGAGCTTAGTGAACTGCCTTTTAGGCCTCTGTTGATTGCCCTGTGGTGGCTCTGGTGTTGCAGGAGTTGGATTGGAGATATGAACTGCACTCACAGATTGGTGTCTCCTATTACGATCAGGTTGACCATAAACAACATTTGACTCTTTCTTCCCACTAGGGGGCTTCTTTGTAGTACTGGATGAAGAAGCACCCACTTGGATCTTGCCACTCCTTATACCACTTTCTACGCGCTCTCCTGTCATTATCAACTCAGTGAAGCCAGATGATGAGCTTCCAATGAGATGATTGTAAAAGGGACCATTCAACGTACACATGAACATATTCACTAACTCTCTGTCAATTAGAGGAGGTTGCACTCTTCCAGCCAAATCTTTCCACTTCTGGGCATACTCCTTGAAATTTTCTTTAGCACCCATGGACATGCTTTGTAGCTGCATGCGAGTAGGGGCTAGGTCAGCATTGTATTGATATTGCTTGTAAAAGGCTTCAGCAAGATCATTCCAATCACGGATTTTGACACTCTCCAACTGATAGTACCATTCCAATTGAGCTCCAGATAAGCTCTCTTGGAAGAAATGGATCCACAACTTCTTATCAGCAGTATGGGGTTGGATCCTCCGGACATAAGACCTCAGATGCAGCTTGGGACAAGAGACACCATCATAAACTACGAAAGTAGGAACCTTGAAACCAACGGGTATGACCACCCCAGATATCAAACTCAGGTCTTCAAAATCCAGCCCAGAAGATTTTTGCAATTCCATAGCATCCATTCTATCCACCAGCATCTTGAACTTATCTTCATTAGGATCATGATAATAGTTAGCTTCAGAATCAGAGCCCCCCATTGTATTATGGAGACTGCCTCCCTCTTTATCAGACTCTTCAGACTCATAATCTTCAACCTGTTCCTTGGTCTTGACAGGATCTCTGAACCTTCTTCCCATGTTGATTAGGCCTCCTGACCTTCTAGTCTTCTTAGTCTTCTTGACCAGAAGTGTCTTCAATTCATCCTACCCCTTGGACAAGTTCAGGATCAGCTCTTGGAACTGTGCATTTTGTGCCTGGAGATCTTTAACTGTTTGTTCAAGAGCCATTGCTGAAATAAACAGTGAGAAGATAAGAAACTTGTGCACAGGAAACCTGTGATGCAATGATATGGTATGTATATGCGTATGCAATGTTTTCAAGGACCGCAGGATTTAAATTTTCTTAAATAATCAAGAAGGTAAACTCTTATTAGTAATAAATCTGTTTTCCCCTTGGGCTTACAAAATGAAATGAAATAAATACAAAAGATGGGGTTTTAAGTCTCCCATGGACGTTTCCTCTTTGTGTTGAGGTATGAGTTGAGATTCCGCTCCTCGTGAAGTTGCTTTGTTAGCTCCAGGATTCTTTCTTGACTTGCCTTGTAATGAGCCTCGAAAGTATCCCTTTTCTCCTTCAACTGGATCCAGGACCTCTGTAAGTCTTCCATGTCAGTAGGCATGTCTGGGTGAAGGATGGTATAAGAAGTATCTCCTTCAGCAACAGGCTCCATAGTAACTAGCAGGATGGCAGGATATGGCATCATAAGGGTCTGAGCACGAGATCGCACCCATCTGAGATAAGCTTCCATAGGAATAGTGTACTTGGGTTCCAGAGTCTTGTTGTCAACCTTGTTCACTTTTCCCCATGCTCGTATGAACCTTTGACGGTAACCTTGCAGATCGTTGTCGTAGTCAAACACAATACCCTGAATCAACATGTCATGTGGACCATCACTCCGAGCGTAACCAAACTGTCGTAAAGCTAGAGAAAGGTTGTAGGTGATGCCTCCTCTTATGCCTAGAAGTGGCACATTAGGAAACTCCCCACAACGGTCAATGATAGTGACATTCTCCATAGATCTGGAGCACCAATGGATATCTGAATGGGAGAGTGACATAATCCTCTTGGACCACCTGAACCCTTGTTCATTCTTCATTACTGAGCGAGGAAGGTGAGAAATAAACCACCTAGATAGCAAAGGTATGCAACACATCAGAGTTCCTCGTGCCTTTGTAGTACGAGTATGAAGAGAGTGCAGAATATCTCCAAGCAATGTAGGCACTGGATTGTGACTCAGAAATATGTTGATGGCGTGAACGTCTATGAACTGATCAGTATTGGGGAACAACACTAAGCCATAAATCAACAAGGCTAAGATCTCCTCAATAGCATCATAGCTCATGGCCTTCAAGAATACTTGAGCCTTTTCTATCAACACCTTAGCAAGAATACCCTTAACTCCGCTTCTCGTTTCTAGAACAATGTCTGACTTTCTTCAGATGTAGAGCTGCAGCAATAACCTCAGGTTTGGGCTCTTTTTCTAAGCCTGTGAAAGGTCTTTGATCAAGTACAGGTATACCCAGAAGCTTGGAGAACTCCTCCATGGTAGGAACCAGCTGGTAGTCGGGTAATGTGAAGCAATGGTGCTTAGGATCAAAGAACTGAAACAGAACACTCATCATGTCTTCATTGAACCCTGAGGTGACTAGATCCAGTAGGTGACCATGTCTTTTGATGAATGGGGAGTTTTCAGACACTTGAGAAACCAACTCCTTAAGCTTAGGAGGTATGCCTACAAAGTTGATCCTGATAGTGTTTCTACGAGCAGAAGCCATAACCTGCAACAAAGAACAAAGATAAATCCTTTGGTCCTTGAAATGGTTAGTGAAAATGCTATGCTTATGATGCATGATGATGCTATGATGTTATGCTCAATCACAAACATGTGGCACACACAAACAAGTCACACAATAACCCTTAGGTTTGAAGGCTTGCATGAGGTTTAAAGGTGAGTACCCTCCCCTGAAGTTTAGATGGTTCATCCTGTCCTATAAAGTAACCGGGTTCTAAGGGATCTCAATATCATTGATTCTTCACAAGGGTGGATGTTCAGTTGGCAACTTACTTGCCAACCAAAACCCTCCAAGTTTAGAATCTCAATGAGCGTAGTATCGAGTATCAACCAACTTCAATCTTCACCAAAGCCGGTTATCTCACTACTTTCTAAAGGCCAAGATGGGATAACTAGGGTTCTAAAAGTTAGTTAGTGTATTGACAACGTATGGCAGCCTCATATTATCCTCAACTTGACTTAAGGAACATAAGCACCAACCAAGAAGTCACACTAACTATGGCCACCAGATCAACCATATCGGTATACGCCGTACAGTTTCCTTGGTCTATTGCCATTTACCTAAGGTACACTAATTTAAAGTGATCTAATTCCTAAGGGTACCCCTCTTTTATTAAATCCCCAGCAGAGTCGCCAGTTCTGTAACACGGTGGGAGAACTGACTTTAGTTAAATGTTGCGGATAGCAAGAGTCGCCACCGACTTTTATTTTATCCAAAGGAAAAGGCATAAAAGAATAGGAAAGACCTTAAAAGATTTTTGGGTTCGGGGGGTAGGTTATGTAAAGGGAAGGTGTTAGCACCCTTTACATCCATGGTTATCCATGGGCTCTTAGTTACTTAGCTCACTTTAAAATGTTTTTGAGAAGTGTAGTGTGTGATTATAAATTTTCTTAAGTGTTTTATAATGATCCATGTACGGATTTATATAAAACCTTTGTTTTTGAAAATTGTTTGAAAAAATGTGAAGTGTTTGAAATGTTTTTGAAAAGTGAGCAAGTACATAAGAGGAACCTACCCTAAGTTAAGTCTTTTCTGTTCTTGAATATCCTTTAAATGGTAAGACTATCCCTATTATTAAGGAATAGGTAGTCATTACCTTGGATGTGTGAGGGACAAGTAAAGGGACAACTGTTTATTTAGGCAACTGTAAGGTGTATAAGTAATTCGAACGGAATTATCATCTTTATTCGAAAGGGACAAGATCATTACGAAGGCAACATTCGAAGGGACTTGATCTCTTTACCTTTTAAGGGACTAGATGATATGAGAAAAGGGACTTTGCTTTACACCTTACTTGACCTTTTGTTTAGGCAACTTGAAAGGTAACCCTTAAGAAGTGAGATGGCGATCCAGGATCGACTTACGTGTGTGAGTGTACCAATTCAAATATTTATCTTTAAGATTAGTGATTTATATTCAATTTTACATACAAACATGTCTTGCACTCCCTATTTTACTAACCATAGAATTTAAAAAATAAATAATAAAAATTACTACAACTATTACATATTGGATACAATTACATAATAATAATAATTAAAATAAATTAAATAAGCAAATAAATGAATAATAAACAATCATATAATATATAAATAAATAAATAAAGGGGGTTAGTAGTAATAAAATAAATAAGAATAAGATGAAAGAATTAGCATAATGAAAATAAACAAATTTAAAGTTCAAAATTAGATAAATAATATTTTTTTAAGAGAATTTAATGAAAGAAATAAATAATAAGTATTATATACTAAATTATAATGATTTAAATTTATATACATATTATAAAAATATTGGTTAATTATAATTAAATAAACATATTATAAAAATAAATTATATTTATAAGATCAAATTAGGATTTTTAATTGTTTTAAACATAATCTAGAGTTTACTATATTAATTAAATTATTTACATGTGAAAACTATATTCAATGATAATTATAAACAAATTATAAAATAATGTACATAATTAAAATTTACAAATAAATAAATTAAAAGTTATAATATAATTAGATTTTATAAAAAGAATATTTTTAGGGTTTTAGAAAATATTAGGGTTAAAGTTTAATTATCAATTAAGATTAATTAAAAAAAAACAATAATAATAAATAAACAAAACAAAATTAAGATAGAAGAAAGAAAAAGGGGAGGCCTGGTTTTGAACCCAGGACCTCCCTGTTACCAATAATGAGACCCACCACTGGGCTGCGTGTGGCTTCTGAGTAAAGGGATGAGTCCAAGACTATATATTAAAAACCTACAAAATATGAAAGAAATAATTGATCAAAAGTAAAAAACCTGGGAATCGAACCCAGGTTTCAAGCATCACCAGCGCGCCTCATAACCACCAAGCCAGACATGATTATTTGAAATTATAATGAAACAAAATTGTAAAAATATTAAAAACAAATTTTGAAATTACAGATGGCGCCAAAAACCATCGTCTTCTACCTCCAGACCTACGAAATTTCATAGGGATTTTGCTACGAGTTTATTCGCAGGAAGTCCTATATCCTTGGCACCCTGTAAAACACGCAAAATTCTTCCAAATTGGTCGTTTTAATGGATTACCCAGGTCTTATATGATTCAATTTTGTCAATTAACATCATTTATATAACCTAAATCGTAAATCCCTAAAACGAATTCAGAAACCCTAGCTATGGTGAAACTTGATACCTGCATAGAAAACTCAATCAAACAGTCCATAATCAATCTATGGTTCCTCATAAACATCATTAAACAATCAAAAACGATTTAAAACAAGCAAATCGATGGAATCAAAAAACGAAAATAATCTTGAAGAACATGATTCGGTTATGATGAATTTGGATGCTTTGAATGATGTAAGTGACTTAGACATGTTCAATGTTCACTGGAGAATGCATTGCAACCTTGTGAATGCCTTGATATCCTCTCAAACTTCAAAATCGAATTTCTCTTATGGTTGAAAATTTTCACTTTTGATTTTGTCTTTGGAGGCAGAATTTTTTGTCCTTGTGCATTGTGTTCTCTTTGTGTATATGTAGTGGATTGATTTAGGTCAAAAAATATGCTCCTTCTTTGGGCTTTTTGGATACCTTGGTGATGAAGAAATCTCTTTCCAAATTTGGCCAAAAATAAAATCTTTTCATGCTTCAAGGAGTGAGCACGAATTTGGACAGTGTATATTCATGTTAAATGGCTTTTATGATTTTCTAGAAGAAGAATCATACTTAAATATTGACTTTTTGATTTTATTTTAATTTAATATGTATTTAAATGAATAAAATTCAAATAAATATTAAATAAAATAAGAAAAATCAGAAATTACATGGGTTGGGTCGTTCTTGGTGTCATGTTGAAGTTTGGATCACAAGATTGCAAGCCCATTTGGAAGAAATTGGTTTTAAAGCCCTATTTGCTTCATAAACCTCCCAAAAATTTCCCAACTTTGCAAGGGCACAAATTCTTCAATTTTAATGCTATGAGGGTGTTCTTGGACATTTTGGAAAGCTTAAAGAGTCCTCTAAACAACCCCATTGGTTTCATGTCCATACCTTTTACCATTCTCAAGTTATGATCTTTTGAAGTTGTTGACTTTTTGTTGACTTTTAAAAGGACCTATAATGTCTTAGCTCATACCTTCCAAATGAAGCATTTTTGGGCTTGGCTTGTGAGACAAAAAGTTGTAGAGAATTCAATTTCCTTCAAAATGAGATTTGGAAGGGAAAAATTTGATGAAGCATGTGAAAGTTATGGCTGGTCAAAGTTCAGTTGACTTTTCCTAAGGAAACCCTAATTTAGCAACCCCTGATTCTTGATGATCTGAAATCTCCTTGATGAATCATGATCAACCATTGATCAAATGATGAATTTTACTTCATATAATTGATGTTGGCAAAAAATCTTGAAGTTTGACTTTGGTTTGACCACAGTTGACCTCAGTTTGACTTTTTAACTGCATTGACTGATTTTGACCTATCTGATCATCTGACTGAGCAAACCTTTGGGAAAAGTCTTGAAACTTTTCATGAGGATTCTTGACCACATATAAGATGTTATGAAACTAACTTGAAGTCTTAGAAGTCCATTTATCCTGATTAAAGTCAAAACCCTAGTTTAGGATGCATTGCTTAGGAGGATGCATTGTCTGAGGGAAATGTCAAATCTTCTGGCTAATTGTGAACTTTGTGAACCTTGTGAACCTCATGAGATGTCTTGTGAATCTTGTGAGCCTTGTGAGCCTCTTAGTACACAATGAATTATCTTGTGGAGGGCAAATTTTGGGGTGCAACAGACATTAAAACTTGAAGTGATGGCATTTATTTTGTGTCTGTGCAACAGATATAACCAGAGACTTCAGGTAAATCGGAAGACAATTGGAATAACAAAGATCCTTACAAGGTACAAATTCAATATGTCAAGAAAGAAAAAGTACATCAAGAAAGAGGGACTCCCACAACAAGCCTGTGGGTAATCTAAGTCATATGCATATACAACTAAAGCTTAGGAAAGTCTACATCCTGTAATCTCCAACTGAGGTGCTTGACATTTTGCAACATCTGAGCTATATCCGGATGCGTAGGCTCCGGTACAAGCTTCTGAATTAGGATATCCCTAAGGTCAAAGGAGGCATGCAATTCCTCGATTTGTTGTAGGAACACCTTTTCACTTTCTTGGCTTGTAATGGAATCATTCTTTACCCTCTTGACACCAGCTTTCAATTTCAAATCTTCTATTTCGTTTTGAGCTTCCTTTACCGCTTGTTGACTTTCTTCTAAACTTTGGAGACGATTCTTCTCTTGATGGTAAGCCTTCTGAAGGAGTTCCCTCCGTCCATCCAAAGAATCTTGAAGACTCTTGACTTCTAGCTTGTGTCTGGCCTCCAACTCCTTCTGCTTCCTCAAATTGTCTTCCCACTTCTCTTGCCATAAGGTGACAACTTCATTGGCTTCATTCAAATCCTTCCTCTCCTTCCGACGCTGGGCCGCCTTGTGAGTTTCAGCTAATCCCCTTTTTTGAAGTAGAGCTCTCTCTCTTGAAAATCTTGCTGCTTGAGCCTAACCATCTCTTCAGCTTTGTGAGCTCTTTCCTCCAACTTTTGATTCTACATCTTCAGTTTCTGGCATGAATTGTAAGCTTCTTGATTCTCCAACCTGAGTTGTTGAACCAAAGCTTCCAACTTTTGATAATCTTGAAGAGGCACTGAAGTTGTGGGTGCTACCTCCTTAGGGTAGAGAGGTGTTTCTCTAGAAAATGGGAGTAACAGGGTCTTCACACGATCCTTCAACCAGCTGGAAAAAGGGTCATAACTATTGGGATCCACTCTCCCAAAGTCTTTCTTCCCTTTCATCACTCTAATCTCCCAAGCTTTGGATACTAGTGCTCTTCTTGAGATTTCCTTCTGCTGGAAAGTACAAAGATTCATTTGCCTCTTCAATCAAAGGCACATCTCTTAATGAATAACCAAACTGCTTCTTGGACAAGATAGGATTGTAACTGATCCCACATTTCCTTCCTATCAAAGGAACACTTGGGAAACTACCACAACTGACTAGTATTTCTTTGCCCACAAGGTCTTTGTTGCATCCCCATGAAATGTAAGCTGAGGTTAAGCCCATTAATCTTTTGGACCACTTCCAAGATTGTTTCAAGTCCTGAAAAGGCCCTGATTTAGGGAGTTGCCTTACAAACCAATTAGCAAATAGAGAAGCACAACAATTTACATGTCCCTTCCTCTTTTCATTTCTATGGTGAACCCCGTAGTAAAAGTCACCTAGCAAAGTGGGTACTGGATTTCTTCTGGAAAATATAGTGATAGCTTCCATGTTAATTAAACCCTTCTCTCCTGGAAACAAACTAGTCTCATACACTATCAAAGCAAGCAAGGTGCTGAACTTAGCCCATTTGTTATGAGAGGCCAGGTCCTGAGCTTCCTTGATAAGAAAATCTAAGAAAATTCCTTTAACTTTGGTGGCATCCACTTCTCTGCTAACTTTGGATAAATCCAGAAGAAAAGACTTAGCTATATCTTTGGATGAAGGCATCTTCTCTAAGCCATAGTAAGGAGCTCCATTTTTTATGGGGATTTTGAGGATAATGGATATCTCTTCTAATGTGGGAGCCAAGATGTAGTCAGGGAAAACAAAAACCCTCAGTTGTGGATCATAGAGCTGCAGTAGAGAATGCAAGTTATCCCTCTGATCAGTGGTTGGCTTATTCACATAGTCTAGAATCTTTCCAAACTCTTTTCTGAAATCATCAAGCACTTTGTCACCCATCAAGCCAATTAACTTTTGAATACCATTTGTCTCTGGATGTGGGAAATTATAATGGACATTTCTCTTCCTTGGAATCTCCATGTTGAAGCAGCAAATATGACCAGAATATGAGGTAATGAACCCTGAGAATAAAAAGAACACAAAATGATTAATGATGTTATGATGTTATGCAAGGCAAGGCATGTGATCAGTGATGTGTCTGTGTAGGGAATCAAGTAATCAAGTGTATGTGCAAGGCCACAACATCATCACAAGTATCTTTCTGATCGGGAGTTCATGATTTCAGAATCCATAATTAACAGAACAAGATCATATCACTGAAGTGTACTCGCATACATGGGTATGTTGAAGTTTTGGGCTCCTGCAAACCTGTAAACCCCTCCCAATCTCACGGGTGTGCTACTCGGGTCAAACATCACGGACTCTCAAGACCGAATAGCAATAATACATTCACCATTTCTGAAAAATGGCTCATGGCCAAATCAGGGAATCGGTTTGGCATTATGTACTACTTAGTGAGGTCTCAGCTGAGTCCAAGGAAACAAGCATCCCTCATAAGTCCTCAGCTTCAAGCACTGAATCGAGAAACAATAGTACATTCATCCCAAAGGGTATAATACTATCGTCATACGAACAATTTGCCTTAACTGGGTTCCTATGAGAGAACCAGGCCATCCTATGCAAGTTCCCAGTGGGCCCTCAGATGCGAGTGGGTTTGCCAACAAATGTGGTCTGCCACTGTCATCACCGGAGAGGGATGTTTCCACAAAGGTTCTCAATGATCGGTCCCCTGACTGCACATAACTATCAAGGTAGTGTATTTCCCTAGAAAGATTTCGGCGTCAATACATTTCCAAGAAGGTCGCAAGTCAAGGCGTGGAACTCACTAATACCAACATAGCAAGATGCCATGAAGCCAAAGTGGAACCACTCTAAATCCTAAGTACACTCAATCTGGGTATTTGGCTTATCTCACAGTAACAAAGCCCATCCTACAGAAAAAAAGAAATCAGCACAGTCCAGTATGATGCATGTGAAATAAATACTAAAAGCAGTAAATAAAATTGTAAAGTAAACTGTAAATAAACACAACAACACACAACACACATATAAACACCCAAAGGAAACAAAAAAAACAAGCGCTAGGATTGACTCTACAAGGGAAACCAGGGATTCTAGGATCGATCCCCAGCAGAGTCGCCAGCTGTCGCTCCCAGGATTTTCATCCTAGTACAAACGCAAAAGTGGCGCGGAAAAGGTAGAGTCGCTAGCCATGCATTTTTATCCCGAATGAATGGGAAAGGTAATGCTGCACAAACCTGAGGAAGAAGGAAAGGACGAGGCCTTGCGAACCAAAGATCTGGATTCTGGAGTCGGTTACGACCTGGGAAGGTATTAGCACCCCAGACCATCCGTCGTACCCGACGGGATCTACGCTTGTTTATTTGTTTCAAAGGGTGAGAAAAAAAGTGCTGCTGAATAAAACTGCTACTGGAATGAGAATGAGAAATGAGAAGGGAACTGGAAAAGAGAACTGAAAGAATGGGGAAAATGTAGGGAAAATAAAGAATGTGCTCGGACGGGCCCTACCCCGCTGCCTACGTACCTCATCGGGAAAATGAGGATCAGAGTCGACGTAGTTCGCCTAACTAAGGCGGGAACTATTTGTTTGCGTTTTTTATGCAGTGGAACTGCGTATGTCTATGCCCAGGTGTTGCAGGCTCGTCTGGTACGAGTCCGTTTACCGTCTTGCATGCGAGACAAGTCGTCGCGAGTTCGTGTTGTGAGTGAATGAGATGAGAAGAGAAGTTCCCGCAGGAAAGTCGCTTATTATTTGTTTTTGTCTTTTATGCGTTTTGTATGAATTTGGCACAAGGAAGTGAATTCAAACTCTTTTCCATGGAATGTGTACTTGCTACTACATTCCAAGATGAAATAATAGAACAAGCACACCAAGCAAGGAGAATTTATCCAAGACTTGTTTCCAAGGATTAGGGTCTAAGTTCACTAGCTTGTTGAACTTTATTTCATGTTTTTGTTGCTTTTGTAAAGAAGTGTCTTTTAGATTTTCTTTGTGAAACAACCCCTTGATAAGACTTTTACATCATGCTAGACAAGCCCACACCACTCCAAGATGGAATGAATTCAAGTTCCCCATGGAATAAGTCTATACACAGAGGATCATTTCATACATTTATTAAGTCTTTTTGGATTTTGTTTGAAGATGAGAAGAGAAAGACTCAAAAGGCAAAGGTCAAAGCTAATGGGGGACTAAGACACAACCCTAAATCATCTTATTATGTACAAAAGTGTGGTCCTATGGTTGATGAGGTTTTTCTAACCTAAGTATAAAAGGAACAAGTTAGAGTTCAATTTACTTCCTAAGGAAGTTAAGTTGAATCTAAAGAACAAAAGGGACCTACGAACAAAGCACAAAGTGCTAAGACAAGGACAATTAAATGCATAAGAGATGAGGAATTAAGTGATTACCATGTCTTCCCCTCTACAAAACAAATGTTAGAATGATAGAGAAATAAGAACAATTATAGCATGGTAAATTTCAATTAAGGACTCACACTAATTAATAAAGGCATTAATGAATTTCTAAGCCTAAAGTCAAGTCCTAAGGGATCTTATATGCTATCTAGCTTCTAAGGTCAGTAGCTAAGTCACACCTAAATGATCTAAGGTTGAAAAGAGAAACACACTCAAACTATGCCCTAAATGGCACTAAAATCCCTAAGTAGAGACTAGGTGGATTTGCATAGAAAACCCGAATAAAGTCAAAGCACTAAAAAATGGTAAAGGTCCTAGAAAAATATGAGATTAATTCCTTAAGGTCCCTAACCTAAATCTAATGTTGTGTTAAAAAGTCTCCTAAAAATTTATAACCTAACTATGCCAAGTGGTCACTTAAATCTACATCGGATCTAAACACAATTTTACACAAAATATGCTGCCAAAACAGTGGATAAAATGGCCTAAAAAATATAACAAAATTATTCCAGGTCCTATCATTAGTCCTCTAATTACAGAAAAAAGAATGGGACAAAAAGATAACTGAAAGTGGAAGAAATAAAATGAACAAAATGAAGTGTAGCTGCAAGAATTCCATAGAAAACTAATTAAATGGAAAATCAAAATTAAATGGGAAATGGCTAAAAATCATAAAGTAAAAGTTTGATGAAGATGCAGAAAATTCAGCAATGTAATCTTGATGATTCAAGATATAAACTCCATGGATATGCTGCAAATCATGATGCTAGTTATGAATTGATGCTCAATGAGGCTTGTTGGATGATGATTTAACTTGTTCAATCCAAAAGGTGGAAATGTTGTGATGATGCAACTTCAAATTTCCAGCTTCAAATCTCCATGAAAATGCACTATGAATGGTGCTTGAAGAAGCACAAGGAAGAATAAGATCAATTTTATGGTTGTGGAAGCTTAATCCTTCAAAATGCAGAGAATTTACAGAGAAAATGCAGAGCCAAATTTGGAGGATTTTGGTGTGATTTGAGTGAAAAATGAAGTTGAACCCCAAACTCAGTCACTACTCATCCTCTTATAGAGCATTAGGCCTCTGGTTAATAATTAGAACCAGGGTTAATTAGCCTTGGTTAACTGAGTGAAGTGAGTCAAACGAGTGAAGTTTGTTATGACAGTTATGATAGCTGGATTTCTAGAACCTTCTTCAGTTGAAATCAATCCAATGCTGCAGAGAACATGAAGCTTATGCTGAAGATTAGTGAAGTGAAACACCAGCTTAATTGCCCAAGGATTGCAGCTTGAGTTTTCCCACTTGATTGCGAGATGTACAACAATTAAAGTGGTCCTGCATACACTTAATACCAGCCTGCTGATGCAACAAAAACAAAGTCCAAATACAACTTTAAACCATGATCTAGTGTACACCAGCTCATGATCATTGTGGTGAGGACCAATATAATGTAGCAACAATGGTTGAGGTTTGAATTGAAGCAAATGTGAAGCTAAATGAGCTCTAATATGTGCACAAGTTACCCCTGAACTTATCCCCAAGACAACACTGAATTTGGTCCTTTCCATGCGTTATGCAACAACTTTTTAGCAGAAAAACAACATTATGTATCGGTACATGTGGGTATGCATCAATACATACTGAAGCAATGGCAATTTTCAGCAAAAAAAACAACTATGTATCGATACATAACACGGATGCATCGATATATGTCAGTTTTTTAACTGATATGTATCGATACATAACACGGATGCATCGATACATGTCAGTTATTTAACTGATATGTATCGATACATAACACGGATGCATCGATGCATCCTGCTTATGTATCAATACATCCTGCTTACGTATCAATACATCCTGCTTATGTATCAATACATCCTGCTTATGTATCAATACATAGTCCATTTCCAAAACTGTTTTTTCTTTGATTTCTCCATTATTTCTTGATCAAATTTGGTCCATAAGTCCTTTTTAACCAAAACTTCATGACCTTGACCTTAAAGAGTCCAGAGTTGACTTTTTACTCATCCAGGTTGACGTTTCTCCAATTTCCTGATTTTCAATCATCTGACCAATTGAACCTCTTCCAAAATGAACTTGTGGATGAAATTTGAACCCTAGGTACCCATCATCATGTAAAAAAAAGGGAACAAGTTTGGGCCAAAATTCCCTTGAGAAGCCCAGTTAATCAGAATCCCTAATTTGGCCCCTTTTGCTAGGAGATGTTGCATTGCTTGCATTCCTTGGAGCCATTCATTTCTTTCCAAGACTTGAGGCTTCAAATGGAGACTTGTGGGATGTTGTAGACCCCATGCACATGATTGAGGAGCTTTGTGACCCTTTGGTTGCCTTTGTATAGCTTTCAGTTGCTCCAGTCATTGACCACATACCTATGCCTCAGCTATGCTATACATGATGCAATTTTTTTAATTATTTTATGAACTTATGTATGAAAGATGCTATGCCAAATGTTGAAGATATGAGAGGGAAAATTTTGAGGTATTACAATCAGAAACCCTAATTTGGCCCCTTTTTGTCAGGAGATGTTGCACTGCTTGAGAGTTTGAATCAATTCACTTATTTCTATGACTTGTGGCTTCACATGAAATCTTGTGGGATTTTGTGAGCCCTTTTCATAATATTGAGAATCCATGTTGCCTTTTGATTACCCTTGGATGACCATCAGTCTCCTCAATCACTCATCACAAGCCTTATTCCTCAGCTATGTTGGTTATGATGCAATGCTTTAGGTTATGATATGGATTTAAGTATGCACTGTGATATGCTAAATGCCATGAAAATGAGAGGGCAAATTTTGAGGTATTACAATTTCCCCTATTCAATCATCTGCAGACCTGAATGAATAATAGCAATGGCTTTTAGATATTCAATGTATGCAGTGATTGAATACTAGAATAATCCTGAAAATTTGTACTCTATGAAAAAATGAGAATGCCATCCTGTTTCTTTTCTTCTTCTTCTTTTTTAATATTATATTTTATTTTCTGACCATTGACAGGACAAAAAAGGAAATGAGCTCATCGTAATTAGATGATGACTCGAAGAACACAAGGCCATCGTACTTAGATGGACTCGAAGATGAAACCATTGTACTGAAATGGCATCAAAAGGAATAGGATCATTGTACTTAAATGATTACCTACGACGTGACCGTTGTACTGAAACGGAGATGCAGAAAATGAGCCTGTTGTACTGAAATAAGACTCGGAGACGAGACCATTGTACTTAAACGAAACTCGAAGTGAACGAGATCATTGTACTTAAACGATGACCCGCAACGCGACTAATTGTACTTAAATGAGACGCAGAAAATGAGCCTGTTGTACTTAAACAAGACTCAAGAACGAAACCATTGTACTTAAATGGAATCGAGGGTTGAAATCATCGTAATTAGATGAAGTCAAAGAAATGGGATCGTTGTACTTAAACGAAAACCCAACACGACATCGTTGTACTGAAACTAGACGTGAAAACTGAGCTTGTTGTACTTAAACAAGACTTAAAAGCGAGACCATTATTCTTAAACGAAACTCGACAAATAAGAAACCATTGTACTTAAGCGGAATTGTAGAAATGAAATCATCGTACTTAGATGAAGTCATAGGGACGAGATCGTTGTACTTAAACGATGACATGTGACGCAACCGATGTACTAAAACGAGACGCAAAAAGATGAGACCGTTGTACTGAAACGAGACTCAAAGGCGAGACCATTGTACTTAAATGGGAGCTCGAAAGAAAGCAGGATCGTTGTACTTAAACGATGACCCACGACGCGACCGTTGTAATGAAACGAGATGCGAAAAAAATGAGATCATTGTACTTAAACGAGACTCAAAAGGAACGAGATCGTTGTACTTAAACCAGAGCCCGAGACCCGACCGTTGTACTTAAACGGAAACGCGAAAAAATGAGACTGGTGTACTGAAACAAGACTCAACTGGGAATAACAAACATTGACTTGGAAGATAAATGATGTCTGGAAAATAAACTTGGAATTCTCTATGGGGAACACTTCAGGTTAAAAAGATGTTATTGTTCTTTGTGTAATATACCCCGAAATTGGCCCATGCCGGTATGCACATGCTTGGCTTTTGTCACGGTGTAATGCTCCATAATGATGGAAATGCTACGCTTTTAGAGGATGAAATATAATTATGATTACTGAATGCAAATGAAAAGGGATCTCCTGATGAGGAGGTAACATGTATATCTAACAAATTCGTCGGGGAAGAAATAATCACTGGATTGTTTTAACGACTCCCTGTGGAGGGAGAGCAACTATGAGGGAGATATTGTGGATGATACACTGGCTCTGAACTACCTTCATTGCCAAAAATAAATTGGACTTCGATATTGGAGCCAAGACCCTTTTGGGGAATGAACTTGACTTGAGAGGTACGCTACCCGTTGAATTCCATTGGGGAAGTGATATCCTTCTGACTCTGCTGGGGAAACAGACGTGTCAGCGACTTCACTGGGGAAGGAATCTGCTGGGTGATCCCTCAGATACATAATCTTCTTCTTTGGGAAGAGATGTTTCCACGTATCACTGGAGGTAAGAAGACTCTGATGGGGAATGCTCATTTGTTGAAGGAAAATCTCTGCTTGGGGAGACTATCAGTCTTCTTTCACCACTGTTGGGGAAGGTTTCAATTTCCACTCTACTGGAGATAATGGAAGACATCAGGAAGATGTTGTTTGAGGAATTCTGCCCAAGAACCTGTTAAAGAAGGCCTCCTGGGTCCATTTTAGCTCGGCTAGCAACACCTGTACCTGCACCTTCATAAACACAACTGATAGTGCCTGCAACATGGAGAATTAGTTTGGCATGTATGCCCTGGGCTTATGGTTTGAAACACCATCCCTGTCACTCAACGATTTAGAGTGGTATCATATAGTTATGTCCTCCTGCATGAGTTATAAGGCATTCAAATGTTCATAATGCAATTTATCACAATTTGCTGGACGTTTTTGAAATCAGTCAATGTTTAGATGAAAAAACAAAAACACATGGACTCAAATTTGAATGAAGTTGCATTTTATTAATTGGAAAATGGCCCTGAGTAGGCATTACATCAAGAAGAAATCCCTGGAAAGAGGAAATTGCCCAAAAGGGAAACAAACTATCCTATTGGCAATGTGAAGAATGGATCTCATCAAGCTCCGACTCGGCTATGACTTGTATATCTCTATGACTCTCCGCTTGTTTCGCCTTTGAGGAAAGTGATTAAATTGGTCTTCAACCCATAAGATGCCCTTAGTTGCAAATGGACCACAAACCTCGCAGCCCGCAGTCGTTCGTGTTAGTCCCTCTTTTGCATGGATCGCCCTTTCGGGTTTTCAATCCATCGAGATACCCTTTTTTGCCTGAGCTGTCCAATGTGGCTTTTCAGCTCAGCGGGTGTACATTTTTCAAATATTTCCCTAATTTTTTCCCGAGCCTTTTATTCTATTTTTGGCTCGCCGGGATGCCCTTTTTTGCCTAGATCTTTATTCTGTTTTTATCCAGCGGGTCTTTTTACACGAAGTATTTTCTTACTGCGTCTGCGTTGACAGGGGATTGGAAGTCTTCGCCATCCATGGTTGTTAACATCAAGGCTCCTCCCGAGAAGACCTTTTTAACCACGAATGGACCCTCATAATTGGGTGTCCACTTGCCCCTACGATCGTTATTATGAGGAAGAATCCTTTTCAGCACCAGATCACCTGGTATGTACCGTTGAGGCCGTACTTTCTTGTCGAAAGCCTGTTTCATTCACCGTTGATACAACTGTCCATGGCATACAACTGCTAGGCGTTTTTCTTCGATGAGGCTCAATTGCTTGTACCTAGCTCGGAGCCATTCAGCTTCATCCACTTGACATACATCATTATTCTCAACGAGGGGATCTCAACTTCGACCGGTAGGACTGCCTCCATACCGTACACCAGTGAGAAAGGGGTTACCCCTGTCGAGGTATGCATAGACGTTCGGTCCCCATGTAGTGCAAATGGTAGCATCTCATGCCAGTCCTTATAGGTCACAACCATCTTCTGAACGATCTTCTTAATGTTCTTGTTGGCCGCCTCGACGGTGTTGTTCATTTTTGGACGATACAACGAAGAGTTGTGATGCTCTATTTTGAAATCCCGGCACAAGTCAACCATCATCTTGTTATTGAGGTTAGAACCATTATCAGTAATGATCCTCTCAGGAATTCCGTACCGGCAAATGATATCGCTTTTAATAAATCGGGCGACCACTTGCTTTGTAACATTGGTATAAGATGTCGCTTCGACCCACTTCGTGAAGTAGTCTATAGCAACAAGGATGAAGCGGTGACCGTTGGAAGTTGTTGGCTCAATCTTACAAATCATATCAATGCCCCACATGGAGAACGACCAAGGTGAAGACATGACACTCAATGGATTTGGAGGTACATGAACTTTATCAACATAAATCTGGCACTTGTGGCATTTGCGGGAGTACTTGCAGCAATCGGACTCCATGGTAATCCAATAATACCCTAACCTGAGAAGCTTCTTGGCCATAGCATGTCCTCCAGCATGGGTACCGAAGGAACCTTTGTGATCCTCCTGCATCAATAGGTCTGCTTCATGTCTATCCACGCATCTGAGCAGGACCATGTCGAAATTCTGTTTGTATAGTACATCATCTTTATTCAAGAAGAACCCGCCTGCTAGCCTCCTGAGAGTCTTATTGTCTTTACTAGATGCCCCAGCTGGATATTCCTGAGTCTTCAGAAATTGCGTGATATCATAATACCAAGGTTTGTTATCCTTAACACCGTCAACTACGAACACATAGGCAGGTCTTTCGAGACGAGAGATGTCGATTCGAGGCACATAGTTCTCTTGATGCACCTTGATCATGGAAGCTAGAGTTGCCAAAGCATCAGCAAATTGGCTCTCATCTTGAGGTATATAGTGCAATTTGACTATAGTGAAGAAAGTTAACAACCTCCTGGTGTAGTCCCTGTATGGAGCTAAATGAGGCTGATGAACTAGCCACTTGCCATTGACTTGGTTGATAACTAGAGCAGAATCACCAAAGATCTCAAGGTTCTTGATTCTCATACCGATTGCTTCTTCGATACCCATTATGCAAGCTTCGTACTCTGCCTCGTTATTAGTGCACTCAAATTCCAGCCGAGCAGTGAAAGGCATGTGTGCCCCCTCTGGTGAGATAAGAACAACACCTACTCCACTATCCTTCATGTTCACAACTCCGTCAAACATCAATTTCCATTTGGAATCAGGGTCTGGTCCCTCCTCCGGAAGTGGTTCTTCACAGTCTTTCGACTTGAGGAACATGATGTCCTCACAGTAAACACCCCAAATTTTCCCTCTCACTTTTTTCTATACTTTGGCTTATGATCTAACATAGTACATAGCATATCACTACATCTTACATTACATATTCACCATTATCATCTCAATGCACCCTGCACATCTAGGGTTTGTGATCAGATGAATCTTGAAAAGAGTATGAGGCATCCAGATGACCATGAAGCATGAAAAGAAGGTCTTTGAGTGTTCTAAGATTATATTATACCCCCAAGGGTTCTTGAAAGTCAAAAGATCACAAGAGATTGCAGAGCCACCCAGGCAGGCTCAGGGCTCCTACACAGATGACCAGAAATTAGGGTTTTGGGTTTGAGGCCCTTACACTCAATTTTTTTGACCATTCTTGATTCTATTGGTCTATATATTTTATAAGGAGAATGTGTATCAAATTTGAAGCAAAAATTCCTTGTGGAAGTCATCTGATCAAATGGTAACTTGTTGTGCAAGAAAAGTTAGAATCAGGGTATCTGAGGCCACCAACAAGGGTTCCAAAGGGTCATCATCATCAATTTGAGGTCCTATGATCTTTATTTGATCTTAGTAATGCTTGGAAGTTCACAAGATTGAAGAATTTTGAGCCATTTGAAAACTTTCTATTTTTGGACATGACTTGTAATGAAAACTTTCCATTTTGGGAAATAATTTCAACCTCTTATTTCTTGATCAAAAAGGCTTCAAATGAAATTTATTTGAAAATGAAAGTTGTAGATTGGATCTTCCCCTTTCTAAAAATTACAAGAACTCATCTTGATTCATCCTAGAACTCAAGATATGATGGATCAAAGTTGGCAAATTTCACATAATTTTCAAGTTCATGTCAAAGGGGGAATTTTACAAGATGGACTTCTAAGCATCCTAGTGACCTATAATTCACTTCTACACTGCATAAAATTGATGAGAAACATCTCAAGACCAAAAAAACATGCCTCGCTTCACAAGTTTCATGGCCAATTTTCACAAAATTCTCAAAGTTGGCAACTTGGAAAACATGTTCAAACTTCTGCCACAAGTGTTACAGCTCACTACAAATGATCCAAGGGCCATCCATGAAGTTAGCTGATGTAGAACAAGCCTTCAAAATATCTATGTCCCAAGCCCATACCTCAAGTACAAAATCTTGAATTTTTTGCATTTTCACCCATGCCAATCCCACAGTGCACAACCACTCTTCTGATCAAACCCAATTGTTTATACAAACCCTAAGCATCATAAATCATATGACAGCAAGCCTTGAACAAGGACACACAAGCTAAGACTCACAAAAATCCTCTCAAACTTTCTTTCTTCGAAACTCTCAATCCAGCCAACAAAAATCACATTTTCTTTCACTATTCAATTCCTTATCACTCAAGGAACAAAACCCACCCATCACCATGACCTGAAACATCCTTAAACACAAACATGATTTCTGTCATATCAAAACTGTATCTCACGAACTAGCCAAAATAAACTTCATTCAAGCATCTCAATAGTTTCAGGAGGTCCAAAGGAGTTAGTTTACACAAAGGGAAGGCCTTGAAAGCTCTAGTTTAAAAAACTCCAGCTCAGGTATCCCTCATGAACAATTTTTCCAGAACCTTAACTTCTTGTTAAAATGTGAATCTACATGTTATGTTGGTCATGTTGATGTGTTTAAAACTGAAAATGAGTGAAAAATAAGCATGTTATGATGTTCTGAAAGTTTGACCTAAAAAATGCTTGGTTTCGATTCAGCTTGTTCATGCAATATAAATGGTTTTTGTTTGTGAATTCATGTTCTATGATGCTTGGGGTTTGATTCTGGGCAGGTTTGATGCGTTTTAGTGGCTTGTAGGTGAAGTTGGGGTTGGGAGCTCACCAAAGAAGACGACCGGAGCTTATCTCTGGTCGCCTGAGATTAATTAGGGTTAATCCTGTTTATGTTTCCAGTTTGAATCTGAGCCATTGGATTGTGATTAGGGCTTTCACATAAACGGACCAGATTGCATCATTAATCCTTAATTTTAATTATTTAATATAATCAGGTTTATTTAATTCAGAAGAGATGTGAGCCATTAGATCACGCACAGTTTGTAACTTTAAACCTAGGCCCTTGATTGTGAGTACCCTGGGTCTTGCTGACACTCATCCTGAACCACTGATCTTGCTCTCTTTGCATCCGGACCCTCTGTTGCGTATACTATCTATTTTCTTTTATTTATTTTCTTTTATTTTCATTTTGTTTTGTTTGTTTTATTTAAAATAGAAATCTAATTTCTAAAAATCTGATCTTTTACATTCTTGCTTTAAATAATTTTAAAAACCCAAAAACATTTTTATTTTTATTTGTTATATTCAAAAATCATTTTTAAATCATTTAATTGTATTTTTAATTAATTAATTCATTTTTAATTAATTAAAAATACTTTTAGGTATTTAAAAATCACCAAATAAAATCAGAGAACCTCTTTTAACATTTAGAACAATTTACAAACTCATCTCACAAATTTATTTTAGGTTTTGATCATGTTTTGACAAATTTCTTTGAATTAGGGTTTTGAAAATCTCCTTTTTCATAACCCTAATTCTAAAATTCATATATGCCTAACCAAAATGAGTTTGTACATGGTTCTTTTTGCAAACTTTCACACTTTATGTCTATTGTCTAAGATATGTTTGGTGTATTTTTACTTTACATTTTCAATTTGTTTTGACTTTTTCTTTGCAAAGTGTCCAAAACCCTAGCCTAACTTAGAAAAACCATAACTTGACTTTGGTATAGCTTCTGACCTCCATCTTTGGGGAGTGATCTTATGTGTGTTTAGGGTTCATTTGGTTGCATTTTCAAATTTTTATCATGTGTTATCCTTCTGTTGTGGACATGTGCATCTCATACTTTCTTAAAACCCTAATTTGCCATGTTCATTTGCATTCATCTTTGCATACCTTCACCATATGGACTTGGCATGATATCTCATGCATTTGTATGTCATATTAGATACCTTAGGACATGTATGAACATTGGTTGATAATTGTTGCATCCATTTGGTATGTTTTGCATTCATTACTTCTTATGTGTATTCTTGTGATTTCAAGCTTCTAACATGCCTTCCTTTGCATCCCATCTCTTGTATGATCATGCATAAACATCGTACATGTCTTTGCATCATTTAATAACACATTTTTATTGTGTTTGAACTTTTGGTCTTTATCATTGCATTTTTATTTGCCTTATTTCCTTTTGTTTCACATCTTATGCATTCATACTAACCATTTCAGGGGCTTTAGGTAAGTTGTTTAGGATGTGGATTTGCCTCCATATCCAACCTCTTCTTATCTCTTCATTTGCATCTTTATTTGTCTTTGAAGTGAGATTAAATCACTTATTCTCTCTCTTGATCCCTTTCTTTCTCTTAGGTTACTTAGCTTCTTTAGGAAGTAAGTAACCTATTCTCCTTTATCTTCCTTTTTCATCTGCTTCTTCTTCCTTGGTGTCCATCTGAAGACTTTCTGAAGATCTTTCTCTAAGCCTCACAAACCATAGGAATATCTAAGCATGATAACTTTAGGGTTGTACATAGTCTCCCCTAGTTTTTACCTTTGAGTCTCCTTGAGTCTTTGCTTCTCATCTCATAATCAAGGCTAAACAGTTAAAGTTTTAAGACTCTTAATTAGGGTTATGCCTGTATCCTTATCTTAGGATGGAGTGTATAACTTTAATACTTAGTGTTAAAACTTTAAGTTGTTTATACCTCCTAATCAAAACACCTAATAATCATTAAGACTTAAGCTTGTCACTTGGGCCTTATATTAGGGTTACATCTCTGCATGTTGGTTCAGAGGGACTAACCCTAGTGTTCAATGGACAAGTGCCCCTCAGGTTTAGTCTTACAAACATAAAATCCATTTCTTAATCCCACATTTACTTAAAATCCACTTTAATAAAGGCTTGTTATATAATGATGTTAATCCCTAACCATGGATTAAGTTGAGGAGTCTTCTTCATCTTAAGTGTTCTCATCTATTATCCTTCTCTTAGGATGGTGTAATGAGTTCACTAATCCCTGATTAGAGATTAAACTCATTACTTAACACAAAACAAAATCCAAAAACACTTAATAATCACAAGTAGGTTAATGATCTCAATCCTGCATCATTAGGGTAATTAAGTTGAGATTTTCATCTCATACTTAAATAGACTCATTATCCCTAATCAGGGGTGATATAATGAGTTTACGACCCTTGATTAAGGCTTAAGCTCATTATCCTATGCAAAACACCAAAAGCAATAAAAAGCTGAAAACACAAAAACAAACAATAAACGTCTTCTCCGAGATTCTTTTCTCATCATATTCACTCTGAAAACAAGAACTCGCTTCTTCCGTCAAATGCAAGACAGTTAGCACTCGAGCCAAACGAGTCATACACTTGAGAATAGACAAGCAAGTAGTTCACACCAAAATATCCAAGTCTCTTTGAGTCGAAATACGGTGTTCTAACTTCCTCATTGCATGAGAGGATATGTAGGCATAACTTAACAGTTATCGAACAAAAGTCTCTTTGTTCCCCCCTCTCCTCCTCCCATTTTTCTTTCCTCAACCTCAGTTTTGTGCACTCACTTTCTTCTTGCAATGACACTCTGTACATCCATTCCTCCCTAGCCTTTTATACACAGTTTAGCACATACACTATCCCTTTTTAAGCACAATCAGGTATGCATGGATCCCGTTGAGTACGACAAACGATCTGGGTGCTAATACCTTCCCAGGTTGTAACCTACCCCCTTACTCAGTCTCTTTGGTTTGCAACCGTCTTATCCATATATTTCTAGGTTTATGCAGCATTACCTTTCCTTCGGGATAAAAATGCCTAGCTGGCGACTCTATTCAACCTCAACCTTCAACATCGTCGACGCCAGTTCGCGTTTGCACCAGGATGAAAATCCGGGGAGCGACAACTTGGCGACTCTGCTGGGGACTTTGCAACCAGGGCTTCTGGTTCTCTTGTGGGTTTCTCCTAGCGCTTGTTTGTTTGTGTTTATTGGGGGTGTTATGTGTTATTTATGTTTATGTTTTTGCTTTATTTATTGCTTCCTGTACAACTTTATTTATTGCATTTGCTTTATTGCTTTCATTTATTGATTTCTGCATTTCATTTATTATTATCATATCATTTTGTTGGATTTCTGGTTTGCTTTGGTGGGAGGGGTATTCCAGTGAGAAAGTTCCAACACAAAGGCCTGAGTGACACATAGGATTAGAGTGGTTTTGTATTCTTTCCCATTCCATTTCGGTCTGGGGCGGGAATATGAAAACACGGTTCAGACATGGGTTTCCTTTTGAGAACTCTGTGCTATAGATTTCTTATAGTACTAGGGCTATTTGGGAAGCCTGCTAAGTCTGGATGACCTTTTTAGATGACCTTCAGCATCTGTGGTGAATTAGAGGAGGATCCTTTATGATTAGGGTAAACATTGTACCTCCGGGTTAAAAGTGTTTACACTTCTCATAATAGATCCGAACCTGAGGATCTTTGTTCTAGAACAATACCTGTGAGTGGGTTGGGTTGTTTACAGGTTTGCAAGAACCCTTGACCTCAACATACCTTGCTACTGGAATTTGTTCTTAAGGTTGTACTGTTTTGGACTAGTTCTTTGAAACCCTGGATTATTGACTCTTTATTTGAGTCCCCCACCTGGTTACTAGTTCTCAAGCCTTCATCTGAAACTCTGAACACTCAAGGATCCTACCAAAGGCAACTGATAATCCAGCACATGATCACAAATCTTTGCATATCATAAGCATACATCATATTGAATCATTTAACATTTGTCTATTTGTTTTACAGGGTATCCATCTTCCCTTGGTTTGGTTTTGACCGTTCTTCTGCTCAGCTTATCTGCTTCAACACTTCTTCATCTATCTTCTTCAACTATCTTCTTCAGTTATCCTATTCAGTTATCTCCTTCAGCACACTTCTTCAACATGGATTCAACCAGGAAAAGCAACATCACCTACCACTTCTTTGAGTATCCTCTAGCAGGCATCAGGCAGATACAAGCCCTTATCACCCCTGATCATGTTCCCTTATTTAGAGAGCATTATATTGGAATCCTGGACATGATCATGGACCTGGATACATCACAAAGGAGCATGATTCACACCTGTCTTCAGTTTTATGACCCTCCTCTACGTTGCTTCACTTTCCCAGATTTTCAGATAGGTCATTTGCTGGAAGAATACTTTATGCTATTGGGTGTCCCTATCAGAAAAGGAATTCCTTTCAATCCTGAAATGACTCCTCCAAAGAATGAAGACATATCCAAAGCCCTACATCTAGAAGCAACTATCATTGATGAGCATATGACTTCTAAAGATGGAATCCCAGACCTCCATTTGGATTTCTTGATTACTCGGGCTACAAAGCATGTTGCAAAAGGGAATTGGGAAACTGTGTGTGCTCTCTTGGCTCTCAGCATTTATGGTATTATTTTGTTTGTGGACGAGCCTAAGTTTGTAAGCAAGAATTCCATTCACATCTTCATGCTCAAGAACCCGGTTCCCACCTTATTGGGAGATTTCTACTACTCAGTTCATCAGAGGAATGAGAAACAGAGAGGAAGATTGGTAAGATGTTGTGCACCTCTTTTCTACAGTTGGTTGATGAAGCATATGCCGAAGACGGAAGCTTTCCTAAACCCATATCAGTCAAGGAATTGGGCTAAGAGGATGATTGCCCTTACTTCAGAAGATATCATGTGGTGTACTCATAACACCAAGGGCCGAGACATAATAATAAGCTGTGGGCAATACCCAAATGTGCCACTTATTGGAGTAAAGGGTTGCATCAATTACAATCCTTTACTTTTCAAAAGACAGTTGGGGTATGCCTTGATACATCCACCTAAAGAGCAGGACTTAGCAGAGTCTCTTTATTGTGATGTTTAGAACAATCATGCCATTGTCCGACAAGCAGCCTGGGCTTGAGACCACATACAAACTAAAGGAACTGATATTCTGGGGAAGTGCAACAACATAGCCTCTGCTCATTACATTGAATGGTCGCATATCAGAGGAAAGATTACTCGTATGCCATTCACCCTGGAAGATGTACCAGGGCCATCAGCAGTTGAGCCTATAGCTACAGTAAGCCTGGAAAAGTTTGAAAAGCTGAAAGAAAGAAATACCCAACTAGCTGAGGCTTTGAAGAAGACCCTTTGGGAAAGGAACGATGGTCGTCTAGACATTGAGAGGTTAGAAAAGCTGCGCATCGAGCATGTAACCAAAATTGAGAAAATTGAAGACTTCATCAGGAAAGCCCGAGCAGGAGAACTTGTGTTGAAGAATGCATGTAAGGAAGCAAAGATTCAAAGGGCAAGAGCTGAGAATTATCTGGAGGAGAGTCAGGATATATGGGTCAGGATAACTGAGGCTCGTCTGAAAGAAGACCATAAGATGCAAGCCAAGATAGAGCAGTTAGAGTCTAATGAGAAAAGAAGCCAAGAAGCACTGCTAGCAGCTCAGAAGGAGATCTCAGAGTTGAAACTCCGAGCGGGGTTAAAAAGATCCAAAGAACAAGACAAGTATCAGAAAATGACAAATGCCATTGCAACCAAAAACCTTCTCATCAGAACCATTACAGAGCACCCAGTTGGACCGGTAACTGATGATCTCATGAAGGAAGTCAGGAAGGATGCTTTTGGACTGGATGTCTGATTTTCTTTACTTATATCTATTTGATTGTACTTTAGCTCACCATGGTGATTTTGTTTGTTGTATTCTTGAAATTGATTGTATTTTGATTCACCAAGGGAGTTTGTTTGGTTATAATTCATGAACTATTTATATTTTGGCATTTTCACTTGTATATTTATGGTTATGTATTGAATTTTCTTATGGACTTTGTTTGCTTCAACATATTCATCTCCCAGAGGTTCGGAAGGTCAAAACCAAGAACCAAACCGGATACCCTCTGAAGACAATTAGACATATTGCATTGCATGCTAACCTCATATCCTTTGTTTTGCCGGTGTTTTGTTGTTGTTTTCTCACCCTGCTGACTGTTTCAGGAAATATTGCTTGCAAAAGGATCTTTTCCGTCAACCGAGCCCACAAATATCCAACTTGACACAACCTTCTGAGTCTACAAATGGATCAGCTACAGCAGGAAATGACAGATGCGAGGACTCAAATGACAGATGTGAGGACATAAGTGAGGATCCAAATGAATCAATTCATGGTTGTGATGACTGGGTTGGCCCAGACCCAAGAAAGATTGAGGGAGTTGGTCGAGCGGCAAACTCCAGAAGATAACCACGCAGACACTGGAGGTACTAGTAACAATGAGCACGAGCAGCCGCGAACGACTCCAATAGTGTTTGGACCTGACAATAATCCTGAAGCTAATGTCCATGGGCATGGCCAAAGAAACACTAGAGATCGTATTCTACAGGAAGATCCTCAAGATGAGCAGTTTACAGTGTTAGGTGTTGGGGCAGATGAAGCTTATGATCGTCGTCTGGACGAGATATCTGAGAAGCTGAGATCCCTGGAATCCCAGAACGCTTTGGGATTTGATGTGATGGATATGGGCTTAGTGGAAGGGGTAAGGATTCCCCACAAGTTCAAACCTCCATGCTTTGAAAAGTATAAAGTTACCTCCTGTCCTCGTACCTATTTGCAATCTTTACTGGGAAGATTGAAAGCATATACCATGGATGAGAAACTGTGGATTTTTTACTTTGAACACAGTTTAACCGGGGCATCCAGAGATTGGTATTCACACTTGTCAATGGCTACTGTCAGGAACTGGAAATACTTAGCTGAGGCCTTTGTACGCCAATATCAGTACAACCTGGATATGGCACCCAATAGGACCCTCTTGATGGGTATGTCTCAGTCCTCGAGAGAAAGTTTCCGTGAATACGCTCAAGGGTGGAGACAACTCGCTGCGGTTGTCCAGCCACCTATGTCTGAAAGGGACATGGCTGATATTTTTATGAATACCTTGCAAGGGACCTACATTGATAGACTTGTTGCCTTCTCTTCTAGCAGTTTTGCTGATGTGGTTATAGCAGGCGAGAGAATCAAAAGCCTATTGAAGATATGTAAGATTTCTGACAATGGTGCTAGCTCCAACAATGCAAAGAAACCCTTCTCAGGACCTAGAAGGACAGGGGAGACTAATGCAGTGCAGGTTAGTAGAGGTAGACCCCAGTACTTGCAAAGATCAGTGGCTGCATTCACCATTCCTACTCCAGCACCTCAGCAACAACAGTATCCTCAACAACAAAGATCTTATAATAACAACAACCAACAACAACGTCCTTTCCAACAAATGCCTTCTCAGATTAATAGGGTGATCGACCCCATCCCGATGCCCTATGCAGTCTTACTCCCACAACTATTGAAGCTTAACCTGACTGAACTGAGGACTTTGGCTCCACCAGATCCTCTAAATCTTCCAAGGAATTATGATGTCAACGCCATATGTGTTTTTCACTCCAATGCGCCTGGTCATTCAACAGAGAAATGTAGGGCCCTGCACATGAAAGTCCAAGATTTGATTGACTCCAAAGCTTTGAATTTTGCACCTCCACCAAATGTCACAAGGAATCCAATACCAAATCACGGTGAGCCAAAGATCAATACCATTGAGGAGGACCAACCAGCAATTATGATTGATGACATTTCAAGTATTCAAACACCACTGGCCGAAGTAAAAGCTCAGTTATTGAAGTGCCAAGTGTTTCTGGGTTGTGAGGCCCGTTGTGAAGCTTGCAAAGTTTCTACCAATGGTTGTGCAAATCTGAAGAATGGTATTAGCAGTCTTATCAAAGAAGGCATCCTGCAAATCACATCAACAGTTCCATCTTCTACAAAGGCAACCAAAATCTCTCCTACAACACCAGCAAATATTATCTCAACAGAATCTTCTACAATGCCAGCAGAAGTCATTCCAACAGAATCGACTACAACAACAACCAACACCAGTGACGACATTTCAACGGTTACCATCTATTATGATCCAACAACCATCCATGTTCCGGATTCTCTCAACAACAACTTTCAGCAACACCCTCATCAACATCAACAACTTCCTGCACCTGCATCATCTTCAATCAGACCTCCTGTCACCATCTACTATGATCTACACACTATCACAACCCCTTCTTCCGTTGCAATTAGTCCAGTAACCATCACGGTGCCTGGGCCAATTCCCTATGACAGCAACAGTGTCGTGCCTTGGCACTATAGCTCAGATCTTTACCGCCACGAAAGGAAAGTTACCCTTGACTCTTCAAGTTCTACACCACAAATTAAAAATGTCGGGGGAGGCGGAGGCTTCACTCGGAGAGGATGTCTCTTCGCTTCACAATTTCCAAGAATTAATGCTGAAGCAGAAATTGCCGCCAAAGCAAAAGGAAAAAATGTGGTTCCAGAAGAAACAGCTGCAAAAGAAACTCAGAAGACGTCCTTTGATCAGGATGTGGACGAGTTCATGAGGATTATCAAGAAAAGTGATTACAATGTTGTGGATCAGCTCCACCAAACACCCTACAAGATCTCCATACTATCTTTGCTCATGTGTTCCGAGGCTCACCGGAATGCACTACTCAAGGTCTTGCACGCAGCTTATGTGCCGGAAGAAATCACGGTCAATCAGTTAGAAACGGTGGTCGCAAATGTCAATACTAGTCATGGACTAGGTTTCACTAATGCTTACTTGACTACAGAAGGGCGTAACCACAACAAGGCTTTGCATATCACTTTGGAATGTAAAGGTAATGTACTTTATCATGTCCTTGTTGATATCGGATCATCACTCAATGTGTTGCCAAAGAAAGCTTTAGTCAAGCTGGAGTATGATGGTCTTGCACTCCGTCCAAGCAACCTAGTTGTTAGAGCTGTTGATGGTTCTAAGAGATCGGTTCTCGAAGAGGTTGAGCTGCCCGTAGTAATTGGCCCACAAATTTTTAAGACTACCTTATATGTGATGGAAATACAGCCTGCCTACAGTTGTTTGTTGGGTCGACCCTGGATCCACTTTGCCGGCGCGGTAACGTCTACCCTTCACCAGAAGTTAAAATATGAGTGGGAAGGCCAAATTATCACCATCTGTGGAGAAGAAGACATCTTTGTTATTCACCTGGCTACATACAAGTACATAGAAATGGATGGTGAGATTCATGAAACCATGAGTCAGGGTTTTGAAGCCTTGAACGTCAACGAAGCTACAACTGAGGTGTTTGCTGCATCCCAAGAGGAGAGGATGGGTACCTCAATTGCTTCCTACAAATAAGCTCGGAAGGTTGTGGAAGAAGGGAGTGCTCAAGGCTGGGGCAAGCTACTGAAGGTTCAGATGAAAGAAGACAAATTCGGTTTGGGTTACAGACCATCCCGACAAGTTCCAGAGGAGGCTGCTGAAGCTCCCAAGTTCATAAGTGGGGGAATGCTGATCCCGGATGCTGTCAACACTTTGGAAGACGAGGCTTAGAGTGACTACAACCTGGAAAGTTGGATCCGTCCAAGAGTCCCGGGCCAACAAGTCCTCAATTGGTCTTCCCAGGAAATTATTAGGGTTACTGCTGCAGAGTAATTATTATTTCCTGTTTTAAGCATGCATCAAAGTCCTCCATCTTGCACAAGATGTCGGGACTCATTTTGTAATAGGGCCATATGTATTTGTGCAAATTGAATATTAATGAACAATGGACATATTTTTGCAAACAATCTTTTTCGCTCACTGTCTTTTCATTTTTGTTATTTTCGCACAAAACAATAAATGGCAATGTTTTTCTCAATAATAACTTCATTCACTTTTTCTAAATAAGATAAAATCAATCACTAAAATGAACCAAATCTCAACCCTTGCAAAGATAACCCTCCAGATTCCAACGACAACAACACTGCTATGACCTTGTATGACTTTGACAATCCGATTAATCAAGCAGATGAAAGGGTTGAAGAAGACTATGATTTACTTGAAGAGCTAGCCAGGTTATTGAGACAAGAGGAAAAGGTGATTGCTCTTCATCAAGAGGAGGTTGAGACTATCAATCTTGGTACCGAGGAAGATGTGAAAGAGGTGAAGTTTGGAGCCAGTCTGCAAGCTCCAGTAAAAGAACAACTTATCAGTATACTGCAAGAATATGTCGATGTGTTCGCTTGGTCCTATCAAGATATGCCGGGTTTGGATACAAATATTGTCCTGCACAAGCTGCCATTGAAAGAGGATTTTCCGCCAGTTAAACAGAAGTTGCGTCGTACTCGCTCAGACATGGCCATGAAAATCAAAGAAGAAGTACAAAAGTAGTGGGACGCCGGTTTTCTTGCTTTAACTAGTTATCCGCCTTGGGTTGCTAACATTGTACTCGTACCCAAGAAGGATGGCAAGTTGCGTATGTGTGTTGATTACCGGGATCTGAACAGAGCCAGCCCGAAAGATGACTTCCTATTACCTCACATTGATGTATTGATGGATAACACGACTCAATTCTTGGTATTTTCTTTTATGGATGGATTTTCTGGATACAATCAGATCAAGATGTCACCTGAAGACATGGAGAAGACCACCTTCATCACACCTTGGGGCACGTTCTGCCACAAAGTAATATCGTTTGGTCTGAAGAACGCCGGTGCAACATATCAACGGGTTATGGTAACATTATTCCACGATATGATCCATAAAGAAATCGAGTGCTATGTGGATGACATGATTGCCAAGTCCCTCATAGAAGAAGACCATTTGGTAAACCTGTTGAAATTGTTTAAGTGTCTGAGGAAGTATCCGTTAAGGTTGAACCCCAACAAATGCACATTCGGGGTACGTTCTGGTAAGCTGTTGGGTTTTATTGTAAGCGGAAAAAGAATTGAGGTTGATCCCGACAAAGTCAAAGCAATTCAGGAAATGTCTGCACCTAAGACTAAAAAAGAAGTTCGAGGGTTCTTAGGTAGATTGAACAACATTTCAAGGTTCATATCTCATCTCACTGCAACCTGCGAGCCCTTGTTCAAACTTCTAAGAAAGGAACAAACAGTCAGGTGGAACGATGATTGTCAGAAAGCTTTTGACAAGATCAAGGAGTATCTTCAAGAACCTCCAATTCTCATGCCTCCAGCTGAAGGAAGACCTCTAACAATGTACCTGACAGTATTAGATGAATCAATAGGGTGTGTGTTGGGCCAACATGACGAGTCTGGTTGAAAAGAGTATGCAATATACTACCTAAGCAAAAAGTTAACCGATTGTGAACAACGTTATTCACTGCTCGAGAAAACTTGTTGTGGTTTAGCGTGGGCTGCTCGCCGACTAAGACAGTATATGTTGACTCATACTACCTTGTTGATCTCAAAGATAGACCTTGTCAAGTACATATTTGAGAAGCCAACACTTATCGGAAGGGTTGCAAGGTGGCAAATGATTCTAACAGAATATGATATTCAGTACACCTCTCAGAAAGCCATCAAGGGCAGTGTATTGTCTAACTATCTGGCTGAGCAACCCATTGATGACTACCAGCCTATGAGATTTGATTTCCCTGGTGAAGACATCATGTTCTTAAAGTCAAAAGATTGTGAAGAGCCTATTCACACTGAAGGGCCTGATCCAGAAGATGCATGGACTATGATGTTCGATGGGGCAGTTAATTGTAACGGCCGTGGAGTTGGTGCAGTGCTTATTACACCCAAAGGAGTCCATCTACCTTTCTCAGCAAGGCTCACCTTTGCCTGCACTAACAAAGAAGCAGAGTACGAAGCTTGCATCATGGGTATTGAGGAAGGAATTGACCTCAGGATCAAAACCTTGAATGTATTCAGAGATTCAGCTTTGGTGATCAACCAAACTAATGGCAAGTGGTATACTCATCAAGAGCATCTGGTTCCCTACCGTGACTATACGAGGAGATTGTTGACTTTCTTCACAACATTCAAGCTTGAATACATCCTTCGAGATGAGAATCAGTTTGCAGACGCCTTGGCCACTATTTCATCTATGATCAAAGTACAGACTGCTAACTATGTACCTCAGATTTTAGTATCCAGACTAGACCGACCAGCGTATGTATTCTCTGTGGACACTGTCATTGACAACAAACCTTGGTTCCACGACATCAAATGCTTCTTGGAGACTCAGACATACCCACTTGGGGCATCGTCTAATGATAAGAAGACATTGAGAAGGCTAGTCGGCAGTTTCTTCCTCAATACTGATGGCTCCCTATACAAGCGAAACTTCGACATGGTCTTGCTCAGATGTGTTGACAAGAAGGAAGCAGACCTACTAATGCACGAAGTACATGAATGTTCTTTCGGTACCCATTCCGCAGGACATGCAATGGAAAAGAAATTGTTAATATCAGGTTACTACTGGATCACAATGGATACATATTGTTGCGCCTATGCCAGAAAGTGCCATAAATGCCAGATTTACGCAGACAAAGTGCATGTGCCTCCCAATCCATTGAATATATTGTCTTCACCCTGGCCCTTCGTCATGCGGGGCCACAGGTTACTACTGGATCACAGATTCATCCTAGTAGCCATTGATTACTTCACCAAATGGGTTGAAGCAAATTCGTATGCAAATGTCACCAAGCAAGTGGTAGCCCGATTTCTGAAAAGGGATATCATTTGACGATATGGAATTCCCGAGCAAATCATTACTGATAATGGTTCAAACCTTAACAACAAGATGATGGCAGAATTGTGTCGAGACTTCCAAATTCAACATCACAACTCTTCTCCTTACAGGCCAAATATGAATGACGTTGTTGAGGCGGCTAACAATAACATTAAGAAGATTGTGCAAAAGATGGTAGTCACATTCAAAGACTGGCATGAAATGTTACCATTCGCCTTGCATGGGTACCGAACTTTGTAAACACCCCAAATTTGCCCTCACCCATTCACACCATGGCTTGTGATCATTTCATATGCATAAACACAATCATACCATCTCATATCACATTTTTGATCCACTGCATTGCTTCTAAGTCATCTGCATCTAGGGTTTGTGATTTGAGCAATCCAAGGGCTTCTTGAGCCACTCCAAAGGCCACCAATCACTTCAAAGGGGTCCATGTGTGTTCAAACATCATATTATACCCTCTCAAAGTCAAGAATGCCAAAGAATCACAAGAACTGGGATTTGTATGGAAGCAGAGTCAGGCTAGACTGCACAGATGACCTAAAATTAGGGTTTTGGTTTCAGAGGCCATAACTCCAAATTTTTTGGTCATTCTTGTTTCTATTGGTCTCTATATGGTATATGGAGTATGCATATCAACTTTCATGAAGAAATTCCATGGGGAAGTCATCTGATCAAGAGTTGACTTTTCAAGCAAGTCAGTGCAAAATCAGGGCATCTGAGGCCCCCAATGACCCAACCAAGGGGTGATCTTCATCATTTTGAGTGTGTATGATCTTTATTTGATCATAGAAGAGGTGGGAAGTTCACAAAATTGAAGGATCTGAAGTTTTTGCAAAGTTGACTTTTTGGGCAAGTTTGACTTTTAATGAAAATGTCATTTTATGCAACTTTTTCAACCCTTACTTTTTGATTCAAAAAGGCTTCAAATGGAAAAACTTTGGTCATGAAAGTTGTAGAATAGATCATTCCCTTTTCAAAAAGTATAAGAACATGACCTAATTCATTTTGGATCAAAAGTTATGGTTCATCAAAGTTGGCAAAAATCACTAAATTTCAAGTTATGCACCAAATGGGAAACTTGCAAAATCTTGTATCAAGGCAATTTGTGACTTCTAATTGATGTCAAACCATTACACAAACATCACACAAGTCTTAAAAATCAGAATGGGCCAAGAGTTTCTCATATTGTTTGGTCTTTGGAGCAAGATATTTCCATGAGAACCAAAGTGAACCAAGTTGCAAAATCCATCATAACACCTCATCCACTTGCTGCCTTGGTTGCTGAACCACCCTAGCCCTCTCCTCACCTCATGCTGCGCAGCCCACACCCCTTGTACTTGTCTAGAACATGACCCATGCTTTCTCTTACACAAAGTTGACAATTTGCAAAAGTAACCATACCTATCACAAAAGGACATGTCACATCTTCTGACCAATAGGATTAGTTTATACAAACAAAATGCAAGCTAAACACAACAACACACAAGCCTGAAACAAGCAAGAACTCAACATTCTCATTTTCCACCCTTGGAGCAAAAGCATTCGAAACTCTTCATACAACTCACAAACACACAAACAAACTTCATAAACCTTCTCAACACATCACCCTGATCACAAAACACCCCTAAAATCAACCTGAAACTCAAGGAATCAAGAACACGATTCTCACACCATCCTGAACAGAACTTGTTCAAACTCCCAAACTAGCCAACACAAACTCCTTCTAAGAATCAATATGTCATCAGGGGACTAAAAGGGGTGGATTGCACAAAGGAAAGAGGCCAGAAGGTTGCAAAACTGAAAGCTTCAAAACTCAGGTAGCTCAAGAACATTTTTTCCAGAAACATGTTTTTAAGTTTTAAATAGATTCTATATGTTCCCCTGATCACTCTGATGTCTTTGGTTTTGAAAATGGTGGAGAGATGAGAGTTTAATCGTGTTCTGAAATTTTTGCCCTAGAAAATATTTTGTTTCGATTCAGTGGATTGAGGAAAGATAAATGATGTTGGTGTTAGGGTTTTGATTCTGTGAGGTTTGGGAAGGATTTCTGTTCTTTTAGATTCCATTTTAGTTACGTTTTGAAGGTTTTAGGAATTTTCAGGTGGGGTTCCCACCGGAGAAGACGACCGGAGGTCTTCTCCGGCCACCTGAAAATAATTAGGGTTTAATCCCTGTCATTAGTGTAGTTTGAATCTCAAGCGTTAGATCCCTTGACTTGGTTGACTTGGCGCGTGTTTGTGTGGCCCAGATGTGTCCAATTTGCCCTAATCTCACTTAACCTAATTAATCTCAATTAATTAATTTATAAAATCTGATTTAGCCAGAAATGATCCTGACCCTTGCTTTGCGCGCGCAGTCAACAGCAGACCCCCCAACTTTGAATCTGATGCGTTGGATTGGCTTACTTTTCATTTTTATTAATTTTATTTCATTTCTTTTATAATTCTTTTGTTCATTTATTTAAAAATAGTAAAACTTATTCAAAAATTCTGAAATTTTTTATACAAGTTATTATTTAATTTCAGAACACAAAAATATTTTTATTTTTATTTTTCACATTTAAAAAGTATTTTTAAATATTTAAAAGTTTATTTTTAATTAATTAATGAGAATTAATTAATTAAAAATGCTTTTAGGTATTTAAAAATCACCAAAAAATTCATGAAACATTTAAAACCATTTAGAAACATTGTCCAACCCTCAAACAAAATTTCTTTTTTGATCTTGATGCATTTTGAGAATTTTTCATGGAATTAAAATAATTTTTATGCATTATTTTGATCCAAACTTCAAAAAATCATTCCTGCCTAACCCTTGAGAGTTGGACCTTGATTCTTTTTGCATTGCATTGTGTTTAGCATGTAGTATATGAGATTAAATGGCCATGATTTGATCTTTCATTTTCATTTTGTTTGGTAATTTTCTTGCAAAGGAACCCTAAAACCCTAGAAAACTTAGGAAAATCATAACTTGAATTAGGTTAAGAGTTGGAACTTCTCCTTTGGGCAGTGAGTTAGCATAGGTTTAGGGATCCTTTGAATGCATTTTCAATTTTTTATATTGATGTTTGCTTCTGATTTTGGTTTTTGTTTGAAGCCTTGATCATAAACCCTAATTTGGGCTTCCATATGCATCCATCTTGCATTTGCATTCATACCTTGACTTGCCATAGCATTTTATGCATCCATTTGATCCATTTAACATCTTAAGACATATTGAAAGCATGTTTGATCATTGCATCTTGCATTTGCCATGTTGTATGCCATATGCATCTCATAACTTTTCATGTATGATCATGGTTCCAAATTTGTTCATCTGCATCCATAAGCTTGTATGATCATCACCATGCCTTGTTTCATGTTTGCATCATCTCATAGCATCATTATCATCTCATATATGCTTCTGGTTTTGGTTTGACTCATGTCATTTCATCCCATCTTACATTGCATTGCATTTCTTTCACTAACTTTTCAGGTGGTAAGTTATCTTGAGAAGTGAATTTTCCTTCACTTCTCATAACTTCTCTTCATCTCTGTTTATGCATCCTTGCTGCATTTTTGTTTGTGTTTGAGATTGAGCTTGCTCATTCTTTTTCTTCTTTCTTTCTTTCCTCAAGTGACTTGTCTTCTTCAATGAAGCAAGTTACTTTGCTTCTCTTGGCTCCTTTCATCTGCTTCCTGGTGGTTTCTCTGAAGATTTCTCTTGTAAACCTCATAAACCTTAGGAACAACCAAGCATGACAATAATTAGGGTTTGATTAGTCCCCATTAGTTTTACCTTTGTGTCATCTTTGAGTCTTCTCCTCTCCTCTCATAATCAGGGACTAAACCCTAAAGGCTTTAAGGCTTTGTGATTAAGCTTATGCCTGCATCCTTCTATTAGGATGGAGTGTATAACTTTAATCCTAAGTGTTAAACCCTTAATGTGTTTAAATCTCTTAATCAATTCACTTAATAATCATCAAGGCATCACACTTGTAACTTGGGCCTTACATTAGGGTTCTAATTCTTCCTTAATTGGTTAAGAAGGACTAACCCTAGTGTTAATGGACAAGTCCCCCTCAAGTTGTCTTACAAACCATAAAAAACACTTCTTCATCATACAATTAATTAAAATCCATCTAATAAAGGCTTTGTTTTGTCATGAGTTTAATTCCTAATCATGGATTAAGTTGAGGAGCATTCCTCGACTTAAACATTCTCATATATTATCCTTCTATTAGGATGGTGTAATGAGTCTGTTTAATCCTTGATTATGGCTTAATCTCATTACCCAACACTAAACAAAAACACCAAAAACATCTAAATAATCATAAGTAGGTTAATGATCTTAATCCTGCATCAAAGGTGATTAAGTGTGAGAAACTGACTTCACACTTAAGGTATTCTCATTACCCCTAATCAGAGGGAAGATGTGATGAGTTTACTAAATCCATTGGTTTAGGCTTAAGCTCATTAACTTATGACAACTTTCAAAAGCAATAAAAGACTGAAAACTCAAAAACAAACAATAAACGTCTCCTCCGGGATTCTTTTCTCATCTCATTCACTCATGAACGAGAACTTGCTTCTTCCGTCTAATGCAAGACAGTTAGCATCTGTGCCAGACAGATCATACACTTGAGCATAGGCAAGTAAGCAGTTCACAAGTCAATTCATCTTTCAGTCTCTTTGGGTCGAACTACGGTGTTCTGACTTCCTCATTGCACGAGAGGATACGTAGGCATAACTTAACAGTTATCGAACAAAAGTCTCTGTATATTCCCCCTCCTTCTAGCCTTATTCTTTAGCCTCATTATCATGAGCATTTCATCTTTGTTCTTACACTGACACTTCACTTATACACTTCACTTCTCTTACACTGACACCTGTACATTTTTTTTCCAGCTCTTTTATACACAGATTGCACTGACACTACCCCTTTAAAAAAATAAATCTTTTAAGCGTGGATCCCGTCGAGTACGACGGACAATATGGGTGCTAATACCTTCCCAGGTTGTAACCAACCACCTTTCTCAGTCTCTCTGGTTCGCGACCGTCTTATCCATATCTTTCTAGGTCTATGCAGCATTACCTTTCCTCCGGGATAAAAATGCCTAGCTGGCGACTCTATTCATTCCCTGTGAGTTCACTCCTGTGTGTTCTCGCATCTCCTTTCGCCGACCGTTCGCGTCTGTACCCCATTTGACCCGGCTTCATTTGGTGGGAGCGACAGCTTGGCGACTCTGCTGGGGATCCTTATACTGTAACCAGGGCCCCTGGTTCTTTTTGTGGGTTCCTCCTAGCGCTTGATTGATTTGTGTTTACTGGGGTGTTATGTGCTATCTGTGTTTGTATTTTTGTTTTATTTACTGCTTTATGTACAATTTTGTTTATTGCTTTCTTTATAGCTTTGTGCATATATATCATACTGTCATACTGTCTGTGCTGGATCTGTTTTGTTGCTTTGGTGGGTGGGTGTTCCATTGAGAGTTGAGGTCCTATACCTGGGACCTGAGTGACACCTAGGCTAGAGTGGTTCATGTTCTTTCCCATTCCATTTCGGTCTGGTGCGGGAATATGAAACACGGTTCAGATATGGGTTTCTTCTTGAGAACTTTATGCTGCAGATTTCCTGTAGTGCTAGGGCTATCTGGGAAGCCTGCTAAGTCTGGATGACCTTTAGTATTGACCTTCAGAAACTGAGGTGAATTAGAGGAGGATCTTTTATGGTTATTGTAAACACTGTACCTCCGGGTTAGAAGTGTTTACACTTCTCATAACTGATCCGAGTCTGAGGATCCTTGTTTTAGAACATCACTTGTGAGGGGGTTGGGCTGTTTACAGGTTTGCAGGTACCCTTGACCTTAGCATACCCTGTTACTTTGTATTGATTAAGAGTACTCCATGGTGGAACAGTTCTTGTGATTTATAACCCTGGACATGTGACTCTTTATTTGAGTCCCCCACCTTGGTTACTGGACTTATGAACCTCCATCTGGATTTCTTGAACATACATGGACCTATATCAGAGCAGTTAACCAGACCCAGCTCAGTCACAAACCCTTGCATATCATTTGCATACATCCTCATTGCATCATTTTAACATGTGTTTATTTGTTTTTCAGGGTATCCATCCTACATTTTGGCTTGGTTTTGACCCCTTCTTCAGCATAGACCTATCTTCATCAGTACTTACTTCAGCTATCAGCTACCTGCTTCAGTCACCTGCATCACCAGTCTCAGCCTGTCAGTGGCTTATCTTCAGTATTATTCTCAGCACCTGTCTCATTTCTCCTTCAGCAGCATGGCACCTAAGAAGAGTAACATCTCCTATCATTTCTTTGAGCCTGATTTGGCTAGCATCAGGAAGATTCAGACCCTGATTACTCCAGACCATATACCACTTTTTAGAGAACATTATGGAGGAATCCTTGATGTGGTTATGGATTTGGACCCTTCACAGAGGAGCTTGATACATACTTGCCTGCAGTTCTATGATCCCCCTCTGAGGTGCTTCACCTTTCAGAATTTTCAGTTGGGACCCTTGTTGGAGGAATATTCATCATTGGTTGGTGTACCTATCAGGGGTGGAATACCTTTCAACCCTGAGATGGCTTTCCCAAGTAATGAGGAGATAGCAAAAGCATTACATCTGGAACCAGTTCTGATTGGGCAGAATTTGACATCTAAAGCTGGAATCTCTGGCTTTCATCTGGATTTCTTGGCTTCTCAGGCTATTTTGAAGGCCTCTTTGGGGGAGTGGAAGACAGTCTGTGCTTTGTTGGCCCTTAGCATATATGGGACCATACTTTTTGCAGATGAGCCTAGGTTTGTTAGCAAGAATGCAATCCATCTTTTCATCCTGAGAAACCCAGTGCCCACCTTACTGGGAGATCTTTACTACTCTATTCATCAAAGGAATGAAAAGCAAAGGGGAAGATTAGTGAGATGCTGTGCTCCTTTGTTCCATACTTGGCTGCTCAAGCATTTGCCAAAGACTGATGCATTCTTAAACCCTCACCAGCAGAAGAACTGGGCTAGGAGGCTTGTTGCTCTAACCTCAGATGACATTAGGTGGTGCACTCAGAGCACCAAGGGCAGAGACATCATTACCAGTTGTGGGCATTTTCCCAATGTACCTCTGATTGGAGTGAAGGGTTGCATCAATTACAACCCTCTGCTATTCAAAAGACAACTGGGCTATGCATTAGTCCATCCTCCTAGGGCACAGGATATGACTGAGACCCTCTATTGTGAAATCAAGCCTAATCTAGCTATTGTCAGGCAGGCATCCTGGGCCTGGGACAATGTGCAGACTAAGGGGGTAACCATTCTTGGGAAATGCAATAATGTAGCCTCAGCCCAGTACTATGAGTGGTCTCATGCCAGGGCTCAAATTTCTGGAATGCCCTTCACTATTGAAGATATGCCTGAACCTTCCACAGCACCACCTCCAGCAACTGTCAGCTTAGAAGAGTTTGAGAAATTGAAAGAGAGAAATGAGAAACTGACTCAGGCTCTACAGAGGACCCTCTGGGAGAGGAGTGATGGTCGCTTGGACATTGAGAGGTTAGAAAAGCTAAAGGTGGAGCATCTAGCCAGAATTGAGAAGTCAGAGGATTACATTAAGAAGTCAAGGGCTGGAGAACAGATCTTGAAGAATGCCTGCAAAGAGGCCCAATTCCAGAGAGCTAGGACTGATTTGTATCTGAAGGAGAGTCAGGCTAGATGGGTCAGGATCACCGAAGCTCGCACTCAGGAGGATAAGAGGACTCAGGATAAGATTGAGCAGCTGGAAGCTAGTGCAAAAGAGCAACAGGAAGCCCTGGCAGCAGCCCAGAGGGAGATCTCAGAGTTGAAGATCAGAGCAGGTGTGAAGAGGTCAAAAGACCAGAGTCAACACAAGAAGCTAACTGCAGCTGTTACTACAAGGAATCTCCTCATCAGGAATCTTACAGAGCGTCCAGCTGATCCTGTGACTGAAGCACTTCTCAAGGAAGTTCGGGAGGATGAGTTTGGTCTTGGTGTTTGACCTTTGCTTGTTGTTGCTTTCATTTTATGTACTTTTTCTTTATGTTGTATTTTTTGACCCCTCAGAGGGCATATGTTGTAAGGAAAAACAAACTATGTACCATTTACTTTTTGTAATATATGTGTGGGTTTGTCCATCTGATTTCTTTCAAAGCAACATCACAAGCATCTTTCTCAGGGGTCTGGAAAGGTCAAAGCCAAGCACCAAGCCGGATACCTTGGATACAAATAAGCATACTGCATTGCATACTAACATTTTGTTTTGTTTTGTAGGTTTTTGTTTTATTGTTACTAACTCTGTTGTGACTTCAGGAACTATTGCTCGACGTCGAGGGTTTCCACTCAACCGTCCACACAGATATCCCACCCGCAACAATCTTCCGGGCATACAGATGGACCAAATGCAGCAAGACTTTACAGAGGTCAGGAATCAAATGACCAACGAGAGGTTGGAAATGAGGAATCAGATGACACAGTTTATGGAGGTGATGAACAATATGGCTCAAAGCCAGGAGAGGTTAAGAGCACTGGTAGAGGGGAGGAATCAGGAAGACCATCATCCAGGGACTGCTGGGACAAGCAACAATGAGAGAGTCCAACCTCATGTTAATCCCCCAGTCTTTGGACCTCACCAGCATCCAGAGATCAACATCCCTGTCAATGTGCAAGGGACTGCCACAGTAGGTAGAGTGCTGCAAGAAGACCCCCAGGAAGATCAGTTCACAGTGATGGGAGCTGGAGAGGAGGCCTATGACAGAAGGCTAGAAGAGATTGCTGAGAAGCTAAGATCCTTGGAGTCCCAAAATTCTTTGGGATTTGATGTTATGGACATGGGTCTAGTGAAAGGGGTCAGGATTCCCCACAAATTTAAACCACCATGCTTTGAGAAGTATAACGGGACTTCCTGTCCCCGGGCTCATTTACAATCCTTTCTGGGGAGGCTGAAGGCCTATACCATGGACGAAAAGCTATGGATGTTTTATTTTGAGGATAGCTTGACTGGAGCTTCGAGGGAATGGTACTCTCATCTGACCAGAGCAACCATTAGATGCTGGAAGGACCTGGCAGAGGCCTTTATCAGACAGTATCAGTACAACTTAGATATGGCTCCCAACAGGACCCTCCTGATGGGGATGTCACAATCATCCAAGGAAAGTTTCCGAGAGTACGCTCAAAGATGGAGACAGCTTGCTGCTGCTGTCCAGCCACCTATGTCAGAGAGGGAGATTGCTGATATGTTTATGAACACCCTCCAGGGGACTTACATTGATAGGCTAGCTGCCTTCTCATCTACCAGCTTTGCAGATGTAGTCATAGCCGGGGAGAGAATTGAAAGCCTATTGAAGATGGGTAAGATCTCTGACAACGGTGCAAGCTCGTCCAGCAACCCAAGAAAGCCTTTTGCAGGCCCAAGAAGAACTGGTGAAGCCAATGCCATCCATACCAGCAGGGGCAGACCCCAATATGTTCATAGATCTGTGGCAGCAGTCACCATTCCCACTCCGATCCATCCTCAACCAGCTTATCAACCACAGCAACAAAATTATCAACAACAAACTCAGTTTCCTCCTCAAAGAAATTACAACAACAACAACACCAACAACAACAATCAGCAGAGACCATTCCAACAAAGGCCCTCTCAGGCCAGCAGGGTGATCGATCCGATCCCTATGCCCTATGCCACATTACTGCCACAACTCCTGAAACTCAACCTAGTTGAGCTAAGAACATTGGCACCTCCGGATCCTAACAGTCTGCCCAGAAATTATGACGCCAGCGCCAGATGCGCTTTTCACTCAAACGCACCCGGCCATAGTACAGAGAAGTGCAGAGCCTTGCACATGAAGGTACAAGACCTGGTAGACTCCAAAGCTCTGAACTTTGCACCACCACCAAATGTCAACAAGAACCCTATGCCACACCATGGTGGTCCCCGAATCAATGTTATTAAAGAAGACAAGCCGTCTTACTTGATAACCAGTGTCGGTCAGATTCGGACACTCTTGGTGGAGATTAAAGCTCAACTCCTTGAATGTCAAATGTTCCCGGGATGCGAGCTAGGGTGTGCTTATTGCAACATTTCAGTGAATGGTTGTGATAACTTGAGGAATGGCATAGATGGTCTCATCCAGAGTGGCCTGCTTCAAATCACCACATCAGTGCCTACCAACCCAGCAATCTCCTTAACAACAGCTCCAGAACCTCCTACAACTGCAACAACCATTGTTCCAAATAACTTTTCAGTTTCATCAACAAGTGCTTCATCTATTACTTCGACAGACCAAATATCAGCAAATTTCCCTTCTACAACTTCAGCACCCCTTCATTCAGAGTCTCCTACAACAACAACACCCATCCTTCCAACAATGTCTCCTACAACATCAGCAACCAACAATGAAAGTGTCTCAACAGTGACAATTTATTATGATCCTGCCAATGATTCTGCCTACAACTCACGAAGTGCCACTCCTACTAGGGCACCGGTCACAATATATTATGATCCACAGACCATCACGGTTCCTTCCGCAGCTGCCATCAGTCCAGTCACTGTCACAGTGCCTGGGCCAGTACCTTATGAAAGCAGTAATGCCATCCCTTGGCATTACGGCTCTGATTTATACTGCGAAGGACAGAAAATCACTTTTGAATCATCAACTTCTACACCACAAATAGACAATGTGGGAGGAGGCGGAGGCTTCACTCGAAGCGAACGTCTCTTTGCCCCGCAAATTCAAAGGCCCACTGCTGAAGCAGAAGCTGCTGCCAAGGCAAAAGGGAAGAGCATGGTGCAGGAAGAGCAGGTTGTTAGAGAAGCTTTGAAAACACCCTTTGATCAAGAAGTTGATGAATTCATGAGAATCATCAAGAAAAGTGATTACAAGATAGTGGACCAGCTTCACCAGACGCCTTCCAAGATCTCCATCCTATCATTGCTTATGTGCTCCGAGGCTCATCGGAACGCACTACTCAAAGTTTTGCACGCAGCCTATGTGCCAGAAGAGATCACGGTCAATCAGTTGGAAGCTGTGGTTGGAAATGTTAATGCTAGTAATGGACTAGGATTTACCAACACTGATTTGACTACGGAAGGCCGCAATCATAACAAGGCTTTGCACATTACCATGGAATGTAAAGGTGCAGTTCTTTCCCATGTGCTGGTAGACACAGGGTCATCCCTCAACGTCTTACCTAAAAAAGCCCTTGTGAAGCTGGAATATGAAGGATTGGCATTACGACCCAGTAACTTAGTGGTAAGAGCTTTTGACGGCTCTAAGAGATCAGTTCTGGGGGAGATTGAGTTGCCTGTAACGATTGGCCCACAAACTTTCAAAACGACCTTCTACGTGATGGACATTCAGCCTGCCTACAGCTGTTTGTTGGGTAGACCATGGATTCATGCCGCTGGCGCAGTTACGTCTACCCTTCACCAGAAGTTAAAATTCGAGTGGGAGGGCCAGATCGTTACTATTTGCGGAGATGAGGATATTTTTGTTAGCCATCTGGCTACATACAAATACATTGAGATGGATGGGGAGATCCACGAGACGATGAGTCAAGGGTTTGAGGCCCTGAATATTAATGAAACCTCTGCTGTACTTGGGACTTCCATGACGTCCTACCAACAGGCCCGGAAGGTGGTGGAAGAAGGAAACGCTCAAGGCTGGGGAAAATTGTTGCCTGTGGAGAAGAAAGAAGATAGATTTGGGTTGGGTTACAAACCAACTAAAGAAGATCAAGCAGAGGCTGATAAGAAGCCCAACTTTGTTAGTGGGGGGATGCTCACCCCCGATGCTGTCAACAACTTGGAAGATGAGTCGGAAGATGAACGCAACCTGGAAAGCTGGATTCGTCCAAAGATCCCGGGGAGCAGTATCTCAAACTGGTCTTCCCAGGAAATTATAAGAGTTACTCCTGCAGAGTAATTATTATTTCCTGTATATTTTAAGCATGCATCAAGTCTTGCATCTTGCCCAAGATGACAAGACTCATTTTGTAATCGGGCCATCTGTAATTTTTGTGCAACAAGATTAATCAATGAAATATCAGACATCTTTTGCAAACGAGTCTTTTTCTTTTCCGCTCACTGTTTTTCCATTTTTTCTTTTTGTACAAAAAATAAATGGCAATGTTTTCAAAATGACAATTTCATTTCACTTTTCTAAACAAGATTAAAATCAATCACTAAAATGAACAAACTGAACCCTTGCAGAGAGTGCCTTCCAGACAGCACCGACAACATCACGGCTATGACTTCGTATGACTCTGACAATCCGATCAATCAAGCTGATGAAGGGGTTGAAGAAGATTACGAGCTTCCTGAAGAGCTAGCCAGATTGTTGAGACAAGAGGAGAAAGTTATTACTCCTCATTAGGAGGAGGTAGAAACGATTAATCTTGGTACAGATGAAGATGTGAAAGAAGTTAAGATCGGGGCCTGCTTACAAGACTCATTGAAGAAACAACTGATTGACCTGCTTCAGGAATATGTGGATGTGTTTGCTTGGTCTTATCAGGATATGCCAGGATTGGACACCAACATTGTTATGCACAAGCTGCCTTTGAGGGAAGAATGCCCACCGGTCAAGCAGAAGCTGCGCCGTACTCGCCCAGATATGGCAATGAAAATCAAAGAAGAGGTACAAAAGCAATGGGATGCCGGGTTCCTTGCTGTAACTAGCTATCCACCGTGGGTTGCTAATATAGTACTTGTACCTAAGAAAGACGGCAAAGTAAGGATGTGTGTTGATTACCGGGACCTGAACAGAGCCAGCCCAAAAGATGACTTCCCATTACCTCACATTGATGTATTGGTGGATAATACGGCTCAGTTCTCGGTATTCTCCTTCATGGACGGATTTTCAGGATACAATCAGATTAAGATGTCACCTGAAGACATGGAGAAGACAACCTTCATCACACCCTGGGGCACGTTCTGTTACAAAGTGATGTCATTCGGATTGAAGAACGCCGGTGCAACATATCAACGGGCTATGGTAACATTATTCCACGATATGATCCATAAGGAAATCGAGTGTTATGTGGATGACATGATTGCCAAGTCCCTTACAGAAGAAGACCACCTGGTAAACCTGCTGAAGCTATTCAAGCGTCTGAGGAAGTACCAACTAAAGCTGAACCCCAACAAGTGCACATTCGGGGTGCGATCTGGTAAGCTGCTGGGTTTTATCGTAAGCGAAAAGGGGATTGAAGTGGACCCTGATAAAGTCAAAGCCATTCAGGAGATGCCTGCACCGAAAACTGAGAAAGAAGTTCGAGGGTTTCTAGGTAGATTGAACTACATCTCACGGTTCATATCTCACCTTACTGCAACCTGTGAACCCTTGTTCAAGCTGTTAAGGAAAGAAAAGACGGCCAGGTGGAATGAAGACTGCCAGAAGGCTTTTGACAAGATCAAAGAATATCTGCAAGAACCACCAATCCTTATGCCTCCAGTTGAAGGAAGACCTCTGATAATGTACTTGACAGTATTAGAAGAGTCAATGGGGTGTGTGCTGGGCCAGCATGACGAGTCCGGTCTAAAAGAGTATGCAATATACTACCTGAGCAAAAAGTTTACCGACTGTGAACAACGTTATTCACTGCTCGAGAAAACTTGTTGTGCTTTAGCGTGGGCTGCTCGCCGGCTGAGACAGTATATGTTGACCCACACTACTTTATTGATATCCAAAATGGACCCAGTCAAGTACATTTTCGAGAAGCCAGCTCTTACCGGACGGGTTGCAAGATGGCAAATGATTCTCACGGAATATGACATCCAGTACACCTCTCAGAAAGCCATCAAGGGCAGTGTACTGTCTGAATATCTTGCTGAGCAACCTATTGATGACTACCAGCCTATGAGGTTTGACTTCCCTGATGAAGACATCATGTTCATAAAAGCGAAAGATCATGAAGAGCCTATTCACACTGAAGGGCCTGACCCGGAGGAAGAATGGACTATGATGTTTGATGGGGCTGTTAACATGAATGGTCGTGGTGTTAGTGCAGTGCTCATTACGCCTAAGGGAGTTCACATGCCTTTCTCGGCGAAACTCACCTTTAACTACACTAACAACGAAGCTGAATACGAAGCTTGCATTATGGGTCTTGAGGAAGCCATTAACCTCAGGATCAAGACTTTGACCGTATTCGGAGATTCAGCTCTGGTAGTTAATCAAACCAACGGCAAATGGTACACCCACCAGGATCATCTGATACCTTACAGGGATTATACAAGGAGGTTACTGACTTTCTTTACAACGGTCAAGCTTGAGTATATCCCTCGGGACGAGAATCAGTTTGCAGATGCTCTGGCTACCATTTTGTCTATGATCAAAGTTCAAGCTGCCAACTTTGTACCGCAGATTTCAGTGTCCAGACTTGACAGACCAGCGTATGTATTTACAGCAGATATTGTCAAAGATGATAAGCCTTGGTTCCATGACATTAAGTGCTTCTTGGAGGATCAAACATACCCATCTGGGGCATCGTCCAATGATAAGAAGACCTTGAGAAGGCTTGCTGGTAGTTTCTTTCTGAACACTGATGACTCCTTGTACAAGAGAAACTTTGATATGGTACTCCTCAGATGCGTTGATAGAACAGAAGCAGACTTGTTGATGCACGAGGTGCACGAAGGATCCTTTGGTACCCATGCAGGAGGGCATGCCATGGCCAAGAAGTTGCTAAGATCAGGTTATTACTGGATCACAATGGATGCCGACTGTTGTGCCTACGCCAGAAGATGCCATAAATGCCAGATTTATGCAGATAAGGTGCATGTGCCTCCCAATCCTTTGAATGTGATGTCGTCACCCTGGCCCTTTGCTATGTGGGGCATTGACATGATTGGCAAAATCGAGCCAACTGCTTCAAACGGCCATAGATTCATCCTGGTCGCCATTGACTATTTCACCAAGTGGGTTGAAGCAGCCTCATATGCCAACGTTACAAGGCAAGTGGTAGCCAGATTTCTGAAGAGAGATATCATCTGTCGATACGGAGTTCCCGAGCGAATCATTACTGATAATGGTTCCAACTTAAACAACAAAATGATGGCAGAGCTGTGCCGGGACTTCAAGATCCAACACCACAATTCTTCTCCTTACAGGCCAAAGATGAACGGCGCTGTTGAGGCAGCTAATAAGAATATCAAGAAGATTGTGCAGAAGATGGTAGTTACCTACAAAGACTGGCATGAAATGCTACCATTTGCCTTGCATGGGTACCGCACGTCAATCAGAACATCCACTGGGGAAACACCGTATCAGCTTGTGTATGGTATGGAGGCAGTCCTACCAGTTGAAGTTGAATTACCCTCCCTACGGGTATTGATGGATGTTAAGCTGAACGAAGCAGAATGGGTTCGGTCCCGATACGAACAACTGAGTCTGATTGAAGAGAAAAGATTGGCTGCAATCTGTCATGGGCAGTTGTATCAGAAAAGGATGAAAAGAGCCTTCGATCAGAAAGTCAGGCACCGAGAGTATCAAGTAGGAGATCTTGTGCTGAAGAGAATCCTCCCTCCTCATACAGACCACAGGGGCAAATGGACTCCAAACTATGAAGGACCATTCGTGGTAAAGAAAGTTTTCTCTGGTGGAGCACTGATGCTTAGCACCATGGATGGTGAAGATTTCCCGTCCCCTGTGAATTCAGATGCAGTTAAAAAATACTTCGCATAAAAATGACCCGCTGGACATAAAAACAGAATGTAAGTCCAGGCAAAAATAGGGCATCCCGGCGAGTCAAAAACAGAATAAAAGACTCGGGCAAAAATAAGGGAAAATAAATAAAAATGTACACCCACTGAGTTGAAAAGCCACCTTGGACAACTCAGGCAAAAATGGGTATCCCGATGGATTGAAAACCCGAAAGGGTGATCCATGCAAAATAAGGGAATAAGCGAACAACTGCATTCTGAATTCGTCTGTATCACTTACAACCGGTTAAGCTTCAAAAGGGTCAAGCTTCTGTTAAAATCAGTCGTCTTCAGAAAGCAAGACGAGAAGAACGTCAAATGTCATACGAGTCATAGCAAGAGGGAAGCTCCTTGAAGCGTCGTCAACATTGCCAGCATTTTGTTTCTCAATTTGTAACAATCTCCTCATTCCAGGGGATATGTTTCTTTGACTGTATTTTGCCAATTCAGGGCACATGAATTAATAAAATCAGATTTTTAGTCATGATTCGTCGTGTACATTTTTGTTTGCAAAGAATGTCTGATGTCTTAAGAAAAACTGATTGCATGAATACAGATGTTATCTTTAAAAATAAAGAAAATAAAACACTTGCTTACAGGGAATGTACTTACTCTCAGAAGTATCTCACTCCTATGACGGAACCCCGTAAGGGATGCCTCGGGATTACTTGTACGTTTCTCTGTCTTTGCAGGATTGCAGGTATTCAAAAGCGAAACGTGGGGCATGAAAGCTTCACCCCAGCAAGTCGGCGAGTCAACACTCGCTCAGTCTTAGCACTCAAGGTGCAATCTCCCCAACTGAGTTGCCACTTGCTGTTTCTCCCAGCCGAGTTGCCAATCATTCTTCCTCCGTCGAGTACAAAAGCCAGGGAATCATCTCCCCACAGAGTTTCAGCCTCTATCCGAAAGAGCAACGCATGAAGGAGTCACAACAGAGTGAAGAAAGCTTCTACAACCCCCAGCTGGATCCCTCATTACTGGAAAAGGCCTATCATTGGCCCATTTCCCCAAGCAGAACCATTTCATCAGATCTACCAATGATCCCATCCCCAGCTGGGATGTACACTCCAGATCAGTCAGAGATCTTCGCAGCAACGGGATCCGAATCCCGAATTCATTTTCCTTTGCATAATCATAGCATTCGCATCATATTCACCAAACCAAGCGTAGCATTCCGTCTTAATGCGGAGCATTACGGCAAAAATCAAACATATAGCATAATCATAAGTCATGATCTGAATCAAACACTTGTGAATATTGACAATTCATCCACAATGTACAGAATACTCCCCAGATTCCCCAGCAAAAGCAGTTGCCTCACATTCACCAATACAAATACATACTCCTTGTGGCATCCGGCCGTGTCATATTCCCAGCAGAAAGCCAAAGACATCCCCTTTGCACTCACAGATACTTGTATATAACCTTCTTGACATCCGTCCATGTCGTTTTCCCAGCACAGTAACATAAACGCTTTGTACCAGATACTTATTTATACTATACCTTTCTCTTTTGGCACTCGCCTGTGTCATTCTCCCCGGCAGATTGAACACTCAAACATACATTAATCATACTTACACAGATACTCGCCCGTATCTTGTATACACCCTTTATATCCCCGCAGATTCAACACTCATCCGTATTCTTTGTTAACCCGTTGGTACTCGTCCGTACCATCATCTCAGAACATGCGTCAAGTGTTTGTTTCTACATGATACTCGTCCGTATCATAGTCTTAAGGATGCTCGTCCGCATATTTAATCCATACACTGTGTCTTCTTGAATATAGATACTCGTCTGTGTCAACTATTCCCCAGAAGAGGTCTCTCAGATTCAACACTCGTTCGTGTTCTCTGTTAACCAGTTGATACTCGTCCGTATCATCATTTCCGAACACGTGTCGGTATTTGTTTCTACCTGATACTCGTCCGTATCATAGTCTTAAGGATGCTCGTCCGCATCTTTAATCTATACACAATACCAAGCACTTATACCTTTTATTTTTCTTGAATATAAACACTCGTCCGTGTTTACTACTCCCCAGTAAATGAATTTTCCTTTTATCTGACATCCGTCCTATGTCATGATAAACCCTGAGAGCAGCCGTACCCTGCTAGGTGGTCGTCCTCCACCTCTTGATGATCGTCCTTCATCATGCTCATCCGATGGCCGTCCCCATCGTTGATCTTTTATCCGACATTCGTCCTATGTCGTGATATTTAGCAGCCGTCCCCTGCTAGGTGGTCGTCCTCCACCTCTTGATGATCGTCCTTCATCATTTTATCCAATGGCCGTCCCCATTGTTGATTTTGGTTATCGGGCGTTCGTCCTATGTCATGATAAACCTTGAGAGCAGCCGTACCCTGCTAGGTGGTCGTCCTCCACCTCTTGATGATCGTTCTTCATCATGCTCATCCGATGGCCGTCCCCATCGTTGACTTTTTATCCGGCATTCGTCCTATGTCGCGATATTTTCGGCAGCCGTACCCTGCCAGGTGGTCGTCCTCCACCTTAGAGGACCGTCCCTCATCTTAACCCTTACAGAGCAGTCGTCCCCTACTAGGTGATCGTCCTTCACCTTGGATGACCGTACCTCATCATCTGTTTTACTTCATTTATTCTTTAACCCGATGGCCGTCCCCGTCGTGGTCCCTTTTCTTTTAGCCCGATGGCCGTCCCCATCGTTGGTTACCTTTGCTTTATGAACTTGATGGCCGTCCCCATCATTTTTCATTAATCCCCAGAGAATCTTACGGCTTTACTTGATGGCCGTCCCCATCATAACCCCTTTTATCCCCAGCATGTCGGTCGTCCCCGTCATTGCTTTATTTTCCGCACTTTTCCAGCATGTCGGCCGTCCCCGTCATTGCTCTTTACCCAGCAGTCGTCCTCTGCTCGACGGTCGTCCTCCGTCGCCCACACTTTACAATATACTTTATTTTCTTTTACAATCTATATCCCTTTTCTTCTTCATTCTGTGAGTGCAAATTTTGGACTGTCTTTGGTATTCAACCACAAGTTATCTTGTTTGCCGGTTAAGCCGTTGCTTACATCCTGCACAGCTAACTCATGTTTGAATAGGGGCAGCTGTAAACACCCCAAATTTGCCCTCACCCATTCACACCATGGCTTGTGATCATTTCATATGCATAAACACAATCATACCATCTCATATCACATTTTTGATCCACTGCATTGCTTCTAAGTCATCTGCATTAAGGCTTTATGATTTTAGCAATCCAAGGGCTTCTTGAGCCACTCCAAAGGCCACCAATCACTTCAAAGGGGTCCATGTGTGTTCAAACATCATATTATACCCTCTCAAAGTCAAGAATGCCAAAGAATCACAAGAACTGGGATTTGTATGGAAGCAGAGTCAGGCTAGACTGCACAGATGACCTAAAATTAGGGTTTTGGTTTCAGAGGCCATAACTCCAAATTTTTTGGTCATTCTTGTTTCTATTGGTCTCTATATGGTATAGGGAGTATTCATATCAACTTTCATGAAGAAATTCCATGGGTAAGTCATCTGATCAAGAGTTGACTTTTCAAGCAAGTCAGTGCAAAATCAGGGCATCTGAGGCCCCCAATGACCCAACCAAGGGGTGATCTTCATCATTTTGAGTGTGTATGATCTTTATTTGATCATAGAAGAGGTGGGAAGTTCACAAAATTGAAGGATCTGAAGTTTTTGCAAAGTTGACTTTTTGGGCAAGTTTGACTTTTAATGAAAATGTCATTTTATGCAACTTTTTCAACCCTTACTTTTTGATTCAAAAAGGCTTCAAATGGAAAAACTTTGGTCATGAAAGTTGTAGAATAGATCATTCCCTTTTCAAAAAGTACAAGAACATGACCTAATTCATTTTGGATCAAAAGTTATGGTTCATCAAAGTTGGCAAAAATCACTAAATTTCAAGTTATGCACCAAATGGGAAACTTGCAAAATCTTGTATCAAGGCAATTTGTGACTTCTAATTGATGTCAAACCATTACACAAACATCACACAAGTCTTAAAAATCAGAATGGGCCAAGAGTTTCTCATATTGTTTGGTCTTTGGAGCAAGATATTTCCATGAGAACCAAAGTGAACCAAGTTGCAAAATCCATCATAACACCTCATCCACTTGCTGCCTTGGTTGCTGAACCACCCTAGCCCTCTCCTCACCTCATGCTGCGCAGCCCACACCCCTTGTACTTGGCTAGAACATGACCCATGCTTTCTCTTACACAAAGTTGACAATTTGCAAAAGTAACCATACCTATCACAAAAGGACATGTCACATCTTCTGACCAATAGGATTAGTTTATACAAACAAAATGCAAACACAACAACACACAAGCCTGAAACAAGCAAGAACTCAGCATTCTCATTTTCCACCCTTGGAGCAAAAGCATTCGAAACTCTTCATACAACTCACAAACACACAAACAAACTTCATAAACCTTCTCAACACATCACCCTGATCACAAAACACCCCTAAAATCAACCTGAAACTCAAGGAATCAAGAACACGATTCTCACACCATCCTGAACAGAACTTGTTCAAACTCCCAAACTAGCCAACACAAACTCCTTCTAAGCATCAATATGTCATCAGGGGACTAAAAGGGGTGGATTGCACAAAGGAAAGAGGCCAGAAGGTTGCAAAACTGAAAGCTTCAAAACTCAGGTAGCTCAAGAACATTTTTTCCAGAAACATGTTTTTAAGTTTTAAATAGATTCTATATGTTCCCCTGATCACTCTGATGTCTTTGGTTTTGAAAATGGTGGAGAGATGAGAGTTTAATCGTGTTCTGAAATTTTTGCCCTAGAAAATGTTTTGTTTCGATTCAGTGGATTGAGGAAAGATAAATGATGTTGGTGTTAGGGTTTTGATTCTGTGAGGTTTGGGAAGGATTTCTGTTCTTTTAGATTCCATTTTAGTTACGTTTTGAAGGTTTTAGGAATTTTCAGATGGGGTTCCCACCGGAGAAGACGACCGGAGGTCTTCTCCGGCCACCTGAAAATAATTAGGGTTTAATCCCTTTCATTAGTGTAGTTTGAATCTCAAGCGTTAGATCCCTTGACTTGGTTGACTTGGCGCGTGTTTGTGTGGCCCAGATGTGTCCAATTTGCCCTAATCTCACTTAACCTAATTAATCTCAATTAATTAATTTATAAAATCTGATTTAGCCAGAAATGATCCTGACCCTTGCTTTGCGCGCGCAGTCAACAGCAGACCCCCCAACTTTGAATCTGATGCGTTGGATTGGCTTACTTTTCATTTTTATTAATTTTATTTCATTTCTTTTATAATTCTTTTGTTCATTTATTTAAAAATAGTAAAACTTATTCAAAAATTCTGAAATTTTTTATACAAGTTATTATTTAATTTCAGAACACAAAAGTATTTTTATTTTTATTTTTCACATTTAAAAAGTATTTTTAAATATTTAAAAGTTTATTTTTAATTAATTAATGAGAATTAATTAATTAAAAATGCTTTTAGGTATTTAAAAATCACCAAAAAATTCATGAAACATTTAAAACCATTTAGAAACATTGTCCAACCCTCAAACCAAATTTCTTTTTTGATCTTGATGCATTTTGAGAATTTTTCATGGAATTAAAATAATTTTTATGCATTATTTTGATCCAAACTTCAAAAAATCATTCCTGCCTAACCCTTGAGAGTTGGACCTTGATTCTTTTTGCATTGCATTGTGTTTAGCATGTAGTATATGAGATTAAATGGCCATGATTTGATCTTTCATTTTCATTTTGTTTGGTAATTTTCTTGCAAAGGAACCCTAAAACCCTAGAAAACATAGGAAAATCATAACTTGAATTAGGTTAAGAGTTGGAACTTCTCCTTTGGGCAGTGAGTTAGCATAGGTTTAGGGATCCTTTGAATGCATTTTCAATTTTTTATATTGATGTTTGCTTCTGATTTTGGTTTTTGTTTGAAGCTTTGATCATAAACCCTAATTTGGGCTTCCATATGCATCCATCTTGCATTTGCATTCATACCTTGACTTGCCATAGCATTTTATGCATCCATTTGATCCATTTAACATCTTAAGACATATTGAAAGCATGTTTGATCATTGCATCTTGCATTTGCCATGTTGTATGCCATATGCATCTCATAACTTTTCATGTATGATCATGGTTCCAAATTTGTTCATCTGCATCCATAAGCTTGTATGATCATCACCATGCCTTGTTTCATGTTTGCATCATCTCATAGCATCATTATCATCTCATATATGCTTCTGGTTTTGGTTTGACTCATGTCATTTCATCCCATCTTACATTGCATTGCATTTCTTTCACTAACTTTTCAGGTGGTAAGTTATCTTGAGAAGTGAATTTGCCTTCACTTCTCATAACTTCTCTTCATCTCTGTTTATGCATCCTTGCTGCATTTTTGTTTGTGTTTGAGATTGAGCTTGCTCATTCTTTTTCTTCTTTCTTTCTTTCCTCAAGTGACTTGTCTTCTTCAATGAAGCAAGTTACTTTGCTTCTCTTGGCTCCTTTCATCTGCTTCCTGGTGGTTTCTCTGAAGATTTCTCTTGTAAACCTCATAAACCTTAGGAACAACCAAGCATGACAATAATTAGGGTTTGATTAGTCCCCATTAGTTTTACCTTTGTGTCATCTTTGAGTCTTCTCCTCCCCTCTCATAATCAGAGACTAAACCCTAAAGGCTTTAAGGCTTTGTGATTAAGCTTATGCCTGCATCCTTCTATTAGGATGGAGTGTATAACTTTAATCCTAAGTGTTAAACCCTTAATGTGTTTAAATCTCTTAATCAATTCACTTAATAATCATCAAGGCATCACACTTGTAACTTGGGCCTTACATTAGGGTTCTAATTCTTCCTTAATTGGTTAAGAAGGACTAACCCTAGTGTTAATGGACAAGTCCCCCTCAAGTTGTCTTACAAACCATAAAAAACACTTCTTCATCATACCATTAATTAAAATCCATCTAATAAAGGCTTTGTTTTGTCATGAGTTTAATTCATAATCATGGATTAAGTTGAGGAGCATTCCTCGGCTTAAACATTCTCATCTATTATCCTTCTATTAGGATGGTGTAATGAGTCTGTTTAATCCTTGATTATGGCTTAATCTCATTACCCAACACTAAACAAAAACACCAAAAACATCTAAATAATCATAAGTAGGTTAATGATCTTAATCCTGCATCAAAGGTGATTAAGTGTGAGAAACTGACTTCACACTTAAGGTATTCTCATTACCCCTAATCAGAGGGAAGATGTGATGAGTTTACTAAATCCATTGGTTTAGGCTTAAGCTCATTAACTTATGACAACTTTCAAAAGCAATAAAAGACTGAAAACTCAAAAACAAACAATAAACGTCTCCTCCGGGATTCTTTTCTCATCTCATTCACTCATGAACGAGAACTTGCTTCTTCCGTCTAATGCAAGACAGTTAGCATCTGTGCCAGACAGATCATACACTTGAGCATAGGCAAGTAAGCGGTTCACAAGTCAATTCATCTTTCAGTCTCTTTGGGTCGAACTACGGTGTTCTGACTTCCTCATTGCACGAGAGGATACGTAGGCATAACTTAACAGTTATCGAACAAAAGTCTCTGTATATTCCCCCTCCTTCTAGCCTTATTCTTTAGCCTCATTATCATGAGCATTTCATCTTTGTTCTTACACTGACACTTCACTTATACACTTCACTTCTCTTACACTGACACCTGTACATTTTTTTTTCCAGCTCTTTTATACACAGATTGCACTGACACTACCCCTTTAAAAAAACAATTCTTTTAAGCGTGGATCCCGTCGAGTACGACGGACAATCTGGGTGCTAATACCTTCCCAGGTTGTAACCAACCCCCTTTCTCAGTCTCTCTGGTTCGCGACCGTCTTATCCATATCTTTCTAGGTCTATGCAGCATTACCTTTCCTCCGGGATAAAAATGCCTAGCTGGCGACTCTATTCATTCCCTGTGAGTTCACTCCTGTGTGTTCTCGCATCTCCTTTCGCCGACCGTTCGCGTCTGTACCCTATTTGACCCGGCTTCATTTGGTGGGAGCGACAAACTTACATCAGAACATCTACCGGGGCAACACCTTATCAGCTCGTGTATGGTATGGAAGCAGTCCAATCTGTTGAAGTTGAATTACGCTCCTTGCGTGTAATGATGGATGTAAAACTAGACGAAGTAGAATGGGTCCGATCTCGTTATAACCAACTGAGCGTGATTGAAGAAAAGAGATTAGCAGTTATCTTTAATGGTCAGTTATATCAGAAACGGATGAAGAAAGCCTTCGATCAAAAAGTCAGATCTCGGGAATATCAAGTGGGAGAGCTTGTACTAAAAAGGATCCTTCCTCCTCATACAGACCACAAGGGAAATTGGACACCAAACTATGAAGGTTCCTATGTGATAACTAAAGTCTTCTCAGGCGGAGCATTGATGCTAGCAACCATGGATGGTGAATACATCTCGTCTCCTGTGAATTCAGATGCAGTTAAAAAATACTTCGCATAAATGACCCTCTGGCAAAAAAGGGTATCCCAGTGGATTTAAAAGCCACATCGGACAACTCAGGCAAAAAATGGTATCCCGGTGGATTGTAAACCCGAAAGGGCGATCCACGCAAAATCAGGGAATAAGCGAACAACTGCATTCTGAATTCGTCTGTATCACTCACATAACATGGTAAGCTTCGAAAGGACAAAGCGTCGGTCAGAATCAACTTTCTTCAGAAAGAAAGATAAGAAGAGCGTTCAGGTCATACAGGTCATAGCAAAGGAAGCTCATTGGAGTGTCAACTTCAACATTGCCAAATAGGACTTTTATTTTCTCAATTTTGCAGCAACCTCCTCATTTCAGGGATTAGCTTCCTCACTGTACTCGCCTATTCAGGGCACACAAATCAATAAAGTCAAATATTCATTCACACTTTGTTTTGTACCTTTTTGTTTTGTTTGCAAAACGTCCAAAGTTCATAATACAACATTTGCATGAAAACATATAAGCCATTTTCAATAAATGCTTGCAGGAAATATGTGCTCTTAAGCGAACCTAACTCCTATGACGGAATCCAGTTGAGGATACCTCAAGGCACTTGTGTGTTTTCTTTGTTTGACAGTTTGCAGGTACTCAAGGCGGACAACCTTTCACAACATGGGGCATATCAGGAAATATATCCCCAGCCAAGCCGACAATCACATCATCAGAAGGACTACTTGACGAAAGTATTCTCCCACTGAGCTTTTTATCCCCTTAGAGTATCCCCCACAAAGTTGATCCTCCGACAGATTACTTTCCAGGAGTTCTCTCCTCCCCAAGAAGGATCTCCAAAGCAATGCCTAAATCACTTTTCCCCAACGAGTTGCCAGATCTTCTCATCCCCAGCATTGGATCCCCACAAAGTTCTTCCCCCAGAGTTCTCCAGAAAGATCGTGCAGTGATCCTTTCTCCCCACAGATCGCCCAGTGATCCGTTCTCCCAGCAGATTTCAGATCTCGGATCTCGTTACCCCCTGCAGATAAAAGCCAAAATGTCCTTTTGCACTCTCAGTACAAATACTTGTACATACTTATACACAATCCTTCTGATACTCGTCTGTATCCTACTTATACATAATTCTTTGATACTCGTCTGTATCTTACGCATCTCCCCAGCAGATCAACACTCGTCCGTGTTCCTTGTTCAAACCGTTGATACTCGTCCGTATCATCACTCCTTAAACATGCATCGTTATTTACTTCTATCGATACGCGTTCGTATCGTGGTCCTAAGGATACTCGTCCGTATCTTTAATCTATACACACTGTCGAAACACTTATACCATTTTATTTTTAGGGCTTAAACACTCGTCCGTGTTTATCTATCCCCAGAAGTCCCCAACAAAACAACTTTATATCCGACATTCGTCCTATGTCGCGATAATCTTCAGCAGCCGTACCCTGCTAGGTGATCGTCCTTCACCTTTTGACGACCGTACCTCATCAGTTTATTCGATGGTCGTCCCCATCGCCGATCTTTCTATCCGACATTCGTCCTATATCGCGATAATCCTTAGCAGTCGTACCCTACTAGGTAAACGTCCTTCACCTTTTGATGACCGTACCTCATCATTCATCCGATGGCCGTCCCCATCATCGATATTTTTATCCGACATTCGTCCTATGTCGAGATAATCCCCCACAAAGCAGCTGTCCCCTGCTAGGTGATCGTCTTTCACCTTTTGATGACTGTCCCTCATCAGTTTATCTGATGGCCATCCCCATCGTTGATCTTTTCTATCCGACATTCGTCCTATGTCGTGATATTTTTAACAGCCGTCCCCTGCTAGATGATCGTCCTTCACCTTATGATGACTGTCCCTCATCATTATTTCATTTATTCTTTACCCGATGGTCGTCCCCGTCGTGGTCTCCTTCTTTACCCTGATGATCGTCCTTCATCAGTTTTCCCAATGGCCGTCCCCATCGTGGATTCCTTATTCTTTAGCCCGTCGTTCGTCCCCGTCGCGGATTTTTCTTTATTCCCCAGCATGATGGTCGTCCCCGTCAGTGCATTTCTCACCGATTTTAATCCTCAACAGTCATCCTCTGCTCGATGGTCGTCCTCCATCACCGTCATTTGATATACATTCTATATTGTCTATTAGAATTTATGTCCCTTTTCTTATTTATAACGAGAGTGCAAATTTTGGACTGTCTTAGTATTCAACCACAAGTTATCTTGTTCATCTGCTAAGCCTGGCGCTTACATCCTACACAATTAACTCAGGCTTGAATAGGGGCAGCTGTAAACACCCCAAAGTTTCCCTCTCACTTTTTTCTATACTTTGGCTTATGATCTAACATAGTACATAGTGTAACACGGTGGGAGAACTGACTTTTAGTCATGTTGCGGATAGCAAGAGTCGCCACCGACTTTTATTTTATCCAAATGGAAAGGACATAAAAGAACAGGAAAGACCTATTTTAAAAGACTCGGGTTCGGGGGGTAGGTTATATAAAGGGAAGGTGTTAGCACCCTTTATATCCATGGTTATCCATGGGCTCTTAGTTACTTAGCTCACTTAAATTGTTTTTGAAGAGTGTAGTGTGTGATTAGAAATTTTTCTAAGTACTTTGTAATGATCCTCGTATGGATGTATACAAAGCCTTGTTTAGAAAAATGTTTAAGAAAGTGAGGTGTAAAAAGTATTTTGAAATGTGAGCAAGCAACTAAGAGGTACCTACCCTAGATTAAGTCTTTCATGTTCTTGTATGTTCTCTCAAGGGTAAGACTATCCCTATTATTAAGGAATAGGTAGTCATTACCTTGGATTTGTATTAAGGGACAAGCGTAGGGTCATCGTATGGTCATAGAAGGCAACTTAAGGGGTGTCTTTAGCAATTCGTAGGGACTATCATCATTTATTCGAAGGGACAAGATCGTTATTTCGTAGGCAACCTCAAAGGGACTTGATCTTTTAAATCTGTAGGGACTTGATGATTTTATAAGTGAAGGGACTTTGCTTAAGACACCCCTATATTCGAGGGACTTGACCATGGTGTGAAGGCAACCAAGAGGGGTAACATAGGAAGTACAAGATGGCGATGAAAGACCGACTTACGTGTGTGAGTGTTCATGTTCAAGTATTTATCTTATTTAATTAATTTTCTAAGTTATTTAATTACACATAGGTTATGCACACCCTAAAATTACTAACCATACAATAAAAATAATTACAAAAAAATAAAGCAAAAATATAAACCTATTACATGGCTTTAGCAATTACATAATAATAAAAATAATAATGATAAATATAATAATAATAAGAAATAAGTAATAATCACATATTAGTAATAATAAAATAATAATAATAATAAGGGTTAGAAAAATAAATGAATAAAGAAAATAAGAATTTAGCAAGAAAAAATTAATATTAGAGAAGTTTTTAGAAATTAATTAAGAAAATAAATTTAATAATAATAAATAAATAACAAATTATTTACATAATAAAAATAAAGATTAATGATCTAATTAGGGTTTAGAAAAATTAGGCTAATTTTTAGGGTTAGGATAAAAATTAGGGTTCATATTTAAATTAAGAAAATTAGGGTTTTGTTAATTATAATTATACATTATTAATTTATTTACAAAAAATACATAATAATTATATATATAAACATATTATAAAATAAATACAAACAATTTATATTTAAGAAAATAAAATATGATTTAAAAAATATGAGGTTTTAGGAAAATATTATTGATTATTGTTTAGAAATTACTTTTATAAAAGTTTAAATGAATTAAATAATATATATAAACAAATAAATACAAAAAAATTTGAAAAATGTAAAATACCTGGGGCTGGGATTCGAACCTGTTGCTCCCTAGATTTCCATATTGGTACAAACGCGAAAGTGGCGCGGAAGAGGTAGAGTCGCCAGCCAGGCATTTTTATCCCGAAGAAACGGGAATGGTAATGCTGCACAAAGCAGAGGAAAGGAAAGGAAGGACACGGGTCCTGCGAACCAAAGAGACTGAGTTCGGGAGTCGGTTACGACCTGGGAAGGTATTAGCACCCCAGATCATCCGCAGTACCCGACGGGATCCACGCTTGCAAAGAAATCTATTTCAAAGGGTGAAAGAATGAAAGCTGCTGCAAAGAAAATGAACTGAACTGGAAAAGAAAAGAAAAGAAAGGGGGAAAATATAGGGAAAATAAAAGAGTGTGCTCGAACGGGCCCTACCCCGCTGCCTACGTACCTCATATGGACAATGAGGATCAGAGTCGCCGTAGTTCCCCTAACTAGGGATGGAAAAGATTGCTTGTGTCTTGAGGCTTGAACTGCCTATGTCAATGCTCAAGTGTTGCAGGCTCGGACGACGAGTGCGTAACCGTCTTGCAAAATGACAAGTAGTAGCAAGTTCGCGTACGGAGCGAAGGAGATGAAAAGAGAATTCCCGAAGGAGAGACGCTTATTGTTTGTTTGTGTTTTTTAGAAGCTTTTAGGAGTGTGTCACAAGGAAGTGAACTCAAACTCTTTTTCATGACATGTGCACTTGTCACCATATTCCAAGATGGAATAATAGAACAAGCACACTCAAGTAAGGAGAAGATCCCCAAAACTTGAGTCCAGAGATTAGGGTTTAAGCTCACTAACTCATTAACTTATTAAGTGTTTTTTGTATTTACAATGAAGAAGTGTGTTTTATGATTTTCTTGGTGAAGATGATATCCAGATCAGACTTATGCATCACAAGACAAGCTTGTACTATCCCAAGATGGGAAGACTACAAGTGTCTCATGGGATAAGGCTATTGTTCAAGATATCACTTCAATCTTTATTAAGTGTCTTCTTTAGGGTTTTGAGATGAGAAGAGAAGAGAAACAAAAGGATCACAAAGGTAAAAGTCTAATGGGGGACTAATGAATCCTAATTGTTGTCATGCAATGGTAATCCTAGATTAATGAGGTTTACTATCCCAAAGAAGAAAGAAAGAAGAAAAGAAGAAGAAGAAAGAAGAAGAAAGAAGAGGGAGGAAGTAAGGCCTAAGCCCAACAAACACAAGGTTAGAAAAAATAATAATAAGAAGAGAAGAGGTAAGATTTAGAGATGTGGGAATCACATCCACACCTCTCACTTACCAAAGCCCCTGAAATGGTTAGTGACATAAGTATAAAGGCAATATAAAATGAACAAAATTCCATACCAAAACTACACAACAAGAAGTGAATTCATACATATAAATGTCAAATGCAAACTCAAGGCACAAGAATGAGAAGGGAACCACACAGCTCATCATGAAGCAAATGAAACACTATGGTAAAACAAAATGAACATGAGAAGATGCAAAGCAAAATAAACAAACCACAACCTCAAGGTGCAAGACCAGAACCCTAATCATGTTAGAAAAGTGCCTAAGAATCATGGGAGATGAAGAGAAGAAGGGCACATAGCCAAGCATTTACATTATGAGAAGGAAGAAGCAAAGGAAGTGAGGTGGATATACATACAAGTGAATGAACTTCAAGAACAAACAAACACAAAATTCCTAAGACACAAACTACAACCCAAGATCAGAGAGGTATCAACATCCTAATAAGGCCCTAAACAAGTTGAAGAAGTTGGCACAAGTGCCCTTCTAGGATAAGGAGAGAACAAATGATCCAAAAGAGACAAAATGGGACAAGTCCAGAACAAAAATTCAAAACAAATAAAATGAGCATTCAAAAATTCCACAACCTTGCACAAATGAACTTCAATCATACCATAACAACATACCAAAAGGAGGGAGAAAGAATCAGAAGCTAAGCAAGTCAAATTAGGATACAAACATGGATTAGGGTTAGATGACTTCACTCACAAGTTAGAGATCAAAATCAATTAAACAAAATTCTAAAAATCAGAACAAAAATCATCAATAAAGTACATCCTATCATGAATCCAGAGCAAAAAGAATCACTCAAAAATTCCAAATAATGACCAAAATAGAAAATGGACAAGTCAGCATGGTTCAAAATGAAATAAAATGAATTAATTAAAAGGAACAATTAATTTCCACGTGACAATTAAAAATAAATGGAAAATAAAAATATCAAAAATTAAAGAAAACTAAAAGAAGCATTCATGAATGTTTTTATAATTTTTGGAGACCTGAAACTATTTTTTTAAATTGAAAACCAAAATGAAATTAAAATGAAAACAAAAAGAAATAAAAATAAAAGGATGAGCCAGGGGGTGTATTCAGCAAGGACTTCTAGTTAATCCTCAATGGGCTCACACGCAGGGGGGGTGAAAAGCAAACCAGACCCACTAGGTCTCAGCGCAGTTCATAATTGTTAGGGTGGAAATTCATTTAATCAGGAAAATACATGGGCCATTAGATCAAGCCAACGCACAGGATAAGTCAACTCATTAAACAAAATAATCACATTAATTGGTCAGGGTGAGAGAACATGTTAGTTATGGTGAGGTGAGAGACAAATGGATTAATTCAGTTTATAATTTCAAACACAAAACACATGAGAGAGAGGGTGAGGTCATTAACGTGGTGGCACAATGTGGAGCGTCCAGATCTCATAATCCAAAGGCCATGGAGTCATCTTCCCCAAACAATCTCAGATGAACATTTCCAGAATCCGGTACCGGAAAACTCAAACTATGAACAAATCACAATATAAATGATTCAAAAACTCCAGATCAAACAATTAAACTATGATGAATCCAAAAATGATCATGAAATTCACAATGGATCAATGAATCAAACGGATCGAAGCAAAACAGATATGATCATCAAACTTCAAATCATCACAAAACACTCAATTCTCAAGCATTTTCAAATCTAAAAGGTGCAGAACACTCAGCAATGTTCATAGATCACAATGCACACAATAAACATAAGTCTCAGATCCATGGATTTCATAGCATACCTGAGATGGAACCACTTCAAAATCACCAAGATAATGATCCAGATGCTGCAGATCTACTCCTTTTGATCTCCTCTTGCAAAATAAATGAAAGAGGAAGCTTGAGAGAGAGCTTGAATTTGAAGCTTCGAATCAACCTGCCCTTGAATGGCACCTCTCCAATTCTTCACTTTCAGCTTGAATGAATGATGGATTAATGATCCTTATGCTTCAAGGATTCAGAATATGCAAAGAGTTTGTGAAGAGAGTGAGGGAGTGATGAGATTCGAAGAGAAATTCTTGGGGTGAAAAAACTCTAGAATGAACAAATGTGATGGATCTGGGGTGAAATGAAACCCTAGTTTTCTTTTATATCATCCCAATATGCAATGCTGAAAGAATAAAGAGAAGTGCACGTGAGAGGAGAGTGTGAGGGTGAAATTGCAAATTTGGCAAGATTGGTGTGATGAAGTCATTTGCTCGTGCATTTCCCTCTCTCTTTGCACATGTCCAAGCAATATCCCATCCTTGGTTCAAAACAGAAATCATCTTGGCCCTTGGATGTGAGGGTCATGCATTTCTCATGTTCATGCATTTTTGCACCTCATGGAATATTTTTCTTCTCATGCACGAATTTGGCAATATCTTTGGAGAAAAATCAACTCTTGGCAATGCTTTGTAAGTATGTGACCTCATTTGGTTCATAACATCACTCAAAAATAAGTTCCATGAGATCTTGCATTTGTGGAAGCTTGAAATCCATGGCATGCCCTAAAATTCTTGAGATTTTCGAAGGGCTTTTCTCCCAAACCATGAGGGCTATGAAAATGCTCTTGTACTTTTTAAAAATGGGAGACTTTAATCTTCAACTTTCATGTTTGGTGGTGATCCATTTGAAGCTTTTTTCACCAAGTTATGCTTACTTGAAAATTAGGGCAAAATGTTACTAAAAATGGAAATTTCCATGACCAATCCCATGCAAAAAATGCAAAACATCTCAAAACCTCTTGAGTCTTGATCTTTGACTTTGCCAAACCTCTTCTAAGGTTATAAGAACATCTCTTGGCTTGAAAAATGAGGTTGGACCTTTTGAAATTTCACAGTTGACTTCTAGAATGCACAGTTGACCAATTTCTTCAATTACAAGAAACTGAAGAAATACTTGACTTCCACAAGGAATTTTCTCACCAAATTTCATCCCTAGGATCCTCTTAAAATATGAGAGACTTTTCCCAAATGAAATGGCCAAAGTCACAAGGTTTTCATGCTTGAAAATCAAACCCTAATTTGGGATCATTGTGTTGGAGCTTTGCCCTAGCTTGAATTCCCTAATGATCCTCCAACCTCCTGGGCTTTTGTGACTGATCTTAAGCTTGTAAATGCCATATAGACTTCTCATAGGACTTGAGAAAATCCATTGGGCCTCTTTTTATAGCTTGAAATGCTTCAAATCCCTCCACAGATGATCATATGCTTAATGTTAGGTCATGAGAATGTTATGCCTCATCTTTCCATGCTAAGATGCCAAGAATATGATATGCTTATGATGAATATGACATGATATGATGCTTAAAAAGAAGAGGGCAAATTTGGGGTGTTATAGCTTCCCCTATTCAAGCAACTGTAAATCTGAAAAGGACGGTAGCACGGGCTATCGACCGTTCAAGATAAACTGTGGTTGAATACCAAGAAAAACCTGAAATTTGTACTCTGATAGAGAATGCGAGAACTGGGAAATAAACCCAACCAAATGACGCTTTGGTAGCTGAAATGGAGAGAAAGCAGACGAGCTCCTTCCAAGTTGAAACTGTTATTTGGAATAAGAATACTTTGACAGACGAGTCTTCTTCGAACAATCCTGTTACGCCAGGAACTGGACATACGAGTCCTCTCATACTCTGCAAAATATATGACTCGAGACAGACGAATCTCCTTCGGATAAACCTGTTACGCCAGGACTGGTGATGCACTTAAGTCTGTGGGATAAACATGCATAATCAAGGTAGACGAATCCTCCTCATATATTATCCGTGGATATATGGCCTAAGACAGACGAGCCTCTCTTCGAGCAAATCTGTTACGCCAGGTGCAACATTAATAAGTGGTGCTTGAGACAGACGAGCCTTCTTCGGATAAAACCTATTACGCCAGGACCGGTAACCATTTTGACATTCAATCCCATTGTTAGGACTTCAAACCTCCTCAACACAGACGAGTATTGGATGATCATCAAGAGAACACAGACGAGTGTCATAAGTCACCGATACAAACGAATATCAGACGATGATCTGAGAAACACAGACGAGCGCTTCAGGCAATGATACAGACGAATATCAGTCACTGGTACAGACGAATACCAGAAATCCAACACAGACGAGCATTTGGAGTAGCCATATAGACGAGTATCAGGGTAATTATCAAATCAACACATATGGATATAAGTTAACACAGATGAGTGCAGGGAATGATACAAACGAGTATCCCAACAATGCATACGAGCTTCACACAGATAACAAACACAAATGAGTGTTGGGGGTGCAGACGAGCAATAACAAAGGGATAACAGAGACGAGTGTTGAGAAATGCAGACGAGCAATAAGCAAAGTGATAACACAGACGAGTGTTGAGAAATGCAGACGAGCAATAAGCAAAGTGATAACACAGACGAGTGTTGAGAATTGCAGACGAGCAATAAGCGACCATCGATCATAGATGAGTGTTGGGAGGTGCAGACGAGCGTCACACAAATATCTGATTGGCAACAAGAATCATAAATCTGCAGAGGAGAACCAAGACAAGAGGCTCTGACACCTAACTTTGGTTAGGGGGATGAATAACTGTTTGTATCATCACATTGACCAAAAATAAATTGGCGACTTCTCTGGGGGATATTTTACTGATGGGAGTGAAACCCAAATATGAACCTTGTGGGGACATCGAGCATTCTGCTTCCTGCTGGGTATACTCCACTTGTGGGAAAATAAACTGCTGGGGATACCCATCTGTCTTGACTTAGCTGGGGAAAACTCTGCTTGGGAGAATGTGACGCCATCTTGCATAACCTGCAACAACAGAATACACATATGTGCCCCGGGGACTTGCATGGTATGATCTGTTCATCCATAGTCACCCGACACTCAAAGAGGATTTCAAATGTTTCCCTGCAATGTCATTTTTCTTTTATAAAACAATCACCATGTTTTAGATGCAATGCTATTTTTTGCCAAAAATTCAAGACATTTTGCAAACAAAAGATAAACACAACACAACTTTTTGACTGAATATTCTTTCATTGAAAGTCCTATGAATAGGCAAAGTTTTTACATCAGGAAGCAACCACCTAGAAAGAGGTAGCTACCATAGAATTGAGAAAATAAACTATCCTAATGGCAACGGACACGGCATCCCAATGAGTTTCCTTCTTGCTATGACCAGCATGTCTTCAAAACTCTCCATTCTTGCCTTTTGCTTTCTGAGGAGATGAGGGGACCGATTCCTATCCTTCTGATGTTGTCAAGTTGTACGAAACGGTAATTTGGTTCAGATTACTCGGATCGCAGTTGTTCGCTTATTCCCTTGTTTTGCGTGAATCGCCCTTTCGGGTTTTCAATCCACCGGGATACCCTTTTTTGCCTGAGTTGTCCAATGTGGCTTTTCAACTCAGCGGGTGTACATTTTTTTTTATTTACTTTCCCTAACTTTTTCCCGAGCTTTTTATTCTGTTTTTAGCTCGCCGGGATGCCCTTTTCTTTCCTGGACTTTAATTTTGTTTTTGTGTCCAGCGGGTCTTTTTATGCGAAGTATTTTTTAACTGCGTCCGAGTTAACAGGGGATTGGAAATCTTCTCCATCCATAGTGGTGAGCATCAGTGCTCCGCCTGAGAAAACTTTCTTCACTATGAATGGTCTTTCGTAGTTTGGGGTCCACTTGCCCCTATGATCTGAACCTGGAGGAATGATCCTCTTGAGCACAAGCTCTCCTACTTGATACTCCCGAGTACGTACTCGTTGGTCGAATGCTCGCTTCATTCTCCTCTGATAAAGCTGACCATGACAGATAGCCACTAATCTCTTTTCCTCAATTAGACATAGCTGATTATATCGAGCACGTACCCACTCAGCCTCATCAAGCTTCACATCCATCATCACACGCAATGAAGGAATTTCTACTTCAACAGGCAAGACTGCCTCCATACCATATACCAATGAGAAGGGAGTTGCCCCGGTTGACGTCCTGACTGACGTTCGGTACCCATGCAATGCAAATGGTAACATCTCATGCCAATCTTTGTAAGTGACAACCATCTTTTGCACAATCTTCTTGATATTCTTATTTGCCGCCTCCACCGCACCATTCATCTTTGGCCGGTAAGGAGAAGAATTGTGATGCTGAATCTGGAAGTCCCGACACAATTCTGCCATCATCTTGTTGTTCAAGTTAGAACCATTATCTGTGATGATTCTTTCGGGCACTCCGTATCTGCAAATAATATCTCTCTTCAAAAATCTGGCTACCACTTGATGAGTGACATTGGCATAAGATGCTGCCTCAACCCACTTAGTGAAGTAATCGATCGCAACCAAGATGAAGCGATGACCATTTGAAGCAGTAGGCTCTATTTACCCGATCATATCAATGCCCCACATAGAAAAGGGCCAAGGAGATGAGATGACGTTGAGCGGGCTTGGAGGAACATGCACCTTGTCTTCATAAATCCGGCACTTGTGGCACTTACGGGCGTACGAACAACAATCTGCATCCATTGTCATCCAATAGTACCCCGATCTCAAAAACTTCTTAGCCATAGCATGTCCTCCTGCATGGGTACCGAAGGATCCCTCGTGGACTTCCTGCATTAACAGGCTTGCTTCGTGTCTATCCACGCATCTGAGCAACACCATGTCAAAGTTCTTCTTATACAAAACCCCATCTGTATTCAAGAAGAAACTAGCAGCAAGTCGCCTTAAGGTCTTCTTGTCATTGGATGATGCCCCAGCTGGGTATTCTTGCTTTTCCAGGAAGAGCTTAATATCAAAGTACCAAGGTTTCTCGTCATACACTACGTCTACAGAGAAAGCATGAGCTGGTGCGTCGAGCCTAGAAATGTCAATCCTGGGCACATAATTCCAATACAAGACTTTGATAGACGAAGAAAGAGTAGCCAATGCATCGGCAAATTGATTCTCATCACGTGGTATGTACTGAAGCTTAACTGTTGTGAAGAACGTCAACAGTCTTCTGGCATAATCCCTGTAAGGAATTAAGTGTTCTTGATGCGTATACCACTTGCCGGTAATCTGATTGATAATGAGGGATGAATCTCCGAATATATCGAGGGTCTTAATCTGAAGATTAATAGCCTCCTCTATTCCCATTATGCATGCCTCGTATTCCGCTTCATTGTTGGTGCAGCCAAAAGTAATTCTGGCAGCGAAGGGAAAGTGAACACCTTCAGGAGTAATAAGAACAACACCAACTCCATGTCCATTGATATTGACTGCCCCATCAAACATCAACTTCCATTTGGATTCAGGGTCTGGCCCCTCCTCCGGAAGTGGTTCCTCGCAATCAGTTGTTTTGAGGTACATGATGTCCTCATCAAGGAAATCAAACTTCATTGGCTGATAGTCATCTTCAAGAGGTTGTTGTGCAAGGTAATCCGACAATACACTTCCTTTGATGGCTTTCTGAGAAGTATATTGTATGTCATATTCTGTTAAGATCATTTTCCACCTAGCAACCCTTCCGGTTAACGCTGGTTTCTCAAAGATATACTTGACAGGATCCATTTTTGAAATTAGCAGTGTGGTATGAGTTAACATATACTGTCTCAGTCGGCGAGCAGCTCATACCAAAGCGCAGCAAGTTTTCTTGAGCAGTGAGTAACGGGATTCACAGTCGGTAAAATTTTTGCTAAGGTAATAAATAGCGTTCTCTTTTCGACCAGACTCGTCATGTTGGCCTAGAACACACCCCATTGACCCTTCTAGCACAGTCAAGTACATGATAAGCGGCCGTCCTGGAACTGGAGGCATTAGAATCGGATGCTCCTACAAATATTCTTTTATCTTTTCAAAGGCTCTTTGACAGTCCTCATTCCACCTGACCGTTTGCTCTTTTCTTAGCAACTTGAATATTGGTTCACATGTGGCAGTTAGATGAGATATGAACCGTGAAATGTAGTTCAACCTCCCTAAAAACCCGCGCACTTCTTTTTCTGTTTTTGGTGCAGGCATATCTTGTATTGCTTTTACTTTTGCAGGATCCACCTCAATTCCTTTCTGACTAACAATGAAACCCAACAGTTTTCCGGAACGCACTCCGAAAGTGCACTTGTTTGGATTCAACCTCAGCTTATACTTTATCAGTCTATCAAACAGCTTCTTGAGATTGACCAGATGCTCTTCTTCGTCTCGGGACTTGGCAATCATATCATCCACATAGCATTCTATCTCCTTGTGTATCATGTCGTGGAACAATGTGACCATACCCCGCTGATACGTTGCCCCGGCGTTCTTCAAACCAAATGGCATCACCTTGTAGCAGAATGTACCCCACGGGGTAATGAACGTTGTTTTCTCCATGTCTTCCGGTGCCATCTTAATCTGATTATATCCGGAGAAGCCATCCATGAAGGAAAATACCGAGAATTAAGCAGTGTTATATACCAGCACGTCAATGTGAGGTAATGGAAAGTCATTTTTTGGGCTCGCTCTGTTTAGATCTCGGTAATCAACGCACATCCGGACTTTGCCGTCTTTCTTTGGTACAGGCACAATGTTAGCTACCCAGGGTGGATAACTAGTTACGGCAAGGAATCCGACATCCCACTGTTTTAGAACTTCCTCCTTGATCTTCATTGCCATGTCAGGACGAGTTCTTCTCAACTTTTGTTTCACAGGAGGACAGTCTTCTCTCAATGGTAGCTTATGCACAACAATGTCAGTATCCAACCCTGGCATATCTTGATATGACTAGACGAAGATATCCACATATTCACGCCGCATACTGTAGACACCCTAAATTTGCTCTCTGGTTTTCTATCTTTTTCAGCCTTTCGTTTTGCATTCATACGCATTTTGCATACCATTTGCATAAGCTCCTAAGACATGGGATCAATGTCATCAGAAGAATCAGGATTTCACGTCCTTATTTGCAGATTATCAGAGGAATTCAAGAGAATAGTCACTGGCGCGTCTGGCGCCTCACCATCAAGCTCTTCAGGCCATCAAACAATGGCTCGTGTGAGGATTATTTCAGAAATCAGGTTTATAACGACTAGAGGTCGTCAATTCAGATTGTGCTTCCCCTGTTGGATTTATTTCCCTTGAGGACGATTCAGGAAAATTCAATTTGATTTAGGACAGTTAATTCAAATGACAGTTGTATCAGTGGCAATGTTTTCAATGGTTCGAGAGTTTTATTTTTGTCAATGCAGTTGGAAGAAATTTTAGTGTGGCTGCTGGATCAAATTCACTCGAGCTGTGTATCAGTGGAGAATATCGACAAAGGGTTTATTCAAGTTCACCGTAAATCATATTCATACCCACAACGTTTTTTATTAAATATTTTGGTCCACATTTCAATCCCTTTCTTTTTGATAATCCATATATCCTTTTTCTTTAACTCAAATCCAAATCATTTTACAATTATCCCATCCATTCCATTAAATCCATTTTTATTTTTTTCTATCATTCCAATCATCCATACATACTTTGTTTGCTAAACCATTTCTTTTATTAAAGTCATTTTGGATTCAATTTTCATAAGCCCATATCATCTCATCACATAAGCCCACTACATTTATTATTATTACAACAAAAATAATAAAAAAGAGAAACTTAACAAAAATTATGTTTAACCAAAAATTAGAGAGATTATGATGAGTGCGTGGTGTTCCCCGTGGTTTGACAACGAAATTGGCCCCATCATTACCCTATTCACAGGCCAGCCTCACTACCTTTTTTCCTTGGCAAATCTGTACAAAACTTTTTTGGTTTTCTCCCCAATTCCTTCACGCATTCCCCGACACAGCACATACAACACACACAACTTTTCCTCATGCTTTTCCTCACTCTCTCCGCACCTACACTCTTCATGCACTCCACACAAAAATTCTCACACGGAATATACACAATTTCTCAGCATCACGCATTTTTCACACTCTCTGCCCTCTCATTTTTCCTTCAACCTTCATTTTCATCCGTCTCTCAACCAAGATCTCCTCCTTGATCTCTAACAATAAACCTATTAATCATCACCACCATTCCCTGCTCACTCTCTGCTAATTCACAACAAAAACAACCCCATAATCAAATAACACAGAATCACCACCCTCACTGATATTTCTTTTCTACAACAAAAACAAAAACCAAAACAACACAAATCAGAAAAAGCTCACTAAAACACTCCTCCCTGATTTTAACATAAACCTTTCAAGCAATAGCCAAATTCTTCATCGTTCTTCACCTTGAACCTTTGATCACTCTCAAACAACACCATACAACATAACAGCCCAGCAACTCTTCAACCTAATCAACAACAACAAAACTGTGACAACAAATTTCATCAATCCACCACCTCAACCATCTCCCAACATCATCAACACAACATCAAATCACCAACAACCAACAACACTGCATAGAACCGCATCACATGAGTAAAAGAAGAAGAAGAACGAGATAGCAGTTCAAGGTTAATATCAACAACACACGCAGAAAAGTAGAAGAAGAATAATCAGAATCGAGTGTTACCTGAAGCTTCGTATTCGATGGCAAGGAACTTGATTCAAAATTTCATGTTCTTTGATTGATGTTGCATGATCTGTGATGTGAATTTGTCTTGACGAAGCAAGCTTCGAGTAATTCTTTTGTATCGAACTTGGCGCCGTCAGTTGTCTGGTTCAGAGGAAGCTGACGGAGAGGTGATGAACGGAGGGAGATAGTGGTGATGCTACGACGATATTGACATCGCGGCGGCGAAACTCGTGATCAGCAAGGCTTCGTCGGCGGTTGTGTTGTTTCGACAACGAGATTTTCGAAACTGAGCTGCACTCACCGACGCCGATGTAAGGGATTTTTGAAGCGAAGACGACACGGAGAGATCACGAATTGTTGTTTTCCGTTGATGATGGAGATCGAGACCATCTCGATTTGGTTTTCACCCCGCTTCCACTGAAGAATCTTCGTCGGAGTTCTCGAGGAAGAAGAACAAGGCCATCGTGAATCGCACAGATCCGAAGAAGTTGATACAGAGGAGGTCGACGAAGAAGAACCAAGTGAAGAAGATCTGAACCACCGCCATGGTTATTGAGAGGTTGCGGTACTTGTTTTTGTGAAAGGGCCACCGCTTTTGTTTCTCAGGGAAGGAGAGGAATTCGTTCTTCACGTGTTTCACTGAACAATTGCCTTTGACCCTCAATTAAAACCATTTTCTATTTTATTTTATTTAACCTTTTTTCTTTGTTAAGAGGGAGAAGTTCTCATTGTTGCTTATGGGCTTTGGAAGCTTAATCAATTTGCAAGCCCACTGCCAGATTGTTTTCACCTCTCCATCCAGTACCACACCCCTTCATGATGCTGTCATCGTGGGCTTTTAAGCCCGTTAAGATTCTCTCCTCATAGCCCATTCTCGGCTCCCCCCTCCTTTCTCATTATTTTTGTTAGGTTTTGTTTCTTATTAGCATTTATTATTTGCAATTAGAGTTTGATTTAGGTGCTTATTAGAACTTTGTTTTTCTTTTTATTTTGTTAAAATCTTTATTATTTTTTCTTAATTTAAGTTTTGATGATAACTCGTGCTTAGCCTCTTGATTTATTAATTACTTTAGAATGTTTAATTAATTTTTTTATTTTTCTATTTATTTATCTTGTGATTTATTATTTTCATAAGCTTGCTTAAATTGAGGAGATTTTAGATGCAGATTGTATTTAGTCACTGATTCCATTCAGACTGATTCTTATTTTTAAATTATGGATGCTGGAAGCCTACCTTTGAACTTTTGTCGGACATCTTGATACTTGGCAATTGCGCTTGACTGTTGAAATCATTCTGGACTTGAAATTTCTTCCTGAGTTTCTCTTGTGCTTATTGAAGAGGCAAAGGACCTTCTCCGTTAGGTAACACTGAGACCTGACTTTATTTATTGCATGCTGCTGCATCTGGAAGTCCTACTGGTGTAGGCTCTGTTTTGTGCATTGTCATCTTATCTCCATATCGCATTCTCGTCTCTTTATCTTATTTCTTATTCCATTTCGCATTCTCATCTCCTTATCTTATTTCTTCTTCATCTCATTTTCATCTTTCTTCTTCCTCATCTTTTATTCTTGTCTTGCGTGAGGTGTGCTTAGGCCACCATGGTGTTGCTCCTTTCATCTTCTTCTTTTCTTCTCCTTCATTAGAATAGTGAGCCTCATTAACCTAGGACCATCCGAGCATGTGAATATTAGGATTATTTTTAGTCCCCTTTAGAATTTTTCCTTTGAGTTCCTTTTGGTGCTTCTTCTCTTCTCATCTCATAACTCTAAAAATAAATCTTTAATAAGTTTGAAGTGATGCATTGATCCATAGCCTTATTCCATGAGGTATGCTTGTAGTCTTCCCATCTTGGGATAGTACAAGTTTACTTTGTGATGCACAAGTCTGATCAAGGTATCTTCTTCATAAAAGAAAAGCATAAAAAACACTTCTTCATCTGTAAATACCAAAACACTTAATAAGTAAACAAGTTAGTGAGCCTAAGCCCTAATCTTTGGGTTCATGTTTTGGGGATCTTCTCCTTACTTGAGTGTGCTTGTTCTATTATTCCATCTTGGAATGTAGCGACAAGTGCGCATTCCATTGAAGAGAGCTTGAGTTCACTTCCTTGTGACACACTCATAAAGGCTTCATAAAACACACAAACAAACAATAAGCATCTTTCCTTCGGGAATTCTTTTCTCACCTCATTCGCTCCGTACGCGAACTTGCTCCTACTTGTCACTTTGCAAGACGGTTACGCACTCGTCGTCTGTGTCTGCAACACCTGAGCAATGGCATAGGCAGTTCAAGCTTTAATTCACAAGCATTTTCCTTTCCACCCCTAGTTAGGGTAACTACGGCGTCTCTGATCCTCATTATCCTGATGAGGTACGTAGGAAGCGGGGTAGGGCCCGTTCGAGCACAATCTTTATTTTCCCTACATTTTTCTCTGTGTTTCTTATTTCAGTTCTTTTCCAGTTCCAGTTTCTTTCCGCTTTCATTTCTTTTGCTGCAGTTTTCATACCCTCACCCTTTGAAATGGATTTCTTTACAAGCGTGGATCCCGTCGGGTACGGCGGACGATCTGGGTGCTAATACCTTCCCAGGTCGTAACCGAATCCCGAACTCAGTCTCTTTGGTTCGTAGGACCTGTGTCCTTCCTCTTTCTTTCCTCTGGTTTGTGCAGCATTACCATTCCCTTTCTTCGGGATAAAAATGCCTGGCTGGCGACTCTATTCTTTTTCCGCGCCACTTTCGCGTTTGTACCAGGATGGAAATCCAGGGGAGCGACAGCTGGCGACTGCACACCAGTGATTGCATGTTGATATTTAATTGGGTGATGTTTGTTTGCTGTGGCTTGTTGTATTTTATTGTTGTTTATTTACAGCTTTATTTACAGCTTTATTTACAGGTTTCAGTCTTTATTTACTGCATCATGTATATACTGGACTGTCTGGACTGGTTTTCTTTGGTGGGATGGGTGTTACTTGTTCTTGAGAGATGAGCCAAGTACCCGGCTCGAGTGCACCATAGGACTTAGCGTGGTTCCACTTTGGCCTCATGAGATCTTGTCATGGGGGTAGTAGTGAGTTCCACACCCAGGTTGCGATTGTCTTGGAAATGTTTTGATTTGGGGATCTTCCTCTCTCATTACATAACCCTGACAGTTATGTGCAGCTGGGGACCGATCACTGAGAACCTTGTGGAAACATCCCTCTTTAGTGATGACAGTGGCAACCCACATTTTGTGGCAAACCCATTCGCATCCGAGGGCCCACCTAGGGATCGCATAGGATGACCTTGTGTCCTGGACTCAGCTGAGGCCTCCCTGCGTAGTATATAATGCCAAACCGATTCCCTGATTTGGTCATGAGCCATTTCTCGGAAATGGTGAAAGTATTATTGCTATTCGGCTTTGAGAGTCCGTGATGTCTGACCCGGAGCCTACCAGTGAGATTGGGAAGGGGTTTACAGGTTTGCAGGAACCATGACCTCAACATACCCTCATTGCCAGTGCAGTCTTGTTTTGATCCGGTCACTATGATTCTGAAGTTCTTGGTCCTTTGGTTTTCGGCTACTATTTTGGGTTATTATACAGAGATCTTGTGGTTACAGACACTTGATTCTTGGCAGTATTCAAGATTCTAGGCAGTTTCCAGCTGTTGATCCCATGTCTTTACATCTTTTGCATCATCATATTGCATTTTGCATGTGCATCTGCATTGCATATCCTTTTTTCCAGAGAGCTCATCCTTCCTCTTTTGTCCATGACCAGCCAGCTGATTTCCCGGTACTCAGTTTGAACAAGTGTTAACCATTGGAAGACGACGAAGTTGTTGGAAGTTTGAATGAGCAGTGTCAAGAGGTAAAAGGTCAGATTGGAAGCGTCAGTAGCTATGTCAGAGAGAAACCGTCAGAATGTTGAGTTCCCACCTGGTTTCTCTTCGATGACCAATCCTTTGTATGGTCTTTCTCCTGATGAGGATCTTCCGCAAGTGAACTACCTTACTCAAGCTCAGCCTGCGCAAACGCCGATCATGAATCAGAGTGTACCTGAACCATCTGTTGTCCGAGGTGGACCTACATCTTTTTCTGATTCTACAGATTATCAGAGCTTTGCTTTCCCTATGCCAAACTTCCAAGGGGAAATCCCTCTTGTGAAAACCAAGGCTCCACCAACTATTGATCCTGCTGAAAGGTTTCGTGTGTTGGATGAGCAACTTAAAGCCTTAGCGGATCCTGATGCCTTTGGTTTTGATGCTCTAAACCTATGTTTGGTGTCTGGTCTTGTCATTCCTCCAGATTTTAAGACTCCGAAGTTTGAAAAATACACTGGTGTCAGTTGCCCGAAGCGTCATTTGGTGATGTTTTGCAGAAAAATGACTTCTCATGCCCACAATGATAAGCTGATGAATCATTGTTTTCAGGACAGTTTAAGTGGGGCATCTTTAGGTTGGTATATGGATTTGGAAAGCAGTCATATCCGATCTTGGAATGATTTATCCAGAGCTTTCGTAAAGCAATACCAGTACAATGTCGACATAGCGCCCAGTGGCACGCACTTGCAGAGCCTATCTCAGAGAAGTGGTGAATCTTTCAGAGAATATGCACAACGGTGGAGAGAATTGGCAGCCCAAGTGCAACCACCACTTTCAGACAGAGAATTAGTGGACCTGTTCGTGGGCACGTTGCAAGGAACATACTTGGAAAGAATGAGTAGAATTTGGACATCAAGCTTCTCTGATTTGATAAAAGTTGGAGTACATATCGAAACCCTGCTCAAAAGTGGAAAGATCCAAGACTCTTCGAACATCCCAGCTAGTGAAGGTGAATCTATTGTTAGCTCCCAAGAGGAAGAATGGTATGACGCCAGTGCAGTCATGGCCAATATCGAATATTCTAGACCAACATCTTCTCAGAGATCATCTATTCCTGTGTCTGGTTACTCTTATGGGCATCTGGCAATGCTCAGAGCACCGTATAAGAAACCGTGGACTCCGCCTCGTCCAAATCTGCAAGCTCATGGTCGAAAATCTCATAATCAACTTCAGAGCCAGCCGAGGCCTCGCAACAATCTGGAAAGAAGGAATGCTCCTCTTCATCCAGTTCCCATGGCGTATAGTGAACTATTGCCACATCTAATTCAGAGCTCATTAGTGGTTCCTAAGCCTCTCAAGCCGTTGCCAGAGCCGTACCCTCCAGAGTACAATCCTCATGAACAATGTGGGTATCATGGTGGATCAATGGGGCATTCGACTGAAGATTGCAAAGCTTTTCAAGCCAAAGCCCAACAGTTGATCGACAACGGGTCCATATCCTTTCCAGAAGGAAACTTGGTTGAGCACGTCCACCTCTCGCCTGATTGAGTTCGAGGACTTCGGAGGAGCGTCTCCTGATTTCAGTGGCTCAAGAATATGTCATCAGAATTGGTGATCATTGTATCCTCTTTTGTCATTTGCATTGTAGTTTCTTTCCTGTTAGCAGCTACTTGTCTTTTAAGCATTGTTATTTTGAATGGTAATGTTAATGTAGTGATTTTGCACTTTTTGAATCGATTATGTCGCATTCGCTCATTTTTCTTTACTTGCATTGAAAAAACAAAAAACATTTACATCCATTTACCTCCCATTTATTTCACTGGTGTTTAGCAGGTTTGAGGGAGGATGATTACAACTGAATACCCATAATTGTTGAAGGTATGCTTTCAGAGTAGAACCTGCTGACGATGTGCAGGCATTGTTTCAATTCCCAAACACCGGAGATATAAGGGAGATAGACCCTCGTCAACCCCTTTGAGCCTTGAAGTAGGAGTTTCTTTTCTAAACGAAAAAACCCTCACATCTAACCCGGGGCAGGGTAGTCATCAGTTAATTTGACCGAGCGTTCAAATTTCCTAAGGAGTGTGCATCTGAGGATCCATTACCTTTTCTTCAGTACACCTCAAGAGGTCAAGAGATGTGAAACCACAATGGTTATCCCTCACCAACAAAGGAATGAGGCAGTCACAACCCTTTCAGCAAGTCAGACAAACCAGTGTCACACGATTTGTTCAACAGAGATCAAAAGAAAAAGAAAGAGATAAATAAAGCCCGCTAAGTCGGAAAAAAATGTGAAAACAGATGACTTAGGCAAATGTTAGGGCATCCCGCTGGACTTCAAAATCGAAAAAAATTCAAAAGAAAAAAAAAGAATCAATCCAGGCAAAAGTTAGGGAATAAAATCGTCAGAAAGAAAAATCTTCCACTAGAACAAAGTCGTGTGACCAGACACAAAGTCAGAAGGGGTGACTGTTACTCCAAGAAAACCTCATTGGTGCTTAAACCGTCAATGTCATTGATTCCTCAACCATCACAAAACCCTTTCGAAAGGTGGGTGCTCAAGCCGAGTTAGCTGAATATAGGACTGGAGAACATCAAGGAGAATGGGTGGGCACAGATAAACTTTGAGCCGTAAATCTTTCTTTCTAAAACCGTGAACTAGACCACGTTATAACCCTTGAAAGTCCTAATTGAATCGGGTTCAATTCTGAAAGCATACTACGACAAGGTTGCGTAAACTGACTCCTAACGATTTGCTAACTCAGCACTACGTTTGGGCTAATCGTCCATTCGTCACACACTGTCACAACATTCAAATAAATAATTTTCAAAACTTGCATGTGTACTGCATTAAAATTACCATTTGTAAATGAACAGTTTTAATTGCAAGTCACTCTGTGACATCAGGGAAGTTCCTACAAAGGGCAATCAGAGGATAATTTGATCATTCAACAGTGATGACCAGAATCAAGAGCATCTTGTTGGCCTATGAATCAGGGGCATGTTATCCAGTGGCTTTGTCGACCAAAGAATCGATCAAGGTAAAGCAAGTTCCCAAGCATCAATTGATTGAGGAACATCATTCAAAGCCAGTTGATCAGAGCTGAATCTGCCAAACAGGGGCAGGCCGCCCAGATTTTCTGTTGACCAAGGTTGAATTCCTCCATTGCTCAATCAGAATGAGTCAAGTCGCTTCCACGCTCATACCAGGGCAAGACACTTCCAGAGATCACCAAGTGCAATTCTCTTCGAGAGAACATCCAAGTCTGCCATGCTGGGAATTGGATAATCAGAGCAACAGTTTGTTCAGAGACTCACCCAACAGGGGCAAACTTTAGCTATGCAGAGCAAGTTATATCAGCAATCTCCAAGTTCAAGACGAGTATCGGGAAATCGTGTTACCCACCGTCGCCTTTGCCACCCTTCTTAACCAGAAGCATTGTCATTGTGACCTTCTTCCCATCCTTGGGAGCATTTCTAGCTTTTCATGAGCATTGCATAAATCATTTGCATACGTTATTCATGTCGCTCGAGCATAGAGCATATGCATCATTTGCATTGAGCATAACCCCGCAACATCAGTCTCACATCCAGAGGGCCTCGTCTGGCAAACCGTTCAAAGTCCAGTTCTCGTCTGGCAAAACTTTTCAAAGTCTAGTCCTCGTCTGGCAGACAAATCCAAAATCCAGTTCCCGTCTGGAAATTCAACTTCAAATACCAGTTCTCGTCTGGTAGGCGAATCTTTTAACCAGTTCTCGTCTGGTCACCTTTTCATTAACCTTTTGGACGCCAGTTCTCGTCTGGTAGTCACTCTTTTCAGAGTCAATTCTCGTTTGACAATGAACCCAAGGAGTTAGTTCTCGTCTGACGACTTATTCTTTGCCCATCAGTTCTCGTCTGTTGGCCTACCTTTAATAAACCAGTTCTCGTCTGGTAATTCACCTTCAAAAGTCCAATTGCTTGGCAACCAAAAAATATCTATCAACCTGGCCCTAGGGCCCAACCATCCTTGTTTTAGCTCCCGTAGCTTGCATATTCATATCCTTAGCGTACATTTACATCTTGCATCATTTGCATTGCATCCTCATACTGCATAGTTTCTGTTTTCTTTCTAGTGTGGGGAAGAATCGTTACAAGACGCAATCTGGGGCAGTTATCTCAAGATCTGTTGAACTTCTGCGAGAGTTTGAAGACAATGGGGCAATTTTGAATGCCAGGTCTTCTGTAAAATCCTCTGAAGACGATCTCTCCATAGACGGCGCAATTTGAGGCATAATTTCAGGAATAGGGGATGCTTGTGCACTCTTGATAATCAGTATGAAACTGTCGAGCTCAGAAGCTTGAAGCACTGTGTTAATCCTCGAGAACGTCTGGTATTTATTTTACCAGCAGGGCATTGGAAGTTTATTTATTCCCCGAGCTGAGAATTTCCCATCAGCCGACAAGGTTTCCTCGTGAGGAGTTGGTATTCTCTACAGTCAAAGTCCAATTTTCACTGGCATATCTTCCCAACACAGTCGTCATACTATACTTGGGGCATATTTTGACTTATTTGATTCTCCAGCAAAGCATTTCCTCAGCAGAGCACTGCCATATATTTCTCAGCCAGACCAGAAGATTGCATTTCCCCAGCTGAGTTAGAACAGATGATAACTCCAACAGAACTTCAAGGCTAACTGAATTATTACTATCCCCAAGCGGAATTATCTTTCCACGGTGAAGTTTTCCCAGCAGGCCGCCGAAAGCCTTGTTTCCCCACAAAGTTAGAATTGTCAGAGCTCTCTCCCCAGCAAGGGTCCCAACAAGGGTTATTTGACGAAGCATCTTCCCCAGCCAAGTCTGAAGATGATCTTTCCCCACAGAGTTCATATCTGATCTTCACTTCAGTCAGTGAAATATTTCCCAGCAAAGTTGCCATACTTTTGGGTATTTGATGATACATCCAGGTATTCATCACCTCAGTCAGAGTTAAGTGTCCAGACCTCTTGACATATCTTCCCCTGCAGAGTTGTATCTCTTGCTGCCAATCAGGCATTTGTCCAACGCTCGTCTGCGTTTGTCAACACTCGTCTGTGTTATCCCTAAACGGAGTTCTCCCCAGCATTGGTTTATTGTTGCTCGTCTGCCTCTTTCAACACCCGTCTGTGTTGTCTCTGTGGTATTGCTCGTCTGCTTTCCCCCAGCATTGGCTTATGATTACTTTGATATTGCTCGTCCGCAATTTCCCAACACTTGTCTGTATTTGGTTAGGATAGTTGTTGTTGCTCGTCCGTAACTCCTTAACACTCGTCTGTGTTCTGATATGATATTTGTTGTTACTCGTCTGCAACCTCCCAACACTCGTCTGTGTTTGATATTGGATCCTTTGCTGCACTCGTCTGTTCCTTGATATGTATTCTCTGTTGTTGCTCGTCTGCAACTGTCCATCACTCGTCTATGTTTGTTTGAAGTTGGTCTGCTTTATTCCCCAGAAGTCGTCTGTGTTCTGAAGCTCGTCTGCTTTGCTTGGATACTCGTCTGTATCATCCCCAACACTCGTCTGTGCTAGTTTACATCTGTATGTGAGGATTTGTTGGTTACCCTGGTATTTCTGTATTGATACTTCAAATGCTCGTCTGTGTTTGAATCGCTGGTATTCGTTTATACCAGTGACTGATACTCGTCTGTATCATTGCTTGAAACGCTCGTCTGTGTTTCTCAGATCATCGTCTGATACTCGTCTGTATCATTGACTTATGGCACTCATCTGTGTCCTCTTGATGATCATCCAATACTCGTCTGTATTGAAGAGGTTTCAAATCCTGACAGTGGGAATTAATGTCAAAATGGTTACCGGTCCTGGCGTAACAGGTAAATCCGAAGAAGACTTGTCTGTCTTATACCATATATTCGCGGATAATATATGAAGAAGGTTCGTCTACCTTGATTGCATGTCTATCCCACAGAATTAAGTGCATTACCGGTCCTGGCGTAACAGGTAAATCCGAAGGAGGCTCGTCTGTCTCATGCTATATGCAGTGTTTGAGGACTCGTCTGTCCAACTCCTGGCGTCACAGGAGTGTTTGAAGACTTGTCTGTCAAAGGGTTCTTATTTCCAGATATCAGTTCCAACTTGGAAGAAGCTCGTTTGCTTTTCCTCTCTTTCTTATCCCCAGAGCGTCATCTGGTTGGGTTTATTTCCCAGTGGTGCATTCTTCGTCAGAGTGCAAATTTCTGGTCTTCTGGGTATTCAATCACAGTTTATCTTGAATGGTCGATAGCCCGGGCTACCGTCCTTTTCAGATTAACTGATGATTGAATAGGGGCAGCTGTAGACACCCTAAATTTGCCCTCTGGTTTTCTATCTTTTTCAGCCTTTCGTTTTGCATTCATATGCATTTTGCATACCATTTGCATAAGCTCCTAAGACATGGGATCAGTGTCATCAGAAGAATCAGGATTTCACGTCCTTATTTGCAGATTATCAGAGGAATTCAAGAGAATGGTCACTGGTGCGTCTGGAGCCTCACCATCAAGCTCTTCAGGCCATCAAACAATGGCTCGTGTGAGGATTATTTCAGAAATCAGGTTTATAACGACTAGAGGTCGTCAATTAAGATTGTGCTTCCCTTGTTGGATTTATTTCCCTTGAGGACGATTCAGGAAAATTCAATTTGATTCAGGACAGTTAATTCAAATGATAGTTGTATCAGTGGCAAAGTTTTCAATGGTTCGAGAGTTTTATTTTTGTCAATGCTGTTGGAAGAAATTTTAGTGTGGCTGCTGGATCAAATTCACTCGAGCTGTGTATCAGTGGAGAATATCGGCAAAGGGTTTATTCAAGTTCACCGTAAATCATATTCATACCCACAACGTTTTTTATTAAATATTTTGGTCCACATTTCAATCCCTTTCTTTTTGATAATCCATATATCCTTTTTCTTTAACTCAAATCCAAATCATTTTACAATTATCCCATCCATTCCATTAAATCCATTTTTATTTTTTTCTATCATTCCAATCATCCATACATACTTTGTTTGCTAAACCATTTCTTTTATTAAAGTCATTTTTGATTCAATTTTCATAAGCCTATATCATCTCATCACATAAGCCCACTACATTTATTATTATTACAACAAAAATAATAAAAAAGAGAAACTTAACAAAAATTATGTTTAACCAAAAATTAGAGAGATTATGATGAGTGCGTGGTGTTCCCCGTGGTTTGACAACGAAATTGGCCCCATCATTACCCCATTCACAGGCCAGCCTCACTACCATTTTTCCTTGGCAAATCCGTACAAAACTTTTTTGGTTTTCTCCCCAATTCCTTCATGCATTCCCCGACACAGCACATACAACACACACAACTTTTCCTCATGCTTTTCCTCACTCTCTCCGCACCTACACTCTTCACGCACTCCACACAAAAATTCTCACACGGAATATACACAATTTCTCAGCATCACGCATTTTTCACACTCTCTTCCCTCTCATTTTTCCTTCAACCGTCATTTTCATCCCTCTCTCAACCAAGATCTCCTCCTTGATCTCTAACAATAAACCTGTTAATCATCACCACCATTCCCTACTCACTCTCTGCTAATTCACAACAAAAACAACCCCATAATCAAATAACACAGAATCACCACCCTCACTGATTTTTCTTTTCTACAACAAAAACAAAAACCAAAACAACACAAATCAGAAAAAGCTCACTAAAACACTCCTCCCTGAGTTTAACATAAACCTTTCAAGCAATAGCCAAATTCTTCATTGTTCTTCACCTTGAACCTTTGATCACTCTCAAACAACACCATACAGCATAACAGCCCAGCAACTCTTCAACCTAATCAACAACAACAAAACTGTGACCACAAATTTCATCAATCCACCACCTCAACCATCTCCCAACATCATCAACACAACATCAAATCACCAACAACCAACAACACTGCATAGAACCGCATCACATGAGTAAAAGAAGAAGAAGAACGAGATAGCAGTTCAAGGTTAATATCAACAACACACGCAGAAAAGTAGAAGAAGAATAATCTGAATCGAGTGTTACCTGAAGCTTCGTATTCGATGGCAAGGAAATTGATTCAAAATTTCATGTTCTTTGATTGATGTTACATGATCTGTGATGTGAATTTGTCTTGACGAAGCAAGCTTCGAGTAATTCTTTCGTATCGAACTTGGCGCCGTCAGTTGTTTGGTTCAGAGGAAGCTGACGGAGAGGTGATGAACGGAGGGAGATAGTGGTGATGCTACGACGATATTGACATCGCGGCGGCGAAACTCGTGATCAGCAAGGCTTCGTCGGCGGTTGTGTTGTTTCGACAACGAGATTTTTGAAACTGAGCTGCACTCACCGACACCGATGTAAGGTATTTTTGACGCGAAGACGACACGGAGAGATCACGAATTGTTGTTTTCCGTTGATGATGGAGATCGAGACCATTTCGATTTGGTTTTCACCCCGCTTCCACTGAAGAATCTTCATCGGAGTTCTCGAGGAAGAAGAACAAGGCCATCGTGAATCGCACAAATCCGAAGAAGTTGATACAGAGGAGGTCGACGAAGAAGAACCAAGTGAAGAAGATCTGAACCACCGTCATGGTTATTGAGAGGTTGCGGTACTTGTTTTTGTGAAAGGGCCACCGCTTTTGTTTCTCAGGGAAGGAGAGGAATTCCTTTTTCACGTGTTTCACTGAACAATTGCCTTTGACCCTCAATTAAAACCATTTTCTATTTTATTTTATTTAACCTTTTTTATTTGTTAAGAGGGAGAAGTTCTCATTGTTGCTACTATGGGCTTTGGAAGCTTAATCAATTTGCAAGCCCACCGCCAGATTGTTTTCACCTCTCCATCCAGTACCACACCCCTTCATGATGCTGTCATCGTGGGCTTTTAAGCCCGTTAAGATTCTCTCCTCATAGCCCATTCTCGACTCCCCCCTCCTTTCTCATTATTTTTGTTAGGTTTTGTTTCTTATTAGCATTTATTATTTGCAATTAGAGTTTGATTTAGGTGTTTATCAGAACTTTGTTTTTCTTTTCATTTTGTTAAAATCTTTATTATTTTTTCTTAATTTAAGTTTTGATGATAACTCGTGCTTAGCCTCTTGATTTATTAATTACTTTAGAATGTTTAATTAATTTTTTTATTTTTCTATTTATTTATCTTGTGATTTATTATTTTCATAAGCTTGCTTAAATTGAGGAGATTTTAGATGCAGATTGTATTTAGTCACTGATTCCATTCAGACTGATTCTTATTTTTAAATTATGGATGCTGGAAGCCTACCTTTGAACTTTTGTTGGACATCTTGATACTTGGCAATTGCGCTTGACTGTTGAAATCATTCTGGACTTGAAATTTCTTCCTGAGTTTCTCTTGTGCTTATTGAAGAGGCAAAGGACCTTCTCCGTTAGGTAACACTGAGACCTGACTTTATTTATTGCATGCTGCTGCATCTGGAAGTCCTACTGGTGTAGGCTCTGTTTTGTGCATTGTCATCTTATCTCCATATCGCATTCTCGTCTCTTTATCTTATTTCTTATTCCATTTCGCATTCTCATCTCCTTATCTTATTTCTTCTTCATCTCATTTTCATCTTTCTTCTTCCTCATCTTTTATTCTTGTCTTGCGTGAGGTGTGCTTAGGCCACCATGGTGTTGCTCCTTTCATCTTCTTCTTTTCTTCTCCTTCATTATGATAGTGAGCCTCATTAACCTAGGACCATCCGAGCATGTGAATATTAGGATTATTTTTAGTCCCCTTTAGAATTTTTCCTTTGAGTTCCTTTTGGTGCTTCTTCTCTTCTCATCTCATAACTCTAAAAATAAATCTTTAATAAGTTTGAAGTGATGCATTGATCCATAGCCTTATTCCATGAGGTATGCTTGTAGTCTTCCCATCTTGGGATAGTACAAGTTTACTTTGTGATGCACAAGTCTGATCAAGGTATCTTCTTCATAAAAGAAAAGCATAAAAAACACTTCTTCATCTGTAAATACCAAAACACTTAATAAGTAAACAAGTTAGTGAGCCTAAGCCCTAATCTTTGGGTTCAAGTTTTGGGGATATTCTCCTTACTTGAGTGTGCTTGTTCTATTATTCCATCTTGGAATGTAGCGACAAGTGCGCATTCCATTGAAGAGAGCTTGAGTTCACTTCCTTGTGACACACTCATAAAGGCTTCATAAAACACACAAACAAACAATAAGCATCTTTCCTTTGGGAATTCTTTTCTCACCTCATTCGCTCCATACGCGAACTTGCTCCTACTTGTCACTTTGCAAGACGGTTACGCACTCGTCGTCCGTGTCTGCAACACCTGAGCAATGGCATAGGCAGTTCAAGCTTTAATTCACAAGCATTTTCCTTTCCACCCCTAGTTAGGGGAACTACGGCGTCTCTGATCCTCATTATCCTGATGAGGTACGTAGGCAGCGGGGTAGGGCCCGTTCGAGCACAATCTTTATTTTCCCTACATTTTTCTCTGTGTTTCTTATTTCAGTTCTTTTCCAGTTCCAGTTTCTTTCCATTTTCATTTCTTTTGCTGCAGTTTTCATACCCTCACCCTTTGAAATGGATTTCTTTACAAGCGTGGATCCCGTCGGGTACGGCGGATGATCTGGGTGCTAATACCTTCCCAGGTCGTAACCGAATCCCGAACTCAGTCTCTTTGGTTCGTAGGACCTGTGTCCTTCCTCTTTCTTTCCTCTGGTTTGTGCAGCATTACCATTCCCTTTCTTCGGGATAAAAATGCCTGGCTGGCGACTCTATTCTTTTTCCGCGCCACTTTCGCGTTTGTACCAGGATGGAAATCCAGGGGAGCGACAGCTGGCGACTGCACACCAGTGATTGCATGTTGATATTTAATTGGGTGATGTTTGTTTGCTGTGGCTTGTTGTATTTTATTGTTGTTTATTTACAGCTTTATTTACAGGTTTCAGTCTTTATTTACTGCATCATGTATATACTGGACTGTCTGGACTGGTTTTCTTTGGTGGGATGGGTGTTACTTGTTCTTGAGAGATGAGCCAAGTACCCGGCTCGAGTGCACCATAGGACTTAGCGTGGTTCCACTTTGGCCTCATGAGATCTTGTCATGGGGGTAGTAGTGTGTTCCACACCCAGGATGCGATTGTCTTGGAAATGTCTTGATTTGGGGATCTTCCTCTCTCATTACATAACCCTGACAGTTATGTGCAGCTGGGGACCGATCACTGAGAACCTTGTGGAAACATCCCTCTTTAGTGATGACAGTGGCAACCCACATTTTGTGGCAAACCCATTCGCATCCGAGGGCCCACCTAGGGATCGCATAGGATGACCTTGTGTCCTGGACTCAGCTGAGGCCTCCCTGCGTAGTATATAATGCCAAACCGATTCCCTGATTTGGTCATGAGCCATTTCTCGGAAATGGTGAAAGTATTATTGCTATTCGGCTTTGAGAGTCCGTGATGTCTGACCCGGAGCCTACCAGTGAGATTGGGAAGGGGTTTACAGGTTTGCAGGAACCATGACCTCAACATACCCTCATTGCCAGTGCAGTCTTGTTTTGATCCGGTCACTATGATTCTGAAGTTCTTGGTCCTTTGGTTTTCGGCTACTATTTTGGGTTATTATACAGAGATCTTGTGGTTACAGACACTTGATTCTTGGCAGTATTCAAGATTCTAGGCAGTTTCCAGCTGTTGATCCCATGTCTTTACATCTTTTGCATCATCATATTGCATTTTGCATGTGCATCTGCATTGCATATCCTTTTTTCCAGAGAGCTCATCCTTCCTCTTTTGTCCATGACCAGCCAGCTGATTTCCCGGTACTCAGTTTGAACAAGTGTTAACCATTGGAAGACGACGAAGTTGTTGGAAGTTTGAATGAGCAGTGTCAAGAGGTAAAAGGTCAGATTGGAAGCGTCAGTAGCTATGTCAGAGAGAAACCGTCAGAATGTTGAGTTCCCACCTGGTTTCTCTTCGATGACCAATCCTTTGTATGGTCTTTCTCCTGATGAGGATCTTCCGCAAGTGAACTACCTTACTCAAGCTCAGCCTGCGCAAACGCCGATCATGAATCAGAGTGTACCTGAACCATCTGTTGTCCGAGGTGGACCTACATCTTTTTCTGATTCTACAGATTATCAGAGCTTTGCTTTCCCTATGCCAAACTTCCAAGGGGAAATCCCTCTTGTGAAAACCAAGGCTCCACCAACTATTGATCCTGCTGAAAGGTTTCGTGTGTTGGATGAGCAACTTAAAGCCTTAGCGGATCCTGATGCCTTTGGTTTTGATGCTCTAAACCTATGTTTGGTGTCTGGTCTTGTCATTCCTCCAAATTTTAAGACTCCGAAGTTTGAAAAATACACTGGTGTCAGTTGCCCGAAGCGTCATTTGGTGATGTTTTGCAGAAAAATGACTTCTCATGCCCACAATGATAAGCTGATGATTCATTGTTTTCAGGACAGTTTAAGTGGGGCATCTTTAGGTTGGTATATGGATTTGGAAAGCAGTCGTATCCGATCTTGGAATGATTTATCCAGAGCTTTCGTAAAGCAATACCAGTACAATGTCGACATAGCGCCCAGTGGCACGCACTTGCAGAGCCTATCTCAGAGGAGTGGTGAATATTTCAGAGAATATGCACAACGGTGGAGAGAATTGGCAGCCCAAGTGCAACCACCACTTTCAGACAGAGAATTAGTGGACCTGTTCGTGGGCACGTTGCAAGGAATGTACTTGGAAAGAATGAGTAACATTTGGACATCAAGCTTCTCTGATTTGATAAAAGTTGTGTAAACACCCCAAATTTGCCCTCACCCATTCACACCATGGCTTGTGATCATTTCATATGCATAAACACAATCATATCATCTCATATCTCATTTTTGATTCACTGCATAGTTTCTAAGTCATCTGCACCTAGGGTTTGTGATCTGAGCAGTCCAAGAGCCTCTTGAGCCACTCCCAAAGGCCATCAATCACTTCAAAGGGATCCATGAGTGTTCTTATATCATATTACATCCTCTCAAAGTCAAAAATGCAAAAGAATCACAAGAACTGGGATTGGTATGGATGCAGAGCCAAGTTTGACTGCACAGTTGACCTAAAATTAGGGTTTTGGTTTCAGAGGCCATAACTCCAAATTTTTTGGTCATTCTTGTTTCCATTGGTATATATATGGTATAGGGAGTGTGCATATCAATTTTCATGAAGAAATTCCATGGGGAAGTCATCTGATCAAAGGTTGACTTTCTGGACAAGTCAGTGCAAAATCAGGGCATCTGAGGCCCCCAATGACCCAACCAAGGGGTGATCTTCATCATTTTGAGTGTATATGATCTTTATTTGATCATGGAAGAGGGTTGAAGTTCACAAAAATCAAGAATTTGAAGTTTTTGCAAAGTTGACTTTTTAGGGCATGGTTGACTTTTAAGGAATTTGTCAATCTAGGTCACTTTTCAAACCTTGCTTTTTGATCCAAAAATGCTTCAAATGAAAAAACTTTGGTCATGAAAGTTGTAGAACACATTTTCCCCTTTTCAAAAAGTACAAGAACATGACCTAATTCATTTTGGATCAAAAGTTATGGTGTGACAAAGTTGGCAAAAATCACTAATTTTCAAGATATGCACCAATTGGAAAATTTGCAAAATCATGTATCAAGGCCATTTGTGACTTCTAGTTCACATCAAACCAATGTACAAACATTACATGTGACCTAAAAATCAGATTTGAACCAAAGTTTCTCATATTTCATGGCTTGTATGGCAAGATAGTTTCATATGAACCAAGGTTGATCAAGTTGCAAAACCATCATGACACCTCCTACCACTTGCTACATTGGATGCTGAACCATGCTAGCCTTCCACACACACCTTGCTGCGCAGCCCATGCCTCTTGTACCAAGCTAGAACTTAGCCCATGCCCTCCTTACAACAAAGTGGACTTTTTGCAAAAGGTGACTTACCTATCACAGCAGGCCAGGTCACATCATCTGACCAATTGGAGTTGTTTATACTATCCATTTGCAAGCTAAACATACATGAAGCAAGCCTGAAACAAGCCCTAGGACAGCATACACAAACTCACCCCATTTTGCATTTCTCTTCGAATCTGCCTCCATAGCTCACAAACACAAGAAACAATTCCACTACTCAACTCACCATGCTTCATTAAGCCCAGACCAATACTCAAAACAGCCAGAAGCACACTAGAACATAGCATACCACAAAACCTGCAAAAAATCTTCTCTCTTCGAATCTCATTTTCCAGCCATCAAACACCCCATTTCTCTTCACCAACAAGTCAAACACATTGAAAAGAGCCAGAATCCACCATTAACAGAGCTTGAAACCACTCACACACAGAACTCATTTTCTGCTATATCAGATTGGAATCTCTCAAAATAGCTTGCTTAAGCTCATACCAAGCTTACCATTAGCACTAGGGGAATCAGTGGAGCAAGCTTGCACCAAAGAATAGCTCTGAAAGCCCAGAAACAGGAGTCTCCATCTCAGGTATGGCCATGAAACTTTTCTCTCAGAGCTTGATTTTTAAGTTATAAATTGATTGTGTATGTCTTGCTGATCATGGGGATGGTTTTAGAATTAGAAATGAGTGAGAAATTAGGGTTTACCAGGGCCCTGAAACTTTGCCCATGAAACTTCATGGCTTCGATTCCCTTAGTTTAAGCATGAGAAATTCATTTTGAGAGTTGATTCGAGCAAGGTTTGAGTAGAGGATTGTTTCCCTGGCTTTAATTTGAGGAATGGTTGCCTGAATCATGATTTAGGGTTTTGGGGTCGCCGGGGAAGATGACCGGAGCTCCCCTCCGGTCACCTGAGTTTGATTAACCCTAATCCTGTAATTAAATTCCATTTGAATGTGGAGCGTTGGATTGCTTGACTGCGTTGACCTCCCGCGTGCATGAATGGCCCAGATCCTTTTGTTTTGCCCTAATCACTTTTAGTTAGTTTAATTAATCTTAATTAAATTAATTTAATCAGAACCAACCACAGCCATTGGATGACGCGCTGGTCAATGTTTCCAAACCCAGTTCAAATCTCCACCATCAGATCAGATTACTTTTTTATTTTCTTTGTTTTATTCATTTATTTCTCATTTTATTTGTACAATTTATTAAAAATAGCAAAATTGTTTTAAAAATTATGAAACTTTTTGTCAAGAGTTTCACTAATTTTTAAAACACAAAAATATTTTTATTTTCATTTTTTTCATTAAAAAAGTATTTTTAAATATTTAAAATATTATTTTTAATTGATTAATGAAAATTAATTTATTAAAAATACTTTTAGGTATTTAAAAATCACCAAAAAATTCATGAAATGTTCTAAGACATTTAGAAACATTGTCCAACCTTCAAACCAAATTTATTTTTTGATCTTGATGCATTTTGAGAATTTTTCATTGATTTAAAAATCATTTTTATGCATTAATTTGATCCAAAGTTCCAAAAATCATTTCTGCCTATCCATTGAGAGTTGGACTTTGATTCTTTTTGCATTGTGTTTAGCATATCATGTAGTTTGTGAGATTAAATTGGCATGGTTTGATCTTTCATTTTCCATTTGTTTGGCATTTTTCTTGTTAAGGTACCCAAAAACCCTAGAAAACTTAGGAAATTCATAACTCTAATTAGGTTAAGAGTTGGAACCTCTCCTTTGGGCAGTGAGATAGTATGGGTTTAGGTTTCCTTTGAATGCATTTTCAATTTTTTATCTTGATGTTTGCTTCTGATTTTGGTTTTTGTTTGATGCTTTGATCATAAACCCTAATTTGAATTTCCATATGCATCCATCTTGTATTTGCATTCATACCTTGACTTGCCATAGCATTTTGTGCATCCATTTGGTTCATTGAACATCTTAAGACATATTGTAAGCATGCTTGATCATTGCATCTTGCATTTGCCATGTTGTATGCCATTTGCACTTCATAACTTTTCATGTATGATCATGGTTCTTAACTTGCTTCATTTGCATCCATAAGTTTGTATGATCATCCCCATGCTTTGTTTCATGTTTGCATCATCTCATAGCATCATTAACATCATGTATGTGCTTCTGGTTTTGATTTGCATCATGCCATTTCATTCCATTTTGCATTGCATTGCATTTCTTTCACTAACTTTTCAGGTGGTAAGTAACTTTGAGAAGTGAATTTGCCTTCACTTCTCACAATTTCTTTTCATCTCTCTTATGCATCCATGCTGCATTTTATCTTGTGTTTGAGATTGAGCTTGCTCATTCTTTTTCTTCTTACTTTCTTTCCTCAAGTGACTTGACTTCTTGAATGAAGCAAGTTGCTTTGCTTCTCTTTGCTCCATTCATCTGCTTCCTGGTGGTTCCATTGAAGGCTTCTCTTGTAAACTTCACAAACCTTAGGAACAACCAAGCATGACAATGATTAGGGTTTTGATTAGCTCCCCACTTAGTTTTACCTTTGTGTCTCTTTGAGTCTTCTCTTCTCACCTCACAATCAGGGACTAAACCCTAAAGGCTTTAAGGCTTTGTGATTAAGCTTATGCCTGCATCCTTCTATTAGGATGGAGTGTATAACTTTAATCCTAAGTGTTAAACCCTTAATGTGTTTAATTCCTTTAATCAATCCATCTAATAATCATCAAGACATCACACTTGTAACTTGGGCCTTGCATTAGGGTTCTAATTCTTCCTTAATTGGTTAAGAAGGACTAACCCTAGTGTTAATGGACAAGTCCCCCTCAAGTTGTCTTACAAATCATAAAACTCACTTCATCATCATATCATTAAATAAAATCCACTTAATCAAAGGCTTGTTTTGTCATGAGTTTAATCCCTAACCATGGATTAAGTTGAGGAGTTTTCCTCAGCTTAAACATTCTCATCTATTATCCTTCTATTAGGATGGTGTAATGAGTCTGTTTAATCCCTGATTATGGCTTAATCTCATTACTCAACACTAAACAAAAACACCAAAAACATTCAAATAATCACAAGTAGGTTAATGATCTTAATCCTACATCAAAGGTGATTAAGTGTGAGAAGCTGACTTCACACTTAAGGTATTCTCATTACCCCTAATCAGAGGGAAGATGTGATGAGTTTACTAAATCCATTGGTTTAGGCTTAAGCTCATTAACTTATGACAAACTTTCAAAAGCAATAAAAGATTGAAAACACAAAAACAAACAATAATCGTCTCCTCCGGGATTCTTTTCTCATCTTATTCACTCACAAACGAGAACTTGCTTCTTCCGTCTAATGCAAGACAGTAAGCACCTGAGCCAGACAGGTCATACACTTGAGCATAAACAAGTAAGCAGTTCACAAGTCAATTCACCTTTCAGTCTCTTTGGGTCGAACTACGGTGTTCTGACTTCCTCATTGCACGAGAGGATACGTAGGCATAACTTAACAGTTATCGAACAAAAGTCTCTGTATATCCCCCCTCTTCTAGCCTTATTCTTTAAGCCTCATGATCTTGAGCAATTCATTCTCATTCTTACACTGACACTTCATTTATACACTTCACTTCTCTTACACTGACACCTGTACATCCTTTTCCAGCTCTTTTATACACAAATTGCACTGACACTACCCCTTTAAAACACAAATCGTTTAAGCGTGGATCCCGTCGAGTACGACGGACAATCTGGGTGCTAATACCTTCCCAGGTTGTAACCAACCCCCTTTCTCAGTCTCTCTGGTTCGCAACCGTCTTATCCATGTCTTTCTAGGTCTATGCAGCATTGCCTTTCCTCCGGGATAAAAATGCATAGCTGGCGACTCTATTCATTCCCCGTGAGTTCACTCCTGTGTGTTCTCACATCCTCTTTCGCCGACCGTTCGCGTCTGCACCTTTATTTTGGCCAGTCTCATTTATCGGGAGCGACAGCTTGGCGACTCTGCTGGGGAACCTTATACTGTAACCAGGGCTTCTGGTTCTTTTTGTGGGTTCTTCCTAGCGCTTGATTGATTTGTGCTTACTGGGGTGTTATGTGCTTATTTGTGTTGGTATATTTGTATTTATTTTTGCTTTATGTACAGTTTTTTACTGCTTTCTTTATAGCTTTGCATTATATCATATTGTCATACTGTGCTGCTGGCTGGATCTGTTTGTTTGCTTTGGTGGGTGGGTGTTCTATTGAGAGTTTAAGGTCCTATACCTGGGACCTGAGTGACACCTAGGCTAGAGTGAATCATATTCTTTCCCATTCCATCTCGGTCTGGTGCGGGAATATGAAACACGGTTCAGATATGGGTTTCTTCTTGAGAACTCTGTGTTGCAGATTTCCTGCAATGCTAGGGCTATCTGGGAAGCCTGCTAAGTCTGGATGACCTTTTAGTATTGACCTTCAGAAACTGAGGTGAATTAGAGGAGGAACTTTTATGGTTATTGTAAACACTGTACCTCCGGGTTAGAAGTGTTTACACTTCTCATAACTGATCCAAGTCTGAGGATCCTTGTTTTAGAACACCACCTGTGAGGGGGTTGGGCTGTTTACAGGTTTGCAGGTACCTTGACCTCAGAATACCCTGTTACTTTGATATGATTAAGAATACTCCATGTTGGAACAGTTCTTGTGATTCTAAACCCTGGACATGTGGCTCTTTATTTGAGTCCCCCACCTTGGTTACTGGACTTATAGACCTCCATCTGGATTTCTTACACACATGGACTTCTATCAGAGCATTTGATCAGATCCAGCTCAGTCACAAACCCTTGCATATCATTTGCATACATAATCATTGCATCATATTGACATTTGCTTATTTGTGTTTCAGGGTATCCATCTTCATTTGGTTTTGGTTTTGACCCCATCTTCAGTATTGACCTATCTTCATCAGCACTTGCTTCAGCTATCAGTTATCTACTTCAGCCAACCAGTGGCCCATTCTTCAGTATCACCATCAGCACTTGTCTCTACTCAGTCTCAACATTATGGCACCTAAAAAGAGCAACATCACCTACCACTTCTTCCAGCCAGAGTTAGCTGACATCAGGAGGATTCAGACCCTGATCACTCCAGACCATATACCACTGTTCAGGGAACACTATGGAGATATACTTGATATGGTTATGGATCTGGACCCCTCACAGAGAAGCCTGATCCACACTTGCCTTCAGTTTTATGATCCCCCACTGAGATGTTTCACTTTTCAAGACTTTCAGTTGGGCCCTTTATTGGAAGAGTACTCATCATTAGTTGGTATACCTATCAGAGGTGGAGTCCCTTTCAACCCTGAGATGGTCTTTCCTGGTAATGAAGAGGTAGCAAAGGCAATGCATCTGGAACCAGTCCTGATTGGGCAGCATATGACTTCTAAAGCTGGAATCCCAGGCCTGCATCTGGATTTCTTGATCTCTCAAGCTACCCTGAAAGCTTCTTTAGGAGAGTGGAAAGCAGTCTGTGCTTTGTTGGCCCTGAGTATATATGTGATTGTATTATTTGCAGATGAGCCTCGATTCATTAGTAAGAATGCAATCCATCTGTTCATTCTAAGGAACCCAGTGCCAACTTTATTGGGTGATCTCTACTATTCAGTGCATCAGAGGAATGAAAAGCAGAGGGGAAGATTAGTAAGATGCTGTGCTCCTTTGTTCCATACTTGGCTTCTCAGGCATTTGCCCAAGACAGATGCATTTTTGAACCCTCATCAACAGAAAAACTGGGCTGGAAGACTTACTACTCTTACTTCAGCTGATATCAGGTGGTGCACTCAAAGCACAAAAGGCAGGGATATCATCACCAGCTGTGGGCATTTTCCCAATGTGCCCCTAATAGGAGTTAAGGGTAGTATTAATTACAACCCTCTGCTGTTCAAAAGACAACTGGGCTATGCACTAGTCCACACTCCTAAGGCACAGGACTTGGTGGAGACTCTTTATTGTGAGAACAAGCTTAATCTGGCTATTGTCAGGCAGGCAGCCTGGGCCTGGGACAATGTGCAGACTAAAGGGATAACTATTCTTGGAAGATGCAATAATGTAGCCTCTGCCCAGTACTATGATTGGTCCCATGCCAGGGCTCAATTCTCTGGGATGCCCTTTACTATAGAGGATATGCCTGGGCCTTCCACAACACCACCTCCAGCAACTGTCAGCTTAGAGGAGTTTGAGAAATTGAAAGAGAGAAATGAGAAGTTGACTCAAGCTTTGCAGAAGACCCTCTATGAGAGGAGGGATGGAAGATTGGATATTGAAAGGTTTGAAAAGTTGAAGAAAGAGCATTTGGCTAGAATTGAGAAGTCTGAAGATTACATTAAGAAGTCTAGGGCTGGAGAACAAATCCTGAAGAATGCTTGCAAGGAAGCCCAGTTCCAGAAAGCCAGGACAGACTTGTATCTGAAGGAGAGTCAGGCTAGGTGGGTCTGGATCACCGAGGCTCGTACTCTGGAGGACAAGAGGGTCCAAGACAAGATAGAGCAGATGGAAGCTAGTGCAAAAGAGGAACAAGAAGCCCTGGCAGCAGCCCAGAGGGGGATATCAGAGCTAAAGATCAGAGCTGGAGTGAAGAGGTCAAAGGACCAAAGTCAACACAAGAAGCTAACTGCAGCTGTTACTACCAGGAACCTCCTTATCAGGAACCTCACGGAGCGTCCGGCTGATCCTGTGACCGAAGCACTTCTCAAGGAAGTTCGGGAGGATGAGTTTGGTCTTGGTGTTTGACCATTTGCTTGTTGTTGCTTTTATTCCATGTACTTTTATTTTCTTGTAATATATTTTGACCCCTCAGAGGGCTTGTATTTGTAAACAAACTATGTACCATTTGCCTTTTGTAATATATGTATTTAGTTTGTTCCATCCGAGTTTACTCCGAAAGCAACATCAACAGCATCATCTTCAAGGGTCTGGAAGGGTCAAAACTGAATGCCAAGCCGGATACCTTGAAAACAAATAAGCATACTGCATTGCATGCTAACCCTTTGTTTGTTTTGTAGGTTTTTTGTTTTGTTGTTGCTAACTCTGTTGTGATGTTCAGGAATTATTGCTCGACGACGAGGGTTTCCACTCAACCGACCACACAGGTACCCCACCCGTAACAATCTTCCGGGCATACAGATGGATCAGATGCAGCAGGACCTTACTGAGGTCAGGAACCGAATGACCAACGAGAGGTTGGAAATGAGGAACCAAATGACACAGTTTATGGAGGTAATGAACAACATGGCTCAAAGCCAGGAGAGGCTCAGAGCACTGGTAGAAGGGAGAAATCAGGAAGATCATCAGCCAGGGACCGCTGGGACTAGCAACAACGAAAGAGTCCAACCTCATGTCAATCCCCCAGTCTTTGGACCCCACCTCCATCCAGAGGCCAACATCCCTGTCAATATACAAGGAACTGCCACAGCAAGGAGGGTACTGCAAGAGGACCCTCAAGAAGACCAGTTCACAGTGATGGGAGCCGGGGAAGAAGCTTATGATAGAAGGTTGGATGAGATAGCTGAGAAATTAAGATCCTTAGAGTCTCAAAACTCTTTGGGTTTTGATGTTATGGATATGGGCTTGGTAGATGGGGTCAGGATTCCCCACAAGTTTAAGCCACCATGCTTTGAGAAGTATAATGGGACTTCCTGTCCCCGGACCCATCTACAATCTTTTCTCGGGAGGCTAAAGGCCTATACCATGGACGAGAAGCTGTGGATGTTCTACTTTGAGGATAGCTTGACTGGAGCTTCAAGGGAATGGTATTCCCATCTGACAAGAGCAACTATTAGGTGCTGGAAGGACCTGGCAGAGGCCTTCATCAGACAGTATCAGTATAATCTGGATATGGCACCCAACAGGACCCTCCTAATGGGAATGTCACAGTCATCTAGAGAGAGCTTCCGAGAGTACGCTCAAAGATGGAGACAGCTTGCTGCCGCTGTCCAGCCACCTATGTCAGAAAGGGAGATGGCTGATATGTTCATGAACACCCTTCAGGGGACTTACATTGATAGGCTAGCTGCCTTCTCATCTACCAGCTTTGCAGATATAGTCATAGCCGGGGAGAGAATTGAAAGCCAATTGAAGATGGGTAAGATCTCAGACAGCGGTGCAAGCTCATCCAGTAGTGCAAGAAAGCCTTTTACAGGCCCAAGAAGGACTGGTGAGACCAATGCCATCCACACCAACAGGGGCAGGCCCCAATATGTTCATAGATCTGTAGCAGCAGTCACCATTCCCGCTCCAGCTCATCCACAACCAGCTTATCAATCTCCTCAGCAAAACTATCAGCAACAACCCCAGTACCATCAACAAAATCAGTATCCTCCGAGAAATTACGACAACAGCAACACCAACAACAAAAACCAGCAAAGGCCATTCCAACAGAGGCCATCTCAAGCCAACAGGGTGATCGATCCGATCCCTATGCCATATGCTACATTGCTGCCACAACTCCTGAAACTCAACCTAGTTGAGCTAAGGACATTGGCACCTCCAGATCCCAACAGTCTACCCAGGAACTACGACTCCAACGCCAGATGTGCTTTTCATTCGAATGCACCTGGCCATAGTACAGAAAAGTGCAGAGCCTTGCACATGAAGATACAAGACCTGGTAGACTCAAAAGCTCTGAATTTCGCACCACCACCCAATGTCAACAAAAATCCTATGCCAAACCACGGTGGTCCCAGAATCAACGCTATTGAAGAAGACAAGCCGTCTTATTTAATAACCAGTGTGGGTCAGATTCGGACGCCGTTGGTAGAGATTAAGGCTCAGCTCCTCGAATGTCAAATGTTCCCGGGGTGTGAGTTAGGGTGTGCTTACTGCAATATTTCAGTAAATGGGTGCGATAACCTGAGGAATGGCATAGATGGTCTCATTCAGAGTGGCCAACTTCAGATCACCACATCATTTCCAACAAATCCAGCAATCTCATCAGCAGCAATTCCGGTATCTCCTACAACTGCAACAACCATTGTTCCTGACAATTCTTCGGCTTCATCAACAAGTACTTCATCTATCATCTCAATTGATCAGCTATCAACAAATTTTTCTTCTACAACTTCAGCACCACTCCAATTTGAATCTCCTACAACAACAACATCCATCCTTCCGACAATGTCTCCTACAACTCCAGCAACGAACTCTGAAGATGTCTCAACTGTCACAATATTTTATGATCCTGAAAACAACTCTGCCTACAACTCAGAAAGTGCTGCTCCCATCAGAGCACCAGTTACAATTTATTATGATCCGCAAACTATCACAGTACCTTCTGCAGCCGCCATCAGTCCAGTCACTGTCACAGTGCCTGGACCAGTACCTTATGAAAGCAATAGGGCCATCCCTTGGCACTACGGCTCTGACGTGTACTGCGAAGGAAAGAAGATCACTCTTGAACCATCAACACCTGCACCACAAATAGACAATGTGGGAGGAGGCGGAGGCTTCACTCGAAGCGGACGTCTCTTTGCCCCACAGTTTCAAAGACCCTCTGCCGAAGCAGAAGCTGCTGCCAAGGCAAAAGGAAAGAGCCCGGTGCAGGAAGATCAAGCTGTTAAGGAAGCTTTGAAAACACCATTCGATCAAGAAGTTGATGAGTTCATGAGAATCATCAAAAAGAGTGATTACAAAATAGTGGATCAGCTTCACCAGACGCCATCCAAGATCTCAATACTATCATTGCTTATGTGCTCCGAAGCCCATCGGAATGCATTACTCAAAGTCTTGCACGCAGCTTACGTGCCTGAAGAGATCACTGTCAATCAGTTGGAAACCGTGGTTGGAAATGTTACTGCTAGCAATGGGCTAGGGTTCACCAATACTGACTTGACAACGGAAGGCCGCAACCACAACAAGGCCCTGCACATCACCATGGAATGTAAAGGCGCAGTCCTTTCCCATGTGCTGGTAGACACAGGGTCATCCCTTAATGTCTTACCGAAAAAGGCCCTGGTGAAGCTAGAGTATGAAGGATTAGCATTGCGTCCCAGTAACCTGGTAGTAAGAGCCTTTGATGGTTCTAAGAGATCGGTGCTGGGAGAAATTGAGCTACCTGTGACAATTGGCCCACAAACCTTTACAACGATCTTCTATGTGATGGACATTCAGCCTGCCTACAGCTGTTTGTTGGGTAGACCATGGATTCATGCCGCTGGCGCAGTAACGTCTACCCTTCACCAGAAGTTAAAATTTGAGTGGGAAGGCCAAGTTGTTACTATCTGTGGGGAGGAGGATATATTTGTTAGCCATCTGGCTACTTATAAGTATATTGAGATGGATGGGGAGATCCATGAAACAATGAGCCAAGGGTTTGAGGCCCTGAATGTTAATGAAGCATCTGCTGTATCTGGAATCTCCATGTCATCTTATCAACAAGCCCGGAAGGTTGTTGAGGAAGGAACTGCCCAAGGCTGGGGCAAGGTTTTATCTGTGGAGGAGAAGAAAGACAAATTTGGGTTGGGTTACAGACCAACTCAACAACATCAAGCAAAGGCTGCTGAGAAGCCCGGTTTTGTCAGTGGGGGGATGCTCACCCCTGATGCTATCAATAATTTGGAAGACGAGCTGGAAGAGGAGCGCAATCTGGAGAATTGGATTCGTCCAAAGATCCCGGGGAGCAGTATCTCAAACTGGTCTTCCCAGGAAATTATAAGAGTTACTCAAGCAGAGTAATTATTATTTCCTGTATTTTTATAGCATGCATCAAAGTCTTGCATCTTGCCCAAGATGACAAGACTCATTTTGTAATCGGGCCATCTATACTTTTTGTGCAAACAAGATTAATTAATGAAATATCAGACATCTTTTTGCAAATGAGTCTTTTCCTTTTCCGCTCACTGTTTTTCCATTTTTCTTTTTGTACAAAAAATAAATGGCGATGTTTTCAAAATGATAACTTTATTTCACTTTTTAAACAAGATTAAAATCAATCACTAAAATGAACAAACTGAACCTTTGCAGAGAGTGCCTTCCAGACAGCACCGACAACAGCACGGCTATGACTTCGTATGACTTTGACAATCCAATCAATCAAGCTGATGAAGGGGTTGAAGAAGAGTATGAGCTTCCTGAAGAGCTAGCCAGGTTGTTAAGACAAGAGGAAAAGGTTATTACTCCTCACCAGGAGGAGGTTGAAGTGATTAATCTTGGTACAGATGAAGACGTGAAAGAGGTTAAAATCGGGGCCTGCCTGCAAGACTCAGTGAAGAGACAACTGATTGATCTGCTTCAAGAATATGTGGATGTGTTTGCTTGGTTGTATCAAGATATGCCAGGGTTGGACACCGACATTGTTGTGCACAAGCTGCCTTTGAGGGAAGAATGCCCACCAGTTAAACAGAAACTGCGCCGCACCCGCCCAGACATGGCAATGAAGATCAAAGAAGAGGTACAAAAGCAGTGGGACGCCGGGTTCCTTGCTATAACTAGCTACCCGCCGTGGGTTGCTAACATAGTACCTGTGCCTAAGAAGGATGGTAAGGTAAGAATGTGTGTTGACTACCGGGATCTGAACAGAGCCAGCCCGAAAGATGACTTCCCATTACCTCACATTGATGTATTGGTGGATAACACGGCTCAGTTCTCGGTATTCTCTTTCATGGACGGATTTTCAGGATATAATCAGATCAAGATGTCGCCTGAAGACATGGAGAAGACAACTTTCATCACACCCTGGGGCACGTTCTGTTACAAGGTGATGCCATTCGGGCTGAAGAATGCTGGTGCAACATATCAACGGGCTATGGTGACATTATTCCACGATATGATCCATAAGGAAATCGAGTGTTATGTGGATGACATGATTGCCAAGTCCCTTACAGAGGAAGATCACCTGGTAAATCTGCTGAAGCTATTCAAGCGTCTGAGGAAGTACCAACTGAAGCTGAACCCCAACAAATGCACATTCGGGGTGCGATCTGGTAAGCTGCTGGGCTTTATTGTAAGCGAGAAAGGGATTGAAGTTGACCCTGATAAAGTCAAAGCCATTCAAGAGATGCCTGCACCGAAAACTGAGAAAGAAGTTCGAGGGTTCTTAGGTCGATTGAACTACATTTCACGGTTCATATCTCACCTTACAGCAACCTGCGAACCCTTGTTCAAACTGTTGAGAAAAGAACAAACGGTCAGGTGGAACGAAGACTTCCAGAAGGCTTTTGACAAGATCAAAGAATATCTGCAAGAACCTCCAATCCTTATGCCTCCAGTTGAAGGAAGACCTCTGATAATGTACTTGACAGTATTAGAAGAGTCAATGGGATGTGTGCTGGGCCAGCATGACGAGTCTGGTCGAAAAGAGTATGCAATATACTACCTGAGCAAAAAGTTTACCGACTGTGAACAACGTTATTCACTGCTCGAGAAAACTTGCTGTGCTTTAGCGTGGGCTGCTCGCCGACTGAGACAGTATATGTTGACCCACACTACTTTGTTGATATCAAAGATGGACCCAGTCAAGTATATTTTCGAGAAGCCAGCTCTTACCGGACGGGTTGCAAGATGGCAAATGATTCTCACGGAATATGACATCCAGTACACCTCTCAGAAAGCCATCAAGGGCAGTGTACTATCTGAATATCTTGCTGAGCAACCCATTGATGACTACCAGCCTATGAGATTTGACTTCCCTGATGAAGACATCATGTTCATAAAAGCAAAAGATCATGAAGAGCCTGTTCACACTGAAGGGCCTGACCCGGAAGAAGAATGGACTATGATGTTTGATGGGGCTGTTAATATGAATGGTCGTGGTGTTGGTGCAGTACTCATTACACCTAAAGGAGTTCACATGCCTTTCTCGGCAAAACTCACTTTCAACTGCACTAACAACGAAGCTGAATACGAAGCTTGCATTATGGGTCTTGAGGAAGCCATTGACCTCAGGATCAAAACATTGACTGTATTCGGAGATTCAGCTTTGGTAGTCAATCAAACCAACGGCAAATGGTACACCCACCAGGATCATCTGATACCTTACAGGGATTATACAAGGAGGTTATTGACCTTCTTCACAACGGTCAAGCTTGAGTATATCCCTCGGGACGAGAATCAGTTCGCAGATGCTCTGGCTACCATTTCATCCATGATCAAAGTTCAAGCTGCCAACTTTGTGCCTCAGATTTCAGTATCCAGACTTGATAGACCAGCATATGTATTTGCAGCAGATGTTGTTAAAGATGATAAGCCTTGGTTCCATGACATTAAACGCTTCTTGGAGGATCAAACATACCCACCTGGGGCATCTTCCAATGATAAGAAGACTTTGAGAAGGCTTGCTGGTAGTTTCTTTCTGAACACTGATGGGTCTTTATACAAAAGGAACTTTGATATGGTACTCCTCAGATGTGTTGATAAGACAGAAGCAGACTTGTTGATGCATGAAGTGCACGAAGGATCCTTTGGTACCCATGCTGGAGGGCATGCCATGGCTAAGAAACTGTTAAGATCAGGGTATTATTGGATCACAATGGATGCAGACTGTTGTGCTTACGCCAGAAAATGCCATAAATGCCAGATTTATGCAGATAAGGTGCATGTGCCTCCCAATCCTTTGAACATAATGTCTTCACCATGGCCCTTCGCTATGTGGGGCATTGATATGATTGGCAGGATTGAGCCAACTGCTTCAAATGGCCACAGATTCATCCTGGTTGCCATTGATTATTTCACCAAGTGGGTCGAAGCAGCTTCCTATGCCAATGTTACAAGACAAGTGGTAGCCAGATTTCTGAAGAGAGATATCATCTGTCGATATGGAGTTCCCGAGCGAATCATTACTGATAATGGTTCCAATTTAAACAACAAGATGATGGCTGAGTTGTGCCGGGACTTCAAGATCCAACATCACAATTCTTCTCCTTACAGGCCAAAGATGAATGGCGCTGTTGAGGCAGCGAATAAAAATATCAAGAAGATTGTGCAGAAGATGGTAGTCACCTACAAAGACTGGCATGAAATGCTACCATTTGCTTTGCATGGGTACCACACATCAATCAGAACGTCCACTGGGGCAACACCGTATCAGCTTGTGTATGGTATGGAGGCAGTCCTACATGTTGAAGTTGAATTACCCTCTCTGCGGGTACTAATGGATGTTAAACTGAACGAAGCAGAATGGGTTCGATCCCGATACGAACAACTGAGTCTGATTGAAGAGAAAAGATTGGCTGCAATCTGTCATGGGCAGCTGTATCAGAAAAGAATGAAGAAGGCCTTCGATCAGAAAGTCAGGCACCGAGAGTACCAAGTAGGAGATCTTGTGCTGAAAAGAATTCTCCCTCCTCATACAGACCACAGGGGCAAATGGACTCCCAATTATGAAGGACCATTCGTGGTAAAGAAAGTTTTTTCCGGTGGAGCACTGATGCTCAGCACCATGGATGGCGAAGACTTCCCGTCTCCTGTGAATTCAGATGCAGTTAAAAAATACTTCGCATAAAAAATGACCCGCTGGACATAAAAACAGAATGTAAGTCCAGGCAAAAATAGGGCATCCCGGCGAGTCAAAAACAGAATAAAAGACTCGGGCAAAAGTAAGGGAAAATAAATAAAAAATGTGTACACCCGCTGAGTTGAAAAGCCGCATTGGACAACTCAGGCAAAAATGGGTATCCCGATGGATTGAAAACCCGAAAGGGCGATCCATGCAAAATAAGGGAATAAGCGAACAACTGCATTCTGAATTCGTCTGTATCGCCTACAACCTGTTAAGCTTCGAAAGGATCAAGCTTCAATCAGAATCAGCCTTCTTCAGAAAGCAAGACGAGAAGAACGTCAAAAGTCATACGAGTCATAGCAGAAGAGGAAGCTCCTTAAAGCGTCGTCAACATCGCCAGCACTTTGTTTCTCAATTTGTAACAGTCTCTTCATTTTAGGAGATTTGTTTCTTTGACTGTATCTTGCCAATTCAGGGCACATGAATTAATAAAATCGGATTTTCCAGTCATGTCTCGTCTTATACATTTTTATTTGCAAAGGATGTCTGATGTCTCTAAAAACTGATTGCATAAGTACAGATATTTTTCTTCAAAAACACATGCTTACAGGGAATATACTTACTCTCGAAAGTGCTTGACTCCTATGGCGGAATCCAGTAAAGGATACCTCGGGACCATTTGTGCGTTTCCTTATATTTGCAGGATTGCAGGTATCCAGAACGCAACTTGGGGCATGCAAGTTACATCTCAGCAAGCTGGCCAATCAACACTCACTCTTGGCACCAGAGGTGTTTTCTCCCCAGCTGAGTTGCCAACAACTTTCCCCAGCCAGTTGCCACTTGTCAATTTCCCCAGCTGTAGTGTCAATCATTCTTCCTCAGCAGAATGCAGAAGTCAGGGAACCATCTCCCCACAGAATCCTCGGCCTCTTTTCAGAAGAACAACGCATGAAGGAGTCACAACAGAGTACAGAAGGCTTCTACAAACCCCAGCTGGGTCCTATACTCCAAAGATATGTCAATCAGTGACTCATATCCCCAAACAGATACATCTCTCCAGATCTGCCAATGATCTCATCCCCAGCTGGGAGGTCCTTTTCAAACAGATCAACCAGAGATCTTCACAGCAACGGGATCCGAATCCCGGATCTGTACCTTTTGCATAATCATGGCATTTGCATCATATTCACCCACAAAGCGTAGCATTCCGTCTAATACGGAGCATTACGACAAAAAAATCGAATACATAGCATAATCATAAGCCATGTTGTGAATCGGACTCTTGTGAATAATAACCATTCATCAATACACAGAAACTGTCCCCACCAGAGTCCCAGCAAAAGCAGTTGCCTCACAATTCACAAACACCAGTTGACACCCGTCCGTGTCATCACTCCCAAGTAAAGTCGCCTGAATATCCTTTACAAACAAGATCACCCGTATTACAGATACGTCCTGACACCCGTCCGTGTCATACCCCAGTAGAAAGCCAAAGACATCCTCTTTGCACTCACCTATACTTGTATATACAATTCCTTGACACCCGTCCGTGTCATATCCCCAGCGCAGTCGCTTACACTTTTACAGCCCATATACTTGTTGATATCATACTTTTCTCCTTTTGACACTCGTCCGTGTCACCCTCCCCAGCAGATAAACACTCATCCATACAAAACTCATACTCACTACTCATGTTACACTTATACAGATACTCGTCCGTATCTCGTATATGCCATTTATATCCCCACAGATTCAACATTGGTCCTTGTTCTTTGTTAACCAGTTGGTACTCGTCCGTACCATCATCTCAGAATATGCATCAAATGTTTGTTTCTACATGATACTCGTCCGTATCATAGTCTTAAGGATGCTCGTCCGTATCTTTAATCCATACACCGTGTCAAACACTTTTGTCTTCTTGGATATAGATACTCGTCTGTGTCTACTATTCCCCAGGAGTCCCCTCAGATTCAACACTCGTCAGTGTTCTTTGTTAACCCGTTGATACTCGTCCGTATCATCATCTCTGAACATGTGTCAGTTTGTTTCTACCCGATACTCGTCCGTATCGTAGTCTTAAGGATGCTCGTCCGCATTTTTAATCTATACACAACACCTAAACACTTATGCTTTCTTCTCTTGGTTGTAAACACTTGTCCGTGTTTACTATTCCCCAGTAGATCACCAACAAAGCAAATCTTCCTTTTTATCTGACACTCGTCCTGTGTTATGGTAAACCCTGAGAGCAGCCGTACCCTGCTAGGTGGTCGTCCTCCACCTCTTGATGGTCGTCCTCCATCATGCTCATCCGATGGCCGTCCCCATCGTTGATTTTTAGCAGCCGTCCCCTGCTAGGTGGTCGTCCTCCACCTCTTGATGATCGTCCTTCATCATTTTATCCAATGGCCGTCCCCATTGTTGATTTTTGGTTATCTGGCACTCGTCCTGTGTCATGAGAAACCTCGAGAGCAGCCGTCCCCTGCTAGGTGGTCGTCCTCCACCTCTTGATGGTCGTCCTCCATCATGCTCGTCCGATGGCCGTCCCCATCGTTGACCTTTTATCCGATGGCCGTCCCCATCGTTGATATTTTTGGCATCCGTACCCTGCCAGGTGGTCGTCCTCCGCTTAAGATGACCGTCCCTCATCTTAACCCCAACAGAGCAGCCGTCCCCTGCTAGGTGATCGTCCTTCACCTTTGATGACCGTACCTCATCATCTGTTTATTTCATTTATTCTTTAACCCGATGGCCGTCCCCGTCGTGGTCCCTTTCCTTTTTAGCCCGATGGCCGTCCCCATCGTTGGTTACTTTGCTTTACGAACTTGATGGCCGTCCCCATCATAATCTTATTTTTCCCAATTAGTCGGCCGTCCCCGTCTTGGCTTTACCTTTTATCCCCAGCATGTCGGCCGTCCCCGTCATTGCTATTTACCCAGCAGTCGTCCTCTGCTCGACGGTCGTCCTCCGTCGCCCACACTTTACAATATACTTTATTTTTCTTTTACAATCTATATCCCTTTTCTTCTTCATTCTGTGAGTGCAAATTTTGGACTGTCTTTGGTATTCAACCACAAGTTATCTTGTTTGCCTGATGAGCCGTCGCTTACATCCTGCACAGCTAACTCATGTTTGAATAGGGGCAGCTGTAAACACCCCAAATTTGCCCTCACCCATTCACACCATGGCTTGTGATCATTTCATATGCATAAACACAATCATATCATCTCATATCTCATTTTTGATTCACTGCATAGTTTCTAAGTCATCTGCACCTAGGGTTTGTGATCTGAGCAGTCCAAGAGCCTCTTGAGCCACTCCCAAAGGCCATCAATCACTTCAAAGGGATCCATGAGTGTTCTTATATCATATTACATCCTCTCAAAGTCAAAAATGCAAAAGAATCACAAGAACTGGGATTGGTATGGATGCAGAGCCAAGTTTGACTGCACAGTTGACCTAAAATTAGGGTTTTGGTTTCAGAGGCCATAACTCCAAATTTTTTGGTCATTCTTGTTTCCATTGGTCTCTATATGGTATAGGGAGTGTGCATATCAATTTTCATGAAGAAATTCCATGGGGAAGTCATCTGATCAAAGGTTGACTTTCTGGACAAGTCAGTGCAAAATCAGGGCATCTGAGGCCCCCAATGACCCAACCAAGGGGTGATCTTCATCATTTTGAGTGTATATGATCTTTATTTGATCATGGAAGAGGGTTGAAGTTCACAAAAATCAAGAATTTGATGTTTTTGCAAAGTTGACTTTTTAGGGCATGGTTGACTTTTAAGGAATTTGTCAATCTAGGTCACTTTTCAAACCTTGCTTTTTGATCCAAAAATGCTTCAAATGAAAAAACTTTGGTCATGAAAGTTGTAGAACACATTTTCCCCTTTTCAAAAAGTACAAGAACATGACCTAATTCATTTTGGATCAAAAGTTATGGTGTGACAAAGTTGGCAAAAATCACTAATTTTCAAGATATGCACCAATTGGAAAATTTGCAAAATCATGTATCAAGGCCATTTGTGACTTCTAGTTCACATCAAACCAATGTACAAACATTACATGTGACCTAAAAATCAGATTTGAACCAAAGTTTCTCATATTTCATGGCTTGTATGGCAAGATAGTTTCATATGAACCAAGGTTGATCAAGTTGCAAAACCATCATGACACCTCCTACCACTTGCTACATTGGATGCTGAACCATGCTAGCCTTCCACACACACCTTGCTGCGCAGCCCATGCCTCTTGTACCAAGCTAGAACTTAGCCCATGCCCTCCTTACAACAAAGTGGACTTTTTGCAAAAGGTGACTTACCTATCACAGCAGGCCAGGTCACATCATCTGACCAATTGGAGTTGTTTATACTATCCATTTGCAAGCTAAACATACATGAAGCAAGCCTGAAACAAGCCCTAGGACAGCATACACAAACTCACCCCATTTTGCATTTCTCTTCGAATCTGCCTCCATAGCTCACAAACACAAGAAACAATTCCACTACTCAACTCACCATGCTTCATTAAGCCCAGACCAACACTCAAAACAGCCAGAAGCACACTAGAACATAGCATACCACAAAACCTGCAAAAACTCTTCTCTCTTCGAATCTCATTTTCCAGCCATCAAACACCCCATTTCTCTTCACCAACAAGTCAAACACATTGAAAAGAGCCAGAATCCACCATTAACAGAGCTTGAAACCACTCACACACAGAACTCATTTTCTGCTATATCAGATTGGAATCTCTCAAAATAGCTTGCTTAAGCTCATACCAAGCTTACCATTAGCACCAGGGGAATCAGTGGAGCAAGCTTGCACCAAAGAATAGCTCTGAAAGCCCAGAAACAGGAGTCTCCATCTCAGGTATGGCCATGAAACTTTTCTCTCAGAGCTTGATTGTTAAGTTATAAATTGATTGTGTATGTCTTGCTGATCATGGGGATGGTTTTAGAATTAGAAATGAGTGAGAAATAAGGGTTTACCAGGGCCCTGAAACTTTGCCCGTGAAACTTCATGGCTTCGATTCCCTTAGTTTAAGCATGAGAAATTCATTTTGAGAGTTGATTCGAGCAAGGTTTGAGTAGAGGATTGTTTCCCTGGCTTTAATTTGAGGAATGGTTGCCTGAATCATGATTTAGGGTTTTGGGGTCGCCGGGGAAGATGACCGGAGCTCCCCTCCGGTCACCTGAGTTTGATTAACCCTAATCCTGTAATTAAATTCCATTTGAATGTGGAGCGTTGGATTGCTTGACTGCGTTGACCTCCCGCGTGCATGAATGGCCCAGATCCTTTTGTTTTGCCCTAATCACTTTTAGTTAGTTTAATTAATCTTAATTAAATTAATTTAATCAGAACCAACCACAGCCATTGGATGACGCGCTGGTCAATGTTTCCAAACCCAGTTCAAATCTCCACCATCAGATCAGATTACTTTTTTATTTTCTTTGTTTTATTCATTTATTTCTCATTTTATTTGTACAATTTATTAAAAATAGCAAAATTGTTTTAAAAATTATGAAACTTTTTGTCAAGAGTTTCACTAATTTTTAAAACACAAAAATATTTTTATTTTCATTTTTTTCATTAAAAAAGTATTTTTAAATATTTAAAATATTATTTTTAATTGATTAATGAAAATTAATTTATTAAAAATACTTTTAGGTATTTAAAAATCACCAAAAAATTCATGAAATGTTCTAAGACATTTAGAAACATTGTCCAACCTTCAAACCAAATTTATTTTTTGATCTTGATGCATTTTGAGAATTTTTCATTGATTTAAAAATCATTTTTATGCATTAATTTGATCCAAAGTTCCAAAAATCATTTCTGCCTATCCATTGAGAGTTGGACTTTGATTCTTTTTGCATTGTGTTTAGCATATCATGTAGTTTGTGAGATTAAATTGGCATGGTTTGATCTTTCATTTTCCATTTGTTTGGCATTTTTCTTGTTAAGGTACCCAAAAACCCTAGAAAACTTAGGAAATTCATAACTCTAATTAGGTTAAGAGTTGGAACCTCTCCTTTGGGCAGTGAGATAGTATGGGTTTAGGTTTCCTTTGAATGCATTTTCAATTTTTTATCTTGATGTTTGCTTCTTATTTTGGTTTTTGTTTGATGCTTTGATCATAAACCCTAATTTGAATTTCCATATGCATCCATCTTGTATTTGCATTCATACCTTGACTTGCCATAGCATTTTGTGCATCCATTTGGTTCATTGAACATCTTAAGACATATTGTAAGCATGCTTGATCATTGCATCTTGCATTTTCCATGTTGTATGCCATTTGCACTTCATAACTTTTCATGTATGATCATGGTTCTTAACTTGCTTCATTTGCATCCATAAGTTTGTATGATCATCCCCATGCTTTGTTTCATGTTTGCATCATCTCATAGCATCATTAACATCATGTATGTGCTTCTGGTTTTGATTTGCATCATGCCATTTCATTCCATTTTGCATTGCATTGCATTTCTTTCACTAACTTTTCAGGTGGTAAGTAACTTTGAGAAGTGAATTTGCCTTCACTTCTCACAATTTCTTTTCATCTCTCTTATGCATCCATGCTGCATTTTATCTTGTGTTTGAGATTGAGCTTGCTCATTCTTTTTCTTCTTACTTTCTTTCCTCAAGTGACTTGACTTCTTGAATGAAGCAAGTTGCTTTTCTTCTCTTTGCTCCATTCATCTGCTTCCTGGTGGTTCCATTGAAGGCTTCTCTTGTAAACTTCACAAACCTTAGGAACAACCAAGCATGACAATGATTAGGGTTTTGATTAGCTCCCCACTTAGTTTTACCTTTGTGTCTCTTTGAGTCTTCTCTTCTCACCTCACAATCAGGGACTAAACCCTAAAGGCTTTAAGGCTTTGTGATTAAGCTTATGCCTGCATCCTTCTATTAGGATGGAGTGTATAACTTTAATCCTAAGTGTTAAACCCTTAATGTGTTTAATTCCTTTAATCAATCCATCTAATAATCATCAAGACATCACACTTGTAACTTGGGCCTTGCATTAGGGTTCTAATTCTTCCTTAATTGGTTAAGAAGGACTAACCCTAGTGTTAATGGACAAGTCCCCCTCAAGTTGTCTTACAAATCATAAAACTCACTTCATCATCATATCATTAAATAAAATCCACTTAATCAAAGGCTTGTTTTGTCATGAGTTTAATCCCTAACCATGGATTAAGTTGAGGAGTTTTCCTCAGCTTAAACATTCTCATCTATTATCCTTCTATTAGGATGGTGTAATGAGTCTGTTTAATCCCTGATTATGGCTTAATCTCATTACTCAACACTAAACAAAAACACCAAAAACATTCAAATAATCACAAGTAGGTTAATGATCTTAATCCTACATCAAAGGTGATTAAGTGTGAGAAGCTGACTTCACACTTAAGGTATTCTCATTACCCCTAATCAGAGGGAAGATGTGATGAGTTTACTAAATCCATTGGTTTAGGCTTAAGCTCATTAACTTATGACAAACTTTCAAAAGCAATAAAAGATTGAAAACACAAAAACAAACAATAATCGTCTCCTCCGGGATTCTTTTCTCATCTCATTCACTCACAAACGAGAACTTGCTTCTTCCGTCTAATGCAAGACAGTAAGCACCTGAGCCAGACAGGTCATACACTTGAGCATAAACAAGTAAGCAGTTCACAAGTCAATTCACCTTTCAGTCTCTTTGGGTCGAACTACGGTGTTCTGACTTCCTCATTGCACGAGAGGATACGTAGGCATAACTTAACAGTTATCGAACAAAAGTCTCTGTATATCCCCCCTCTTCTAGCCTTATTCTTTAAGCCTCATGATCTTGAGCAATTCATTCTCATTCTTACACTGACACTTCATTTATACACTTCACTTCTCTTACACTAACACCTGTACATCCTTTTCCAGCTCTTTTATACACAAATTGCACTGACACTACCCCTTTAAAACACAAATCGTTTAAGCGTGGATCCCGTCGAGTACGACGGACAATCTGGGTGCTAATACCTTCCCAGGTTGTAACCAACCCCCTTTCTCAGTCTCTCTGGTTCGCAACCGTCTTATCCATGTCTTTCTAGGTCTATGCAGCATTGCCTTTCCTCCGGGATAAAAATGCATAGCTGGCGACTCTATTCATTCCCCGTGAGTTCACTCCTGTGTGTTCTCACGTCCTCTTTCGCCGACCGTTCGCGTCTGCACCTTTATTTGGGCCAGTCTCATTTATCGGGAGCGACAAGTTGGAGTACGCATCGAAAGCCTGCTCAAAAGTGGAAAGATCCAAGACTCTTCGAACATCCCAGCTAGTGAAGGTGAATCTATTGTTAGCTCCCAAGAGGAAGAATGGTATGACGCCAGTGCAGTCATGGCCAATATCGAATATTCTAGACCAACATCTTCTCAGAGATCATCTATTCCTGTGTCTGGTTACTCTTATGGGCATCCGGCAATGCTCAGAGCACCTTATCAGAAACCGTGGACTCCGCCTCGTCCAAATCTGCAAGCTCATGGTCGAAAATCTCAGAATCAACTTCAGAGCCAGCCGAGGCCTCACAACATTCTGGAAAGAAGGAATGTTCCTCTTCATCCAGTTCCCATGGCGTATAGTGAACTATTGCCACATCTAATTCAGAGTTCATTAGTGGTTCCTAAGCCTCTCAAGCCGTTGCCAGAGCCGTACCCTCCAGAGTACAATCCTCATGAACAATGTGGGTATCATGGTGGATCATTGGGGCATTCGACTGAAGATTGCAAAGCTTTTCAAGCCAAAGCCCAACAGTTGATCGACAAGGGGTACATATCCTTTCCAGAAAGAAACTTGGTTGTGCACGTCCACCTCTCGCCTGATTGAGTTCGAGGACTTCGGAGGAGCATCTCCTGATTTCAGTGGCTCAAGAATATGTCATCAGAATTGGTGATCATTGTATCCTCTTTTGTCATTTGCATTGTAGTTTCTTTCTTGTTAGCAGCTACTTGTCTTTTAAGCATTGTTATTTTGAATGGTAATGTTAATGTAGTGATTTTGCACTTTTTGAATCGATTATGTCGCATTCGCTCATTTTTCTTTACTTGCATTGAAAAAACAAAAAACATTTGCATCCATTTACCTCCCATTTATTTCACTGTTGTTTAGCAGGTTTGAGGGAGGATGATGACAACTGAATACCCATAATTGTTGAAGGTATGCTTTCAGAGTAGAACCTGCTGACGATGTGCAGGCATTGTTTCAATTCCCAAACACCGGAGATATAAGGGAGATAGACCCTTGTCAACCCCTTTGAGCCTTGAAGTAGGAGTTTCTTTTCTAAACGAAAAAACCCTCACATCTAACCCGGGGGAGGGTAGTCATCAGTTAATTTGACCGAGCGTTCAAATTTCCTAAGGAGTGTGCATCCGAGGACCCATTACCTTTTCTTCAGTACACCTCAAGAGGTCAAGAGATGTGAAACCACAATGGTTATCCCTCACCAACAAAGGAATGAGGCAGTCACAACCCTTTCAGCAAGTCAGACAAACCAGTGTCACACGATTTGTTCAACAGAGATCAAAAGAAAAAGAAAGAGATAAATAAAGCCCGCTAAGTCGGAAAAAAATTTGAAAACAGATGACTTAGGAAAAAGTTAGGGCATCCCGCTGGACTTCAAAATCGAAAAAAATTCAAAAGAAAAAAAAAGAATCAATCCAAGCAAAAGTTAGGGAATAAAATCGTCAGAAAGAAAAATCTTCCACTAGAACAAAGTCGTGTGACCAGACACAAAGTCAGAAGGGGTGACTGTTACTCCAAGAAAACCTCATTGGTGCTTAAACCGTCAATGTCATTGATTCCTCAACCATCACAAAACCCTTTCGAAAGGTGGGTGCTCAAGCCGAGTTAGCTGAATATAGGACTGGAGAACATCAAGGAGAATGGGTGGGCACAGATAAACTTTGAGCCGTAAATCTTTCTTTCTAAAACCGTGAACCAGACCACGTTATAACCCTTGAAAGTCCTAATTGAATCGGGTTCAATTCTGAAAGCATACTACGACAAGGTTGCGTAAACTGACTCCTAACGATTTGCTAACTCAGCACTACGTTTGGGCTAATCGTCCATTCGTCACACACTGTCACAACATTCAAATAAATAATTTTCAAAACTTGCATGTGTACTGCATTAAAATTACCATTTGTAAATGAACAGTTTTAATTGCAAGTCACTCTGTGACATCAGGGAAGTTCCTACAAAGGGCAATCAGAGGAGAATTTGATCATTCAACAGTGATGACCAGAATCAAGAGCATCTTGTTGGCCTATGAATCAGGGGCATGTTATCCAGTGGCTTTGTCGACCAAAGAATCGATCAAGGTAAAGCAAGTTCCCAAGCATCAATTGATTGAGGAACATCATTCAAAGCCAGTTGATCAGAGCTAAATCTGCCAAACAGGGGCAGGCCGCCCAGATTTTCTGTTGACCAAGGTTGAATTCCTCCATTGCTCAATCAGAATGAGTCAAGTCGCTTCCACGCTCATACCAGGGCAAGACACTTCCAGAGATCACCAAGTGCAATTCTCTTCGAGAGAACATCCAAGTCTGCCATGCTGGGAATTGGATAATCAGAGCAACAGTTTGTTCGGAGACTCACCCAACAGGGGCAAACTTTAGCTATGCAGAGCAAGTTATATCAGCAATCTCCAAGTTCAAGACGAGTATCGGGAAATCGTGTTACCCACCGTCGCCTTTGCCACCCTTCTTAACCAGAAGCATTGTCATTATGACCCTTCTTCCCATCCTTGGGAGCATTTCTAGATTTTCATGAGCATTGCATAAATCATTTGCATACGTTATTCATGTCGCTCGAGCATAGAGCATATGCATCATTTGCATTGAGCATAACCCCGCAACATCAGTCTCACATCCAGAGGGCCTCGTCTGGCAAACCGTTCAAAGTCCAGTTCTCGTCTGGCAAAACTTTTCAAAGTCTAGTCCTCGTCTGGCAGACAAATCCAAAATCCAGTTCCCGTCTGGAAATTCAACTTCAAATACCAGTTCTCGTCTGGTAGGCGAATCTTTTAACCAGTTCTCGTCTGGTCACCTTTTCATTAACCTTTTGGACGCCAGTTCTCGTCTGGTAGTCACTCTTTTCAGAGTCAATTCTCGTTTGACAATGAACCCAAGGAGTTAGTTCTCGTCTGACGACTTATTCTTTGCCCATCAGTTCTCGTCTGTTGGCCTACCTTTAATAAACCAGTTCTCGTCTGGTAATTCACCTTCAAAAGTCCAATTGCTTGGCAACCAAAAAATATCTATCAACCTGGCCCTAGGGCCCAACCATCCTTGTTTTAGCTCCCGTAGCTTGCATATTCATATCCTTAGCGTACATTTACATCTTGCATCATTTGCATTGCATCCTCATACTGCATAGTTTCTGTTTTCTTTCTAGTGTGGGGAAGAATCGTTACAAGACGCAATCTGGGGCAGTTATCTCAAGATCTGTTGAACTTCTGCGAGAGTTTGAAGACAATGGGGCAATTTTGAATGCCAGGTCTTCTGTAAAATCCTCTGAAGACGATCTCTCCATAGACGGCGCAATTTGAGGCATAATTTCAGGAATAGGGGATGCTTGTGCACTCTTGATAATCAGTATGAAACTGTCGAGCTCAGAAGCTTGAAGCACTGTGTTAATCCTCGGGAACGTCTGGTATTTATTTTACCAGCAGGGCATTGGAAGTTTATTTATTCCCCGAGCAGAGAATTTCCCATCAGCCGACAAGGTTTCCTCGTGAGGAGTTGGTATTCTCTACAGTCAAAGTCCAATTTTCACTGGCATATCTTCCCAACACAATCGTCATACTATACTTGGGGCATATTTTGACTTATTTGATTCTCCAGCAAAGTATTTCCTCAGCAGAGCACTGCCATATATTTCTCAGCCAGACCAGAAGATTGCATTTCCCCAGCTGAGTTAGAACAGATGATAACTCCAACAGAACTTCAAGGCTAACTGAATTATTACTATCCCCAAGCGGAATTATCTTTCCACGGTGAAGTTTTCCCAGCAGGCCGCCGAAAGCCTTGTTTCCCCACAGAGTTAGAATTGTCAGAGCTCTCTCCCCAGCAAGGGTCCCAACAAGGGTTATTTGACGAAGCATCTTCCCCAGCCAAGTCTGAAGATGATCTTTCCCCACAGAGTTCATATCTGATCTTCACTTCAGTCAGTGAAATATTTCCCAGCAAAGTTGCCATACTTTTGGGTATTTGATGATACATCCAGGTATTCATCACCTCAGTCAGAGTTAAGTGTCCAGTCCTCTTGACATATCTTCCCCTGCAGAGTTGTATCTCTTGCTGCCAATCAGGCATTTGTCCACCGCTCGTCTGCGTTTGTCTACACTCGTCTGTGTTATCCCTAAACGGAGTTCTCCCCAGCATTGGTTTATTGTTGCTCGTCTGCCTCTTTCAACACCCGTCTGTGTTGTCTCTGTGGTATTGCTCGTCTGCTTTCCCCCAGCATTGGCTTATGATTACTTTGATATTGCTCGTCTGCAATTTCCCAACACTTGTCTGTGTTTGGTTAGGATAGTTGTTGTTGCTCGTCCGTAACTCCTCAACACTCGTCTGTGTTCTGATATAATATTTGTTGTTGCTCGTCTGCATCCTCCCAACACTCGTCTGTGTTTGATATTGGATCCTTTGCTGCACTCGTCTGTGCCTTGATTTGTATTCTCTGTTGTTGCTCGTCTGCAACTGTCCAGCACTCGTCTGTGTTTGTTTGAAGCTGGTCTGCTTTATTCCCCAGAAGTCGTTTGTGTTCTGAAGCTCGTCTGCTTTGCTTGGATACTCGTCTGTATCATCCCCAATACTCGTCTGTGCTAGTTTACATCTGTATGTGAGGATTTGCTGGTTACCCTGGTATTTCTGTATTGATACTTCAAATGCTCGTCTGTGTTTGAATATCTGGTATTCGTCTATACCAGTGACTGATAATCGTCTGTATCATTGCTTGAAACGCTCGTCTGTGTTTCTCAGATCATCGTCTGATACTCGTCTGTATCATTGACTTATGGCACTCATCTGTGTCCTCTTGATGATCATCCAATACTCGTCTGTATTGAAGAGGTTTCAAATCCTGACAGTGGGAATTAATGTCAAAATGGTTACCGGTCCTGGCGTAACAGGTAAATCCGAAGAAGACTCGTCTGTCTTATACCATATATTCGCGGATAATATATGAAGAAGGTTCGTCTACCTTGATTGCATGTCTATCCCACAGACTTAAGTGCATTACCGGTCCTGGCGTAACAAGTAAATCCGAAGGAGGCTCGTCTGTCTCATGCTATATGCAGTGTTTGAGGACTTGTCTGTCCAACTCCTGGCGTCACAGGAGTGTTTGAAGACCCGTCTGTCAAAGGGTTCTTATTTCCAGATATCAGTTCCAACTTGGAAGAAGCTCGTTTGCTTTTCCTCTCTTTCTTATCCCCAGAGCGTCATCTGGTTGGGTTTATTTCCCAGTGGTGCATTCTTCATCAGAGTGCAAATTTCTGGTCTTCTGGGTATTCAATCACAGTTTATCTTGAATGGTCGATAACCCGGGCTACCGTCCTTTTCAGATTAACTGATGATTGAATAGGGGCAGTTGTAGACACCCTAAATTTGCCCTCTGGTTTTCTATCTTTTTCAGCCTTTCGTTTTGCATTCATACGCATTTTGCATACCATTTGCATAAGCTCCTAAGACATGGGATCAGTGTCATCAGAAGAATCAGGATTTCACGTCCTTATTTGCAGATTATCAGAGGAATTCAAGAGAATAGTCACTGGTGCGTCTGGCGCCTCACCATCAAGCTCTTCAGGCCATCAAACAATGGCTCGTGTGAGGATTATTTCAGAAATCAGGTTTATAACGACTAGAGGTCGTCAATTAAGATTGTGCTTCCCTTGTTGGATTTATTTCCCTTGAGGATGATTCAGGCAAATTCAATTTGATTCAGGACAGTTAATTCAAATGATAGTTGTATCAGTGGCAAAGTTTTCAATGGTTCGAGAGTTTTATTTTTGTCAATGATGTTGGAAGAAATTTTAGTGTGGCTGCTGGATCAAATTCACTCGAGGTGTGTATCAGTGGAGAATATCGGCAAAGGGTTTATTCAAGTTCACCGTAAATCATATTCATACCCACAACTTTTTTTATTAAATATTTTGGTCCACATTTCAATCCCTTTCTTTTTGATAATCCATATATCCTTTTTCTTTAACTCAAATCCAAATCATTTTACAATTATCCCATCCATTCCATTAAATCCATTTTTATTTTTTTCTATCATTCCAATCATCCATACATACTTTGTTTGCTAAACCATTTCTTTTATTAAAGTCATTTTTGATTCAATTTTCATAAGCCCATATCATCTCATTACATAAGCCCACTACATTTATTATTATTACAACAAAAATAATAAAAAAGAGAAACTTAACAAAAATTATGTTTAACTAAAAATTAGAGAGATTATGATGAGTGCATGGTGTTCCCCGTGGTTTGACAACGAAATTGGCCCCACCATTACCCCATTCAGAGGCCAGCCTCACTACCTTTTTTCCTTGGCAAATCCATACAAAACATTTTTGGTTTTCTCCACAATTCCTTCACGCATTCCCCGACACAGCACATACAACACGCACAACTTTTCCTCATGCTTTTCCTCACTGTCTCTGCACCTACACTCTTCACGCACTCCACACAAAAATTCTCACACGGAATATACACAATTTCTCAGCATCACGCATTTTTCACACTCTCTGCCCTCTCATTTTTCCTTCAACCGTCATTTTCATCCCTCTCTCAACCAAGATCTCCTCCTTGATCTCTAACAATAAACCTGTTAATCATCACCACCATTCCTTGCTCACTCTCTGCTAATTCACAACAAAAACAACCCCATAATCAAATAACACAGAATCACAACCCTCGCTGATTTTTCTTTTCTACAACAAAAACAAAAACCAAAACAACACAAATCAGAAAAAGCTCACTAAAACACTCCTCCCTGAGTTTAACATAAACCTTTCAAGCAATAGCCAAATTCTTCATCGTTCTTCACCTTGAACCTTTGATCACTCTCAAACAACACCATACAGCATAACAGCCCAGCAACTCTTCAACCTAATCAACAACAACAAAACTGTGACCACAAATTTCATCAATCCACCACCTCCACCATCTCCCAACATCATCAACACAACATCAAATCACCAACAACCAACAACACTGCATAGAACCGCATCACATGAGTAAAAGAAGAAGAAGAACGAGATAGCAGTTCAAGGTTAATATCAACAACACACGCAGAAAAGTAGAAGAAGAATAATCTGAATCGAGTGTTACCTGAAGCTTCGTATTCGATGGTAAGGAAATTGATTCAAAATTTCATGTTCTTTGATTGATGTTGCATGATCTGTGATGTGAATTTGTCTTGACGAAGCAAGCTTCGAGTAATTCTTTCGTATCGAACTTGGCGCCGTCAGTTGTTTGGTTCAGAGGAAGCTGACGGAGAGGTGATGAACGGAGGGAGATAGTGGTGATGCTACGAAGATATTGACATTGCGACGGCGAAACTCGTGATCAGCAAGGCTTCGTTGGCGGTTGTGTTGTTTCGACAATGAGATTTTCGAAACTGAGCTGCACTCACCGACGCCGATGTAAGGGATTTTTGACGCGAAGACGACACGGAGAGATCACGAATTGTTGTTTTCTGTAGATGATGGAGATCGAGACCATCTCGATTTGGTTTTCACCCTGCTTCCACTAAAGAATCTTCGCCGGAGTTCTCGAGGAAGAAGAACAAGGCCATCGTGAATCGCACAGATCCGACGAAGTTGATATAGAGGAGGTCGACGAAGAAGAACCAAGTGAAGAAGATCTGAACCACCGCCATGGTTATTGAGAGGTTGCGGTACTTGTTTTTGTGAAAGGGCCACCGCTTTTGTTTCTCAGGGAAGGAGAGGAATTCGTTCTTCACGTGTTTCACTGAACAATTGCCTTTGACCCTCAATTAAAACCATTTTCTATTTTATTTTATTTAACCTTTTTTCTTTGTTAAGAGGGAGAAGTTCTCATTGTTGCTACTATGGGCTTTGGAAGCTTAATCAATTTGCAATCCCACCGCCAGATTTTTTTCACCTCTCCATCCAGTACCACACCCCTTCATGATGCTGTCATCGTGGGCTTTTAAGCCCGTTAAGATTCTCTCCTCATAGCCCATTCTCGGCTCCCCCATCCTTTCTCATTATTTTTGTTAGGTTTTGTTTCTTATTAGCATTTATTATTTGCAATTAGAGTTTGATTTAGGTGTTTATCAGAACTTTGTTTTTCTTTTCATTTTGTTAAAATCTTTATTATTTTTTCTTAATTTAAGTTTTGATGATAACTCGTGCTTAGCCTCTTGATTTATTAATTACTTTAGAATGTTTAATTAATTTTTTTATTTTTCTATTTATTTATCTTGTGATTTATTATTTTCATAAGCTTGCTTAAATTGAGGAGATTTTAGATGCATATTGTATTTAGTCACTGATTCCATTCAGACTGATTCTTATTTTTAAATTATGGATGCTGGAAGCCTACCTTTGAACTTTTGTCGGACATCTTGATACTTGGCAATTGCGCTTGACTGTTGAAATCATTCTGGACTTGAAATTTCTTCCCGAGTTTCTCTTGTGCTTATTGAAGAGGCAACGGACCTTCTCCGTTAGGTAACACTGAGACCTGACTTTACTTATTGCATGCTGCTGCATCTGGAAGTCCGACTGGTGTAGGCTCTGTTTTGTGCATTGTCATCTTATCTCCATATCGCATTCTCGTCTCTTTATCTTATTTCTTATTCCATTTCGCATTCTCATCTCCTTATCTTATTTCTTCTTCATCTCATTTTCATCTTTCTTCTTCCTCATCTTTTATTCTTGTCTTGCGTGAGGTGTGCTTAGGCCACCATGGTGTAGCTCCTTTCATATTCTTCTTTTCTTCTCCTTCATTAGGATAGTGAGCCTCACTAACCTAGGACCATCCGAGCATGTGAATATTAGGATTATTTTTAGTCCCCTTTAGAATTTTTCCTTTGAGTTCCTTTTGGTGCTTCTTCTCTTCTCATCTCATAACTCTAAAAAAAACATTAATAAGTTTGAAGTGATGCATTGATCCATAGCCTTATTCCATGAGGTATGCTTGTAGTCTTCCCATCTTGGGATAGTACAAATTTACTTTGTGATGCACAAGTCTGATCAAGGTATCTTCTTCATAAAAGAAAAGCATAAAAAACACTTCTTCATCTGTAAATACCAAAACACTTAATAAGTAAACAAGTTAGTGAGCCTAAGCCCTAATCTTTGGGTTCAAGTTTTGGGGATCTCCTCCTTACTTGAGTGTGCTTGTTCTATTATTCCATCTTGGAATGTAGCGACAAGTGCGCATTCCATTGAAGAGAGCTTGAGTTCACTTCCTTGTGACACACTCATAAAGGCTTCATAAAACACATAAACAAACAATAAGCATCTTTCCTTCGGGAATTCTTTTCTCACCTCATTCGCTCCGTACGCGAACTTGCTCCTACTTGTCACTTTGCAAGACGGTTACGCACTCGTCGTCCGAGTCTGCAACACCTGAGCAATGGCATAGGCAGTTCAAGATTTAATTCACAAGCATATTCCTTTCCACCCCTAGTTAGGGGAACTACGGCGTCTCTGATCCTCATTATCCTGATGAGGTACGTAGGCAGCGGGGTAGGGCCCGTTCGAGCACAATCTTTATTTTCCCTACATTTTTCTCTGTGTTTCTTATTTCAGTTCTTTTCCAGTTCCAGTTTCTTTCCATTTTCATTTCTTTTGCTGCAGTTTTTATACCCTCACCCTTTGAAACGGATTTCTTTGCAAGCGTGGATCCCGTCGGGTACGGCGGACGATCTGGGTGCTAATACCTTCCCAGGTTGTAACCGACTCCCGAACTCTGTCTCTTTGGTTCGTAGGACCTGTGTCCTTCCTCTTTCTTTCCTCTGGTTTGTGCAGCATTACCATTCCCTTTCTTCGGGATAAAAATGCCTGGCTGGCGACTCTATTCTTTTTCCGCGCCACTTTCGCGTTTGTACCAGGATGGAAATCCAGGGGAGCGACACATACCAATCAACTCTTTCTTTACTTCGGCCTGCAGACTGGCCCCAATCTTGATCTTTTTCTTCACATCTTCAGTGCCGATGTTGATGATCTCTATTTCTTCCTGATGAGGCTGAATGACTCGTTCCTCTTGTTTCAACAATCTGACCAATTCTTCAGGGAGTTCACAGTTTTCCTCAACCCCTTCATCAGCTTGGTAGATAGGATTGTCAAAGTCATGCATGGTCATAGCAGGAACGTTATCACTAGAATCCGGATGATCAACACTGCACAGACGATGTGCTTATTTCAGAATCTGTTTATTTTTCAAAAGAGACGCAAACACACAAACAAAAAGAAAACACATTGCCATTTTTTTTGTGAAAAATTTAAAACGAAAGAAAGAGAACACAATTTGTCTAAAAAATGTCCTTTATTTCATGGTAAAATAAATGCATTCAAAGCATGGTGGCCCTACAATGGATCCTTGCACCTTGGGCAGAGTGCAGGATTGACAATGCAGCATGATAAGAAAGGAAACAAATAATTACTCTGATTGTCAGGTAAATTGGACGATGTCTTCAGCAGACCAGTTCTTGAGCTCCTCTCCGGGTGCACATGGATGAATCTAGTTGTCCCAGTTGCCATCACTGTCTCCATCTTCACTTGTTGCACAGATATGGTTGCGGTCGAGCATCCCAGCGCTTGTGAAAGTAATAGCTTTACCACTTGGAGGCCAGTTGGACCCATCAGGTTGATAACCAAGCCCAAACTTGTCATCTTTCTTCTCTAATTCCAGCAACTTGCCCCAGCCCTGGGCGCTTCCCGACTGAACCACTTCCTTAGCCTGCTTGTAGGAGTGAATGGAGGTACCTTCTTTCTCATTGTTCCTCTCTACTGGAGTCAAAATGCTGACGTTAACTGCTTTGAAGACCTGACATAGCGTCTCATGGATCTCTCCGTCCATCTCCACATATTTAAAGGTTGATAAGTGGCTCACAAAGATGTCTTCCTCTCCACACACAATGATTACTTGGCCATCAACCACGTACTTTAGCTTTTGATGTAGAGTGGAAGTTACTGCTCCGGCAGTGTGAATCCATGGACGTCCCAGCAAGCAACTATATGCGGGCTGAATATCCATGACGTAGAATGTGCTCATGAATACTTGAGACCCTATTTTCACAAGTAACTCAACTTCTCCGAACATTGACCTTCTGGACCCATCAAAGGCTTTCACTATCAAATCACTGGGCCGCAGGACGATACCATCAACATTCAACTTCATTAAGGCTTTCTTCGGGAGTACATTAAGAGAAGAGCCTATGTCAACCAGGACATGCGACAAAACAACACCCTTACACTCCATAGTAATATGCAGTGCTTTGTTATGGTTACGACCCTCTGAAGTAAGGTCTCTATCTGTAAAGCCCAACCCGTGGCTTGCATTCACACTGCCCACTATAGCTTCCAGTTGATTAACAGTTATTTCTTGAGGAACGTATGCCATTTGCAACACTTTCAACAAGGCTTCTCTATGTGCTGGAGAACACATCAGCAAAGACAGAATTGATATTTTGGACGGCGTCTGGTTCAACTGTTCAACCACCTTGTAATCACTCTTTTTAATTATTCGCATAAATTCCTCCACTTCTTTCTCAAAGGTACCTATCCAGCAGTAGGAGTTATCGTTTCTTCAGTCGCTGTTTGTTTTCCTTTAGCCTTTGCCGAAGCTTCAGCCTCAGGATCTCCTCTCAGAACTGGGGGAGCAAAAAGACGCCACTTCTCGTAAAACCTCCAACCCCTCCGATGTTCACTACAGTCGGGTCAATAGCAACTGACTTATTCTCCACTTTCTATCCTTCCACGTACACATATGAGCCGTAATGCCATGGAATGGCTTTATCATCTGTATAAGGAACAGGCCCAGGAACAGTGATAGTAACAGGACTGACTTCAGGAGCATAAATAGTCACAGGTTCTCGTCTAGCAGGCATCCCCGCTGGGTCATAAAAGATGGTTATAGTGGACACACACTCACTTTCATTATCAACTTTATCAAACTGCAATGACCCTTCATCAATCAGATTCTGCAACCCTACTTTCAGGTCTTCACAACCGTTCACTGAATTCAAACACTTCTCACAATCAGAACCGCATCCCGGAAACACTTGTCCTTTTAACAGCCTTTCTTTCACTACCAACATCGGAGTCTTCACTTCTTCTATGCTCAGAACCAGACTTAACTTCTCACCACTATTAACAACATTTATTCTAGCCCCTCCATGGTTCGGAATAGGGTTTGAAGTAACATTAGGCGGTGGTGCGAAGTTAATCGCCTTGGAATCGATCAAATCTTGAACTTTATGCTGTAATGCCCTGCACTTCTCAGTTGAGTGCTCGGGTGCCCCTGAATGGAAAGCGCATCTAGCATTGGCATCGTACCCCACTGGAATCTCTCCAGGTGGTGGTGGTGCTAGTGTCCTCAGTTGTATCAAGTTCAGGTCTAGCAATCTTTGCAGCAATGCAGTATATGTCATGGGAATTGCTTCGAGCACCCTATTAGCCGGACAAGCTTGTCTGGGATGATAAGGTCTTTGTTGATAGTTGTTACGTTGTGGTTGTTGTTGTTGTTGTTGTTGTTGAGGTTGTACCTGCTGCACAGGACTGGAAAGGATAGTGACAGCTGCCACTTGCTCATATGATCTTCTATATCCTCGGCCCCGTCCCCGGCCATACACAACATTGGTCTCACCTTCCCTTCTTCTTGGGGGTCCGTTGAAAGCTTTTCTTACTCCACTCGAGCTGCTCGCACTGGTATCCTGAATCTTTCCCATCTTTAACAGAGTCCCAACCCTCTCGCCTGCTATTACTATATCATTGAACTTGGTAGCCGAACAAGACACCAATCTTTCAATAAACACCCATTGCAATGTCCCCATGAACATATCAGCCATCTCATTCTCCAGCAATGGTGGTTGCACTCTGGCAACGAGCTGATGCCACCTTTGAGCATACTCTTTAAACCCCTCCTTAGCAGTTTGAGACATGTTTTGCAGTTGAGTGCGATTTGGAGCCATGTCCAAATTGTACTGGTATTGCTTCACGAACGCCTCTGCCAAGTCCTTCCAGCTCTTAATGTTGACCATACTTAGCTTCATATACCATTCCAAGGAAGCCCCAACCAAACTGTCCTGGAAATAGTACATCCATAGCTTCTCATCTTTAGTATGGGCAACAATCCTTCCTACAAAGGACTGGAGGTGAGTCTTTGGACACGCTGTGCCGTTGTACTTCTCGAAAGTCGGGACCTTGAACTTGTAAGGGATTCTAACCCCTGGAACCAAGCCTAAGTCAGTAATTTCGAACCCCAGAGAGTTCTGAGATTGAATGGCCCTGATCTGTTCAGCCATCTCTTCAAATTTTCTGTTCATTTCAGCCCCTTGGCCTTCAGTTTCGTCTAGCAGGGTAAACTGTTCGTCTTGACCGTCCATCTGTACATTGTTCAGTCCATCATTGATAATGGTAACCCCTGGCTGTGCCACAGGGATTTCAACTTGACGGGCGCCCGCACCGTTACCATTACCTCCATTAACAGCCCCGTTGTTCCTGGCTTGATTATTTTCAACCAACTCACGAAGACGTTCCTGATTCTGACCTATCCCTGCCATAAGGGTCATAAAATTGTCCATCCTCAGTCTCAAGTCAGCTAAATCAGCTTGCATTTGATCCATGACTCTTTCTCTGTTGACTCTTGTGGGATATCTGTGTATGATCGGCTGTTCTCGAACCTTCCTGGGAGCTATAGTGCCTGAAAGGACATAAACGTTAGAAACTGAAGCACTACCTGCAAAACAAACAAACATGTTATATGCATGCAATATAACTGCTCATGCTTCCAAGATTTAGGCATTTGTATGCCCCAGTTCTGGTACTTGCTCCAGATAGCCACTTTGAGTGTTAGTTTTCAGACTTTCTCTTTTGAAGAGTGTTCAGATCTTAGCAGTATCAGACAAACAAGCCTTGCATATTCAGAAATGGTAATTTGCATATTAACACTGTATATCATGGACAACCCACTGCCGGCCAAAATTTAGAGCACAAACAAAAATTCCCCGAAGGATTACAAGTCAATAATAGAGACAAAAGATAAAGCGAGACTCCTACAACAAGCCTGTAGGTAGTCTAAATATAAATAAATAAAAACTAAACTAAAGACCCAAGTTCTTCTGCAGCCACCTCTGCTATGTTCTTCTTCACACCTGCTCTTAACTTGAGCTCTTCAATCTCCTTCAGTGCCTCCTCCGAGGCTATCTGGCTTTATGCCAACTGCTGAGTCTTTTCTCTTTGTATGTTGTGGACTTGTTCCACTTCTTCCTTCTTGAAGGCCATTTGTACCTCGAAAAACTCTTCTTTTTCTTTAAACTTCTTCTGCTCCTGTTCCCTTTGGCCTTGCAACCAAACAATGGACTGGCGAGCTTCTTTGAGAGTCTTCAAAGTCTTTTTGCGCCCCGCTTCTATCCTTGCCTCCATCAGACCCAACCTCTGAAAGTGAGCTTTTCTTCCAGCAAAGTCTTTCTCTCTAGCCTCCAAGGAGGCTTTCATCTTCTACAGCTTTCCCTCTGCTTCATTTTTGGCCCGGTTGGCAAGATGGTATAAGTTGACCATTTCAGCATTCTCCACTCGGACTTCATGCAGCTGAGCTTCCAGTTTCTTGTACTCTTCAAGGGAGACAGTACTCTGACATGGCACTTCCTTTGGATATAATGGAGCTTCTACTGAGAACGGCATGAGAACTTCCTCTACACGTTTCTGCAACTATGTAGCAAAAGGATGATACATCTTGGGATCTACTCTTCCAAAGTCTTTCTTACCTTTCCTCACTCTGTGAGCCCAAGCCTGGGATACCTGCAGAACTAACTCCTTGTTTCCCTCCACAGGAAAATACAAAGACTCAGCAAATTCTTCCATATTTGGCGGATCTCTCGGAGGATAACAAAATTGCTTCCAGGCTAATGTTGGAAAATAATTGATCACACCCTTCCTTCCTAGCAAAGGCACTCCAGCAAATCTTCCACAACTGACCAACAACTCTTTTCCCAGTAGATCTCTGTCATATCCCCAAGTTATATCCTCAGAAGTTAGCCTCATCAGCCTCCTAGACCATCTCCACTCATCTCTCATCTCCTTGAAAACACCTGATTTTGGCAATTGTCTGGCAAACCACTCAGCAAACAATGAAGCACAACAGCCTACTGGTCCACCTCTTCCTTTCTCATTCCGGTAGTGAACGTTGTAGTAGAAATCTCCCAACAGCGTTGGCACAAGATTACCTTTAGCAAAGATAGAGATCACTTCCAAGCTCACAAACTCTTTCTCTCCCGGGAATAAGCTAGACTCATACACCATCAAAGCCAGCACAACACCAAAATCCCCCCATTTACCCTCTTTGGCATATTCCTCAGCCTCTGGTATAAGCACACTCCAAGGGAGTCCTCTGCCTTCACTGTCCTTCAAAGCCCTCTTAACTTTAGCAGCTGGTAAACAACATACTTTGGCTATGTCTTCTTCCTTAAGAACCACCTCAGACCCATAGAAAGGCAAAGTATCTCTGACTGGAACGCCCAAAATGCTGGAAATCTCCTCCAAGGTAGGAGCCAGGATGTAATTTGGAAACACGAAACACCACAGCAGGGGATCATAAAACTGAAGCAAGGTGTGCAAGCTGTCCTTCTGGTCTGCAGTAGGTTTGTCCACGTACTTCAATATCTGGCCATACCTTTTTCTGAAATTTCCCAAGATTTGGTCATTCATCAAATCTGCTAATTTCTGAACACTCCTGACTTCAGGTTGAAGAAAAGTATAGTGAACATTCTTTTTCCTTGTAATTCTTTTGACTTTTGCCATCTGGAGAGCTTAAGATTACCAGAACTGGGTGCTAACTATGAACAATAACCTGAAAAATGGAAACATAAACAGTTAATGCAAGAATGATGCAATGCAAATGCAATGCAAGCATATGATTAATCTGGGACCATATGGATACTGGACACTGAATATAAGGACCCTCTGATCAACAGCAAACCAAGATCCTCTGAGCCACAACCCTCTGATAGAAATTCTCAGAACCATAACACCAAGAAAACCAGAACACCAGAACCATAAGGACCAAATCTCAACAAGGACCACTGATAATGAGGGTATGTAGAGGCCAAGGGTTCCTGCAAACCTGTAAAACCCTCCCAACCTCACTGGTATGCTCCGGGTCAGACATCACGGACTCTCAAAGCCGAATAGCAATAATACTTTCACCATTTCCGAGAAATGGCTCATGACCAGATCAGGGAATCGGTTTGACATTATATACTACGCAGGGAGGCCTTAGCTGAGTCCGGGAAAACAAGGTCATCATATGTAAGTCCCAGGTGGGCCCTCGGATGTGAATGGGTTTGCCACAAAATGTGGGCTGCCACTGTCACCACTAAAGAGGGATGTTTCCACAAGGTTCTCAATGATCGGTCCCCAGCTGCACATAACTGCCAAGGTTATGAAATGAGAGAGGAAGATCCCCAAATCAAAACATTTCCAAGACGGTCGCAAATCTGGACGTGGAACTCACTACTACCCCCATGACAAGATCTCATGAGGCCAAAGTGGAACCACTCTAAGTCGTAAGGTGCACTCGAGCCGTGGTAATGAGCTCATCTCTCAGAAACAGTAACACCCAAACCCACCAAACAGAAGATCCAGTCAGACAGTCCAGTATATATATATATATATGATGCAGGAAAATAAATACTGAAAACTGTAAATAAAGTTGTAAATAAACAACAACAAAGATACAACACACAACAAGCAATCAACACCCAAAGAAACAGAAACACGCAAGCGCTAGGAGAGACTCTCAAGGGAACCAGAGATTCTGGGTTCGATCCCCAGCAGAGTCGCTAGCTGTCGCTCACTGGATTTCCATCCTGGTACAAACGCGAAAGTGGCGCGGAAGAGGTAGAGTCGCCAGCCAGGCATTTTTATCCTGAAGAAACGGGAATGGTAATGCTGCACAAACCAGAGGAAAAGAAAGGAAGGACACGGGTCCTGCGAACCAAATAGACTGAGTTCGGAAGTCGGTTACGACCTGGGAAGGTATTAGCACCCCAGATCGTCAGTCGTACCCGACGGGATCCACGCTTGCAAAGAAATCTATTTCAAAGGGTGAAAGAATGAAAGTTGCTGCAAAGAAAATGAACTGAACTGGAAAAGAAAAGAAAAGAAAGGGGGGAAATGTAGGGAAAATAAAAGAGTGTGCTCGAACGGGCCCTACCCCGCTGCCTACGTACCTCATCTGGACAATGAGGATCAGAGTCGCCGTAGTTCCCCTAACTAGGGGTGGAAAAGATTGCTTGTGTCTTAAGGCTTGAACTGCCTATGTCAATGCTCAGGTGTTGTAGGCTCGGACGACGAGTGTGTAACCGTCTTGCAAAATGACAAGTAGTGGCAAGTTCGCGTACGGAGCGAATGAGATGAGAAGAGAATTCCCGAAGGAGAGACGCTTATTGTTTGTTTGTGTTTTTGACAAGCTTTTAGGAGTGTGTCATAAGGAAGTGAACTCAAACTCTTTTCCATGACATGTGCACTTGTCACCACATTCCAAGATGGAATAATAGAACAAGCACACTCAAGTAAGGAGAAGATCCCCAAAACTTGAGTCCAGAGATTAGGGCTTAAGCTCACTAACTCATTAACTTATTAAGTGTTTTTTGTATTTACAATGAAGAAGTGTGTTTTATGATTTTCTTGGTGAAGATGATATCCTGATCAGACTTGTGCATCACAAGACAAGCTTGTACTATCCCAAGATGGGAAGACGACAAGTGTCTCATGGGATAAGGCTATTGTTCAAGATATCACTTCAATCTTTATTAAGTGTCTTCTTTAGGGTTTTGAGATGAGAAGAGAAGAGAAACAAAAGGATCACAAAGGTAAAAGTCTAATGGGGGACTAATGAATCCTAATTGTTGTCATGCAATGGTAATCCTAGGTTAATGAGGTTTACTATCCCAAAGAAGAAAGAAAGAAGAAAAGAAGAAAAGAAGAAGAAGAAAGAAGAAGAAAGAAGAGGGAGGAAGTAAGGCCTAAGCCCAATAAACACAAGGTTAGAAAAAATAATAATAAGAAGAGAAGAGGTAAGATTTGGAGATGTGGGAATCACATCCACACCTCTCACTTACCAAAGCCCCTGAAATGGTTAGTGACATAAGTATAAAGGCAATATAAAATGAACAAAATGCAATACCAAAACGACACAACCAGAAGTGAAGTCATACACATAAATTTCAAATGCAAACTCAAGGCACAAGAATGATAAGGGAACCACACAGCTCATCATGAAGCAAATGAAACACTATGGTAAAACAAAATGAACATGAGAAGATGCAAAGTAAAATAAACAAACCACAACCTCAAGGTACAAGACCAGAACCCTAATCATGTTAGAAAAGTGCCTAAGAAGCATGAGAGATGAAGAGAAGAAGGGCACATAGCCAAGCATTTACATTATGAGAAGGAAGAAGTAAAGGAAGTGAGGTGGATATACATACAAGTGAATGAACTTCAAGAACAAACAAACACAAAATTCCTAAGACACAAACCACAACCCAAGATCAGAGAGGTATCAACATCCTATTAAGGCCCTAAACAAGTTGAATAAGTTGGCACAAGTGCCCTTATAGGCTAAGGAGAGAACAAATGATCCAAAAGAGACAAAATGGGACAAGTCAAGAACAAAAATTCAAAACAAATCAAATGAGCATTCAAAAATTCCACAACCTTTCACAAATGACCTTCAATCATACCATAACAACATACCAAAAGGAGGGAGAAAGAATCAGAAGCTAAGCAAGTCAAATGAGGATACAAACATGGATTAGGGTTAGATGACTTCACTCACAAGTTAGATATCAAAATCAATTAAACAAAATTCTAAAAATTAAAACAAAAATCATCAATAAAGTACATCCTATAATAAATCCAGAGCAAAAAGAATCACTCAAAAATTCCAAATAATGACCAAAATATAAAATGGACAAGTCAGCATGGTTCAAAAGGAAATAAAATGAATTAATTAAAAGGAACAATTAATTTCCACGTGACAATTAAAAATAAATGGAAAATAAAAATATCAAAAATTAAAGAAAACTAAAAGAAGCATTCATGAATTTTTTTATAATTTTTGGAGACTTGAAACTATTTTTAAAAATTTAAAACCAAACTGAAATTAAAATGAAAACAAAAAGAAATAAAAATAAAAGGATGAGCCAGGGGGTGTATTCAGCAAGGACTTCTAGTTAATCCTCAACGGACTCACACGCAGGGGGGGTGAAAAGCAATCTAGGCCCACTAGGTCTCAGTGCAGTTCATAATAGTTAGGGTGGAATTTCATTTAACAGGAAAATACATGGGCCATTAGATCAAGCCAACGCACAGGATAAGTCAACTCATTAAACAAAGTAATCACATTAATTGGTCAGGGTGAGAGAACATGTTAGTTATGGTGAGGTGAGAGACAAATGGATTAATTCAGTTTATAATTTCAAACACATAACACATGAGAGAGAGGGTGAGGTCATTAATGTGGTGGCACAATGTGGAGCGTCCAGATCTCATAATCCAAAGGCCATGGAGTCATCTTCCCCAAACAATCTCAGACGAACATTTCCAGAATCCGGTGACCGGATCTAGGTCTCCGGTACCGAAAAACTCAAACTATGAACAAATCACAATATAAATGATTCAAAAACTCCAGATCAAACAATTAAATTATGCTGAATCCAAAAATGATCATGAAATTCACAATGGATCAATGAATCAAACGGATCGAAGCAAAACAAATATGATCATCAAACTTCAAATCATCACAAAACACTCAATTCTCAAGCATTTTTAAATCTAAAAGGTGCAGAACACTCAACAATGTTCACAGATCACAATGCACGCAATAAATACAAGTCTCAGATCCATGGATTTCAGAGCATACCTGAGATGGAACCACTTCAAAATCACCAAGATAATGCTCCAGATGCTGCAGATCTACTCCTTTTGATCTCCTCTTGCAAAATAAATGCAAGTGGAAGCTTGAGAGAGCTTGAATTTGAAGCTTCGAATCAACCTGCCCTTGAATGGCACCTCTCAAATTCTTCACTTTCAGCTTGAATGAATGGTGGATTAATGATCCTTATGCTTCAAGGATTCAGAATATGAAAAGAGTTTGTGAAGAGAGTGATGGAGTGATGAGATTCGAAGAGAAATGCTTGAGGTGAAAAAACTCTAGCATGAACAAATGTGATGGATCTGGGGTGAAATGAAACCCTAGTTTTCTTTTATATCATCCAAATATGCAATGCTGAAAGAATAAAGAGAAGTGCATGTGAGAGGAGAGTGTGAGGGTGAAATTGCAAATTTGGCAAGATTGGTGTGATGAAGTCATTTGCTCGTGCATTTCCCTCTCTCTTTGCACATGTCCAAGCAATATCCCACCCTTGGTTCAAAACAGAAATCATCTTGGCCCTTGGATGTGAGGGTCTTGCATTTCTCATGTTCATGCATTTTTGCACCTCATGAAATATTTTTCTTCTCATGCACGAATTTGGCAATATCTTTGGAGCAAAATCAACTCTTGGCAATGCTTTGTAAGTATGTTACCTAATTTGGTTCATAAAATCACTCAAAAATAAGTTCCATGAGATCTTGCATTTGTGGAAGCTTGAAATCCATGCCATGCCCTAAAATTCTTGAGATTTTCGAAGGGCTTTTCTCCTAAACCATGAGGGCTATGAAAATGGTCTTGTACTTTTTAAAAATGGGAGACTTTAATCTTCAACTTTCATGTTTGGTGGTGATCCTTTTGAAGCTTTTTTCACCAAGTTATGCTTACTTGAAAATTAGGGCAAAATGTTACTAAAAATGGAAATTTCCATGACCAATCCCATGCAAAAAATGCAAAACACCTCAAAACCTCTTGATTCTTGATATTTGACTTTGCCAAACCTCTTATAAGGTTATAAGAACATCTCTTGGCTTGAAAACTGAGGTTGGACCTTTTGAAATTTCACAGTTGACTTCTAGAATGCACAGTTGACCAATTTCTTCAATTACAAGCAACTGAAGAAATACTTGACTTCCACAAGGAATTTTCTCACCAAATTTCATCCCTAGGATCCTCTTAACATATGAGAGACTTTTCCCAAATGAAATGGCCAAAGTCACAAGGTTTTCATGCTAGAAACTCAAACCCTAATTTGGGATCATTGTGTAGGAGCTTTGCCCTAGCTTGAATTCGCTGATGATCCTCCAACCTCCTGGGCTTTTGTGACTGATCTTAAGCTTGTGAGTGCCATATAGACTTCTCATAGGACTTGAGAAAATCCATTGGGCCTCTTGTTATATCTTGAAATGCTTCAAATCCCTCCACAGATGATCATATGTTTAATGTTAGGTCATGAGAATGTTATGCCTCATCTTTCCATGCTAAGATGCCAAGAATATGATATGCTTATGATGAATATGACATGATATGATGCTTAAAAAGAAGAGGGAAAATTTGGGGTGTTACAAAACCCACACCCTAGGCTTCCCAATCCTTGGTCCAGCATCACCACCACTAGGCCAGCTGTGCCTAGTGAACACATAATGGGTGTTGATCTTTATATTTTAAACCTGCAAAATAAATAAAATCCAAAACAAAATGGCCTGCGACCAGATTCAAACCCAGGACCATTACAACAATAACCAAACACTCCAACCACTAAGCCACATGGGGCGCGTCTGCTAAAACACCAACAATCAAACATAATATATTAAATCAAGTGAATAATGGAAAAATAAACAAAAAGATGTTGTCACCAAGGATCAAACGCGGGTCACAACCAACAACACGCGCAAACCATTACCACTGGGCCAAGCAACGTTAGCTGATATAATATGAAAACAAAACAATAAAATATTAAGTCTAAATTTGAATTTCCTCCTGCGCCCCAACTGACTTCATCTTCTTCATATTACCCGCGAAATTTCCTGCAAATACACTTACGAATTTTCCTGCGAATTCTCACTTTCAAGAACCTGCGAAAATTGGATATCTCACAATATGTAAAATTTCAACAAATTGATCACATAGACATGATCCACACATCATACATAGTTCATTGATGTCTTTAGAATTTATTTATATTGGTTTAATGGAGAAACCCTAATCGGCCACCCTAAACCCTAACAATGGCAACTTCTTGGTCCTACATCGAAACTCAAATTAAACTATCCAGAAACATTCCTTGGCTCATTATAAACACAAAACAACAATCAAACACAATTTATCATGCACGAATATTAGAAAACGAAAAAATCATAAAAGTGCAAGAACATTGATTCGGTTTATACAAATGGTAATGATTTTGATGTTGTTGATGATCGAAACATGATCAGTGAGCCTCAAGGAAGCTAAAGCAACCTTTGTTTTGTCTTGAAAGTGTCTCTAGGTCAAAAATCGAATATGACTTTTGGTGTGAAAATTTGAAGTTCAAGGGTGTTCTTGGAGGCTCTCTAAATCGTCCCTAATGCAATGGTCTTCTTGTGTTTATGTAGTAGAGTGAATTAGGTCAACAATCTTGTGGATTTGTGGGCTTTATGATGTAGCTTGATCATGAAGAAATCAAATATTTGAAAATCACCTAAAATCAAAATAAATAAAAAATAAACTATAAAAATATGAATAAATAATATTTGATTCGTGCATGAGGTCATGGTAGAGATTGGGTCATAAAAATGCAAGCCCATGTGAAAAGAATTGGTTCTAAGACCCTTTTTGCTCAATAAACCCCTCAAACATTTCCCAACTTTGCAAAGGCACAAATCCCTCAATTTTAAGGCTATGAAGGTGTTCTTGGACAATTTTGAAAGCTTAGAGAGTCCTCTAACCAAAATATTTGGTATCATGTCCATATCATTTACCATTTTTAAATTATGCCCTTTGGAAGATGTTGACTTTTTGGTGACTTTTGAAATGACCTATAATGTCTTAGCTCATACCTTCCAAATGAAGCATTTTTGGGCTTGGCTTGTGAGACACAAAGTTGTAGAGAATTTAATTTCCTTCAAAATGAGCTTTAGATAGGAAATTTTTGATGAAGCATGTGAAAGTTATGGCTGGTCAAAGTTCAGTTGACTTTTCCTATGAAAACCCTAATTTAGAAACTCCTGATTCTTGATGATCTGAAACTTCCTTGATGAATCATGATCAACCCTTGATCAAATGATGAATTTTACTTCATATAATTGATGTTGGCAGAAAATATTGAAGTTTGACTTTGATTTGACCACAGTTGACCTCAGTTTGACTTTTTGACTACTTTGACTGATTTTAGCCTATCTGGTCATCTGACTGAGCAAACCTTTTGGGAAAGCCTTGAAACTTGACATAGGGATTCTTGAAGACATATAGGATGCTATGAAGCTCATTTGAAGCCCTGGAAGTCCATTTAGCATGATAAAACGCAAAACCCTAGTTTAGGGTGCATTGCTTAGGAGGAGGCTTTGTCTGAGGGAATTGTCAAACTTTCTGACTAATTGTGAACCTTGTAAACCTCTTGTGATACCTTGTGAACCTTGTGAACCTTGTGAACCTCTTGGGACACCTTGGTACACAATGCCTTAACTAGGTGAGGGCAAATTTTGGGGTGCAACAGCTGCCCCTATTCAATTTTCTGAAATCTGAGGAGTTAGATTGGCCTGTGTGCCATTCGTGACTTGGAAGGTTGAAGGGGATTGAACACAAAAACCCAAAAATTTGCACTCGCCGGTGCGTGAAGTAATACTGCTGATTGGTTGCATATGTTGGAGTGGGCTTAAAGATGCCACTCAGAGGAACTGGAGATGGGAGAGCCACCCAGGCAGGCTCAGGGCTCCTACACAGATGACCAGAAATTAGGGTTTTGGGTTTGAGGCCCTTACACTCAATTTTTTTGGCCATTCTTGATTCTATTGGTCTATATATTTTATAAGGAGCATGTGAATCAAATTTTAAGCAAAAATTCCTTGTGTAAGTCATCTGATCAAATGGTAACTTGTTGTGTAAGAAAAGTTAGAATCAGGGCATCTGAGGCCACCAACAAGGGTTCCAAAGGGTCATCATCATCAATTTGAGGTCCTATGATCTTTATTTGATCTTAGTAATTCTTGGAAGTTCACAATATTGAAGAATTTTGAGCCATTTGAAAACTTTCTATTTTTGGACATGACTTGTAATGAAAACTTTCCATTTTGGGAAAGAATTTCAACCTCCTCTTTCTTGACCAAAAAGGATTCAAATGAAATTTCTTTGAAAATGAAAGTTGTAGATTGGATCTTCCCTTTTCTAAAAAGTACTAGAACTCATCTTGATTCATCCTAGAACTCAAGATATGATGGATCAAATTTGGCAAATTTCACATAATTTTCAAGTTCATGTCAAAGGGGGAATTTTGCAAGATGGACTTCTAAGTATCCTAGTGACCTATAATTCTCTTCTACACTGCATAACATTGATGAGAAACATCTCAAGACCAAAAAATTATGCCTTGCTTCACAAGTTTCATGACTAATTTTCACAAAATTCTCAAAGTTGGCAACTTGCAAAACATGTTCAAACTTCTGCCACAAGTGTTACAACTCACTACAAATGATCCAAGGGCCATCCATGAAGTTAGCTGATGCAGAACAAGCCTTCAAAATATCTTTCTCTCTTTGAAACTCTCAATCCAGCCAACAAAATCACATTTTCTTTCACCATTCAATTCCTTATCACTCATGGAACAAAACCCACCCATCACCATGACCTGAAACAACCTTAAACACAAACACGATTTATGTCATATTAGAATTGTATCTCACGAACTAGCCTAAATAAACTTCATCCAAGCATCTCAAAAGCTTCAGGAGGTCCAAAGGAGTTGGTTTGCAGAAAGGGAAGGCCTTGAAAGCTCCAGCTTGATGAACTCCAGCTCATGTATCCCTCAAGAAAAACTTTTCCAGAACCTTAATTTCTTGTTAAAATGTGAATCTACATGTTATGTTGGTCATGTTATGTGTTTAAAACTGAAAATGAGTGAAAAATAAGCATGTTATGATATTCTGAAAGTTTGACCTAAAAAATGTTTGGTTTCGATTCAGCTTGTTCATGTAATATAAATGGTTTTTGTTTGTGAATTCGTGTTCTATGATGTTTGGGGTTTGATTCTGGGCAGGTTTTATGCATTTTAGTGGCTTGTAGGTGAAGTTGGGGTTGAGATCTCACTGGAGAAGATGACCGGAGCTTATCTTCGGTCGCCTGAGATTAATTAGGGTTAATCCTGTTTATGTTTCCAGTTTGAATCTGAGCCATTGGATTGTGATTAGGGCTTGCGCATAAACGGACTAGATTGCATCATTAATCCTTAATTTTAATTATTTAATATAATCAGGTTTATTTAATTCAGAAGAGATGTGAGCCATTAGATCACACGCACTTTGTAACTTTAAACCTAGGCCCTTAATTGTGAGTACCCTGGGTCTTGCTGACTCTCATCCTGGACCACTGATCTTGCTCTCTTTGCATCTGGACCCTCTGTTGCGCATACTGTCTATTTTCTTTTATTTATTTTCTTTTATTTTCATTTTCTTTGTTTATTTGATTTAAAATAGCAAATTAATTTCTAAAAATATGATCTTTTACATTCTTGCTTTAAATAATTTTAAAAACCCAAAAACATGTTTATTTTTATTTGTTATATTCAAAAATCATTTTTAAATCATTTAATTGTATTTTTAATTAATTAATTCATTTTTAATTAATTAAAAATACTTTTAGGTATTTAAAAATCACCAAAAAAATCAGAGAACCTCTTTTAACATTTAGAATAATTTACGAACTCATCTCACAAATTTGTTTTAGGGTTTGATCATGTTTTGACAAATTTCTTTGAATTAGGGTCTTGAAAATCTCCTTTTTCATAATCCTAATTCAAAAATTCATATCTGCCTAACCAAAATGAGTTTGTACATGGTTCTTTTTACAAACTTTCACACTTTATGTCTATTGTCTAAGATATTTTTGGTGTATTTTTAATTTACATTTTCAATTTGTTTTGAATTTTTCTTTGCAAAGTGTCTAAAACCCTAGCCTAACATAGAAAAACCATAACTTGACTTTGGTATAGCTTTTGACCTCCATCTTTGGGGAGTGATCTTATGTGTGTTTAAGGTTCATTTGGTAGAATATTCAAATTTTTATCATGTGTTATCCTTCTTTTGTGGACATGTGCATCTCATACTTTTTTAAAACCCTAATTTCCCATGTTCATTTGCATTCATCTTTGCATACCTTCATCATATGGACTTGGCATGACATCTCATGCATTTGTATGTAATCTTAGATACCTTAGGACATGTATGAACATTGGTTGATCATTGTTGAATCCATTTGGTATGTTTTGCATTCATTACTTCTTATGTGTATTCATGTGATTTAAAGCTTCTAACATGCCTTCCTTTGCATCCCATCTCTTGTATGACCATGCATAAACATTGTACATGTATTTGCATCATTTCATAACACATTTGCATTGTGTTTGCACTTCTCGTCTTGATCATTGCATTTGCATTTGCCTTATTTCCTTTTGTTTCACATCTTATGCATTCATACTAACCATTTCAGGGGCTTCAGGTAAGTTGTTTAGGATGTCGATTTTCCTCCACATCCAACCTCTTCTTATCTCTTCATTTGCATCTTTATTTGTCTTTGAAGTGAGTTTGACTCACTTATGCTCTATCTTGCTCCCTTTCTTTCTCTTAGGTTAGTTAGCTTCTTCAGGAAGTAAGTAACCTATTCTCATTTCTCTTCTCTTTTTCATCTGCTTCTTCTTCCTTGGTGGCCATCTGAAGACTTTCTGAAGATCTTTCTCTAAGCCTCACAAACCATAGAAATATCCAAGAATGATAACTTTAGGGTTGTACATAGTCTCCCCTAGTTTTTACCTTTGAATCTCCGTGAGTCTTTGCTTCTCATCTCATAATCAAGGCTAAACAGTTAAAGTTTTAAGACTCTGAATTAGGGTTATGCCTGTATCATTATCTTAGGATGGAGTGTATAACTTTAATATTTAGTGTTAAACCTTTAAGTTGTTTATACCTCCTAATCAAAACACCTAATAATCATTAAGACTTAAGCTTGTCACTTGGGCCGTATATTGGGGTTACATCTCTGCCTGTTGGTTCAGAGGGACTAACCCTAGTGTTCAATGGACAAGTCCCCCTCCGGTTTAGTCTTACAAACATAAAATCCATTTCTTAATCCCACCTTTAATTAAAATCCACTTTAATAAAGGCTTGTTATATAATGACGTTAATCCCTAACCATGGATTAAGTTGAGGAGTCTTCATCATCTTAAGTGTTCTCATCTATTATCCTTCTCTTAGGATGGTGTAATGAGTTCACTAATCCCTGATTAGAGATTAAACTCATTACTTAACATAAAACAAAATCCAAAAACACTTAATAATCACAAGTAGGTTAATGATCTCAATCCTGCATCATTAGGGTAATTAAGTTGAGATTTTCATCTCATACTTAAGTAGACTCATTATCCCTAATTAGGGGTGATATAATGAGTTTACGACCCTTGATTAAGGCTTAAGCTCATTATCCTATGCAAAACACCAAAAGCAATACAAAGCTGAAAACATAAAAACAAACAATAAACGTCTTCTCCGGGTCTCTTTGAGTCGAACTACGGTGTTCTGACTTCCTCATTGCACGAGAGGATACATAGGCATAACTTAACAGTTATCGAACAAAGGTCTCTTTGATCCCCCCTCTCCTCCTCCCAGTTCTCTTTCCTCAGCCTCAGTTTTGAGCACTCACTTTCTTCTGCACTAACACTCTGTACATCCATTCCTCCCTAGCCTTTTATACACAATTTAGCACATACATTATCCCTTTTTAAACACAATCAGGTATGCGTGGATCCCGTTGAGTACGACGGACGATCTGGGTGCTAATACCTTCCCAGGTCGTAACCTACCCCCTTACTCAGTCTCTTTGGTTCGCAACCATCTTATCCATATCTTTCTAGGTTTATGCAGCATTACCTTTCCTTCGGGATAAAAATGCCTAGCTGGCGACTCTATTCAACCTCCACCTTCAACATCGCCGACGCCAGTTCACTTTTGCACCGGGATGAAAATCCGGGGAGCGACACTCATCCGAAAACTCAAACTTAATTGGTTGGTAATCATCGATTGGTTGCTGGGCCAGATACTCTGAAAATACACTCCATTTGATGGCTTTTTGCGAAGTGTATTGGATATCATATTATGTTAGAATAATCATCCATCTGGCTACTCTTCCTGTTAGAGCCGGCTTCTCAAAGATATACTTTACAGGGTCCATCTTGGAAATTAGGAAAGTGGTATGAGTCAGCATTGTCGCTCCCCTGAAAAGACACCTAGGTTAGATTGGGTACAGATGCGAACGGTCGGTGAAAGGAGAAATGAAAGTGAAGATGAATAGATTCGCCAGCTAGGCATTTTTATCCCGAAGGAAAGGTAATGCTGCATAAACCTAAGAAAAGATGGATAAGACGGTTGCGAAACGGAGAAAATGAGAAAGGGGGTTGGTTACAACCTGGGAAGGTATTAGCACCCAGATTGTCCATCGTACTCGACGGGATCCACACTTAAAAGATTTTGTTCAAATGGGTAGGTGTATATGCTATCTGTGTGCAAAAGCTGGAAAAGAATACACAAGTGTCAGTGCAAAAGGTGAAGTGAAATGCTCAAGAATGAGGCTTAAAAGAGAATGCTGAAAGAGAGGGAAGACAAAGAGACTTTTGTTCGATAACTGTAAAGTTATGCCTACGTATCCTCTCGTGCAATGAGGAAGTCAGAACACCGTAGTTCGACTCAAAGAGACTGAAAGATAAATTGACTGTGAACTGCTTACTTGTCTATGCTCAAGTGTATGACTCGTCTAGCTCGAGTGCTAACTGTCTTGCATTAGACGAAAGAAGCAAGTTCTCGCTTGTGAATGAGTGTGATGAGAAAAGAATCCCGGAGGAGACGATTATTGTTTGTTTTTGTGTTTTCAGTTTTGTTATTGTTTTTGGTGTTTGTCATAAGTTAATGAGCTTAAGCCTAAATCAAGGGCTTGTAAACTCATTATATCCTCCCTGATTAGGGATTATGAGAATACTTAAGTATGAGATAAGCACCTCAACTTAACTACCATGATGATGTAGGATTAAGATCATTAACCTACTTGTGATTATTTAGGTATTTTTTTTTGGGTTTTGTTTAGTGTTAAGTAATGAGTTTAAGCCATAATCAAGGATTAGTGAACTCATTACACCATCCTAATAGAAGGATAATTGATGAGAACACTTAAGCTGAGGAAGATACCTCAACTTAATCCATGGTTAAGGATTAAATTCATGACAAAACAAGCCTTTATTAAATGGATTTTAATTAAAGGGTAAGATTAAGAAGTGAATTTTATGGTTTGTAAGACAACATGAGGGGGACTTGTCCATTAAACACTAGGGTTAATCCTTCTTAACCATAAAGGAAGAATTAGAACCCTAATATAAGGCCCAAGTTACAAGTTAATGTCTTAATGATTATTAGATGGATTGATTAAGAGGTTTAAACAGATTAAGGGTTTAACACTTAGGATTAAAGTTATACACTCCATCCTAAGATAAGGATGCAGGCATAACCCTAATTCCAAAGTCCTAAAACATTAAAGATTTAGTCTCTAGTGATGGGATGAGAAGAGAGACACAAAGAAGACTCAAAGGAAAAAAGTCTAAGGGAAACTAATAATTCCTAGAAAGTTATCATGCTTGGAAATCCTAGGGTTTGTGAGGCTTAAAAGGAGAAGTCTTCAAGTAATCCACCAAGGAGAAGCAGGATGAAAAGAGGAGGAAGCAGAAGAATAAGTTACTTACTTTCTAAGAAGGTAAGTAACTTGAAGAAAGAAAGGGAATAGGAACACAAGTGAGCAAGCCCACTCAAAGACAAACAAAAATGCAGCAAGGATGCAATATGAAAGTACGAGAAGAGGTGGGAGGTGAAGGCAAATCCACCTCCCACACAAACTTACCATTAACCTGAAAAGTTAGCACAAGATGCATAAGGAAAAAGGATGAAATGAAATGATGCATATGCAAGGGTAAAGACCAAGACCAGAAGCATACACATGATGTAAATGATTCTATGATAGAATGCAAAGGCATACAAGATGCATATGTATGATCATACTAGAGAGTGAATGAAAATGAAGCATGTAAGAAGCATGTAAACACATGGATGTTTATGAAATGAAATGGATGCAAAGCATAGAAAATGTATGAATAAATGATCAGGAAATGTTCAAGCAATGTCTTAAGATGTCTAAGATGGCATACAAATGCTTAGAATGGCATGGTAAGTTCATATGTTCATGCAATGCAATGTAAGATGCAAGTGAATATGCAAAATTAGGGTTACATGGAAAGATGAGATGCAAATGGCAAAGGCAGAAGAAAATGAAATTATAAAAAATTGCAAAATGAGCTCAAACAAACCCTAATCCCATATGATATCACACCCCAAAGGAGAAGGTCTAACTCTTAACCTATTGAAAGTTATGATTTTTCTAAATTTACTAGGGTTTTTGGGTGTTTCAAAAGGAAAAATGCAAATCAAATTGAAAATTCAAGATAAATTCATGCCAAACATATCCTAGATACTACATGATATGTTTAAAATAATGCAAAAATAACCAACTTCAAACCCTTCATGGTTAGGCAGAAAAGATTTTTCAAAGGTTAGGGTTTAAAATGTGATTTTATGAACCCTAAATTCAAAGAAAATTGTCAAGTTATGATCAAAAGCAAAAAGAAATTTGTATGAAGGGTTTGAAAATGTTTCTAAATGTGTTAAGATGCAACATGATTTTTTTGGTGATTTTTAGAAACTTAAATTCTATTTTAATTAATTAATTACCATTAATTAATTAAAATAAACATTTAAATGTTTTAAAAATACTTTTTATATGCAAAAAATAAAATAAAAATCATTTTCTGATTAAGAAAAATATTTGGAAAAATATTTTTGGGATTTTTCTAGGTATTTTAAATAAAATGAGAAAAAGAAATGAATTAAAAAGAAAATAAAAAGAATAAAAGAGGAAGTATGCGCATCCAGTGGTCCAAGTTTAAACAAAATCTGGAGGGAGTTGACTGCGCGCCAGATCCAAGGGTGGAGATTCAAACTGACCTTAATTATGTTTTTAAATTAATTAATCAGAATTAACCCTAAGTGAATTGATCCTAGCCACTCATTCCTAATTTAAAACAGAACTAAGGGCTTAGAACGCATCTGGCAATTAAAACCCTAATTAAGCCCTAATCACTTTCAGGTGGCCGGAGAAGACCTCCGGTCATCTTCTCCGGCAGCCCCTTCATGCTATGTCCCTCAAAACGCAACCCCAAGCTCTCAAACTCTTCAGAATCAAACATCTAACAACCCTAAACATGAATCCAGCCCAAAAACTCATTTATTTTACATCAAGAACACAAATCAAATCAAAACGGAAAATTTCACAAGACTTTCAGAAGCACGATACATCCTTATTTCTCAATCATTTTCAAAAGTAAACATATCATGATGATCAGAGGAGTTCATAGATTCATTTAGAAACTTAAAAACGCATTTCTGGAAAAAATGTTCTTGAAGTTACCTGAGTTGAAGCTTTCGAAACTGGAGCTTTCTGACCACTTCTTTGATGCTTTTCCACTCCAATGAACCCCTTGATGCTTCTGGCAAGCTTGAGACAAGTTTATATGGACTGTTTTTGAGGTTTCAGTTCAGAGGGGGGTGAAATCGTGTTTTTGTTTTAGGGGGTTTCAGGCTTGTGTAAGGGGTGGGAAATGATCTGGAGGATGTATGGAGATGATTGGTGAAGGAATTTTTAAGTTTGGCTGAGTGGTTTGAGAATTTCGAAGAGTTGAAGTTTCTTGAGGATTTTTGCAATCTGAGTGTGTGGGATGATTTCAGCTCCAAGATGTTATGAAATGTGATCCTTAGGGCATATATGTGAAACTGTGATAGGTCAGAAGAGTTGTTGTGGGCTATGCTGATTGGTATGGCTTCCTTTGCAAAAAGTCAAGGCTGGTTGTACTTGAGGTATGGGCACATGGTAGGTCTGGATTTGGGCATGGCTGGGCTCAGCAGAGATCAAGGAAAGCTTGTGGATCAGATTTGGCATGCTGGCATAAGTGTATGGAAAAAAGATCTATACCATTTTGCAATTTTGGAAAGTCTTGGCCCCTTTGGAATTTCTTGAAGTTTAGGTCATGGAAATGCATAATTCTTGGGCCAATTCTGATCAAAATGAGTCATGTGATGTTGTTATGATATTTAGAAGTAAATTAGAGGTCACCTAGAAGCTTGGCAAGTGAATTTGCTCAAATCCCTCTTTGGCATGAATGTGAAAATTATGTGATTTTTGCCAACTTTGAAGGATCATAACTTGAGTTCCATAATGAATTAGAACATGTTCTTATACTTTTTGAAAAGGGAAAGACCTAATCTACAACTTTCATGACCAAGAATTTTTCATTTGAAGTATTTTTGGATGAGAAAGAGGAGGTTGAAAAACTTTCCCAAAATGGAAAGTTTCCATTACAAGTCATTTCCATTTTTGACAACTTTTGGTTTAGCTCAAATTTCTTCAATTTTGTGAACTTCCAAGCACTCCAATGATCAAATAAAGATCATAGAACTTCAATTTGATGAGAATACTCCTTTGGTTCCATTATTGTGGGCCTCAGATGCCCTGATTTTGCTCTGACTTGCTCAAGAAGTTACCTAGTGAATATATGATTTCCACAATGAATTTCTTCATCAAACTTGGTACATATGATTCTTGTAACATCTTAAGAAAATTAGAAACAAAAATGGCCCAAAAATTTGGAGTTGAGGCCTCTAAAACCAAAACCCTAATTTTGGTCATTTGTGTAGTGAAAACCCTAGCTTTGCTTCCATGCCTTGCCAGTTCTTGTGATCTCTTGACTTCCATGAACTTTGAGGAGCATAATATGATGATAGAACACACATGGACCCTCTTGGAACACTTGGAGGCCATTGGAGTGGCTCAGATGGGATCTTGGATTGCTCAGATCACAAACCCTAGATGCAGATGAACTTGAACTATGCAGATGAAACAAATATGCAATATGAGATGTAATGCTCATGCTAATGCAAACATGAAAGATCACAAGACATGGTGTGAAATTAGTGAGGTCAAATTTGGGGTGTTTACAGCTTCCCCTATTCAAACATGAGTTAGCTGTGCAGGGTGTAAGCGCCTGGCTTATCAGTCAAACAAGATAACTTGTGGTTGAATACCAAAGATAGTCCGAAATTTGCACTCATTGGGGAGAAGAAGAAAAGGGATATAAATTGTAAAAGGTAGTATGGTATGATTATCAAAATGAAAGCGATGGAGGACGACCATTGAGCAGAGGACGACTGCTAGGGATAAACTGGTAAGTAAAGCAATGACGGGGACGACCGACAAGTTGGGGAAATAAAGAGACCACGACGGGGACGACCATCGGGTAAAGAAACACGATTCTCTAGTGATTAAAATAAAGGCAATGATGGGGACGACCATCAGGTTCGCAAAGTAAAGTAAACAACGATGGGGACGGCCATCGGTTTAAAGAATAAATGAAATAATGATGAGGGACGGTCATCAAAGGTGAAGGACGATCATCTAGCAGGGGACGGCTGCTCTTTTTCACGACATAGGACGAATGTCAGATAGAAAAGGTCGACGATGGGGATGACCATCGGATAAGCATGATGAAGGACGATCATCAAGAGGTGAAGGACGACCACCTAGCAGGGTACGGCTGCTCTCGGGGTTTATCACGACATAGGACGAATGTCGGATAACAAGATCAACGAGGGGGACGACCATCAGATAAAAACGATGAAGGACGATCATCAAGAGGTGAAGGACGATCACCTATCAGGGGACGGCAGCTAAAATATCACGACATAGGACGAATGTCGGATAGAAAAAGGTTCCAATAATGGAGACTCCGCTGGAGGAAAGGATGAGGGATAGTCATCCAAAGGTGAAGGACGATCACCTGGCAGGAGACGACTACCGGAAGTATCACAACATAGGACAAATGTCGGATAGGAGGAAGTTGTTCTGCTGGGGAATGGTAAACACGAACGAGTGTTTACGCTTTCCAGAATAAAAGGTATAAATGTTTTGACGTTGTGTATAGATTAAAGATGCGGACGAGCGTCCTTAAGACCATGATACAAACGAGTATCGGTAGAAACAAACACTGACGCGTGTTTAGAGATGATGATACAGATGAGTACCATCTGGTTAACAAAGAACATGGACGAGTGTCGAATCTGTTTGAAGAGTGATATATAAAAAGGATATGGACGAGTATCAAAGACTTCCGTATAAGTATGAGTGAGTATTGATTTGTTAATGAAGTATGAGCAAGACACGGACGAGTGTTCAACTTGCTGGGGAATGTATGACACGGACGAGCGTCAAAAGAGACTGTGTATAAGTTATGAACAAATATTTGTATGTGAGAGTGCAAAAAGGTGTCCTGGCGACCTGTGGGAATAGGATGACACGGACGGGTGCCGAAAAGAGTGTATTATAAACAAGCGTTTGGTTTGCAACAAGTGTTTTGGCAATCATGCTGGGGAAGAATGACACGGACGAGTGTCAAAAGAGTTTGTATAGGTATCTGTATGCAAAGGGGGTGCTTTGGCTTTATATCTGTGGGGAATAATACGACACGGGCGAGTGTCGAAAAAGGTATATATGAACAGGCATTTGTGTTGGAGAGTGCAAAGGGGACGCTTTGGCTTTTATTTGCAAGGGATGTGGGTTTTTATATGAAATACTGATGGTAATTGCAGGTGACTGGCTCGAACCTAGCTTGTGATCATGCAAATGTTTGATTTTTGTCGTAATGCTCCGTATTAGACGGAATGCTACGCTTATTTCGGTGATTTCTGATCCGAATGCTATGATTATGCAAAGAGAAACCGATCCGGGATTCGGATCCCACTGAAGATCTCTGGCTGATTTGCTTGGAAGAATATCTCGGATGGGGAAGAGATCATTGGTAGATCTGTTAGTAGTTATAGCTCTTCTTGGGGGAATAGATCGTTGATAGATCTACTCTGCAAGGAGAACTCAGCTGGTGAGAAGAAAGCTTTCATTACTTTGTTGTGCAAGAGTTTCAGTCATTGCTCTTCTGGGGAGAGGATGGAAACTCTGTGGGGAAGTTAGCTGGGGATGCTCCTGTTGAATAGACCTGTGCTAGGGATAAGGAGGCTTTGACAACACCGTTGGGGAAAAGCATTCCAGATATTTCTTGGTGAGGAGGTATGCTAGGGAAGTGAAGCTTGGCATGCCCCATGCTGCGTATTGAATACCTGCAACCTATTAAGACAAAGAAACGTACAAGTATCCTGAGGTATCCCTTATCAGATTCCATCATAGGAATTAGATATTCCTGAAAGTAAATATATTTCCTACAAGCATTTAAAAAAATGGCTCATTTGTTTTATGCAAATATTATATCATGGATATTGGACATTTTCCAAACGAAACAAAAATGTATAAGAAGAAGTGTGACTGAAAATCTTATTTTATTAATCTGGGTGCCCTGAATTGGCAAATACAGTCAAAGAAACAAATCCCCTAGAATGAGGAGATTGCTAAAAATTGAGAAAATAAAAGTTTTGGCAATGATGACAACGCTCTAGTGAGCTTCCTTTGCTATGACCTGTATGACCTTGACTTTCTTCTTATCTTGCTTTATGAAGAAGGCTGATCCTGACTGATACTTTATCCTTTCGAAGCTTGCCGAATTATGAGTGATACAGATGAATTCAGAGTGCAGTTGTTCGCTTATTCCATGATTTTTCGTGGATCGCCCTTTCGGGTTTTCAATCCACCGGGATACCCATTGTTGCCTGAGTTGTCCAATGCGGCTTTTCAACTCAGCGGGTGTACATATTTTTTTCAATTTTCCCTTATTTTTACCCGAGTCTTTTATTCTGTTTTTGACTCGCCGGGATGCCCTATTTTTGCCTGGACTTTCATTCTGTTTTTGTGTCCAGCGGGTCATTTTATGCGAAGTATTTTTTAACTACATCTGAATTCACAGGGGATAAGAAATCTTCACCATCCATAGTAGTGAGCATCAGTGCTCCACCAGAGAAAACATTATTTACTATGAATGGACCATCGTAGTTTGGAGTCCATCTTTTGCACAATCTTCTTGATATTTTTGTTAGCTGCCTCAACAGCGCCATTCATCTTTGGCCTGTAAGGAGAAGAGTTGTGATGTTGAATTTTGAAGTCCCGGCATAGCTCTTCCATCATTTTGTTGTTCAAATTGGAACCATTATCAGTAATGATTCGCTCGGGAACTCCATATCGACAGATGATGTCTCTTTTCAGGAATATGGCTACCACTTGTCTGGTGACATTTGCATACGAAATTGCTTCAACCCACTTGGTGAAATAATCAATGGCTACCAGGATGAATCTGTGGCCATTTGAAGCAGTCGGTTTGATCTTTTCAATCATGTCAATGCCTCACATGGCAAAGAGCCAAGGTGAAGACATCACGTTCAAAGGATTTGGAGGCACATGCACCTTATCTGCGTAGATCTGGCATTTATGGCACTTTCTGGCATAGGCACAACAGTCTGCATCCATTGTGATGCAGTAGTAACCTGACCTTAATAATTTCTTAGCCATTGCGTGTCCTCCAGAATGGGTACCGAAAGATCCTTCATGCACCTCGTGCATCAGCAAGTCTGCTTCTTTCTTGTCAACACATCTGAGCAGAACCATGTCAAAGTTTCGCTAATATAATGAACCATCAGCATTAAGGAAGAAACTACCGGCCATCCTTCTTAATGTCTTCTTATCATTGGATGATGCCCCAGGTGGGTATGTTTGATCCTCTAAGAAGCTTTTGATGTCATGGAACCACGGCTTATCATCTTTAGCAATGTCCACAGAGAAAATGTATGCTGGTCGGTCCAGTCTGGATATCGAAATCTGAGGCACATAATTGGCAATTTGAACCTTGATCATGGAGGAAATGGTAGCTAAAGCATCTGCGAATTTATTTTCGTCTCGAGGGATATACTCAAGTTTGACTATTGTGAAGAAAGTCAATAATCTCCTCGTATAGTCGCGGTATGGAATCAGATGCTCTTGGTGAGTGTGCCATTTGCCGTTGGTTTGATTGATTACCAAAGCCGAATCTCCGAATACATTCAATGTCTTGATCCTGAGGTCAATGGCTTCTTCAAGACCCATGATACATGCTTCGTATTCCGCTTCATTGTTGGTGCAGGCAAAGGTGAGTTTTGCCGAGAAAGGCATGTGAACTCCTTTAGGTGTAATGAGCACTGCACCAACTCCACGACCATTCATATTGACAGCCCCATCAAACATCATTGTCCACTCTTCTTCTGGGTCAGGCCCTTCAGTGTGAACAGGCTCTTCATGATCTTTTTCTTTTAGGAACATGATATCTTCATCAGGTAAATCAAATCTCATTGGCTGGTAATTATCAATGGGTTGCTCAGCTAGATAATCAGACAGTACACTGCCCTTGATGGCCTTTTAAGATGTGTACTGAATGTCATACTCTATCAGAATCATTTTCCATCTTACAACCCTTCCGGTAAGTGCTGGCTTCTCGAATATGTACTTGACTGGATCCATCTTTGAGATCAACAAAGTAGTGTGGGTCAACATATACTGCCTTAGTCGGTGAGCAGCCCACGCTAAAGCATATCAAGTTTTCTCGAGCAGTGAATAACGTTGTTCACAGTCGGTAAACTTTTTGCTTAGGTAGTATATTGCATAATTGTTTTGACCAAACTCGTCATGTTGGCCCAACACACACCCCATTGATCCTTCTAATACTGTTAGGTACATTATTAGAGGTCTTCCTTCAATTGGAGGCATAAGAATCAGAGGTTCTTGTAGGTACTCCTTGATTTTGTCAAAATCCTTCTGACAATCTTCATTCCACCTGACCTCTTGTTCCTTTCTTAACAATTTGAACAGGGGCTCACAAGTTACAGTGAGATGAGATATGGACCTTGATATGTAGTTCAATCTACCCAAGAACCCCCGAACTTCCTTTTCAGTCCTAGGTGCAGGCATCTCCTGAATGGCTTTGACTTTGTCAGGATCAACTTCAATTCCCTTTTCACTTACGATAAATCCCAGCAGCTTACCGGAACGGACCCCGAATGTGCATTTGTTAGGGTTCAACTTCAGTTGGTACTTTCTCAGACGCTTGAACAACTTCAACAGATTTACCAGATGATCTTCTTCAGTGAGGGACTTGGCAATAATGTCATCCACGTAACATTCAATTTCTTTGTGGATCATGTCGTGGAATAACGTTACCATAGCCTGTTGATAGGTCGCACCGACATTCTTCAGTCCAAAAGGCATTACCTTGTAACTAAATATGCCCCAAGGTGTGATGAAGGTTGTTTTCTCCATGTCTTCGGGTGACATTCTGATCTGATTATACCCAGAAAATCCATACATGAAGGAAAATACCGAGAACTGAGTTGTGTTGTCGACCAATATATCAATGTGAGGTAGAGGGAAATCATCCTTCGGGCTAGCTCTATTCAGATCCTGGTAATCCACCCACATACGAACTTTGCCATCCTTCTTAGGAACTGGTACAATATTAGAAACCCACGGCGGGTAACTAATCACAGCAAGGAAACTGGCGTCCCACTGTTTTTGTACTTCTTCCTTAATCTTCATGGCCATATCTGGATGAGTACGGCGTAGCTTTTGCTTCACTGGAGGGAAATCTTCTTTCAAAGGCAGCTTGTGCATAACAATATCTGTATCTAGACCTGGCATATCTTGATAGGACCAAGCAAAGACGTCGACGTATTCTCGAAGCATATCAATGAGCTGCTCTTTTACTGAAGCCTGCAGACTGGCCCCAATCTTCACTTCTTTCAAACCCTCTTTGGTACCAAGATTAACTGTCTCAACCTCCTCCTGATGAGGAGTGATCACTTTCTCTTCTTGCCTCAACAACCTGGCTAACTCTTCGGGTAACTCATAGTCTTTTTCAACCCCTTCATCGACTTGATTAATCGGATTGTCGAAGTCATACAAGGTCATAGTAGTGTTGTTGTTGGTGCAATCTGGAGGGTAATCTCTGCAAGGGTTAAGATTTGTTTGTTTTAGTGACCAGTTTTAATCTTGTTTAGAAAAAGTGAAAATGAAGTTATTTATTTTGAAAACATTGCCATTTTATTGTTTTGTACAGAAGTGAAAAATGAAAAGACAGTGAGCGAAAAAGTGACACGTTTACAAAAGATGTCCGATATTCATTGATAATTCATTTGCACAAAATTACAATATGACCCTATTACAAAATGAGTCCTGACACCTTGGGCAAGATGCAGGACTTGATGCATGCTAAAAAAGACAGGAAATAATAATTACTCTGCAGGAGTAACCCTTATAATTTCCTGGGAAGACCAGTTAAGGACTTGGTGCCCCGGAATCCTTGGACGTATCCAGTTCTCCAGGTTGAGGTCGCTTTCCGCCTCGTCTTCCAGGTTGTTAACGGCATCCGGGGTGAGCATCCCCCCACTGATGAACTTGGGCTCTTTAGCAGCCTTTGATTGATCTTGTCGGAATGGTTTGTAACCCAAACCGAATCTGTCCTCCTTCTTCTCCATTGGCAGCAGCTTGCCCCAGCCTTGGGCATTACCATCTTCAACAACCTTTTGGGCTTGCTGATAGGAGACAATTGAAGCACCCATCCTATCCTCCTGGGATGCAGTAAATACTTCAGTCGTCGCCTCATTGACATTCAGGGCCTCGAACCCTTGGCTCATAGTTTCATGGATTTTAGCATCCATCTCAATTTATTTATATGCATCCAGATGGCTAACAAAGATGTCCTCTTCACCACAGATGGTGATAATCTGTCCTTCCCACTCATATTTAAATTTCTGGTGAAGGGTCGACGTTACTGCACCAGCGGCGTGAATCCATGGTCGACCCAACAAACAGCTGTAGGCAGGCTGTATGTCCATCACATTGAAAGTAGTCTTAAAGACCTGCGGACCGATTATCACAGGCAGCTCCACCTCTCCAAGAAAAGACCTCTTGGAGCCATCAAAAGCCCTGACCACAAGATTGCTTGGTCGGAGAGCTATTCCATCATATTCGAGCTTGATAAGAGCTTTCTTCGGCAGGACATTGAGTGAGGACCCAGTGTCTACAAGAACATGAGAGAGTACAACTCCTTTGCAATCCAGGGTGATGTGCAAAGCTTTGTTGTGGTGACGTCCTTCTGTTGTCAAATCAGCATCAGTGAAACCTATCCCATGGCTAGTATTGACAATAGACACCAATGTTTCAAGCTCATTCACTGTGATCTCTTCTAGCACGTAGGCAACATGCAGAACTTTGAGTAATACATCCCGATGGGCTTCGGAACACAACAACAGGGATAATATAGAGATCTTAGAAGGGGTCTGGTGGAGCTGATCCACATCTTTATAGTCACTTCTTTTAATTATCCTCATAAACTCATCCACGTCCTGATCAAAGGATGATTTATGAGTCTCTTTTGGTGCAGATTCTTCAGGTGCCACACTCTTTCCTTTGGCTTTGGTAGTAGCCTCTGCCTCAGTATGGGTTCTTGGAGCTTGTGACACAAAGAGGCGTCCGCTTCGGGTGAAGCCTCCGCCTCCCCCGACATTATCCACTTGGGGAGTGTGAATAGAAGAATCAAGAAGGACTTTTTCTCCGTTAAAGTAAAGGTCAGCACCATAATGCCATGGTATAACACTGCCTTTATCATATGGAATTGGCCCTGGAACCGTGATGGTGACTGGGCTCACTGCAGCAGATGTTGGAACCGTTATTGTATGTGGATCATAGAAGATAGTGACAAGACTTCTTTTGGATGTTGGTGGTGATGAATTTAAACTTGGTTGTTGCTGAAACTGTTGCCGAGGTTGTTGATAGTTGCTGGAGTTTGGGACCGTTGTAGGGTCATAATAAATAGTAACTGTAGAGATATCATTGTTGGGGGTTGTTGAAGTTGTAGAAGGATATGAAATAGAACTATTGTTTGTTGAGGTGATGGAAGAAGTGATTATTGAAGTTGTAGATGAATCGGTAGGAACAATGGTTGTTGTAGAAGAATCACTTGTTGTTGTAAAAGGAGTTGCTGGTATTGTAGAAGTTGTTGTGGTAATTTGCAGAATGCCTTCTTGGATCAAGCCATTGATTCCATTCCTCAAGCTTGTACACCCGTTCTCGGAAAGCTTGCAAGATTCACAACAGGCCTCACAACCTGGAAACACCTGGCATTTCAAAATCTGAGCTTTAACCTCTACCAGAGGTGTCTGAATTCTTGCAATATCTTCTATTAAAGTCATGGGTGAGCCTTCCTCTATAGCATTAATCCTTGGCCCACTGTGGCTTGGCATAGGATCTTTCATGACATTGGGAGGTGGTGCAAAGTTTAGGGCCTTTGAATCTACCAGATCCTGGACCTTCATATGCAGAGCCCTGCATTTTTCCATGGAGTGACCAGGTGCGTTAGAGTGAAAAGCACACCTAGCATTGACATTGTAGTTTCTCGGAAGGTTATGAGGATCAGGTGGAGCCAATGTCCTCAACTCAACAAGATTGAGCTTTAGGAGTTGTGGCATCACTGTGGCATATGGCATTGGAATATGGTCAATTACCATGTTGATCTGGGATGGCTGCTGTTGAAAAGGGCGTTGTAATTGATTGTTGTTATTGTTGTTTTATGATCTCTGTTGAGGAAACTGTGGCGGTTGAGGAAAGTATTGTGGTTGTTGAGTATACTGAGGAGGTGGAGCAGGGATAGTGACGGAAGCAACTGATTTGGGCAGATATTGGGGTCTTCCTCTTCCCATATGTACAAAATTTGTTTCACCAAATCTACGGGGCCCAACAAATGGCTTCCTTGCACTGCTTGAACTGGCACCGTTGTCAGAGATCTTTCCCTTCTTCAACAAGCTCTCAATTCTCTCCCGGCTATCACCACATCTGCAAAGCTGGTGGAAGAAAATGCAACCAATCTGTCAATATAGGTACCCTGGAGAGTATTCATGAACATGTCTGCCATCTCCCTTTCTAACATCGGGGGTTGAACAACAGCCGCTAGTTGCCTCCACCTTTGGGCATACTCTCTAAAGCTTTCACGTGAAGACTGGGACATTCCCATTAGAAGGGTCCTGTTTGGAGCCATGTCCAGATTATATTGATACTGACGGATGAAAGCTTCAGCCAAGTCTTTCCAATTTCTTACTGTGGCTCTGGTCAAGTGGGAGTACCACTCTCGGGATGCCCAGTCAAGCTATCCTCGAAGTAAAACATCCACAGCTTCTCATCCATGGTGTAGGCTTTCAATCTCCCCAGGAAAGACTGAAGATGGGCACGTGAGCAGGATGTGCCATTATATCTTTCAAAACAAAGGGGTTTGAACTTGTGAGGAATTCTCACCCCTTCCACCAATCCCATGTCCATGACATCAAAACCTAGGGAGTTTTGGGATTCAAGAGACCTTAGCTTCTCTTCAATTTCATCCAACCGACAGTCGTAAACTTCGTCTCCAGCCCCGACCACAGTAAACTGCTCTTCTTGAGGATCCTCCTACAAGACCCTTCCTCCAGTAGTGTTACCCTGGGTATTTCTTATGGCATTGATGTCTGGGTTCAGATGAGGTCCAAATTCTGGTGGATCAGTGCGAAGCTGCACGTGATCATTGTTACTGGTACCTCTTGTACCTGGATGGTGTTCCTCGGGAGTTTGTCGCTCAACCAACTCCCTCAGTCTTTCCTGGCTTTGAGCTAATCTAGTCATCACTCTCATAAATTGATTCATTTGGGCCCTCATTTTTGTCCTTTCATTGGCCATCTGGGCCCTCACTTCAGTCAAGTCTTGTTGAACTTGGTCCATTTGGAGTCCCGGAAGGTTGTTTCTTGTCAGGTACCGGTGTATTCTGTTGACAGGGAACACTCTTCTGCGAGCAATGTTTCCTGAAACCACAACAAAGTGAGAAACAACAATAAAACAAAAACCTACAAAACAAAGAAAATGTTAGTATGCAATGCAGGATGCCTATTTTGTTAGAACAAATGTGGTTCTGATCCTTTAAGTGTTTTGATGATAACAAAGTCTTTCATATTAAAAGTTCTAATTAATATACTTACTCTCGTGTAGAAGATAATATTGTTTGAGTAATCCATACAAGCTAAGGAGAACCTTTATAGAAGATACGCTCAAAGAAGAATCCAGCATTAAATGACATTTATTGGCTGCGCATATATTATTCATTATCTCTGATTTCCGCTTAGAAGATGCTGGTATCCTTTTTAAAAAAGCTTTAATTAAAGAATATGGTCTTTAATATGCAAAGACAAGTATCTCTTCTTATGGAAAGAAATTAAGGTATTAAAGTATATCCTAATTTGGTTCAAGATGTCTCCAACGGCTACTTTATCAAGAACTATATAAAGGACATCATTTGAAGAAATAAAGTGAGAACGCAACGCATTACAACGTATAACATATACTCAAGCAAATCATTTTATCTTGTTCTTATTGCTGTAACTATCACTTAGTGATACCTGCTTACCTAGAAGCATTTTAAGTTACGTCTTTATCATTCTTGTAACAATTATCTTTTTCCTTGAGTGACTAAGTTTAGTCAGAAGACTCAAGAAGACATTGACTATAGGTCTTTGTGTGTATTCTTATTGAATAGTGGATTAAGACCTCAGTAGAGGCAAAATCACCTTGGCGGGTGGACTGGATGTAGTTTGAGTTCAAACGAACCAGGATAAAGTAAAACGTGTCTTTAGAAGTTAATTTTAATTATACAGAAAACCCAATTCCAACCCCCCTTCCTTGTGTTTTGCCACCTTCAATTGGCATCAGAGCGCTAGGTTCTGAGTATTACACTTTACCGTGTCAGTAAAAGATCCAGAAGATAAACACATGGCAGAAACTGGAATTAACAATGACTATCAGAATGACAAGATCAATGCTAAACCACCAATGTTCAATGGCGACAATTTCGACTACTGGAAGGATGTTCTAGAGAGTTTCTTTCTAGCTCTAGATGGAGATCTCTGGGACATGGTGACAGATGGATATATTCATCCTGTTGGAGAAGATGGTCAGAAGATCGAAAGGAAAAATATGACAGTTCAACAGAAGAAGGAATTCAGAAATCATCACAAAGCTAGGACCATACTTCTAAGTGCCATCTCGTACACAGAATATGAGAAGATCACAAACAGGGATTCAGCCAAACACATGTTTGATTCTCTAAGGATGACACATGAAGGCAACTCTCAAGTCAAGGAGACCAAAGCTCTAGCTCTCATCCAGAAGTATGAAGCCTTCAAGATGGAAGAAGATGAAACCATTGAAAAAATGTTTTCAAGGTTTCAAATTCTGGTCGCTGGACTAAAAGTTCTGGACAAAGGCTACTCAACAGCAGATCACGTGAAGAAAATCATCAGAAGTTTACCTAAAGCCTGGAGACCCATGGTCACTGCTTTAAAGTTATCAAAAAATCTGAATGAAATTTCCTTAGAAGAACTGATCAGCTCCTTGAGAAGTCATGAGATTGAATTAGAAGAAGATGAGCCCCAGAAGAAAGGTAAGTCTGTAGCTCTTAAATCTAACAAACATGTTTCTAAAGCTTTACAGGCAGAAGAAGAAGAAAGCTCTGGATGCTCATCAGAAGAAGATGAATTATCTCTCTTGTCAAGAAGAGTTCAACAACTCTGGAAGCATCGTCAGAAGAAGTTCAGAAATACCAGAAGATCAAAGAATTATTCTGAATCAACATCCAGTCACAAGAAACCCAGAAGCAAAGAAGTTGTGTGCTACGAATGCAAAGAACCAGGACACTACAAAAGTGAATGTCCAAAACTTCAGAAAGACAAACCTAGAAACAGATTCAGCAGAGAAAAGAAAAAGAGTCTCATGGCAACATGGGATGATTCTGAATCATCTGAAGCAGAGTCAGATTCTGAAGATGAACAAGCTAATATTGCATTAATGGCAAATATACCAGAAGATGATCACTCATCAGAATCAGAGTTAGAATCAGACTCAGAAGAGGTATTTTCTAAATTATCTAGATCTGAGTTAGAAGCTAGTCTTTCAGAAATTCTTGAAAAATATCAGAAGCTTCAATTCAAATACAAAGACGTCAAACAAAATCTTGTATCTGAATTAGAAGATATTAGAAAACTGAAAACAGAAAACTCTGAGCTGAAAGAAAATCTCTTTGAATGTAAAAACTCTTTTGAAAAGCTCAAAGCTCAGAAGAAATCTGAATTAGAAGATCTAATCAATTCTGATAATATCATAAAACAATATGATTATAGTTTTCAACAATTTCTTACTAAAAGTTTAGATAGAAGTAAGATTGCTTCTATGATCTATGGTGTTAGCAGAAATGAAAGAAGAGGCATTGGCTATGTGAAAAATAATGAAACTCTGAAATTAAAAAATATTGATGACATTGTCATAAATACCAATACTCCTCTAAGTTCTCATTTCACCTACGGTCATAATCATGATCTTATATACACTAGTGAGTCATCCTGCTCTACAAGTTCTGATTTAAAACCCAAAATAAATCAGAAGTTTGTAAAATCTAACAAACAAGGACCCAGAAGAATATGGGTACCCAAGGATAAAATTGTGTATGTTGCAGATGTCTTTAACAGCAAAACTGAAACACCAATCATGGTACCTGGACTCTGGATGCTCACGTCACATGACGGGAAGAAAGCATATGTTCCAAAGTCTTGAATTAAAAGATGGAGGCCATGTAGGTTTTGGAGGCAATCAAAAAGGAAGAATTATTGGCTCCGGAACTATTGGTAACGGAAATCTTCCTTCTATATCTAATGTTCTGCTTGTAGAAGGATTAATGCATAATTTATTATCCATAAGTCAATTAAGTGATAATGGCTATGACATAATCTTTAATCAAAAGTTTTGTAAAGCTGTTAGTCAGAAAGATGGAACAATCCTCTTTAGTGGAAAGAGAAAGAACAACATTTATAAAATAAAGCTTTCTGAATTAAAAATTCAAAATGTAAAATGTCTAATGTCTGTGGAAACTGAGCAATGGGTCTGGCACAGAAGATTGGGACATGTTAATATGAGAAGAATATCTCAACTTAACAAACTCAATCTAGTCAGAGGACTTCCAAATTTGAAGTTCAACTCAGAAGCTCTATGTGAAGCATGTCAGAAAGGCAAATTTTCAAAAACTGGATTCAAAGCTAAAAATATTGTATCTTCCTCTAGACCATTAGAACTTCTGCACATTGACTTATTTGGACCAGTGAAAACTGCTTCTGTCAATGGCAAGAAGTATGGATTGGTGATCGTAGATGACTTCAGCAGATGGACATGGGTAAAGTTTCTTAGACACAAGGATGAGTCAATTGCTGTATTTTCTAACTTCTGTAAACAAGTTCAAAATGAAAAAGAATCAAAGATCATAAAAGTCAGAAGTGATCATGGTGGAGAATTTGAAAATAAACAATTAGAATCATTTTTTAATGAAAATGGCATCTCTCATGATTTTTCTTGTCCTAGAACTCCACAACAAAATGGGGTTGTAGAACGTAAAAATAGAACTTTACAAGAGATGGCCAGAACCATGATCAATGAGACCAATATGGCTAAACATTTTTGGGCAGAAGCAGTAAATACAGCATGTTACATTCAGAATAGAATCTCTATAAGACCTATTCTTGAAAAGACTCCTTATGAATTGTGGAAGAACAGAAAGCCCAACATTTCTTACTTTCATCCTTTTGGATGTATTTGTTTTATGCTAAACACTCTTGATACTCTGAATAAATTTGATTCTAAGGCACAAAAGTGTTATATGTTAGGATACTCTGAACGTTCTAAGGGATACAGAGTATACAATACAGAAACACGTATTGTGATAGAATCAATTCATGTCAGATTTGATGATAAGCTTGGTTCTGAAAAACCAAAGCAAAAAGAATTTACTGCAGATATAGAAGTAGAAATCTCTACAAACAGAACTTCTAAAGATCAATCTTCTAAAGTTCAAAACAATACAACTGCTCCATCAACACCTGAAGAACCCATCCAGAAGAAGCTCTCCAGAAGCAATATTAATCATCCAGAGGATAAAATCTTGGGAAAGAAAGATGAACCAATCAGAACAAGATCCTCATTCAAAAACTCTGAAGAGACACTACTAGGACTTGTCTCTCTGATTGAACCATCTTCTGTAGAAGAAGCTCTATCAGAAAATGATTGGATTCTGGCTATGCAAGAAGAACTTAATCAATTCACCAGAAATGATGTGTGGGATCTAGTTCCTAGACCCAGAGGATTCAACATCATTGGCACCAAATGGGTATTCAGAAACAAACTCAATGAGAAAGGAGAAGTTGTCAGAAACAAAGCAAGACTGGTTGCACAAGGGTATAGCCAACAAGAAGGAATTGACTATACAGAAACCTATGCACCAGTCGCCAGGTTAGAATCAATAAGACTTCTAATATCATTTGCTGTAAATCATAATATCATTCTGTATCAAATGGATGTCAAAAGTGCATTTTTAAATGGTTATATTGATGAAGAAGTATATGTACACCAACCCCCTGGTTTTGAAAATACAAAATTTCCAGAACATGTTTACAAACTCAAAAAATCATTATATGGTTTAAAACAAGCTCCCAGAGCTTGGTATGAAAGATTAAGTAATTTTCTACTGGAAAATAAATTCATCAGAGGGAAAGTGGACACAACTCTTTTCAGTAAAAACATTAAAAATGATCTTCTGATATGCCAAATTTATGTAGATGATATAATTTTTGGTTCTACTAAAAGTGCCTTGGGAAAGGAATTTGCTAAATCTATGCAGGCAGAATTTGAAATGAGCATGATGGGAGAATTAAAGTTCTTTCTGGGAATTCAAATAAATCAAACATCAGAAGGAACATATATCCATCAAAGCAAATATGTAAAAGAACTTCTGAAGAAATTTGATTTATCAGAAAGTTCAATATCCAAAACTCCTATGCATCCTACGTGTATCTTGGAGAAAGAAGAGGTAAGTAAGAAAGTAGATCAGAAGCTCTACAGAGGTATGATTGGATCACTTCTCTATCTTACTGCTTCTAGACCAGATATTCTATATAGTGTATGTTTATGTGCTAGATTCCAATCAGATCCTAGAGAAACTCACTTAACAGCAGTTAAGAGAATCTTTAGATATCTGAAAGGTACTACTAATCTTGGTCTGTATTACAGAAGATCAGAAAAGTATAAACTTGTAGGATATTGTGACGCTGACTTTGCTGGAGATAGAACAGAAAGAAAAAGTACTTCTGGAAGTTGTCAATTTCTAGGAGACAACCTAATCGCTTGGTCTAGCAAAAGACAACCAACCATAGCATTATCAACTGCAGAAGCTGAATACATTGCAGCAGCTGGATGCAGTACTCAGATGCTCTGGATGAAAAATCAGCTAGAAGATTTCAATATCTATGAGAGTAACATTCCAATCCTCTGTGACAATACTTCTGCTATTTGTCTCTCTAAAAATCCTATTTTACATTCTAGAGCTAAACACATAGAAGTTAAACATCACTTCATTAGGGACTATACTCAGAAGGGAATTTTAATGTTAAAATTTATAGACACAAATCACCAATGGGCTGATATTTTTACTAAACCCCTTTCTGAAGATAGATTTAATTTCATTCTAACTAACCTTAGCATGAAGTTATGTCCAGAATGAAAATGCTTTAATCATATGTCTTATCTCTAGAAGTTCTACTATTTATATTCTATCTGATTGTCTCAGAAGATTCTATGCTCTATCGTTTACTCTTAGAACTTCTGTTCAAAAGATTAATTTGTAGATCTTCATATCAAACACTTGTCAACAAAGCTCTAAGGACTTCCATCAGAATCACAACACGTGTTCAAATTCTGAAGAGTGACAGAACGTGCCTTAGCAACTGTTCGCTCAGAAGGATAACTGTTGAGATTCTGGAATCTGATACGGCTAGGTCTGACACCAAAAAGGCAAGAAAATCTCTTGGGTAACTGTTCCAGAATCATTTACGCTTTACCCCATGTCAGCGCATTTAATGTTGTTAATGATTATGTTTTCAAACTTAATTGTTTCCCACTAATTTCTCAATTAATAAATTGCTTTAATTTTTTTATAAATATCAGTGTATTCCTCTTTTTCAAATTTTACCCGCATCTTACTCTCTCTAAAGTTTTTTTTTCTCTCAGTCTCTTGTGCTTCCTCATTTTTCTCTAAAAACCCTAAACCCTAAAAGTTCATCTTAGTCACTAAATGGCTTCATCATCTTCACGCAAAGATTTCTCTGATGATTACTACGTTGAACCATCAAAGACTCTTTCCACTACTCCTGAGAAACTGGAAGTACTATGTGAGTTGTTCGTTGATTTCGCAAGCTTGAAGGATAATGGTTTTGACCTCCTCCCTCAGGTTGAAGCTCAAGGCTGGGAAAAATACTTTGACAGGCTAATGGGACCAGTTTTCCCTAAACTGGTTAAAGAATTTTGGATGTACGCATACCAAAATGATGCACAAGTTACCTCCTATGTGCTTGGTAAACAGATTATCATCTCTGAAGATCACATTGCCAAACTCTTTGAAACTGATGGCAATGGTATCAAATGTAGTGATATGGATAGAGTATCTGATGCTGTCGTGATTGCTAAAGAAATTTTCACCGCTGGAAAACCATCAAACAAGATCAAAGACCTAAAGACTCCTCTGCGTATTTGGGCAAAAATAATTCTTGGGACAATCTGTCACAGGAAACCTACAAATTCTCCAGACTACATCAATCTGGATCAACAATTCCTCCTTTACTTCATTTCCAAGCAAAAGAAAATCAATCTTGCACACACACTCTTTCAAAATCTTCGCATCGCTGTGAAAGAAACAAGGGACGGTGAGAAGACCAAAAGGGACTGGATACCTTTTGGACGATTAATTTCTGATATTCTGTGTCAGAACAAGCTAGTGGACTTCCTAGCAGAAATAAACCAATCTGAACTTTTGGAAACAGACGTTGGAAAACCCTTGAATGCCAAAAATCTGAAGAAAATGAGATTCATCACATCCATTCAGCAAGAACCCATTCTTCACTCTAGAGAAGTTATTAGCACCAGAAGGATACCTCTGGAAGGCTTTCCTCTCTTTTCTTCTGATACACCAGCAGATGTTGTTCTCAACTATATGGATATCTGCAAGCGTCAAGGTACGGTACCTGACTTCAACCCAAAAGAACTCCATCAACAAATTCCAGATGTTGCCTCTCTCAGATTAAAGAAAAGGAAGACTGCTGAAGACCCCTCTCAGAAGATGCAAAAATCATCTAAGACAACAGGTAAGTCTTCTGCTTCTAATCCTGATTCCATTACTGTTGTAGAAGCTGTAACTGTAGAAGTGTCTGAACAACCTTCTAACACTTTACACTCTAGCCAACCATCTTCTGATACCAACTCTGAACAAATGCATGATTCTGAACCAACCCAAAATATTAGTCCCATTCAAACTGAAGTTCTCACAACTTCTGCTGTTGCATCCATCCTATCCTCTTTAAATCCACCAGAAACAGAAACAGAAAATCATCAACCCCAAACTATTGCTGATTTTGACATACCAATTGATGACACTCCACCATCTGATATTGACTGCTCCCTTACAAATGAACCACAATCTGCCTTGAAAGCTGTACTTGACCTTGATCTTGAACACTACCAAGACTCAGATGCTGCCTCAATTTCCCATAACATTTCAACATCCCAAAATTCACCTTCTATCATAAACATTCCTGATTCACCCGAAGAAACTCTGACTGAAAATGACAATCCCCTTAGAACCACAATTGACTTTGAAGCACTTCAAAAACTGTCCTCTATGTCCAACAAAAGAGCTATTCCTGTTCCAAAACCCAAACCATCCAAATCCGACATTTCTACTTTACTACTGGCTTTTGAAACAGTTCTGAAATTAAAATTAGAAGATCTGAAGACTGCTTGTGCAGAGCTTACTGATCCTGCTGCATCTGATTTTCTATGGGCTGACCTCAGAAAATGGTTTACTGCTGAGTCCAAAAGACTCAAGGACATCTGCTATGATGTTGCTCATCAGAACTTCTGTGAGTACCTTCAAGCAGTAGTCTCAAATGTTGCACAAACTAAACCACTTCTGCTGGACAGCAAGCCCTGGAAAGAACCAGAACCTCTGGATAAGCTCTCAGCACTTCAGATGATTTTAGTATCCTCTGTTGAAGAAACTGCTAATAGTCCTGAAAATCAAGCTGCTCCACAAACTGAAGAACCTCTGGAAACAAATTTTGTGTTACAATCTCTGCAAGAATTGAAGAAAGAAAATCAACTAGTGAAGGAACGTCTAGACAAGCAAGAAGAAACAACTGCTGAAATGAAGACTCTACTCACCAAGCAAGTGGAATCTTCATCAGACATTAAATCTTTGCTGGAGACTTTAGTCACTAAGATGAACACCTGATTTTCTTCTCTCATGCTTTATTTTTTACTATTTTAATTTCTGGTTCTGCATAACTATTTGAACTTCTACTGGTTGTTTGCGTTTGCTTCTAAGTACTTTAACTCTACTGGTTTTGGTTTATAATTTTTTTCTCTCTTGTTCTTTCTCCTTTTATCTTTTTGATTATGACAAAAAGGGGGAGAAACGAAAATGATTCTGATCCATAGCAGTTTACCATAATCTGCCTTTTACATATTCTGATAAAAGTATTTGAGTTGATATCTTAAAAAGAAACAGGTCAAGTAATCAACTCAGGGGGAGCTAAGGATCATAGAACATCTGAAAGAAATTTTTCTTCAAATCAAAGGGAGTACATTTAAACTCATTAAACTCTCTTCTTGTTAAATTAAAATGTTTTGTCATCATCAAAAAGGGGGAGATTGTTAGAACAAATGTGGTTCTGATCCTTTAAGTGTTTTGATGATAACAAAGTCTTTCATATTAAAAGTTCTAATTAATATACTTACTCTCGTGTAGAAGATAATATTGTTTGAGTAATCCATACAAGCTAAGGAGAACCTTTATAGAAGATACGCTCAAAGAAGAATCCAGCATTAAATGACATTTATTGGCTGCGCATATATTATTCATTATCTCTGATTTCCGCTTAGAAGATGCTGGTATCCTTTTTAAAAAAGCTTTAATTAAAGAATATGGTCTTTAATATGCAAAGACAAGTATCTCTTCTTATGGAAAGAAATTAAGGTATTAAAGTATATCCTAATTTGGTTCAAGATGTCTCCAACGGCTACTTTATCAAGAACTATATAAAGGACATCATTTGAAGAAATAAAGTGAGAACGCAACGCATTACAACGTATAACATATACTCAAGCAAATCATTTTATCTTGTTCTTATTGCTGTAACTATCACTTAGTGATACCTGCTTACCTAGAAGCATTTTAAGTTACGTCTTTATCATTCTTGTAATAATTATCTTTTTCCTTGAGTGACTAAGTTTAGTCAGAAGACTCAAGAAGACATTGACTATAGGTCTTTGTGTGTATTCTTATTGAATAGTGGATTAAGACCTCAGTAGAGGCAAAATCACCTTGGCGGGTGGACTGGATGTAGTTTGAGTTCAAACGAACCAGGATAAAGTAAAACGTGTCTTTAGAAGTTAATTTTAATTATACAGAAAACCCAATTCCAACCCCCCTTCCTTGTGTTTTGCCACCTTCATATTTGTCTTCCAAGGGTATCCGGTTTGGTTCTTTGGTTTTGACCTTTCCAGACCTCGAGGAAATGCTGATGATGTTGCAGAGAGAGATAAAGCCCACAAAAATAATACAAACCATATATATTACAAAGAGTGAAGATACATAGTTTGATTACAATAACATTCCCAGGGCGGGTCAAAATACATCAACAAAAGGAAAATACAATCAAAATGAAGTACAAACAAAAAGAGTCAAACATCCAATCCAAAGTCATCTTCTCTGACTTCCTTCAGGAGGGCCTCAGTCACTGGACCAACCGGGTGCTCTGTGATAGTCCTGATGAGGAGGTTCCTTGTGGCGATGGCACTGGTCAACTTCTTGTGCTTATCCTGATCCTTTGACCTCTTTAACCCCGCCCAAAGTTTTAACTCAGAGATCTCCTTTTGTGCTGCTATCAAAGCAGCCTGATTCTTCTTCTCACTAGCCTCCAGTTGCTCTATCTTAGCTTGGATCATTTGATCTTCTTGTGCACGATATTCAGTGATCCTGATCCACCTAACCTGACTCTCTTCTAAGTAATGCTCTACCCTAGCCTTCTGAGTCTTTGCTTCCTTTCAAGCATTCTTTAGTACTAACTCCCTTGCTCTAGCCTTCCTGATGTAGTCATCCGTCTTCTCAATCTTGGTCAAGTGCTCAACCCGGAGCTTCTCTAACCTCTCATTATCCAGACGGCTGTCATTCCTCTCCTAGAGGGTTTTCTTCAAAGCTTCAGAGAGTTGAGTATTCCTTTATTTCAATTTTTCAAACTCCTCTAAGCTGATAGTAGCTGTAGGTTGCACTGCTGATGGTCCAGGTGTATCCTCTACAGTGAATGGCATCTGGGTGATCTGTGCCCTGGTATGAGACCAGTCAAGATACTGTGCTGAGGGTATGTTGTTGCACTTACCAAGAATAGCTGTCCCCTTAGTCTGAATGTTGTCCCAGGCCCAGGCTGCCTGTCTGACAATGGCAGAGTTGTGCTGGATGTCACAATAGAGAGTTCCAGTCAAGTCTTTCCCTCTTGGGGGATGAACCAAAGCATACCCTAACTGCCTCTTGAAAAGAAAGGGGATGTAGTTGATGCAACCTTTTACTCCAATCAAAGGCACATTAGGATATTGCCCACAGCTAGTAATGATGTCTTTGCCCTTGGTGCTCTGAGTGCACCATCTGATGTCCTCTAATGTAAGGGAAATCAATCTCTTAGCCCAATTTCTTGGCTGATGAGGGTTCAGGAAAGTGTCCGACTTCGGAAAGTGTCTTAACAACCAATAGTAATAGAGGGGAGCACAACATCTGACCAATCTTCCTCTTTGCTTCTCATTCCTCTGGTGTACTGAATAGTAGAAGTCTCCAAGCAGGGTAGGAACTGGGTTCCTTAGTAAGAACAGGTGAATAGCATTCTTGCTTACAAACTTTGGCTCGTCTGTAAACAAGATAACTCCATATATGTTGAGGGCTAGGAGTGCACAAACAGCATCCCACTTCCCTGCTACAGCATGCAGGGTGGCCTGAGAGATCAAGAAGTCCAAGTGAAGGCTTGGGATTCCAGCCTTGGTGGTCATGCTCTGATCAATAAGGGTAGGCTCCAAGTGCAATGCCTTAGCTATATCTTCATTCTTGGGAGAAACCATCTCAGGGTTGAAAGGAATCCCTCTCCTGATAGGAACACCTAACAACATGGAGAACTCTTCTAGCAAAGGTCCCAACTGAAAATCAGGGAATGTGAAGCATCTGAGAGGAGGATCATAAAACTGCAAGCAAGTGTGAATCATGCTCCTCTGGGATGCATCCAGGTCCATGATCATGTCCAATATGCCTCCATAATGTTCCCTGAATAAAGGGACATGATCAGGAGTGATGAGAGACTGGATCTGTCTGATGCCTGTCAGAGTAGGCTCAAAGAAGTGGTATGTGATGTTGCTCTTCCTGGAAGTGTCCATGCTGATAATGGATGCTGGTGGAGAAAACTGAGGAGAAACTACTGATGAAGGTCACTGAAGAAGGTGCTGAAGAAGTGTCCCTGATGAAGACAGCTGATGGAGAGAACTGGGAAGAGTCTCTGGTGAAAATGCTGGTGAAGGGTCTCTAATGAAGACAAACTAATGAAGGCTGGAAAAGGAACTCTGATGAAGATGCTGGTGCAGATAACTGAAGAAATCTGAGCAGCAGGACAGGTCAAAACCAAACCAAAGACAAGAAGGTGGATACCCTGTAAAACAAATAAGCAAATGTTATGATGCAAAATGATGTATGCAGAATGATATGCAAAGTGTTTGTGATCAAGTGTTGGATCTATTATCTACCTTGATAGGGTCCATGTGTGTTCATAAGTCCGGATGAAGGCTTAGAAAACCAGTAACCAGGTGGGGGACTCAAATAAAGAGTCACAAATCCGGGGTTTCACAAGAACTGTCCAAAGTGATGCATTCTTAAAACAACATTAGTAACAGGATATGATGAGGCCAAGGGTTCCTGCAAACCTGTAAACATCCTAACCCCCTCACATGTATTGTTCTAGAACAAGGATCCTCAGACTTGGATCTGTTATGATAAGTGTAAACACTTCTACCCCGGAGGTACAGTGTTTACAATAACCATAAAAGATCCTCCTCTAATTCACCTCAGATGCTGAAGGTCATAAAAGGTCATCTAGAATTAGCAGGCTTCCCAGATATCCCTAGCACTACAGGAAATCCGTAACACAGAGTTCTCAAGAAGAAACCCATGTCTGAACCGTGTTTCATATTCCTGCACCAGATCGAAATGGAATGGGAAAGAATATGAAGCCACTCTAGCTTATGTGTCACTCAGGTCCCTGGTATGGAACCTTAATTACTCAATAATCCCCCCACCAAAGAAACAGCAGATCCAACACCAATGATAATGATAGTATGAAAATGCATAAAAACTGTAAATGAAAGCAATAAATAAAGTTGTACAGAAAGCAATAAATAAAGAAATAAATAAGCACAAGTAGCACATAGCATCCCCGTAAACACAAATCAAACCAGCGCTAAGAGGAACCCACAAAAAGAACCAGAAGCCCTGGTTGCAATATAGGTTCCCCAGCAGAGTCGCAAGCTGTCGCTCCCTCGAAAAGACACCTAGGTCAGATAGGGTACAAACGCGAACGGTCGGAGAAAGGAGAAATGAAAGTGAAGATGAATAGAGTCGCCAACTAGGAATTTTTATCCCGAAGGAAAGGTAATGCTGCATAAACCTAAGAAAAGATGGATAAGACGGTTGCGAATCAGAGAAACTGAGTAAGGGGGTTGGTTACAACCTGGGAAGGTATTAGCACCCAGATTGTCCGTCGTACTCGAGAAAGGGGGTTGGTTACAAGTTAATGTATTAATGATTATTAGATGGATTGATTAAGAGGTTTAAACAGATTAAGGGTTTAACACTTAGGATTAAAGTTATACACTCCATCCTAAGATAAGGATGCAGGCATAACCCTAATTCCAAAGTCCTAAAACCTTAAAGGTTTGGTCTCTAATGATGGGATGACAAGAGAGACACAAAGAAGACTCAAAGGATAAAAGTCTAAGGGAAACTAATAAGTCCTAGAAAGTTATCATGCTTGGAAATCCTAGGGTTTGTGAGGCTTAAAAGGAGAAGTCTTCAAGGAAGCCACCAAGGAGAAGCAGGATGAAAAGAGGAGGAAGCAAAAGAATAAGTTACTTACTTCCTACGAAGATAAGTAACTTGAAGAAAGAAACGGAATAGGAACACAAGTGAGCAAGCCCACTCAAAGACAAACAAAAATGCAGCAAGGATGCAATATGAAAGTATGAGAAGAGGTGGGAGGTGAAGGCAAATCCACCTCCCACACAAACTTACCATTAACCTGAAAAGTTAGCACAAGATGCATAAGGAAAAAGGATGAAATGAAATGATGCATATGCAAGGGTAAAGACCAAGACCAGAAGCATACACATGATGTAAATGATGCTATTATAGGATGCAAAGGCATACAAGATGCGTATGTATGATCATACAAGAGAGTGAATGCAAATGAAGCATGTAAGAAGCATGTAAACACATGGATGTTTATGAAATGAAATGGATGCAAAGCATAGAAAATGTATGAATAAATGATCAAGAAATGTTCAAGAAATGTCTTAAGATGGCATACAAATGCTTAGAATGGCATGGTAAGTTCATATGTTCATGCAATGCAATGTAAGATGCAAGTGAAGATGCAAAATTAGGGTTACATGGAAGGATGAGATGCAAATGGCAAAGGCAGAAGCAAATGACATTATAAAATATTGCAAAATGAGCTCAAACAAACCCTAATCCCATATGATATCACACCCCAAAGGAGAAGGTCTACCTCTTAACCTATTGAATGTTATGATTTTTCTAAGTTTACTAGGGTTTTTGGGTGTTTCAAAAGGAAAAATGCAAATCAAATTGAAAATGCAAGATAAATTCATGCCAAAAATATCCTAGATACTAGATGATATGTGTAAAATAATGCAAAAAGAACCAACTTCAAACCCTTCATGGTTAGGCAGAAAAGATTTTTCAAAGGTTAGGGTTTAAAATGTGATTTTATGAATCCTAAATTCAAAGAAAATTCTCAAGTTATGATCAAAACCAAAAAGAAATTTGTATGAAGGGTTTGAAAATGTTTTTAAATGTGTTAAGATGCAACATGATTTGTTTGGTGATTTTTAGAAACTTAAATGCTATTTTAATTAATTAATTTCCATTAATTAATTAAAATAAACATTAAACTATTTTAAAAATACTTTTTATATGTAAAAAATAAAATAAAAATCATTTTCTAATTAAGAAAAATATTTGGAACAAAATTGAAAAAGGAAAATATTTTTGGGATTTTTATGGTATTTTAAATAAAATGAGAAAAAGAAATGAATTAAAAATAAAATAAAATGAATAAAAGAGGAAGTATGCGCATCCAGTGGTCCAGGTTTAAACAAAATTTGGAGGGAGTCGACTGCGCGCCAGACCAAGGGTGGAGATTCAAACTGGCCTTAATTATGTTTTTAAATTAATTAATCAGAATTAACCCTAAGTGAATTGATCCTAGCCACTCATTCCTAATTTAAAACAGATCCAAGGGCCTAGAACGCATCTGGCAATTAAAACCCTAATTAAGCCCTAATCACTTTCAGGTGGCCGGAGAAGACCTCCGGTCATCTTCTCCGGCAACCCCTTCATGCTATCTCCCTCAAAACGCAACCCCAAGCTCTCAAACTCTCCAGAATCAAACATCTAACAACCCTAAACATGAATCCAGCCCCAAAACTCATTTATTTTACATCAAGAACACAAATCAAAGCAAAACGGAAAATTTCACAAAACTTTGAAAAGCACGATACATCCTTATTTCTCAATCATTTTCAAAAGTAAACATATCATGATGATCAGGGGAGTTCATAGATTCATTTAGAAACTTAAAAACACATTTCTGGAAAAAATGTTCTTGAAGTTAACTGAGTTGAAGCTTTCGAAACTGGAGCTTTCTGGACACTTCTTTGATGTTTTTCCACTCCAATGAACCCTTTGATGCTTCTGGCAAGCTTAAGACAAGTTTATATGGACTGTTTTTGAGGTTTCAGTTCAGAGGGGGGTGAAATCGTGTTTTTGTTTTAGGGGGTTTCAGACTTGTGTAAGGGGCGGGAAATGATCTGGAGGATGTATGGAGATGATTGGTGAAGGAATTTTTAAGTTTGGCTGAGTGGTTTGAGAATTTCGAAGAGGTGAAGTTTCTTGAGGATTTTTGCAATCTGAGTGTGTGGGATGATTTCAGCTCTAAGATGTTATGAAATGTGATCCTTAGGGCATGTATGTGAAGCTGTGATAGGTCAGAAGAGTTGTTGTGGGCTATGCTGATTTGTATGGCTTCCTTTGCAAAAAGTCAAGGTTGGTTGTACTTGAGGTATGGGCACATGGCAGGTCTGGATTTGGGCATGGCTGGGCTCAGCAAAGATCAAGGAAAGCTTGTGGATCAGATTTGGCATGCTGGCATAAGTGTATGGAAAGATCTATACCATTTTGCAATTTTGGAAAGTCTTGGCCCCTTTTGGAATTTCTTGAAGTTTAGGTCATGGAAATGCATAATTCTTGGGCCAATTCTGATCAAAATGAGTCATGTGATGTTGTTATGGTGTTTATAAGTCAATTATAGGTCACTTAGAAGCTTGGCAAGTGAATTTGCAAAAATCCCTATTTGGCATGAATGTGAAAATTATGTGATTTTTGCCAACTTTGAAGGATCATAACTTGAGTTCCATAATGAATTAGAACATGTTCTTGTACTTTTTGAAAAGGGAAATACCTAATCTACAACTTTCATGACCAAGAATTTTTCATTTGAAGCATTTTTGGATGAGAAAGAGGTGGTTAAAAAACTTTCCCAAAATGGAAAGTTTCCATTACAAGTCATTTCCATTTTTGGCAACTTTTGGTTTAGCTCAAATTTCTTCAATTTTGTGAACTTCCAAGAACTCCAATGATCAAATAAAGATCATAGAACTTCAATTTGATGAAAATACTCCTTTGGTTCCATTGTTGGGGGCCTTAGATGCCCTGATTTTGCTCTGACTTGCTCAAGAAGTTACCTAGTGAACAAATGACTTCCACAATGAATTTCTTCATCAAACTTGGTACATATGATCCTTGTAACATCTTAAGAACATTAGAAACAAGAATGGCCCAAAAATTTGGAGTTGAGGCCTCTGAAACCAAAACCCTAATTTTGGTCATTTGTGTAGTGAAAACCCTAGCTTTGCTTCCATGCCTTTCTAGTTCTTGTGATCTCTTGACTTCCATGAACTTTGAGGAGCATAATATGATGATAGAACACACATGGACCCTCTTGGAACACTTGGAGGCCTTTGGAGTGGCTCAGATGGGATCTTGGATTGCTCAGATCACAAACCCTAGATGCAGATGAACTTGAACTATGCAGATGAAACAAATATGCAATATGAGATGTAATGCTCATGCTAATGCAAACATGAAAGATCACAAGCCATGGTGTGAAATTAATGAGGGCAAATTTGGGGTGTTTACAAGCATGTACTGTCTTAGTCGGAGAGCAGCCCATGCCAAAGCGCAACAAGTTTTCTCGAGTAGCGAGTAACGTGTCTCACAATCGGTAAACTTTTTGCTAAGGTAATAAATGGTGTGCTCTTTTCGACCAGACTCGTCTTGCTAACCTAGAACACATCCCATTGATCCTTCGAGTACGGTGATGTACATGATTAGGGGTCTCCCTGGAACTGGAGGCATGAGAATCAGAGGTTCTTGTAAGTACTCCTTGATTCGGTCGAAGGCCTGTTGGCAGTCATCATTCCATTTGATAGCCTGATTCTTCCTCAGAAGCTTGAAAATAGGTTCACACATGGCTGTTAGGTGAGAGATGAACTGTGCAATGTAGTTCAACCTCCCAAAAAAGCCCCATACTTCTTTTTTAGTTCTTGGTCCAGGCATCTCTTGGATGGCTTTTACTTTTGCAGGGTTGACCTCAATTCCCCGTTCACTGACGATGAAGCCTAGCAGCTTACCGAAACGTACCCGAAGGTGCATTTGTTCGAGTTTAACCTTAGTCTGAATTTCCGAAGCCTGTCAAATACTTTGGCTATGTTGACTAGATGCTCTTCTTCTGTCTGTGACTTCGCGATCATGTCATCAATGTAGACCTCAATCTCGTGATGAATCATATCATGGAATAGTGTCACCATTGCACATTGGTAAGTTGCACCGACATTTTTCAAACCAAATGGCATAACTTTATAATAGAAGGTGCCCCAGGGTGTAATGAACATAGTCTTCTCCTTGTCCTCTGGCGCCATTTTGATCTGATTATAGCCCGAGAAACCATCCATGAAGGAGAATACGGAAAATTGAGCAGTGTTGTCAACTAGCACATCAATGTAAGGCAAAGGGAAATCATCTTTAGGGTTGGCCCGATTCAAATCCCTATAGTCCACGCACATTCTGACCTTACCATCCTTTTTAGGGACAGGTACAATATTTGCGACCCATGGGGGATAACTTGTTACGGCCAAGAATCCAGCGTCAAACTGTTTCTGCACCTCCTCTTTAATTTTGACGGCCATGTCTCACACCCCAAATTTTACCCCTAACCTTTTATATCATATTTTCCATCTCATGATCAGCATACCATGTGCATACCAAGTATTCTGAAGTTTTGCAAGAATGGCAAGAGGGATCTGTCGGTTTTGTAACAAAATTGGAGATCTGATCGTCTGGGCCGAGAAATTAGGTTTTTTCCCCCAAAAGCATGGTTTTGAAACAGTCTCACAAGCAGGATTAGGTTTTAGTTTAGATCAGGAATTTGTTTAAAACCTCAGTTAATCTTTGGTCTTATTTGGTGCGGAGTTTCAGCAAGCATTTTTGAAATTTGGTTTGGTCTATCTTATGTGAAATAAGTTTTTGGTTGTTATTCGGAAAGGAAGGAAATGATAAATCCTTCGTTCTAACTTAGAAAAGGACCTCAAATTTTCGGTACTTTATTAAAAGAACGGATTCTAACTTCAAAATTTTGTTTCAAGTTTTAGTTGAGCCATATTCCATTTCCTATTCAAGTCTCAATTCACGTTCCTATTTCTTCTTTTTTTAAATTAAATTCACTTCGAATTCTCACATCTAATTCCGAGTTTTGTGTCCATATTACAAATATGTTTTAATTTTTCAAAGTTTCAATCCTAATCCCATGATTCCAAATTCATTTTTTTCAAGTTTCGAATTCAGAATTCATTCCAAGTAGTCATTTCTTTCTTCTTTTTTTTTAAAAAGTTTAAATTCCAAACTTTCTAGTCCTATTTCAATCCCTAAATGTTCGGTTCCAAAGATTCTTTCCAAATTCAAGGTTTCAATTTCAAATGTCAATTCATTTCCAAACTCAATTTCGAGTTGTAATATCTAGTCCATTCTTAACTATTGAATTCATGATCAAAGTTTAACTCATTTTTGAGTTTTTTATTTTTTTAATTTCCAAGACTAAAACTCATGGTAATTATACTCAAATTCACACCAAATAATTTTCAGTTTCTCTTCCTAGGTTAGTGATCCAATTCTAATTCCAGATTCAGCCTCAAATGGTAATCCCAAAATACCCAAAATTCATACTATATGTCAAAAATTCATTCTGAATTCATTCGAGAAAGGGAAGAGGTTTTCGATTCATTTCAAACTTTATTTATATTTGCTTTTGTTCCAAATAACATTTTCGGTTGAAGGAGATTTTCGATTAAAGTCTTGTTTCCAAATTACAAAAAGGTGGATGTGATTACATAGACTAGAGTGTTAATAATAATAATCACTTTAGAATTTACAAAGAATAATTCAGTGATAATTTTGTTACTCATTCATTTTTGAATCCCTTTGCTTCTTTGAGAGATCAATTCCTGTTACGACATCTGTTTCACTCAACATTATTATCGTGCATCAGTGCCTTTATCCATCTCCTTTTTTCATGCTTTAATGTCAAATATACCAGCTTCAAATTAAACACCAAGTCCCTGCAGATAATGAACATATCAGTCACATGCTTATATTAAATTGTTACATTAATCTTGGCATCAAATGTTTGGTCACGGTAAACATAAATAGCAGCACATAAAAATAATGGACCTCAACTTTCATAACCAGATAAATGCAAGAAAAATGCAGACCTGTTACAAAAGCAGGGTCAGGAAGGCTTTTGCGCTTTTGTTTTTGTTTGTTCCCTTGAAGGATATTTGGAGTGGCAGACCAAACCCTAGTGTATCTTCTCTCTTAGCACTAACCCAACCGAACCGGGTCATACCCAACCCGGTCGGTTCCCCCTACAACTCACATCCTGGGCTTTATTTTTTGGCCCAGTGTTTTTTTATTAAACCCCCCAAATCTCACATACACCTGGCCCGTTTTATCTATTTTATTTTCCTTTTTTATAAATTTTGTTTATTTAATTATTAGGTTATTAACATGTTTTTCTATATTTATATTAACGGATTATATCAAATTTTTGTTACTTAATTTGATGGATAAATTTGTTTGTTTTATTTTATTTTATTAATTTGATGGATAATTTGTTTGTTTTATTTTATTTTATTAAACAATCCTATCTAATTTAGTTAATTAATTATACACCCTTTGTCCGATTTCGCTATGTGGTGAATATTGGTATATGTTTGATAATCGTTGTGCATGTTTAAATATTCAATCACGCGATGTTGATGTATGAATTATATGAATTTGAATGATGTCCTTGATTTTCGACCGTAAGTATGTCGAGTAAAAAATAAGCATAATCACTTTAAGAATAATTGTAAAAAAATATATAACTAAGTCTTTTTCCAATGCCAAATAAAAACATTCGTACGTATACACTTCACACACACGTAAGTCAGTCACCTATGTGACCGCCGTCTGCACGATTTCACGCGTCTTAATTAATTAACAAGGAACTGAACTTCAGAATCTAGCATTATGCGGGTTCTTTAATGAACCACTCTTGAAGCTAGCCTTCGAGGTGTGTTTCATTTACTCCTTAGTTACTAAAAATATTAAACCCTAAATCATTTTAAAAACAAATATTCAAACAAAATATGATGCTTAATACACATAATTAATTAACGTAAGAACTAAACTCAGGAATCTAGCATTCCTCGGGTTTTGAATGGAATTACTCTTGAGGCTAGCCTTCGAGTTGTAACTCATTTTCTCTTTCGTTTTCAAAACATCTAAATCTCAAATTAAAATCGTGGAAGAAGTAAACTCGGGAATCTAGCATTCCTCGGGTTTTTGAATTGAATTACTCTTGAGGCTAGCCCTCGAGTTGTACTCCGTTCGCTCTTTCGCATTAAAAGAATACAGCTTAAAACTTACCAACCAATACAAATCATTTTATAATTAATCAACGAAGAACTGAACTCTGGAGTCCTGCACTCCACGGGTCCTTGAATGCGATCACTCCTGGGCTAGCCCCACACGTTGTGGTCCATTCTCCCTTTCGTTTAAAACACCTTAACGAAGGTCAAAAATATTTCTCTAAACGAACATTGTTTAAATCTTTCTATCTCGCAAACAAGCTGGAGCTTCAGCCTCCGCGCGAGTATAAGCCAACGATTAGCAGTTAGAATGCGTTTTAAACAATCTTTCAATAAAAATCACAAACCGTTGTTGCACAAACTACGAAGCTTTGATTTTCCCATTGCACAAGAGAATACTTAGGCACAAGGATTTTAATCCTTCGCGACCACAATAATAAAAAACTTTAATCTTTTCTCCCATAATAATAATAATAATAATATCTATTAGAACAAACATATTAACCAACATTTAGAAGGCAAAAACATTAATCAACATTTAATCGCGTAGTTAGCTAAGAGGTTCCCGTTGAGTAACACGGATGTGAGGGGTGCTAATACCTTCCCCTTGCATAACCGACTCCCGAACATAGAATTTGGTTTCGTTGACCATTTCTTATCCTTCCTTTAGGTTGTATCTATATCTCCCTTTTCTTTAATTAGAATAATTAGAATTAGGTGGCGACTCTATTGTTTATTTTCGCGTCCCATCGCGAGGATCGTATTTATTTGAGGTACGATAGCTTGGCGACTCTGCTGAGGAATCGCTCCATGTTAGAGAGGGTCGAGCCTAACTTAGCTTTGTGTGTTTATTTTTTTATCTTATCTTTTTGTCTTCTCTATGTTTATTATTTATGTTTGTTTATTTGTTCTTTTACCGCTTTCTCTTATTTGCTCATTATATTACTTGTCTGTGGGATCTTGGGGTTACATTGCAAGTAAAATTGAGTTATGGAAAAAGAAGAGGGAAAACCTAGTTTAGAATCTATAGTTATTAGTGTTAGTCTCCAAGAACTCGCTTCTTGAGGGCCTAGCATGAAAGCTCCCCCAGATAGTTAGACTTTTCGTAGATCTTGTCACAATGCAACTAGCCTGTTGCGTGAACTGATTCATGAAAGGGCTGTGATTCTGGGATCCACTGTTAAGAGTGAGTTTCAATATTGGTAGTTGTGTAGTGTTAGTCTCCAAGGGCTCGCCCCTTAAGGGCCTAACACGAAAACTCCACTCAAGGTAGACCTAATCGTTATTATCGTCAAAATGTAGCTAGCCTGTGGCGGGGTGTTAATACGATAAACGTCTGTGTCCTTGAGTTTCCTTAAACCATCACCATAGATACCACCCTGTGAGTGGGATTTATGGGTAGAGAAATGTAGAACCAATCTCTTACAGCCCACCTATTAAGAAGGTTCCGGATTTACTTGTGACACCTTGCATCCCTGCATCTTTGCATCCTAGCATCATATACATCATTTTAACGAGATCTTCAAGGAACAAAGATATTTCTATTGCAAATATCCTAATTTTACCATGAGTGGTTTTCAATTTATTACTTTTTCAAAAATAAAAAAAATTTCCATCCTGGTGTTTGCAATAACTTCTTATGTTCCTTGAAACATTTGCATTTTCTTTTACTCATTGAGTGCATCTCTGCATTTGCATTTTGTCAAAAACTTATTCCTGTCACTTCCTTTCCAGACTGTCACACTGAGGATCTCACGCAAATACTCCACTCGAGCTTAGGCCATGAAGAAGATGGCTGACAGAGATCCAGAGATGAACAAGGTTAATGAGGATCTTACCGATCTTCACGAAAATGTGGGCTAGATTATGGAAATGCTGCAAGTCATTCGAGAAAATATGGATACCCAACAGACTGTGGTTTCTGAGATTGTCACCGCAACGACTGAGCCTACGCCATCAGTCACTACTCCTGTAACCTGGCCTTCTTTTGGGCTTCCTCACGGGTTTGTACCTCCTCCCAATGATTTGCTTCTCACGAGTTTATTCCTCCATCCCAAGGATTTGTTTCTCAAGGTTTTATTCCTCCTTCCCAAGGATTTGCTTTTAAACTAATTTTTCCTCCTTCCCAAGGATTTGTTTCTCAAGGTTTTGTGCCTTCCACTCAAGGATTTACCACTCAGCAAACTATTCCTTTGACTATTGAAGAAAACCATGTGGTTACTAATTTTACACCAGATATTATGCACACCCATGTCCAACCGTACTTTAACGATCCTCAGGTATACGATGTGCCAGACATGTCTGAAAACGGTAATGAGAAACATGAGAAGATGCAAGAGAATTTTGACACTCTTGAAAAGAGGTTGAGGGCGATTGAAGGTGACCAGATCTTTGGCGCTGCTACCAGAGAGATGTGCCTTGTGTCTGGACTAGTGATACCTCCCAAGTTCAAGACACCCACCTTTGATATGTATGAAGGCGCAACATGTCCTAAAAGCCATCTTTTAATGTACTATCAAAGAATGGCAGCGCAAGTTGACAATGACAAACTGATGATCCATTGCTTCCAGGATAGTCTGGAAGGAATTTCCTCCAAGTGGTATCTGACTCCAGATCAGTCAAAAATCTGTTGTTTCCAAGACTTGACAGACTCTTTCATCCAACAATACAAGTATAATATGGACCTTGCTCCCGATAGGAGGCAGCTGCTGAGTATGTCCCAGAAAGATTCCGTATCTTTTAAAGAATACGCTCAAAGGTGGAGAGGGACCGCTTCTCAAATAGATCCCCCGTTAACTGAGAAAGAATTAGCTGACTGGTTTGTTGACACTGTACGACCAGAATTCTTTGAGAGAATGGTGGGAAGCATAACGGCTAGTTTCTTTGATCTTGTGGTTGTGGGAATCAAGGTTGAACTTGGTCTGAAGAATGGTAAGATGGATGGTGCATCCAGTAACTCCAGCAACAGTAGTGGGAACAATGCTAATTAGTTTACCAGCAATTTCCAGAAAAAGAAAGAAGGCGAAACAAATGTAGTGATGAAGGGTCAAAGGAGAAATCAGCTTTGGCAGAGGCCTCCACCTATGGCTCAACAGCAGTATGCCTATCCACCACAGTACGTTCAACATCCCTATGTAGAGGCAGTTCAACCATCATATAACCAACATGTTCCAATGTATGTGCCAACTCAAGCAGTACCGATTTTTCAACAAGCGGCTCCGATGGTCCCAGCCTATGAACCAATGCTCAACACTCTAGGCTATCAACAAGCACCCAATGCTTCAGCCTATCAGCAGAGGACTCCAGCTCCTCATCCGAATTCCAACTTTCAGAATAGAAGACCAGAAGGAAGGCCTCCCAATCCTCGGATCCCTATGACCTATACAGAATTATATCCCTCACTACTGAAGATAGGTTTGGTTACTCCAAGGCCTTTAGGTCCTCTACCAGATCCACTCCCACCAAGTTACAATCCAAGCGCCCACTGTTTATTCCATGAAGGTGCTCCAGGTTACTCCAATTCAGAAATGCTGGTCCAAATGTCAAAGATAATCCTCTACCCAAACATGGGTCCATAAATGCCATTGTTGATGAATCTGACGAAGATTTGATTTTCGATGCCACCAAGATCAAAACCCCGCTTAGAGACTTCCATGCGAAGTTAGTAGAGGCGGGTATGCTGAAGAACTGTCATAAGAACTGTGAAGATTGTGCTGATAATCCAAAGGGATGTGAACTGGTCTTGAGAGATGTTCAAGATTTGATTAATCATGGTGTCTTGCAAGTGAGCGGTCGTATGAAAAAGAATGAAGTGGCAATGATTGAACCCATCTTAAACTTACCTGATTCTACCATAGCACCAGTGTTGAACATGCTTGAATCTTCAGGAATTCAACCCATCTTCAATATTCCAGAATCTGTGGTGCCAATTTTCAATTTGCTAGAACCAAGGATTGAGCAAAGGAGTAACCCTTTCCTTTATGAGAATACCAAAGCGGTTCCATGGAAGTATGATACAGGGGGAGTTCATCAGAGGATTGAACAGGACGGTCAGAAGGAAAATTTGAAGGTAGCAAGTGCTGATATAGTAGGTGCAAGTTGATTAACTCGCAGTGGTCGTGTTTATACTCAGCAGGTCAATACAGTTCCACCGGTTCCACGTAAAAAAGTCATTCCCGCTGTTGCCATCAAGGATAAAGGAACGATCTTGGAAGAGGAGGATGCAGAATTTCTTAGAATCATCAAGAAGAGAGACTATAAGGTTATTGATCAACTACATCAACCTCCTTCCAAAATATCTATCATATCACTTCTTATGCATTCGCCGTCCCATCGAGGTGCTCTTCAAAAATTGCTAGAACGGGCGCATGTTACGCATGATATAACGGTGAATCAGTTTGATGGTGTCATTGCCAATATAACCGCATGCAATAATCTCAGCTTCAGCATGGAGGACCTTCCAAAAGATGGCTTGGACCATAACTGTGCTCTTCATATATCTATGAAATTCCAGGAGGATACTTTAGCAAGAGTTCTTGTGAATACAAGATCTTCATTGAACATTTTTCCGAAAAGAACACTTGCTAAGTTATCTTATCAAGGGGGAGAGATATGGCCCAATGCACTGATTGTGAAAGCTTTTGATGGGTCGAGGAGGACTGTTATCGGAGAAGTAGACTTACCAATCTTGATTGGACCACAGGTGTTCAAAGTTACTTTTCAGGTTATGGACATTAATCCTAATTACAGTTGTTTGCTAGGAAGACCTTGGATTCATGTCGTCGGGGCAGTCACTTCTACCCTACATCAAAAGAAGAAGTCTGTGGTTGATAACAAGCTGGTAACTGTGTCTGGGGAAGAAGATATCATGGTTAGCAACCTTTCCTCCTTTAGCTACATTGAGGCTGATGAAGATGCTTTGAAAACTGCTTTCCAAGCTCTGGAGATAGCCAATGTTGTCCTTATGGAAGTAGAGGAACCAAGGGGGAAAGGTATTCCATATTTTTCATCGCTGAAGAGTACCATTTCCACTATTGAAGAAGGAAGCCATGAAGGTTGGGGTGATATCATTGAAGTCAAGAGGAAGCTAGACCTATACAGGTTGGGTTACAAACCAACTCATGTGAAGGAAGGAGTGTCAACCTCCGTTAAAGGACGTCCAAAGACCATTCAAGAGGTTTTTTCCAATGCCGACTATCAAATCAATGCAATTAATGGGGATGCCGAAGATGAAGATGTGGATCATTTGGTGTATCAGTGTGAAGCAGCTTTGGGCAATTGGGAGGCAGTTGAGATCCCCGGGATTTTTTCATTGTCAAAGTAATTTGATGTTTTTCTTTAAGTGTTTTCAAAAAGTTCCCTAGCTCTGCCCAAGGCTATGGGATCATTTTGTAGGGCCCCTTCTCATTTTCAATTTATTTAATCAATGAAGGCATTTTGTTAAATTCTTATGTTGTTTTATTTACTGTTTTTCTCTTTTCACCTTTAAAATAAAATGGAAATCTTTCAAAACCAATAAAAAGTTTTTCTTGCATCTCTCTGTTTTCACTTTTAATAAACGGAAATCATTACCATATGCAGAACAAATGAAAACCTTGTTGAATCCAATGACTCTATATTCTCTCCTAACTTTGATTCGCCCATCTACCAAGTGGAAGATGAAAGTGAGGAAGATTGTGATGTTCCCGAGGAGATGGCAAGATTCGTTGAGTATGAGTACACAGATCTTCAGCCACATAAGGAGCAGGTAGAGACCATCAACCTTGGAACCAATGAAGACAAGAAGGAAGTCAAGATTGGTACAACACTTGGGGCAGACATCAGAGAAATATTGGTCAAGCTTCTCAAAGAGTGTGTGGATGTGTTTGTATGGTCGTATCAGGATATGCCCGGTTTAGACACAGACATAGTGGTCCACAAGTTGCCTTTTCGACCAGATTGTCCTCGAGTAAAGAAAAAGCTCTGAAGAACAAGACCGGACATGGCTTTGAAGATTCGAGAAGAGGTCAAAAGACAATTTGATGCTGGATTCCTCGTAGTTGCAAAGTACCCTGAGTGGGTAGCTAACATTGTGCCAATCCGCAAAAAGGATGGCAAGGTTAGAATGTGCGTGGATTATAGGGATTTGAACAAAGTCAGTCCAAAAGAAGACTTCCCTCTTCCGCATATTGATACTTTGGTTGACAACACTGCTAAGTTTGTTGTTTTCTCCTTCATGGATGGGTTTTCAGGATACAACCAGATAAAGATGGATCCTGATGATATGGAAAAGCCTACCTTCATCACACCATGGGGCACTTATTGTTACAAGGTTATACCATTTGGTCTCAGAAATGCAGGAGCCACCTATCAGAGGGCAATGGTCACCCTTTTCCATGATATGATGCATAAATAGATAGAAGTTTACGTGGATGATATGATTGCCAAATCACAGAGTGAGGGGGATCATTTGAATCATCTCCAGAAGTTATTTGAGCGCCTTAGAAAGTTCCAAATGCGTCTGAATCCAGCTAAGTGTACCTTTGGTGTCTGATCAGGAAAGTTACTTGGCTTTATTGTTAGTAAGCAAGGAATTGAAGTAGATCCGGACAAGGTTAGAGCAATTCGAGAAATGCCAGCTCCAAAAACAGAAAAGCAAGTCAGAGGTTTCCTTGGAAGATTGAACTACATCTCCAATTTATCTCCAACATGACAACTACATGTGAGCCCTTATTCAAGTTTCTCTGAAAAGATCAAGCAATTGAGTGGAATTCTGATTGTCAACAGGCTTTCGAGAAGATTAAGGTTTATCTACAGGAACCTCCTATCTTGATCCCACCTACTCCAGGGAAGCCTCTCTTCATGTATCTAACTGTACTGGAGGGATCTATGGGTTGCGTATTAGGCCAACAGGACAAAACTGGTCGTAAGGAGTATGCCATTTATTACTTAAGTAAGAAGTTTACAGATTGTGAAAGCATATATTCACTTTTGGAGAAGACTTGTTGTGCTTTGGCATGGGCTGCCAGACGCCTCAGGCAGTACATGATTTGTCACACTACTTTCTTGATCTCAAAAATGGATCCAATAAAGTACATTTTTGAGAAGCCTGCCTTTACTGGAAGACTCGCCCGTTGGCACATGTTGTTATCTGAATATGACATCCAATATGTAACCTAGAAATCTATCAAGGGAAATGTTTTGTCTGACTACGTTGCTGATCAACCTATTGAAGATTATGAACCTTTGAAATTCGATTTCCCAGACGAGGACATCATGTTGATAAAGGACTGTGAAGTTCGAGGTCTACAAGAGGGCCCAGAGCCAGGTTCTTGTTAGAATATGATGTTTGACGGTTCCTCTAATTACATGGGACATGGTGTGGGAGTTGTTTTGATGAATCCTGGTGAGGGTTATACTCCTTTCACAGCCATATTATGTTTTGAATGTACAAACAACATCGTAGAGTATGAAGCATGTGTTTTGGGTATCGAAGCTGCAATTGATACCATAATCAATATCCTTGAAGTATACGGGGATTCAGCTTTGGTAATCTACCAAGTCAAAGGTGAATGGGAAACCCGTGACGAGAAGTTGATCCCGTACAGTGCCCACATTGTGGAATTGATCAAATACTTTGATGAAGTCACTTTCCATCACATTCCAAGGGTGGAGAATCAAATAGCAGACGCCTTGGCTATGTTGTCCTCTATGTTTCAAGTCAGATTTCTTAATGAAGCTCCATTCATTACAATCGAGCGAAGAACTACACCAGCCTACTGTCTACTGGTCAAAGAAGAAAATCATGAGAAACTGTGGTTCTATGACATTAAGAATTACTTGCAAAATCAGGTATACCATGCAGATGCAACAATTTTAGACAAGAAGACTCTGAGAAGATTGGTGTCCAAGTTTTTCCTCAGTAACAATGTACTTTACAAGAGAAATCATGATATGGTTCTGCTCAAATGTGTGGACAAGTGCGAAGTAGACTTATTGATCAGAGAAATCCATGAAGGATCATTTGGAACACATGCCAATGGACATGCCATGTCCAGGAAGATCTTGAGAGCTGGTTACTTCTGGTTTACCATGGAATCAGATTGTTTCAAGTATGCCAGGAAATGTCATAAATGCCAGATTTATGCCGACAAGGTGCATGTACCTCCGAACCTTTTGAATGTTCTGTCATCAACTTGGCCTTTCTTAATGTGGGGCATTGATATGATTGGGGAAATTGAGCCTAAAGCTTCCAATGGTCACCGGTTCATCTTGGTTGTGATCGATTACTTTACCAAGTGCGTAGAAGCAGCTTCTTACGCCAATATGACAAAACAAGTGGTTGCCGGTTTCATCAAGAACCAAATTATCTGCCGTTATGGGATCCCAAGTCGAATCATCACAGATAATGGGACCAATTTGAACAATAAGACGATGAAATAGTTGTGTGAGACATTCAAGATTGAACATCATAACTCTTCTCCATACCGTCCAAAGATGAATGGAGTTGTTGAAGCTGCGAACAAGAACATCAAGAAGATTCAACAGAAGATGGTAAAAACTTACAAAGACTGGCATGAGATGTTACCGTATGCTTTACACGGGTACAAAACATCAGTTCGTACTTCAACGGGGCAGAGGACTCAGGCCAAGATTGAGCAGTTGGAAGCCGATGAGAAGAAGCAGCATGAAGCTTTGTTGGCAGCACAAAAGGAGATATCAGAATTGAAGCTTAGAGCACGGTTAAAGAGATCAAAGGATCAGGACAGGCATAAGAAGCTGACTAATGCCATTGCTACCAAGAACCTCCTCATTAGGACCATTACAGAGCACCCAACTGGTCTGGTGACTGAGTCACTCCTGAAGGAAGTGAGGGAAGATGACTATGGACTGGATGTCTGATTCCTTTTGTTTGTAGTTCCTTTCTTTTGATGTACTTTTCCTTTTTGTTGTATTTTTGACCCACCATGGGCATGTATTGTAAACAAACTATGTGTTTTTCATCATTTGTAATATATTTAGTTTGTTTCAATGGGCTTCGTTTCTCAACATCATCAAGCATCTCCTCGAGGTCTGGAAAGGTCAAAACCAAGAACCAAACCGGATACCTTGGAAAACAAATAAGCATACTGCATTGCATACTAACATTTTTCTTTGTTTTGTAGGTTTTTGTTTATTATGTGTTTCTCACTCTGTTGTGATTTTAGGAAACATTGCTCGTCACCGAGTGTTCCCTGTCAACCGCACACGCCGGTACCCAACTCATAACAACCTTCTAGGTATTCAGATGGAGCAGGTACAGCAGGATCTGAATGAAGTAAGAAATCAGATGGTAAATGAAAGGGTCGAAATGAGAAACCAAATGTCTCAGTTTATGGCTGTGATGACTGGCTTAGCCCAGAGTCAAGAGAGGCTGAGAGAGCTGGTAGAAAGACAGACACCTAAAGAGCCCCATCTTGGAACAGGGGGAACCAACAATAATGAACGGGGGCAGCCTCGTATTGACCCACCAGAGTATGGGCCCCATTTGAATCCAGATGTTAATATCCCAAGGAATGTTCAAGGTAATGCTGCTGGGGGCAGAATCCTGCAAGAGGATCCCCAAGAAGAACAATTCACTGTTATTGGAGTTGGGGAGGAAGTATATGATAGAAGGTTGGATGAGATTGCTGAAAAACTGAGGTCTTTGGAATCTCAGAATTCCTTAGGCTTTGACGTAATGGATATGGGGCTGGTAGATGGGGTGAGGATTCCCCACAAATTCAAACCCCCTTGCTTTGAGAAATATAATGGTACCTCTTGCCCGCGTTCTCATCTGCAATCTTTCTTGGGGAGACTCAAGGCTTATACCATGGATGAGAAGTTATGGATGTTCTATTTTGAGGACAACTTGACTGGAGCTTCAAGAGAATGTTATTCGCATCTGACAAGGGCCACCATAAGATGTTGGAAAGACTTGGCCGAGGCCTTCATCCGTCAGTACCAATACAACCTAGACATGGCTCCCAATAGAACTCTTCTAATGGGCATGTCTCAGTCTTCAAGAGAGAGCTTCCGGGACTATGCTCAGAGGTGGAGACAACTTGCTGCTTCTGTCCAGCCACCCATGTCAGAAAGGGAGATGGTTAACATGTTTATGAACACCTTGCAGGGAACTTATATTGATAGACTTGCTGCTTTCTCTTCCACCAGTTTTGCCGATGTAGTTATAGCTGGTAAGAGAATTGAGAGTCTTTTGAAGATGGGCAAAATCTCTGACAATGGTGCAAGTTCCTCCAACAACCCCAGAAAACCTTTTGCAGGACCCCGAAGGGCGGGTTAAACAAATGCAATCCATGAAGGCAGGGGCAGATCCCAGTATTCTCACAGATCAATAGCAGCTATTACCATCCCGGCTCCAATTCCACAACAACCATTATATCCTCAACAACAACAGCAACATCACTATCAGCAACCATCTCATTTTCCGCAACAAAGAGCTTACAGCAATAACAACAACAACCAACAACAGTGTCCCTTTCAACAGAGACCATCTCAAGCAAATAGGGTGATTGACCCAATCCCTATGCCTTATGCTGCTTTACTGCCACAACTCCTGAAACTTAACCTAGTTGAGTTAAGGACGTTGGCTCCACCAGATCCTCTCAATCTCCCGAAGAATTATGATGCCAATTCCAGGTGTGCTTTCCACTCCAACGCAACTGGTCACAATACCAAGAAGTGTAAAGCCTTACAAATGAAGGTTCAGGATTTGGTTGATTCCAAAGCTCTCAATTTCGCACCTCCTCCAAATGTTAACAGAAATCCTATGCCTAATCATGGTGGGCCCAAGATTAATGCCATTGAAGAGGACCAACCATTTGTATTGATTGATAATGTTGCACAGATTCAAACACCATTGGCAGAAGTCAAAGTTCAACTTTTAAGATGCCAAGTGTTCCCAAGCTGTGAGGCCTGTTGTGAATTGTGCAAGGCTGCTATTAATGGTTGTGAGAAGCTAAGGTTTGGCATAGATGGCCTTATCAGAGATGGAATTTTGCAGATTACTGCAACGGCTCCTTCAACAACTCTTTCTTCAGCAATAATGGATTCTCCTACAACATCAACAATCCTTTCTTCAGCAACAATAGATACTCCTAGAACATCAATGACTATCATTCTCACTGATTCATCAACAACTCCCGCAATCACTTCATCCATCATTTCAACAGATCAGATTTCCGCAACATTTTCTTCTACAACATCAGCACCCATTTTATCAATAGAAACGCCTACAACACCAGCAAAAGCTAATGAAGATGTCTCAACAGTCACGATCTATTATGACCCAGCAAATGTTCATCCCAACAACAATTTCTAACAACAAACTGCAACACCTCCTGTCAGATCTCCGGTTACGATCTATTATGACCCACATACCATCACAGTTCCTTCCGCTGCAGTAACCAGTCCGGTCACCATTACGGTACCTGAACCTGTTCCTTATGAAAGCAGTAATGCCATACCTTGGCACTACGGCTCTGATCTCTACTGCAATGGGGAGAAAATCACTCTTGATTCATCAACCTCTTCACCACAAATTGACAATGTTGGGGGAGGCGGAGGCTTCACCAGAAGCGGACGCCTTTTTGCCTCACAAACACAAAGACCTAATGCTGAAGCAAAAGCTGCTGCTAAGGCAAAAGGAAAGAATGTGGTATCCGAAGAACCGACTATCAAAGAAACTCAGAAGACGTCTTTTGAACAAGATGTAGACGAGTTCATAAGAATAATCAAAAGGAGTGACTACAAGGTGGTGGACCAGCTTCACCAAACACCCTCCAAAATCTCCATATTATCATTGCTAATGTGTTCCGAAGCCCACAGGAACGCATTGTTGAAGGTCTTGCACGCAGCATACGTGCCGGAGGAGATTACTGTTAACCAGCTAGAAACTGTGGTTGCGAATGTCAACACCAGTCATGGACTGGGCTTTACAAATGCTGATTTAACAACGGAGGGACGCAACCATAACAAGGCTTTGCACATCACCTTGGAATGTAAAGGTGTTGTCCTTTCTCACGTACTGGTGGACACTGGGTCTTCGCTCAATGTTCTCCCAAAGAAGGCCTTGGTGAAGTTGGAGTATGACGGTTTGGCATTGCGTGCAAGTAATTTGGTGGTGAGAGCATTTGATGGCTCTAAGAGATCGGTGCTTGGAGAGATCGATTTACCTGTGTTGATTGGCCCGCAGACTTTTAAAACAACCTTCTTTGTGATGGACATACAGCCGGCCTACAGTTGTCTGTTAGGTAGACCCTGGATTCACGATGTTGGCGCTGTTACGTCTACCCTTCACTAGAAGTTAAAATTCGAGTGGGAAGGCCAAATCATCACCATCTGCAGGGAGGAGGATATCTTTGTTAGCCAGGTGGCTACTTATAAATACATAGAAATGGATGGGGAGATCAATAAGACCATGAGTCAGGGGTTTGAGGCCCTCAACATTAATGAAGCAACTGTTGTATCTGGAACTTCCATCACTTCATATCAACAGGCCCGGAAGGTTGTTGAGGAGGGTACTGCTCAAGGCTGGGGCAAGCTATTGCTAGTTGAAAAGAAAGAAGACAGGTTCGGGTTGGGTTACAGACCAACTCGACAAGATCAACCAGAGGCTACAATGGAGCCCAAATTTGTCAGCGGGGGAATGCTAACCCCGGATGCTGTGAATAGTTTGGAAGACGAGGAAGAAGACGAGCGCAACCTGGAAAATCGGATATGTCCGAGGATCCCGAGGAACCAAGTCTCAAACTGGTCTTCCCAGGAAATTATAAGAGTTACTCCTGCAGAGTAATTATTATTTCCTGTCTTTAAGCATGCATCAATTCTTGCATCTTGCCCAAGATGTCAGGGCTCATTTTGTAATCGATCCATCTTGTATTTTGTGCAAACGATCAATTAATGAATATCAGGATATCTTTTACAAATGAGTCTATTCTTTTTTCCCGCTCACTATTTTTCATTTTTGTTTTTTGTACAAAAATAAAATGGCAATGTTTTTCAAAATAATAACTTCATTTTCACTTTTTTCTAAACAAGATAAAACTGATCACTAAAATGAACCAATCTAAACCCTTGCAGAGAGTGCCCTCCAGACTGCACCGACAACGACACTGTTATGACTTCGTGTGACTTTGACAATCCGATAAATCAAGCCGATGAAGGGGTTGAAGAATATTATGAGCTACCTGAAGAACTAGCCAGGTTGTTGAGACAAGAGGGGAAGGTTATCACTCCTCATCAGGAGGAAGTTGAGACGGTTAATCTTGGTACAAAAGAAGACTTGAAAGAAGTGAAGATCGGGGCCCGTCTGCAGGATTCAGTGAAAGAACAACTTATTGACATGCTTCGGGAGTATGTGGATGTTTTTGCTTGGTCCTACCAAGATATGCCAGGTCTAGATACCGACATTGTTGTGCACAAGCTGCCTCTAAAAGAAGACTGTCCTCCAGTAAAACAGAAGTTGCGCCGTACTCGCCCGGATATGGCCATGAAGATAAAAGAAGAGGTACAAAAACAGTGGGACGTCGGTTTCCTTGTTGTAACTAGTTACCCGCCGTGGGTTGCTAACATTGTACCTGTGCCTAAAAAGGATGGAAAAGTACGAATATGTGTGGATTACCGGGACCTGAACAGAGCCAACCTGAAAGATGACTTCCCATTACCTCACATTGATGTATTGGTCGACAACACGGCTCAGTTCTCGGTATTCTCCTTCATGGATGGATTTTCAGAATATAATCAGATCAAGATGTCACCTGAAGACATGGAGGAGACAACTTTCATCACACCCTGGGGCACATTCTGTTATAAGGTGATGTCGTTGGGACTAAAGAATGCTGGTGCCACTTATCAACGGGCTATGGTGACGTTATTCCACGACATGATCCACAAAGAAACTGAATGTTATGTGGATGACATGATTGCCAAGTTCCTCACAGAAGAAGACCACCTGGTGAATCTGTTGAAGCTATTCAAGCGTCTGAGAAAGTACCAACTGAAGCTAAACCCCAACAAATGCACATTCGGGGTGCGTTTCGGTAAGCTGCTGGGGTTTATTGTAAGTGAAAAGGGAATTGATGTTAACCCTGACAAAGTCAAATCCATTCAAGAGATGCCTGCACCAAAGACTGAAAAAGAAGTTCGGGGATTTCTAGGTAGATTGAACTACATTTCAAGGTTCATATCTCACCTTACAGCAACATGTGAGCCCTTGTTCAAGTTGTTAAGGAAAGAACAAATGGTCAAGTGGAATGAAGACTACCAAAGGGCTTTTGACAAAATCAAGGAATACCTACAAGAGCCTCTGATCCTTATGCCTCCAGTTGAAGGAAGACCTCTAATAATGTACTTGGCAGTATTAGAAGAGTCAATGGGGTGTGTGTTGGGCCAACATGACGAGTCTGGTCGAAAATAGTATGCAATATACTACCTAAGAAAAACGTTTACCGACTGTGAACAATGTTATTCACTGCTCGAGAAAACTTGTTGTGCTTTAGCGTGGGCTGCTCGCCGACTAAGGCAGTATATGTTGACCCACACTACCTTATTAATATCCAAGATGGATCCTGTCAAGTACATGTTTGAGAAGCTAGCACTTACCGGACGGGTTGCAAGATGGCAAATGATTCTCACAAAATATGACATTCAGTACACATCTCAGAAAGCCATCAAAGGAGTGTATTGTCTGATTATCTTGTTGAGCAACCCATTGATGATTACCAGCCTATGAGATTTGACTTCCCTGATGAAGACATCATGATCATAAAAGCAAAAGATCATGAAGAGCCTATTCACACTGAAGGGCCTGACCCAGAAGAAGAATGGACTATGATGTTTGATGGGGCTGTTAATATGAATGGTCGTGGTGTTGGTGCGGTACTCATTACACCTAAAGGAGTTCACATGCCTTTCTCGGCAAAACTCACCTTTAACTGCACTAACAACGAAGCTGAATACGAAGCCTGTATCATGGGTCTTGAGGAAGCCATTGACCTCAGGATCAAGACTTTAACTGTATTCGGAGATTCAGCTCTAGTAATCAATCAGACCAACGGCAAATGGTACACTCACCAGGAGCATCTGATTCCATACCGGGATTATACGAGGAGATTACTGACTTTCTTCACCACAGTCAAACTGGAGTATATCCCTCGAGATGAAAATAAGTTTGCAGATGCTCTGGCTACCATTTCCTCCATGATCAAAGTTCAAGCTGCCAACTTTGTGCCTCGGATTTCAGTATCCAGACTTGACAGACCAGCATACGTATTCTCCGTGGACTTCGCTAAAGATGATAAGCCTTGGTTCCATGACATCAAATGCTTCTTAGAGGATCAAACATACCCACCTGGGGCATCATCCAATGACAAGAAGACATTAAGAAGACTGGCTGGTAGTTTCTTCTTGAATGCTGATGGTTCCCTATACAAAAGAAACTTTGACATGGTACTTCTCAGATGTGTTGATAAGACAGAGGCAGACTTGTTGATGCACGAGGTGCATGAAGGATCTTTCGGTACCCATGTTGGAGGACATGCAATGGCTAAGAAATTGCTAAGGTCAGGTTACTACTGGATTACAATGGATGCAGGCTGTTGTGCTTATGCCAGAAAGTGCCACAAATGCCAGATTTATGCAGACAAAGTGCATGTGCCTCCAAATCCTTTGAATGTGATGTCTTCACCTTGGCCCTTTTCCATGTGGGGCATTAATATGATTGGAAAGATCGAACCGACTGCTTCAAACGGCCACAGATTCATCCTGGTAGCCATTGACTATTTTACTAAGTGGGTCGAAGCAGCTTCATATGCAAATGTCACGAGGCAAGTGGTAGCCTGATTCCTGAAGAGAGACATCATCTGTCGGTATGGAGTGCCCGAGCGAATCATTACTGATAATGGTTCCAACTTGAACAACAAAATGATGGCAGAACTATGTTGGGACTTCAAAATCCAACACCACAATTCTTCTACTTACAGGCCAAAGATGAATGGCGCTGTTGAGGAAGCTAACAAGAATATCAAGAAGATTGTGCAAAAGATGGTGGTCACTTACAAAGACTGGCATGAAATGCTACCATTTGCCTTGCATGGGTACCGTACCTCAATCAGAACATCCAGTGGGGCAACACCGTATCAGCTTGTGTATCGTATGGAGGCAGTCCTACCTGTTGAAGTTGAATTACCTTCCTTGAGGGTGCTGATGGATGTCAAGTTGAACGAAGCAGAATGGGTTCGATCTCTGTACAATCAACTGAATCTGATCGAAGAAAAGAGATTAGTTGCACTCTGTCATGGGCAGTTATATCAGAAGAGAATGAAGAAAGCCTTCGATCAGAAAGTCAGGCTTCGGTAATACCAAGTAGGAGATCGTGTGCTGAAAAGACTCCTCCCTCCACATACAGACCACAGGGGCAAGTGGACTCCGAACTACGATGGTCCATTCATAGTAAAGAAAGTTTTCTCTGGTGGAGCACTGATGCTCACTACTATGGATGGTGAAGATTTCCTGTCCCCTGTGAATTCAGATGCAGTTAAAAAATACTTCGCATAAAATGACCCGCTGGACATAAAAACATAATGTAAGTCCAAGCAAAAAATAGGGCATCCCGGCGAGTCAAAAACAGAATAAAAGACTCGGGCAAAAATAAGGGAAAATAAAGGAAAAAATGTACACCCGCTGAGTTGAAAAGCCACATTGGACAGCTCAGGCAAAAATGGGTATCCCGGTGGACACCCTCTGAAAAGCCACATTGGACACCCTCTGAATTCGTTTGTATCACTTACAACACGACAAACTTCGAAAGGTTAAAGCATCGGTCAGAATCAGCCTTCTTCAGAAAGCCAGATGAGAAGAACGTCAAAAGTCATATGGGTCATAGCAAAGGGAAGCTCACTAAAATGTCGTCAACATTGCCAACACCTTTTTGTTTCTCAATTTTGTAACAGTCTCCTCATTTCAGGAGATTTGTTTCTTTGACTGTATTTTTTCCAATTCAGGGCACCCAAATTAATGAAATCAGATTTTCAGTCACACTCCGTCTTGTACATTTTATTTCATTTGCAAAATGTCTGATATCTCTGATATGATGTTTGCATAAAAAACAAATGTGCCTTTAATCACATGCTTGCAGGAAATATTTTACTTACTCCCGGGAGTGTCTAAATTCTTATGACGGAATCCGGTAAGGGATACCTCAGGATACTTGTGCGTTTTCTTTGTCATAACAGGATTGCAGGTATTCAGAGCGCAATATGGGGCATGAAAGGTTTTCCCCAGCAAAGTTGCTAAATCATTATCTCCTCAATGCATCTTCCAAACAGCACCGGAAATGCTCTCTCCCCATCAGGGCTGTCAGGCATCACTTCTCTAGCGCATCCAACAGAGCAGTGCCAGAAGGTGCTCATATCCCCAGCTGAGTTGTCAGATATCCTCATCCTCAGCAGGATCCCCACAGAAATCTCTATGAAGATCGTTCAGAGATCTTTTCCTCCCCAAGCCGAGTGCTAGACAGGGAACCATCTCCCCGCAGAGCTCCAGCCTCTCCCAGAAGAGCAATATCTGAATTTCTCGCACAACAAAGTGATGAAAGCATCCACAGCCCCATCTGGGCTCCTCATTATAGTAGGTCTATCAGTGACCTATCTCCCCAAGCAAAGCTATATATCAGATCTACCAGTGATCTCATCCCCAGCTGGGATATCCTTGCAAGCAGATCGGTCGGAGATCTCCACAACAGCAGGATCCGAATCCCGGATCAGTATCTTTTGCATAATCATAGCATTCGCATCATATATCACCTCAGAGCGTAGCATTCCGTCTAATACGGAGCATTACGGCAAAAATCAAACATATTGCATAATCACAAGTCATGTTTTGAATCAGTCATTTGTGTATACCAACATTCCGTCAGCAATGTATATAAAGGCTCACAGTCCCTGCAGAACGTCAAAGCACACTCAAAAACAGATACATACTCCTTTTGGCACTCGTCCGTGTCATCTTTCACCAGAAAGTCACCAGAACATTCTCTATAAACAGATACTTACGCATAACCTATTTGTCCCGACACCCGTCCGTGTCATCTCATATTTCCTCGGCAGAAAGACAAAGCGTCCCCTTTGCACACACAAATACATGTTAATATATACTTTTTTCGACACCCGTCTGTGTCGTATCATTCCCTTGCAGATATAAACCACAAACAGATATCTATATACACTCCATTGACACTCGTCCGTGTCACCTTTCCCCCAGCACGGTTACCCAAACACTTATAATACACTCTCATTGACACCCGTCCGTGTCATCCTATCCCCACAGATCGCTGATAACGAGAAAATGTATCGATTATATTGCTAAGTTTCATTACCATTTTATCGCATAATCATCGTTTTAACACCCGATTCCTCGGGTTTTTCTTACTATTTTGCAGGTACATCATATATGGAGATAAATCATGAATTAAGAGCAAAAGGAACAAAAACAACCATAAAAAGATGAAGAAATGAAGAAACCTGCAAAACCTGCATAATTTGTTGCACTCACGGTCGTCACCTAGGTGTCACGACCGTGACACCCCAAAAGAAGCAATCACGACCGTGATGACATTGTCACGACCGTGACACTTAAAATGCAAGGGACACGGACGTGAAGACCTTGTCACGACCGTGACAAGGGAAAAAGTAGGTTATTTGACTGAGACCACGTCAAAACATTACGTGAAGAAGGTCTGCCTATTTTTTAGCCACGTTCCTATATTTTCTCAGCTGCTTCAACAAGGCCCAATGCAACAAGTCCAAATTTCAAGCCCATTAATTGTTCTATAAATAGCATAATTCAGTGGAACAATGGACAGAGCATTTTTTTTCTATCAATTTCCTGCGGAAGCTCTGCCGATTTATTTTACAACCCTTTTATTTCAGCATTATTTTCAGTATTCTATTTTCATTGTATCCAAACCCAACCTATAACAATTTCCAACATCAGGAAATTGTTATAAAAATTACTTGTTTCTAAACCTTCAGAATTTTATTTTATTTTCGATTTCCGCCAATTACTCCGAGCTTTCCGGTCTGTGGAAGAAGGAGTCTGCCATTTTATTGTTAACCAGGTTTTTATTATTTGCAATTTAATATTTATGTTGTTTATTTATTTTTCTGCCATGAATATTTTGTTTATTGTTTCTCTGCCTCTGTCTGGTTCAACAAAAATGAGTAGCTAATTACCTTAGGGCAGTATGTAGTTAAAACAAACTTAATCGGTAAAAATTAACCATAGGCTTAAAATAATTAATAACTTAACATCCTGGCTAATACTTTTTATTTAAAATCGACCTTTTCGTTACGAGAGTAAGGAAAGAGTATTAGGTTAGGTCAAGACCACGAGAGTGTGAGATTTTAACCAGATAGCTAAGGTTAGGCATTTAAATTAAACACAGCGAGAGCGCTTTAAAATAAATTAGGATTACTAAGTTTCCAAATATTATCTCTAAACACTTATGGGCTAGCGAGAGCAGGCATAGGGCTTTAGGGGTAAGATATGAGATAAGACCACGAGAGTGTGAGTTGAAGGTATTTAAACTGGTAACCCCTACAGGATAGTTTAAGTGAACACCTTTATAAGCCTAGGTTAGATTGACCCGCCTAAGTTAGTATAATTACATACCGACCGCTTTAGTATTATATTATTAAAACTTAAATTTAATTCCCGCCTTTAATATTTTAAAAGCAACAAAAATCGTGACAACCCTTCGCTTTAGCTAAACTAGAAGTTCATCTAGCACTAAGTAACCATAGAGTCCCTGTGGATCGATAATCTTAAATATTACTTCGATAGGCTGTGCACTTGCAGTTAAGATACCGCTAGACACATAATTAGACACGTCTTTAGCCCATCAAGTTTTTGGCGCCGTTGCCGGGGCCTTAATTTAGTTACTAGTGCACTTTAGGTAGCATTGTCTAGACTAAGGTATCAACTATTTAATTTATTTAATTTAATTTCCGAGTGTATGACAAGTACTCGCTCTAAAGGCGAAGACTTGCAACCTCTAATCCCAGAATCGGAACGCTTCTTACACGTAAGAAGACATATATTCGATTACGAACAAAGTTACAATATTCCAGATCTTCAATTAGATCCACCTAAACCAGTCGTAACATCAAAGGACGCAGAGATGGCTGAAGAACAGAATCACCCACTCAAGTATTACGCTAGTCCTTCGCAAGCTGAACCGCATTCAAGCATTGCCGCACCGGCTATCAACCGAAACGATATCGAACTAAAACCTTCGTTGATATCAGCCGTGCAACAAAATCAATTCGCCGGAAATCCTACCGAGGATCCGAACCTTCATCTTTCGATCTTTGTGCAATACGCAGATACCGTAAAAGCCAATGGAGTTACCCAAGAAGCTATTAGACTACGTTTGTTTCCTTTTTCACTTCGAGACAGAGCAAGAGCTTGCCTTCAATCTCTGCCTTCGAACTCAGTAACTACGTGGGAGGAACTTAAGAGAGTTTTCTTGACCAGATATTTTCCACCTAGTAAGACAGCTATGCTGAGAGCTCAGATCAACGGATTTAAGCAATGGGAAAGCGAATCACTATTCGAAGCTTGGGAATGCTATAAGGATTTGCTGAGACTTTGTCCACATCACAGATTAGTAGAATGGATGGTCATCCATACCTTCTATAATGGACTCTTGTACAATACAAGAATGACAATTGACGTTGTCGCGGGCGGTGCATTGATGGACAAAGAATATAATGATGCTTATGCACTTATCGAAAGTATGGCTCAAAACCATTACCTCTGGGGAAGCGAGAGAGTCGCAACTGAGAAACCAACAAAAGGAGGTATGTACGAAGTGAGTAGTATGGACCAAGTCAATGCAAAGTTTGACCAACTAAGCCAAAAGATCGACAACTTGGCCATAACACCAACAACCACCGTGGCTGCAGTAACACCTAACTGTGAGTTATGTGGAGTTCCAGGACACGAAGTTTCTGATTGTCATCTATTGACAGGAATTCCCACAGATCAAGTGAATTATGCTCAAGGAAACCCATACTCAAACACATACAACCCAGGTTGGAAAAATCATCCGAACTTCTCCTATAAGAATAACAATGCTTTATACGCACCAAGTCAAGCACCAGCTACGCTACCGGGATATCAAAAGACTGCTCCTAATGTCCCTAGAAAATCGAACCTTGAGTTGATGATGGAGAACTTTATAGCTAACCAATCTCAAACAATCAAGGACTTCTTAAACCAAAACATTCACACTAGTGAGCAGATTAAGCAATTAGTGAGCAAAGTAGATGCGTTAGCTACACATAACAAAATGCTTGAAACTCAGATTTCACAAGTAGCTCAACAACAAGCACCTACCGCTGCACCAGCTGGAGTATTCCCTGGACAACCTCAACCTAATCCGAAAGGACATGCCAATGCCGTAATATTAAGAAGTGGCAAGGAACTTGACGGACCTATCGATCCAAGACTTGACAATCCAGCCATGTACCAAAAACCGGATAAACCGACTGAAGTGGTGAATGATCCAGAAGAAAAGGAAGATGATAATCAAGAGGTAGTGGAGAAAGAACAGCCTTATTATCCTCCACCACCCTATAAACCACCAATTCCGTACCCTCAGAGATTAACAAATTCCAAGACGACGGGTCAATTTAAGAAATTTGTTGAACTTCTGAAACAGTTGAATATTACTATTCCGTTTACAGAAGCTATCACCCAAATACCCTCGTACGCTAAGTTTTTAAAAGAAATCTTATCTAATAAGAAAAAGATAGAGGATAACGGAACAGTTACACTTACTGCTGAGTGTAGCGCCATAATTCAGAATAATATGCCTCCTAAGCTAAAAGATCCAGGAAGTTTCTCTATACCCTGTGTAATAGGAAAATTCGTCATTGACAAAGCTCTATGCGATTTAGGAGCCAGTATCAGTGTTATGCCCTTAACGATTTGCAAAAGGCTAGACATGGGAGACCTAAGACCAACTAAAATGTCTGTTTAACTAGCCGATCGCTCTGTTAAATATCCTGTAGGCATACTAGAAAACGTCCCAGTACGTATAGGACAATTCTACATCCCTACTGATTTTATAATCATGGACATCTCTGAAGACTCCACTACACCTATCATACTAGGAAGACCATTCTTAGCTACCGCCGGAGCTATAATAGACGTAAAAAGAGGAAAGCTAACCTTTGAAGTAGGTGAAGAGAAAGTTGAATTTATTTTAACACAATTCTTACAATCACCAGCTATAGAGGATACCTGCTATCTATTGGACGTAATTGACGAATGTGTAAGAGAAATGGAACTGAAAGAAACTACCTATTCTGAAATAATGAAAATTCAAATCCCTCCGATTTTCGAAGATGATAATTGGCGTAAACCATATCAGGATGATAGTCTAAGCGAAATTTTAGCACTTACACCGGATCCCATGCCAAGTAAAGATAAACCTACATTAGGATTAAAAACTTTACCTAATAACCTAAGGTACGAATTCTTAGACATTGAATGTAAAAGACCAGTTATAATAAATTCCAGTTTAGGAACTATAGAAACAAAGAAACTTTTAGATGTCTTGAAGAAATATCCAACTGCATTAGGATATAACATATCTGATCTCAAAGGGATATGCCCTTCAGTCTGTATGCATCGTATTCTGCTAGAAGAAGATTGCAGAACCTCCAGAGAATCTCAAAGAAGAATTAACCCAATCCTTAGCACTGTAGTAAAAGAAGAAGTTAAGAAACTTCTAGATGCCGGAATAATATATCCAATCTCTGATAGTGAATGGGTTAGTCCAGTACATGTAGTGCCAAAGAAAGGAGGTATCACTGTTTTGAAAAACGCTCAAGGCGAATCGATATCGCAAAGAGTAGTAACGGGACATAGAGTGTGCATAGACTATCGTAAACTAAACAAAGCCACTCGAAAAGACCATTTCCCACTACCCTTTATAGATCAAATGTTAGAACGATTAGCCAAGCATTCATACTTCTGTTATCTTGACGGTTACTCAGGATTTTTCCAAATCCCTATCCATCCAGATGATCAAGAGAAGACTACATTCACATGCCCATATGGAACGTTCGCTTATAGACGAATGCCCTTTGGATTATGCAACGCTCCTGCAACCTTTCAAAGATGTATGATGTCAATCTTCGCAGATTTTATAGACAACATCATGGAAGTGTTCATGGACGACTTCTCTGTATGCGGGCAAAGTTTTGAAGGATGCCTATCAAACTTAGAAATGGTGTTAGAAAGATGTGTAAAAGTAAACCTCGTGCTTAACTGGGAGAAATGTCATTTTATGGTCAGAGAAGGAATCGTATTAGGCCACGTTATATCCGACAAGGGAATTGAAGTAGATAAAGCTAAGATAGAAGTCATAAAAGATCTTCAACCCCCTAAAACCATTCGAGAAATACGAAGCTTTTTAGGACACGCCGGTTTTTACCGACGATTCATCAAAGATTTCTCGAAAATCACTAAACCTCTTACTGGTTTATTAATGAAAGATGCTGAGTTCATATTCAATGAAGATTGTCTTAAAGCATTCGAAACTCTAAAAACAGCCCTCATCACTGCACCAATCATGTAACCCCCTGACTGGAGATTACCTTTTGAAATCATGTGCGATGCGAGTGACTATGCTGTAGGCGCAGTTCTAGGCCAGAGGAAGGAAAAGAAACTTCATGCGATTTACTATGCCAGTAGAACCTTAGATTCTGCTCAGATGAACTACGCCACTACTGAAAAAGAATTGTTAGCAGTTGTCTTTGCGCTTGACAAATTCCGTTCTTACCTAGTAGGAGCGAAAATAATCGTTTACACAGACCATGCTGCTATCCGATATCTATTAACTAAGAAAGATGCTAAACCAAGACTCTTGAGATGGATTTTACTTTTACAAGAGTTTGATATCGAAATAAAAGATAAGAAAGGTACTGAAAACGTCGTAGCGGACCATTTATCTAGATTAGAAGGTATTAAACTCGAACAAGTGCCGATTAACGATGATTTTCCGTATGAACAGCTGATAGCACAAATAGGAAGCGACCCAGTTCAATTAGACTTAAATAACCAGAACCCGTGGAAACAATCCAGACAACTGTAGGACTGCCATGGTACGCTGACATTGTTAACTACCTAGCCGCAGGAGCTCTTCCACCTGATTTAACCTATCAGCAGAAAAAGAAATTCTTTCACAATCTAAAACATTACTATTGGGATGAACCATTATTGTTCAAAAGAGGACCCGATGGAATCTTTCGTCGATGTATTCCCGAAGAAGAAATAGAAGATGTCATTGCTCAATGCCATTCATCTCCTTATGGTGGACATGCAAGTACTTCCAAGACTTGTGCAAAATCTTGCAAGCCGGCCTATTCTGGCCTAATCTATGGAAAGACGTCCACATCGCTGTTATAAATTGCGATCGGTGTCAACGCACCGGCAATATTTCAAGAAGAGATGAAATGCCTCAAAAAGGAATATTAGAAGTAGAAATCTTTGACGTCTGGGGAATAGATTTCATGGGACCATTCCCATCATCTTTCAGTAATAATTACATACTCGTAGCTGTTGATTATGTTTCGAAATGGATTGAAGCTATAGCTTCTCCTACAAACGATACATGAGTAGTAATAAAGCTTTTCAAAAATATAATCTTTCCCAGATTTGGTGTGCCTAGACTCGTCATAAGTGACGGTGGCTCGCACTTCATTTCAAAAATCTTTGACAAATTACTATCTAAGTATGGAGTAAGACACCGTGTGGCAACACCATATCACCCACAAACAAGTGGACAAGTCGAAGTCTCAAACAGAGAAATCAAACAAATCTTAGAAAAAACTGTCGCCATATCTCGGAAAGATTGGTCATCTAAACTTAATGAAGCTTTATGGGCTTATAGGACCGCTTACAAGACACCCATAGGTACTACACCTTTCAAATTAATTTATGGAAAATCTTGTCACCTCCCGGTAGAACTAGAACACAAAGCTTATTGGGCGATTAAAACTCTCAATATAAACTATAATGCTGCAGGAGAAAAGCGAATCCTAGATATTAACGAATTAGAAGAATTAAGGCTAGATGCTTATGAGAATGCTAAGATATATAAAGAAAGAACTAAGCGATGGCATGATAAACGCCTATCTAGGAAAGAATTTAGTGTGGGAGACGTTGTACTCCTTTTTAACTCAAGACTTAGGCTCTTTCCTGGAAAATTAAAATCTAGATGGTCAGGACCCTTTGAAATAAATAAAGTGTTCCCGAGTGGAGCAATAGAAATTAAGGGTAGGAATAGTGAACCATTCATAGTAAACGGAAAACGTTTAAAACATTATCATAAAGTTGAAAATAGAGATTATGCAAATAGTCTAAGGCTTTTAGAGTTGTCCACTAATTCCCCTGATTAATCTACACCTAAGCATTACGTCAGGCTTTTGACGATAAAAACAGCGCTTAGTGGGAGGCAACCCATTCACTCATTTAATCATTTAATTCATTCTTATCAATCTATTATTTTGTCATTTATCGTTTTATTCTTCATTTAATTGTTTTGTCATTTTATAGCTTTATTTCATTATTACTATTATTGCCTTTAAATTATGCATTTCATTTCCTTATTTTTCTTTATTTTAATCTTAAATCACTTTTACAGATTTTCTAAAAGTCTTTTCCACTTTCCTTCTCCCCCTGATTTGTTTCCTCCATATTTGCACTGACCATGGCTAACCAACCGATTAACCATATGGAAACCAAATTTAGAGGTAGGAACCAAAGAATGAAATTTGAAGAGTTATCACAGAGGCAAATGGATTTGACCCTGTACCCGGATGATCTGACTATGGAAACCCTAGGTATACATGATAGCATCCTGTACTTGTTTAACCGACTTGGATGGGAGAATGCACGGATTCAACATAAGTTTGTGACTTACCGCGAGCTCACCCTTGAGTTCCTTAGCTCCTTAGTTTACCTACCTGAGCACGGTTTTGGATTTAGGAAAGGATTTATCAGTTTCCACCTATTTGGAATAGAATATGACTTTAACCATAAAGAACTAGCTAACTTATTAGGATTCCCTAGTGGACCCTTTGCTTTTACTACCACACAGGTAGAGTTGATGGACATTGAGCTAGATTTCTTTTGGGGAACTTTAACCGGAAACTACCACCCTGAACCAAATAGCATGAACAATGATGAAATCCATAACCCAGCTCTCCGTTACTTCCATAAGATCCTTGCCCACACCTTCTTTGGAAAAGAAGAAAACATTACCGGAGTCTCTAAAGATGAGATATTCATTATGTCATGTTTCACTAATGGACAGCCTGTTAATGGTGTACCTTTCATGATTTAAACCTTCACCCATATCCAAGAAGAACCTGAATTACCTATATTAGTAGGAGGTCTTGTAACCATGATTGCTGATGCCTTAGGACTTAGATACCAATTGCACAGGTGCAACCGTTTAGGTACCATCCATCCTATGAATCTTAACTTTTGCTTCAATCGCCATATCATAAGGAATTTAGGACATCCACCTTTCGAGTACTTAATCCGGAATGAGGTAGTAACCCTGTTCACACTACCAAACCATGCTAGAGTAAGTGTTCACAATAAGGATAACTGGCTTTATGAGTTAACCCCACCTGATTATCCATCTACTCCTGAAACACCTCAGTCTTACAAGATAAAAGATGATATAATGACCGATGTCGAAACTGACCCTGAGACACCTCCTGGTTACCATGACATTGACCACACTGACGAAGTTATTGAAACCCCTGAAGTGAATCAAGGAGATTATGCTAACAACTTACAGAATATCATGAACACTCTTAAAGCTTACCAAACTGATATAAATTCATTCAAGGATGAAATTAAGAGCATGCGATTGGACATTATAGGTTTGACTTACATAACCTGTGAACAATTCTATCACTTGAACTCCGCAATCGAAGATTTGAAGAAACACTTTTGAAAATGCTATAAGTGATCTAGTTTATTTTTCTCATTGTTTTCGTTTCTAGTTAGATTTACTTTTCGCAAACAATTTCGTACCGTATTTTCATTTATGTAATTTCATTTCAATTACCATATGCAATACACTTCTAGTTCCCAAAATTTTTCCATTTTAATCAATTTATATATTTTCATTCTATGTACTGTTATGCTTGAATTTATTCATATTCTATAAAAATCTCTCGTGCAGTGCAAATATACAAGTGCTATATTGAAAATATTTATTATATGGTGTTTAAATGTAATATTGAGCGAGAAGTGAAAAAAATAAATTATTATAAAGTATATGAAGCGTAAGAGATAGTGTTTTCTGGAAATTATTCAACGAAACAAACTCTCACGGTCGTCACGCCCCCCTAACGATCGTGACGTGCTAATTTAGCGTGTCACGACCGTCATCTCCCTGTCACGACCGTGACAACCCTAAATATAGGATTCGTGAGAAACAGAACTGTTTCTTTTCGAAACCTCTTCTTCCTCCTCCATAACTTCCAAAAACCACCCATTTTCTCCACAACTTCCGTAACCTCCCATTACCAAATTAAAACTCATTAACCTCCCCATTATCACCACACCTATCACATTCTCACCTTCCAATATTTATCCGAACCATTATTTCTCTCATTTTATCACTTTTTCACAAAAATCCAAAATCCTCATCTCTCACTATAGTTCTTGCATGCAATGGATGCTATTCAATTCAGAGAGGGTGATGCTGGAGAAACCCAGAGAGAAAGATTTATCCGATTCCAGAACCGCTGTGTGCAACCTACGCGTTATATCGACACTGAATGTTTGAGAGAGCTCGGAATGCTCAACAGTGTCAAGAACCTGCTTAAGAAGGTTAATCTGTGGGTTCTATGCAGTCAGCCTCAGCCCACATTCGAGTTGCTGACACTGGAGTTCCTAAGCTCGTTCTGTTACATCACCGGTACCGGTTCTCAGAGTCAGCTTACCGGCGTTGCTATATTCAGATTGTTTGGCCGGGAGTTTGAACTTTCGCAAACAAGGATAGCCGAGTTGCTAGGCTTCGCTCACGGGAATGAAGCTCACCTCCGCGTGCCGGATAATTTTAGTGAAACCGCTTTCACTTTATGGCACGACATAACCAATACCCGTGCCTCAGCCTTCCAAATCCTCAATGCTACACACATTCACAACCCGGCAATCCGATATTTCCACCGAGTCATTTGCAACACCATCTTTGCACGGGAGAGTAACCATAAGCTCAACTCCAAGGAGCTTCTATTCTTGTACTGCGCTCTCAATAACGAGCAATCAACGCTGCCCCGTTCATGCTTTCTCACATCCAGGCCATTGCGCAAAGAGGCTCCACCCCATTTTTCATAGGCGGCATTGTCACCACCCTCGCCTTTCAGTTAGGGCTTAGTGACTTGCTCACACATTTGCCTCGCATAGCCGAAGAATTCCTCACCAAGAGCTATTGCAGGTCCGCTAACCTGATTGCGCAGCGAGAGGATGGCAGGTATAGCCCTGTTATCCATGGCACCGTTTATCACCATATCATTCTGCCTTCCCGTGACCGCATCGACCCATCCAGCCGAGCCAACTGGCTCTTTGTTTTACCAGATGCTGCCGGCCATGCCCCCATTCATGATGATCAGGCCGATCCTCCAGCGGATGAGATGCAAGACGCTATGGATACAGCTGGGCCTGTCCAGGACATTCCAGAGTCATCTACCCGACAGCCTCCTGCACAGGATTTCACTCTTGAGGACGTCCTCCGCGCGATTCATCAGCAGAACCAGATGAACGCCGCACTGGAGCGTAGGCAGAAGGAGCAGTATGATGCTTTACTCCGCACTATTGCAACAAACCAGGAAGCTACTAATGAGAAGTTCGGAGAAATTTTCAGCGAGCTAGAGGCCTTACGCATTGACATCACTGCTGTTACCGGTACCGGTTCTGATCCTGAAGCGACTCCTACCAGACGCTCCCGCACCAGAAGCCGAGCCCGCGGTCCTCAGCAGCCTTAGTTTTAGTTTTGCTTATGTTTGTTTTTCGTTTTTATAGTCTGTACTGTACTTTTACCGCTATTATATCACAACATTGAGGACAATGTCTGATATAGTGTGGGAGAGGTACCTTTCATTTCCGCATTTTTCCTTTTCGCATTTTTCCATTCCATTGTATTTCTTTTCGCAAGTTAATGAAACAAGCAAATCTTTGTGATATTTTCTTTAGCTTCGAACTTTCCCCGTTTATTTAGCCATACCAGAAAAAAATCTTTAATTATTCGCATTACCCGACTTACCTACGGAATCGTAATTAGGAAGCTGAGAACGATTCAACAAGACCAATACAATCTTGACACCTTTGACTTCCCACTTAAGCGATTTCCATTCCGATTATCATTACGAGTACACTTTAAGTTTCAGTTCAAAAGTAACCCCTAGTAGTTTATACTAGCAGTCAGCACCGTCTGAACACAAACCACGTGGGGAGCCGATGAATATAAGCGTTTGATGCCTAATCAATAATGATCCTTCATATCTCGATGCAAATGAAAAGAAATTGCACCAAAGTACACGGTCGCATATAAGAAACGAGAAATATGAGAAGGAGTCCATTGCGAGTTGGTTCAGAGGTACTGGTTCTGAACTTGGTAGGGCGTGCTACGGCTCGATCCCCCACAACCTCCAAATCGGATAATATATGTAGGGTTACCGCACTCGTGTACCAGACCCCGTGCTTAAAAAGGATCAAAGTCGCTAACCGGCTACTCCACTACGTGCGTGCTAAGGCAAAGGGCTTAATGTGATTGCGCTAGAATGAAACCGGGCGAAATAAGATTGAAAAACTCTAGGTGAAATCGTAAAGAAATTACCGATTGTTTTGTTTAACGGGAAGTCGACGACATAGCTTGTTGCTTGTGTCATTAGTGTATCGTTAGTGTTCTATCAAAGTACCGGTTTATCCGACAAAACGATCCCTCGTACGGTTTGTTATGTGTATGCGTCAATAAAAACTTGTCCGACGATTTTCAACCGACTATTTGCTTGAGGACAAGCAAAGGTTTAAGTTTGGGTAAGTTTGATAACGAGAAAATGTATCGATTATATTGCTAAGTTTCATTACCGTTTTATCGCATAATCATCGTTTTAACACCCGATTCCTCGAGTTTTTCTTACTATTTTGCAGGTACATCATATATGGAGCTAAATCATGAATTAAGAGCAAAAGGAACAAAAACAACCATAAAAAGATGAAGAAATGAAGAAACCTGCAAAACCTGCATAATTTGTTGCACTCACGGTCGTCACCTAGGTGTCACGACCGTGACACCCCAAAAGAAGCAATCACGACCGTGATGACATTGTCACGACCGTGACACTTAAAATGCAAGGGACACGGACGTGAAGACCTTGTCACGACTGTGACAAGGGAAAAAGTAGGTTATTTGACTGAGACCACGTCAAAACATTACGTGAAGAAGGTCTGCCTATTTTTTAGCCACGTTCCTATATTTTCTCAGCTGCTTCAACAAGGCCCAATGCAACAAGTCCAAATTTCAAGCCCATTAATTGTTCTATAAATAGCATAATTCAGTTGAACAATGGACAGAGCATTTTTTTTCTATCAATTTCCTGCGGAAGCTCTGCCGATTTATTTTACAACCCTTTTATTTCAGCATTATTTTCAGTATTCTATTTTCATTGTATCCAAACCCAACCTATAACAATTTCCAACATCAGGAAATTGTTATAAAAATTACTTGTTTCTAAACCTTCAGAATTTTATTTTATTTTCGATTTCCGCCAATTACTCCGAGCTTTCCAGTCTGTGGAAGAAGGAGTCTGCCATTTTATTGTTAACCAGGTTTTTATTATTTGCAATTTAATATTTATGTTGTTTATTTATTTTTCTGCCATGAATATTTTGTTTATTGTTTCTCTGCCTCTGTCTGGTTCAACAAAAATTAGTAGCTAATTACCTTAGGGCGGTATGTAGTTAAAACAAACTTAATCGGTAAAAATTAACCATAGGCTTAAAATAATTAATAACTTAACATCCTGGCTAATACTTTTTATTTAAAATCGACCTTTTCGTTACGAGAGTAAGGAAAGAGTATTAGGTTAGGTCAAGACCACGAGAGTGTGAGATTTTAACCAGATAGCTAAGGTTAGGCATTTAAATTAAACACAGCGAGAGCGCTTTAAAATAAATTAGGATTACTAAGTTTCCAAAAATTATCTCTAAACACTTATGGGCTAGCGAGAGCAGGCATAGGGCTTTAGGGGTAAGATCTGAGATAAGACCACGAGAGTGTGAGTTGAAGGTATTTAAACTGGTAACCCCTACAGGATAGTTTAAGTGAACACCTTTATAAGCCTAGGTTAGATTGACCCGCCTAAGTTAGTATAATTACATACCGACCGCTTTAGTATTATATTATTAAAACTTAAATTTAATTCCCGCCTTTAATATTTTAAAAGCAACAAAAATCGTGACAACCCTTCACCTTAGCTAAACTTGAAGTTCATCTAGCACTAAGTAACCATAGAGTCCCTGTGGATCGATAATCTTAAATATTACTTCGATAGGCTGTGCACTTGCAGTTAAGATACCGCTAGACACATAATTAGACACGTCTTTAGCCCATCAATCGCCAGAATATCTTTTAAACTTATAAATTCATAACTTTATACACTTTCTCTTGTGATACTCGTCCGTGTCATACTCTCCCCAGCAAATCGAACACTCATCTGTGTCTCACTTATGCTTATTTTTACTCATACAGATACTCGTCCGTATCTTATGTACACCACTTATTTCCCCTCAGATTCAACATTCATCTGTGTTCTTTGATAACCAGTTGATACTCATCCGTATCATCATCTCTGAACATGCGTCAGCGTTTGTTTCTACCGATACTCGTCCGTATCATGGTCTTAAGCATGCTCGTCCGCATCTTTAATCTATACACAGCATCAAGCACTTATACCTTTTATTTCTTGGATGTAAACACTTGTCTGTGTTTACTATTCCCCAGCAAATCCCCATTAAAAAGAAAATTTCTTGTCTATCTGACATTCGTCCTATGTCGTGATACTTTCGGCAGTCGTACCCTGCCAGGTGATCATCCTTCACCTCTTGATGACCGTCCCTCATCATTCCCCCAGCGGAGTCTCCACTATTGGAACCCTTTTCTATTCGACATTCGTCCTATGTCGTGATATTTTAGCAGCCGTCCCTTGCTAGGTGATCTTCCTTCACCTTCCCGATGATCGTCCTTCATCACTTTATCCGATGGCCGTCCCCATCGTTGATCTTGTTATCTGACATTCGTCCTATGTCGTGATAAACCCCGAGAGCAGCCGTACCCTGCTAGGTGATCGTCCTTCACCTCTTGATGATCGTCCTTCATCATGCTTATCCGATGGCCGTCCCCATCGTCGACCTTTTCTATCCGGCATTCGTCCTATGTCGTGATACTTTCGGCAGCCGTACCCTTCCAGGTGATCGTCCTTCACCCTTATCCCCAACAGAGAAGCCGTCCCCTGCTAGGTGATCGTCCTTCACCTTTTGATGATCGTCCCTCATCATTCACAAACCTGATGGTCGTCCCCATCATTGACTTTACCTTTAAAATCCCCAGAGAACCTTGTTTATTTTATTTGATGGCCGTCCCCGTCATGATCTCTTTATTTTCCCAGCATGTCGGCCGTCCCCATCATTGCCTTATCCCCAGCAGTCGTCCTCTGCTCGATGGTCGTCCTCCATCGCCCACATTGTTATGATCATATTATACTTCCTTTTACAATCTATATCCCTTTTATTCTTCTCCTCAGTGAGTGCAAATTTTGGACTGTCTTTGGTATTCAACCACAAGTTATCTTGTTTGCCTGTTAAGCCGTCGCTTACATCCGGCACAGCTAACTCATGTTTGAATAGGGGCAACTGTAAACACCCCAAATTTTCCATCACTAAGTTCACACCATGGCTTGTGATCTTATCATTTGCATTAGTTAAATCATATCATCTCATATTGCATTTTTGCTTCACTGCATTGGTTCAAAGTCATCTGCATCTAGGGTTTGTGATCTGAGCAATCCAAGATCCTTCTGAGCCAATCCAAAGGTCATCAATCATCTCAATAGGGTCCATGTATGTTCAATCATCCTATTTTTTCCTCCAAAGATCAAGGAAAACAAAAAATCACAAGAACTTGCAAAGCATGGAAGCAGAGCCAGGTTTAACTGCACAGATGACCTGAAATTAGGGTTTTTGGTTTCAGAGGCCATAACTCCAATTTTTTTGGTCATTCTTGTTTCTATTGGTCTTAATATGTCATAAGTATCATACATACCAATTTTGATGGAAAAATTCATTGTGAAAGTCATCTGATCACTAGGTAACTTCCTGAGCAAGTCAGAGCCAAATCGGGGCATCTGAGGCCCCCCAACATGGAACCAAAGTGGATTTTTCATCAAATTGAAGTTATATGGTCTTTATTTTATCATTTAAGTGCTTAGAAGTTCACAAATTTGAAGAAAAGTGGGCTAAACCAAAAGTTGCCAAAAATGGAAATGACTTGTTATGTAAACTTTCTATTTTGGGAAAGTTTTTTTAACCTCCTCTTTCTCAACCAAAAATGCTTCAAATGAAAAATTGTTGGTCATGAAAGTTGTAGATTTGTTCATTCCCTTTTCAAAAAGTACAAGAACAAGATCTAATTCATTTTGGAACTCAAGTTATGGCTTTCCAAAGTTGGCAAAAATCACATAATTTCATGTTTCATGCCAAAGAGGGATTTTTGCAAAACCTCATGCCAAGCCATTTTGTGACTTCTAAATGACTCCTATGCATCATTACAACTTGCCAAAATCAGAAATTGCACAAGTTCACAAAGATTCATGCCTTGGATAACAAGTATCATAAGCCATTTTCCATGAAATTCAAAAAGGGGGAATTCTTGCAAGAGTGATTCCTAAGGGTTTGTTGGGTTTCTAAATGATCTCAAAGCATCACAATAACATCATGTAACACTTCATGACCTGAATTCAGCTTGGAGTAGGACATGTCCATGACCAAAATCTCAAAGTGCAACAAGTTGTGAAAATTGCAAAACATGTGACATCTCACCATCCATTCACTTATGATCATTCTAAAACACCCATGGCCATCCTTGAAGGCAGCTGAACTCAGAGCACCCCTAAGATAGCTTATGTCATGGCCCATGCTTGAAGTACACCAACTATTGACGTTTTGACCAATTGCTCCATACCATTCCCACAGTGCATGTCAAGTCTTCTGACTCATTCGAATAGTTTAGAATTTGTATATGGATCATAAAACAAGCCTCACACAAGCTCAGACCACACACACAATCAGATTTCACAAAACTTGCCAAAACCTTCAACTCTTTGAAACTCCTTCCACAACCATCAAACTTCAAAATTTTCTTCACCAACAAGTCACGCATCATCCATAGAACAAGAATCAACCCTTAAAATAGCCTGAAACATCACATATCAAAACCTCAAATTCTGCTACACCAGAACTGGAATCTTCAAACTAGCCACCATCAAAGGTTTTGAAGCATCCCATTAGCCTCAAGAGGATCAAAGGAGACTCTTTGCACGAAGGAGAGGCCTGGAAAGCTCACATTTTCAGTTCATCGTCTCAGGTAATCTCAAGAACAAAAATTTCCAGAGCATGGATTTTTTGCTACAAAGTGAAAATATATATTTTGGGGATCACACTGATGCTTTTAGAATTGGAAATGATGAAGAAATGACCATTTTATGACTCTCTGAAATTTTACCCGTGAAAATATTTTGATTCGATTCTCCTTGTTCATGTGTTGTAAATGATGTTTGAGGGTTGATTTAAGTTAGGTTTGGGTAGAGGATCATTTTTGGGCAGTTGATTTGAGGTGGGTGGCCTGTAGAGAGATTTAGGGTTTTTGTCCCGCCGGAGAAGATGATAAGAGCTCCCCTCCGGTCACCTGAAAGTGTTTAACCCTAATCCCTAATTAATTTTCCAGATTGATTCGTAGCCCTTGGATGAGGATTAGGTTAAGATGTGCATGACCCAGATTAACTCACTTAGCCCTAATTCATTTTTATTAAATTAATTAGGATTAGTTAGTTTAATTAAGTCAGAATCCATCCTGGCCATTAAAAAACGCGCCAGTCAACACTCTAACCCCCAGTTTGAATCTGGACCTTCAGATCCTCTTACTTTTCATTTTTTTCATTTTTATTTTATTTTTTATCCATTTCTTTTCATATATTTATTTAAAATAGTAAAAAACATCAAAAAATTCTGAAATTTTTTATCAAACATTTTATCAATTTTTAGAAACCAAAAATATTTTTATTTTTATTTTTTGCATTAAAAAATTATTTTTAAATCATTTAAATGTTTTATTTAATTAATTAATGAGAATTAATTAATTAAAAATACATTTAAGTATTTAAAAATCACCAAAAAAATGAGAGATCATTCTTAAACATTTAGAAGCATTTACAAACTCACCATACAAATTTCTTTTTGGTTTTGATCATGCTTTGTTATTTTTCATTGTATTAGGGTTCTTAAATTGTTCATTTTCTAACCCTAACTTCAAAAATTCATAACTCTTAAACCAAGTTGAGTTTGTGAATGATTCTTTTTGCATTGATCTATGCATGACTTCTAGTTTCTAAAAGCATTTTTGTTTCATTTTTATCTTTCATTTTCAATTTGTTTGGCATTTTACCTTGAGGATCACCCTTAAAACCCTAGAAACTTAGGAAATTGATAAGTCCCTCTAGGTTTAGCTTCTAACCTCCCCCTTTGGATGGTAACTAGTATAGGTTTAGGGTTCCTTTAAGTCCATTTTCAATTTTTTATCTTGTCATTTGCTTCTGTTTTTGAGTTGTGCATCTCACATGTTCATATAACCCTAATTTCTCATCTTCATGTGCATTCATCTTGCATAAGCTTTCATAAACGAATTTGCCATGACATTTTGTGCATTCACATGACATATAAGACATCTTAGGACATATTGGATTCATTTTTGATCATTGTATCATCCGTTTTCCATGTTATGCATTCATTTCATTACATGTGCATTCATGAACTTTCATGCTCCTTTCATGCTTCATATGCATCCCCATTGCTTGTATGATCATTCTCATCTCTTGACATGCCTTCATACCATCTCTTAGCATAATTTGCATCATGAATATGCTTCTGGTTTTGGTTTTTATCTCTGCATTTAATTTCATTCTCATTTCATTTCATTTCCTTTTGCTAACGTTTCAGGTGGTAAGTGTTTGAGAAGTGAATTTGCCTTCACTTCTCATAATCTTTTCTCATCCCTCTTATGCATTCATTGCTACATTTTGTATGTGTATTAGAGTGATCTTGCTCATTCATGTTCCTTCCTCACTTTCTTTCTTCAAGCAACTTATCTTCTTAAATGAAGTAAGTTGACTTGCTTCTTCTGCTTCTCTTCCTTCCATCTTTCTTCTTCCTTGGTGGATTTTCCTTGAAGATATCTTGCAAGCCTCATAAACCCTAGGAATACCCAAGCATGATCACAATTAGGGTTTGATTAATCCCCCATTAGTTTTACCTTTGTGTCATTTCTTGTGTCTTCTCTTCTCACCTCATAATCAAAGATTAAACCTTCAAGGTTTTAAGGCTTTGTGATTAAGCTTATGCCTGCATCCTTCTATTAGGATGAAATGTATAACTTTAATCCTAAGTGTTAAACCCTTAATTTGGTTAAACCCTTTAATCAATCCACTTTAATAATCACTAAGACATCAAGCTTGTAACTTGGGCCTTACATTAGGGTTCTAATTCTTCCTTAATTGGTTAAGAAGGACTAACCCTAGTGTTAATGGACAAGTCCCCCTCAAGTTGTCTTACAAACCATAAAATTCACTTCATAATCTTACCATTAACTAAAATCCACTTTAATAAAGGTTTTTTTTTGTCATGAGGTTAATCCCTAATCATGGATTAAGTTGAGGAGCCTTCCTCAGCTTATATGTTCTCATCTATTATCCTTCTATTAGGATGGTGTAATGGGTCCATTAAATCCTTGATTATGGCTTAAACTCGTTACTTAACACTAAACAAAAACTACAAAAGAACATCTAAATAATCACAAGTAGGTTAATGATCTTAATCCTACATCATGGTAATTAAGTTTGAGGTGCTTATCTCACACTTAAGGTATTCTCATTACCCCTAATCAGAGGGAGGATGTGATGAGTTTACTAACCCTTGATTTAGGCTTAAGCTCATTTTCTTATGACAGACTCCAAAAAAGGAAATAAAAGATTGAAAACACAAAAACAAACAATAATCGTCTCCTCCGGGATTCTTTTCTCATCATCTTCACTCACAAACGAGAACTCGCTTCTTCCGTCTAATGCAAGACAGTTAGCACCTGAGCCAGATAGGTCATACACTTGAGCATAGACAAGTTAGCGGTTCACAAGTCAATTCATCTTTCAGTCTCTTTGAGTCGAACTATGGTGTTCTGACTTCCTCATTGCACGAGAGGATACGTAGGCATAACTTAACTCACATCTTCACTCACAAACGAGAACTCGCTTCTTCCGTCTAATGCAAGACAGTTAGCACCTGAGCCAGACAGGTCATACACTTGAGCATAGACAAGTTAGCGGTTCACAAGTCAATTCATCTTTCAGTCTCTTTGAGTCGAACTACGGTGTTCTGACTTCCTCATTGCACGAGAGGATATGTAGGCATAACTTAACGGTTATCGAACAAAAGTCTTTGTATATTCCCCCTCTTCCAGCATTACTCTTTAAGCCTCATTGTCTTGAGCATTTAACTCTTTCCTTACACTGACACTCCTTTATTTCACTTCATATTTCTTTTACACTGACACTTGCATTCTTTTCCAGATTTTGCATACAAATAGCACTGACACTACCCCCTTTAAACACAAATCTTTCAAGCGTGGATCCCGTCGAGTACGACGGACAATCTGGGTGATAATACCTTCCCAGGTTGTAACCAACCCCCTTTCTCAGTTTCTCTGGTTCGCGACCGTCTTATCCATTTCTTTCCAGGTTTATGTAGCATTACCTTTACTTCGGGATAAAAATGCCTAGTTGGCTACTCTTTTCAGTTCATCTTTGTCGCTCCCGATAAATGGGAAATGGCCCAGATAAAGGTACAGACGCGAACGGTCGGCGAGAGCAGGATGTGAGAACACACAAGAGTGAACTCACAGGGAATGAATAGAGTCGCCAGCTATGCATTTTTATCCCGAAGGAAAGGTAATGTTGCATAAACCTAGAAAGATATGGATAAGACGGTTGCGAACCAGAGAGACTGAGAAAGGGGGTTGGTTACAACCTGGGAAGGTATTAGCACCCAGATTGTCCGTCGTACTCGACGGGATCCACGCTTAAAAGATTTGTGTTTTAAAGGGGTAGTGTCAGTGCAATTTGTGTATGAAGAGCTGGAAAAGGATGTACAGGTGTCAGTGTAAAAGAAAGTGAAAGTGTGATATGTATTGTGTCAGTGTAAGGATAGGAATAAGATGCTCAAGATCATGAGGCTAAGAGAATAATGCTAGAAGGAGGGGGGATATACAGAGACTTTTGTTCGATAACTGTTAAGTTATGCCTACGTATCCTCTCGTGCAATGAGGAAGTCAGAACACCGTAGTTCGACCCAAAGAGACTGAAAGATGAATTTACTTATGAACTGCTTGCTTGTCTATGCTCAAGTGTATGACCTGTCTGGCTCAGGTGCAAACTGTCTTGCATTAGACGGAAGAAACAAGTTCTCGTTTGCGAGTGAATGAGATGAGAAAAGAATCCCGAAGGAGACGATTATTGTTTGTTTTTGTGTTTTCAGTCTTTTATTGCTTTTGAGAATTTGTCATAAGTTAATGAGCTTAAGCCTAAACCAATGGGTTAGTAAACTCATCACATCCTCCCTCTGATTAGGGGTAATGAGAATACTTTAAGTGTGATGTCAGCTTCTCACACTTAATCACCTTTGATGTAGGATTAAGATCATTAACCTACTTGTGATTATTTAGATGTTTTTGGTGTTTTTGTTTAGTGTTGAGTAATGAGATTAAGCCATAATCAAGGATTAAACAAACTCATTACACCATCCTAATAGAAGGATAATAGATGAGGGTGTTTAAGCTGAGGAAAGCTCCTCAACTTAATCCATGATTAGGGATTAAACTCATGACAAAACAAGCCTTTGATTAAGTGGATTTTAGTTAATGGTATGATGATGAAGTGATTTTTAGGGTTTGTAAGACAACTTGAGGGGGACTTGTCCATTAACACTAGGGTTAGTCCTTCTTAACCAATTAAGGAAGAATTAGAACCCTAATGCAAGGCCCAAGTTACAAGCTTGATGTCTTGATGATTATTAGGTGAATTGATTAAAGGATTTAAACACCTTAAGGGTTCAACACTTAGGATTAAAGTTATACACTCCATCCTAATAGAAGGATGCAGGCATAAACTTAATCACAAAGCCCTAAAACCTTTAGGGTTTAGTCCCTGATTATGAGATGAGAAGAGAAGACTCAAAGAGACACAAAGGTAAAAACTAAGTGGGGGACTAATCAAAACCCTAATTATTGTCATGCTTGGTTGTTCCTACGTTTTGTGAAGTTTAAGAAAGAAGTCTTCAATGGAACCACCAGGAAGCAGATGAAAGGATCAGGAGAAGCAAAGCAACTTGCTTCTTTCAAGAAGTCAAGTCACTTGAGGAAAGAAGGTAAGAAGAAGAAGAATGAGCAAGATCAATCTCAAATACATAACAAAATGCAGCATGGATGCATAAGAGAGATGAAAAGAGAATGTGAGAAGTGAAGGCAAATTCACTTCTCAAAGTTACTTACCACCTGAAAAGTTAGTAAAGGAATGCAATGCAATGCAAAATGAGATGAGATGACATGATGTAAATCAAAACCAGAAGCAAACATGAGATGATAATGATGTTATGAGATGATGCAAACATGAAACAAAGCATGGTGATGATCATACAAGTTTATGGATGCAGATGAAGCAAGTTAAGAACCATGATCATACATGACAAGTTATGAAATGCATATGGCATACAACATGGCAAATGCAAGATTCAATGATCAAACATGCTTACAATATGTCTTAAGATGTCAAATGAACCAAATGGATGCACAAAATGTTATGGCAAGTCAAGGTATGCAAGCAAATGCAAGATGGATGCACATGGAAGCCCAAATTAGGGTTTATGATCAAAGCATCAAACAAAAACCAAAACCAGAAGCAAACATCAAGATAAAAAATTGAAAATGCATTCAAAGGATCCGTAAACCTATACTAACTCACTGCCCAAAGGAGAGGTTCCAACTCTTAACCTAATACAAGTTATGAATTTCCTAAGTTTCCTAGGGTTTTTGGGTACCTTAACAAGAAAAATGCCAAACAAATGAAAAATGAAAGATCAAACCATGCCAATTTAATCTCACAAACTACATGATATGCTAAACACAATGCAAAAAGAATCAAAGTCCAACTCTCAATGGTTAGGCAGAAATGATTTTTGGAAGTTTGGATCAAAATAATGCTTTGAAAATGAATTAATTCCATGGAAAATTCTCAAAATGCATCAAGATCAAAAAAGAAATTTGGTTTGAGGGTTGGACAATGTTTCTAAATGGTTTTGAATGTTTCATGAATTTTTTGGTGATTTTTAAATACCTAAAAGTATTTTTAATTAATTAATTCTCATTAATTAATTAAAAATAAACTTTTAAATATTTAAAAATACATTTTTAATGCAAAAAATAAAAATAAAAATGTTTTTGGTTTCTGAAAATTAATAAAAGTGTGTATAAAAAATTTCAGAATTTTTAAGATGATTTTGCTATTTTTAATAAAATGGATAAATTAAATGAAATAAAATGGAAAATAATATGAATTTAATCTGAAAAATGGAAAGTAATCAGATCCAAAGGCCCACGTTTGAACTGGCTACGCGCTCATTTGACCTGGCGCCATATCCAAGGGCTAGCATTCAAACTCACTAATTAACTGATTAAGCCCTAATTCGTGCCCTAATGACTTTCAGGCGACCGGAACACTGTTCCGGTCGTCTTCTCCGACCAACCAAAACTTCAAACTCTCTCTAAACGCATCTAAAACGAAATCTAATTGCCCAGAACTCTTCCCCACTCACACACGAATCAAACCCCTCATTCAAACAACATTTATCATTCCTAAATCAGCCAAATCGAATCAAAACAGTTTTAGGGCAAAAAGTTTCAGAGCATTCATACATCCTGGTTTCTCGACCATTTTCAAAAGCAATCACATATTCATGATCAGGGAAGTGTATAGAAGCTATTAAGAACTTAAAATCATGCTTCTGGAAAAAAAAGTTCATGAAGCTACCTGAGTTTGAAGCTTTTTAGTTTGCAACTTTCTGACCTCTTCTCTTTGTGCAATCCACTCCCTTTAGGCCCCTGATGAAGTCTTGATGCTTAGGAAGAGTTTGTGATGGCTGGTTTGAGAGTTTGCAGCAGTTCTGTTCAAGGTGGTGTGAGAACCGTGTTTCTGATTCTGGGGGTTTAAGACAATGGTGATGGGTGCTTTGTGATCAGGGAAGTGTGTTTAGTTGATTGGTGAAGTTGGTTTGTGTGTTTGTGACTTGTGTGATCAGTTTCGAAAGCTTTTGCTCAAGGGAGTGAAAATGAGAAAGCTGGCTTGTGGAGTGTTTCAGGCTTGCCTCTTGTTGGGTTTGGCTTGCATTTTCTTTGTATAAACAAATGCCATTGGTCAGAAGAAGTGACATGTGCTTTATTGATTGGTATGGTGGCTTTTGCAAAATGTCAACTTTTGTGTAAGAGAAGCATGGGTCACTTTCTAGCTAAGTACAAGGAGGGTGTGCTGCGCAGCATGAGGTGAGGAAAAGCCTAGGGTTGGTCAGCAAGCTAGCCAGCAAGTGGATGAGATGTTATCATGAGTTTTGCAACTTGCCTTGCCTTTGGTTCTTATGAAAGAAACTTGATCCATAAGCCATGAAACATGTGGTTCTTTGGGTGAATTCTGAACTTTAGATGTTGTGTGATCATGTTGTGTGGATTAGAAGTCCATTTGATGACTTAATTGGCCTTGAGAAGTGAATTTGCAACTTTGCCTCTTTGGTACATGACTTGAAATTTAGTGATTTTTGCCAACTTTGACAAGCCATAACTTTTGATTCAAAATGAATTAGGTCATGTTCTTGTACTTTTTGAAAAGGGAAAGATCTATTCTACAACTTTCATGACCAAAGTTTTTCCATTTGAAGCTTTTTTGAATCAAAAAGTAAGGGTTGAAAACGTTGCATAAAATGACAATTTCATTAAAAGTCAAACTTGCCCAAAAAGTCAACTTTGCAAAAGACTTGAAATTCTTCAATTTTGTGAACTTCCAGCCTCTTCCATGATCAAATAAAGATCATATACAATCAAAATGGTGAATAACACCCTTTGGTTGGGTCATTGGGGGCCTCAGATGCCCTGATTTTGCACTGACTTGCTTGAAAAGTCAACCCTTGATCAGATGACTTCCCCATGGAATTTCTTCATGAAAATTGATATGCATACTCCCTATACCATATAAAGACCAATAGAAACAAGAATGACCAAAAAATTTGGAGTTATGGCCTCTGAAACCAAAACCCTAATTTTAGGTCAACTGTGCAATCAAGCCTGGCTCTGCTTCCACACCATTCTCAGTTCTTGTGATTTTTGACATTCTTGACTTTGAGAGGATATAATATGATGTTTGAACATACATGGACCCCTTTGAAGTGATTGATGGCCTTTGGAGTGGCTCAAGAAGCTCTTGGATTGCTCAGATCACAAACCCTAGGTGCAGATGACTTTGAATCTATGCAGTGAATCAAAAATGCAATATGAGATGGTATGATTGAGTTTATGCATATGAAAAGATAACAAGCCACGGTGTGAATGGGTGAGGGCAAATTTGGGGTGTTTACAGCTGCCCCTATTCAAGCATGAGTTAGCTGTGCAGGATGTAAGCGACGGCTTATCAGGCAAACAAGATAACTTGTGGTTGAATACCAAAGACAGTCCAAAATTTGCACTCACAGACTGAAGAAGAAAAGGGATATAGATTGTAAAAGAAAATAAAGTATATTGTAAAGTATGGGTGACGGAGGACGACCGTCGAGCAGAGGACGACTGCTGGGAAAGAGCAATGACGGGGACGGCCGACATGCTGGGGATATGAATTATGATGGGGACGGCCACCAAGTTCATGAAGCAAAGCAACCAACGATGGGGACGGCCATCGGGCTAAAAAGAAAAGGGACCACGACGGGGACGGCCATCGGGTTAAAGAATAAATAAATAAACAGATGATGAGGTACGGTCATCAAAGGTGAAGGACGATCACCTAGCAGGGGACGACTGCTCTGTTGGGGTTAAGGTGAGGGACGGTCATCTAAGGTGGAGGACGACCACCTGGCAGGGTACGGCTGCCGAAAATATCGCAATGGATGCCGGATAAAAAGTCAACGATGGGGACGGCCATCGGATGAGCATGACGGAGGACGACCATCAAGAGGTGGAGGACGACCACCTAGCAGGGGACGGCTGCTCTCAGGGTTTGTCATGACATAGGACGAATGTCAGATAACCAAAATCAACAATGGGGACGACCATTGGATAAAATGATGAAGGACGATCATCAAAAAGGTGAAGGACGATCACCTAGCAGGGGACGGCTGCTAAATATATCACGACATAGGATGAATGTCGGATAGAAGGTCAACGATGGGGACGGCCATCGGACGAGCATGATGGAGGACGACCATCAAGGGGCGGAGGACGACCACCTAGCAGGGTACGGCTGCTCTCAAGGTTTATCATGACATAGGACGAATGTCAGATAAAAAGGAAATTTGCTTTACTGGGGAATAGTAAACACGGACGAGTGTTTACAATCCAAGAAATAAAAGGTATAAGTGTTTAGATGTGTATAGATTAAAGATACGGACGAGCATCCTCAAGACTATGATACGGACGGGTATCAGGTAGAAACAAAAACTGACACGTGTTCCGAGATGATGATACGGACGAGTATCAACTAGTTAACAAGGAACACGAACGAGTGTTGAATCTGAAAGAACTCTTCTGGGGAATAGTAGACACAGACGAGTATCTACATTCAAGAAGACACAGTGTATGGATTAAAGATGCGGACGAGCATCCTTAAGATTATGATACGGACGAGTATCATGTAGAAACAAACGCTTGACGCATGTCCTGAGATGATGATACGGGTGAGTACCAACGAGTTAACAAAGAACACGGACGAGTGTCGAATCTGCGGGGATATAAATGGTGTATACAAGATACAGACGAGTATCTGTATAAGTATGAGTAGAAAGTATGAGTAATATGTATTTGAGTGTTCAATCTGCTGGGGAGAATGACACAGGCGAGTGCCAAAAAGAGAAGGGTATAGTATAAACAAATATCTGGTATACAAAGTGATTATGTTACTGTGCTGGGAAAATGACATGGACGGATGTCAAAGGCAATGTATATATATATAAGTATATGTGAGTGCAAAGAGGATGTCTTGGCTTTCTGCTGGGGATATGACACGGACGGGTGCCACAAGGAGTGTGTATTCGTATTGGTGAATGCGAGGCAACTGCTTTTGCTGGGGAATCTGGGGAGAATTCCGTATATTGTTGATGGATTGATAATATTCACAAGTGCTTGATTCAGACCATGACTTATGATTATGCTACATGTTTGACTTTTGCCGTAATGCTCCGTATTAAACGGAATGCTACGCTTTGTTTGGTGAATATGATGCGAATGCTATGATTATGCAAAAGATACCGATCCGGGATTCGGATCCCATTGCTGTGAAGATCTCTAGTCGATCTTGCTTGAAGTGATCATCCCAGCTGGGGATGAGATCATTGGTAGATCTGATGAAATGATTCTGCTTGGGGAAACGGGTCAATGATAGACCTATTCCTGATAATGAGGGACCCAGCTGGGGTTTGTAGAAGCTTTCGTCACTCTGTTGTGATTCCTTCGTGCGTTGCTCTTCTGGATAGAGGCTGAAATTCTGTGGGGAGATGATTCCCATGCTTTTTGTAACGGATGGCAACTCAGCTGGGGAGAAACAAACACGTGGCAACTCAGCTGGGGAGAAAGCACTTGGGTGCTAAGACTGAGTGTTGATTTGCCAGCTTGCTGGGGTGAAGCTTTCATGCCCCATGTTGCGCTTTCGAATACCTGCAATCCTGCAAAGACAGAGAAACGCACAAGTAATCCCGAGGCATCCCTTACCGGATTCCGTCATAGGAGTGAGACACTTCTGAGAGTAAGTATATTCCCTGTAAGCACGTGTTTTACTTTCTTTATTTTTAAAGTTTTAGCATCTGTATTCATGCAATCAGTTTCCTTTAAGATATCAGACATTTTTGCAAATAAAAATATACGAGACATTGTGTGACTGAAAAGATCTGTTTTTATTAATTCATATGCCCTGAATCGGCAAGATACAGTCAAAGAAACATATCTCCTGAAATGAGGAAATTGTTACAAATTGAGAAACAAAATGCTGGCAATGTTGTCGACGCTTCAAGGAGCTTCCCTCCTGTTGTGACTCGTATGACTTTTGACGTTCTTATCGTCTCACTTTCTGAAGAAGGCTGATTCTGACAGAAGCTTGATCCTTTCGAAGCTTACCAAGTTGCAGACGATACAGATGAATTCAGAGTGCAGTTGTTCGCTTATTCCCTTATTTTGCATGGATCGCCTTTTCGGGTTTTCAATCCATCGGGATACCCATTTTTGCCTGAGCTGTCCAATGCGGATTTTCAGCTCAGCGGGTGTACATTTTTATTTATTTTTCCCTTATTTTTGCCCGTGTCTTTTATTCTGTTTTTGACTCGCCGGGATGCCCTATTTTTTCCTGGACTTACATTCTGTTTTTATGTCCAGCGGGTCATTTTTATGCGAAGTATTTTTTAACCGCATCTGAATTCACAGGGGACGGGAAATCCTCACCATCCATGGTGCTGAGCATCAGCGCTCCACCAGAGAAAACTTTCTTTACTACGAATGGTCCTTCATAATTTGGAGTCCATTTGCCCCTGTGGTCTGTATGAGGAGGGAGGATTCTCTTCAACACAAGATCTCCCACTTGGTACTCTTGGTGCCTGACTTTCTGATCGAAGGCTCTCTTCATTCTTTTCTGATACAACTGCCCATGACAGATTGTAGCCAATCTTTTCTCTTCAATCAGACTCAGTTGTTCGTATCGGGACCGGACCCACTCTGCTTCGTTCAGCTTAACATCCATCAGTACTCGCAAGGAGGGTAATTCAACTTCAACAGGTAGGACTGCCTCCATACCATATACAAGCTGATATGGCGTTGCCCCAGTGGATGTTCTGATTGACGTGCGGTACCCATGCAAGGCAAATGGAAGCATCTCATGCCAGTCTTTGTAGGTGACTACCATCTTCTGCACAATCTTCTTGATATTCTTGTTAGCTGCCTCAACAGCGCCGTTCATCTTTGGCCTGTAAGGAGAAGAATTGTGGTGTTGGATCTTGAAGTCCCGGCATAGTTCTGCCATCATTTTGTTGTTCAAGTTGGAACCATTATCAGTAATGATTCGCTCGGGAACTCCGTATCGACAGATGATATCTCTCTTCAGAAATCTGGCTACCACTTGCCTTGTAACATTTGCATATGAGGCTGCTTCAACCCACTTGGTGAAATAGTCAATGGCGACCAGGATGAATCTGTGGCCATTTGAAGCAGTTGGCTCAATTTTGCCAATCATATCAATGCCCCACATGGCAAAGGGCCAGGGTGAAGACATTATATTCAAAGGATTGGGAGGCACATGCACCTTATCCGCATAAATCTGGCATTTATGGCATTTTCTGGCATAGGCACAACAGTCGGCATCCATTGTGATCCAGTAATAACCTGATCTTAGCAATTTCTTAGCCATGGCATGCCCTCCAGCATGGGTACCAAAGGATCCTTCGTGCACTTCATGTATCAACAAGTCTGCTTCTGTTCTATCAACACATCTGAGGAGTACCATATCAAAGTTTCTCTTGTACAGGGAACTTCAGTGTTCAGAAAGAAACTACCAGCAAGCCTTCTCAAAGTCTTCTTATCATTGGAAGATGCCCCAGATGGGTATGTTTGATCCTCCAAGAAGCACTTAATGTCATGGAACCAAGGCTTATCATCTTTAACAACATCTGCTGTAAACACATATGCCGGTCTGTCAAGTCTGGACACCGAAATCTGAGGTACAAAGTTGGCAGCTTGAACTTTGATCATAGATGAAATGGTAGCTAGAGCATCCGCAAACTGATTCTCGTCCCGAGGGATATACTCAAGCTTGACCGTCGTGAAGAAAGTCAATAACCTTCTTGTATAATCCCTGTAAGGTATCAGATGATCCTGGTGAGTGTACCATTTGCCGTTGGTTTGATTAACTACCAGAGCTGAATCTCCGAATACAGTCAATGTCTTGATCCTGAGGTCAATGGCTTCCTCAAGACCCATAATGCAAGCTTCGTATTCAGCTTCGTTGTTAGTGAGGTTAAAGGTGAGCTTTGCCGAGAAAGGCATGTGAACTCCTTTAGGTGTAATGAGTACTGCACCAACACCACGACCATTCATATTAACAGCCCCATCAAACATCATAGTCCATTCTTTTTCCGGGTCAGGCCCTTCAGTGTGAATAGGTTCTTCATGATCTTTCGCTTTTATGAACATGATGTCTTCATCAGGGAAGTCAAATCTCATAGGCTGGTAGTCATCAATAGGTTGCTCAGCAAGATATTCAGACAATACACTGCCCTTGATGGCTTTCTGAGAAGTGTACTGGATGTCATATTCTGTGAGGATCATTTGCCATCTTGCAACCCGTCCGGTAAGAGCTGGCTTCTCGAAAATGTACTTAACTGGGTCCATCTTTGAGATCAATAAAGTAGTGTGGGTCAACATATACTGTCTCAGTCGGCGAGCAGCCCACGCTAAAGCACATCAAGTTTTCTCGAGCAGTGAATAACGTTGTTCACAGTCGGTAAACTTTTTGCTTAGGTAGTATATTGCATACTCTTTTCGACCAGACTCGTCATGCTTGCCCAACACGCACCCCATTGACTCTTCTAATACTGTCAAGTACATGATTAGAGGTCTTCCTTCAACTGGAGGCATAAGGATCGGAGGCTCTTGTAAGTATTCCTTGATCTTGTCAAAAGCCTTCTGGCAGTCTTCGTTCCACCTGACCGTCTGTTCTTTTCTTAACAGCTTAAACAAAGGTTCACAGGTTGCAGTGAGGTGAGATATGAACCGTGAGATGTAGTTCAACCTACCTAGGAACCCCCGAACTTCTTTCTCAGTTTTCGGTGCAGGAATTTCTTGAATGGCTTTGACTTTATCAGGGTCCACTTCAATCCCTTTCTCGCTTACAATAAAACCCAGCAGCTTACCAGATCGCACCCCGAATGTGCACTTGTTGGGATTCAGCTTTAGTTGGTACTTCCTCAGACGCTTGAATAGCTTCAGCAGATTCACCAGGTGGTCTTCTTCTGTGAGGGACTTGGCAATCATGTCATCCACATAACACTCGATTTCTTTATGGATCATATCGTGGAATAATGTCACCATAGCCCGTTGATATGTTGCACCAGCATTTTTTAATCCGAACGGCATCACCTTGTAACAGAACGTGCCCCAGGGTGTGATGAAGGTTGTCTTCTCCATGTCTTCAGGTGACATTTTGATCTGATTGTATCCTGAAAATCCGTCCATGAAGGAGAATACCGAAAACTGAGCCGTATTATCAACCAATACGTCAATGTGAGGTAATGGAAAATCATCTTTCGGGCTGGCTCTGTTCAGGTCCCGGTAGTCAACACACATCCTTACTTTGCCGTCTTTCTTAGGCACAGGTACTATATTAGCAACCCACGGCGGATAGCTAGTCACAGAAAGGAACCCGGCATCCCATTGCTTTTGTACCTCTTCTTTGATCTTCATTGCCATGTCTGGGCGAGTACGACGCAGTTTCTGTTTAACCGGCGGGCAGTCTTCTCTCAAAGGCAGCTTGTGCATAACAATGTCGGTGTCCAACCCTGGCATATCTTGATAAGACCAAGCAAACACATCCACATATTCTTGAAGCAGGTCAATCAATTGTTTCTTCACTGAGTCTTGTAAGCAGGCCCCGATTTTAACTTCTTTCACATCTTCATTTGTACCAAGATTAATCGTTTCTACCTCCTCCTGATGAGGAGTGATAGCCTTCTCCTCTTGTCTCAACAATCTGGCTAGCTCTTCAGGAAGCTCGTAATCTTCTTCAACCCCTTCATCAGCTTGATTGATCGGATTGTCAAAGTCATACGAAGTCATAGCCGTGCTGTTGTCGGTGCTGTCTGGAAAGCACTCTCTGCAGGGGTTCAGTTTGTTCATTTTAGTGATTGATTTTAATCTTGTTTAGAAAAGTGAAATAAAATTGTCATTTTGAAAATATTGCCATTTATTTTTTGTACAAAAAGAAAAATGGAAAAACAGTGAGTGGAAAAGAAAAAGACTCGTTTGCAAAAGATGTCTGATATTTCATTGATTAATCTTGTTGCACAAAAATTACAGATGGCCCGATTACAAAATGAGTCTTGTCATCTTGGGCAAGATGAAAGACTTGATGCATGCTTAAAATATACAGGAAATAATAATTACTCTGCAGGAGTAACTCTTATAATTTCCTGGGAAGACCAGTTTGAGATACTGCTCCCCGGGATCTTTGGACGAATCCAGCCTTCCAGGTTGCGTTCATCTTCCGACTCATCTTCCAAGTTGTTGACAGCATCGGGGGTGAGCATCCCCCCACTAACAAAGGTGGGCTTCTTAGCAGCCTCTACTTGATCTTGTTGAGTTGGTTTGTAACCCAACCCAAATCTATCTTCTTTCTTCTCCACAGGCAACAATTTGCCCTAGCCTTGAGTGTTTCCCTCTTCCACCACCTTCCGGGCCTGCTGGTAGGATGTCATGGAAGTCCCAAGTACAACAGAGGTTTCATTAATATTCAGGGCCTCAAACCCTTGACTCATCGTCTCGTGGATCTCCCCATCCATCTCAATATATTTATAGGTAGCCATATGGCTAACAAAAATATCTTCCTCTCCACAAATAGTAACGACTTGGCCCTCCCACTCGAATTTTAACTTCTGGTGAAGGGTAGACGTCACTGCGCCAGCGGCATGAATCCATGGTCTACCCAACAAACAGCTGTAGGCAGACTGAATGTCCATCACGTAGAAGGTCGTTTTGAAAGTTTGTGGGCCAATCGTTACAGGCAACTCAATCTCTCCCAGAACTGATCTCTTAGAGCCGTCAAAAGCTCTCACTACCAAGTTACTGGGTCGTAATGCCAATCCTTCATATTCCAGCTTCACCAGGGCTTTTTTAGGCAAGACATTGAGGGATGATCCTGTGTCTACCAGCACATGGGAAAGAACTGCACCCTTACATTCCATGGTAATGTGCAAAGCCTTGTTATGATTGCGGCCTTCCGTAGTCAAATCAGTGTTGGTAAATCCTAGTCCATTACTAGCATTAACATTTCCAACCACAGCTTCCAACTGATTGACGGTGATCTCTTCTGGTACATAAGCTGCGTGCAAGACTTTGAGTAGTGCGTTCCGATGAGCCTCAGAGCACATAAGCAATGATAGAATGGAGATCTTGGAAGGCGTCTGGTGGAGCTGGTCCACTATCTTGTAATCACTCTTCTTGATGATTCTCATGAATTCCTCAACTTCTTGATCAAAAGGTGTTTTCAAAGCTTCTCTAACAACCTGCTCTTCTTGCACCATGCTCTTCCCTTTTGCCTTGGCAGCAGCTTCTGCTTCAGCAGTGGGTCTTTGAATTTGTGGGGCAAAGAGACGTCCGCTTCAAGTGAAGCCTCCGCCTCCACCCACATTGTCTATTTGTGGTGAAGAAGTTGATGATTCGAAAGTGATTTTCTGTCCTTCGCAGTATAAATCAGAGCCGTAATGCCAAGGGATGGCATTACTACTTTCATAAGGTACTGGCCCAGGCACTGTGATAGTGACTGGACTGATGGCAGCTGCAGAAGGGACCATGATAGTCTGTGGATCATAGTATATTGTGACTGGTGCTCTGGTAGGAGTGGCATTTTGTGAGTTGTAGGCGGAATCATTGGCAGGATCATAATAAATTGTAACTGTTGAGACATTTGCATTGTTTGTTGCTGATGTTGTAGGAGACATTGTTGGAAGGATGGGTGTTGTTGTTGTAGGAGTTTCTGAATGAAGGGGTGCTGAGGTTGTAGAAGGGACGTTTGTTGATATCTGATCCGTTGAAGTAACAGATGAAGCATTTGTTGATGAAACTGAAAAGTTGTTTGGAACAATGGTTGTTGCAGTTGTAGACGATTCTGGAACTGTGGTTAAGGAGATTGCTGGATTGGTAGGTATTGATGTTGTGATTTGAAGCAGGCCACTCTGGATGAGACCATCTATGCCATCCCTCAAGTTATCACAACCATTCACGGAAATGTTGCAATAAGCACACCCTAACTCACATCCCGGGAACATTTGACATTCAAGGAGTTGAGCTTTAATCTCCACCAAGGGTGTCCGAATCTGACCCACACTGGTTATCAAGTAAGACGGCTTGTCTTCTTCAATAGCATTGACTCGGGGACCTCCGTGGTGCGGCATAGGGTTCTTGTTAACATTTGGTGGTGGTGCGAAGTTTAGAGCTTTGGAATCTACCAAGTCCTGTACTTTCATGTGCAAAGCTCTGCACTTCTCTGTACTATGGCCAGGTGCATTTGAGTGAAAAGCACATCTGGCGCTGGCGTCATAATTTCTGGGCAGACTGGCAGGATCTGGAGGTGCCAATGTCCTTAGCTCAACCAGGTTGAGTTTCAGGAGTTGTGGCAGTAATGTGGCATAGGGCATAGGAATCGGATCGATCACCCTATTGGCCTGAGAGGGTCTCTGTTGATATGGTCTTTGCTGATTGTTGTTGTTGGTGTTGCTGTTGTTATAATTTCTCTGAGGAGGATACTGAGTTTGTTGCTGGTAATTCTGTTGCTGAGGTTGATAAGCTGGTTGAGGATGAATTGGAGCGGGAATGGTGACTGCTGCCACAGACCTATGAACATATTGGGGTCTGCCCCTGCTGGTATGGATAGCATTGGTTTCACCAGTTCTTCTTGGGCCCACAAAAGGCTCTCTTGTGTTGCTGGACGAGCTTGCACCGTTGTCAGAAATCTTACCCATTTTTAATAGGCTCTCGATTCTTTCCCCGACTATGACTACATCAGCAAAGCTAGTGGAAGAAAAGGCAGCTAGTCTGTCAATGTATGTTCCTTGGAGGGTGTTCATAAACATATCAGCCATCTCCCTCTCTGACATGGGTGGCTGGACAGCAGCAGCAAGCTGCCTCCACCTTTGAGCATACTCTCGGAAGCTTTCCCTGGATGATTGTGACATTCCCATCAGGAGGGTCCTGTTGGGAGCCATATCCAAGTTGTACTGATACTGTCTGATAAAGGCCTCAGCCAAGTCCTTCCAGCATCTAATGGTTGCTCTAGTCAAATGAGAGTACCATTCCCTTGAAGCTCCAGTTAAGCTATCCTCAAAATAAAACATCCATAGCTTTTCGTCCATGGTATATGCCTTCAGCCTCCCCAGAAAGGATTGTAAATGGGTCCGGGGACAGGATGTTCCGTTATACTTCTCAAAGCATGGTGGTTTAAATTTGTGGGGAATCCTCACCCCGTCCACTAGACCCATGTCCATAACATCAAAGCCCAAAGAATTTTGGGACTCCAAGGACCTCAGTTTCTCAGCAATCTCATCTAGCCTTCTGTCATAGGCTTCCTCCCCAGCTCCCATCACTGTGAACTGATCTTCTTGGGGGTCTTCTTGCAGCACTCTACCTGCAGTGGCAGTCCCTTGCACATTAACAGGGATGTTGATCTCTGGGTGCAGGTGGGGTCCATAGACTGGGGGATTAACATGAGGTTGAACTCTCTCATTGTTGCTTGTCCCAGCAGTCCCTGGATGAGGGTCTTCCTGATTCCTCCCCTCTACCAGTGCTCTTAACCTCTCTTGGCTTTGAGCCATATTATTCATCACCTCCATAAACTGTGTCATCTGATTCCTCATTTCCAACCTTTCGTTGGCCATTTGATTCCTGACCTCTGTAAGGTCCTGCTGTACTTGGTCCATTTGTATGCCCGGAAGATTGTTGCGGGTGGGATATCTGTGTGGACGGTTGAGTGGAAACACCCGACGTCGAGCAATAGTTCCTGAATCACAACAGAGTTAGTAACAATAAAACAAAAACCTACAAAACAAAACAAAAGGTTAGTATGCAATGCAGTATGCTTATTTGTATCCAAGGTATCCGGCTTGGCACTTGGTTTTGACCTTTCCAGACCCCTGAAGAAGATGCTTTTGATGTTGCTTGAAGAATTCAGATAAAACAAACCAACACATATATTACAAAAAGTAAATGGTACATAGTTTGTTTCTTACAATACATGCCCTCTGAGGGGTCAAAAATACAACATAAAGAAAAGTACATGAAATGAAAGCAACAACAAGCAAAAGTCAGACACCAAGGCCAAACTCATCCTCCTGAACTTCCTTGAGAAGTGCTTCAGTCACAGGATCAGCTGGACGCTCTGTAAGATTCCTGATAAGGAGATTCCTGGAAGTAACAGCTGCAGTTAGCCTCTTGTGTTGACTCTGGTCCTTAGACCTCTTCACACCAGCTCTAATCTTTAATTCTGAGACCTCCCTCTGGGCTGCTGCCAGGGCTTCCTGTTGCTCCTTTGCATTAGCTTCCAGTTGCTCAATCTTGTCCTGAGTCCTTTTATCCTCCTGAGTACGGGCTTCGGTGATCCTGACCCACCTAGCCTGACTCTCCTTCAGATACAAATCAGTCCTAGCTCTCTGGAATTGAGCCTCTTTGCAGGCATTCTTCAAGATCTGTTCTCCAGCCCTAGACTTCTTAATGTAATCCTCTGACTTCTCAATTCTGGCTAGATGCTCCACCTTTAGCTTTTCTAACCTCTCAATGTCCAAGCGTCCATCACTCCTCTCCCAGAGGGTCTTCTGTAGAGCCTGAGTCAGATTCTCATTTCTCTCTTTCAATTTCTCAAACTCCTCTAAGCTGACAGTTGCTGGAGGTGGTGCTGTGGAAGGTCCAGGCACATCTTCAACAGTGAAGGGCATTCCAGTAATTTGAGCTCTGGCATGAGACCACTCATAGTACTGTGCTGAGGCCACATTGTTGCATCTCCTAAGAATGGTTACCCCCTTAGTCTGCACATTGTCCCAGGCCCAGGATGCCTGCCTGACAACAGCCAGATTAGGCTTGTTCTCACAATAAAGGGTCTCTGCCCGATCCTGTACCCTAGGAGGGTGGACTAATGCATAGCCCAGTTGTCTTTTGAATAGCAGAGGGTTGTAGTTGATGCAACCCTTCACTCCTATCAGAGGCACATTGGGAAATTGCCCACAACTTGTAATGATGTCTCTACCCTTAGTACTCTGAGTGCACCACCTGATGTCATCTGAGGTTAGAGCAACAAGTCTTCTAGCCCAATTTTTCTGTTGGTGAGGGTTCAAGAAGACATCAGTCTTTGGCAAATGTTTGAGCAGCCAAGTATGGAACAAAGGAGCACAGCATCTCACTAATCTTCCCCTTTGCTTTTCATTCCTTTGATGAACAGAGTAGTAAAGATCTCCCAGTAAGGTGGGCACTGGGTTTCTCAGGATGAAAAGATGGATTGCATTCTTGCTAACAAACCTAGGCTCATCTGCAAAAAGTATGACCCCATATATGCTATGGGCCAACAGAGCACAGACTGCCTTCCACTCCCCCAAGGAGGCCTTCAGAATAGCCTGAGAAGTCAAGAAATCCAGATGAAAACCAGAGACTCCAGCTTTAGCTGTCAAATTCTGCTCAATCAGAACTGGTTCCAGATACAAGGCTTTTGCTACCTCTTCATTACTAGGGAATTCCATCTCAGGGTTGAAGGGGATTCCACCCCTGATAGGTACACCAATCAGTGATGAATACTCTTCCGACAAGGGTCCCAACTGAAAATTCTGGAAGGTGAAACACCTTAGAGGGGGATCATAGAACTGCAGGCAAGTATGAATCAGGCTTCTCTGTGAAGGGTCCAAATCCATAACCACATCAAGGATTCCTCCATAATGTTCTCTGAATAGTGGTATATGGTCTGGAGTAATCAGGGTCTGAATCTTCCTGATGCTAGCCAACTCTGGCTCAAAGAAATGATAGGAGATGTTACTCTTCTTAGGTGCCATGCTGCTGAAGGAGAACTGAGACAGATACTGAGAATAATACTGAAGATGGGCCGCTGAGACTGGTGACTGAAGCAGGTAGGTGATAGTTGAAGTAAGCACTGATGAAAATAGGTCTATGTTGAAGAAAGGGTCAAAACCAAGCCAAAATGTATGATGGATACCCTGAAAAACAAATAAACACATGTTAAAATGATGCAATGAGGATGTATGCAAATGATATGGAAGGGTTTGTGACAGAGCTGGATCTGATTAATTGCTCTGATATAGGTCCATGTATGTTCAAGAAATCCAGATGGAGGTTCATAAGTCCAGTAACCAAGGTGGGGGACTCAAATAAAGAGTCACATGTCCAGGGTTAAAAATCACAAGAACTGTTCCAACATGGAGTACTCTTAATCAAAAAAAAGTAACAGGGTATGCTGAGGTCAGGGGTACCTGCAAACCTGTAAACAGCCCAACCCCCTCACAGGTGATGTTCTAAAACAAGGATCCTCAGACTTGGATCAGTTATGAGAAGTGTAAACACTTCTAACCCGGAGGTACAGTGTTTACAATAACCATAAAAGATCCTCCTCTAATTCACCTCAGTTTCTGTAGGTCAATACTAAAGGTCATCCAGACTTAGCAGGCTTCCCAGATAGCCCTAGCACTACAGGAAATCTGTAGCACAGAGTTCTCAAGAAGAAACCCATATCTGAACCGTGTTTCATATTCCCGCACCAGACCGAAATGGAATGGGAAAGAACATGAACCACTCTAGCCTAGGTGTCACTCAGGTCCCAGGTATAGGACCTCAACTCTCAAAAGAACAACCACCCACCAAAGCAACAAAACAGATCCAGCCAGCACAGTATGACAGTATGGTATATGTAAAGCTATAAAGAAAGCAATAAAACAACTGTACATAAATCAAAAATAAATACAAATACAAGCACAAATAGCACATAACACCCCAGTAAACACAAATCAAACAGGTGCTAGGAGGAACCCACAAAAAGAACCAGAAGCCCTAGTTGCAGTATAAGGGTCCCCAGCAGAGTCGCCAAGCTGTCGCTCCCGATAAATGGGAAATGGCCCAGATAAAGGTACAGACGCGAACGGTCGGCGAGAGGAGGATGTGAGAACACACAGGAGTGAACTCACAGGGAATGAATAGAGTCGCCAGCTATGCATTTTTATCCCGAAGGAAAGGTAATGCTGCATAAACCTAGAAAGATATGGATAAGACGGTTGCGAACCAGAGAGACTGAGAAAGGGGGTTGGTTATAACCTGGGAAGGTATTAGCACCCAGATTGTCCGTCGTACTCGACGGGATCCACGCTTAAAAGATTTGTGTTTTAAAGGGGTAGTGTCAGTGCAATTTGTGTATGAAGAGCTGGAAAAGGATGTACAGGTGTCAGTGTAAAAGAAAGTGAAAGTGTGATATGTATTGTGTCAGTGTAAGGATAGGAATAAGATGCTCAAGATCATGAGGCTAAGAGAATAATGCTAGAAGGAGGGGGGATATACAGAGACTTTTGTTCGATAACTGTTAAGTTATGCCTACGTATCCTGTCGTGCAATGAGGAAGTCAGAACACCGTAGTTCGACCCAAAGAGACTGAAAGATGAATTGACTTATGAACTGCTTGCTTGTCTATGCTCAAGTGTATGACCTGTTTGGCTCAGGTGAAAACTGTCTTGCATTAGACGGAAGAAACAAGTTCTCGTTTGCGAGTGAATGAGATGAGAAAAGAATCCCGAAGGAGACGATTATTGTTTGTTTTTGTGTTTTCAGTCTTTTATTGCTTTTGAGAATTTGTCATAAGTTAATGAGCTTAAGCCTAAACCAATGGGTTAGTAAACTCATCACATCCTCCCTCTGATTAGGGGTAATGAGAATACTTTAAGTGTGAAGTCAGCTTCTCACAATTAATCACCTTCGATGTAGGATTAAGATCATTAACCTACTTGTGATTATTTAGATGTTTTTGGTGTTTTTGTTTAGTGTTGAGTAATGAGATTAAGCCATAATCAAGGATTAAACAAACTCATTACACCATCCTAATAGAAGGATAATAGATGAGGGTGTTTAAGCTGAGGAAAGCTCCTCAACTTAATCCATGATTAGGGATTAAACTCATGACAAAACAAGCCTTTGATTAAGTGGATTTTAGTTAATGGTATGATGATGAAGTGATTTTTAGGGTTTGTAAGACAACTTGAGGGGGACTTGTCCATTAACACTAGGGTTAGTCCTTCTTAACCAATTAAGGAAGAATTAGAACCCTAATGCAAGGCCCAAGTTACAAGCTTGATGTCTTGATGATTATTAGGTGAATTGATTAAAGGATTTAAACACCTTAAGGGTTCAACACTTAGGATTAAAGTTATACACTCCATCCTAATAGAAGGATGCAGGCATAAACTTAATCACAAAGCCCTAAAACCTTTAGGGTTTAGTCCCTGATTATGAGATGAGAAGAGAAGACTCAAAGAGACACAAAGGTAAAAACTAAGTGGGGGACTAATCAAAACCCTAATTATTGTCATGCTTGGTTGTTCCTAAGGTTTGTGAAGTTTAAGAAAGAAGTCTTCAATGGAACCACCAGGAAGCAGATGAAAGGATCAGGAGAAGCAAAGCAACTTGCTTCTTTCAAGAAGTCAAGTCACTTGAGGAAAGAAGGTAAGAAGAAGAAGAATGAGCAAGCTCAATCTCTAATACATAACAAAATGCAGCATGGATGCATAAGAGAGATGAAAAGAGAATGTGAGAAGTGAAGGCAAATTCACTTCTCAAAGTTACTTACCACCTGAAAAGTTAGTAAAGGAATGCAATGCAATGCAAAATGAGATGAGATGACATGATGTAAATCAAAACCAGAAGCAAACATGAGATGATAATGATGTTATGAGATGATGCAAACATGAAACAAAGCATGGTGATGATCATACAAGTTTATGGATGCAGATGAAGCAAGTTAAGAACCATGATCATACATGACAAGTTATGAAATGCATATGGCATACAACATGGAAAATGCAAGATGCAATGATCAAACATGCTTACAATATGTCTTAAGATGTCAAATGAACCAAATGGATTCACAAAATGCTATGGCAAGTCAAGGTATGCAAGCAAATGCAAGATGGATGCACATGGAAGCCCAAATTAGGGTTTATGATCAAAGCATCAAACAAAAACCAAAACCAGAAGCAAACATCAAGATAAAAAATTGAAAATGCATTCAAAGGATCCCTAAACCTATACTAACTCACTGCCCAAAGGAGAGGTTCCAACTCTTAACCTAATACAAGTTATGAATTTCCTAAGTTTCCTAGGGTTTTTGGGTACCTTAACAAGAAAAATGCCAAAAAAATGAAAAATAAAAGATCAAACCATGCCAATTTAATCTCACAAACTACATGATATGCTAAACACAATGCAAAAAGAATCAAAGTCCAACTCTCAATGGTTAGGCAGAAATGATTTTTGGAAGTTTGGATCAAAATAATGCTTTGAAAATGAATTAATTCCATGGAAAATTCTCAAAATGCATCAAGATCAAAAAAGAAATTTGGTTTGAGGGTTGGACAATGTTTCTAAATGGTTTTGAATGTTTCATGAATTTTTTGGTGATTTTTAAATACCTAAAAGTATTTTTAATTAATTAATTCTCATTAATTAATTAAAAATAAACTTTTAAATATTTAAAAATACATTTTTAATGCAAAAAATAAAAATAAAAATGTTTTTGGTTTCTGAAAATTAATAAAAGTGTGTATAAAAAATTTCAGAATTTTTAAGATGATTTTGCTATTTTTAATAAAATGGACAAATTAAATGAAATAAAATGGAAAATAATATGAATTTAATCTGAAAAATGGAAAGTAATCAGATCCAAAGGCCCACGTTTGAACTGGCTGCGCGCGCGTTTGACCTGGCGCCATATCCAAGGGCTAGCATTCAAACTCACTAATTAACTGATTAAGCCCTAATTCGTGCCCTAATGACTTTCAGGCGACCGGAACACTGTTCCGGTCGTCTTCTCCGACCAACCAAAACTTCAAACTCTCTCTAAACGCATCTAAAACGAAATCTAATTGCCCAAAACTCTTCCCCACTCACACACGAATCAAACCCCTCATTCAAACAACATTTATCATTCCTAAATCAGCCAAATCGAATCAAAACAGTTTTAGGGCAAAAAGTTTCAGAGCATTCATACATCCTGGTTTCTCAACCATTTTCAAAAGCAATCACATATTCGTGATCAGGGAAGTGTATAGAAGCTATTAAGAACTTAAAATCATGCTTCTGGAAAAAAAGTTCATGAAGCTACCTGAGTTTGAAGCTTTTCAGTTTGCAACTTTCTGACCTCTTCTCTTTGTGCAATCCACTCCCTTTAGGCCCCTGATGAAGTCTTGATGCTTAGGAAGAGTTTGTGATGGCTGGTTTGAGAGTTTGCAGCAAATCTGTTCAAGGTGGTGTGAGAATCGTGTTTCTTATTCTGGGGGTTTAAGACAATGGTGATGGGTGCTTTGTGATCAGGGAAGTGTGTTTAGTTGATTGGTGAAGTTGGTTTGTGTGTTTGTGACTTGTGTGATCAGTTTCGAAAGCTTTTGCTCAAGGGAGTGAAAATGAGAAAGCTGGCTTGTGGAGTGTTTCAGGCTTGCCTCTTGTTGGGTTTGGCTTGCATTTTCTTTGTATAAACAAATGCCATTGGTCAGAAGAAGTGACATGTGCTTTATTGATTGGTATGGTGGCTTTTGCAAAATGTCAACTTTTGTGTAAGAGAAGCATGGGTCACTTTCTAGCTAAGTACAAGGAGGGTGTGCTGCGCAGCATGAGGTGAGGAAAAGCCTAGGGTTGGTCAGCAAGCTAGCCAGCAAGTGGATGAGATGCTATCATGAGTTTTGCAACTTGCCTTGCCTTTGGTTCTTATGAAAGAAACTTGATCCATAAGCCATGAAACATGTGGTTATTTGGGTGCATTCTGAACTTTAGATGTTGTGTGATCATGTTGTGTGGATTAGAAGTCCATTTGATGACTTAATTGGCCTTGAGAAGTGAATTTGCAACTTTGCCTCTTTGGTACATGACTTGAAATTTAGTGATTTTTGCCAACTTTGACAAGCCATAACTTTTGATTCAAAATGAATTAGGTCATGTTCTTGTACTTTTTGAAAAGGGAAAGATCTATTCTACAACTTTCATGACCAAAGTTTTTCCATTTGAAGCTTTTTTGAATCAAAAAGTAAGGGTTGAAAAAGTTGCCTAAAATGACAATTTCATTAAAAGTCAAACTTGCCCAAAACGTCAACTTTGCAAAAGACTTGAAATTCTTCAATTTTGTGAACTTCCAGCCTCTTCCATGATCAAATAAAGATCATATACAATCAAAATGGTGAAGAACACCCTTTGGTTGGGTCATTGGGGGCCTCATATGCCCTGATTTTGCACTGACTTGCTTGAAAAGTCAACCCTTGATCAGATGACTTCCCCATGGAATTTCTTCATGAAAATTGATATGCATACTCCCTATACCATATAAAGACCAATAGAAACAAGAATGACCAAAAAATTTGGAGTTATGGCCTCTGAAACCAAAACCCTAATTTTAGGTCAACTGTGCAATCAAGCCTGGCTCTGCTTCCACACCATTCTCAGTTCTTGTGATTTTTGACATTCTTGACTTTGAGAGGATATAATATGATGTTTGAATATACATGGACCCCTTTGAAGTGATTGATGGACTTTGGAGTGGCTTAAGAAGCTCTTGGATTGCTCAGATCACAAACCCTAGGTGCAGATGACTTTGAATCTATGCAGTGAATCAAAAATGCAATATGAGATGGTATGATTGAGTTTATGCATATGAAAAGATCACAAGCCATGGTGTGAATGGGTGAGGGCAAATTTGGGGTGTTTACAATCTTCATGTTCTCTCTTTCGCCGACCGTTCGCGTCTGTACCCCTTCTGGCCCTGTGTCATTTGGTGGGAGCGACAACATGTTAAGTGCTTGTAAAAAGCTGATTTGTGTTATGCATTGTTTTCATGGTTGTTTGTGTATTAGGGGCTGTAGTAGGTGTTGTATTTTTGTCTTAGCATTTTTTTAGTTCTTTGGAATTAAAATAGAATTTAGATAGGGTCCTAGAGTCATTAGGATTTAATTAGGGTATGTTTGCCTTGTTATTTTAAATAAAAAAAATGCACATTAACCTTTGTTTTGTAGAGGGGAAGATTGAGGTAAGTTTCCTTCAACTTATTCTTTTACTTCCTTTATGCATTTAATTTGCATTTAATTTCCTTTACCTTTCATACTTGTGTTTGGTAGGATTTCCCCCTCTTTTGTAGAATCAACTTAACTTCTCTAGGATGTAAGTTGCATTCTATTCCTTTTCATTAGGTTTAGAAAACCCCACAAACCATTAGGACCACTTGTAAATAAATAAACAAAATTAGGGTTGTGTCTTAGTCCCCCTTAGTTTGTCCTTTTTCAACTTGAGTCTTTCTTTCTCACCTCACAAATAAAAATAATAAAATACCTAATAAAGGATGAACGTTCTTATACGCCATGAGACTTTGTTGTGGAGTACTTATACGCGTCCTATTTCGGGGCGAGGTGTAAGTATTTCCCGCGATGGATAGGTCTTAGTATGAGAATGTTCACAAACAAATTCAAAACATTTCTCATAAAAGGCAAAAACAAACAATAAGCAACTTCCCTGCGGGAATTCTCTTCTCATCTCATTCACTCTCAACGCGAACTCGCGACGACTTGTCTCGCATGCAAGACGGTAAACGCACTCGTACCAGACGAGCCTGCAACACCTGAGCATAGACATACGCAGTTCCAGCTATAAAAAACACAAACAAATAGTTCCCGCCTTAGTTAGGCGAACTACGTCGACTCTGATCCTCATTATCCTGATGAGGTACGTAGGCAGCGGGGTAGGGCCCGTTCAAGCACACTCTTTATTTTCCCTACATTTCTCTCTTTCTTTCCATTTCTTTTTCAACTCCTTTCTCTCCAGTTCCATTCCAGCCAGCAGTTTTATTCAGCAGCATCTTATTTCTCACCCTTTGAAACAAACAAGCAAGCGTGGATCCCGTTGGGTACGACAGACGATTTGGGGTGGTAATACCTTCCCAGGTCGTAACCGACTCCTGAAACCAGATCTTTGGTTCGCAGGACCTTATCCTTTCCTTCTTCCTCAGGTTTGTGCAACATTACCTTTCCCATTCGTTTGGGATAAAAATTTCTGGCTGGCGACTCTACCTTTTCCGCGCCACTTTCGCGTTTGTACTAGGATGAAAATCCCGGGAGCGACAGGGAGGATATAACTTCTAGGAAGTAGTATGCTAGAGATTAAATGCTTGACATGCCCCATGTCGTGAAAGATTGTCTGTCTTGAGTACTTGCAACTTGTTAAGACAAAGGAAAATGCACAAGTGCCCCGAGGTATCCTTAACCGGATTCCGTCATAGGAATTAGATTTACTGAGAGCAATATATTTCCTGCAAGCATTTATTTAAAAATGGCTTATTTGTTTTATACAAGTGTTGTATTATGAACATTGGACATTTTGCAAACGAAACAAAAATGTACAGAAACAAAGTGTGACTGAAAACTCTGATTTTATTAATTTGTGTGCCCTGAATTGGCAAGTACAGTCAAAGAAGCGAATCCCCTGAAAGGAGGAGATTGCTGAAAACTGAGAAAATAAAAGTGTTGGCAATGTTGACAACGACGCTCCAGCGAGCTTCCTTTGCTATGACCTGTATGACCTTGACGTTCTTCTTATCTTGCTTTTTGTAGAAGGCTGATTCTGACTGACGCTTTGTCCTTTCGGAGCTTGCCACGTTGGGGGTGATACAGACGAATTCAATATGCAGTTGTTCGCTTATTCCCTGATTTTGCATGGGTCCCCCTTTCGAGTTTTCAATCCATCGGGATACCCATTTTTGCCTGAGTTGTCCAATGCGGCTTTTCAACTCAGAGGTTGTACATTTTTTTCCCTTATTTTTTCCCGAGTCTTTTATTATGTTTTTGACTCGCCGGGATGCCCTATTTTTTCCTGGACTTATATTCTGTTTTTATGTCCAGCGGGTCATTTTACGCGAAGTATTTTTTAACTGCATCTGAATTCACAAGAGACGGGAAGTCTTCACCATCCATGGTTGTGAGCATCAGTGCTCCACCCGAGAAGATTTTAGTTATCACATAGGGACCTTCATAATTTGGTGTCCACTTGCCTCTGTGGTCTGTATGAGGAGGAAGGATTCTCTTCAGAATAAGCTCTCCCACTTGGTATTCTCGAGGTCTGAATTTCTGATCAAAGGCTTTCTTCATTCGTTTCTGATATAACTGCCCATGACAAATGGCAGCTAATCTTTTCTTTTCAATCAGATTCAGTTGATTGTACCGTGATCGGACCCATTCTGCTTCATCCAGCTTCACATCCATCATTACCCGTAAGGAGGGTAGCTCAACTTCAACAGGTAGGACAACTTCCATACCATATACAAGCTGATAAGGCGTTGCCCCAGTAGATGTTCTGATTGAGGTTTGGTACCCCTGCAAGGCAAATGGTAGCATCTCATGCCAGTCTTTGTAGGTAACTACCATATTCTGCATAATCCTCTTGATATTCTTGTTGGCTGCCTCAACAACACCGTAAATCTTTGGCATGTAAGGAGAAGAGTTGTGATGTTGGATTTTGAAGTCCCGACACAGTTCTGCCATAATTTTGTTGTTCAAATTGGAACCATTATCAGTAATGATTCGCTCGGGAACTCCATATCGACAGATGATATCCCTTTTCAGAAATCTGGCTACCACTTGTCTGGTTACATTTTCATACGAAGCTGCTTCAACCCATTTGGTGAAGTAATCCATTTGGAGGCACATGCACTTTATTTGCGTAGCTCTGGCACTTGTGGCATTTTTTGGCATAGACACAACAGTCTGCATCCATTGTGATCCAGTAGTAACCTGATCTTAACAACTTCTTTGCCATTGCATGTCCTCCGGCATGGGTACCGAAAGAACCTTCATGCACCTCGTGCATCAGTAGGTCCACTTCCTTCTTGTCAACACATCTGAGCAGGACCATGTCAAAGTTTCGTTTGTATAATGAACCATTATCATTGATGAAGAAACTGCCGGCCAACCTTCTTAATGTCTTCTTATCATTGGATGATGCCCCAGGTGGGTATGTTTGATTCTCTAAGAAGCATTTGATGTTGTGGAACCAAGGATTGTCATCACTAGCAATGTCCACAGAGAATATATATATATGCCGGTCAGTCTAGTCTGAATACCAAAATCCGAGGCACATAGTTGGCAGCTTGGACTTTGATCACGGAGGAAATGGTAGCTAAAGCGTCTGCAAACTGATTCTCATCTCGAGGGATGTATTCAAGTTTGACTGTTGTGAAGAAAGTAAGTAATCTCCTCGTATAGTCACGGTATGGAATAAGATGCTCCTTATGAGTGTACCATTTGTCGTTGGTCTGATTGATTACCAAAGCTGAATCTCCGAATACATTCAAGGTTTTGATCCTGAGGTCAATGGCTTCCTCAAGACCCATGATACAAGCTTCGTATTCTGCTTTGTTGTTAGTGCAGGAAAATGTGAGTTTTGCTGAGAAAGGCATATGAACTCCTTTAGGTGTAATGAGCACTGCACCAACTCCATGACCATTCATATTGACAGCCCCGTCAAACATCATAGTCCACGCCTCTTTTGGATCAGGCCCTTCAGTGTGAACTGGCTCTTCACAATATTTTGCTTTTAAGTACATGATGTCTTCATTAGGGAAGTCAAATCTCATGGGCTGGTAATCATCAATGGGTTGCTCAGCCAGATAATCAGACAATACACTGCCCTTGATGGCTTTTTGAGAGGTGTACTGAACGTCATACTCTGTTAGAATCATTTTCCATCTTGCAACCCTTTCGGAAAGCGTTGGCTTCTCAAATATGTACTTGACGGGGTCCATTTTTTAGATCAACAAGGTATTGTGAGTCAGCATATACTGTCTTAGTCGGCGAGCAGCCCATGCTAAAGCACATCAAGTTTTCTCGAGCAGTGAATAATGTTGTTCACAGTCGGTAAACTTTTTTCTTAGGTAGTATATTGCATACTCTTTTCGACCAGACTCGTCATGCTGGCCCAGCACACACCCCATTGACCCTTCTAATACTCTCAGGTAGATGATTAGAGGTCTTCCTTCAATTGGAGACATGAGAATTGGAGGTTCTTGTAGGTACTCCTTGATCTTGTCAAAAGCTTTCTGACAATCGTCGTTCCACCTGACTGTTTGCTCTTTTCTTAACAGCTTGAACAAGGGTTCACATGTTGTAGTGAGATGAGATATGAACCTTGAGATGTAGTTCAATCTACCTAAGAACCCTTGAAATTCTTTCTCAGTCCTAGGTGTAGGCATTTCCTGAATAGCTTTGACTTTGTCGGGATCAACCTCAATTCCCTTTTCACTTACAATAAATCCCAGCAGCTTACCGGAACGTACCCCGAATATGCATTTGTTGGGGTTCAACCTCAGCTGATACTCCCTCAGATGCTTAAATAACTTCAGCAGATTCACCAGATGATCTTCTTCAGTAAGGGACTTGGCAATCATATCATCCACATAGCATTCAATTTATTTGTGGATCATATCATGGAATAATGTTACCATAGCCCGTTGATAAGTGGCACCGGCGTTCTTCAGTCCAAACGGCATTACCTTGTAACAAAATGTGCCCCACTGTGTGATGAAAGTTGTTTTCTCCATGTCTTCGGGTGACATCTTAATCTGATTGTATCCAGAAAATTCGTCCATGAAAGAAAATACCGAGAACTGAGATGTGTTGTCGACCAATACATCAATGTGAGGTAATGGGAAATCACCCTTCGGGCTAGCTCTGTTCAGGTCCCGGTAATCCACACACATATGCACCTTTCCATCCTTCTTAAGCATTGGTACAATGTTAGCAACCCACGGCGGGTAACTAGTTACAGCAAGGAAACTGGAATCCCACTGCTTTTGTACTTCCTCCTTAATCTTCATGGCCATATCTGGGCGAGTACGGCGTAGCTTTTGTTTGACTGGAGGACAACCTTCTTTCAAGGGTAGCCTGTCCATGAAAATATCCGTATCTAGACCTGGCATGTCTCGATAGGACCAAGCAAAGACGTCGACGTATTCCTGAAGCATGCTGATAAGCTGTTCCTTTACTGGAGCTTGCAGACTGGCCCCAATCTTCACTTCTTTCAAATCTTCCTCGGTACCAAGATTAACAATTTCAATTTCCTCCTGATGAGGAGTAATCACTTTCTCTTCTTGCCTCAACAACCTGGCTAACTCTTCAAGCAACTCATAGTCTTCATCAACCCTTTCATCTGCTTGATTAATTGGATTTTCGAAGTCATACAAGGTCATAGCAGTGTTATTGTCGGTGCAATCTGGAGGATTATCTCTGCAAGGGTTGAGATTTGTTCTTTTTTAGTTATCAATTTTAATCTTGTTTAGAAAAAGTGTAAATGAAGTTATTATTTTGAAAACATTGCCATTTATTGTTTTGTGCGAAAAATAACAAAAATGAAAAGACAATGAGTGAAAAAGATTTATTTTTGCAAAAGATGTCCAATGTTCATTGATATTCCATTTGCACAAAATACAAATATGGCCCTATTACAAAATGAGTCTTGACACCTTGGGCAAGATGCATGCTAAAGCAGGAAATAATAATTACTATGCAGGAGTAACTCTTATAATTTCCTGGGAAGACCAGTTAAGGATTTGTTGGCCCGGGATCTTTGGACGAATCTAGCTCTCCAGGTTGAGGTCGCTTTTAGCCTCGTCTTCCACGTTATTGACAGCATCTGGGGTCAGCATTCCCCCACTTATGAACTTGGGCTCCTTAGCAGCCTCCGCTTGATCTTGCCGGAATGGTTTGTAACCCAAACCGAATCTGTCCTCCTTCTTCTCCACAGGTAGCAATTTGCCCCAGCCTTGGGCGTTTCCATCTTCAACAACCTTCCGAGCTTGTTGGTAGGAGACAATTGAAGTACCCATCCTATCTTTTTGGGGATGCAGCAAATACTTCAGTTGTCGCCTCATTGACGTTCAGTGCTTCAAAACCTTGGCTCATGGTGTCGTGGATTTCACCATCCATCTCAATGTATTTGTAGGTGGCCAGATAGCTAACAAAAATATCCTCTTCCCCACAAATTGTGATAATTTTCCCTTCCCACTCGTAATTTAATTTCTAGTGAAGGGTCGATGTAACTGCACCAGCGGCGTGAATCCATGGTCGACCCAACAAACAGTTGTAGGCCGGCTGAATGTCCATCACGTAGAAAGTAGTTTGAAAGACCTGCAGACCAATTATCACATGTAGCTCCACCTCTCAAAGAACAGACCTCTTGGAACCATCAAAAGCTCTAACTACCAGATTGCTTGGTCGGAGAGCTATACCATCATATTCAAGCTTAACCGGGGCTTTCTTTGGCAAGACATTGAGTGAAGACCCAGTGTCAACTAGAACATGTGAAAGCACATCTCCTTTACACTCCAGAGTGATGTGCAAAGCTTGGTTATGATGGCGTCCTTCCGTAGTTAAATCAGCGTTGGTGAAGCCTAGTCCGTGACTAGTATTAACATTAGACACCATTGTTTCTAGCTGATTTACCGTGATCTCCTCAGGCACGTAGGCTGCGTGCAAGACTTTAAGTAATGCATCCCGATGAGCTTCGAAACACAACAACAATGATAAAATGGAGATCTTGGAAGGGGTCTGGTGGAGCTGATCCACAACCTTATAGTCGCTTCTCTTGATTATCCTCATAAATTCATCCACATCTTGATCAAATGATGTTTTATGGGCTCCTTTCAAAATTGGTTCTTCAGGCACCACATTTTTACCTTTAGCCTTGGCAACAGCTTCTGCCTCAGCATTAACTCTTGGAATTTGTGACGCGAAGAGGCGTCCGCTTCGAGTGAAGCCTCCGCCTCCCCCGACATTAACTCTTGGACTGACTACAGCGGTAGTAGGAATTGTGATTGTCTGTGGATCGTAATATATGGTGACAGGACTTCTGACTGATGGTGGTGGTGAAAGACTGAAGTTGGGTTGTTGTTGAGATTGTTGCAGAAAATTGTTGGAATCAGGGACCATTGCTGGGTCATAGTATATGGTGACTGTGGAGATGTCGTTGTTAATGGTTGATGTAGTTGTAGAAGCGGATGCGGTTGAACTAACAATTGTTGAAGTGGTGGAAGAGATGGTTGTTGACTTTGTAGACGAGACTGTCAGAACAATTGTCTTTGAAGTTGTAATAGGGGTGCTTGTTGTTGTTGTAAGAGGAATTGCTGATGTTGTAGAAACCGTTGATGTTATCTGCAGGATACCTTCTATGATAAGGCCCTTGATGCCATTTCTCAAGCTTGCACACCCATTGACGGAAACTTTGCAAGATTCACAGCAGGCCTCACAACCTGGGAACACCTGGCACCTTAAAAGCCGAGCTTTAACCTCGGCCATAGGTGTTTAAATGCTTGCAGTATCTTCAATTAGGTTCATAGGTTGGTCCTCCTCAATTGCATTTATCCTGGGCCCACCGTGGCTAGGCATAGGATTCTTTGTGACATTAGGAGGTGGTGCAAAATTTAAGTCCTTTGAATCAACTAGATCCCGGACCTTCATGTGCAAAGCTCTGCACTTTTATGTGGTGTGGCCAGGTGCATTAGAATGGAAGGCACATCTGGCATTGACGTCGTAATTCTATGGAAGGTTCTGAGGATCTGGTGGATCCAGAGTCCTTAATTCAACAAGATTAAGCTTCAGAAGTTGTGGTAGCAAGGTGGCATAGGGCATCGGTATAGGATTAATTACCCTGTTGACTTGAGATGGCCTTTGTTAGAAAGGACACTGCTGTTGGTTGTTGTTGTTGTTATAGAACCTTTGTTGAGGAAAATGTTGCTGAGAGAAATGTTGTGGTTGCGGAGTGTATTGTTGTTGAGGTGGTGGAGTGGGAATTGTGACAGCGGCAATTGATCTTGGCATATACTGGGGCCTTCCTCTGCCCATGTGTACTGAATTGGTTTCACCCGACCTGCGAGGCCCCACAAAAGGCTTCCTTGTGCTGCTAGAGCTGGCGCCGTTATCAGAAATCTTACCCATTTTTAACAAACTCGCAATCCTTTCTCCAGCTATGACCATATCTGCGAAGCTAGTGGAAGAGAAAGCAGCCAACCTATCAATGTATGTCCCCTGTAGGGTGTTCATAAACATATCTGCCATTTCTCTTTCAGACATTGGAGGTTGAACAGCAGCAGCCAACTGCTTCCATCTCTGAGCATACTCTCTGAAGTTTTCCCTGGAGGACTGTGACATGCCCATTAGGAGAGTTCTGTTAGGAGCCATGTCTAGATTGTATTGATATTGGCGTATGAAAGCCTCGGCCAAATCCTTCAAATTTCTGATTGTTTCCCTGGTCAAATGAGAGTACCACTCACGGGATGCCCCGGTCAAGCTATCCTCAAAATAGAACATCCATAGCTTTTCATCCATAGTGTAAGCCTTCAATCTTCCCAGAAAGGATTGAAGATGGGTGCGAGGGCAAGATGTCCCATTATATCTTTCAAAGCATGGAGGTTTGAATTTGTGAGGAATTCTAACTCCCTCTACCAGCCCCATATCCATAACATCAAATCCTAAGGAGTTTTGATACTCCATAGATCTCAGCTTTTCTATTATCTCGTCCAGACGACGATCATAGATTTCATCTCCTACTCCAACTACAGTGAATTGTTCCTCCTAAGGGTCCTCTTGCAAGGCCTGTCCTCCAGTATTACCTTGGGTATTCCTGATAGCATTAATGTCAGGGTTGAGATGAGGCCCAAACTCCGGGGGGTCAGTACGAGGCTGTACATGATCATTGTTGCTGGTACCCCCTGAACCTGGGTGATTTTCTTCAGGAGTTTGCCGCTCGACCAACTCTCTTAATCTTTCTTGGCTTTGGGCCAACCTAGTCATTACTGCCATGAACTGGTTCATCTGAGCCCTCATTTCAGTTCTTTCATTAGCCATCTGGGTTCTCACGTCAGTCAGATCTTGTTGAACCTGGTCCATCTGTAAGCTCGGAAGGTTGTTTCTTGTAGGATACCGGTGAACTCTGTTGATGGGGAAGACTCTCCTACGAGCAATGTTTCCTGAAACCACAACAAAGTAAGAATACAACAACAAAAATACCTACAAAACAAAGAAAAAAGGTTAGTATGCAATGCAGTATGTCTATTTGTCTTCCAAGGGTATCTAGTTTGGTTCTTTGGTTTTGACCTTCTAGACCTCGAGGAATGATGATGTTGAAGAGAAATGAAGCCCAAAGGATAACACACAAACCATATATTACAAATGTAAAGATACATAGTTTATGATTACAACCAGTTCCCATGATGGGTCAAAATACAACAAAATCGGCAAAAGTACAAACACAATGAAATACAAATACAAAGGAATCAAACATCCAACCCATAATCATCCTCTTTGACTTCCTTTAGAAGAGAATCAGTCACCGGTCCAACTGGATGTTCTATGATGGTCCTGATAAGAAGATTCCTGGTGGCTATAACATTTGTCAACTTTTTGTACTTGTCTTGGTCTTTTGATCTCTTCAACCCCGCTTGCAGTTTTAACTCGGAGATTTCCTTTTGTGCTGCTAACAAGGCCTCCTGATTCTTTTTCTCATTAGCCTCCAGCTGCTCTATCTTAGCCTGTGTCTTCTGATCTTCCTGTGCACGAGCCCTAGTGAGCCTGATCCACCTAGCCTGACTCTCTTCCAAGTAGTGCTCAACTCTGGCCTTCTGAATCTTGGCTTCCTTGCAAGCATTCGTCAATACCAACTCCCCTGCTCGGGCTCTTCTAATGTAATCATCTTTCTTCTCAATCTTGGTCATATGCTTGATCCGGAGCTTTTCCAACCTCTCATTGTCCAGACGACTATCATTCCTCTCCCAGAGGGTCTTCTTCAAAGCTTCAGAAAGCTGGGTATTGCTCTCTTTCAACTTCTCAAATTCCTCTAAGCTGACTGTAGCTGCAGGCTCTATTGCTGATGGTCCAGGCACATCCTCTAGGTTGAAAGGCATGCGGGTGATCTGTCCTCTGATACGAGACCAATCAATGTACTGAGATGAAGCTATGTTGTTGCACTTGCTATGAATGGCAGTCCCTTTTGTCTGAATGTTATCCCAAGCCCAAGCTGCTTGTCGGGCAATGGTATGGTTATGCTGAATATCACAGTAAATGGTTTCTGATAAGTCCTGCACTCTTGGTGGATGTACTAAGGCATACCCTAGTTGTCTTTTGAAAAGCAAAGGATTGTAGTTGATGCAACCCTTCACTCCAATCAGGGGTACATTGGGATACTTCCCACAGCTGGTGATTATGTCTCTGCCCTTGGTGCTCTGAGTGCACCACCTGATGTCTTCTGATGTAAGGGCAATCATTCTCTTAGTCCAGTTTCTTGACTGATGAGGATTTAAGAAAGCTTCTGACATTGGCAAGTGCCTCAGTAACCAACAATAGAAGAGGGGTGCAGAACATCTGACTAATCTTCCCCTATGTTTATCATTCCTTTGATGCATTGAGTAGTAGAAATCCCCGAGCAAGGTAGAGATTGGATTCTTCAGCAGGAAAAGATGGATAACATTCTTGCTTACAAACTTAGGCTCGTCTGCAAACAAGATGATACCATATATGCTAAGGGCCAAGAGAGCACAAACAGTGTCCCACTTCCCTGTTGTAGCATGACTGGTAGCCTGAGTGATCAAGAAGTCCAAATGGAGGAATGGGATTCCAGCCTTAGTAGTCATGTTCTGATCAATGATGGTGGTTTCCAAATACAAAGTCTTAGTTATATCCTCATTCCTGTGAGCAATCATCTCAGGGTTGAAAGGAATCCCCCTCCTGATGAGGATACCTAATAACATGGAAAACTCCTCTAACAAAGGGCCCAACTAAAAGTGTGGAAAAGTGAAACATCTGAGAGAAGGGTCATAGAACTGAAGGAAAGTGTGGATCATACTCCTCTGTGATGCATCCAAGTCCATGATCATGTCCATAATGCCACCATAATGTTCCCTGAATAAAGGGACATGATCAGGAGTGACGAGTGTTTGAATCTACCTGATGCCTGCTAGAGAGGGCTCAAAGAAATGAAAAGTAATTTTGCTCTTCCTGGAAGGGTCCATACTGATAATGGATGTTGAAGGAAACAACTGAGGAGAAACAACCGATGAAGATGCTGAAGAGAATCTCTGATGAAGATGGCTGAGTAGAAGAATAGTCTAAACCAAACCAAATATGATGTGGATACCCTGTAAAACAAGTAGACAAATGTTAAAATGATGCAAAATGATGTATGCAGAATGATATGCAAGGGTTTGTGATCAAGTTCTGGATCTTTTATCTTCCTTGATAAGGTCCATATGTGTTCAGAAATCATGATGAAGGCTAGAGAACCAGTAACCAGGTGGGGGACTCAAATAAAGAGTCACAAGTCCAGGGTTTCACAAGAAAATTCCAAAATGATGTAACCTTAAAAAAAATATGATAACAGGGTTTGATGAGGCCAAGGGTTCCTGCAAACCTGTAAACATCCCAACCCCCTCACAGGTATTGTTTTAGAACAAAGATCCTGAGACTTGGATCAGTTATGAGAAGTGTAAACACTTCTAACCCGGAGGTACAATGTTTACATTAATCATAAAAGATCCTCCTCTAATTCACTTCAGATGCTGAAGGTCATCTAAAGGTCATCCAGACTTAGCAGGCTTCCCAAATAGCCCTAGTACTACAGGAAATCAGTAACATAGAGTTCTCAAGAAGAAACCCATGTCTGAACTGTGTTTCATATTCCCGCACAAGACCGAAATGGAATGGGAAAGAATATGAAGCCACTATATCCTATGTGTCACTCAGACTCCCGGTATGGAACCTTACACACTGAATATCCCTCCCACCAAGGCAAACAAGAGATCCAGCACATGATATGATAATAACATGAAATGCATAAAAACAGTAAATGAAGCAATAAATAAAAGTTGTACAGAAAGCAATACGTAAAGCAATAAACAAAAAGCACAAGTAGCACATAACACCCCCATAAACACAAATCAAACAAGCGCTAGGAAAAACCCACAAAAAGAACCAGAAGCCCTGGGTTCCAGATCTTATGTCCCCAGCTGAGTCGCCAAGCTGTAGCTCCCCCAAAAAGACACCAGGGTCCCAGGGTGCAGACGCGAACGGTCGGCGAAAGGAGAAAATGAAGGTGAATTGAATAGAGTCGCCTACTAGGCATTTTTATCCCGAAGGAAAGGTAATGCTGCATAAACCTAGAAAAAGATGGATAAGACGGTTGTGAACCAGAGAAACTGAGAAAGGGGTTGGTTACAACCTGGGAAGGTATTAGCACCCAGATTGTCCGTCGTACTCGACGGGATCCACGCTTACAAGATTGTGCTTAAAGGGGTACGTGTATGTGCTATCTGTGTTCAAAAGTTAGGAATGAATGTACAAATGTCAGTGCAAAAGGGTGAATTGCTCAGGAACTGAGGCTTTGAAAAGGATGCTGGAAGAGGGGGAAGACACAAAGACTTTTGTTCGATAACAGTTAAGTTATGCCTACGTATCCTCTCGTGCAACGAGGAAGTTAGAACACCGTAGTTCGACTCAAAGAGACTGAAAATAAATTGACTGTGAACTGCTTGCTTGCCTATGCTCAAGTGTATGATTCGTCTGGCTCAAGTGCTAACTGTCTTGCATTAGACGGAAGAAGCAAGTTCTTGTTTATGAATGAGTGTGATGAGAAAAGAATCCCGAAGGAGACGATTATTGTTTGTTTTTTTTGTTTTCAGTTTTGTTATTGTTTTTGGTTTTTTGCATAAGTTAATGAGCTTAAGCCTAAATCAAAGGCTTGTAAGCTCATTATATCCTCCCTGATTAGGGATAATGAGCCTACTTAAGTGTGAGATAAGCATCTCAACTTAATTACCATGATGATGTAGGATTAAGACCATTAACCTACTGTAAACACCCCAAATTTTCCCTCACTCTTTATCACACCATGGCTTGTGATCTTTCATGTTTGCATTAACATAAGCATACCATCTCATATTGCATTTTTGTTTCACTGCATAGTTCAAGTTCATCTGCATCTAGGTTTTGTGATCTGAGCAGACCAAGGATCCATCTGAGCCATCCCAAAAGTATTAATGCTTTCCAAGAGGGTCCTTGTGTGTTCTATGATCATATTATGCACCCCAAGGTTCATGAAAGTCAAGGGATCACAAGAATTGGCAAAGGCATGGAAGCAGAGCTAGGGTTCACTACACAGATGACCAAAATTAGGGTTTTGGTTTCAGAGGCCTTAACTCGAAATTTTTGGGTAATTCTTGTTTCTAATGTTCTTAATAGGTTATAAGGATCATGTGTACCAAGTTTGATGAAGAAACTCATTGTGGAAGTCATCTGTTTACTGGGTAACTTCCTGAGCAAGTTAAGTCAAAATCAGGGCATCTGAGGCCCCCAACAATGGAACCAAGGGGTCATTTTCATCAAATTGAAGTTCAATGGTCTTTATTTGATCTTAGAAGTGGTTAAAAGTTCACAAGATTGAATAATTTTGAGCCAATTGCAAACTTGCCTTTTTTGAAAATGACTTGAAAGGCAAACTTTCCATTTTGGGAAAGATTTTCAACCTCCTCTTTCATGACCAAAAATGATTCAAATTAAAAATTATTGGGCATGAAAGTTGTAGATTAGGTCTTTCCCTTTTCAAAATTTACAATAACATGTCTTGATTCATCCTAGAACTCAAGATATGGCCTTTTAAAGTTGGCTAAAATCCTATAATTTTCAAGTTCATGTCAAAGAGGGAATTTTGCAATTTCACTTGCCAAGCATTCTAATGACCTCAAATCAACTTCTATGCATCATAATATGTCAAATCATTCTCAAAGGATCAAAATTGGCCCAAGATTTAAAGCATTTCATGGCTTGTGATCCAAGAAACACCAAAGAGGGAAAAGTTGCAAGATGCTTGGAAAGGCCTCATCCACTTGTGCCAGCTGCATAATCTTGATTCTATGGCTCTCCCTGAATCTTGGTGAGGCCAGACACCCCATTGAATAGCTCCTGCCATGGCCCATACCTCCAAGTACACAAAATTGACTTTTTGGCAAAACACACCATACCAATCAGCCTGTGCCACAACAACTTTCTAATCAATCCCATTGGCCTATACAAACATCATGGACCTCATAACACATAACCCACAAGCCTGAAAGCTCCCATACAATCAGAATCACAAAAACTTGCAAAAACCTTCCCTTCATCGAATTTCATTACACAGCCAGCAAAAACCACAAACTCTTCCACCAATCAACTCAAAAACACCCAAGGATCATTTCCCACCCCTCACCATAGCCTGAAACACCCCACAACACAAACACGATTTCTCACTCCTCAGAACTGAAACTCACAAACGAGGCCATTTAAACTCCATTCAAGCTTTCCAGAAGCATCAGAGGGATCATTGGAGGCATTTTGCACAAAGGAAGAGGTCAGAAAGCTCCTGTTTGCAAAGCTTCAACTCAGGTAGCCATAATGAACTTTTTTTCCATAACTCCTATTTAAGTTTCTAAATGATTCTGTATGCTTCACTGATCATTGTGATATGTTTATTTTCGAAAATGGTTGAGGGATGAGTGTGTATGTTTGTTCTGAAACTTTTTCTGTTTTGATATTCTTGTTCGATTCTTGTTATTGATGCGTGATAAATGAATTTTGGGGCTGGATTAATGTTTAGAGTGGTTAGTTGAATGATTCTGGAGGTTTTGGGGGCTTGGGGTGGCGTTTTGAGTGAGCTCAGGTGAGAGGTTGGCCGGGGAAGATGACCGGAGCTTAGCTCCGGTCACCTGAGTTTAATTAGGGCTAATTAGGGTTAGTTTTCCAGATTTGTTGTGGACCCTTGGATCTGTTTTAATTTTGCGTATGGACGACTTAGATCTTGTCATTAAAACCCTAACCTAATTAATTAATTAAAACCTGATTTAATTAATATAATTAAGTTATTTAATCCAGAAATAATTCTGGCCATTGGTCAGCGCGCGCAGTCAACCCCATCCCCTCCAGTTTGAATCTCACCCCTTGGATCAGCATACTTCTCATTTTTGTTTATTTTTATTTCATTTATTTTCATTTCTTTTGCACAATTTATTTAAAATAGCTAAAAAACTTCAAAAAATATTTCCTTTTGCATTCTGACTTTAAATATTTTTCTCAATCCAAAAATAATTTTTATTTTATATTTTGCATTAAAAAAGTATTTTTAAAATATTTAAATATTATTTTTAATTAATTAAAGTATTTTAATTAATTAAAAATGCATTTAGATTTCTGAAAATCACCAAAAAAATCATGAACCATTCCAATGCATTTAGAAACATTTTCAAACTCTTCACACAATTTTTTGTTTAAGTTTGATCATAGTTTGCCAATTTTCTTTGAATTAAGGGTCTTTAAAATCACATTTTTAAACCCTAACTTTGATAGGCTAGGCTTCTAACCTCCTCCTTTGGGGTGTGACCTAGTATGGGATTAGGGTTTGTTTGAGCTTGATTTCAAAATTTTATCATGTTATACGCTTCTGTTTTGATCATTTGCATCTCATATGTCCATAAAACCCTAATTTCTCATGTTCATTTGCATTCACCTTGGATATTCATCATCACATGAACTTTCCATGGCATTTCATGCATTCATATGTCATCTTAGACATCTTAGCACATGTTAGAACCTTGCTTGATCATTTCTTCATTAATTTGCCATGTTTTGCAATCATTTCATTTCATAAACATCCATGTGTTTTCAAACTTCTAAGCATGCTTTCATAGCATCTCATCCTTGTATAATCCCTCATGTGCATCTTGTATGACATTGCATCAGCTCACATGACATTTGTATAGCATAAACACTTCTGACTTTGATCATTGCATCTCATTTCACTTCATTTCTTTATGCTTTATACCTTATGCATCCATGCTAACTTTTCAGGAACTTTTGGTAAGTTATTTTGGGAGGTGAATTTGCCTTCACCTCTCACTTCTTCTTATCTCTTTCATATGAATTTTAACTTGTATTTGAAGTGAATTTGATTCAATTATGTTCCCTCCTTCTCACTTTCTTTCTTTCAAGTTACCTATCTTCTTCAGGAAGTAAGTAACTTGTTCTTCTTCTCTCTTTTTTCATCTACTTCTCCCTTGGTGGCCTTGAAGATCTTTTCTCTTAAGCCTCACAAACCATAGGATTTCCAAGCATGATAACTTTTAGGGTTGTGTATAGTCCCCCTGGAGTGTATAACTTTAATCCTAAGTGTTAAACCTTTAATTTGTTTAAACCTCTTAATCAAATCACCTTAATAATCACTAAGACTTTATCTTGTAACTTGGGCCTTACATTAGGGTTCTATCTCTTCCTTATGGTTAAGAGGGACTAACCCTAGTATTTAATGGACAAGTCCCCCTCAAGTTGTCTTACAAACTTAAAATCCACTTCTTAATCTCATCTCTTAATTAAAATCCATTTAATAAAGGCTTGTTACATAATGAATTTAATCCCTAACCATGGATTAAGTTGAGGTATCTTCCTCAGCTTAAATGTTCTCATCTATTATCCTTCTATTAGGATGGTGTAATGAGTTCACTAATCTATGATTAGAGATTAAACTCATTACTTGACACTAAACAAAACCCAAAAAACATCTAAATAATCACAAGTAGGTTAATGATCTTAATCTTACATCATCATGGTAATTAAGTTGAGATGCTTATCTCATACTTAAGTAGGCTCATTATCCCTAATCAGGGAGGATATAAGGAGTTTACAAGCCCTTGATTTAGGCTTAAGCTCATAATCCTATGCAAAACACCAAAAATAATAACAAAACTGAAAACACAAAAACAAACAATAATCGTCTCCTCCAGGATTCTTTTCTCGTCACACTCATTCACAAACGAGAACTTGCTTCTTCCGTCTACTGCAAGACAGTTAGCACTAGAGCCAGACGAGTCATACACTTGAGCATAGGTAAGCAAGCAGTTCACAATCAATTTATTTTCAGTCTCTTTGAGTCGAACTACGGTGTTCTGACTTCCTCATTGCACGAGAGGATACGTAGGCATAACTTAACAGTTATCGAACAAAAGTCTCTTTGTCATCCCTCTCTTTCAGTATTCTTTTCTAAGCCTCATTTCCTGAGCAATTCACCTTTTTGCACTGACACTTCTATATTTCTTTTCTAGCTTTTGCACATAGACATCACATACACTTACCCCCTTTTAAGCACAATATTGTAAGCGTGGATTCCATCGAGTACAACAGATAATCTGGGTGCTAATACCTTCCCAGGTTGTAACCAACCCCCTTTCTTAGTTTCTCTGGTTCGCAACCGTCTTATCCATCTTTTCCTAGGTTTACGCAGCATTACCTTTCCTTCGGGATAAAAATGCCTAGTTGGCGACTCTATTCACTTCATTTCACTTTGTCTCTTTTCGCCGATCGTTCGCGTCTGTACCTTGGGGACCTAGTGTCTTTTCGGGGGAGCGACAACTTGGCGACTCTGCTGGGGATTATCTTGCAACCAGGGCTTCTGGTTCTTTTGGTGGGTTTCTCCTAACGCTTGTTTGATTTGTGTTTATGGAGGTGTTATGTGCTACTTGTGCTTGTTGTTTATTGCTTTATTTATTGCTTTTTGTACAGCTTTATTTATTGCTTTATTTTACTGTTTTTTATGCATTTCATATTATCATCATATCATGGTGTTGGATCTTTGGTTTGCCTTGGTGGGAGGGATATTGAGTGAGTAAGGTTCCATACCGGGAGCCTGAGTGACACATAGGATAGAGTGGCTTCATATTCTTTCCCATTCCATTTCGGTCTAGTGCGGGAATATGAAACACGGTTCAGACATGGGTTTCTTCTTGAGAACTCTGTGCTACGAATTTCCTATAGTACTCGGGCTATCTGGGAGGCCTGCTAAGTCTGGATGACCTTTTTATGACCTTCAGCATCTGAGCTAAATTAGAGGAAGATCCTTTACGATTATTGTAAACACTGTACCTCCGGGTTAGAAGTGTTTACACTTCTCATAACTGATCCAAGTCTGAGGATCCTTGTTCTAGAACAATACATGTGAGGGGGTTGGGATGTTTACAGGTTTGCAGGAACCTTTGGCCTCATCATACCCTGTTACCAGTTTTGTTTTAAGATTGCATCATTTTGGACTGTTCTTGTGAAACCCTGGACTTGTGACTCTTTATTTGAGTCCCCCACCTGGTTACTAGTTCTCTAAGCCTTCATCCGGACTTATGAACACACATGGACCCTATCAAGGCAGATAACAGATCCAACACTTGATCACAAACCATTGCATATCATTCTACATACATCATTTTGCATGATTTTAACATTTTTCTATTTGTTTTACTAGGTATCCACATTTTATCTTTGGTTTGGTTTTGACCTATTCTACTGCTCAGATTCCTTCAGCTATCTGCATCAGCCTTCTTCATCAGTTATCTTCATCAGAGATCCTCGTCAGTATCTTCTCCAATTATCTTCAGCAGTTTTCTCCAGTACTTCTCCTCAGTCTTCTTCACCAGCATCCATTGTCAGCATGGACCCATCCAGGAAAAGCAACATTACATACTGTTAATTCTATTATTTTATGATTGGCATTATGTTTGGTAAAACTAATATGGCTGGAAAATGTTGAATAAGAAGTTCCATATGTTAAATTAAAATGGTATAGATTCTGGAAGAAGATGTCAAAGAAGATGTTGAAACATCTGCAAATGTCATGACAGAATTACTGTCATATGTTACAGAAAAATGTCAAAGAAGATGTTGAAACATCTGCAAATGTCATGACAGAATTACTGTCATATGTTACAGACAGATGTCAAAGAAGATGTTGAAACATCTGCAAATGTCATGACAGAATTACTGTCATATGTTACAGACAGATGTCAAAGAAAATGTTGAAACATCTGCAACTGTCATGACAACATTACTGTCATATGTTACAGACAGATGTCAAAGAAAATGTTGAAACATCTGCAACTGTCATGACAACATTAATTTCATGTGTTACAGATAGATATCAAACAAGAAGTGTTGAACTTAGTTCAGGATGTCACACCAGATGTTGTGACACTGTCAAACAGAGTAACAGTTAATGAACTTAAGTCAAGATATCAGGATGTCACACCAGATGTTGTGACATTGTCAAACAGAGTAACAGTTAAGGAACTTAAGTCAAGACATCAAGGTGTCACACCAGATGTTGGGACATCGTAAACCTGCTACCAGACTTAAATGATGCGTAACAGAACTGAGTAAATTCAGGGGAATCTATCTGGAATTGATTGGAAAGAGATAAGCAATACAAGGCGCATCTTTAGGGAGATTAGTTATCTGATTTCAGTATAACAGAATAACTAATTCACCTTGAATCAAGGAGGTAACAAACTAACTAACCCTAATTCAAGGTGATGACAGTGGGATTTATCAGATCTGAATTATGCAGAATATTCTGGAGATATTATGCAATCATATGTGGCGCTGATTTAAAGGGTGCTGATTTAGAAGATCTTAAAGACTCAATTTAAATTGAAGACAAATATTGAAAAATATAGAGTTTCTATATTTAGAGATATTTTAGGAGTTTTTAGATTTGAAGATCTTTTGGTATATTTGTAGCAGATTTTTTCTGCATATTTGTAGCAGCTATTGTTGTGATTGTTTAGGCCCAAATCTAGTTGGGAATAGGTTATAAAAGAAACCCTGTAACCTAGTTTAGAATTAACCTAATCAACCGAAAATGTAAACATCCTTAGGGTTGTGTTCTTGTGGCAGCCGTGCGTAACAAGGAACCCCATTGTGGCTGTTTCACCTGTGATTCTCAAAGCTTATAAGCAAGAGAAGTATTGTACTTAATTGAAGCTGCTAAGCAAGGTTAAGTTGTTGTCATGGAAACATGGATTCTATTTGTGAATTGTTGTAGGTATGAAGTCGTCAATATCAGCAACTGAGAGTTGAGAACTGTGAGACATCACTGAGGTGATTGGAAGTGAGGATGAGTTTCTCATATTTAGGAGTTCCTAAGTAGAAGTTGCATTAGTAGTGATTAAGTGAGAAGACTGTAAATTGTAGGTGTTTGCTGAGAAGTCTTTGAATTAATACTACATAGTGGATTTCCTTCCTGGCTTGGTAGCCCCCAGAGTAGATTGATTTGATCGAACTGGGTTAACAATTCTGTTGTGTTCTTTATATCTTTTCTGTTTTATGTTTTATACAGTACCTGAACTGAATGTCCTATCAGATGTCACAACATCCTGAAGTATGTTTGACTTTGATATATCAGAATTATTTAAGTACTGAAATGTATGCCTTACCATGTTTATAAGGAACAGATAAGATGTCTCAACATCATATTCGACATCTGAGTCTGTCATACCAGAATTTCAATTGGTATCAGAGCAGGCATCCTGGTCTGTTTCTGGATGAGATCTAAGGGGGATACTTTCTGGTTCATGGTAAAGGAAGAAGGATGATATAATGAAAAGTTGTTGGAACTTGAGAGGTTCATATTGGCGTTTGAATGGTCCCTAGAAGTGGAGGATGGACTATTCATCATATGTTGTATATTGGACCAGTCTGGTGTTATCAGGGCTGGAAATTTGCTGGTGAATTGCCATGTAGCTATGATGTCAGACAGAATGTCCTGACATCTTGGTTCAGAGAATTATATATTTGAAGGAGGCTTGTGTTTTGTTTTCTGTGAGGTTTGGGTTCAACTTATATACTGTTGCATGTGCCTCTGATATATTCTAAAGTTATACCAAGTTTGTGTGTTACTTGGATTAGATGCATTGTGGTTGGGAAATGTTCTGGTTGTTCTTGTATGGGGATTTATATCTGTATCTGAATTGATGATCATACAATTTATAAGGAATATGGTATAATGGTGTTTTATTCACATAGGGTTGCTGATGTCAGATAAGATGTCTTGACATCGTGTTTCAATATTTTTTTAGGATCTTACTATGGAGGAGTTTATTTATCTCCAAGGAATTGCTCTATTGTTTATGATGTGTTATGGTTCCCCAGTACTTCCTACAAAGGTTGTTGTAAAACTTCAGTTCATAATGTCAAGTTTGATGTTCTATCATGTGATTACAGAACTGGAGAACACTTAGTTCAGAATGTTGTGGTTCTTGATGAAAGAAGAAGTTGGAGCCAAAACAAAAGAGTATAATTATCAAATCCTTCATGCGGGAGTGAAGATCTTGATAAGTTATCTCTTAAGCTTATTTATGGTGACCTAATGAGGATATTCTTCCTGTTTATGGTGTCCAATGTTGTTTAGGTATAGCTGAAGAAAATATCTCTTGTGAAGATACATGTTTATGATTGTCTAAATCATGAACTGAAGGAAGTTTCATCAAGACAGAAGTTGAGTTGATATGTCAATCCTAATGTCTTGACACCACGCTACACATCAGTAGTTTATGGTAAATGTTGAGTCAAAGACCTAAAAGATTGTGTTTTCTTTTTAAGGATCTCTGAAGCTATGAAGTTGAATACTCTTTGAGATGCTACTGACGATTGTATTTGTGCAAAGTATCTTTCATAATGTTATAGCACTTCAGTTGGAGCTGATTGAAGAAAATATAGTAATCTTGAAAGCAGTAATGTTACAGAACCAAGCTTAGTTTTGTGTTCCAGAAGAAGGAAACTGGTGTGATATCCTGCTAACATGATGGATGCTTTGGGTGCTAGACAAATGTGTGATGATCACATATGTTTGGAACCTACTCCTAACCTGGAAGAGGAGGCATCTATGCTATGTGTTGAAGGTCTCAAATTTAAGAAAGTGGAAGTGTGTTGCTAATAACCATAGTTATTGGTGTATGATCAAGGGAATTCTCCATCAAGCCTAGGCCCAATTATGTGATGTCCCCGTATGAAGAGTATAATATGCAAACATGTTAATGGTATGTATCATGCAAGTCACTGCATGTATTTGGGTCTGATAGAAAAGGATGATTAACTTCTGGTGAACTCTCGTACCCTCTGCAAAGAGTTGTACATGGATTACTACTATTGTTACCCCCAAAACCGTAGTAAGTGTCAAATCAATTTGTTTGAGATTGTTGTCAGATCTGATGTTGGAACATCATCTCAAAAATGTTGAGTCTTCAACCAAGGAAGTTAGTTGTGCTCATGGTGGAATATCAGGTCAAGCCACTTACCTAATTTGAAGTGATAGGTGGTGTGGATTAATAAAATAGGGATTAGCAAGTCCCACAGGTGTGCAGGAAATGAATGTCAAACCAAATCTCCTACCTTGTGTGAGAAGGTTACCTTATCACATATGATAAAAACCTTGAGTATTTGTCTGCTATTGATAAGGATATGCATCTAACCGATAATGAATACTCTGACAAGAGCTAAATGCTTATCTGTCTTTGAAAGATGTTGTGCTTTCAACCAATGAGAAAATACATTAACGGAGGATTATGTATATGTCTGATGTAAAAGTGCAGAACTACAGTCTAAACATCATAATTCAAGAAGTGTTGAGAAATTACTTTTCTCTTTGTGGCTGTATATTTCTCTTCATGGTGTTTTAGTCTGTGATGACTTGAACTAGCTACTGAATGTGTGATCCTTAGAGATTGTCTTTGGAGCTCTGTGTTGAAGTCCTAAATGATATTGAAACAATCATGTCTATTGGTAGATAAAAGCAGCTTCTAAATGTATCTACAAATGTGTGTGATAAATGCATGACTTTGGTCATGATTAAAGCTAGCAATGTGACCAACAATTGCTAGAAGCAAGGGAAAAATGTCAGATTGGGAGGTCTGATCAGAATGGTTGTTGAACTGGTAGTTTCTTCTACAACTAGTCATGGATAGTAGGAGTATTGCTTATCCATGACATGAGGAGATCTTGCTAATCTTATCTGGAGCTAACCTTAAAATCCTTCAAAATTAAAAGATTAGACTGTGTAGAACTATCTGATAGGGTATTATACAAGGATTTAAGATCAATTGTTGTTTGTGGAGTTCACAAATATTTAATTGATTATCCTTGTGATTCAAGATTGATGATGTTCAAAAAGATGTTGGAACATCTTATCATCAGAGTTTGTGCAGAATCATGGAAGAGGTATTGCATAAGCTGTAGCATCTGTTATTTCTTGAGAGTTAGCTTGAGAATTGGAATCAGTCTTGTGTGATAGGAGTTGTGTATTTCTGGAAAGTTTCTTGGCAAGAACTGGTATGGATATTGTTGATTCTGAAGATGGAGATGAAAGACCATGAACATATCATAATCTTGATGACTACTTGGATTGGTTTATTTCTGATCTAGGTGTAGTCCAGAATGCTCATCATGGAGTTAAGATAGGTGGCGATATCATAAATTTGTTAAGACTGCCTTACTCAAGGAAAGGTGGCATCCTTGGTATAGTTATGAGGTATAGTTATTAACTATTCCTTCTGAATAATCAGACAGTGGCAGGTTTGAAGACTTTGGAGAAACATTGGAAGTTTCTCATCAATATGTGTTATCGGTAGGAATTTCTGCAAAACCAATAGAATGGAGGTTGTTTACTCAAACTTGATGGATAAATCAAGTCAATGAGAGCATGGAACTCTTGTTCTATAAAGGAAGGAGGTTCTTTCAAGTGGCAGAAGAAAGACCTGAATTTAACAGATGGATGTGGGCTAATAATGTTTAAACATCTAGTTCAACATCCGAGTCTAATTGGTGAAGTGACACATAAATTAAGATAGAATGATCTATAGGGATTGAATGCTTCATAAGGCCTATATCTTGACAGCTTGGTGAAGATCAACTTTATTGATCAAGATATCTTTGGAAGATTTATTATAAACGTGAAGAAGACAAATGTGGCAATTGGCTTTTTCATATGAGGATTCATAAAGGAGGTGATCAAAATGTGGTAATTGGTTGATCTTTAAAGTGGATTTGAAGAATCAAGATAATCAGAGTGTGGCAGCTGATTGTTCTTGAGGATTGTCTTGGAACAAATTGCTCTTGGGCAGAGGAGTGATGAGTTGAAGACTCAAGGGGATTTATTCTTCTTGAAGGTGGATGAGAGTTTATCACTCTTTCTGGATTTTCGATTCTAACTGGTGGCACAGTGTAGTTGAAGATTTTCAGTTCTTGGATTACTATGCTATAGTAAGTCCAGTTGGTGGAGCACATCTAGGATCATGGTGATAAGGTCCTGGTGTATGAAAAATGTTCTAACTAAGTGTTAGTACATTATCTGGGGTGTTTATTTACATGGTTTCTATTATTAGACTACCTAATCATATGGGAGAATGATGAAGTAGATGATCTATATTGGAAGAAACATGTAGAAGAGACTGAAGTATATCAGGTATTGATTGCTTGGAAGTTTGTTTGTGGACATTCATTCTAATGTCATAATTAGTTTGGATGTGTTTTATCTGGATTGTATGGCCTGTGGTGTGTAAAGGCTTAGTGTCAAGAACCTGTGTGCTATAAGATGTTCATCTTGTGTAATCTATGGTAACTACAAACCAAGAAAGGAATCAGGTATGCTTTGGTACAAGAAGTGAATGTGTTCAATTGGTAATTTAACAGAGGGTGAGCTCTTGAAGACATGAAGATGCGTCTTATGTTTTCCTTTCATCAATGTACAGAGAAGCATGGAGTATCCTAGACATGGGGAGTGTGTTACGAGTATGTGCAACTGATTTTGTGGAGTTAAGGGGGAGTAATACCTTAACCAGATAGGGAGTATCCTAGGAGTCTAGAAGGCTATATTGTATAAAGCTGCTCTCTGCAGTTTATGTTTGATTCTTGAGGAATTGTGAACCATACCATTGCACTTCTAGAAGATAGTCTATGGTTATTATCGTGCCTTTGTCTTTTTATGGCTAAAAGGGGGAGAATTAATAGTGTGTACTATTGAGGTCTGATATGAAGATGTGATGTTAAGGAACTTCTACATAAGGTACTGCTACACCTGTATGTAAATTAGTTTTAGCCAAAATAAGCCAAAGGGGGAGATTGTTAATTCTATTATTTTATGATTGGCATTATGTTTGGTAAAACTAATATGGCTGGAAAATGTTGAATAAGAAGTTCCATATGTTAAATTAACATGGTATAGATTCTGGAAGAAGATGTCAAAGAAGATGTTGAAACATCTGCAAATGTCATGACAGAATTACTGTCATATGTTACAGACAGATGTCAAAGAAGATGTTGAAACATATGCAAATGTCATGACAGAATTACTGTCATATGTTACAGACAGATGTCAAAGAAGATGTTGAAACATCTGCAAATGTCATGACAGAATTACTGTCATATGTTACAGACAGATGTCAAAGAAAATGTTGAAACATCTGCAACTGTCATGACAACATTACTGTCATATGTTACAGACAAATGTCAAAGAAAATGTTGAAACATCTGCAACTGTCATGACAACATTACTGTCATGTGTTACAGATAGATATCAAACAAGAAGTGTTGAACTTAGTTCAGGATATCACACCAGATGTTGTGACACTGTCAAACAAAGTAACAGTTAATGAACTTAAGTTAAGATATCAGGATGTCACACCAGATGTTGTGACATTGTCAAACAGAGTAACAGTTAAGGAACTTAAGTCAAGACATCAAGGTGTCACACCAGATGTTGGGACATCGTAAACCTGCTACCAGACTTAAATGATGCGTAACAGAACTGAGTAAATTCAGGGGAATCTATCTGGAATTGATTGGAAAGAGATAAGCAATACAAGGCGCATCTTTAGGGAGATTAGTTATCTGATTTCAGTATAACAGAATAACTAATTCACCTTGAATCAAGGAGGTAACAAACTAACTAACCCTAATTCAAGGTGATGACAGTGGGATTTATCAGATCTGAATTATGCAGAATATTCTGGAGATATTATGCAATCATATGTGGCACTGATTTAAAGGGTGCTGATTTAGAAGATCTTAAAGACTCAATTTAAATTGAAGACAAATATTGAAAAATATAGAGTTTCTATATTTAGAGATATTTTAGGAGTTTTTAGATTTGAAGATCTTTTGGTATATTTGTAGCAGATTTTTTCTGCATATTTGTAGCAGCTATTGTTGTGATTGTTTAGGCCCAAATCTAGTTGGGAATAGGTTATAAAAGAAACCCTGTAACCTAGTTTAGAATTAACCCAATCAACCGAAAATGTAAACATCATTAGGGTTGTGTTCTTGTGGCATCCGTGCGTAACAAGGAACCCCATTATGGCTGTTTCACCTGTGATTCTCAAAGCTTGTAAGCAAGAGAAGTATTGTACTTAATTGAAGCTGCTAAGAAAGGTTAAGTTGTTGTCATGGAAGCATGGATTCTATTTATGAATTGTTGTAGGTATGAAGTCGTCAATATCAGCAACTGAGAGTTGAGAACTGTGAGACATCACTGAGGTGATTGGAAGTGAGGATGAGTTTCTCATATTTAGGAGTTCCTAAGTAGAAGTTGCATTGGTAGTGATTAAGTGAGAAGACTGTAAATTGTAGGTGTTTGCTGAGAAGTCTTTGAATTAATACTACATAGTGGATTTCCTTCCTGGCTTGGTAGCCCCCAGAGTATATTGATTTGATCGAACTGGGTTAATAATTCTGCTGTGTTCTTTATTTCTTTTATGTTTTATGTTTTATACAGTACCTGAACTGAATGTCCTATCAGATGTCACAACATCCTGAAGTATGTTTGACTTTGATATATCAGAATTATTTAAGTACTGATATGTATGCCTTACCATGTTTATAAGTAACAGATAAGATGTCTCAACATCATATTCGACATCTGAGTCTGTCATACCAGAATTTCACATACCATTTCTTTTAGCCCACTCTGACAGGCATCAGACAGATTCAGACACTCATCACTCCTGATCATGTCCCTTTATTCAGGGAACATTATGGTGACATTATGGACATGATCGTGGACTTGGATGCATCAAATAGGAGTATGATCCACACTTGTATTTAGTTCTATGACCCTTCTCTCAGATGTTTCACCTTTCCAGACTTTCAGTTGGGACCCTTGCTAGAGGAGTTTTCCATGTTGTTGGGTGTCCCCATCAGGAGAGGGATTCCTTTCAACCCTGAGATGACTGCTCCCAAGAATGAAGATATAGATAAGGATCTGTACTTAGAGTCCCCCCTCATTGACCAGAATATGACCACCAAATCTGGAATTCCAGACCTCCATTTGGACTTCTTGGTTAGTCAGGCCACCATTCATGCTGCAGTAGGGAAGTGGGACATTGTTTGTGCTCTTATGGCCCTTAGCATATATGGTATCATCCTGTTTGCAGGCGAGCCTAAGTTTGTAAGCAAGAGTGCTATCCACCTTTTTTTGTTGAAGAATCCAGTCTCTACTTTGCTTGGAGACTTTTACTACTCAGTGCATCAAAGGAATGAAAAGCAGAGGGGAAGACTAGTCATATGTTGTGCACCTCTCTTCTATTGTTGGTTATTGAGGCACTTGCCTAAGTCAGAAGCTTTCTTGAATCCTCATCAGTCAAGAAACTGGGCCAAGAGAATGATTGCCCTTACTTCAGAGGACATCAGATGGTGCACTCAGAGCACCAATGGCAGATATATCATCACCAGTTGTGGGCAGTATCCCAATGTACCCCTGATTGGAGTGAAGGGTTGCATCAACTATAATCCTTTGCTGTTCAAAAGGCAATTAGGGTATGCCTTAGTACATCCACCAAGAGAGAAAGACTTGTCAGAAACCCTTTACTGTGACATTCAGCACAACCTTGCCATTGCCAGACAAGCAGCTTGGGCTTGGGATAATATTCAGATAAAGGGGACTGCTATTTTTGGCAAGTGCAACAACATAGCTTCAGCTCAATATCTTGATTGGTCGCGTAATAGGGGACAGATCACCCGCATGCCATTCACCCTAGAGGATGTGCCTGGACCATTAGCAGTACAGCCTGGAGCTACAGTCAGTTTAGAGAAGTTTGAGAAGTTGAAGGAAAGGAATACTCAGCTTTCCGAAGCTCTGAAGAAGACCCTCTGGGAGAGGAATGATAGTTGTCTGGATAATGAAAGGTTAGAGAAGCTCCGGATCGAGCATATGACCAAGATTGAGAAGACAGATGATTACATCAGAAGGGCTAGAGCAGGGGAGTTGGTATTGAAGAATGCTTGCAAGGAAGCCAATATTCAAAAGGCCAGAGCAGAGAACTACTTGGAGGAGAGTCAGGCTAGATGGATCAGAATCACTGAAGCTCGTTCACAGGAAGATCAGAGGACCCAGGCTAGGATAGAGCAGCTAGAAGCTAATGAGAAGAAGAATCAGGAAGCCTTGTTAGCAGCACAGAAGGAAATCTCCGAGTTTAAAATCCGGGCGGGGTTGAACAGATCAAAGGACCAACACAAGCATAAGAAGTTGACAAGTGCCATTGCCACCAGGAACCTTCTTATCAGGACCATCACAGAGCATCCAGTTGGCCCAATGACTGGGGCTCTCTTGAAAGAAGTCAGAGAGGATGATTATGGATTGGATGTTTGATTTCTTTGTACTTGTACTTCATTTTTATTGTACTTTTGTTGTTGTATTTTGACCCACCATGGGAACTTTGTTGTAATCAAACTATGTATCTTTACATTTTGTAATATATGGTTTGTGTTATTTTGTGGGCTTCATCTCTCTTCAACATCATCATTCCTCGAGGTCTGGAAGGTCAAAACCATAGAACCAAACCGAATACCCTCGGAAGACAAATAGGCATCCTGCATTGCATACTAACCTTTTCTTTGTTTTGTAGGATTTTGTTTTTGTTTTTGTTGTTTCTCACTTTGTTGTGGTTTCAGGAAACATTGATCATAGAAGAGTCTTCCCCATCAATAGGTTTTATCGGTATCCGACAAGAAATAATCTTCCGGGCTTACAAATGGACCAGGTTCAGCAAGATCTGACCGACGTGAGAACCTAGATGGCCAATGAAAGGACTGAGATGAGGACCCGGATGAACCAGTTCATGGTAGTGATGACTGGGTTGGCCCAAATCCAAGAAAGACTGAGAGAGTTGGTCGAGCGGCAAACTCCTGAAGAAAACCACCTGGGTATAGGGGGTACCAGCAACAATGATCATGTACAACCTCGTACTGATCCCCCAGAGTTTGGACCTCATCTTAACCCAGACATTAATGCTATAAGGAACACCCAGGGTAACACTAGAGGGCGTGCCTTGTAGGAAGACCCTCAGGAAGAACAATTTACTGTAGTTGGGGTAGGAGATGAAGTCTATGATCATCGGCTGGACGAAATAGCAGAAAAGCTGAGGTCTCTGGAATCTCAAAACTCCTTAGGTTTTGATGTCATGGATATGGGACTGGTAGAGGGGGTTAGAATTCCTCACAAATTCAAACCTCCATGCTTTGAAAGATACAATGGTACATCCTGCCCTTGCACCCATCTCCAATCTTTCCTGGGAAGATTAAAAGCCTACACCATGGATGAAAAGCTATGAATGTTCTATTTTGAGGATAGCTTGACAGGGGCATCCTGTGAGTGGTACTCTCATTTGACCAGGGCCACAGTAAGAAATTGGAAAGATTTGGCTGAGGCTTTCATTCGCTAATATCAATACAATCTGGACATGGCTCTTAACACAACACTTCTAATGGGTATGTCATAGTCCTCCAGGGAAAGCTTCAAAGAGTATGTGTGGGCAACCTTAGTGTAGATGTTTAGAATTCGCAGAATTTTTGACCAACAAGAAATATTGAATTCAGTTTAGAATGTCCTATCAGATGTTGGGACATTATCAAACAGAGTATAAGAACTTAATTCAGGATGTCACACCAGATGTTGGGACATTGTGTAAATGACTTAAGTTTAGTTTTTCAGGATGTCCCAACAGATGTTGAGACATCTCAAACCTGCTACCAGAATTAATTAATGACTAACTGATCTGAGATATTTAAGGAGAGTTATCTGGAATTAATTATGGATGGATAAAAACAGAACAAGGCGCATCTGTAGGAAGTTTTATTATGAGGTTTCAGATTAATCAGAAGAACTAAATCTCCTAGAATCTAGGAAGTAACAAACCCTAATTCAAGGTGGAAGTTGCATGTGTTTTAGGACTGGATTAACCTACAGAAAGCCCAAATTACAAACACCTATTTAATCAACAGAAACTCACAGAATTGAGCACGAATTCCAGAAGACCAAATAGGGTGTTTATTGTTTTAATAGCAGGTTGTTTTTTTAATTGTACCACTTGATGAGCTTTTAAGCATAAGTGCATTTGTGACTTGATTGAAACTGTGAAGTAAGATCAAGCTGTTTTGTTTGAAGAATGTCTTCAATTTTATTAAACTTGTAAACAAGATCACTGTGTGATTGAGGGGGAGTGAGTTGGTACTCATATCTAAGTAGTGACTTAAGTAGAAATTGCATTGGGTAGATATTAAGTGAAAGATTAAACTGGGTTGTTTAAGTCTATAATTAATATTACTTATAGTGGTTTTCCTCCTGGCTTGGTAGCCTCCAGATGTAAGTGTGGTTATACACTGAACTGGGTTAACAAACTTCTGTGTTGTTTAATTTTCTTGCACTTTAAGTTTTGGTTAAATCTGTCAAGTGTTGGAACATCTCATAGGACATCTCATACCTGATCACAGAATTTCAATTGGCATCAGAGCAGGCACCCTGCCTGTTTATACTAGGTGAGATCTAGGGAATACAAATTCTGGAAACATGGACAGAGATATAGGATCAGTAAATAGACCACCTATACTGGATGGATCTAATTATGACTACTGGAAACCAAGAATGATTGCATTCTTAAGATCACTTGACAACAGGGCCTGGAGAGCAGTCAACATTGGATGGGAACATCCTATCCAAGACACCAAAGATGGATCAAAAGTGTTGAAACCTGAAGAAGAATGGAGTAAAGAGGAAGAAGATTCAGCACTAGGCAACTCCAAGGCCTTAAATGCTTTATTCAATGGCATTGATAGGAATATCTTTAGACTTGTGCATCACTGTGAGCTGGCCAAAGATGTGTGGGATACTCTCAAAACAACTCATGAAGGAACATCAAAGGTAAAGATGTCAAGACTTCAACTTCTCACCACCAAGTTTGACAACTTGAGAATGAAGGAAGATGAGACAGTTCATGAATTCTACATGAACATCTTAGAAGTAGCCAATACTTCTGGAGCCTTGGGAGAAAAGATGACTGATGAAAAGCTTGTAAGAAAGATCCTCAGATCTTTGCCAAAAAGATTTGACATGAAAGTCACAGCAATAGAAGAAGCTCAAGACATATGCACTATGAAAGTTGAAGAGGTCATTGGTTCCCTTCAAACATTTGAGATGGGAATGAATGACACAAATGTTAAGAAGAACAAAAGCATAGCCTTGGTGACAAATACTGATGAAGAAGAAGATGATGAATCAGAAACTGGTAAAAGCTTATCAGACAACATTGCTATGCTTGGAAGACAATTCAAAAAGATTCTCAGAGGAATGGAAGGCAAATCCAAACCCAGTGGAAGATACACAAACTCGTCTGAGAACAAAAGACCTTATGATGCTAACAGAAGGTCAAATTATGATGAAAAGACAAGTCAAGAAAAAGGAATCAAATGCCATGGATGTGAAGGATATGGACACATCAGGAATGAATGTCCTACCTACTTAAAAAGGCAAAAGAAAGGACTCTCTGTAACCTGGTCTGATGAAGACTCAGGAGGTGATTCAGAAGAAGAATCAGCTAAGCATATCACTGCTCTAGCTGGATTATGTGAATCTGAAAGTGAATCCAGTGATGGGGAGCTTACTTTTGAAGATATTGAGCAAGCATACAAAGATCTATACAAAAGAAGCACTGAAATATGCAGTGAGGTTATAAAGCTAAAGAAGCAGAATAAGGCACTAGAAGATGAAAAAGCAAGTGATCAAGAGATCATTGACACCTTGAAAAGTGAAGTAAGTCTTCTCAACTCCAAGTTGGAACACATGTCCAAATCTGTTAGAATGCTGAACAGCAGTTCAAGTACACTGGATATTATTCTCAACAACAATAAGCATTCAGGGGATAAAAGTGGACTGGGATTTAACAGAGTTCATAAGGATGAAGCTAGCTCTAGCAAAACTACTTCAAAGTCCATACAGTCAAACAAGATGTCCCAAAAGATGCTTCAACATCATAAAAAGAACACAAAGTCAAACATAATGTTCCAACAGATGTCTCAACATTCTGAAAAGAACAAAATGAAGAAGAAGTATCAAAGATAGAGATGTCATCATTGTGTAAGATTTGGACATATCAAACCTCATTGCTATAAGTTGCATGGATATCCAAATCAGATGTATCAGCAACCTTCTAAGCAGAAGATAGAAGTTATCAGGAAAGTGCTGCATAGACATCAAAGAAATCAGCAACCTCCTAAGCAGAAGACAGAGGTCATCAAGAAGGTATGGAAACCAAAAGCTAGCATTCGGGCTGATCAAAGCTACATATCCAAGAACAAGATCAACAATCAATCTTGGAGATCTACTGATGAACAATACACAGAGCAGAGGCATCAAAAGAAATCTCAACTCAAATGGTCAAAGAAAAGTGTTGCATATATAGCACATACATCTCTAAGAGTATCAGCTAAAGAAGACTGGTACTTTGACAGTGGATGTTCAAGACACATGACTGGATTGAAGAATCTGCTAGTAGACTTAAAGTCACATTCATCCAGATATGTAACCTTTGGAGATGGAGCTAAAGGAGAAATCAAGGGAGTTGGGACCTTGGACTGTCAAGATGTTCCAAGACTAGATGATGTGCTGCTAGTTAAAGGTTTAACTGCTAACCTGATCAGCATAAGCCAATTATGTGATCAAGGGTACAGTGTAAACTTTACCAAAAGTGAATGCATAGTGACTAACAAAGAACAAGAGGTTGTCATGAGAGGAGCCAGATCTAAAGACAACAGTTACATGTGGGAATCTCAAGACTTCAGTCTCACTTCAACTTGCTCTTTAGCTAAAGAAGAAGAAGTGAAACTATGGCACCAAAGACTAGGTCATCTTCATTTCAGAGGCATAAAGAAGATAATATCTATGGATGCTGTAAGAGGTATTCCTAAACTGAAGATTGATGATGGCAAAATATGTGGTGAATGTCAAATAGGCAAGCAAACCAAGATGTCCCATCCAAAGCTCCAACATCTGACAACTTCTAAAGTTTTGGAACTATTGCATATGGATCTTATGGGACCTATGCAGGTTGAAAGCCTTGGTGGCAAGAGGTATGCCTATGTGGTGGTTGATGACTTTTCAAGGTATACATGGATAAATTTCATCAAAGAAAAGTCTGATGTATTTGATGTATTCAAAGACTTATGCCAAAGAATACAAAGGGAAAAAGCCAGCTGTGTGATCAGAATAAGAAGTGATCATGGAAAAGAATTTGAGAACCAAAAATTCTTAGATTTCTGTTCTTCAGAAGGAATCAATCATGAATATTCTTCACCAATCACTCCTCAACATAATGGGATTGTTGAGAGGAAGAATAGAACTATTCAAGAATCAGCAAGAGCTATGAACCATGCTAAAAAGTTACCTTTGTACTTCTGGGCTGAAGCTATGAACACAGCCTGTTACATCCATAATAGAGTTACTCTAAGGAAAGGAACTTTGTCCACAATATATGAAGTCTGGAAGGGCAGAAAACCCACAGTTAAGTACTTCCATGTGTTTGGAAGTAACTGTTATATTCTGGCAGATAGGGAGCAAAGAAGAAAAATGGATCCTAAAAGTGATGAAGGGATTTTTCTTGGATACTCTATAAACAGCAGAGCATATAGAGTATTTAATTCTAGAACCAAGGTTATCATGGAGTCCATAAATGTGATAATTGATGATGCTCCTACAGATGTCCCAGAAGATGTTGGAACATCTGCTGATATCAAGATTGAAGCTGAAGAAAAGAGTAATCATTATGACTTCACTCAAACTGATGCAAGGACAGAACAATCTAGCAAACCTCCCTCCATAAGAATACAGAAGGATCATCCCAAAGATTTGATAATTGGTGATCCCAACAGAGGTGTAAGCACTAGATCAAGAGAAGTGATTTCAGGTTCCTATTTTGTTTCTAAAATAGAACCTAAAAACATCAAGGAAGCTCTTACTGATGAATACTGGATTTGTGCTATGCAAGAGGAATTAGGTCAATTCACAAGGAATGAAGTGTGGAATCTTGTTCCTAGACCTGATGACATAAATGTGATTGGAACAAAATGGGTGTATAAGAACAAGTCAAATGAACAAGGAGTTGTTACAAAGAACAAAGCTAGACTTGTAGCTCAAGGATACACACAAATTGAAGGAGTAGACTTTGATGAAACCTTTGCACCAGTAGCAAGGCTTGAATCAATCAGACTACTTTTGGGAATTGCTTGTATCTTAAAGTTCAAGCTATTTCAAATGGATGTGAAAAGTGCCTTTTTAAATGGTTATCTTAATGAAGAGGTATATGTAGAACAGCCTAAAGGATTTGTTGATCCAAGCTGTCCAAATCATGTATACAAACTGAAGAAGGCTCTTTATGGTCTGAAGCAAGCTCCAAGGGCATGGTATGAAAGACTGACTACTTTTCTTATCAAGCAAGGGTACAGGAAAGGTGGAATTGACAAAACCTTGTTTGTTAAAGATGAAGAAGGAAATGTCATGATTGCTCAAATATATGTAGATGACATTGTCTTTGGTGGGATGTCTGATAGGATGGTCAAACATTTTGTCAACCAAATGGAATCTGAATTTGAAATGAGCCTAGTAGGAGAATTAACCTACTTTCTTGGACTGCAAATAAAACAAATGGAGGACTCCATGTTCATTTCCCAAAGCAAGTATGCTAAGAACATAGTCAAGAAATTTGGAATGGACAGTGCTACTCATAAGAGAACTCCTGCCCCCACACATTTAAAGCTGACTAAAGATGAAAAGGGTGAGAATGTAGATCAAAGCATGTACAGAAGTATGATTGGAAGCTTGTTATATCTGACTGCTAGCAGACCAGACATAGCATTTGCAGTAGGTGTATGTGCAAGGTATCAAGCTGATCCAAAAGTCAGTCATCTTAATCAAGTCAAGAGAATTCTGAAATATGTTAATGGTACTTGTGACTATGGCATAATGTACTTTCATGGATGTAAACCAATTCTCACTGGCTTCTGTGATGCTGATTGGGCTGGAAGTGCTGATGATAGAAAAAGCACTTCAGGAGGATGCTTCTTTCTAGGAAATAATTTGATTTCTTGGTTCAGTAAGAAACAAAATTGTGTATCTTTATCTACAGCTGAAGCTGAATATATAGCAGCTGGAAGCAGTTGTTCTCAGTTGGTTTGGATGAAGCAAATGCTCACTGAGTACAATGTCCCACAAGATGTCATGACATTGTACTGTGACAAATTAAGTGCAATTAACATATCAAAGAATCCTATCCAACATAGCAGGACCAAGCATATTGATATCAGTCATCATTTCATCAGAGATCTTGTAGAAGAAAAAGTGATTTCATTGGAACATGTAGCTACAAATCTGCAGTTAGCTAATATCTTTACCAAAGCATTGGATGCTACACAATTTGAGAACTTAAGGGGCAAATTGGGAATCTGCTTATGTGAGATTTAGCAGTTATAGAGATGTGCCAACATGTCATATGACATTGTGTGGCATAAGCACCAGATGGCAACACCAGTCTGGTCAAGAACCTTGGGTATTCCATTCCTAATAATTTTCAATGTAACGGCTACTTATATAATAACAGCTTATAATCAGCTATCCATATTCTCATCATACTATCAAAAGCGAATTGCATTATCTAGTTGTTCTTCAGAAATCATCAACCCTAAAACTCTTCATCCATATTCTTTGAAAATGTCTCAAAACCCTAACATTCCTGAAGAAATTCTCAACAAAGAAGATGTGGTTCATGCAACCCCTATTTCTGTGGTACCCATGGAGTCAACCCCATTGGACGAAATCAGAGGAAGTGTTCCTCATGCTAAAAAGCCAAGAACTCCAAAAAGAGCAAAAGATCAAGTCTGCAGCAAATCCAAAGGCATTCCTTCACCAGCAAACATACCTCAAAAATCTTCTGAATATGTGGATGCTTCCATAAAGGAGTTGGTAACCAAGATCCTATCTGAGCAAAGAGTGGTAAGTGGCATTTCTATCCCTCTAAACACCATGCCTGCCCCTCAAGAAGATCAACAAACTCAGGCTGCAAAGGACACTCCTGCTCAACAGGATGTCCCAATAGATGTTGAAACATCTGAGGATGAGCAAAAGGCCTCATCTGATGCTGCTGTTGAAACAACTGAGGACCAGAAAAAGGCCTCAAATGATAGTGATGAAGAAGCTTCTGAGGACCAAACTAAGGCCTCTACTGAAGAGCACATCTCTGCTGATCCACCAGCTGAAGAGGAGACTGCTCAATCTCCTCCTGTGGTGAACCTAGAGCATGATTCTGATACAGAAATCATTGCCTCTGTAAAGCCTAGCATAGCCAAAAGGCTCAGGACTAGGAAAGAAAAGATGCAAGCAGGACATGCAATTCCTGAGAAGAAACAAGCTACCCCAAAGAAAGACAAAGCCAAAACTGTCTTTGGTCCTACAAAACAATGGAGCAAAGTCCAAACACAAAAGAGGAAAGCTGTCACTCCTTCAGACTCAGATGTTGAAGCAGATGTCCCAACATCTCCTCCAAAGAAGAAACCAGCACCCTCTAGGGCATCAACTGCTGTTCCAGAAGCTCCCTTGGACAACATCTCATTTCATCATGTTTCAAGTGTAAACAGATGGAAGTTTGTGTACCAAAGAAGGGTAGCACTTGAAAGAGAGCTGAGCAGTAATGCACTTGAGTGCACTGAATTAATTGATCTCATATCTGCTGCTGGTCTCTTCAAAACAGTCTCCAACCTCTCTCCCTGCTATGAGCTACTTGTCAAAGAATTCATAGTCAATCTTCAGGAAGATTGTGCCAATGGTAAGTCTGCTGAATTTAGAAAAGTCTTTGTTAGAGGCAGGTGTGTAGAGTTCTCTCCTCAGATCATCAACCAATACCTTGGAAGAGAATCTGATGGACCAAATGAGCTAGGGAAGACTGATAACCAGGTCTGCAAGGTTATCACTGCAAACCAGGTCAAGGCATGGCCAGTTAAAGGAAAGCTCTCAGTGAGCATGCTGACAAGAAAATATGCCATGCTTAACAGGATTGGTACAGCAAATTGGGTACCTACCAATCATACATCATCAATATCCACTGGCCTGGGCAGGTTCATTTATGATGTGGGCACTCAAACTAAGCTGGATTATGGTGCCTACATCTTTGATCAGACCTTGAAGCATGCTAGCTCATCTGCAACAAAGTTGCCAATAGCTTTCCCTTCCTTGCTGTGTGGAATAGTGCTGAGTCAGTACCCTGGAATCCTCACTGAGAAGGACACAGTCTGCAAAAGAGAAAGCCCTCTGGCCTTTCACTACAAGCTGTTCCTGAGTCATCATGCAGCAGATGTTGAAGCACCCTCTGGGACATCTGCAGGTCCTTCAAATGCAAAGACTCCAATCTCCAAGGCTGCATTGATTGCTGAACTGAAGAGCACTTGCAAAGAACTTGAAGCAAGAAAGCAGAAGCTTGAGGAGATTATCCAAAGGCTGGAGAGTGAAGGTGATCAAAAGGCTGCTTCTGATGAAGAAACTGAGGATGATGAAGAAACTGAATGTGATGAATCTGAGTGATAATTGTATGTGAGGACAAATGTATGACAGCTGCATTGTAATTTAGAATTAATGACTTTGGCCCCAAATTTGTGTCTAACAAGGGGGAGAACAACAACAATGTGTAATGCTGTTTGATTATGAATGAAAAATCTGTTTGTGTCTGAACTGAATCAGGGTGTTCTTAATAAAAAATTTTGTTGCAACAAATCTGAATACATGTATGTTTGAGGGGGAGTAAACTCACTCATGACTTAACAGAAAAGGAAAGCTACACTCTGATAGAAAGAACTTCTGCTACACTCTGATAACCAGAAAAGATGTTAGCCAAAAATTAGCCAAAGGGGGAGTTTGTAGATGTTTACAATTGGCAGAATTTTTGACCAACAAGAAATATTGAATTCAGTTCAGAATGTCCTATCAGATGTTGGGACATTTTCAAACAGAGTATAAGAACTTAATTCAGGATGTCACACCAGATGTTGGGACATTGTGTAAATGACTTAAGTTCAGTTTTTCAGGATGTCCCAACAGATGTTGAGACATCTCAAACCTGCTACTAGAATTAATTAATGACTAACTGATCTGAGATATATAAGGAGAGTTATCTGGAATTAATTACGGATGGATAAAAATAGAACAAGGCGCATCTGTAGGAAGTTTTATTATGAGGTTTCAGATTAATCAGAAGAACTAAATCTCCTAGAATCTAGGAAGTAACAAACCCTAATTCAAGGTGGAAGCTGCATGTGTTTTAGGACTGGATTAACCTACAGAAAGCCCAAATTACAAACACCTATTTAATCAACAGAAACTCACAGAATTGAGCACGAATTCCAGAAGACCAAATAGGGTGTTTATTGTTTTAATAGCAGGTTGTTTTTTTAATTGTACCACTTGATGAGCTTTTAAGCATAAGTGCATTTGTGACTTGATTGAAACTGTGAAGTAAGATCAAGCTGTTTTGTTTGAAGAATGTCTTCAATTTTATTAAACTTGTAAACAAGATCACTGTGTGATTGAGGGGGAGTGAGTTGGTACTCATATCTAAGTAGTGACTTAAGTAGAAATTGCATTGGGTAGATATTAAGTGAAAGATTAAACTGGGTTGTTTAAGTCTAGAATTAATATTACTTATAGTGGATTTCCTCCTGGCTTGGTAGCCTCCAAATGTAAGTGTGGTTATACACTGAACTGGGTTAACAAACTTCTGTGTTGTTTAATTTTCTTGCACTTTAAGTTTTGGTTAAATCTGTCAAGTGTTGGAACATCTCATAGGACATCTCATACCTGATCACAGAATTTCACTTAGTTTTTGATTGATTATAAATTTTAAGTGTTTGTGTTTGTTTCATATTAAGAAATATCTTGCTTTAGTTTTGGATCTCTTGTTTTTCAATGTTTATGAACTTTTGGAAAAACACGCATAATGAATCAATACATTCTAACTTGAATCGATTCATGCTGTTTGAAGGTTTCTGGAATTTGCATAATGAATCGATACATTCTAGCTTGAATCAATTCATGTTGTTTGAAGGTTTATGGAACTCGCAAAATGAATCGTTTCATCTTATGATGTATCGATTCATGTTGTTTTAATGATTCTGTTTTCATTCATTAATCTGTTATTTCTCTAACAGAATCTGCATACATATATGTGCTTTTGTTTCATTTAGAAAATAACAGATTACAGATCACAGATAAATCAGAGACGAATTTTGTAGTGATTAAGCATTGAAGAACACATCAAGATAGGGTTTTTGGAGTGTTGGAACTTCAATGTTGAGCAAGTTTGAAACCTAGAATCAAATACATCTTCATCATCTTCTCAAAGATCTTAATTCAAGAACATCAACAAGGAAGTGTTTGTTGTCCTATGAATTGAAGGCTTTCGAGATAACGTTCAGTGGTACGATCGGAGATCCAGCTGAGTTGAAGATTGATAGAAGGTTTCAAGGAAAAACCAGCTGGGTTTTCCTTCAAGAACGGGCGTGTTCTTGAGGGTTTGTGAGTCACGTTTACAAGTCAGATTCAGCCGCAGTGAGAGTTTTGGAAATCGGTGGATTTCGCAAATAGGTCGTGGAACCGGTGAATTGATTGTATAACTTGCAGGAAATCTTGATTGGGCTCAAATCAAGTGGAGGTTGATACAATAGAAAATTCTAGGAGTTTAGAATTCTGGTGTTTGTATTGGAACCTTGTAATCGACAGATTCAGCAATTTTGATATAAGAATTCTCAATTTCGATTTGAAATTGAGAGGGAGACGTACCCACATGCGAGGACGAACATGGGGAACTTCCTTACCAAATCTCGGCGTATTGTTTCTCTTCTCTATCTCTACTTACATTTTAATTTGTTTTTCGATTCATTGGAAATAGCTTTAGTGATAGGTGCATTCAACTGTTTTACATATTGTGTGATTAATCCTTTATCATCACAATCGAAAAATCCAGCACGTTATCGCTTGTCTGGTCTTCTAGTGGCCGGTTCAGAATAGACGCTTGTATATTCGGGACCTTCATTTCCATAATTCTTTGAAAACTCTGAAAAACGTTTTAAATCCCTGAAAACAAGGAGGTGATCCATTCACCCCCCCCCCTCTAGATCACTCGCCACAACGTCTAACAAGTGGTATCAGAGCACCGGTTCGCTGGTGCTTTGTGGCATCCTGTAACGTTATGGATTCTGAACCAAAGGGGGCGTACAATAGAGCTCCTGTTTTCAATGGTGAAAATTATGGCTACTGGAAAGACTGCATGCGAGTTCATATAAATTCTGTTGATAGGCGCGTATGGGCTGCCATTCAAAATGGTCCTTTTCAAATTACCATGATGAATGAGGCAGGTGCCATAGTACCTAAACCAGAAGACGATTGGGATGAAAAAGATGAGAAAAAGTGGTCAAGTGATTGGAGAGCTCGAAATATGCTAATTTCAGCACTTAGTGCAGATGAGTATTATCGAGTTTCCCATTGTTCGACAGCTAAAGAAATGTGGGATGCTTTAGAAATTTCTCATGAAGGCACAACTGAAGTAAAACAGTCCCGCATTAACACACTTAATCAAGAGTTCGAACTCTTTCGCATGAAATTAGGAGAATCTATTCCCGACATGCAAAAGAGATTTGTTTATCTCATTAATCGTTTGAATGCACTTGGAAAACCTGTTTCCAATGATATTGCTACTAATAAAATTCTGAGATGTCTTAGCAGGGAATGGCAACCTAAAGTGACAGCTATCAAGGAAGCCAATGATCTAACAACACTCACAATGACTACTTTGTTTGTAAAGCTGGAGGAACATCAGCAAGAACTAGAAAGTCTAGAAAAGTTTGAAAACAAAAGTAAAAAGGGAAAAGAGAAGAATAAAGACAAAGAGGGTGAGAAGAGGCCTATAGCTCTTATGGCTTCAAACTCAAAGTCCTCACAAAAAGAGCTAAGCAACAATGAGTCAAGTAGTGACGAAGACTCCGGTGACGAAGAAATGGGACTTTTTGTTAGGAGATATAATAGATTCATTCGAAAGAATGCAATCAAGCATTCCGACAAAAATCTCATAAATTTTAGAAGACAATCCATGGATTCAAAACAGGAAGAGATTAAGAAGAATAGAGAAAGAGGGTCTTGCTTTAATTGTGGCAAGTCCGACCATTATAAAACGGATTGCCCTTTAAAGAAAAAGGATAAAGGAAAAGCTCCTCCAAGAAGGTATAATAATAAGCAAAGAAGAGCTTACATTGCTTGGGAGAGTGATAGTGATTCATCAAGTACACAATGCACAAGTGATAGCGATGAAACCGCAAATTTGTGTCTTATGGCTCACACCAAAAATCAGTCCCACCACAAGAAGAAAAGTGATGATAAAAAGGTAAAACAAGCTTATTATAACAACTTCTCTTCCATGTCTTTTTCTGAATTGAAAGTAGCTTTTGAAAAACTGCATAATGAAGCCAAAGAAGCATTTAAAAGGTTAGCTTCCGATAAAATAATTTTTTCATACTTGAAAGGTAAAGTACAATATGCTGAAAAAGATTTAGAATGCTTGAAAGCTAGTATTGCAGAAAATTCAAAAGCTATTGATATTGATGGTTGTAGTAAAATTAGGCATTGTGAAAGGTGCCACATTTGGCAACAAGAGGTCATTTCTCTTAAAGCCAAATTGGAAAAAGCCTTGCAACCTAAGATTACTTATGCCGTTGATACTAGGTTGTTCAAAAAGTCATTAAATCCTCCATATGCAAAATATTCTTTTGTTCCAAAGGATTTAAAGACCAATAGTAAACATCATCATTATCGTAGTGTTTGTCATTATTGTTATCATGCTGGCCATACCATTGAGAAATGCAAGTTTAGAAGATTTCTTGTTCCTAAAGGAATTTATCAATGGAAGCCTAAAGACAACCATGTTATTACTTACCCACTTGGACCCAATAAAAATTGGGTACCTACCTCTCTCTTTTGATATTGTAGGATGAGTGTCTTGCATCCATGGAAAGAAGATGGTTTCTGGACATCGGATGTTCAAGGCACATGACGGGTGACATATCACTTTTTATTGACTTCAAAGCAAAGAAAAAGGGGTATGTTACTTATGGAGACAATAACAAAGGAGTTATACTTGGTAAAGGTAGTGTAGGCAATCCCTCTACCACTACTATTTCTGATGTACATCTTGTAGAGGGACTTAAACACAACTTGTTAAGTATAAGTCAACTATGAGACAAAGGTTATAAAGTTTCTTTCACAAAAACATGTTGCAAAATTGAACATACTGAACAAAATGTTGTGTTTAAGGGTGTAAGAGTAAACAATATATATATGCTTGATCTTTTGAGTGTTTCCTTAACAAGCACTAAATGTCTAGTGGCCTTAAATGATGATTCATGGCTATGGCATAGACGCTTAGTGCATGTTAATTTTGATTTGCTTAATAAGGTTGTATCCAAGGATCTAGTAGTAGGTCTTCCAAAAATAAAATTTTCAAAAGACCACCTATGTGATGCTTGCCAAATGGGAAAACAAACAAGGGTCTCTTTTAAATCTAAAAATATAATTTCAACTTCAAGACCCCTTGAGCTTCTCCATATGGATCTCTTTGGACCATCTAGGACAAAGAGCTTAGGTGGAAACTATTATGGGTTCGTAATAGTAGATGACTACTCTAGATTCACTTGGACTATATTCCTTCATAGCAAAGATGAAACTTTTTCTGCTTTCAAAAGTTTTGCAAAGCTGTCCCAAAATAAAATGAATTCTAAAATAGTTACAATCCGAAGCGATCATGGAGGTGAATTTCAAAACCACCTCTTTGATAAGTTTTTTGACAAGCATGGCATTGAGCATAACTTTTCAGCTCCTCGAACTCCACAACAAAACGGTGTTGTGGAACGCAAAAATCGAGTCTTAGAGGAATTGGCAAGAACAATGCTCAATGAGGGTGGATTACCAAAATACTTTTGAACCGATGCAATTAGTACGGCTTGTTATGTTCTCAATAGGATTCTAATTCGTCCTATTTTGAATAAAACTCCTTATGAAATTTTAAAAGGTAGAAAGCCCAACTTGTCTCATCTTCATGTGTTCGGTTGTAAATGTTTTGTTTTGAATAACGGTAAGGAAAATCTTGGGAAGTTTGATGCCAAAGCTGATGAAGGTATTTTTCTTGGTTACTCTCAATCAAGCAAAGCATATAGAGTGTATAATAGGCGTTTACTTTCTGTTGAAGAATCTGTCCATGTTTCTTTTGATGAGTCTTACCCAAAAATTGTCGGAAAAGGTATCTCTTTTAATGACACAGGTGTATCTACACAAGACATACTCAAAGAAGCTGGTTCGGAAATTGATCAATCCGAAGCGGTTGCTATTGAGAAGGAGGAAGATACATGTATTGAAAAAGATAAAGAGGAAGGAACATCCGAAGTGAAGGATCTTCCACCAGCTTAGAAATCCTCTAAAGACCACCCCATAGACAATATATTGGGAGACATTTCAAAGGGAGTGTTGACTCGTTCTAAGATAAGTAATTTTTGTTCTCACTTCGCTTTTGTATCACAAGTGGAACCTAAAAATGCTAAAGAAGCCTTGGTTGATGAATTTTGGCTAATGGCCATGCAAGAAGAGCTAAATCAATTTAAAAGAAATGACGTTTGGGAACTTGTCCCTCGTCCGCGAGATCATCACATCATAGGTACTAAATGGGTTTTTAGGAATAAACTTGATGAAAGTGGAGTGATAACTAGAAATAAGGCACACTTGGTAGCACAAGGGTATAACCAAGAGGAGGGCATAGATTATGAGGAGACTTATGCTCCGGTTGCTCGCCTTGAAGCCATACGTCTTTAGCTTGCCTATGCGTGTTCTATGAATTTCAAGCTTTACCAAATGGACGTAAAGAGTGCGTTCTTAAATGGTGTTATAAATTAAGAAGTGTATGTTTCACAACCTCCTGGTTTTGAAAATTCTGAGTATCTAGATCACGTTTACAAATTAAAGCGTGCTTTATATGGTCTTAAGCAAGCACCCCGTGTGTGGTACGAAAGACTTAGCAAATTTCTACTTGATCATGGATATTCTAGAGGTAAAGTGGATAATACACTCTTCATTAAACACAAAGGAAAACACATTCGTTTAGTTCAAGTTTATGTAGACGATATCATCTTTGGTTCAACTAACATACACTTGGTCGAGGAATTTTCTAATGTTATGCAGGGTGAGTTTGAGATGAGTCTCATGGGGGAGTTGAATTACTTCTTAGGCCTCCAAATAAAGCAACTTGATGAAGGTACAGTAGTATGTCAAACAAAATACTGTAGAGAGCTGCTCAAACATTTTGGAATGAATGATTCTAAATCAATTGACACTCCTATGCCTACCAATGGAAACTTGGACAAAGATGAACATGGTAAGTGTGTTGATGTCAAGAGGTATAGAGGTATGATCGGATCTCTTTTGTATCTTACTGCTTCTAGACCAGACATCATGTTTAGTGTGTGTATGTGTGCAAGATATCAATCAAATCCTAAGGAATCTCACTTAAAATCAGTTAAGCGTATATTTAGGTATCTTAATGGAACACCTAAATATGGGCTTTGGTATTCCAAAGGAAGCGATTGCAACTTAGTAGGTTATTCTGATTCTGATTTTGCTGGCTGCAAATCAGATAGGAAAATCACTAGTGGCACATGTCATCTGTTTTCAAATTCGTTAATAAGTTGGCACAGTAAAAAACAAGTATCCGTAGCTTTGTCTACTGCAGAGGCTGAGTATGTTGCAGTCGGTAGCTGTTGTGCTCAAATTTTGTGGCTAAGACAACAACTACAAGATTTTGACATTGAACTTAAACGCATTCCAATTAAATGTGACAACACAAGTGCCATTAATCTCACTAAGAATCCTGTTTTACACTCGCGCACCAAACATATTGAGATTCGACATCACTTCCTTCGCGATCATGTTGAAAAAGGAGATGTTGTTTTTGAGCATGTTGATACTAAAAATCAGCTTGCTGACATTTTCACTAAACCTTTGGCAACTGAACCATTCTTCAACATTCGTCGCGAATTAGGGATTCTTGATCTCTCCGCATTGGTGCCTTAAGTTTGATTGCTGAGTTTCTATTTATCTCATTGTATTTGCTAAGTTCTGATTGTAGTCTTCACTAGTGCCTCATGAGAATACTACGATGGAGGTAATATCGTTCCTCTCTTGACCTTGTTAATATTGTATGATCAATGTATGTTTGAGAAATGATTTCTTGTTTACATGAACTTCTTTTCATATGAATGTTTGAACATTGATGTTTTTATGCGTAAAGTATTCTTAAGCATGTATACAATGTTGTAATTCATTCTGCTGCATAATGGTTGTTTTGCACAGTCATTGGTGTGTCAATTCTTGCAATAACCACTGAAATTTCAAATTTTCGCATAATGAATCGATCCCAACCTTCATGAATCGATTCATGTTGATTTTAGTTTAATTTATAACAAACCAGTTACAGTATGTATTGATTCATCATTACTTGTATCGATTCATTTTCATCTGTAATTCAAAAAAAATTCGCAAAATGAATCGATCCCAATCTGCTTGAATCGATTCATGATTTAAATTTAAATTTATTTCAAAACCAGTTACAGTATGTATTGATTCATAGTGGCTTGAATCGATACATAGCATTTTTTACTCTTAAATTTTTTCGTGAAATGAATCGATACATACAAGGTTGAATCGATTCATCCTGGCGCAAATTCAGTTTAATTTTTTAATGAATCGACACATCAACAACTGCCATGACATTTGTATCAGTTACAAAAATCCATTATCTCCATTATATCTCTCTCATTATCTCACTTACATCATTTGCATCAAACCCTAATTGTCACAAAAACCCCTTTTCTCTCAAACCCTAATCTTCCACCATGCCTCCAAGAGTTTTGCTTCCAAGAGAGAGAGGAAAACGAAAAGGCAAGGAACCAGTTGGGTCTTCTTCTCAGGCTCCTTCTATTCCTGAAATTCCTCCATCCGGGACTGCAATCCTTCATCCGGCCATTATTGAAGAATTTGAAACTTCCTTTAAATCAAGGTTAGTAATGAAACCACATGTGTTTGATCCTAGTGATGTTCGTACTCTATGTTTGGAAGAAGTTGCGGATTTAATCGAAGCACAAAGTCTTGGATTCTTTTTATATTTTAAAGATGAGTATCATGAAGATTTTATTCGTGCTTTCTATGCTGGTGTGAAGACTGGAAGAGGCTATATGTTTAAGTGTTCAATTGGAACAAGAACATATCGTTTTGAGGCTGATGACTGGTCCACAGTGTTCGGTATGCCATCTGTGTCGGCTGAATTGCAGATGTGGCATGACCAGAGCTTTGAAACTCAGTTTAAGTTGAAGTAATTCTGTGCATCCATTTCTAAATTGGATAGACCTCTTGCTGATGATGAGCCTCTAACTTCAGGCATGATCAAAAGTGTACCAAGAATTATGCACTGGATCCTTTCGCATATCTTGCGTCCAAGGTCCGGTGGACATTCTCGTTTGGACAAGCCGAATATACATTTGTTGTACATTTTGCAGAAGAAGATTCCCTTAAATTGGGCAAACTACTTTGTCAAGCGTATCTTTCTTACGCGGAACAGCTCCAAAAACATCACACTTGCCTATGCTTCTCAGATCATGCGGATTCTCAAGTTTTGGAAAGTTACTTTTCCTCCTGTGCCTCTCGTATCAGTCTCTAGTGTGCAAGAATTCAACAATGCCACACTCTCTCATATGGGTTATCGATGGGATATCGAGCGTCGTTGCTACTATTTCTTTGAACGCAGCACTCGAACCCGCATCTACAACTTTGACAATCCGGATGAACACATTTATGTTGAAGAACAAAGGGATGAAGAAATGGAAGAAGCTGAAAATCCTCTTGATGCGCCTGCCAATACCGGATGGGGTGAGTGGATACCACAAAGGTGGTCTCCCACAAACTATGATCCTGCTCCCTCATCGGCTCCACCGACTTCCTCCACTGCTGCTCCAGCCTATCTCACTGACATGTTTGCACAATTGGAAGTTGCAAACAATGCCCGACATGAGGAAGCTCGTGCGTGGCATGTCCAGCAAACGGAATGGCGTAAGGAGCATCGTGAATGGCATGATGAGCATACTCGAATGTACCATAATCAATACTCTTGGCATACTGAATTGGTTAAGTGGCATCAAGTGTTCTATAATGAGATGTCTGGATTTATGGATGATTTTCGTTCGCACCCGGGGATTATGGAACGGTTTCAAAGCACAGAAGTTCAGCGGCGTTTCAGGCGTTATGCTTTTATGGGGCAGAATCCAGATGAATTGCCTCCTCCACCTCCTCCTCCAAGCTTCCGTGACCCTGATCGTGATGATGCGAAGTCGTGTGGTGGCCATTTTCCTCATTGAAGCATTTCATTTTGCATTTCATCATTGTGTGTTGCTTAAGTTTCTTTGTTTTTCTTGTTTGAACATTTTATGTTTTTGTTTGGTTTTGTGATTCGCAACTTTATTTGACAATTTCACTGCCTATGATTATGTAATTTTGCTTTTGTTTACACTGTTTGCGCGTTATGATTCATTCTTTGTGAGTGAACTTTGCTTTTGTATCTTAGTTTTGCTGTTTCTGGTTCTTCACCTATAACTCTTTCTTGCTGTTGACAAAGGGGGAGAAAAACGCAAGTGTGAAAAGACAATGACAGGCACAAACTCAGGGGGAGTACTCTCTCTCACACTTCAAAATTTTGTCATCATCAAAAAGGGGGAGTTTGTGAGCAACCTTAGTTTCTGATTGATTATAAATTTTAAGTGTTTGTGTTTGTTTCATATTAAGAAATATCTTGCTTTAGTTTTGGATCTCTTGTTTTTCAATGTTTATGAACTTTTGGAAAAACACGAATAATGAATCGATACATTCTAACTTGAATCGATTCATGCTGTTTGAAGGTTTCTGGAATTCGCATAATGAATCGATACATTCTAGCTTGAATCGATTCATGTTGTTTGAAGGTTTCTGGAATTCGCAAAATGAATCGATTCATCTTATGATGTATCGATTCATGTTGTTTTAATGATTCTGTTTTCTTAAAAATGATCAGTATGTATCGATTCATCCAAGCTTGAATCGATTCATTAATCTGTTATTTCTCTAACAGAATCTGCATACATATATGTGCTTTTGTTTCATTTAGAAAATAACAGATTACAGATCACAGAGAAATCAGAGACGAATTTTGTAGTGATTAAGCATTGAAGAACACATCAAGATAGGGTTTTTGGAGTGTTGGAACTTCAATGTTGAGCAAGTTTGAAACCTAGAATCAAATATATCTTCATCATCTTCTCAAAGATCTTAATTCAAGAACATCAACAAGGAAGTGTTTGCTGTCCTGTGAATTGAAGGCTTTCGAGATAACGTTCAGTGGTACGATCGGAGATCCAGCTGAGTTGAAGATTGATAGAAGGTTTCAAGGAAAAACCAGTTGGGTTTTCCTTCAAGAACGGGCGTGTTCTTGAGGGTTTGTGAGTCACGTTTACAAGTCAGATTCAGCCGCAACGAGAGTTTTGGAAATCGGTGGATTTCGCAAATAGGTCGTGGAACCGGTGAATTGATTGTATAACTTGCAGGAAATTTTGATTGGGCTCAAATCAAGTGGAGGTTGATACAATAGGAAATTCTAGGAGTTTAGAATTCTGGTGTTTGTATTGGAACCTTGTAATCGACGGATTCAGCAATTTTGATATAAGAATTCTCAATTTCGATTTGAAATTGAGAGGGAGACGTACCCACACGCGAGGACGAACGTGGGGAACTTCCTTACCAAATCTCGGCGTATTGTTTCTCTTCTCTATCTCTACTTACATTTTAATTTGTTTTTCTATTCATTGGAAATAGCTTTAGTGATAGGTGCATTCAACTGTTTTACATATTTTGTGTTTAATCCTTTATCATCACAATCGAAAAATCCAGCATGTTATCGCTTGTCTGGTCTTCTAGTGGCCGGTTCAGAATAGACGCTTGTATATTCGGGACCTTCATTTCCGTAATTCTTTGAAAACTCTGAAAAACGTTTTAAATCCTTGAAAACAAGGAGGTGATCCATTCACTCCCCCCCCCCTCTAGATCACTCGCCACAGCGTCTAATAGTATGCTCAGAGTTGGAGGCAATTAGCTGCTTCCGTTCAACCTCCAATGTCGGAAAGAGAAATTGCAGATATGTTTATGAACACCCTCCAGGGGACATACATTGATAGGTTGGCTGCTTTCTCTTCCACTAGCTTTGCAGACGTATTCATAGTTGGGGAAAGAATTGAGAGCTTATTGAAAATGGGAAAGATTTCTGATAACGGTGCCAGCTCAAGCAGTGCAAGGAAACCATTTGCAGGGCCTCGCAGATCGAGCGAAACAAACTCCGTACACATGGGCAGAGGAAGACCCCAGTATCTGCCAAGATCAATTGCCGCTGTCACTATTCCTACTCCACCTCCTCAATACACTCAACAACCACAACATTTTCCTCAACAGCAACAGTTTCCTCAACAAAGGTCCTATAACAACAACAACCAACAGCAGCGTCCTTACCAGCAAAGGCCATCTCAAGTCAACAGGGTAATTGACCCTATACCAATGCCATATGCCACCTTGTTGCCACAACTCCTGAAGCTTAATCTTGTCGAGTTAAGGACTTTGGCTCCACCAGATCCTCAGAACCTTTCGAGAAATTAAGACGTCAATGCCAGATGTGCCTTTCATTCTAATGCACCTAGTCACACCATAGAAAAGTGCAGAGCTTTGCACATGAAGGTCCAGGATCTGGTCCAGGATCTAATGCACATGAAGGTCCAGGCCCTAAATTTTGCACCACCTTCTAATGTCACGAAGAACCCTATGCCCAGCCATGGGGGGCCCAGGATAAATGCAATTGAGGAGGGCTAACCCATGAATTTAATTGAAGATACTGCAAGCATTCAAACACCTCTGGCAGAGGTTAAAGCTCAGCTTTTAAAATGCCAGGTGTTCCCAGGTTATGAGGCCTGCTATGAATCTTGCAAAGTTTCCGTCAATGGGTGTGCAAGCTTGAGAAATAGCATCAATGGCCTGATCAGAGAAGGTATCCTGCAAATAACAACAACGGTTTCTACAACATCAACAACTCCTTTTTCAGCAACAACAAATACTTCTCCTACAACTTCAAAGACAATTGTTCCAACGGACTCGTCTACAAAATCAGCAACCACCTCTTCCATCACTTCAACAAACACTAGTTCGATCGCATCCGCTTCTACAACTACAGCAACCGTTAACAACAACGTCTCCACAATCACCATATATTACGACCCTACAATGGTCCCTGATTCCAACAATTTTCAGCAACAATCTCAACAACAGTTTCAGTAACAACCCAGCTTCAGTCAATCACCACCACCATCAATCAGAAGTCTTGTTACCATATTTTTTGATCCACAAACAATAACAGTACCTACCTCTACTGCAGTCAGTCCAGTCACCATCATGGTGCCGAGGCCCATTCCATACGAAAAAGATAATGTTGTACCATGGCACTATGGTTCAGACCTTTACTGCAACGGAGAGAGAGTCCTTCTTGATTCTTCAGTTCATACATCACAAGTGGATAATTTCGAGGGAGGTGGAGGCTTCACCCGAAGCGGACTCCTCTTTGCGTCACAGGTTCCAAGAGCTAATACTGAGGCAGAGGCTGCTGCCAAAGCCAAAGGAAAAAATGTGGTGCCTGAAGAACCAGTTACAAAAGAAGCCCATAAGACGTCCTTTGATCAGGATGTGGATAAATTTATGAGGATAATCAAGAGAAGCGATTATAAGGTTGTGGATCATCTCCACCAGACCCCTTCCAAGATCTCCATCTTATCCATGCTATTGTGTTCCGAAGCTCATCGAGATGCATTACTTAGAGTCCTGCACGCAGCCAACGTGCCAGAGGAGATCACGGTAAATCAGCTTGAGACAGTGGTTTCTAATGTTAATACTAGCCATGGGCTAGGCTTCACCAATGCTGATTTGACAACAGAAGGTCGTCACCACAACAAAGCTTTACACATCACTCTAGAGTGTAAAGGGGATGTGCTTTCACATGTTCTTGTTGACACTGGGTCTTCACTTAATGTCTTGCCAAAGAAAGCCCTTGTCAAGCTTGAATATGATGGTATAGATCTCCGACCAAGAAATCTGGTGGTTAGAGCTTTTGACGGTTCCAAGAGGTCTGTTCTTGGAGAGGTGGAGCTCCCTGTGATAATTGGCCCGCAGGTCTTTCAAACTACTTTCTACGTGATGGACATTCAGCCGGCCTACAGCTGTTTATTGGGTCGACCATGGATTCACGCCGCTGGCACAGTTACGTCGACCCTTCACCAGAAATTGAAAGAAGCTCGTCTGCTTCTTTCTCCCCTGCAGTCCCCAGAGCGTCATCTGGTTGGGTTTATTTCCCGGTGTTGCGTTCTTCGTCAGAGTGCAAATTTCTGGTCTTCTTGGTATTCAATCACAGTTTATCTTGAATGGTCGATAGCCCGTACTATCGTCCTTTTCAGATTAACTGATGATTAAATAGAGGCAGCTGTAACACACCAAATTTGCCCTCTCATTTTCATAGTATTTAGCATATCATTTGCATATTTCGCACTGCATCATTAGCATAGAAAAATGAAGCATGACATTCATTGTTGAAGCATAACATAGGCTGGCAGTGATTTCAGTTCATTGATTCGATTCAGAGGGACGTTTGACCTAATCTTGGTCAGACTATCAAAGGATTAGTTGAATTGCAAATTATCTGTACTGGGGGTTATTTCTCAGGCAACGTGTTTCAAAGTCGGGTCGTGTTGCATGCAGAGGTCATCTGTTTGCTAAGCAGTGGTTCATGTGATGGTGTTGGATTCAAAGATTCAGGCTTATCATGATGATGCTTAAAATGTGCCTTATTCAGAAGGTTGGTGGTTTCTGTGGAGGCTATGCGAGATTAGTTTTGAGTTGAGTGAATTGATTGAATCGATATTTCGTGGTTATGTGCGTATTGGTGATAATTGGTTCGTCCCACAAAAGTATAACTCTTGTCGAATTATCCATTTAAGCCAAATTCTCAACCGTTGTCCGTATTTCGAATTCTCCCAATTTTTTTGATCATTTAAATCCATTTTCATATCCGATTATTTTTTATTATTCTATCACCGATTTTTCTTTATTCCCATATTCGAATGCCCAAATTCCCGTTTCATTTTCCATTTTTTCATATTAATTTTCCAGATTTGTTACAAGCCCATCATAGGCCCATTTATGAGGAAATGTTACCAAAAGTGAAGCCACTTGATGTATTCCTAATTATCAATTTGCAGCATCATAAAAGTTGAACAAAAACACATCATTACTTGGGGAAGGACATTACCACGCATGCAGCGTACAGTTTTCAAACGCAAAACGCAGTGGGAAAAGTTTCACAGCCAATTCACATCTTATAACAAAAAAGAGAAATCAAAAAGAAAATGAAAAAAGAAATAACAAACTCAAAAAGAAAAAATAACAGAATAGAAAAAGAAGAGATTCTGTTACGGAGGGAAATAACACAAAAAAAATTTTCTCTTCATCATCCTCATGATAACATATAACAGAATCACTCCATGTATTCTTCAGCACCAATAACAAAAAAACAGAGACTCAACGAATTCATCATTTTCTTCATCACGCCGAAAACCATAACTGATTCACCCCCCCTACATCACCAAGTTGAAAACCGAACGATGAATCAAGCGAGTTAGCTTTGTCATCTTCATCAACGCTGCACAAAATCAAAACCAAAACCAAGTTCATTGATCTTCTCCATCCCTAAACAATAACAGAAGTTTTCAATCACTCCTCATCACCTGCATCATAAAAGCTGGATTCATCATTTTCTTCATGGCGTCAAAACCGTGTTCATCGTCATCGTGTCAACATCACATTCATCAACAAAAAGCGGCTTCCATCAAGCTTCTGCATCAGCAAACCGAAGATTAATCAACCTTCTGCATCAGGAATAAGTTTCGATAGCTCATATCATCGTGCATCATCAACCAAAGCCTCATCATCGTCGTTCCTCGAAAATCTTCATCAACAGCGAACTTCATCATCACGGAAGCACAAAACAGAGAGACTCTGTGAATCCGTCATCGCGAACTCCTCGCGTTTTATCAACCGATCATCCTCGGCATCCGGGAAACAACAACTTCGTCTCTCTTCATCAATCAAAGCGAGTTGATCGTTTCTCTCTGTATATCACCAAAGACATTATATATTCATACTTGCGGATCTTCTGTGTTCGTCAACGAAAGGTACGCTCCAAATCGGATTAATGAAGGACCTTTTGCTTGTTTATTGATTGTAGCGACCTGTTTATTTTGATCATCTCTGAGAGCTTAGTTTAGAGTTCGCGACGAGAAAAGATTGTGAGCGATTTCTGTGCGTTTGTTTTTTTGCGCGTTCGGATTTCGATTCGGTGTAGAGGTTTAGAGAGTGTTTGTGTTGGTGTAGTTTCGGTTTTAGGTGGCCGATTGAGGATGAGGTTGAACGGAGAGGGCGGTGTTGGTGTCTAGGTCAAGAAGAATAAGGTATGGTAAGCTAGGTCGTGAGAAGATGGAGGTTTGACGGCGGCGAGATTAAGAACGAAGAAGAAGAAGCATGGCGGCGCTTAGGTTGAAGGCGATGAACAATGCCCTGGGAGAGAGAGTTTTGTGGCTTTTGGTTCATGATTGTTTTTGTTCTGATTTAATGTCAAGAGTTTATGATATAAGAATGGTCATAAAAAGCTCATAAAGAATATAAAAAAATTAATAAAAGAAGCAGTAAGAATTCTGATGAGAGTTGAGAGAATCGAGAGGAAGAGATAAGGAGCAATCTGTTGCTGTTGGTTCTGCCCATACCGGCGGTGACACTTGTCACCGTCCGGTAGGGCCTGCGTTGATAAAATTCAATAGTAGGAGGCATGTGCTAGCAGCGCCTGGGCTTTCCATTCATGCTATTCGCACCTCCTCCATACCCAGCCCATTCAAATTCAGCATAAAACCTTTGCTTCATACACCTCTCACCAAATTCATTTTAATTTCTTTTCCAATTTAATTCTTCTTTTATTCAGTTTGCTTTTAATTCACATAAAATAGTTTCATTCATGCAAAAATTCTCAAATAAATCATAGACCTTCCCTTTTGTCTCTAGTTTTTTATCATATTTTTAGTTTTTTTTTTCATTGATCCACGTGCCAGGAATAATTCACCAATGTGCATAGCTTCTTTTGCTTCTTTTCATGACCAGTCCGTCTTGTTTATTTTCTATAGCTTTCAATATTTGGATTTTTGATCCCATTCTTTTTGCATTGTGTTCCTAAGATCTTATAGTTTTCATGTGATATTTCTCAGAATTTTTAGAAAATTATTTCTTGAGTTTTGGTCTGGTATCTTGGGATGTAAGTTTTCTGTCCTAACTTGTGTTCTTGCCTTCATTTGGCTTAGTTCCTTTCTGAATTTTTGCAAATCCTTTTGGCAAGTTAGTATGATGTGTTTGAAGATCATTTGGTTTCAGTTGTAGAATTTTTAGATGGATGGTTGATTATTTGTGGATTTTTGTTCTCACCTTGTCCCATTTTGCTTCTTTTGGTTTATTAGATCTCTTATAGGCTTAGAAGGGAACTTGTGCCAACTTCTTCTTCTTATTTGGGGTTCCTTTGGGGTGTGGGTACCTTCTGGTCCTAGGATAGGTTTTGTTTCTTCTGAATTTTTTGAGTTTGCTTCTTCATTAAGTCTTTTGTTTCCTTAAGTGTTTAAATTCCATCTTTTGATTCCGTTGCTTTTATTTTGACATTGTTTGGTATTGTGTGACTTCTCTCTTCATCTTGCTGGCCTCTTAGGCCATTCTTTATATCATTTTTTATTCTGGTTTTGAACTTTGTGCTTGTATTTTGTGTGTTTTGTATTACATCTTTCATAAGTGCGCATTTGTTTCCATATGTATTCATGTTGCCTCATTTTAAGTCATAAGTCTCTCATCTTCATTTCTTTGAGTTGAATTGGAATTAGGCATTTATTCATTTCATTTCACTTCTGATTGTTGGATGATGTCATGTTAATTTGCTCATTTTTTGTTCACTTGTGCATACTAACCTTGCAGGGGCTATGGTAAGTGTGAGATGTGGGAATTGAGTTTCACATCTCTAATCCTTATCTCTTCCTTTTATGTTTATGTGAACTAACCCTCTTTTGTTGGGCCTAGGCCTTTCTCAACCCTTCTTATATCTTCTTCTTCCTTCTTCAGTAGGATAGAAACCTCACCAACCCTTAGGATATCCATGCATGTTAACGCTTAGGATTGCTTTAGTCCCCTTTAGAATTTTTCCTTTGAGACCCTTTGGCGTTCTCTCTCTTCTCATCTTCAAACTTAATTTTAATTAATTTAATAAAGGTTGAGTACTTTCATGTGACATGAGACTTTGCTATGAGATGCTCACATGCGTTCCATTTCGGGGCGAGGTGTGAGTCATCACTCGTGGTGGATAGGTCTTAACATGAGTACCTCACAAAGAAAAGCTAAAAGACACTTCTTAATCATAAAACCACAAAAACACTTAATAATGGTAATAGGCCAGTGTGCTTGAGCCTTCACTTGTGGGACTAGCTTTGGGGATTTCCTCCATAGATAGGTGTGCCTCTTGCGCATTCCATTTCGGGATGATGTGAGACGTACACATCCCATTGAGTAAGACTTAGGTACACTTGCCTATGCAAACCTTCACGAATAAAAGCTTCATAAAAAAAATCAAACAAACAATAAGCGTCTTTCCTTCAGGAATTCTTTTCTCACCTCATTCGCTCTGTACGTGAACTTGCTCCTACTTGTCACTTTGCAAGACGGTTACGTACTCGTCGTCCGAGTCTGTCACACCTGAGCAATGGCATAGGCAGTTCAAGCCTTTAATTCACAAGAAATTTTCCTTTGTTACCCCTAGTTAGGGGAACTACGGCGTCTCTGATCCTCATTATCCTGATGAGGTACGTAGGCAGCGGGGTAGGGCCCGTTCGAGCACAATCTTTATTTTCCCTACATTTTTCCTTTATTTTCTTATTTCAGTGCTTTTCCAGTTCCAGTTTCTTTTCATTTTCATTTCTTTTGCTGCAGTTTTCATACCCTCACCCTTTGAAACAGTTTCTTTTGCAAGCGTGGATCCCGTCGGGTACGGCGGACGATTTGGGTGCTAATACCTTCCCAGGTCGTAACTGACTCCCGAACTCAGTCTCTTTGGTTCGTAGGACCCGTGTCCTTCCTCTTCTTTCTTCTGGTTTGTGCAGCATTACCATTCCCTTTCTTCGGGATAAAAATGCCTGGCTGGCGACTCTATTCTTTTTCCGCGCCACTTTCGCGTTTGTACCAGGATGGAAATCCAGGGAGCGACAGATGGCGACTCTGCTGGGGATATCACACCAGATGATCTCTGGTTCCCCTGTGAGTCTCTCCTAGCGCTTGTTTGTTTCTGTTTCTTTGGGTGATGTTTGTTTGTTGTGGCTTGTTGTATTGTTATTTGTTTACAGCTTTATTTACAGCTTTATTTACAGTTTTCAGTATTTATTTTCTGCATCATGTATATCATACTAGACTGTCTGGACTGGTTTTCTGTTTGATGGGCTCGGGGATATTATTTCTGAGAGATAAGCCAAGTACCCGGCTTGAGTGCACCCTAGGATTAGAGTGGACATATTGTACTCGCATGTGACATGATGAGTGGCGATGTGTTTCACGCCCAGATTGCGACCGTCTTGGAAATATCTTGTGTGGGGATTTCCTCCACTTCGGGATAGGACCTTGATAGTTATGTGCATCTGGGGACCGATCATTGAGGACCTTTGTGGAAACAACCCTCTCCAGTGGTGGCAGTGGCAGACCACATTTTGTGGCAAACCCATTCGCACCCGAGGGTCCACTGGGGACTCGCATAGGATGGCCTGGTTCTCTTATAGGAACTCAGTCAAAGCATCTGGTCGTATGACATTAGTACTGTATCCTACGGGCTGAATGTACTATTGTTTCTCGATTTCAGCGCTTGAAACTGAGAACTTATAGGGGATGCTTGTTTTTCCCGGACTCAGCTGAGGCCTCCCTGCGTAGTACATAATGCCCAACCGATTCCCTGATTTGGTCATGAGCCATTTCTCGGAAATGGTGAAAGTATTATTGCTATTCGGCTTTGAGAGTCTGTGATGTTTGACCCGGAGCACACCTGTGAGATTGGGAATGGGTTTACAGGTTTTCAGGAACCCTTGACCTCATCATACCCTTGTTACCAGTGCAGTTCATATTGTGATACAGTTCCGGAGATCTGGTTTTCTTGTTCTGGTATTTTTGATACGGTGGTTCTGAGACTTCTATCAGAGAGTGGTGGTATCAGAAAGTTGTGATTCAGAGGATTTGGTTTGCCAGTATTCGGAGGGTCCTTGTGCTCAGTGTTCCATCTCTAGACAGATACCAGTTCTCGATCACTTGCCAGCTGCATACATACCATCATGGCATTTTAGCATACATGTTCAGTTATTTCTGAGGATCTCATCCCTGAATTATTTCTGTTGGATTTTTGTATAAAAAAGTGGATCAAAGCAGATAGATTCTTTGGAAGTAACTGAACATGGCATCTCATAGCATTTGCATTGCATTTCTGTTCAGCAGGCAGGGCTCATCCATTCTTTGTTCATCATCTACAGTTGAGACTCCAGTTCTTGTATCAGACTTGAGGCAACTTTTGAGAAGATCATGGACCCTGGAGAGCAAAGCCAGTCTGCATGTGTTGGGTTGACAAAAGATCAGTGGGATCAACTTTTGGAAGTTATGATGACTTTGGCAAGGCAGGATGACCGTAATTCCGCTCAAGCTTAGCCTGTACAGACCCCTGTTGGGAATCTAGATGTTCAAGAGCGTCAGGTCGCCCGAAGTGGACATTCTTCTTCTGTTGATGCTGCAGATTATCACAGTTTTGCTTTCACTATGCCAGATCCCCAAGAGGCAATCCCTGTGGTGAGACTCCCAGATCCACGAATTGTGGAGAGGGAGGAAAGATTCTGTGTGTTGGAGGAAGAGATCAAAACCCTTCAAAATCGTAATGTCATTGATCTAAGTGCTGCAAGCATGTGTCTGGTTCATGGCCTAGTAATACCTCCAAAGTTCAAAGTACCGAAGTTTGAAAAGTACAAAGGGGATAGTTGTCCAAGACGACATTTGGTAAGATTTTGCAGAAGGATGGCCTCACATGAGCATAATGACAAATTGATGATTCATTGTTTCCAATACAGTCTGAGTGAGGCATCATCGAATTGGTATATGCAGTTAGAGAGCAGTCGTATCCAGTCATGGTCGGACCTAGCCAATGCATTTGTGAAGCAGTATGACTACAATCTTGACAGAGCTCTTAGCCGCATGGATTTGCAAGTGTTATCCCAAGGAGATGGTGAATCTTTCAGAGAGTATGCCCAGAGGTGGAGAGAAGTAGCTGCTCGGGTGCAACCCCCGCTATCAGACAGAGAATTGGTTGATCTTTTCATAGAGACCTTACAGGGGCCGTATTTGGAGAGGTTGAGTGGTAGTGGAACTTCGAGTTTCTCGGACTTGGTGATAGTTGGAGAACGCATTGAGAGTTTTATCAAGATGGGAAAGATCCAAGGCATTTCAGGTAGCTCAGCTGAAGAGAATGAATTCGTTATCAGTTCCCAGGAAAAGGATGTGATTGATGCAATATGGTAAGATCCTCAAACTCCATTGACTTATCCACAGTACCCATGCATTTCAACTGCTCAGAGTCAGCAACCTTCTGAAGATGTAGGTCAAATATCAGCTAACAATGAACCTCCTCAATATCAACAGCGACCATGCCAACAGAAGAATACTCCGCAAAGGCGTCGTTACTACACTAAGAGATTCAAAAGGTATTTTGATCCATTGCCAGTGCCATACAGTCAGATACTTCCATGCCTGATCGATAGTGGATTGATAGTGCCGAAGAAACCAGGTCCGGTACCTTCTCCATATCCACCAAGTTTTGATCCCAATGTTCAATGTGGATTCCATGGCAACGCACCAGGACATTCAGCTGAAGAATGCAAGCCTCTCAGGGATAAGGTTCAAGATTTGATTGAGTCTGGGTTGATTTCAGTGACGCCTCAAGGCATTCAAGTTAACAAGTCTCCGTTTGGTCATGTGGGTTCGTCAGCTCATGTTATGGAGGAATTTATCGAAGATATATGTGAAGGTGATTCTCAGTTTGATTCTGAAGAGCGGCTGTGTACCTCATTTTGATCCCTATTGAGGGGAACTACGTCGCTCTGATTCTTCATTGGTCTTTGGTCAATGGAGATACGTAGGCAGAAGATCGTCAGGTCTTTCCGAGCAACCTTAGGTGTCAAACTTATGTGGCAGTTTCATCACAGTGTCACTCTTCTCTTCAGACGTCTTGTGTCAATGTTTGAATGTCGGAAGCTTCAGGTCAGAATAATTGAGAATGAAGTATGGTGCTGACACGTGGTCATTTGATTGAAGATTGCAAATCTCATCAGGGAAAAGATGCTAACTACTGAAAGTATTCAAGATCAACCGGTCCAGACGGAGTCAAGTCTCCTCAACAACGGCATTGCTCAGTTTCTTTACTGCATTTTCATGTGTAGCTTTTATCTGTTTGTTTGAACATTTGTATGCTTGCATGAAACTGGTTTGCTTTTCGAGTGTTAATTAATGAAATGCACATGTTTTTCTTGAAGTAATGCATTCGTATTTTACTTATAATTTTGTGTGTGCATTGCAATACCAACTGTTGTTCTTAAACTCTGTGATGGAGGATGACGAAATAAAAACGCAAAAATCTTTAATTGTGTGCTCTTGAATAAGACCTTGTTGACGATGTACAGGCTTTGTTTCAAATCCCCAAACACCGGAGATATAAGGGAGATAAACCTTCGTTAACCCCTTTGAGCCTTGAAGTAGGAGTTTCTTTTCAAATGAAAAAACCCTCACATTTAACCCGGGGCAGGGTAGGTGTCAGCTAGTTGGACCAGACGTTCATGTTTCCATAAAGGAGTGTATCTGAGGATCCCTAACCTTTCATTATACCAAATCAAGAGGTCCAAAGACCGAAAACCACCATGGTTATTCTTCATCAACCAAAAAAGTGAGACAGTCGCAACCCTTACAAGACAGTCAAGACAAACAGTGTCACCCGATTTGTTCGGAAAAAAAGGAAAAAAAGTAAAAAGAAATAAATAGCCCGCTAAGTCGAAACTTGAAAACAAGCGACTTAGGCAAAAATTAGGGCATCCCGCTGGACTCCAATTGCAAAAGATTTACAAGAATAAGTCCAGGCAAAAGTTAGGGATAAGAAAAAGAATGAAAAGCGAAAGAAAGATCCTTGAGCAAAAAACAAATCGTGTGATACGGACACAAAAGACAATAAGGGTGATTGTTATACCAACAACAACCTCAGTGGTGCTTAGACTGTTAGAGCCATCGGTTCCTCAACCATCATGAAACCCTTAGGAAAGGTGAGCGCTTGTGAAAGCTAGCTGGACATAGGAATGGAAGGACATCACGAAGAAGGGTGGGCACAAATAATTTTGAGCCTATATCTTTGTTTCTATAACCGTGAGCCAGGCCACGATACAACCCTTAAAAGTCCTAATTGAAGCAGGGTTAATTCAAGAGCGTGACACCATGAGATAGCGTTCCTGACTCCTACGAGTTGTGCTAACAGACCCTCGTTGGTATTGCATATGCAGGTTTATTTCTTAAAATAAAAAAATTATTGTACTGTCTTAACTAGTGATTCGTTCATAAACGACATCTTTTCAATAAAAGCTTCAAGACTAACATGTGTTGCATTAGAATTTTCATTCTCAGAATAAGACATTTTTTGCTTGCATACATTTGTTTGGCACCAAAGAAGTTCACATATGGAACCTCAGTCTAGAAGCTTAATCTTGCCAAGTGTGAGAAGGCGGAAACTTCTGAAGGACATTCATGTCAAGGGGCACTTTTCCAAGCAACTCCTTTGAATATGGACTTTTCTAACATGTTGGGTTAACTGCAGCCAATCAGTGGCAATCACGTCGATCAATTTCTTCAAATTCCAGCCAAACTGGGGCAATCACTTCGAGATTTAAATCTCTCACAGAGCAGTTAGCCTGGGTGTTTTCTCCAAAGCAAGGCTAGTACTGGGGCAGGTCACCCAAGAAACACTAGAAGTTACTTTCTCCAAAAGACGGCTAATCAGATGATGCGAGATCTTGGGGAAAATTCCTTCGTGGACCATACAGTTTGAGATGGTCACTTCGAGATATTCAAGAGTTTGAAAACACTAAAGTATTTCAGATACTAAGTTTTCTGTAAAATCCTCTTGAGACAATATTACGGCATGCAAGGCCGTTCCCAGAATGAATGTCTGATGATTGATCCCAGTAGGGCGCGGGAAGCATGTTTTCCTAATCAGAGAATTTCTCCTCAGTCGTTATGGTTACTTCATCTGGTCATCGTACACGGTTAAAGTCCAGGTTTTGTTGGCATCTCTTCAACTATGACTAGTTGGCATTTATATGCGTTCAGCCTCTCACTTTAGCTGAGTGTGGCAATCTTCGCTTTGGTTTTCTTCGACCCTCGAGTCTATGTCATCGCTTCTATTTTCTCAACCCTCGAGTTGATGTTTCTTTGTTGTCCTCGACCCTCGAGTCGATATTGTTACTGTCATATCCTCGACCCTCGAGTCGATGTTGCTATTTTATTCCCTCAACCCTCGAGTTGATGTTGTTTTGTTCTCCTCGACCCTCGAGTTGGTATTGTTGTCGTCGTTCCCTCAACCCTCGAGTTGATGTTGCCTTATTTTTTCTCGACCCTCGAGTCGATGTTGCTATTTTATTCCCTCAACCCTCAACCCTCGAGTTGATGTTGCTTTGTTATCCTCGACCCTTGAGTCGATATTGTTGCTTTCGTTTCCTCGACCCTCGAGTCGATGTTGTTGTCGCTTTATTCCTCAACCCTCGAGTTGATGTTGTTGTGTTCTCCTCGACCCTTGAGTCGATATTTCCGTTTCTTACGACCCTTGAGTCGATATCATAGTCTTCACTTCTTCAACCCTTGAGTTGATACCCAGTGAGTCTGTCATAAAAGAAAATTCAAAAATCACAACATCAAAGTTCAGCCATACTTGGACTCATTTACGCCCGGGACAGATGTGCATATCTTTGCGCTTACAGGGCACGGTATTTCGCAGTGACACGAGGTTTTTCATGAATCCTTGCGAGACAAATTCTTCCATAGTCTATACAGTCTGGGGCAGTTATGTCAAGATTCGACGAATCTCTAAAGAGTTTGAAGACTTGAACATTTTGGTTGTTAGGTCTTCTGTAAAATCCTCTTAGGATGATCTTCAAGCAGTCAACTAGTCCGGAAAATGCAAGATGTCACTAGATGATATTCCCCACAGAGTTCATATTGGATTTTCATTTCCGTCCGTGAAATATTTCCCAACAAAGTTGTCGTACTTTTGGGTATTTGATGATATAGCCAGGTATTCATCACCTCAGTCAGAGTGGGTATCCAGACCTCTTGACTTGTCTTCCCCTACAGAGTTGTATCTCTTGCTGCCAATCAGGAATTTGTCTACCGCTCGTCTGCATTTGTCAACACTCGGCTGTGTTATCCCTAAACGGAGGTCTTCCCAGCATTGGTATTACTGCTTGATTGTTGCTCGTCTGCACCTGTCAACACCTGTCTGTATTGGCTCTGTGGTATAGCTCGTCTGCTTTTCCCTAGCATTGGCTTATGATTACCTTGATATTGCTCGTCTACAATTTTCCAACACTCGTCTGTGTTTGGTTATGATAGTTGATGTTGCTCGTCTGCAACTCCTCAACACCCGTCTGTGTTCGGATATGATATTTGATGTGGCTCGTCGGCAACCTCCCAACACTCGTCTGTGTTTGGTATTGGATCCTTTGCTGCACTCGTCTGTGCCTTGATATGTAATTTCAATTGTTGCTCGTTTGTAACTGTCCAGCACTCGTCTGTGTTTGGTATGCCGGATATTTGTGGATACTCGTCTGTATCATTTCCAGCACTCGTTTGTGTGTTACCTGTTGAAGCTCGTCTGCTTTGCTTGGATACTCGTCTGTATCAACCCCAACACTCGTCTGTGTTGTGCTTATATATGTATTGCGTGGATTTGCTGTTTATCCTAGTATTCTTCTGTGACTACTTCAAATGCTCGTCTGTGTTTGAATCTCTGGTATTCGTCTATACCAGTTGCTGATACTCGTCTGTATCATTGCCTGAAACGCTCGTCTGTGTTTCTCAGATCATCGTCTGATACTCGTCTGTATCATTGACTTATGGCACTCGTTTGTGTTATCTTGATGATCACCCAATACTCGTCTGTATTGAAGAGGTTTCGAATCCTGACAGTGGGAATTAATGTCAAAATGGTTACCGGTCCTGGCATAACAAGTAAATCCGAAGGAGACTCGTCTGTCTCAGATTATGTTCAGTGTTTGAGGACTCGTATGTCCAGTTCCTGGCGTCACATGATTGTTTGAAGACTCGTCTGTCTCAGATTATGTTCAGTGTTTGAGGACTCGTATGTCCAGTTCCTGGCGTCACAGGATTGTTTGAAGACTCGCCTGTCTCAGGTTATGTTCGATGTTTGAGGACTCGTATGTCCAACTCCTGGCGTCATAGGATTGTTTGAAGGCTCGTCTATCAACTTGTTTTTATTCCAGACATCAGTTTCAATTTGGAAGAAGCTCGTCTGCTTCTTTCTCCCCTGCAGTCCCCAGAGCGTCATCTGGTTGGGTTTATTTCCCGGTGTTGCATTCTTCGTCAGAGTGCAAATTTATGGTCTTCTTGGTATTAAATCACAGTTTATCTTGAATGGTCGATAGCCCGTACTATCGTCCTTTTCAGATTAACTGATGATTGAATAGGGGCAGCTGTAACACCCCAAATTTGCCCTCTCATTTTCATAGTATTTAGCATATCATTTGCATATTTCGCACTGCATCATTAGCATAGAAAAATGAAGCATGACATTCATTGTTGAAGCATAGCATAGGCTGGCAGTGATTTCAGTTCATTGATTCGATTCAGAGGGACGTTTGACCTAATCTTGGTTAGACTATCAAAGGATTAGTTGAATTGCAAATTATCTGTACTGGGGGTTATTTCTCAGGCAACGTGTTTCAAAGTCGGGTCGTGTTGCATGCAGAGGTCATCTGTTTGCTAAGCAGTGGTTCATGTGATGGTGTTGGATTCAAAGATTCAGGCTTATCATGATGATGCTTAAAATGTGCCTTATTCAGAAGGTTGGTGGTTTCTGTGGAGGCTATGCGAGATTAGTTTTGAGTTGAGTGAATTGATTGAATCGATATTTCGTGGTTATGTGCGTATTGGTGATAATTGGTTCGTCCCACAAAAGTATAACTCTTGTCGAATTATCCATTTAAGCCAAATTCTCAACCGTTGTCCGTATTTCGAATTCTCCCAATTTTTTTGATCATTTAAATCCATTTTCATATCCGATTATTTTTTATTATTCTATCACCGATTTTTCTTTATTCCCATATTCGAATGCCCAAATTCCCGTTTCATTTTCCATTTTTTCATATTAATTTTCCAGATTTGTTACAAGCCCATCATAGGCCCATTTATGAGGAAATGTTACCAAAAGTGAAGCCACTTGATGTATTCCTAATTATCAATTTGCAGCATCATAAAAGTTGAACAAAAACACGTCATTACTTGGGGAAGGACATTACCACGCATGCAGCGTACAGTTTTCAAACGCAAAACGCAGTGGGAAACGTTTCACAGCCAATTCACATCTTATAACAAAAAAGAGAAATCAAAAAGAAAATGAAAAAAGAAATAACAAACTCAAAAAGAAAAAATAACAGAATAGAAAAAGAAGAGATTCTGTTACGGAGGGAAATAACACAAAAAAAATTTTCTCTTCATCATCCTCATGATAACATATAACAGAATCACTCCATGTATTCTTCAGCATCAATAACAAAAAAACAGAGACTCAACGAATTCATCATTTTCTTCATCACGCCGAAAACCATAACTGATTTCACACCCCCTACATCACCAAGTTGAAAACCGAACGATGAATCAAGCGAGTTAGCTTTGTCATCTTCATCAACGCTGCACAAAATCAAAACCAAAACCAAGTTCATTGATCTTCTCCATCCCTAAACAATAACAGAAGTTTTCAATCACTCCTCATCACCTGCATCATAAAAGCTGGATTCGTCATTTTCTTCATGGCGTCAAAACCGTGTTCATCGTCATCGTGTCAACATCACATTCATCAACAAAAAGCGGCTTCCATCAAGCTTCTGCATCAGCAAACCGAAGATTAATCAACCTTCTGCATCAGGAATAAGTTTCGATAGCTCATATCATCGTGCATCATCAACCAAAGCCTCAGCATCGTCGTTCCTCGAAAATATTCATCAACAGCGAACTTCATCATCACGGAAGCACAAAACAGAGAGACTCTGCGAATCCGTCATCGCGAACTCCTCGCGTTTTATTAACCGATCATCCTCGACATCCGGGAAACAACAACTTCGTCTCTCTTTATCAATCAAAGCGAGTTGATCGTTTCTCTCTGTATATCACCAAAGACATTATATATTCATACTTGCGGATCTTCTGTGTTCGTCAACGAAAGGTACGCTCCAAATCGGATTAATGAAGGACCTTTTGCTTGTTTATTGATTGTAGCGACCTGTTTATTTTGATCATCTCTGAGAGCTTAGTTTAGAGTTCGCGACGAGAAAAGATTGTGAGCGATTTCTGTGCGTTTGTTTTTTTGCGCGTTCGGATTTCGATTCGGTGTAGAGGTTTAGAGAGTGTTTGTGTTGGTGTAGTTTCGGTTTTAGGTGGCCGATTGAGGATGAGGTTGAACGGAGAGGGAGGTATTGGTGTCTAGGTCAAGAAGAAGAAGGTATGGTAAGCTAGGTCGTGAGAAGATGGAGGTTTGATGGCGGCGAGATTAAGAACGAAGAAGAAGAAGCATGGCGGCGCTTAGGTTGAAGGCGATGAACAGTGCCCTGGGAGAGAGAGTTTTGTGGCTTTTGGTTCATGATTGTTTTTGTTCTGATTTAATGTCAAGAGTTTGATATAAGAATGGTCATAAAAAGCTCATAAAGAATATAAAAAAATTAATAAAAGAAGCAGTAAGAATTCTGATGAGAGTTGAGAGAATCGAGAGGAAGAGATAAGGAGCAATCTGTTGCTGTTGGTTCTGCCCATACCGGCGGTGACACTTGTCACCGTCCGGTAGGGCCTGCGTTGATAAAATTCCATAGTAGGAGGTATGTGCTAGCAGCGCCTGGGCTTTCCATTCATGCTATTCGCACCTCCTCCATACCCAGCCCATTCAAATTCAGCATAAAACCTTTGCTTCATACACCTCTCACCAAATTCATTTTAATTTCTTTTCCAATTTAATTCTTCTTTTATTCAGTTTGCTTTTAATTCACATAAAATAGTTTCATTCATCCAAAAATTCTAAAATAAATCATAGACCTTCCCTTATGTCTCTAGTTTTTTATCATATTTTTAGTTTTTTTTTTCATTGATCCACGTGCCAGGAATAATTCACCAATGTGCATAGCTTCTTTTGCTTCTTTTCATGACCAGTCTGTCTTGTTTATTTTCTATAGCTTTCAATATTTGGAGTTTTGATCCCATTCTTTTTGCATTGTGTTCCTAAGATCTTCTAGTTTTCATGTGATATTTCTCATAAATTTTAGAAAATTATTTCTTGAGTTTTGGTCTGGTATCTTGGGATGTAAGTTTTCTGTCCTAACTTGTGTTCTTGCCTTCATTTGGCTTAGTTCCTTTCTGAATTTTTGCAAATCCTTTTGGCAAGTTAATATGATGTGTTTGAAGATCATTTGGTTTCAGTTGTAGAATTTTTAGATGGCTGGTTGATTATTTGTGGATTTTTGTTCTCACCTTGTCCCATTTTGCTTCTTTTGGTTTATTAGATCTCTAATAGGCTTAGAAGGGCACTTGTGCCAACTTCTTCTTCTTATTTGGGGTTACTTTGGGGTGTGGGTACCTTCCTGGTCCTAGGATAGGTTTTGTTTCTTCTGAATTTTTTGAGTTTGCTTCTTCATTAAGTCTTTTGTTTCCTTAAGTGTTTAAATTCCATCTTTTGATTCCGTTGCTTTTATTTTGACATTGTTTGGTATTGTGTGACTTCTCTCTTCATCTTGCTGGCCTCTTAGGCCATTATTTATATCATTTTGATTCTGGTTTTGAACTTTGTGCTTGTATTTTGTGTGTTTTGTATTACATCTTTCATAAGTGCGCATTTGTTTCCATATGTATTCATGTTGCCTCATTTTAAGTCATAAGTCTCTCATCTTCATTTCTTTGAGTTGAATTGGAATTAGGCATTTATTCATTTCATTTCACTTCTGATTGTTGGATGATGTCATGTTAATTTGCTCATTTTTTGTTCACTTGTGCATACTAACCTTGTAGGGGCTATGGTAAGTGTGAGATGTGGGAATTGAGTTTCACATCTCTAATCCTTATCTCTTCCTTTTATGTTTATGTGAACTAACCCTCTTTTGTTGGGCCTAGGCCTTTCTCATCCCTTCTTCTATCTTCTTCTTCCTTCTTCAGTAGGATAGAAACCTCACCAACCCTTAGGATATCCATGCATGTTAACACTTAGGATTGCTTTAGTCCCCTTTAGAATTTTTCCTTTGAGACCCTTTGGCGTTCTCTCTCTTCTCATCTTCAAACTTAATTTTAATTCATTTAATAAAGGTTGAGTACTTTCATGTGACATGAGACTTTGCTATGAGATGCTCACATGCGTTCCATTTCGGGGCGAGGTGTGAGTCATCACTCGTGGTGGATAGGTCTTAACATGAGTACCTCACAAAGAAAAGCTAAAAGACACTTCTTAATCATAAAACCACAAAAACACTTAATAATGGTAATAGGCCAGTGTGCTTGAGCCTTCACTTGTGGGACTAGCTTTGGGGATTTCCTCCATAGATAGGTGTGCCTCTTGCGCATTCCATTTCGGGATGATGTGAGACGTACACATCCCATTGAGTAAGACTTAGGTACACTTGCCTATGCAAACCTTCACGAATAAAAGCTTCATAAATAAATCAAACAAACAATAAGCCTCTTTCCTTCGGGAATTCTTTTCTCACCTCATTCGCTCCGTACGCGAACTTGCTCCTACTTGTCACTTTGCAAGACGGTTACGCACTCGTCGTCCGAGTCTGCAACACCTGAGCAATGGCATAGGCAGTTCAAGCCTTTAATTCACAAGCAATTTTCCTTTGTTACCCCTAGTTAGGGGAACTACGGCGTCTCTGATCCTCATTATCCTGATGAGGTACGTAGGCAGCGGGGTAGGGCCCGTTTGAGCACAATCTTTATTTTCCCTACATTTTTCCTTTATTTTCTTATTTCAGTGCTTTTCCAGTTCCAGTTTCTTTTCATTTTCATTTCTTTTGCTGCAGTTTTCATACCCTCACCCTTTGAAACAGTTTCTTTTGCAAGCGTGGATCCCGTCGGGTACGGTGGACGATCTGGGTGCTAATACCTTTCCAGGTCGTAACTGACTCCCGAACTCAGTCTCTATGGTTCGCAGGACCCGTGTCCTTCCTCTTCTTTCTTCTGGTTTGTGCAGCATTACCATTCCCTTTCTTCGGGATAAAAATGCATGGCTGGCGACTCTATTCTTTTTCCGCGCCACTTTCGCGTTTGTACCAGGATGGAAATCCAGGGAGCGACAAGATCCACGAGACCATGAGCCAAGGTTTCGAATCACTGAACGTCAATGAGGCGACAACTGAAGTATTTGCTGCATCCCAGGAAGATAGGATGGGTACTTCAATTGTCTCCTATCAACAAGCTCGGAAGGTTGTTGAAGATGGAAACGCCCGAGGCTGGGGTAAGCTGTTACCTGTGGAGAAGAAGGAGGAAAGATTCGGTTTGGGTTACAAACCATTCCGACAAGATCAAGCAGAGGCTGCTAAGGAGCCTAAGTTCATAAGTGGAGGGATGCTCACCCCAGATACTGTCAATAACGTGGAAGACGAGGTGGAAAGCGACCTCAACTTGGAGAGCTGGATTCGTCCAAGGATCCCGGGTCAACGAGTCCTTAACTGGTCTTCCCGGGAAATTATAAGAGTTACTCCTGCAGAATAATTATTTTTTCCTGCTTTTTAGCATGCATCAAGTCCTGCATCTTGTCCAACGTGTCAGGACTCATTTTGTAATAGGGCCATATTTGTATTTTTGTGCAAATGGAATATCAATGAATATGGGACATCTTTTGCAAACAATTTTCTCTTTCGCTCACTGTATTTTCATTTTTGTTATTTTTCGCACAAAACAATAAAATGGAAATGTTTTCAAAATAAATAACTTCATTTTCTGAACAAGATTAAAATTGATCGCTAAAACGAACAAATCTCAACCCTTACAGAAATAATCCTCCAGATTGCACCGACAACAGCACTGCTATGACCTTGTATGACTTCGACAATCCAATTAATCAAGCTGATGAAGGGGTTGAATAAGACTATGTGTTGCCTGAAGAGTTAGCCAGGTTGTTGAAGCAAGAAGAGAAAGTGATTACTCCTCATCAGGAGGAGGTTGAAACTGTTAATCTTGGTACCGAGGAGGATTTGAAAGAAGTGAAGATTGGGGCCAGTCTGCAAGCTTCAGTAAAAGAACAGCTTATCAACATGCTTTGATAATATGTCGACGTCTTTGCTTGGTCCTATCAAGACATGCCAGGTCTAGATACGGATATTGTCACGCATAAGCTACCCTTGAAAGAAGATTTCCCTCCAGTGAAGCAAACGTTACACCGTACTCGCCCAGATATGGCCATGAAGATTAAGGAGGAAGTACAAAAACATTGGGACGTTGGTTTCCTTGCTGTAACTAGTTACCCGCCGTGGGTTGCTAACATTGTACCCGTACCTAAGAAGGATGGCAAGGGGCGTATGTGTGTGGATTATCGGGATCTGAACAGAGCTAGCCCGAAGGATGATTTCCCATTACCTCACATTGATGTATTGGTCGATAACACAGCTCAGTTCTCGGTATTTTCTTTCATGGACGGATTTTCTGGGTATAATCAGATCAAGATGTTATCCAAGGACATGGAGAAAACAACCTTCATCACAACTTGGGGAACATTTTGTTACAAGGTAATTCCTTTTGGACTGAAGAACGCCGGTGCCACTTATTAACGGGCTATGGTAACATTATTCCACGATATGATCCACAAAGAAATTGAATGCTACATGGATGACATGATTTCCAAGTCCCTTACTGACGAAGACCATCTGGTAAATCTGTTGAAGTTGTTTAAGCGTCTGAGGAAGTATCAGCTGAAGTTAAACCCCAAAAAATGCACATCCGGGGTACGTTCTGGTAAACTGCTGGGATTTATCGTAAGTGAAAAGGGAATTGAAGTTGATCCCGACAAAGTCAAAGCTATTCAGGAAATGCCTGCATCTAGGACTGAGAATGAAGTTCGAGGGTTCTTAGGTAGATTGAACTACATATCTAGGTTCATATCTCACCTCACTGCAACCTGTGAACCCTTGTTCAAGCTGTTAAGAAAGGAACAAACAGTCAGGTGGAACAATGATTGTCAGAAAGCTTTTGACAAGATCAAGGAGTACCTGCAAGAACCTCTGATTCTCATGCCTCCAGTTGAAGGAAGACCTCTGATAATGTACCTAACAGTATTAGAAGGATCATTGGGGTGTGTGTTGGGCCAGCATGACGAGTCTAGTCGAAAAGAGTATGCGATATACTACCGAAGCAAAAATTTTACCGACTATGAACAACGTTATTCACTGCTCGAGAAAACTTGATGTGCTTTAGCGTGGGCTGCTCGCCGACTAAGACAATATATGCTGACTCACACTACTTTGTTGATCTCAAAAATGCACCTCGTCAAGTACATATTTGAGAAGCCAGCACTTACCGGAAGGGTTGCAAGATGGCAAATGATTCTGACAGAGTATGATATTCAATACACTTCTCAAAAGGCCATCAAAGGCAGTGTACTGTCTGACTATCTAGCTGAGCAACCCATTGATGATTACCAACCCAAGAGATTTGACTTCCCTGATGAAGATATCATGTACTTAAAAGCAAAAGATTATGAAGAGCCAGTTCAAACTGAAGGGCCAGACCCAGAAGAAGAATGGACTATGATGTTTGACGGGGCTGTCAATATGAATGGTCGTGGGGTTGGTGCAGTGCTCATTACACCTAAAGGAGTTCATATGCCTTTCTCGGCAAAACTCACCTTTGCCTGCACTAACAATGAGGCATAATACGAAGCCTGTATCATGGGTCTTGAGGAAGCCATTGACCTCAGGATCAAGACATTGAATGTATTCGGAGATTCAGCTTTGGTAATCAATCAGACCAACGACAAATGGTACACTCACCAAGAGCACCTGATTCCATACCGTGACTATAAGAGGAGATTGTTGACCTTCTTCACAACAGTCAAGCTTGAGTACATCCCTCGAGATGAGAATCAGTTTGCATATGCTTTAGCTACCATTTCCTCCATGATCAAGGTTCAAACTGCAAATTATGTACCTCGGATTTTGGTATCCAGACTAGACCGACCAACATACGTATTCTCTGTGGACACTGCTAATGATGACAAGCCTTGGTTCTATGACATCAAAAGCTTCTTAGAGGATCAAACATACCCACCAGGGGCATCATCCAATGATAAGAAGGCATTAAGAAGGCTGGCCGATAGTTTCTTCCTTAATGTTGATGGTTCATTAAACAAGCAAAACTTTGACATGATTCTGCTCAGATGTGTTGACAAGAAAGAAGCAGACCTACTAATGCACGAGGTGCATGAAGGTTCTTTCGGTACCCATGTCGGAGGACATATAATGGCAAAGAAATTGTTAAGATCAGGTTACTACTGGATCACAATGGATGCAGACTATTGTGCCTATGCCAGAAAATGCCACAAATGTCAGATCTACGCGGATAAAGTGAATGTGCCTCCAAATCCTTTGAACGTGATGTCTTCACCTTAGCCCTTTTCCATGTGGGGCATTGACATGATTAGAAAGATTGAACCGACTGCTTCAAATGGCCACAGATTCATCCTGGTAGCCATTGATTACTTCACCAAATGGGTCGAAGCAGCTTCATATGCAAACGTCACCAGACAAGTGATAGCCGAATTTCTGAAAAGAGATATCATTTGTCAATATGGAGTTCCCGAGCGAATCATTATTAATAATGGTTCCAATTTGAACAAAAAAATGATGGCAGAACTGTGTCGGGACTTCAAAATCTAACATCACAATTCTTCTCCTTACATGCCAAAGATGAATGGCGTTGTTGAGGTAGCTAACAAAAACATCAAAATGATTGTGCAGAAGATGGTGGTCACTTATAAAGATTGTACATTTTTGTTTCGTTTGCAAAATGTCCAATATTCATAATACAACACGTGCATAAAACAAATGAGCCATTTTTAATAAATGCTTGCAGGAAATGTATTACTTTCGGGAAAGTCTAACTCCTTTGACGGAATTCGGTTAGGGATACCTCGGAATATTTGTGCGTTTCCTTTGTCTTAATAGGTTGCAGGCTATCCAAACAAACAATCTTTTGCAGCATGGGGCATGTCAAGCATTGGATCCCCAGATGTTACTTCCCAGAAGTTATCTCCTCCCCAAGCAGTGCCTGGAAACTATTTCACAGCAAGATGGGCAAGGAATTTCCTATTCCCCACCAGGATGCCAAATCTCTCTCATCCTCAGCAGAGTTAATGGAACTGCCTCCCCACAGAGTTTCCATTCTTTCCCCAGAAGAACAATGCCTGAAACCCATCCCCAACAAAGTGGTTGAAGCTTCCTTCTCCCCAGCTGAGTTTTCCTTACAGATAGATCTACCAATGATCTATTCCCCCAAGCAGAGTTCTCCCTCCTGACAGATCTACCAATAATCTCTCCCCCAGTCGGGTTATTCCTCCAGGCAGATCAGCCAGAGATCTTCATCCCAGCAGGATCCGGTCCCGGATCAGTTTCTCCCCTTTGCATAATCATAACATTTACATCATATTCACCAAATAAGCGTAGCATTCCGTCTAATACGGAGCATTACGGCAAAAAAAATCAAACATTTGCATGATCACAAGCCGGGTTCGAGCCAGTCACCTGCAATTACCATCAATATTTCATCAACAATATACAAAATACATCCCTTGCATATAAAATCCAAAACGTCCCCTTTGCACTCTCAAGTACAAATACTTGTTCATAACATACTCTTTTTGACACCCGTCTGTGTCACCCTATCCCCACCCAAACACCTTTTGCAAGTAGATACTTGTCCATAACGTGTTCTTCTCGACACTCGTCCGTGTCATCTTAATCTCCCCACAGAAAGCCAAAGCATCTCCTTTGCACTCTCAAAACAGATGCCTGTTTATATTTATACATGTTTGACACTCGTCCGTGTCATACCTTCCCCAGCAAGTCGAACACTCATTCATGTCTTGCACATACCTCACCAGCAGATCATACTTGCACATACTTATACAGAAGTCTTTGATACTCGTCTGTATCTTGTTTATATCACACCTCAACAGATTCAACACTCATCTATGTTCCTTGTTAACCAGTTGATTCTCGTCTGTATCATCATCTTTGAACACACGTCAGCGTTTGTTTCTACTGATACTCGTCTGTATCATGGTCCTAAGGATGCTTGTCCGCATCTTTAATCTATACACAGCGTCAAATACTTATATCTTTTATCCTTGGAAGCGTAAGCACTCGTCCGTGTTTACCGTTCCCCAGTAAGTCACCAACAAAACAACTTTCTCCTATCCGACATTCATCCTATGTCGTGATACTTTCGGCAGCCGTCCCCTGCCAGGTGATCGTCATTCACCTTTGGATGATCGTCCCTCATCCTTGTCCCAGCGGAATCTCCATTATTGGAACCTTATATCTGACATTCGTCCTATGTCGTGATATTTTTTAGCAGTCGTCCCCTGCTAGGTGATCGTCCTTCACCTATTGATGACTGTCCCTCGTCATTTATTCGATGGTCGTCCCCATCGTTGATCTTGTTATCCGACATTCGTCTTATGTCGTGATAAACCCCGAGAGCAGCCGTACCTTGCTAGGTGATCGTCCTTCACCTCTTGATGATCGTCCTTCATCATGCTTATCTGATGGCCATCCCCGTCGTCGACCTTTTCTATCCGACATTCGTCATATGTCGTGATAAAGAGCAGTTGTCCCCTGCTAGGTGATCGTCCTTCACCTCTCAATGACCGTCCCTCGATATTATTACATTCATTTTTTAACCCGATGGTCGTCCCCATCGTTGTTTACTTTACTTTCCGAAGCCTGGTGGTCGTCCCCATCATTTCTATTCTCATTACTTTAACCCCCAGAGAATCTTATTTCTTTACCCAATGGTCGTCCCCATCATGATCTCTTTATTTACCCAGCTTGTCGACCGTCCCCGTCATTGCTTTACTTACCACTTTATCCCCAGCAGTCGTCCTCTGCTCGATGGTCGTCCTCCATCATTTTTATTTGATAATCATACTATACTATCTTTTACAATTTATATCCCTTTTCTTCTTATATCCAGCGAGTGCAAATTTCGGACTGTCTTTGGTATTCAACCACAAGTTATCTTGTTTGTCTGTTAAGCCAGGCGCTTACATCCTACACAGCTAACTCATGTTTGAATAGGGGCAGCTGTAAACACCCCAAATTTTCCCTCACTCTTTATCACACCATGGCTTGTGATCTTTCATGTTTAAATTAACATAAGCATACCATCTCATATTGCATTTTTGTTTCACTGCATAGTTCAAGTTCATCTGCATCTAGGTTTTGTGATCTGAGCAGTCCAAGGATCCATCTGAGCCATCCCAAAAGTCTTAAAGCTTTCCAAGAGGGTCCATGTGTGTTCTATTATCATATTATGCACCCCAAGGTTCATGAAAGTCAAGGGATCGCAAGAATTGGCAAAGGCATGGAAGCAGAGTTAGGGTTCACTACACAGATGACCAAAATTAGGGTTTTGGTTTCAGAGGCCTTAACTCCAAATTTTTTGGTCATTCTTGTTTCTAATGTTCTTAATAGGTTATAAGGATCATGTGTACCAAGTTTGATGAAGAAACTCATTGTGGAAGTCATCTTTTTACTGGGTAACTTCCTGAGCAAGTTAAGTCAAAATCAGGGCATCTGAGGCCCTCGACAATGGAACCAAGGGGTCATTTTCATCAAATTGAAGTTCAATGATCTTTATTTGATCTTATAAGTGGTTAAAAGTTCACAATATTGAAGAATTTTGAGCCAATTGCAAACTTGCCTTTTTTGGAAATGACTTGAAAGGCAAACTTTTCATTTTGGGAAAGATTTTCAACCTCCTCTTTAATGACCAAAAATGCTTCAAATGAAATATTCTTGGGCATGAAAGTTGTAGATTAGGTCTTTCCCTTTTCAAAAAGTACAAGAACATGTCTTGATTCATCCTAGAACTCAAGATATGGCCTTTCAAAGTTGGCTAAAATCCTATAATTTTCAAGTTCATGTCAAAGAGGGAATTTTGCAATTTCACTTGCCAAGCATTCTAATGACCTCAAATCAACTTCTATGCATCATAATATGTCAAAGCATTCTCAAAGGATCAGAATCGGCCCAAGATTTGAAGTGTTTCATGGCTTGTGATCCAAGAAACACCAAAGAGGGAAAAGTTGCAAGATGCTTGGAAAGGCCTCATCCACTTGTGCCAGCTGCATAATCTTGATTCTATGGCTCTCCCTGAATCTTGCTGAGGCCAGACACCCCATTGAACAGCTCCTGCCATGGCCCATACCTCCAAGTACACAAAATTGACTTTTTGGCAAAACACACCATACCAATCAGCCTGTGCCACAACAACTTTCTAATCAATCCCATTGGCCTATACAAACATCATGGACCTCATAACACATAACCCACAAGCCTGAAAGCTCCCATACAATCAGAATCACAAAAACTTGCAAAAACCTTCCCTTCATCGAATTTCATTACACAGCCAGCAAAAACCACAAACTCTTCCACCAATCAACTCAAAAACACCCAAGGATCATTTCCCACCCCTCACCATAGCCTGAAACACCCCACAACACAAACACGGTTTCTCACTCCTCAGAACTGAAACTCACAAAGGAGGCCATTTAAACTCCATTCAAGCTTTCCAGAAGCATCAGAGGGATCATTGGAGGCATTTTGCACAAAGGAAGAGGTTAAAAAGCTCCAGTTTGCAAAGCTTCAACTCAGGTAGCCATGATGAACTTTTTTTCCAGAACTCCTTTTAAGTTTCTAAATGATTTTGTATGCTTCACTGATCAGTGTGATATGTTTATTTTCGAAAATGGTTGAGGGATGAGTGTGTATGCTTGTTCTGAAACTTTATTCGTTTTGATGTTCTTGTTCGATTCTTGTTATTGATGCGTGATAAATGAATTTGGGGCTGGATTAATGTTTAGGGTGGTTAGTTGAATGATTCTGGAGGTTTTGGGGCTTGGAGTGGTGTTTTGAGTGAGCTCAAGTGAGAGGTTGGCCGGGGAAGATGACCGGAGCTTAGCTCCGGTCACCTGAGTTTAATTAGGGCTAATTAGGGTTAGTTTTCCATATTTGTTGTGGACCCTTGAATCTGTTTTAATTTTGCGTATGGAAGGCTTAGATCTTGTCATTAAAACCCTAACCTAATTAATTAATTAAAACCTGATTTAATTAATATAATTAAGTTATTTAATCCAGAAATAATCCTGGAAAATGGTCAGCGCGCGCAGTCAACCCCATCCCCTCCAGTTTGAATCTCACCCCTTGGATCAACATACTTCTCATTTTTGTTTATTTTTATTTCATTTATTTTCATTTCTTTTGCACAATTTATTTAAAATAGCTAAAAAACTTCAAAAAATATTTTCTTTTGCATTCTGACTTTAAATATTTTTCTCAATCCAAAAATAATTTTTATTTTATTTTTTGCATTAAAAAATTATTTTTAAAATATTTAAATATTATTTTTAATTAATTAAAGTATTTTAATTAATTAAAAATGCATTTAGGTTTCTAAAAATCACCAAAAAAATCATGAACCATTCCAATGCATTTAGAAACATTTTCAAACTCTTCACACAAATTTCTTTTTAAGTTTGATCATAGTTTGCAAATTTTCTTTGAATTAAGGGTCTTTAAAATCACATTTTTAAACCCTAACTTTGATAGGCTAGGCTTCTGACCTCCTCCTTTGGGGTGTGACCTAGTATGGTGTCGCACCTCGAAAAATACGACCTCACGATAAAAAACATACCGCGGATAAAAATTAAAACAACAGAGTCGCCACCGAACTTATTTTATTCCAATTAAGGAAAAGGAAAATATCGAGAAACCTTTTTTGAAAACGGATAGAACAAGGTCTTTTAAACCAGATTCTAGGTTCGGGAGTCGATTCCGTAAGGGAAAGGTATTAGCACCCCTTACGTCCGTTGTACTCAACGGGAACCTCTTAATTTAATTTGCGATTTAATGTTAACTTATGCTTTCTGTTTTCTTCGAATAATAAAGTAAATGTGAACGATTCTAATCTAAGGTTAATAGGGGAAATGAGTTTTTTTTAGGGTGCTCGGCAAGGAGTAAGATCCGTGTGCCTACGTATTCCCTTGTGCAATGGGAAAGTCAGAGCTTCGTAGTTCGTGGTTCTAAGGTTAGTTGATTGATTTGTTTTAATGAACGATTATTTAAACCGCATTCTAACTGCTAAGCGTTGGCTAGTCTGCTTGCGATAAGAGGCGGAAGCGCTAGCTTATTTGCGAGATAGAAAGGATTTAAACAGATCTCTTTTAAAAGATGTTTGATCTGGTTAGGTTTTTTTAAAAGAATGAAAGGGTAAATAAACTGCGTCTTGAGGGGCGGGCCTCAGGAGAGTTTATTCGAGAATTCGAGGAATGCGAGACTCCAGAATTCAATTCTTTCATTATTTGATATGTAGATTAAAAGAATTAATTACGGAAAGTCGAATGAACAACGTCCCGTGGGGCGAGCCTCAGGAGCGTTCATTCAGGAATTCGAGGAATGTGAGACTCCAGAATTCAGTTATTCCATCATTTAATTAAGAAAATATTTGAATAATTTGCGTTTGGAAATATTTGGTGGCGAGGCACGGTACTCGACTTACAATTAATTTACCATTCGATTAAAGCAACAAATTGTGAGAAACATAAATAAGTGAAGTAAATTGAAACGTAAAAAATTAAATTGCAGTAAGGTTATAAATACAAATAATTGAATTAAATCGATAATAAATTTAATAATATGTTGAATAATCGAAATGATAAAATAGAAACTAAATTAAATTTGTTTTGTTGTAACTGAATAATATAATAAATTAAATAAAAGGCCTCATATTAATTAAATTCTCCAATTTAAGATATTGGAAATAATTTAATTTTTTTATATATTGGCCCGCATAAAATAAATAAATAAATAAACGAGATAAAAATAAGAAATAACAATGAATAGAAAATTAAAAAATCTAAGCACAATGATAATCAATACATGAAACAATGAAATTTTTTAGGAAATGAAAAGAAATAAATCTTTTGTTATAGAAAACTAAAATGTAATAATAAAAAACAAGAATAAAGGAGGGGGACGTTAAAACAGAAAGGTGGGGTGTCTGTAGAATAGCATATAGACAGGGCCTTTGAAACTAGTAACAATATCAACCCAACCATCATAATCAGTATCCTAATGTTTTATAAAAGAAAACAATTAAATAAAAATACTTTTTTTAAATAATAATTAAAAAAAAACACGATTTCAGAAGCTTAACATATCACCAACCCATGCTTTAGAGAAAAAGGAAAAAAAACTTCGAAAATCCACCGTCACACACGATTCACAAAAAAAACTCAAAAAACTCAACCTTTTTTCAAATTCGGATCTCTCTCTGTTCTCGCGAGTTCCTATTCGGCTTGTGCGGTGACTTCGCGGCTGCGACGGAGGTTTTGTGAGTGGATTGGCGTCGGTTTCAATTTTGCTCGCGGATCTCGTTGGATTTTCGGTGTATGGTGGTGGTCGGTGTGGATTTAGACGGTGGTTCAGATTCGTTCTGATGCGGTTCTGGTTTTCGTGCGGTTTGGCTTCGCGGTTCTGCGTTTGGATTACGCGATGAAGTTTCGTTCACGGTTGTTTACACAGTTTGCATCGGCGGTTCGCAAGTGGTTTGATTTGGTGATGAGGTTTTGCGATTTGCTGCGTTTGACAGGTTTAAGGAGGTTTGTGGTTCTGGGTATTTTGCTTTTTCGGTGGAAACAGTTTTGGGTTTGGCTCGCGTTTGTGATGGTTTCCCTCTGTGTTTTGTTTTCGTTTTCACGAATCCCTTCCCATCTCAGTTATGCGATCTCAATTTCATAGCTTTTTCCCGGTTTTTTTGTTTTATGGCTCACGGTTCTCTCATGGCACTCAGTGATTTTAATTTGGTTGCTTGTGGTTATGTGAAGGTGGTGGCGTGTGGTAAGTTGTTTGTGGCAGGGAAAAAAGGATTATTATTCTATGAGCTTTTCTTCCTCTTCCCGTTTTCTGTCTTTTTATTTATTTGAGTTTTTGATATTCTGGCTTTTTGAAGCTTGGTTTTGCTATGATTTTCTATAGAGGTTTTTTTATGTATTTCCAAGCTTCCTCTTGGGATGAGATTGATGTTGGATTTATAGTGGATTAAAGAGGGATAAAATTCGAAAATTTCGAGCAAAAGATTGAAAAGGATATGCTGAAAGTTTGTTATTTGCAAGCTATAAAATTGAGGTGTTGTTGTGGAGAATATTGAGTGGTAAAAAGCTGCGTGAAGGATGATGTAGTGGTCTGTTTGCTGCTTTTGTTTGTACTGGTTGTGGGTGTGAAGAATATTGCTGAAAGTCACATGGGTTTGTTAGAAAGAAAACAACTAATACTAATAATAATAATAATAACTATAATACTAATAATAATAATAATAACTATAATAATAATACAGAAAATATAATAATAGTAATAAGAAATAATAATAAGGGAGTGATGCTAATAATAAAATAAAAAATGACAATAGTGATAATAGTATTAAAATAATGTGAAAAGCAAATAAAAAAGCATAAAAATAAGATAAAATTGGACCATAAAAAAAAGGATGGGGCAAGAATCGAACCCCTATCCTCAAATTAACACAAACACAAGTCTATCCGCTGGGGCGGGTATACATCCATTAACAAAACTGCACCAATAAATATATATTCCATAGCCTTATGTATATTTGGCAATTTCCAACTTTTCCTTTTCTTTCTCTCTTTTTTGACAAGTTTTTTTTATAATAATAATAATAACAAGAATGAAACTATAGTAATAATAATGACGGAATATTTTTGATAATGGAAAAAAAATGATTATAATAATAGTAGTTTTTTTTAATTTTACGGATGGAAAATATAAAAAATAAAAAGGAGATTATGAAATGGAATTTTTGTAACAATTTTAGTAATGACTAAATAACAAAGATAGAAATAAAAGCTTGAAATAAGAAGAGAATTCGAACTTTTAGTTTTGAAAAGAAATAACCGTATTTTTTCGGATTTTTCGATTATCAGATAGAAAAACAAAATGCTACATATTTTTTGGATTTTTTTAGTATGATTAGACAGAAAATAAAATGTTACATATTTTTGGATTTTTGAAATAATGGCTAGACAGTAAAATGGTGCGGGTAGGACAAATGTGAGGTATGACAGATGCCCCCTATCGAATTGACTTAGACCAAGTAAGGTGAACTGGATCGCGTTCAACCTTTCAAGGTATAAGACAATTAGATACTAAAAGACCTCGAATTTGTCCGCAACAGAAAATATGCAGTAAATCGATAATTAAAAAGGAAAATAAAGGCGATACGAAACAAAAACAGGTTGACAGAAAATTAAATGAACGCTTACCACCGCAAGGATGATAATGCGAATGACCGAAAATAAATCACTTATTACCGAGGGGTGATAACGCAGACGACTGAAAAATAAAAATCACTTATCACCGAAGGATGATAAGGCAAATAACTGAAAGTAAAATCACTTATCACCACAGATGACAAGGCAAAAAACTGAAAATAAAATCAATTATTACCAGAAGATGATAAGGCAAATAACTGAAAATAAAAATCAATTATCACCAGAGTATGATAAGGCAAATGACTGAAAATAAAAATTACTTATCACCAGAAGATGATAAGGCAAATAACTGAAAATAAAAATCACTTATCACCAGAGGATGATAAGGCAAAAGACTGAAAATAAAATAACTTATCACCAGAGGATGATAAGGCAAAAGACTGAAAATAAAATCACTTATCACCAGAGGAAGATAAGGTAAATGACTGAAAATAAAATCACTTATCACCAGAGGATGATAAGGCAAAAGACTGAAAATAAAATCACTTATCACCAGAGGATGATAAGGCAAAATACTGAAAATAAAATCACTTATCACCAGAGGATGATAAGGCAAATGACTGAAAATAAAATCACTTATCACCAGAAGATGATAAGGCAAATGACTGAAAATAAAATCACTTATCACCATAGGATGATAAAACAAATGACTGAAAATAAAATCACTTATCACCAGAAGATGATAAGGAAAATGACTGAAAATAAAATCACTTATCACCAGAGGATGATAAGGCAAAATACTGAAAATAAAATCACTTATCACCAGAGGATGATAATGCAAATGACTGAAAATAAAATCACTTATCACCAGAAGATGATAAGGCAAATGACTGAAAATAAAATCACTTATCACCAGAGGATGATAAGGCAAAATACTGAAAATAAAATCACTTATCACCAGAGGATGATAAGGCAAATAACTTAAAATAAAATCACTTATCACCAGAAGATGATAAGGCAAATGACTGAAAATAAAATCACTTATCACCAGAGGATGATAAGGCAAAATACTGAAAATAAAATCACTTATCACCAGAGGATGATAAGGCAAATGACTGAAAATAAAATCACTTATCACCAGAAGATGATAAGGCAAATGACTGAAAATAAAATCACTTATCACCAGAGGATGATAAGGCAAAATACTGAAAATTAAATCATTTATCACCAGAGGATGATAAGGCAAATTTTTTATAAAAAAACGATTCCCGCCACTAAAGGGAAAACCGAGTGGCTGGAAATTAAAATAGTTGAAGAGAAAAGATTCAATGGGGGACGACCACTGAATCCGCTGAGGAGGTGTCTGGAATCTTCGATTGATCCTGGATCCTGACTTATGGACGTATGCTTGATTGTTTTGAAATGGTATTCCATAAAGATGGAAATACGATGCAAATGTTTATGCACTGAGATGTAAGTTGAAACTGTTGGGGAATAAAAAGTCTGATTTATTTAGGTATGCACATGATGCACATGTTGTAAATGATTGATGTAAATGATGCTTATGACGTTGATGATGCATAAAGATGCATATGAGCGATTGAAAGGTGCCAGCTTGGTGGACTTTTAGTCTGGTAGTTGCCAATAATGATTGGACTTTGGGTGGGTGGAGGGATTGATTCCCCGACACTCGATCTTCAACGATGCACGATCAGAAGATAGATCTGAATGCTCCAAGTTCGGTCACTTGCTAATGAGCGGAGCGACTTAATTGACACGTGAAGATTGCTTTGCTTTGAAAAGCTGACAACGTCTGGCAAGATCTGCTTGTTCAGTTGGGGAAAAGAGATAGGAAGATTTGCTCCTTGTTTGCTTGCCCCTGTTTGTAGGGTATTTGAAATAAATCTGGTAAGAAAGCTTTGACAATGGCCATGGCATGATCTGCCCCAGTATCTGGATTTGATAGGCGCCTGCCCCTGATTGAGTTGTTTGACGATGATTTTCCCCTGATTGAGCTGATTTTGAGGATGACTTGGTTCATGTTAGCACCAATGAAGTTCAAGTTCCTCTTTTGATTACCCCTTGTTGGGATTGTACTGATGTCAAGCACTGAATTTCAATTAAATTGTTCATACACAAATGGTAGTGTTAATGTAAAGTTCATGCGAGTTTTGAAAAAGTCAATTTATTTGAATGATTGTGATAGTGTGACGGATGGACCGTTAGTCCAAACAAGGTGCTGATTTAGAAAGTGCGTGAAATATGAAGCAAGAATATTGTGCAGTCGAGATTGAAGATTAGCAAATATATGGGAGTCAATTTACGCAACCTTGTTGGTAGCACGCTTTCAGAATAAACCATGCCTTAATTAGGTCTTTCGAGGGTTGTAACGTGGCCTGGTTAATGGTTTGAGAAACAAAGGATATAAGGCTCAAAGTTATTTGTACCCACCCTTCTTCGTAATGTTCTCTAGTCCTACATTCAGTTAACTCTACACATGTATTTGTTTTGACCTTGCAAGAGTGAAGATGAAGCTTTAAAGCTCGCTTGAAAATGGCAGTCATCTTATTTTGTTGTTGGTGACCCTTTGATTCTTGATTTGGTGGTCACTGATATTTGTTTTGTTTTTGTTGAGGATTTGGGCTCCTCTTTTGATTTGTTTTTTCTTGTCGACTAAGTCTCCCTTTGGTGCTCAACTTAGTGATTTTCGTTTCTATTTTTTTTTGTATTTTGTTGAATGCTGTGACTGCCAAGTCATTTGATGATGGTCCTTCGACGGGATGTCTCATCTTGCGATTTGAAGGTGTAGTCAGATTAACTGAACAACTACCCTGACCCGGGTTAGATGTAAGGGTTTGTATCCGAAAGAAACTCCTACTTTTAGGCTCAAAGTGGTTGACTAGGGATTAACTCCTTGTATCTCCAGTGTTTGGGGATTTGAACAAATGCATGTACATCATTGACGAGGTTTTATTCGAAAGCATACCGCAACAGTTATGGGTATTTAGTTTTCATCATCCTCCCTCAAATATTTGCTAAAGTGAAGTGAGGGAAATATTTTTGTGATTTTGTGATAAATGATAAATAATGAGTAAATGCGAATAAATTTATTCAAAACATGCATAAACATAATATTAACAAAACCAAGTACAAACGATAATGTTCAAAGCAAATAGTACTTAACAAATAGTACAAAAATAACAGAGATCCGAAAATGATAAACGGCGACGAATGCCTTGACTTGAGGAATGAACTTCTCTTGATTGAATGCTTCAAAGTTGGTGACTACTCAGCTTGGTCTACAACAACCCCTTCAAATGTCTTCACTTGCTGGCACCGTGCGGCGACATTGGATTGTTCCGGACATTTGGATTTCTCAGAGTGAGGGTGAGATCCTTAGAGTTGATCATATCTTGAACTTTATGCTTGAAGGCATGGCAGTTCTCGATTGTGTGACCTGGAGAGCCTTTGTGATACTCACAACGAGCATTGGCATCATAATTCCGGGCGTTACCAGCCTGAGGTGGCATATCTTTCAAAGTAAGAGATCCTTTTGCCATCAGCCCATTAAAGATTTCGGAATATGACATAGGCAGGGGATCAATGTGTCTATCATATCCTCTTTATTGATATGGTGGGCGTTGTTGTTGTTGACCAGGCCGTTGGGGATAAGACGGTTGCTGGTACGGATTGGGTGCATACTGCGCAGCTGCAATCATAGGATATGGACGTGGTTGATAAGTCATCTGAGGCGGAAATGGCGCTTGAATGGCCTGCTGATAAGGCATTGGAGGAATTGGCTGATAAGGCATAGGAGCATATTATGTAGCAGCAACATAAGGATACTGATAGTAGGGAATTGGAGTAGGTGCATTCTATTGAGGATTCCCACTTGCAGCAGAAATAGCATTGGTTTCGCCCTTCTTGTATCCATTGAAAGGATTCTTGACATTGGCTTGGCTGTTAGAACCTCCTTGGATCTTTCCACGTTTTAAACCTTCTTCAATTCTTTCTCCAACAATCACCGTGTCTGAAAATCCAGAAGATACGCTACTGATCAGCTTTTCGTAGTATTACCCCTGTAAGGTACCCATGAAGATATCGATCAGTTCACGGTCAACCAACGACGGATGCACTCTGGCAGCTAACTCCCTCTAGCGTTGTGCATATTCCTTAAAGGATTCTCTCTCCTTTTGAGTCATACTCTGAAGTTGAGTGCGATTTGGAGCTAAGTCAGTGTTGTACTTGTATTGCTTTTTGAATGCATCAGACAAATCGAGCCAAGTACGAACATTGTTGCGTTCGAGCTACATGTACCATTCTAGAGACGCTCCAGACAGGCTGTCTTGGAAGCAATGGATCATGAGTCTATCGTCTTTGGCATGAGCGGCCATTTTTCTGCAGTGCATCCTCAAATGGAGCTCAGGACAGCTGAGGCCTTTGTACTTTTTGAATTCTGGCAGTTTGAACTTAGCAGGGATCACAACATCCAGGACTAGGCACATGTCTGAAGCACTTAAAGAAGTTGAGTTGTGTCCTTCCATGATTCGGAGTTTTTCAGCTAACTCGCGACATATCTTCATAGCTTCGGATTCCTGAACAGCATGAGGATTGGTGATTGGAACAACAATATGCATCTCATACTCGACTTGATGATCCTCTTCAGCATGAGGAAATTGGACTTGAGTTGGAACGGGTTGAGCTTGAGGAATAGCACCAACAGTGACACCAGAGATTGGTATTGGTTGAGATGTGACTTCTTCAACAGCAGGAGTGAAGCCTGGAGGTAAACCATAGACCAAAGGATTTGGAACAGGAACTGAAGGCATTGCGCGCGAGGTAGATCCTTGTACTAGAGCATTGTTCATTGCGGCAGCAGATTCGCGACGTTCTTCCATTCTGGCCAAAGCTTGTATGGTCTCCTAAATCTGGTCAATCTTGTTCTTGACCGAGTCAATCTCTTCCCTCATAGCATCTTGTTCTTCTTGAATCACGTCCATCAATCGTCTAGTGTTGGCTATAGTTAGATACGGGCGTCTAGCACGATACGGGCGTCTAGCACGATACGGGCGTCGGGAAACCAGCTTGATTTACTGAAGATGAAGGAACATGCAATAAGTTTACGGCTTTGGAATGAAATGCAAGATGAACAAATAATGCAAATGAAATGAATATGCGTATGGATGCAATGCAAGATCCAGGATCACGAGTATAATCTACTCTAAGGTTAACCATAGTAACGAATAACTAACCGGTATCTCTGATAAAAGTAACCTTAACAGGTAGACTCTTATAGGATTGTTCTAAGTTCTTTACCCGTAAAACCACTCACAGGATAGTTTCTATGGTTATGGATAAGATACTCAAGGTCACGGACGCTAGTCGTACTAACGTCCTGCCACAGGCTAGCTGTATTATGACGATAATAACGATATGGTCTACCTTGAGTGGAGTTCTCATGTTAGCCGTACGAGGAGCGGGTCCTCAGAGACTAACACTATGCAACTGCCAACATTGAAACCGGTTCTAAAAGTGGTCCCAGAGTCACAGCCCTTTCACGAATCAAGTCATGCGACAGGCTAGCTGTGTTATGACGAGATCTGTGAATAGGTATACTCTCTAGGGGGAGCTTTCATGCTAGGCTTGAAAGGAGCGAGTCCTTGGAGACTAACACTAATAACTTCCAATTCTAAACTAGGTGTTCCTCTTCTTTTTCAGAGCCCAGACATCAACCCAAGATCCAACAAGAAGGTATGATAATGATCATTATAAGAAGAACGAATAAACAAGCATAAATAAAAAGCGTGAAGAAAACAGATAAGCAAAGTCAAAATTGATCGCAAAGTAAACTAAGTTAGGCTTAACTCTCTGATTTCCCTAGCAGAGTCGCCAACTGTCGCACCTCGAAAAATACGACCTCGCGATAAAAAACATACCGCGGATAAAAATTAAAACAACAGAGTCACCACCGAACTTATTTTATTCCAATTAAGGAAAAGGAAAATATCGAGAAACCTTTTTTGAAAACGGATAGAACAAGATCTTTGAAACCAGATTCTAGGTTCGGGAGTCGATTCCGTAAGGGGAAGGTATTAGCACCCCTTACGTCCATTGTACTCAACGGGAACCTCTTAGTTTAATTTGAGATCTAATGTTGACTTATGCTTTCTATTTTCTTCAAATAATAAAGTAAATGTGAATGATTCTAATCTAAGGTTAATAGGGGAAATGGGTTTTTTTTAGGGTGCTCGGCAAGGAGTAAGATCCGTGTGCCTACGTATTCCCTTGTGCAATGGGAAAGTCAGAGCTTCGTAGTTCGTGGTTCTAAGGTTAGTTGATTGACTTGTTTAAATGAACGATTATTTAAACCGCATTCTAACTGCTAAGCGTTGGCTTGTCTGCTCGCGATAAGAGGCGGAAGCGCTAGCTTATTTGCGAGATAGAAAGGATTTAAATAGTTCTCTTTTAAAAGATGTTTGATCTGGTTAGGTTTTTTTTTAAGAATGAAAGGGTAAATAAACTTCGTCTTGAGGGGCGGGCCTCAGGAGAGTTTATTCGAGAATTCGAGGAATGCGAGACTCTAGAATTCAATTCTTTCATTATTTGATATGTAGATTAAAAGAATTAATTACGGAAAGTCGAATGAACAACGTCCCGTGGGGCGAGCCTCAGGAGCATTCATTCAGGAATTCGAGGAATGCGAGACTCCAGAATTCAGTTATTCCATCATTTAATTAAGAAAATATTTGAATAATTTGCGTTTGGAAATATTTGGTGGCGAGGCACGGTACTCGACTTACAATTAATTTACCATTCGGTTAAAGCAACAAATTGTGAGAAACATAAATAAGTGAATCAAATTGAAACGTAAAAAATTAAATTGCAGTAAGGTTATAAATACAAATAATTGAATTAAATCGATAATAAATTTAATAATATGTTGAATAATCGAAATGATAAAATAGAAACTAAATTAAATTTGTTTTGTTGTAACTGAATAATATAATAAATTAAATAAAAGGCCTTATATTAATTAAATTCTCCAATTTAAGATATTGGAAATAATTTAATTTTTTTATATCATTCGCCCGCATAAAATAAATAAATAAAAAAACGAGATAAAAATAAGAAATAACAATGAATAGAAAATTAAAAAATCTAAGCACAATGATAATCAATACATGAAACAATGAAATTTTTTAGGAAATGAAAAGAAATAAATCTTTTGTTTTAGAAAACTAAAATGTAATAATAAAAAACAAGAATAAAGGAGGGGGCGTTAAAACAGAAAGGTGGGGTGTCTGTAGAATAGCATATAGACTGGGCCTTTGAAACTAGTAACAATATCAACCCAACCATCATAATCAGTATCCTAATGTTTTATAAAAGAAAACAATTAAATAAAAATGCTTTTTTTAAATTAAAAAAAAAATACGGTTTCAGAAGCTTAACATATCACCAACCCATGCTTTAGAGAAAAAGGAAAGAAAAAAAACTTCGAAAATCCACCCTCATACACGATTCACAAAAAAAACTCAAAAAACTCAACCATTTTTCAAATTCGGATCTCTCTCTGTTCTCGCGAGTTCCTATTCGGCTTGTGCGGTGGCTTCGTGGCTGCGACGGAGGTTCTGTGAGTGGATTGACGTCGATTTCGATTTTGCTCGCGGATCTCGTTAGATTTTCGGTGTATGGTGGTGGTCAGTGTGGATTTAGACGGTGGTTCAGATTCGTTCTGATGCAGTTCTGGTTTTCGTGCGGGTTGGCTTTGCAGTTCTGCGTTTGGATTACGCGATGAAGTTTCGTTCTCGGTTGTTTACACAGTTTGCATCGGCGGTTCGCAAGTGGTTTGATTTGGTGATGAGGTTTCGCGATTTGCTGCGTTTGACAGGTTTAAGGAGGTTTGTGGTTCTGGGTATTTGGCTTTTTCGGTGGAAACAGTTTTGGGTTTGGTTCGCGTTTGTGATGGTTTCCCTCTGTGTTTTGTTTTCGTTTTCACGAATCCCTTCCCATCTCAGTTATGCGATCTCAATTTCATAGTTTTTTCCGGGTTTTTTTGTTTTATGGCTCACGGTTCTCTCATGGCACTCAGTGATTTTAATTTGGTTTCTTGTGGTTATGTGAAGGTGGTGGCGTGTGGTAAGTTGTTTGCGGCAGAGAAAAGAGGATTATTATTCTGTGAGCTTTTCTTCCTCTTCCCGTTTTCTGTCTTTTTTTTTTATTTGAGTTTTTGATATTCTGGTTTGGAGCAAAAGATTGAAAAGGATATGCTGAAAGTTTGTTATTTGCAAGCTGTAAAATTGAGGTGTTGTTGTGGAGAATATTGAGTGGTAAAAAGCTGCGTAAAGGATGATGTAGTGGTGTGTTTGCTGCTTTTGTTTGTACTGGTTGTGGGTGTGAAGAATTTTGCTGAAAGTCACATGGGTTTGTTAGAAAGAAAACAACTAATACTAATAATAATAATAATAATAATAACTATAATACGAATAATAATAATAACTATAATAATAATACAGAAAATATAATAATAGTAATAAGAAATAATAATAAGGGAATGATGCTAATAATAACATAAAAAATGACAATAGTGATAATAGTATTAAAATAATGTGAAAAGCAAAAAGAAAGCATAAAAATAAGATAAAATTGGACCATAAAAAAAAAGGGATGGGTGCAAGAATTGAACCCCAGTCCTCATAGTAACACAAACACAAGTCCATCCACAAGGGCAGGTATACATCCATTAATAAAATTGCACCAATAAATATATATTCCATAGCCTTATGTATATTTGGCAATTTCCAACTTTTCCTTTTCTTTCTCTCTTTTTTGACAAGTTATTTTATAATAATAATAATAACAAGAATGAAACTATAGTAATAATAATGACGGAATATTTTTGATAATGGAAAAAAATGATTATAATAATAGTAGTTTTTTTTTATTTTACAGATGAAAAATATAAAAAATAAAAAGGAGATTATGAAATGGAATTTTTGTAACAATTTTAGTAATGACTAAATAACAAAGATAGAAATAAAAGCTTGAAAAAAGAAGAGAATTCGAAATTTTAGTTTTGAAAAGAAATAACCGTATTTTTTCGAATTTTTCGATTATCAGACAGAAAAACAATATGCTACATATTTTTTGGATTTTTTTAGTATGATTAGACAGAAAATAAAATGTTACATATTTTTGGATTTTTGAAATAATGGCTAGACAATGAAATGGTGCGAGTAGGACAAATTTGAGGTATGACAGATGCCCCTATCGAATTGACTTAGACCAAGTAAGGTGAATTGGCTCGCGTTCAACCTTCCAAGGTATAAGACAATTAGATACTAAAAGACCTCGAATTTGTCCGCAACAGAAAATATGCAGTAAATCGATAATTAAAAAGGAAAATAAAGGCGATAAACAGAAACAGGTTGACAGAAAATTAAATGAACGCTTACCACCGCAAGGATGATAATGCGAATGACCGAAAATAAATCACTTATTACCGAGGATTGATAACGCGGACGACTGAAAAATAAAAATCACTTATCACCGAAGGATGATAAGGCAAATAACTGAAAATAAAATCACTTATCACCGCAGATGACAAGGAAAAAAACTGAAAATAAAATCAATTATCACCATAAGATGATAAGGCAAATAACTGAAAATAAAAATCAATTATCACCAGAGGATTATAAGGCAAATGACTGAAAATAAAAATTACTTTATCACCAGAAGATGATAAGGCAAATAACTGAAAATAAAAATCACTTATCACCAGAGGATGATAAGGCAAAAGACTGAAAATAAAATCACTTATCACCAGAGGATGATAAGGCAAAAGACTGAAAATAAAATCGATATATCCCCAGCAGAGTCGCCAGCTGTCACACCTCAAAAAATACGACCTCGCAATAAAAAATACCGCGGATGAAAATTAAACAACAGAGTCGCCACCGAACTTATTTTATTCCAATTAAGGAAAAGGAAAATATCGAGAAACCTTTTGAAAAACGGATGGATAGAACAAGGTCTTTGAAACCAGATTCTATGTTCGGGAGTCGATTCCGTAAGGGGAAGGTATTAGCACCCCTTACGTCTGTTGTACTCAACGGGAACCTCTAAGTTTAACTTGCGATCTAATGTTGACTTATGCTTTCTGTTTTCTTCGAATAATAAAGTAAATGAGAACGATTCTAATCTAAGGTTAATAGGGGAAATGGGTTTTTTTTAGGGTGCGCGACAAGGAGTAAGATCCGTGTGCCTACGTATTCCCTTGTGCAATGGGAAAGTCAGAGCTTCGTAGTTCGTGGTTCTAAGGTTAGTTGATTGATTTTTTTTAATGAACGATTATTTAAACCGCATTCTAGCTGCTAAGCGTTGGCTTGTCTGCTCGCGATAAGAGGCGAAAGCGCTAGCTTATTTGCGAGATAGAAAGGATTTAAACAATTCTCTTTTAAAAAATGTTTGATCTGGTTAGGTTTTTTTTTAAGAATGAAAGGGTAAATAAACTGCGTCTTGAGGGGCGGGCCTCAGGAGAGGTTTATTGGGAAATTTTTGAGGTTTTTTGAGCAAATGGGGTCTTAGAACCAATTCTTTCCACATGGGCTTGCATTTTTATGACCCAATCACTACCATGACATCATGCATGAATCAAATATCATTTATTCAGATTTTTATTTATTTTATTTTATTTATTTTGATTTTATACATTAAAAATCATTTTAAATCAAAATAAAATATGAATAGCTCAATATTTGATATGATTCTCATTCTAGAAACTCATAAACATGATTTAAAGTTGATTGGGAGATTCAAATTCGTGCTCAACCGAAGGGGAAAGGATTTGTGTGATAGTTTGACCAAAATAGCAAGTTGAATCTTCATGATCAAGTAATCTCTATAAAGCCCATAAACCTACAACTTTCTGACCTAATTTGCTTCTAATATAAGTATACAAGCGATCACAAACAGGGGGGACGAAAAACAACCAGCCTCCAAAGTCAATCACCAATTTCAAATTTTTCACACAAAAACCAAGGTGTGTTTTTTCTTCAATTTTCTTTGTTTTTCTTATGTTATATTTATTTAATTTAATTAATTTCTTAAAAATAATTTCTAAAATCAATGTTTATATTATTTTCTTATATAAAAACTCATATTTTAAAAATTCAAACTTTATTTTCCTAAAATCAAATTGTCCATATTTATTTTATAATTTTATATTTATTAATATTGTATATATTTCTTGTAAATAAACTAATTAGGTTTAAATTAATAATCAAAAACCCTAATTCTCATAACCATAACCATAATAATTTTTATAACCCTAACCCTAACCCTAGCTTTTTCTTAACTTTAAAATTTAACCTAATATTTTTATAAATTATAATTAATCATTAATCATTTGTTAAATATGTGAATAATTTAGTATTTATTTATTATTATTAAAAACTATTTTCTTAATTAAATCTAAAAAATATTTTCTAATATTAATTTGTTTTGCTAATTTCTTATTTCTCTTATTTTTATTTTTCTAACCTTTATTCTCAATTCTTATTATTATTGATTATTATTGCTTATTTATTATTATTTATCTTTATTACATTTCTCAATTATATTGTAATTGTCCCGAAGCTTTGTAATAGTTTAGATTTATATTTTTGCTTTATTCTTATTATGATTGTATTTACTGTGTGGTTAGTAATTCTAGGGTGTGAATAATATACTTGTAATTAAAATTAATTTAGAATAATTAACTTGAACAAGATAAATATTTGAATATGAACACGCACACACGTAAATCGATCTTTGATCGCCATCTTGCACTTTCTAAGGGTTACCTCTCATGTTGCCTATTTCAAAAGGTCAAGTAAGTCGTCATAAGCAAAGTCCCTTCACAAATATCATCAAGTCCCTTCATTTTATAAGATCAAGTCCCTTCGATGTTGCCTACGATAAGTGATCTTGTCCCTTCGAATAAAAGATGATAAGTCCCTACGAATTGCTAAAGACACCTTACAGTTGCCTATATCCAGATGTCCCTACATATGTCCCTTAACATCCAAGGTAATGACTACCTATTCCTTAATAATAGGGATAGTCTTACCCTTGAAAAGACATAAAGAACAATAAAGATTTCATATAGGGTAGGTTCCTCTTAATTACTTGCTCACCTTTCAAAATACTCTTCATACCACACTTTTCAAACAAAAAATTTCATAAAACAAGTCTTTGTATACATCCATACGAGGATCATTACAAAGTACTTAGAAAGTTTCTAATTACACACTAAACCTTTTCCAAACAATTCAAAGTGAGCTAAGTAACTAAGAGCCCATGGATAACCATGGATATAAAGGGTGCTAACACCTTCCATTTGTATAACCTACCCCCCGAACTCAAAATCTTCTTTAAGGTCTTTCCTGTTCTTTTATGTCCTTTCTTTTTGGATAAAATAAAAGTCGGTGGCGACTCTTGCTATCCGCAACATTTATAGAAAGTCAGTTCTCCCACCGTGTTACAGAACTGGCGACTCTGCTGGGGACTTACTAAGTAAAAGAGGGGTACCCTTAGGAATTAGACCACTTTAAATTGTTTGCCTTGTTTGCTTTATATTACTTGTTGGGCTCTATGTGTGAAAGATCCTAACCCGGATCTAGTTTACCTTAGGTAAATAGCAATAGACCAAGGAAACTATACGGCGTATACCGATATGGTTGATCTGGTGGCCATAGTTAGTGTGACTTCTTGGTTGGTGCTTATGTTCCTTAAGTAAGTTTAGGATAATATGAGGCTGCCATATGTTGTCAATACACTAACTAACTTTTAGAAACCTAGTTATCCCATCTTGGCCTTTAGAAAAGTAGTGAGATAACCGGCTTTGGTGAAGACTGAACTTGGTTGATACTCGATGCTACACTCATTGAGATCCTAAACTTGGAGGGTTTTGGTTGGCAAGTAAGTTTCCTACTGAACAACCACCCTTGTGAAGGATCAATGATATTGAGTTCCCTTAGAACCTGGTTACTTTATAGGACAGGATAAACCATCTAAACTTCAGGGGAGGGTACTTACCTTTAAACCTCATGCAAGCCTTTAAACCTATGGCTATTGTGTGACTTGTTTGTGTGTGCCACATGTTTGTGATTAAGCATAACATCATAGCATCATCATGAATCATAAGCATAGCATTTTAACTAACCATTTCAAGGACCAAAGGATTTATCTTTATTCTTTGTGGCAGGTCATGGCTTCTGCTCGTAGGAATACTATCCGGATCAACTTTGTAGGGATACCTCCTAAGCTTAAGGAATTGGTCTCTCAAGTTTCTGAAAACTCCCAATTCATCAAGAGGCATGGTCACCTACTGGATCTAGTCACTTCAGGGTTCAATGAAGACATGATGAGTGTCATGTTTCCGTTCTTTGATCCTAAACATCATTGCTTCACATTCCCCGACTATCAGCCGGTTCCTACAATGGAAGAGTTCTCCAAACTACTGGGTATACCTATCCTTGATCAAAGACCTTTAACAAGCTTGGAAAAAGAGCCTAAACCTGAAGTGATTGCTGCAGCCCTACATTTGAAGAAATCAGACATTGTCCTAGAAACAAGAAGTGGAGTTAAGGGTATTCTTGCTAAGGTATTGATGGAGAAAGCTCAAGTGTTCCTGAAGGCCATGAGTTATGATGCTTTTGAGGAGATCTTAGCCCTATTGATCTATGGCTTAGTGTTGTTCCCTAATCCAGACCAGCTCATAGACGTACACGCCCTCAACATATTTCTGACTCGCAATCCAGTGCCTACATTACTTGGAGACATCTTACATTCTTTCCATACCCGTACTACGAAGGCACGAGGAACTCTGATGTGTTGTATACCTTTACTATCTAGGTGGTTTATTTCTCACCTTCCTCGATCAGTGATGAAGAATGAGCAAGGGTTCAGGTGGTCTAAGAGGATTATGTCACTTTCTCATTCAGATATTCATTGGTGCTCTCGATCTATGGAGAGTGTTACTATCATTGACCGTTGTGGGGAATTCCCTAATGTGCCACTCCTTGGAATAAGTGGGGGCATTACCTACAACCCTTCTTTAGCTCTACGTCAGTTTGGTTACGCTCAGAGTGATGGTCCTCATGACATGCTTATTCAGAGTATTGTGTTCGATTACGACAACGATCTTCAAGGTTACCGTCAAAGGTTTATACGAGCGTGGGGTAAAGTGAACAAGGTTGACAGAAAGACTCTGGAACCAAAGTACTCCATTCCTATGGAACCTTACCTCAGATGGGTGCGATCTCATGCTCAGACTCTTATGATGCCATATCCTGCTATTCTACCAGTTACCATGGAACCTGTTGCTGAAGGAGATACTCCTTATATCATCCTTCATCTAGATATGCCTACTGACCTGGAAGAATTGCAGAGATCCTGGATCCAGTTGAAGGAACAAAGGGATACTTTTGAGACTCATTTCAAAGCTAGTCAAGAAAGAATCCTGGAACTGACAAAACAACTTCACGAGGAGCGGAATCTCAACTCATACCTCAACACAAAGAGGAAACGTCCATGGGAGACTTAAAACCCCATCCTTATATTCATTTCATTTTTGTTGTAAGCCCAAAAGGCAAACAAGTTTATTGATTACTAATAAAAGTTTACTTTCTGATTGTTTAAACAAATTTAAATCATGCGGTCCTTGAAAACATTGCATATGCATTTACATACCATATCATTCCATCACAGGTTTCTTATGAGCAGGTATCTTATCTTCTCGCTGTTTATTTCAGCAGAAATGGCCCTTGAACAGACTGTCAAGGATCTCCAGGCTCATAATGCACAATTCCAAGACCTGATCCTGAACTTATCCAAGGGACAAGATGAGTTGAAGACACTGCTGGCTAAGAAGAAGAAGAAGACTAGAAAATCAGGAGGCCTTATCAATCTGGGAAGAAGGTTCAGAGGTCCTATCAAGACAAAGGAACAGATTGAGGATTCTGAGTCTGAAAATTCTGAGAAGGAGGGAGGTAGTCTCCATGATACTGTGGGAGATTCTGATTCTGAGGTGAATTATTATCATGATCCTGCTAGTGAGGAGAAGTATAAGATGCTGGTAGACAGAATGAATGCCATGGAATTGCAAAAATCTTCGGGGCTTGATTTTGAAGATCTGAGTTTAGTTTCTGGAGTGGTTATACCTATTGGCTTCAAGGTTCCTGTTTTTGTGGTGTATGATGGTGTTTCATGTCCTAAGCTGCACCTAAGGTCCTATGTCCGGAGAACTCAACCACATACTGCTGATAAGAAACTATGGATTCATTTCTTCCAAGAAAGCTTGTCTGGAGCTCAATTGGAATGGTACTATCAACTGGAAAGTGTTAATATTCGTGATTGGAATGATCTTGCTGAGGCCTTCTATAGGAAATACCAATATAATGCTGATTTAGCACCAACTCGCATGCAGCTCCAAAGCATGTCTATGGGTGCTAAGGAGAGTTTCAAAGAGTATGCCCAAAAATGGAGAGACCTGGCTGGCAGAGTTCAACCTCCTCTGACAGACATGGAGCTGGTAGATATGTTTATGAGTACGCTGAATGGTCCTTTCTATAGTAACCTCATTGGAAGCTCATCATCTGGTTTCACTGAGTTGATAATGACTGGAGAACGTGTGGAAAGTGGTATAAGAAATGGTAAGATACATGTGGGTGCCTCTTCATCAAACACTGCTAAGAAGCCCCCTAGTGGGAAGAAGGAATCTAATGTTGTGTATGGTCAACATAGTCGTAACAGGAGTCACCAATCTGTGGGAGCAGTTCACATCTCCAATCCTACTCCTGCAGCACCAGAGCCACGACAATACAATCAACAGAAGCCTAGAAGACAATTCACCAAGATCAACATGTCATTGGCCCAAGCCTTGCAACACATGTTGAAAGGGGAACTAATTACCTTGAGGGATCCTCCTCAGAATCCTAATACTTCCTCTCCTTGATACAATCCTAATGCAATATGTGCATATCATTCTAATAGTCCGGGACATGACACCAACAACTGCTGGGTGTTGAAAAACAAGATTCAAGACATGATTGAAGCTGGAGAAATCGAATTTGACCCTCCTGGGACCCCAAATGTGATCACTGCTCCTATTCCCAATCATAAGAAGACTGTTAATGTTGTTGATGAGGTTTCCTATGTCTCCTCAGTAGCAGATGTGACTACTCCTCTATCCATTATCAAGAAGAAGCTGGTGCATGCTGGATTCTTTCCAGGTTGCAATGAAGACTATTTTTATTGTGCCTACAAACCTGATAGCTGCTGGAAGTTGAAAGATGGTATTCAACGCCTCATGGACAATTACACTATATTGTTTGAGAGAACTCCCTCTGTGGAAAGTATGTGTGAACATCTGACTCGAAATACGAAGCTTGAAGAAATAACTATGGTTGATAAAGTACCAGTGAAGATTACCTCCAAAGGCCCTGTCAAGATCACTTCTAAAGGTCCTGTCAGGATTACTACTGAAGGCCTTGTGAAGACTGTTGTTGAAACTAGAGTGGTTCCCATGATCATTACCACTCCTGGCCCTGTTCCTTATACTTCTGATAAAGTTATACCCTGGAATTATGGTTCTGATGTCTATATCCATGGTGTTAAACAAGAACCTTTAACTAATACACTTGTTACTGATGTTGGTCTTGATATTGGTAATATTGCTAGATCTAGTAAGATCACTAGAAGTGGAAGAGTCTTCTCTCCTCAGAATACCTCTAACAGTGCAGCTACTCCAAGTACTGATGCTCAGGGCAAAGGCCCTATGATTGAACCTGTGCAAGTTGAAGCACCAATTGCTGAAAATCTTTCCAAACAGATGGAAGAAGTACTGAAGATTATTCACAAGAGTGATTATGATATTGTTGACCAGTTGGGGAATACTCCCTCCAAAATCTCCATGTTATCTTTACTGCTGTGTTCTGAGGCCCATGCTAAAGCTTTAATCAAATTCTTAAAGACTGCTCATGTGCCAAATGAGATCTCTGTGGACCAATTTGAGAATTGTGTTGCACATCTGACTAGTGATAATGGTCTGGGCTTTTCTGATGCTGATTTGACTCCTTCCAAGAGAAACCATAATAGAGCTCTGCATATCTCCATTGAATGCAGAGGCACTACCTTGTCTCATGTGCTGGTGGACAATGGTTCTTCATTAAATGTGCTCCCTAAAAAGGTTCTGGACAAGCTCAGTCCTGAAGATGTTGTGTTAAGACCAAGTGATGTAGTGGTGAGGGCCTTTGATGGTTCAAGAAGAGTGGTACATGGAGAAGTAGACCTTCCAATCAAAGTAGGCTCTCAAGTTTTCAACTCTACTTTCTATGTGATGGATATTCGTCCTACGTATTCTTGTTTGCTTGGACGCCTCTGGATCCATGGGGCAGGTGTTGTGACTTCCACCTTGCATCAGAAGTTGAAATATCCGGTGAAGAACAAAATTGTCACTGTCTATGGTGAAGAAAAGTACATGGTGAGCCATGTGAATTCCTTCAAATATGTAGAAATGGAGGGTGAGATGGTTGAAACTCCGTGTCAAACATTTGAAGTTGTTCATTGCTCTGATCTTGTTCCTCAGTCTGTTCCTGCTTCTGAAAGAGTTCCTATGGTTACTAACATACCTCCTGCAATGGCCTCCCTCAAAGATGCTAAGGCTGTGGTTGCAAGAGAATCTCAGAAGGTTGTTCGTCGTGCTCGTGCTGTTCGTATCACCAATCAAGGGGTCATAAGAGATCAAATCAATGTTGTGGGAGACTGTAATAAAGGCTACAACCTGGATGATTGGATCTTTCCTACCATGGGTGATGGACTCAACAATTGGAAGACTGAAGACGTTATTCCTATATCCTTTAGTCAGGAGTAAATACTATTACTATGTTTTTATTTTAAGTTTGTAATTTCGAACAATTAAACTTTTAAGCCTTGTGCCTTGCCCGGGGCACAATGGTATGCTTGTTTCGGGATGTCATTTCATTTGCATACTTCATTCAATAAAAATCAATGGACGTCTCGTTTTCGTAAATATTGTGCTCCTTGTCTTTCTTTTATTATTATTTTTGTTTTATCAGCTATGTGTTCTTACACACACCCACATCACTAAAATGCAGATCCTCATCCACTCTGGATCCTGTTGATAACAGTTCTACTATTGCCAATTATAATTTCAAGAATCCGATCTATCAAGCTGAAGATGGAAAGGAGGAAGATTGTGAAGTACCTGTAGAGCTTGCTAGGTTGTTACAACAAGAAGAGAAAGCTATACAGCCACATGAAGAGCCAATCGAAGTTGTGAATCTGGGAACAGAGGAAAACAGGAAAGAAGTTAAGATAGGGGCTGAATTAGAGGATGGTGTTAAGAGCAGATTGATCCAGATGTTACATGATTATGTGGAGATCTTTTCTTGGTCTTATGAAGATATGCCATGGTTGGATACAGACATTGTGGTTCACCGTTTACCGGTAAAAGAAGATTGTCGTCCAAAGAAGCAAAAGGTTCGTCGCATGCGTCCTGAGATGTCAGAAAAGATTAAAGCAGAAGTGATGAAGCAATTTGATGCAGGGTTCTTAGCTGTGACTTCTTATCCTCAATGGGTTGCAAATGTGGTACCAGTACCTAAGAAGGATGGTAAGGTACGTATGTGTGTAGACTACAGAGATCTGAATAAGGCCAGCCCTAAGGACGACTTTCCACTTCCTCATATTGATGTTCTGGTAGACAACACTGCTCAGCATAAGGTATTCTCTTTCATGGATGGTTTCTCTGGTTACAATCAGATAAAGATGGCACCTGAAGATATGGAGAAGACTACATTTTTTACACAATGGGGCACTTTCTGTTATAAGGTGATGCCATTTGGTTTGAAGAACGCCGGGGCAACATATCAGCGTGCTATGGTGGCTTTGTTTCACGATATGATTCATCATGAAATAGAAGTATATGTGGACGATATGATAGCCAGGTCCCAGAATGAAGAGCAATACCTTGATCATCTACATAAGCTATTTGAGAGGTTGAAGAAATACAAGTTAAGATTGAATCCAAACAAGTGTACTTTTGGAGTTAGGTCTGTTAAACTCCTGGGTTTCATTGTCAGTGGAAAAGGTATTGAAGTGGATCCTGCAAAAGTAAAAGCTATACAAGAGATGCCAGCTCCCCGTACTGAAAAGGAAGTAAGAGGTTTCTTGGGACGACTGAATTACATTGCAAGATTTATTTCCCAACTAACTGCTACCTATGAGCCAATCTTCAAGTTGTTGAAGAAAGATCAGTTAATGGAGTGGAATGATGAGTGTCAGACAACCTTTGATGAAATCAAGAGATATCTCCTAGAACCTCCAATTTTGATGCCACCAGTTGATGGAAGACCCTTGATTATGTACTTAATAGTGTTAGACAATTCAATGGGGTGTGTGTTGGGGCAACATGACGAGTCTGGTCGAAAAGAGCATGCAATATACTACCTTAGCAAAACGTTTACCGACTGTGAAACAAGATACTCACTGCTCGAGAAAACTTGTTGTGCTTTGGCATGGGCTGCTCGCCGACTAAGACAGTATATGTTGACTCATACTACCTTTTTGATTTCAAAGATGGATCCAATATGTACATATTCGAGAAACCTGCTCTCTCCGAACGAATAGCGAGATGGCAAATGATCTTAACAGAATATGATATATAGTACACTACTCAAAAGGCCATCAAAGGAAGTGTTGTAGCTGATCATTTGGCTCATCAAGCAGTGGATGATTATCAATCAATGAGTTTTGAATTCCCTGATGAAGACATTATGATTATTACCAAAGAACCTGGACAATATGACGGACCTGAACAAGGATCCTGATGGACTATGGTTTTTGATGGAGCTTCTAATGCGCTTGGTAATGGTGTTGGTGTTGTGATCATTTCCCCTAAAGGTTGTCATACCCCAATTACTGCAAGACTTTGTTTCTATTGTACCAATAACATGGCTGAGTATGAGGCGTGTATCATGGGTATCAAAGCTGCCATAGAGATGAAGATTCAGTTCCTGGATGTATATGGAGATTCAGCCCTAGTAGTTAGTCAAATTAAAGGGGATTGGGATACCAAGCATGAAAATCTCATCCTTACAGAGAGCATGTGTTGTCCTTGATCCAATATTTTGAAGAGATTACCTTTGGACATATTCCACGAGGAGAGAATCAATTGGAAGATGCATTAGCCACCATGGCATCTATGTTTGAGATTAGCTGGGATGATGAAGCTCCCAAGATTACTATTGACAGATTTGAGAAGCCTGCATACTGCAATGAGATTGACACTGAAGGAGGAGAGGAAAAGCCTTGGTTCTATGAAGTGAAAAGATATCTTGAGACTCAGGAGTTCCCTGAAGGGGCATCTGTCAAAGATAAGAAGTTTCTGAGGAGGTTTTCTGCTAAGTTCTTCTTGAGTAATGGAATTTTGTACAAGCGCAATCATGATTAGACTTTGCTTCGTTGTGTGGATAAGAAGGAAGCAACAGAGATTATGGAAGACATGCATTATGGGATTTTTGGCACTCATTCTAGTGGTCATACCATGGCAAAGAAGATATTGAGAGCAGGTTACTATTGGTCTACTATGGAAGCTGATTACCATCAACATTCCAGAACATGTCACAAGTGTCAGATTTATGCTGATAAAGTGCATATACCTCTAGCTCCATTGAATGTGTTGACTGCTCCTTGGCCTTTTGCCATGTGGGGCATTGATATGATTGGTGAGATCAAGCCTACTGCCTCTAATGGGCATCGTTTCATCCTGGTTGCCATTGATTACTTTACAAAGTGGGTGGAGGCATCCTAATTTGCATCTGTTACTAAGAATGTTGTGGCTCGATTCATTAAGAATAATCTCATATGTAGGTATGGCATCCCTGAAAGGATTATCACAGATAATGGTTCTAATCTGAATAACATTATGATTACCACCCTCTGCACGCAGTTCAAGATTAAGCATCATAATTCTTCTCCGTATCGTCCAAAGATGAATGGGGCAGTAGAGGTTGCTAATAAGAATATCAAGAAGATTCTACAAAAGATGACTGTTACTTACAAGGATTGGCACGAGATGTTACCATTTGCTCTTCATGGTTATCAAACTACCATACGTACTTCAACAGGGGCAACCCCATTCTCCTTAGTCTATGGCATGGAAGCAGTTCTACCCATTGAAGTTCAGATCCCCTCCTTAAGAATCATGAAGGATGCAGGCTTGGATGAAGATGAGTGGATTCAGACTCGACTTGACCCGATAAATTTGATTGACGAGAAAAGGCTGGCAGCTGTTTGTCACGGTCAGATCTACCAGAAACGGATGATCAAAGCTTTTAATAAGAAGGTTAAGCAAAAGGTATATCAGACTGGAGACTTAGTAATTAAGCGTATCATATTACCACAAGGTGATCCTAGGGGCAAGTGGATTCCTACATATGAAGGACCATTTGTAGTCAAGAGATTATTCTCAGGAGGTGCCATGATGCTTACTACTATGGATGGCTAAGACTTCCCACAACCTGTAAACGCAGACATAGTTAAAAAAATACTACGCATAAAAAGAGACCCGCTAGATTGACTGGCCTAGGCAAAAATAAGGGCATCCCGGCACCAAAAGGGTTCGGGAAAAAATTAGGGATATATATATTAAAAAAATTGTACACCCGGCAAGTCGAAAACCTGAAAGGGCGGCTTGGGCAAAAAAGGGTATCCCGGTGGATTGAAAACCTGAAAAGGCAATCCAGGCAAAAGTTAGGGATTAAAGCGTATGACTATGTCTCGTTGGATCACCCATGTAACCCCAACCAGTTGTGTTATCAGACTCAAGTTCAAACAGATAAAGATCAATCCAATCGTTTCCATCTCAACAACAAAGGATGAGATACTTGAAGATAATGGCAATAGTAGAATTGAAACTCAATAGGATTATTTTTCACATAGTTGTGTTTCTTTGTTTTTGTAAAACTTTTATGACGAATTCCTCTTACTAGGATTTCTGTCTCCTTGTACAAACTTGCCTGTGTATAGGTTACTTTCTAAAATAAATAAAATCTCGTCTTTGAATCCAGATTTACTTTTACCCTGTTTACCTGAAGGAAAACGTCCATTGGTTATGTTTGAATGTATGTATGCTTTTTAATATGATTGATGTTTACCAGAAATGCATAAAATGCAGTAATAGTATTTACTAAGGACGAACGAAGGTAGGAATTCAACGAAGCTTCGCCGATTCATCCCCACAGAGTAATCTTTTCAGATACTTCAAGTAACATCTCCCCTCGGATTTATGTCCATCTCTTTTATCCTCAGTCAGGATATTCAGGAACTTATTCCTTCAATAATAAGCACGACGAACGAAGACGGGAGGTTATAAGTACCATACTATCAAACAAGACGGGAACGAAGTCCTCATATTCCTCAACAACGAACCGGGATTTATTTTCCCTAGCCAGCAGTTGTTATACAGAGATATTCAGATGATTCAGGCTACATAATTCATACATACATCATTTACATCATATCATAACATACGCATCCATAAATGCATAATACATTTACTTAGGTACATCATGCCATACATGCATACATATTGCATAAACTAACCTTTTCTTTTCAGGATAGTTACAGGCAGATAAATAATATCAACAACTCAAAACAGTTCAGAGACGATCTATACGAAGATCTAGTACTAATACTTAATTCAGGGATAATCGCCACGAAGATTCATTTCTGATAATCAATGCTCAAGTTGTCCTCGGAAGTGTACGTAAATGATCTATACGAAGATCTAGTGCTTGATCCAGGATATTTCCAGAGGAGATAATCGCCACGAAGATTTAATCCTGATATTCTTTTTGTTCTTGGGAAGGTATGTAAATGGTCTATACGAAGATCTATTACCTAATCCGGGATATTTCCAGAAGAGATAATTGCTACGAAGATTTATTTCTAATGGTCTATGCAACAGTTTATTTGTGGGATGGTACATAAATGATCGATATAAAGATCTTGTACTTAGCCCAAGATATTACCAAAAGCAATTCAGAAAAGATCGCCACAAAGATTTGATTATGATGCTTAAATTAAAGTATGTTCCTAAAAATGGTTCAGAGACGATCTATAAGAAGATCTAAGCACTGACAATTAATGAAGGATATTCTTTTTCCCCAGAGATAATGCAGAGACGATCTATACGAAGATCTAGTGCTGGCATTCAACTCAAACCATGTTACAGGAATGATTCAGAGACGGCCTATACGAAGACCTAGTACTAATATCCAGTGACAACATAAAGATACTATCACCTTCTGATATTATGGATGGCATCTATAAGCCCATCTCCAGTTCCTCTAAGTGGAATCTTCAAGCCCACTCAAGCAGATACAACCAATCAACAATGTTACTTTGCACACCGGTGAGTGCAAATTTTTGGGCTTTTGTGTTCAATCCCCTTCAACCTTCCAAGTCACGAATGGCACACAGGCCAATCTAACTCCTCAGGTTTCAGAAAATTGAACAGGGGCAGCTGTTGCACCCCAAACTTTTCCCTCCCCTAGTCAAGAAATTGTGTACCAAGGTGTCCCAAGAGGTTCACAAGGTTCACAAGGTTTACAATTAGTCAGAAAGTTTGATAATTCCCTCATACAAAGCATCCTCTTAAGCAATGCACCCTAAACTAGGGTTTTGGATTTCATCAGGCTAAATGGACTTCCAAGGCCTCAATTTAACTTCATAACATCCCACGTGTCTTCAAGAATCCCTATGTCAAGTTTCAAGGCTTTCCCAAAAAGATTGCTCAGTCAGATGATCAGATATGCAAAAATCAGTCAAAATGGTTAAAAAGTCAAACTGAGGTCAACTGTGGTCAAACCAAAGTCAAACTTCATGATTTTTTGCCAACATCAAGTTTATGAAGTAAAATTCATCATTTTATCAAGGGTTGATCATGATTCATCAAGGAGATTTCAGATCATCAAGAATCAGGAGTTTCTAAATTAGGGTTTTCATAGGAAAAGTCAACTGAACTTTGACCAGCCATAACTTTCACATGCTTCATCGATAATTTTCCATCCAAAGCTCATTTTGAAGGAAATTTAATTCTCTACAACTTTGTGTCTCAAAAGCCAAGCCCAAAAATACTTCATTTGGAAGGTATGGGTTAAGACATTATAGGTCATTTTAAAAGTCAACAAAAAGTCAACATCTTCCAAAGGGCATAACTTGAAAATGCTAAAATATATGGACATGAAACCAAAGAGGTTTGTTAAAGGACTCTTTAAGCTTTCCAAAATGTCCAAGAACACCTTCATATCCTTAAAATTGAGGGATTTGTGTCTTTGCAAAGTTGGGAAATATTTGAGAGGTTTATTGAGCAAATGGGGTCTTAGAACCAATTCTGTCCACATGGGCTTGCATTTTTATGACCCAATCACTACCATGACATCATGCACGAATCAAATATCATTTATTCAGATTTTTATTTATTTTATTTTATTCATTTTGATTTTATACATTAAAAATCATTTTAAATCAAAATAAAATATGAAAAGCTCAATATTTGATATGATTCTCATTCTAGAAACTCATAAACATGATTTAAAGTTGATTGGGAGATTCAAATTCGTGCTCAACCAAAGGGGAAAGGATTTGGGTGATATTTTGACCAAAATAGCAAGTTGAATCTTCATGATCAAGTAATCCCTAAAAAGCCCATAAACCTACAACTTTCTAACCTAATTTGCTTCTAATATAAGTATACAAGCGATCACAAACAGGGGGGACGAAAAACAACCAGCCTCCAAAGTCAATCACCAACTTCAAATTTTTCACACAAAAACCAAATTCAGTTTTACATTTGCAATTGGTTTTAAGATCTTTGAAGGACTGCAATAGCTTCCAAAAGGTTCTCTGATCGTATTCCCATCATCACCTTCATCCATAACATCACAAAATGCATAACCCGGATCCATCTTGTTCTTGGATTTTCAAATTTTCGATTGCTATTATTCACACATTACTAATGATTTTTGATGTTGTTTTCTTGTTTGTGATGAGCTATAGATCATATATGGACAAATTGATTGGAGATTCATTGACTAATACGAATTCGGCCATGATTAGGGTTTCGGCCAAGCTTTTAGGGTTATTGGATTTAGGCCATATAAATGATTTTGATTGATGAATTTAAGTTGTATGTGATCTGGGTAAACTATTGGAACATTCAATTTGGATAAATGTTGCTTATTTTGCAGGTATTGAAGGTTGTTGATTTCCTGCGAAAAAATACGCAAGAAAACTCATAGGAAAATTCGTAGGAATTTTCGCAAGAAAACCTACGAAATTCCAAGGAAGAAGATGACCTGAGTGGCGCCAACTTAAAATTCAAAAAATTAGTTTTAAAATATAATGTTTTATTACTGGTTGTATATTGAACGCGCCCCATGTGGCTCAGTTGGTTTTTGTGTTTGTGTGTGAATGTGATGGTCCTGGGTTCAATTCCCCCCAGGCCATTTTGTTTTTTTTGCTTTTTTATGTGATTTTTACAGGTTTGTAATAAAAGGATCATTACTCATGTTGTAAACACCAAGACGCGCTTGGCCTGGTGGTGGTGATTGCTGGACTGGGAGAAGGGAAGCCTAGGGCATGGGTTCGAATCCCAGCCCCAGGTATGTTTTTTCTTCAATTTTCTTTGTTTTTTTATGTTATATTTATTTAATTTAATTAATTTCTTAAAAATAATTTCTAAAATCAATGTTTATATTATTTTCTTATATAAAAACTCATATTTAAAAAATTCAAACTTTATTTTCCTAAAATCAAATTGTTCATATTTATTTTATAATTTTATATTTATTAATATTGTATATATTTCTTGTAAATAAACTAATTAGGTTTAAATTAATAATCAAAAACCCTGATTCTCATAACCATAACCATAACCCTAATTTTTATAACCCTAACCCTAACCCTAGCTTTTTCTTAACTTTAAAATTTAACCTAATATTTTTATAAATTATAATTAATCATTAATCATTTGTTAAATATGTGAATAATTTAGTATTTATTTATTATTATTAAAACCTATTTTCTTAATTAAATCTAAAAATCTTTTCTAATATTAATTTGTTTTGCTAATTTCTTATTTCTCTTATTTTTATTTTTCTAACCTTTATTCTTAATTCTTATTATTATTGATTATTATTGCTTATTTATTATTATTTATCTTTATTACATTTCTCGATTATATTGTAATTGTCCTGAAGCTTTGTAATAGTTTAGATTTATATTTTTGCTTTATTCTTATTATGATTGTATTTATTGTGTGGTTAGTAATTCTAGGGTGTGAATAATATACTTGTAATTAAAATTAGTTTAGAATAATTAACTTGAACAAGATAAATATTTGAATATGAACACGCACACACGTAAGTCGATCTTTGATCGCCATCTTGCACTTTCTAAGGGTTACCTCTCATGTTGCCTATTTCAAAAGGTCAAGTAAGGTGTCGTAAGCAAAGTCCCTTCACAAATATCATCAAGTCCCTTCATTCTATAAGATCAAGTCCCTTCGATGTTGCCTACGATAAATGATCTTGTCCCTTCGAATAAAAGATGATAAGTCCCTATGAATTGCTAAAGACACCTTACAGTTGCCTATATCCAGATGTCCCTACATATGTCCCTTAACATCCAAGGTAATGACTACCTATTCCTTAATAATAGGGATAGTCTTACCCTTGAAAAGACATAAAGAACAGTAAAGATTTCATATAGGGTAGGTTCCTCTTAATTACTTGCTCACCTTTCAAAATACTATCCATACCACACTTTTCAAACAAAAAAATTTCAAAAAACAAGTCTTTGTATACATCCATACGAGGGTCATTACAAAGTACTTAGAAAGTTTCTAATCACACACTACACCTTTTCCAAACAATTCAAAGTGAGCTTAGTAACTAAGAGCCCATGGATAACCATGGATATAAAGGGTGCTAACACCTTCCCTTTGTATAACCTACCCCCCGAACCCAAAATCTTTGTTAAGGTCTTTCCTGTTCTTTTATGTCCTTTCCTTTTGGATAAAATAAAAGTCGGTGGCGACTCTTGAGATTAGGGTTAAGTGGATCAATCCTGGCCATTCGTACATGCGGGTAAAACACATCCAAGGGTCAGAATTCAAACTAACATAATTAATTAAAATTATGCCCAAATGACTTTCAGGTGGCCGGAGAAGACCTCCAGTCATCTTCTCCGGCCAGACTCCCTCCCTGAATCTCTCAAAACTCCACAAAAACTCACCACAAGCTCCAGAATTGATCTTTAAACATCAACAAACTCAAATCCAGCAACAAAAACAATTAATCATGCATAAATAGAGAGAATTGAAGAAAAACAAAAATTAGGTCAAAGTTTCAGAGATACGGTTCATGCTTGTTTCTTCATCATTTTCAAAACCATCAAGTGTAGTGTGATCAGGAGAGCATGGGGAACATTTCTAGAACATAAAATAAGACTTCTGGAAAAAAAGTTCTAAGGAGCTACTTGAGATGAAGCTTTCACTCCCTGAGCTTTCTGGCCTTTTTTTTGTTCAATCCACCTCCAATGAACCCCCTAGTGATGTTGCGATGCTTAGAACAAGTTTGTATGGCATGGTTTGTGAGTTTCAGTTCTAAGTATGCAGAAATCGTGTTTTGGTTTGAGCTGGTTTCAGGCCATAGTGAGGGGTGGGAAATGATCCTTAGGTTGTGTGTGGTTGAATGGTGAAATAAATTTGGAGTTTTGATGGCTGAGGTGTGAGAATCGAAGAAGGGAAGTTTTTGACAAATTTTGTGCAATCTGAGTTCTAAGATGTTTCAGGCTTGTGTGTTCTGTGAAATGAGCTCCATAATCTTTGTTTGTAATGTCTTGATTGGTCAAAGAGTGGTTAGTGGCACAACTTGATTGGTATGGGAGGTTTTGCAAAAAAGCAAAATTTGTGTACTTGAGGTATGGGCATGGTGCAGAGCTGTTTCAAGGGGTGTCTTGGCCTCAGCAGAGTTTGTGGATGGCCCTTGGATCAAAAGAGTGCAGCTGGAAGGCTTGGATGAAGAGATGTCATGTGTTTTGCAACTTTCCAACTTTGAAATTTCTTGTGAATCAAGCCATGAAAATGCCAAATTCGTGGGCCAATTCTGTTTAGGCAAGTTGTATTGACATGTTATGAAGTGTTTGTGCACATTAGAGGTCACTTAGAAGCTTGAAATGCCAATATGCAAAAATCCCTCTTTGACATGAACTTGAAAATTATAGGATTTTTGCCAACTTTGAAAGGCCATATCTTGAGTTCTAGGATGAATCAAGACATGTTCTAGTACTTTTTTAAAAGGGAAAGACCTAATCTACAACTTTCATGTCCAAGAATTTTTCATTTGATGCATTTTTGGTCATGAAAGAGGAGGTTGAAAATCTTTCTCAAAATGGAAAGTTTCCATTACAAGTCATTTCCAAAAATGGCAAGCTTGCATTTGGCTCACAATTCTTCAACTTTGTGAACTTCCAACCACTTCTAAGATCAAATAGAGATCATAGAACCTCAAGTTGATGAAAATGATCCTTTGGTATCCTTGTTGGGGGCCTCAGATGCCCTGATTTTGACTTAACTTGCTCAAGAAGTTATCCAATGATCAGATGACTTCCACAGTGAATTTCTTCATCAAACTTGGTACATATGATCCTTATAACATATTAAGAACATTAGAAACAAGAATGACCAAAAAAATTGGAGTTAAGGCCTTTGAAACCAAAACCCTAATTTTGGTCATCTGTGTAGGAAAAACCCTAGCTCTGCTTCCATGCCTTAGCCATTCTTTGTGATCCTTTGACTTTCATGAACTTTGGGGAGCATAATATGATTATAGAACACACATGGACACTCTTGGAAAGCTTCAAGACCATTGGGATGGCTCAGATATATTCTTGGATTGCTCATATCACTAACCCTAGATGCAAATGAAATGGAACTATGCAGATGAAACAAATATGCAATATGAGATGGTATGCTTATACTAAAACAAAAATTAAAGATCACAAGCTATGGTGTGAGAAAAAGCGAGGGAAAATTTGGGGTGTTTACAATTTCCCTTGATGGCTTTCTAAGATGTGTATTGAATGCCATATTCTGTTAGAATCATTTGCCATTTTGCAACTCTTCCGGTAAGTGCTGGCTTCTCAAATATGTACTTGAATGGATCCATCTTTGAGATCAATAAGGTAGTATGAGTCAACATATACTGTCTTAGTCGGTGAGCAGCTCACGCTAAAGCACAACAAGTTTTCTCGAGCAGTGAATAACGTTGTTCACAGTCGGTAAACGTTTTGCTTAGGTAGTATATTGCATACTCTTTTCGACCAGACTCGTCATGCTGGCCCAACACACACCCCATTGACTATTCTAATACTGTTAGATAGATGATTAAAGGTCTTCCTTCGATTGGAGGCATGAGAATTGAAGGTTCTTGCAGATATTCTTTGATCTTGTCAAAAGCTCTCTGACAGTCGTCGTTCCACCTAATTGTTTGCTCTTTTCTTAACAGCTTGAACAAGGGTTCGCAGGTTGCAGTGAGATGAGATTTGAACCTTGAGATGTAGTTCAATATACCTAGGAACCCTCAAACTTATTTCTTAGTCTTAGGTGCAGGCATCTCCTGAATAGCTTTGACTTTGTCGGGATCATCCTCAATTCCTTTTTCACTTACAATAAAACCCAACAGCTTTCCAGAACGTACCCCGAATGTGCATTCGTTGGGGTTCAACTTCAACTGATACTTCCTCAGGCGCTTGAACAATTTCAGCAGATTCACCAGATGATATTCCTCTGTGAGGGACTTGGAAATCATATCATCCACATAACACTCGATTTCTTTGTGGATCATATCATGGAATAATGTTACCATAGCCCGTTGATAAGTTGCACCGGCGTTCTTCAGACCAAATGACATTACCTTGTAGCAGAAGGTTCCCCAAGGTGTGATGCAAGTTGTCTTCTCCATGTCTTCAGGTGACATCTTAATCTGATTGTATCCGGAAAATCCATCTATGAAAGAAAATATCGAGAACTGAGTTGTGTTGTCTACCAATACATCAATGTGAGGTAATGGGAAATCATCTTTTGGGCTAGCTCTGTTCAAATCCCGGTAAACCACACACATACGCACCTTGCCATCCTTCTTAGGCACGGGTACAATGTTAGCAACCCACGACGGGTAACTAGTTACAGCGAGAAAACCGGCGTCCCACTGCTTTTGTACTTCTTCCTTGATCTTCATGGCCATGTCTGGGCTAGTACGGTGTAACTTCTGTTTGACAAGCGGACAATCTTCTTTTAGTGGCAATCTGTGCATGACAATATCTGTATCTAGACCTGGCATATCTTGATAGGACCAAGCAAAGACGTCAACATATTCCTGAAGCATACTGATGAGTTGTTCTTTCACTGGAGCTTGCAGACTGGCCCCGATCCTCACCTCTTTCACATCTTCCTCGGTACCAAGATTGATAGTTTCAACTTCCTCCTGATGAGGAGCAATCACTTTTTCCTCTTGCCTTAACAACCTGGCCAACTCTTCAGGAAATTCATAATCTTCATGAACCCCTTCATCTTCTTGATTAATCGGATTGTCGAAGTCATACAAGGTCATATCAGTGTCGTTGTCGGTGCAATCTGGAGGATTATCTCTGCAAGGGTTGATATTTGTTCATTTTAGTGATTGATTTTAATCTTGTTTAGGAAAAAAGTGAATGAGGTTATTATTTTGAAAAACATTGCCATTTATTGCTTTGTGCGAAAATAACAAAAATGAAAGACAGTGAGCGACAAAAAAGATCGTTTTCAAAAGATATCCATTTGTTCATTAATCATTAATTTGACAAAATAAAAATATGGCCTTATTACAAAATGAGTCCTGACACCTTGGGCAAGATGCGGGACTTGATGCATGCTTAAACAGGAAATAATAATTACTCTGCAGAAGTAATCCTTATAATTTCCTAGGAAGACCAGTTAAGGACTTCCTAGTCTGGGACCCTTGGACGAATCCAGCTTGTAACACCCTTCTACCCCAAAACAAAATATTTAAATAATATCAGAGTAATCATCTAAAAAGGGTATCACATATCATCATAATTCAACACAAACAATGTCCTGTCCCGTAACACGGGTTAATCATCATCAAGAATATCAAAAATCATTTCGCAGCGGAATTTAAACTTCATAATTCAAAACTGCATAAACATAATTTTCACCATCCTGAATTTAACATCATAAAATGGAAAACATTTATCCAAATAACAACATAACTACAAACAGTTTAACAGAAGAAAACCCATCCCAGTGTTACATGACACAGAGCAGGACACATACACCAGAACCACTTCTAAGGAACACTAAAGCACGCTCCGAGACTCATGAATTACTCCTATTGCACTGTACGACTATTCTTCGACATCTGCAAGTTACCCACGAAGGAGGCAACATCTCCAAGCAGGCAGGGTGAGTAATCATAATATATCATAAATGTACAAGAATATAGAATCATAAATAAATTAGTACAGCATCTCATGACATCATCAACTATATAATTCAGCAACAACAACAACACGATCATGAATTTAAGCAACACCAACACAATCATGAAATTCATCCAGAATATGCAATTCTAACATCCTGATATGCAATATGCATGTGGTACCATTTTCATCGTGAGATGGATACATGACCATCAACCCTCCACAAAGTAGCACATCGTAAATCATCGAGACACTTCAATCCACACAATGGGATTGAAGCAAATAAATAGGCCGAAGCCCCATCGTGAATGTTATGAAATGCAATAATGTGCTACATCGTAAATTCATCAAAATAATTCGCATCATTCATTTCAATCATCAAACAACCATCAAATAGTCATATATATCATCATGACATTACAGCCAGAACACTGGTTCTCTAACCACTCTGACACAGCAAGAATTAACCCGTACCCAGTAAATTATAAGGTAATTATAAGGTTATTTCACAAATTCATTTATCAAAAACTATTGCATTTTTCTAGTTTCTATCCATCAAAATAAAGTTCAGTTTGTGCTCTTTCCGACGCTTCAAACGGAATGCGAATCGGACTTACGGTTTGAAAGTTATGAATTTTTAAAGAATTAAAATTTGCTTCTCAAACAGTGTTAACCAGTTAACCCATAGCGTTAACCGGTTAACGCCGACGAAATTCCAGAATTTTTCCAAATATTACAATGGTTAACTGGTTAACCCATAGCGTTAACCGGTTAACGCACGTTTTCCAGCAGTCCCCTGCTATACAATTGCAGACTGTTCCAACACCAAAAACCCCCAAACCCCATCACGGGTTTCACATCAAAACACTCAAAAACCATTCAAAAACATCAATTAAACCTCAACAACATCCAGACAACAATTATACAAACAAATATACGATTATAACGCATTCTAATCGCTCTAATTCATCAAGATTTCTCATATAAACTCCACCTAAATCAAAAACCCCTAAAACTCATAAACTCACACAATCATAATCTATTCATAATACAATTCTTATGCAATTAAAATAGATTATGAAAACTCCCCATACCTTAGAGAAATTTTGCCGCTTTACACTCTTCTCCGGGATTCTCCACAACCTCTTGACTCTGATCGTGTATTCCTTTTTACCAAAACACATCCCAGTTAAGTCTTTTCCCACTTTACCCTCAGAATTTTTCACAAAAGGACCACCTTACCCTTTTCTTTAATATATTTTTAATAATAATACTAAAATAGTATAATAAAACACTATTTATCCTTATTATATAAAAATACTCTTTTTCTCCAAAAATTCTCTAATTAATCCAAATTCTCCAATTTTTCTAAATTAATTAAATAAATGATTAAATAATTAAATTTAGATTTCGGGGCGTTACAACTCTCCCCTACTTAAAGAATTTTCGTCCTCGAAAATTACCTGAAGTAAATAGAGTCGGATACGACTTCCTCATCTGATCTTCCCGCTCCCAAGTCCAACTTTCTCCAGCTGGTCCTCCCCACAAAACCTTCACTAAAGCAATTTCCTTGCCTCGAAGTTGCTTCAATTCTCTTCCATCAATCCTCACTGGTAAAGCTTCAATCGTCAGATTATCTCTCACCTGAACATCATCTATCTGAATTACATGCGACGGGTCCGGAATTTACTTCCTCAACTGTGATACATGGAATACATCATGTAAATTCACAAGAGAGTGAGGTAAAGCCACACGATAGGCCACTTCACCTATCCTCTGCATAATCTGATACAGATCGACGAAACATGGAGTGAGATTTCTAGATTTCAAGGCTCTTCCCACACCAGTCATAGGAGTAACTCTTAAGAACACATGATCTCCCTCTTGGAACTCAAGTGCTTTCCTTCTCTTATCGTGATAACTCTTTTGACGACTCTGCGACGTTTTCATCCTTTCCTGAATCATTTTTATCTTTTCAGTTGTGTCTTGGACAATCTCTGGCCCAGGCACCAAACTCTCTCCTGATTCATACCAACATAATGGCGTACGACAACGTCTACCATACAATGCCTCATATGGAGCCATCCTGATACTAGCATGAAAACTGTTATTGTACGTAAACTCGACCAACGGAAAATGACTATCCCAAGACCCTCCTTGGTCTAATACACAAGCTCTCAGCAAATCTTCTAAAGATTGGATTGTTCTTTCCGTCTGACCATCCATTTGCGGGTGATAAGCAGAACTCATCCTCAACTTAGTACCCAAGGCATCCTACAAACTCTTCCAAAACCTCGACGTAAACCGCAGATCTCTATCCGATACAATACTTGAAGGTACACCATACAACTTCACAATTTCCTCAATATAAATCTCAACTAACCTTTGCATGGAATGTTTAATCTTCATCGGAAAAAAGTGTGCCGACTTAGTTAACCGGTCAATAATTACCCAAATCGAATCATTACCTCTAGCAGTCTTAGGTAACCCAGTCACGAAATCCATGGAAATACTATCCCATTTCCACTCAGGAACATTCAACGGTTGCATCATACCTGAAGGTCTCTGATGTTCTATCTTTGACTTCTGACAAGTTAAACAAGCATATACAAATTCAGCAATGTCTCTTTTCATACCCGGCCACCAAAACAACCTGCGTAAATCCTGATACATCTTCGTAGCACCAGGATGAATACTCAGTCGACTCTTGTTCCCCTCTTCTAAAATACTCTTTTTAATTCCTATAATATCCGGAACACATACTCTATCTCGGTATCTCAAAACTCCATCTTCATCAACTCGAAAGTCACCTGCATTACCCTGATTAACCAACGTCAATTGATCAACTAATTTCAAATCAGATTTCTGACCCTTACGAATCTCTTCCAAAATCTCACTGGTCAGCTTTAACATTCCGAATTTCACATTATCAGTAGTAGTTTCACACAACAAGCTCATGTCTCTGAATTGCTCGATCATTTCCAATTCTTTCACCATAAGCATTGAAATATGCAACGACTTCCTACTCAAAGCATCAGCCACAACATTTGCCTTACCCGGATGGTAATTCAAATCAAAATCAAAATCTTTCAATAATTCAAGCCACCGCCTCTGTCTCATATTTAACTCTTTCTGATCAAATAAGTACCTTAAACTTTTGTGATCACTGAATACTTCAAATTTCGAACCAAACAAGTAGTGCCTCCAAATCTTAAGCACGAACACCACAGCTGCTAACTCTAAGTCGTGAGTAGGATAGTTCCTCTCATGAACTCTTAACTGTCTAGAAGCATAAGCAACTACCTTATTATCCTGCATCAAAACTCCACCAAGACCCATCTTGGAAGCATCACAATAAACTACAAAGGACTCATCTAGATTCGGTAAGACCAACACTGGCGCGGTCGTTAATCTTTTCTTCAGTTCTATGAAACTCTCTTCACAAGCAACATCCCACATATACGCTTGACCCTTCCTAGTCAATTGCGTCAACGGTAAATCTATCTTAGAAAAACCTTCAATGAATTTATGATAGTAACCAGCCAACCCAAGAAAACTACGAATTTCTATAGCTGACTTCGGAGTCTCCCACTGCAATACCGCATCAATCTTTGAAGGATCCACCGAAATTCCACCACTTGAAATTACATGGCCGAGGAAACTCACTTCCTTTAACCAGAACTCACACTTAGATAATTTAGCAAACAATTTCTTTTCTCTCAACACTTGCAACACAACCCTCAAATACTCAGCATGTTCCTCTTCTGATTTAGAATATACCAAGATATCATCTATGAAAACCACCACGAACTTATCAAGATACTCATGAAAGATCCTATTCATATATTCCATAAACACACTAGGTGCATTAGAAACCCCAAACGACATCACTGTATACTCGTAATGCCCATATCTCGTCCTGAAAGCTGTCTTCGGAATATCATCAACTTTAACTCGAATCTGATGATAACCAGACCTCAAATCAATTTTGCTAAAGACACAGGCACCTACTAGCTAATCCATCAAATCATCGATCCTCGGAAGTGGGTACTTATTCTTGATAGTCACTTTATTCAACTGTCGGTAATTGACACACAATCTCATACTACCATCCTTCTTCTTAACGAGCAACACCGGAGCACCCCAAGGAGAAACACTGGGTCTAATGAACCTTTTCTCTAACAATTCTTCTAATTGTTTCTTCAACTCATTCAAATCTGAAGCCGACATTCTATAAGGAGCCATCGAGACAGGACTCGTACCCGGTACTAAGTCCACAGAAAAATCAATTTCACGTTCCGGTGGTAAATCACTTATATCACCAGGAAACACATCATGAAATTCACAAACCACAGGCAACTCTGCACTGACAGTCTTGTCATCAACTTGCAATGATGCAAACACTGCAAACATCAAAGCTTCATCCAAAACAAGTTCATCCACTTGCTTAGCAAATAAAAACATCAACTCACCATTCTCGCTCAACTCAGGGAACTTCGCTGTCTTACTATAACAGTTAATATGAACATAATTGAATTCCAACCAGTTCATACCAAGGATAACATCGATTTGGTGTAATGGTAGGCACACCAAATCCATCACAAAATTCTTCTCGAAATTTGTCAAAGGACATTTCAAACAAACAAGCATGGTAGGCACAGAACCATTAGCAGGAGTCTCTATTATCATATTACCGTTCATATTAGACAACTTTAAACCCAATCTATTAGCACACTCAAGATAAATAAATGAATGTGTTGCTCCAGTGTCAATAATAGCAATCAACTCAGTATTATTAATAAAACAGGTACCTCTGATCAAGTTGTCCTTCTTTGGAGCTTCTGAACCAGCTAATGCAAAAACTCTTCCAGCATTCTTAGCAGTAGCAACATTCTTCATTGGTTTCTGGCATTGGGCGCTGATATGCCCCTGCTCACCACAATTGTAACAGGTTGGGCCCTCATTAGTACAATCACTCATCTTATGCCCAAGCTTGCCACAACGGTAACATTTCATAACTCTGGTGGTACACACATCGGCCTTATGACCTGACTCTCCACACTTGTAACACTTAACAGGTACATTAGCAGCTCCCCTACTTTGCTTCTTCTCATCAGATGCCTTCTGCTTCCCTTTATCACCAGTAGTCACATAAGGTTTCCCTATATACTGACTCTTGTCTTTCTTCTCGCTCAGCTGTTTATAGTGAGCTGACCGAACTCAGCTGTCCTCATCATAAATACGGCTCTTATCGACCAACTCTGCATACTTGCGAATTTGTTGGCATCCAATTCCCTGCTTAATTTCAGGTCTCAGCCCATTCTCAAACTTAAGGCACTTGGAAAGTTCAGCATCTGCCCTGTTGTAGTGAGGACAAAACTTCACCAGCCTTTCAAATTTGGCAGCATACTCTGCCACTGTCATGTTTCCTTACTTCAGTTCAAGGAATTCTACCTCCAACTTACCATGAGCATCTTCCGGAAAATACTTCTTAAGGAAATCCTCCTTAAACACAGTCCAAGTCACCACAACAGCCTCATCCTCGAGACACTGACGAGTATTATCCCACCAGTCTTCAGCTTCCTCAGATAACATATGAGTTCCGAATTGAACTTTCTGCGAGTCAGCACACGCCATCACTCTGAAAATCTTCTCAATTGCCTTGAGCCACTTCTGTGCACTCGCCGGGTCATGAGTTCCTTCAAACACAGGTGGATTATTCCTCTGGAATTTCTCCAATGCACGAAATTCATCATGCGCATTATTTCGAGCAGCAGTCCTAGCAAGAGCTGCAATAGCATCAGCGAGAGCACGCGTGTTGTTTCCAGCCATTCTGCACAACACTTACCACATCAGAAGAGAATAATCATTAAGTAAATAACGACTTGACAACTGGCTGACAACAACAAGACTTGGCCGGACAGACCGACCTGCTCTGATACCACTAATGTAACACCCTTCTACCCCAAAACAAAATATTTAAATAATATCAGAGTAATCATCTAAAAAGGGTATCACATATCATCATAATTCAACACAAACAATGTCCTGTCCCGTAACACGGGTTAATCATCATCAAGAATATCAAAAATCATTTCGCAGCGGAATTTAAACTTCATAATTCAAAACTTCATAAACATAATTTTCACCATCCTGAATTTAACATCATAAAATGGAAAACATTTATCCAAATAACAACATAACTGCAAACAGTTTAACAGAAGAAAACCCATCCCAGTGTTACATGACACAGAGCAGGACACATACACCAGAACCACTTCTAAGGAACACTAAAGCACGCTCCGAGACTCATGAATTACTCCTATTGCACTGTAGGACTATTCTTCGACATCTGCAAGTTACCCACGAAGGAGGCAACATTTCCAAGCAGGCAGGGTGAGTAATCATAATATATCAAAACGTACAACAATATAGAATCATAAATAAATTAGTACAACATCGCATGACATCATCAACTATATAATTCAGCAACAACAACAACACGATCATGAATTTAAGCAACACAACCCCAATCATGAAATTCATCCAGAATATGCAATTCTAACATCCTGATATGCAATATGCATGTGGTACCATTTTCATCGTGAGATGGATACATGATCATCAACCCTCCAAAAAGGAGCACATCATAAATCATCGAGACACTTCAATCCACACAATGGGATTGGAGCAAATAAATAGGCCAAAGCCCCATCGTGAATGTTATGAAATGCAATGATGTGCTACATCGTAAATTCATCAAAATAATTCGCATCATTCATTTCAATCAGCAAAACAACCATCAAATAGTCATATATATATATATATATATATATATATATATATATATATATATATATCATCATGACATTACACCCAGAACATTGGTTCTCTAACCACTCTGACACATCAAGAGTTAACCCGTACCCGGTAAATTATAAGGTAATTATAAGGTTATTTCACAAAATCTTTTATCAAAAACAATTGCATTTTTCTCGTTTCTATCCATCAAAATAAAGTTCAGTTTGTGCTCTTTCCGACGCTTCAAACGGAATGCGAATCGGACTTACGGTTTGAAAGTTATGAATTTTTAAAGAATTAAAATTTGCTTCTCGAATAGTGTTAACCGGTTAACCCATAACGTTAACCGGTTAACGCCGACGAAATTCCAGAATTTTTCCAAAAATTACAATGGTTAACCGGTTAACCCATAGCGTTAACCGGTTAACGCACGTTTTCCAGCAGTCCCCTGCTATACAATTGCAGTCTGTTCCAACACCAAAAACCCCCAAACCCCATTACGGGTTTCACATCAAAACACTCAAAAACCATTCAAAAACATCAATTAAACCTCAACAACATCCAGACAACAATTATACAAACAAATATACGATTATAACTCATTCTAATCGCTCTAATTCATCAAGATTTCTCATATAAACTCCACCTAAATCATAAACCCCTAAAACTCATAAACTCACACAATCCTAATCTATTCATAATCCAATTCTTATGCAATTACAATAGATTATGAAAACTCCCCATACCTTAGAGAATTTTTTCCGCTTTACCCTCTTCTCTGGGGTTCTCCACAACCTCCTGACTCTGAGCTTCCTCTTTCTTCAGAGCACTTCACCAAACACGATAGAAAAACCAAATGAGAAAACTGATCGTGTATTCCTTTTTACCAAAACACATCCCAATTAAGTCTTTTCCCACTTTACCCTCAGAATTTTTCACAAAAGGACCACCTTACCCTTTTCTTTAATATATTTTTAATAATAATACTAAAATAGTATAATAAAACACTATTTATCCTTATTATATATAAAAATACTCTTTTTCTCCAAAAATTCTCTAATTAATCCAAATTCTCCAATTTTTCTAAATTAATTAAATAAATGATTAAATAATTAAATTTAGATTTCGGGGCGTTACACAGCTCTCCAGGTTGAAGTCACTTTCAGCCTCATCTTCCACTTTATTGATTGCATCCCGGATTAGCATTCACCCACTGATAAACTTGGGAGCTTCAGCAGCCTCCTCTTGGACCTGTCGGGATGGTTTGTAACCCAACATGAACTTGTCTTCCTTGACCTGAACTTACAGCAACTTGCCCTAGCCCTGGGCATTCCCGTCTTCAACAACCTTCCGAGCTTGCTTATAAGAGGAGATTGAAGTACCAGACACTTTAGTTGTTGCTTCATTGACATTGAGGGCCTCAAACCCTTGGCTCATTGTCTCATGAATTTCTCCGTCCATCTCAATATACTTATAAGTAGCTAGATGACTGACGAAGATATCCTCTTCCCCACAGATTGTGATGACTTGGGCCTCCCATTCGTATTTTAACTACTGGTGAAGGGTCGACGTTACAGCGCCAGAGGCATGAATCCAAGGCCAACCCAACAAACAGCTATAGGCAGGCTGAATGTCCATCACGTAGAAGATAGTTTTGAAGATCTGTGGGCCAATCACCACAGGCAACTCAATTTCCCCAAGAACCGATCTTTTAGAACCGTCAAAGGCTCTCACTACCAGGTTACTTGGACGCAAAACAAGACCATCATATTCCATTTTGACCAAGGCTTTCTTTGGAAAAACATTGAGAGAAGACCTAGTGTCAACTAAGACATGAGAGAGAACATTACCTTTACACTCCAAGGTGATATGCAAAGCCTTATTATGGTTACAGCCCTCCGTAGTTAGATCAGCATCAGTAAAACCTAGCCCATGGCTAGTATTGACATTTGAAACCATTGTTTCTAGCTGATTAACTGTAATCTCTTCTAGCACGTAAGCTGCGTGCAGGACTTTGAGAAGTGCATTCCTATGGGCTTCGGAACACATTAGCAGTCATAGAATTGATATTTTGGAGGGGGTCTGATGGAGCTGGTCCACAACCTTATAGTCACTCTTCTTGATTATTCTCATGAACTCGTCTACATCCTGGTCAAAGGATGTATTTTGAGCTTCCTTGGCAATAGGTTCTTCAGGCACCACACTTTTGCCCTTAGCCTTGGCAGCAACTTCTGCTTTAGCGTTAGTTCTTTGGAATTGTGAGGCAAAGATACGCCCGCTTCGAGTGAAGCCTCCGCCTCCCCCCACATTATCAATCTTTGGTTTAGAAGTGTCAAGAGTGACTTTCTTTCCGTCGCAATATAAATCTGAGCCATAGTGCCAAGGCACGACACTGCTGCTGTCATATGGAACTGGTCCCGGTACCGTGATAGTAACCAGACTGATTGCTGCGGAAGAAGGGATTGAGATAGTCTGAGGTTCATAATAAATTGTAACAGGGGGTCTGACCGGAGATGGTGCTGGTGATGAAGGTTGTTGTTGTTGATGGAGATGTTGTTGTGAGTTTTTGAAAGAATCTGGAATGTGGATCGTTGTAGGATCATAATAAATAGTAACTGTGGAAATGTCTTCATTGATGGTTGTTGTTGTTGTTGTTGTAGAAGGATGTGTTGAGCTGATGTCTGTTGTTGTTGAAGAAGGGATGATTGTTGATTTTGTAGAAGAATCTGTTGGAATGATTGTTGTTGAAGTTGTAGGAGTGATATCTGTTACATATGATGGAATTTCATGTGCTGGAGTTGTAGGAGGAATGGTTGTTGATGTTGTAGGAGTTGGGACTGTTGAAGAAATCTGTAAAGTGCCCTCTTTGATAAGATTGTTGATACCGGTCTTCAAATCTGCACAACCGTTGATAGAAGTCTTGCAAGCTTCACAATGGGCCTCACAACCCGCGAACACTTGGCATTTCAAAAGCTGGACTTCAACCTCAGCCAGAGGTGTTTGAATGCTTGCAACACAGTCAATTAGGTTCATTGGTTGTTCCTCCTCAATGGCATTTATCCTAGGCCCACCATGGCTAGGCATAGGATTCTTTGTAACACTTGGAGGAGGTGCAAAGTTGACTGCCTTGGAATCAATCAAATCCTGAACTTTCATGTGTAAGGCTTTGCACTTTTCTGTTGTATGGCCAGGTGCGTTGGAGTGGAAGGCACACCGGGCATTAACATCATAGTTTTTTGAAAGATTTTGGGGATCTAGTGGAGCCAGAGTCCTCAATTCAATCAAGTTGAGCTTTAATAATTGTGGAGTCCTTGGTTGAAACGGACGTTGTTGCTGATTGTTATTGTTGTAAGATCTCTGTTGAGGAAATTGTTGTTGCGGTGGAAAGTGTTGTGGTTGTGGAGGATACTGTTGTTGAGGTGCTAGTGCTGGAATGGTGACAGCAGCTACTAATCTTGGCATGTATTGGGGCCTTCCTCTGGCCATGTGCATTGAGTTGGTCTCACCTGTCCTACGAGGTCCTGTGAAAGGTTTCCTTGTATTTGTGGAACTAGCACTGTTGTCTGAAATTTTGCCCATCTTCAACAAACTCTCAATTCTCTCAACAGCTATAACTATATCTGCAAAGCTGGTGGATGAGAAAGCAGCAAGTCTGTCAATGTATGTCCCCTGTAGGGTGTTCATGAACATGTCGACCATTTCTCTCTCAGACATTGGAGGCTGGAAAGCAGCAGCAAGTTGTCTCCATCTTTGGGCATATTCCCTGAAGCTTTCTCTTGAAGACTGTGACATACCCATTAGGAGAGTTCTGTTGGGGGCCATGTCCAAGTTATATTGATACTGACTTATGAAAGCTTCAGTCAAATCCTTCCAGTTTCTGACTGTTGCTCTGGACAGGTGAGAGTACCATTCATGGGATGCCCCGGTCAGACTGTCTTCGAAGTAGAACATCCACAATTTTTTGTCCATGGTATAAGCTTTAAGTCTCCCTAGAAAGGACTGCAGGTGAGTACGTGGACAGGAGGTACCATTATATCTCTCAAAGCATGGAGGCTTGAATTTGTGAGGAATCCTGACTCCCTCAACTAGACCCATGTCCATTACATCGAATGCCAAAGATTTTTGGGACTCCAAAGATCTCAGCTTCTCGGCTATTTCGTCCAGACGACGATCATAGGCTTCATCTCCAACACCAATTACTGTAAATTATTCCTCTTGAGGGTCCTCCTGCAAGGCACGACCTCCAGTATTTCCTTAGGTATTTCTGATAGCATTGACTTCAGGATTGAGGTGAGGCCCAAACTCTGGCGCATCTGTTCGTGGCTGCCCGTGATCATTGTTACTAGTACCTCCTTTACCTGGATGATTCTCTTCGGGAGTTTGCCGCTCGACTGACTCCCTTAATCTTTCTTGGCTTTGGGCCAACCCAACCATTACTGCCATGAACTGGTTCATCTGAGACCTCATCTCAGTCCTCTCATTAGCCATTTGAGTTCTAACGTCAGTCAAATCTTGTTGAACTTGGTCCATCTGTAAGCTCGGAAGGTTGTTTCTTGTCGGATACCGGTGAACTCTGTTGATGGGGAAAACCCTCCTACGAGCAATGTTTCCTGAAACAACAGCAAAGTGAGAAATCAACAACAAAAACACCTACAAAACAAAGAATGAGGTTAGTATGCAATGCAATATGTCTATTTATCTTCCAAGGGTATCCGGTTTGGTTCTTTGGTTTTGACCTTCCAAACCTCTAGGAATGATGAAGATGTTGAAGAGAAATGAAGCACAAGAGAAAATCCAAGTAATACATAAACCACATATTACAAATGCAAAAGATACATAGTTTATGATTACAACAAGTTCCCATGGTGGGTCAAAATACAAAAAATTCGAGAATTACAACAAAATCATCATGAGAGATTAAGTACAACCAAAATGAAATACAAATACAAAGAAATCAAACATCCAGCCCAAAGTCATCCTCCTTGACTTCCTTCAGGAGAGCATCAGTCACTGGTCCAACTGGATGCTCTGTGATGGTCCTGATAAGAAGGTTCATGGTGGCAATGGCACTTGTCTTGGTCCTTTGATCTCTTCAACCCCACCTGGAGTTTCAACTCGGATATTTCCTTCTGTGCTGCTAACAAGGCTTCCTGACTCTTCTTATCATTAGCTTCTAGCTGCTCTATCCTACCATGTATCTTCTGATCTTCTTGCAAACGAGCTTCAATGATTTTGATCCACCTAGCCGGACTTTCCTCTAGGTAATGCTCAGCTCTGGCTTTCTGAACCTTAGCTTCTTTGCAAGCATTCTTCAATACCAACTCCCCTGCTCAGGCCTTTCTGATGTAATCATCTATCTTCTCAATCTTGTTCATATGCTCGATCCGGAGCTTCTCTAACCTCTCATTGTCCAGACGACTATCATTCCTCTCCCATAGGGTCTTCTTCAAGGCTTCAACAAGCTGAGCATTCCTCTCTTTCAGCTTATCAAATTCCTCTAAACTGACAGTAGCTACAGGCTCTACTGTTGATGGCCTTGGCACATCCTCCAGGGTGAATGGCATGCAGGTGATATATCCTCTGATGCGAGACGAATCAATGTACTGAGCTGAAGTTATGTTGTTGCACTTGCCAAGAATAGCAGCCCCTTTTGTCTGTATGTTATCCCAAGCCCAGGCTGCTTGTCGGATGATGGCATGATTATTCTGAACATCACAGTAAAGGGTCTCTGCTAAATCCTGCTCTCTTGGTGGATGTACTAAAGCATACCCTAGATGCCTTTTAAAAGCAAAGGATTTTAGTTGATGCAACCCTTCACTCCAATAAGAGGTACATTGGGATACTGCCCACAGCTTGTAATTATGTCTCTGCCCTTGGTGCTCTGAGTACACCACCTGATGTCTTCTGAAGTGAGAGAAATCATTCTATTAGCCCAATTTCTTGACTGATGAGGATTCAAGAAAGCCTTTGTCTTTGGCAGGTGCCTCAATAACCAACAGTAGAAGAGAGGTGCACAACATTTGACTAATCTTCCCCTCTACTTCTCATTTCTCTGATGCACTGAGTAATAGAAATCCCCTAGCAAGGTAGGAACTGGATTCTTCAGCAGGAAGAGATGGATAGCATTCTTGCTTACAAACTTAGGCTCGTCTGCAAACAATATGATTCCATATATACTAAGATCCAGGAGAGCACAAACAGTTTCCCACTTTCCTGTTGTAGCATGACTGGTGGCCTGAGTGATCAAGAAGTCCAAATGGAGGTCTGGGATTCCAACCTTGGTGGTCATATGTTGATCAATGATAGCGGTTTCCAAATGTAAAGCCTTAGCTATGTCTTCATTCCTGGGAGCAGTCATCTCAGGGTTGAAAGGGATTCCCCTCCTGATAGGGACACCCAACAACATGGAAAACTCTTCTAACAAAGGACCCATCTGAAAGTCTGGAAAAGTGAAACATCTAAGAGGAGGGTCATAAAACTGAAGGCAAGTGTGGATCATGCTCCTCTGTGATGCATCCGAGTCCATGATCATGTCCATAATACCACCATAATGTTCCCTGAATAAAGGGACATGATCAGGAGTGATAAGTGCCTGAATCTGCCTGATGCCTGCTAAGAAGGGCTCAAAGAAATGATAAGTAATGTTGCTCTTCCTGGATGAGTCCATACTGACAATGGATGCTGATGAATATAACTGAGGAGAAAATACCGATGAAGGAGATCTCTGAGGAAGATAACTAATGAAGATGGCTGAGCAGAAGAACAGTCAAAACCAAACCAAAGATGATGTGGATACCCTATAAAACAAATAGACAAATGTTAAATGATGTAAAATGATGGATGCAGAATGATATGCAAGGGTTTGTGATCAGGTGCTGGATTTGACATTTGTTTTGATAGGGTCCATGAGTGTTCATAAGTCCAAATGAAGGCTAGAGAACCAGTAACCAGGTGGGGGACTCAAATAAAGAGTCACAAGAAGAAACCCATGTCTGAACCGTGTTTCATATTCCCGCACCAGACCAAAATGGAATGAGAAAGAATATGAAGCCACTCTAATCCTATGTGTCACTCAGGATCCCGGTGTGGAACCTTGCTCACTGAAGTACCCATCCCACCAAGGTAAAACAACATATCCAACACATGATATGATGACAATAATATGAAATGCATAAAACAGTAAATGAAAGCAATAAATAAAGTTGTACAGAAAGCAATAAATAAAGCAATAATCAAAAAGCACATACAACACATAACACCCCCATACACACAAATCAAACAAGCGCTAGGAGAAACCCACAAAATTAACTAGAAGCCCTGGTTGCAAGATATGTCCCCAGCAGAGTCGCCAAGCTGTCGCTCCCCGGATTTTCATCCCGGTGCAAACGCGAACGGTCGGTGAAAGAGAAAGAATGAGGTTGAACTGAATAGAGTCGCCAGCTAGGCATTTTTATCCTGAAGGAAAGGTAATCCTGCATAAACCTGGAAGGGTATGGATAAGATGGTTTTGAACCAGAGAAACTGAGAAAGGAGGTTGGTTACAACCTGGGAAGGTATTAGCACCCAGATCGTCCGTCGTACTCGACGGGATCCACGCTTACAAGATTGTGTTTAAAAGGGGTAAGTTTATGTGTTATCTGTGTGCAAAAGCTAAGGAAAGAAAGTACAAGTGTTAGTGCAAAAAGGTGAATTGCTCAGGAACTGAGGCTTTAGAAAAGAATGCTGAAAGAGGGGGAAGAAACAAAGACTTTTGTTTGGTAATTGTTAAGTTATGCCTACGTATCCTTTCCTGCAATGAGGAAGTCAGAACATCGTAGTTCGACTCAAAGAGACTGGAAATAAATTGACTGTGAATTGCTTGCTTGTCTATGCTCAAGTTTATGACTCGTCTGGCTTGAGCGCTAACTGTCTTGCATTAGACGGAAGAAGCAAGTTCTCGTTTGTGAATGAGTGTGATGAGAAAAGAATCCCGGAGGAGACGATTATTGTTTGTTTTTTGATGTTTTCAGTTTTTTATTGCTTTTGGTGTTATGCATAGGATTATGAGCTTAATCCTAAATCAAGGGCCTATAAACTCATTATATCCTCCCTGATTAGGGATAATGAGCCTACTTAAGTATGAGATAAGCATCTCAACTTAATTACCATGATGATGTAGGATTAAGATCATTTACCTACTTGTGATTATTTAGATGTTTTTTGGGTTTTTTGTTTAGTGTTAAGTAATGAGTTTAATCTCTAATCACAGATTAGTGAACTCATTACACCATCCTAATAGAAGGATGATAGATGAGAACACTTAAGCTGAGGAAGATACCTCAACTTAATCCATGGTTAGGGATTAAATTCACTATATAACAAGCCTTTATTAAGTGGATTTTAATTAAAGGATGAGATTAAGAAGTGGATTTTATGGTTTGTAAGACATCTTGAGGGGGACTTGTCCATTAAACACTAGGGTTAGTCCCTCTTAACCATAAGGAAGAGATAGAACCCTGATGTAAGGCCCAAGTTACAAGATAAAGTCTTAGTGATTATTAATGTGTTTTGATTAAGATATGTAAACAAATTAAAGGTTTAACACTAAGGATTAAAGTTATAAACTCCATCCTAAGATAAGGATGCAGACATAACCCTAATTCCAAAGTCCTAAAGCTTTAAGAGTTTAGTCTCTTATTAATGAGATAAGAAAAGAGACTCAAGGAGACTCAAAGGTAAAAGCTAGGGGGGGACTATACACAACCCTAAAATTTATCATGCATGGATATCCTATGGTTTGTAAGGCTTAAGAGAAAAGATCTTCAAGAAGGCCACCAAGGAAGAAGCAGATGAAAAGAGAAAGAAGAAGAAGAATAAGTTACTTACTTCCTGAAGAAGATAAGTAACTTGAAATAAAGTAAGTAAGAAGGAGAGAGCATAAGTGAAACAAGTTCACTTCAAAGACAAATAGGAATGCATGTGAGGTGAAAGAAAAGGTGGGAGGTGAAGGCAAATCCACCTCCCACGTGACTTACCAAAAGCTCCTGAAATGTTAGTATGAATGCATAAGACATAAAGCAAAAGGAAATAAGATGAAATGAGATGCAAAGACCATAGTCAGAAGTGAATATGCAATGTAAATGGCATATGAGAGGATGCAAAGTCATACAAGATGCATATGAATGATCATACAAGGATGAGATGCAATGGAAGCATGTTTAGAAGCATGAAAACACATGGATATTCATGAAATGTAATGGATGCAAAGCATAACAAATGAATGAAGAAATGATCAAGAAATGTTAAAGCATGTCTTAAGATGTCATACAAATGCTTGAAATGTCATGGCAAGTTCATATGATGGTGATATGCAAAGGAGAATGTAAATGAAGATGCAAAATTAGGGTTTTAAGACAACATGAGATGCATATGACCATAACAGAAGCATTCAACATGATAAAAAATTGAAATCAAGCTCAAACAAACCCTAATCCCATATAACATTACACCCCAAAGGAGAAAGTCAGAAGCTTACCCTAGTGAAAGTTATGAAATTTCTAAGTTTGCTAGGGATTTTGGGTGCTTCTAAAGGGAAAATGAAAATCAAATTGAAAATGCAAGATAAAATCATGAGATAAATAACCTAGAAACTATATGCAATATGTGAAACAATTCAAGAAGAACCAAGTACAAACTCATCATAGTTAGGCAGAAATGAATTTTTCAAGTTAGGGTTAGAAAATGTGATTTTTTAGAACCCTAATTCAAAGGAAATTGTGAAAATGTGATCAAACCTAAAAAGAAATTTTTACAATGAGTTTGAAAATGTTTCTAAATGTATTGGAATGCTTCATGAATGTTTTGGTAATTTTTAGAAACCTAAATTCATATTTAATTAATTAAATAAAATATTTAAATATTTTAAAAATACTTTTTTAAAGCAAAAAATAAAAATAAAAATGGTTTTAAGTTAAGAAAAATATTTAAAACAGAAATGCAAAGTTTGAGATTTTTTGGATGATTTTTGCTATTTTTAATAAAATGAACAAAAGAAATGAAAAGAAAATGAAATTTAAATGAATTTAAATGAAAGTATGAGGATCTGAAGGTCAGGATTCAAACTAGGGAGGGAAATGTTGACTGCGTGCGTAATCCAAGGGTTCATATTCAATCTGGCATTTTAATTAATTAATCCTAATTAACTAAATTAATTAAAAGATTAGGGTTTAAGTGGATGCATCCTGGCCCTCCAAACACACGGTAAACTCAATCTAATGGCCTACATTCAAACTGGGAGGATTAGCCTTAATCACAAACCCTAAGCATTTTCAGGTGAGCGGAGCAAGCTCCGGTCACTCTTCCACCCCAATTCCCTCAAAACCCCATAAAAACGCATCAAACTCTCCAGAAATGATCAATGAACAACAACAAACATGAATCCAACAACAAACAACATTTATATTTCAAGAATAACATGAATCGAAGCAAAAAGGAAAAATACACAAAACTTTCAGAAGTTAAATACATGCTTGATTCTTAACCATTTTGAAAACTAAACACATCACCATGATTAGAGAGACATATAGAATCATTTAAGAACTTAAAATGGAAGTTCTGGAAATATTGTTCTTGATGGTTACCTGAGATGAAGCTTTCTCAATCTGAGCTTTTTGGACCTCTCTTTGGTGCAAATCAACTCCAATTGACCCCCTGAGGATGCTGTGAGGCTTAGAACAAGTTTATGGTGGCTAGTTTTAGTGTTTCAGTTCTGAATGTGCAGAAATTATGTGTGTTTGGGCTTGTTTCAGGCCATGGCAAGGGGTGGGAAATGATCCTTGAGGTATGTGGAGTTGAATGGTGAAAGAAATTTTGAGTTTTGATGACTGAGGAGTGAGTTTCGAAGAGAGGAAGGTTTATGGAATTTTTGGGCAATCTGACTTGTAGAATGTTTCAGGCTTGTGTGTTATGTGAAATGAGGTCCATAAGATTAGTATAGGCCAATGAGAGTGATCAGAAAGTGGGTGGTGGCATAGTGTGAATGGTATGGGCCAAGTTGCAAAAATGTAAACATTGTGTACTTGAGGTATGGGCATGGTGCAGAGCTGGCTTTAGGGGTGTTTTCGCCTCAGCTTGATTCATGGATGGCCATAGGATGAAGTTTATGCAGCTGGCACAAGTGGATGACGAGTTTCAAGAGGTTTTGCAAATTTCCAACTTTGAGAATTTTGTGAAAATGGCTTAATGGAACTTGCAATCCAAGGCACAATTCTGGTCCAAATGCATTGCATTATGATTGTATAATGTCTAGAAGTTAATTAGAGGTCATGAAATGGCTTGAAACTTGAATTTTCAAAAATCCCTCTTTTGTGCATACTTGAAAATTATAGGATTTTTGCCAACTTTGAAAAGCCATATCTTGAGTTCTAGGATGAATCAAGACATGTTCTTGTACTTTTTGAAAATGGGAAGACATAATCTACAACTTTCATGCCCAAGAATTTTTCATTTGAAGCATTTTTGGTCATGAAAGAATAGGTTGAATATCTTTCCCAAAATGGAAAGTTTCCATTACAAGTCATTTCCAAAAATAGCAAGTTTGCATTTGGCTTGAAATTCTTCAATCTTGTGAACTTATAACCACTTAAATGATAAAATAAAGATCATAGAGGCTCAAAATGAAGATGATGACCCTTTGGTACCCTTGATGGAGGCCTCAGATGCCCTGATTTTGACTTTACTTGCTCAAGAAGTTACCCAATGATCAGATGACTTCCATAGTGAATTTCTTCATCAAATTTGGTACATATGATCCTTATAACATATTAAGACCATTAAAAACAAGAATGACCAAAAAATTTGGAATCAAGGCCTCTGAAACCAAAACCCTAATTTTAGGTCATCTGTGCAGGAAATCTCAAGTCTGCCTCTATGCCTTTGCCATTCTTTGTGATCCCTTGACTTTTATGAACTTTGGGGAGCATATTATGATCATGGAACACACATGGACCCTCTTGGGAAGCTTCAAGACCATTGAGATGGCTCAGATCACTCCTTGGATTGCTCAGATCACAAACCCTAGATGCAGATGAAATGAAACTATGCAGTGAGATGATATGCTTATGCAATGCTATAAAAAAGATCACAAGCCATGGTGTGAAAAAGTGAGGGAAAATTTGGCATGTTTACACTTAATGCCAAGAGTGCAGCAGGCAAAGGTCAATCGAAAGGAAAGGTTGGGCCTAGCGGTCACATTACTCTTGATCCAATACCAAGAAACCCTTCATCTCCTGGTTCGACTCTCTTCTCACGTGAGGAGATTGAAAACCTGAAGACAAGAAAGCCTTTGGAATACTTGAGGGTCATGCTCAGCAATCGATACAACTTTCAAGATTCTTCCAGCAGTTCGACTACTTCTGGGGCCACCTCTGAGGTCAAGACTCTCAGCTCCATCATGGCTGAAGTTAAAGCCCAAGTGCTTGGTATCGATTTATTCAAACTTTTGGAGGAGGATCCCACTAAGAAAACTGAACTCAAAAACCTCCTCAAACAAGTGAATGTCTTGGAGGCCAGTGCTGACAAAACGCGTCTGGTAATGGACCTCGCTCAGATAATTGATGTGGTTAGTGGAGATCTCAATCGTCGACAGGATTACATTCAAACAATCTCTAAAAAGAAAGAGACCCCGGCTGCTGAGTGGGATGTTGTGGAAGCTTCGACTGAAAAGATTTCAGAGTTGTCAAAACTCTCTGAGGCTTATTCCTAAGAGGTGGATGAGTGTGATAAAAACATTCAAAACTTCAAGGAGCAAATAGCCCAGATTGACGCCAAAATTTCTCAAGAACAAAAGCGCAAAGTGGATCTTCAGCAACCTAGGGTAAACGAAATCGAAGAGGAGATCAAAGTATGACTTTATCACGCAGACAGGGCTCAAAAATTGGGCAAAGAGATTGACGAGATGTCTTATAACAAAAGTTTGTGTGATTGTCGAATCTCTGTCCAGAAAAGGAAATTCATAGAGCTCAAGGAGTCTTTCCTTTAGAGTCAAAACTTTGTAATAGAAAATAGGCTTATGTATTTTCTTTTCGTTTAGCAGCCCTAGAAGGCCCCTTTTGTAATGACTTCAATGTTTATTTGGCAAAACAATTAATACAATTATTCTCCTTTTATTTTTACTTCTTGCATAATTGGTTTATATTTTTTTCAAGTATTTTCCATTTATATTTAATATTCTTTCATCTTTGCCTATTTCTTTGACTTCATAAGCACCATTCGAAAAAACACTTAAAACTTTGAAAGGCCATTCCCATTTGGGGGACCATTTTCCCATTAATCTGTCTTTTCGATCCATTGGAAGTATTACCTTCCAAACTAGATCACCCACACAAAGGACTTTAAACTTTACTTTTTTATTGTAAGACTTTTCAACTCTTTCTTTTTGTCTCCTTATTAAATCCAACGCGTGTAGCCTTTCTTCGTCTAAATCCACTAATTTGTCCATCATCATGTTCCAATATATTTTTGAAGGAATCTCATGATTTCTTTGAACACGTATGGATTGCAAATAGATTTCGAATGGAAGTACTGCATCATGTCCATATGTCAATTTAAATGGAGTAGAGTTAGTGGCCTCTTTGGGTGACGTTCGACAAGCCCATAAAATCTGATCCAAGGTTTTATGCCAATTTCTAGGCTTTTTACCTACGTGCTTTTTGATCAAATTTATTATCACCTTGTTTGCTGCTTTGACTTGTCCATTTTCCTGGGCATAATAGGGTGTAGAGGTTAATAACCTAAACCCCATTTCTTTTGAAAAAGCTTGCATGATTCTACTAGTAAACACAGACCCTTGATCAGTGGTTATTATTTATGGTATTCCAAATCTATAGATTATATATTTTTGAATAAATTCTATGACTGCTTCCTGATCCACATTCACTAATGGTATGGCTTCAATCCATTTAGTAAAGTAATCAACTCCTACTAAGATGTATTTTTGTCCTTTCGATGAAGCTGGTCGAATTTCTCCAATTAAATCCAAGGCCCAACCTCTGAATGGTCAAGGTTTTATGATTGAATGCAATTCGCTCGCAGGGACATGTTGTATGCCTGCATGGACTTGACATTCTTGGCAGCCTTTTGTGAATTCGACACAATCTTTTAGCATAGTTGGCCAATATAAACCTTGTCTAAATAACAGCCATTTCATCTTATGCCCTGCTTGGTGTGCACCACATGTACCACTATGTACATTCGACAAAGCTATGTAGGCTTCTTCTTCGCCTAAACATCTTAGCAAAACTCCCTCTGCAATCTTTTTGAATAATTAGTTTCCAAAGAGTACATAGCTTAGAGCTCTGTATCTTAATTTTCTTTCCACCTTTTGGTTTGGGTCTTGGAGATACTCTTTGATGGGTTTTCTCCAATCTTCTTTCTCTGAATTATCTATGTTAAAGATTTCAAAGTTTTCATTATCCTTATAACCAAGTTTTATCGTTTCCAAATCTGATGGGAATAATTTGGTCGATACAACCCTTCCCATCACTTCAATAGCAGTCTCCAGTTTTTCTTTCGACACTTTGTAACCTGATGCAATTTGAGCCAAGTTATTGGCCTCTTGATTTTTTATTATAGGAATATGTTTAAAACCACAGTGTCGAATGTTTTGAGGAGTCTATTGGCTATAACGAAGTACATAATCAGATTTTCTTTGAGACATATGTATTCTTTGGTCAATTGTTTTATTACTAGTTCTGAGTCGCCCATTATTTCAACTCTTGTATCCCCCAATTCCAGCATTTCAAGTCCAGCAATTAAAGCCTCATATTCGACTTCATTGTTTGAACATGGTTTTCGACCCTATACTTGAATTTTGTTGGAATTTTATTAGGAGAAATAATTAATATTCCAATACCCATACCATTTTTGTGGCTGGAACCATCAAACTATAGTTTCCATGGCTGCAATTCGACGTATTTTATTTCATTTTTGTCTATGGAGTGGTCAGCTATAAAGTCAGCTACCACTGTCCTTTTACAGCCTTCAAAGGTAGGTATTTCAAGGAATATTCAGTTAATGCTAGAGCCCACTTCCCAATTCGACTATGTAAAATGGATTTAGATAACATATATTTTATTACGTCGAAATGAGATGATACAAATACATCAATTGGTTTTATATAGTGCTTCAATTTAGTACAAGAAAAATATACACATAAACATAATTTTTTTATTACACTATATCTAGTTTTAGCATCATTTAGGGCTCTGCTGAGATAGTAAATGGCTCTTTAGACACCATTTTCATCCTCTTGACACAACATACTTCCTAAAGTCTTGTCGAAGGCTGATATGTACAACCTCATGCTTCTTTTTCCACTAGGAGACATCAAGACTGGAGGACTGGCTAGGTATCCTTTTATCCTATCGAAAGCATCCTGTTGCTCTTTCCCCCATGTGAAGTCTTATTTTTTGAGTCGAGGCAGAAGAGAGAAAGCAAGCGTCTTCCCACTGAGGTTTGAAATGAATCTTCTTTAAAAGTTGATGTTTCCCAGCAGTGATTGCAATCCTTTCTTTGTTGATGGCGCTTTCTCCTCCATTATTGCTTTAACTTTGTTGGCGTTTATTTCGATTCCCATTTTGTGGACCACAAAACCTAGGAAATCTCCAGCCTGCACACCAAACACACATATAAGGGGATTCATTTTTAAACCAAAATTCCGCATCCTTTCAAAGGATTGTCGAAGATGGTCTAAATCATGTTTTCCTGAAACAGACTTTATTACAATGTCATCAATATATACTTGCATGAATGTTTCAATGAAATCATGAAAAATAGAATTCATGGCCCTTTGGTATGTAGCTCCAGCATTTTTCAAACCAAAGGGCATAACTACCCATTCGTAAGTCCATATTGCTCCAGGACAACGAAAGGCTGTTTTGGCAACATCTTCCTCTATAATGAAGATTTGATTGTAGCCAGAGTATCCATCTAGCATGCTCAGGTACTCATGGCCTGCTGCAGAGTCTACTAGCATTTCTGCCACTGGCATAGGATATTCATCCTTAGGGGTGGCTGACTTTAAGTCTCGAAAATCAATGCACACCCTCAATGTGCCATTTTTCTTTATTACAGGTACAATATTTGCAATCCATTCGACATAACTGGTTGGGCGAATGAATTTTCATCTGAGAAGTCTTTCGACCTCTTCTTTTATTTTTGACAGGACTTCTGGTGCGAACCTCCTTGGAGTTTGCTTTACATGCTTCTTTCCTTCTATGATAGGAAGCTTCAGTTCGACCAAGCTTCTATCGAGGCCAGGTATTTCGTCATAGTCCCATGCGAAGAATTCTTTAAACTCTTTCAGCAACTTGACTAATTCGACTCTGAACTGGGGGTCCATGTTAGCACTTATGTAGGTTGGTCTTTTTTCTGCTCCCAGTCCTAAATTGATTTCCTCTAAAGGGTCATGTGCCACCATCTTCAAGCTAGTTTATATTGGGTCTTTTTCGAACCCCAAAGGTTCGTCATCATAAATGGCATCAAGCTTTTGATCCTGCCATTTGTCTATTATGTTGTCTTTATCTTCTCCATCAATGCCCTGGGGAGGGCATGGTGGGTCTTAATTTTTTTCACTGGCTTCGACAACCATATGTTTTATTTCGGCCTCTAGAGCCGCTTTTAGTTTATTTTCGGCCATGTAGGCCGTCAGTTTATTCAATGTTGATGCTTCACTCATCATCATCGTCGAACTCGCTACCCCAGCCAGCTGGCTCTATATTAAAGGTTCCCCATACATGGCTTGTTTCACCAATTACCTCCTTGTCCCATTGAAAACCGTGTATTGGGTGTAGGTACATGGAACAATAAGCATTGTCTGATGCTTTCAGGTCAAATTCAGCTGGATTGCAAGGAGCTATGTGAGTCTGATTCCTGTCGAAGCTTCGATTGTTCACGTTGTTCACTTCAATCATGAAGTAGCTTTGGGTCTGCTTCGATATTTTCGACGATTCCATCAGGATGCCAGATGACTATGCACTGATGCATGGACGAAGGGACAACTCCTACTCCATGGATCCATTCTCTTCCCAACAACAAATTGTAGTTGGCTCTAGAAGCTATAACTATAAACATTGTTGGTCTGATGATAGTGCCAACAGTCAAATCCACTTGAATGACACCCATAGTTGAGCCCACTTTCCCTTCATAGTTCGACATAACCATGTTGTGTGGTTTTGCATCAGAGTCATCTTTTCCAATCTTTCTTAGCATGTAATGGGGCATTAGGTTCACTACAGCTCCCCCATCCACAAATATTTTGTTGACGCCTACATTTTCGACCTTTCCTTTTATGAATAAAGGTTTCAAATGCCCCCTCATTGATTCGTCTGGCTTCTCAAAGAAGGCATTTTGTTCTTCGACACAGCCATTGTTCATGATGTAATAACACACAGGACTTGGTTCCACCACTTTGTCATATTTTCTTCTTCGTCTTCGATTTCCATCACTCTGTCATAGTCTCTAGGGAGGACTGAAACCACTTTGCATATTACATTGAATGACCCTTCTTCGTCAGACTCAAAGTTGTCAGTTGCTTCGTCACCCTCTGATATTATGTTGGTGAGTTTTGACAGCTCCAACATGTTGGTGTTGTTCCTTTTGGGAGATTTTTTCTCTGCCTGAGTGTTTTTGCTGGACTCTACTTTATCTTCGTCAGCATTTTTCTTCTTGATATTGAGTCCTTTTGCTACGTCTCTCTCAGCCTTTCTCTTCCTCTGGAATCTCCTCTATTGAGACTTTGACATGGGGCTTTTTCCTTTATAGTTCTCTGGGGGTATGGTTTAGGCTTCTGTTTCCCAGTTTCTTTCTTTACTTCGACTGAAGATCCTCTCTGGACCTCGAAATTCTTCCATCTTCTTGGTCCTTGGGCATCTCTAATGGGTTGCACCCATCTATCATCAGGTACCTTGCCACATGGTTTGTAAGTGTTGTAGTACCTGCCCCCGGTGTTTTGAAAGTGGTACTGTCCTTTTCTTGGATCACACATGTCGTACCTCGAAAAACATACGATCCTCGCGATGGGACGCAGAAAGAAAACAACAGAGTCGCCACCTAGTTCTATTTATTCTACGAGAGAAAAGGGAGATATAGATACAACCTAAAGGAAGGATAAGAAATGGTTTACAAAACCAAATTCTAAGTTCGAGAGTCGTTTACGCAAGGGCAAGGTATTAGCACCCCTCGCGTTCGTTGTACTCAACGGGAACCTCTTAGCTAAATATGCGATTAAATGTTGATCTAAGTCTTTGTCTTCTAATTGTTTGTTAATATGTTTGTTCTAAAGGGAATAAGTTTTAAATTATTATCGATATTACAGGGGAAAAGATTAGATTTTTTTATTATTGTGCTCGCGAAGGATTAAAATCCATGTGCCTACGTATTCCCTTGTGCAATGGGAAAGTCAGAGCTTCGTAGTTCGTGCAACTACGGTTTGTGTTTTTTAATCGAACGATTGTTTAAAAGGCATTCTACTACTAAGCATTGGCTTATACTCGCGGTGGAGGCTGAAGCGCTAGCTTGTTTGCGAAATAGAATGATTTGAACAATGTTCGTTTAAAGAAAAGGGTTTGACCTTTGTTAAGTGTTTTAAAACAAAAGGAGAATGGACCACAACTCGAGGGCTAGCCTTAAGAGTGATTGCATTCAAGGACTCGTGGAGTGCTGGACTCCAGAGTTCAGTTATTTGTTTGATTAATTGTAAAATGATTTGCGTTTGTTGGTGAGTTTTAAGTTGTATTATTTCATTGTGAAAGGGTGAATGAATTACAAATTGAGGGCTAGCCTCAATAGTAATTCAATTCAAAAACCCGAGGAATGCTATATTCCTGAGTTTAGTTCTTTCACGATTTTAATTAGAGATTTACGTTTTTGAAAACGAAAGAGCGAATGAATTACAAATCGAGGGCTAGCCCCAACAGTAATCCAATTCAAAAAACCCGAGGAATGCTAGATTCCTGAGTTTAATTCTTACTTTAATTAATATGTGTATTAAGTGTTGATGTTTTGCGATTATTTTGGATGAATTAGGGTTTAATGCTTTTAGCAAACAAAAGAGTAAATGAAAACACAACTCGAAGGCTAGCCTCAAGAGTGGTTCATTAAAGAACCCGCGGAATGCTAGATTCCGAAGTTCAGTTCCTCGTTAATTAAATAAGACGCGTACAGTCATGCAGATGGCAATCACTTAGTGACCGACTTACGTATGTGCAGAGCGTAGGCGTAAATGTTTACTTTGCGTTGGACCAAGAAATATATTAATTATATTTTGAAATGAATATTCTTAAGGTAATCGTATTTATTATTATTTGACGATTTATGGTCATGACATGCGTCAATATATCACACGAGTCAAGTAAGGCATACCTTCAATATACAAAAAGAACAAACCAAAGAAAATGGACCATTAAAGGAATTAATCAAAGATCAAATAGTCCAAATAAGGAGTCGGGATTAATACCTAAGATTTTTATTTTAAAAAAGAAAAGAATGTAATAAAACTTAATTGAAACACTTTAATTTTAATGAAATAAGATAAAGAAAAAAAAAGTTATCTCCCTTCTATATTAAAATCCAACGTGAGTTTTACTAAGAAGAAAATTAGAAAAAAAAAACTCTAAGACTTTAAATCTAAAAAAAAGATCATGGGCCTGCATTTGTGTGTTATAATGGTAGTCCACAGCATATCAGCTTAGGCTAACTGAGTTTAGCCCATGAGGGATCCGTTTTGCTTATGTGGCCCGAAGAACAACAACAAAAACGGGGAGTTTGCCCTAGCCGCTAACATACATGCATCAGTCAAGCTAAAAAGGAAGAGCCTCATTAATTAGGGTAGGCATTGGGCAACGTGAGTGGACATGGGGAAACCAAGAAAAATAATATATAAAAATAAATAAATAAATGCAAATTAAATAATAAAACTTAATGAACATGAAACGTTAAAGGACAGTGAGAGTAAAAAGCATTCTCATTCTCTCTTATCCTTTCCTCTCAGATTCTCGATTTCTCTTACCCGCATCTTTACATCTTTCCCCTCAGAATGTTAAAGAAAAAAAATCAAAGTAATAATGGCATAATTTCAAAAAAGAGCAGCAAAGCAGAGTTCGTCGTCAAGTGATATCAACATCAAATACACTGTGTTCAAAAGGTAAAAGAAGAAAGGTCGTTTACCGATATCAGCGGCGTTTTGGTGAAGGGTCTTGTGTTGTGACCGATAGGTCATGGTGGACGGCCTTGGGTGGTTCATTCGACGGTGTGAGCATCAGCGGAAGGTGGTTTCGAGGTTTTGCGGCGGTCGGTGATGGTTTTGGCTTTTTTCGATTTGGGGAAACTCTTAGGTTTTCACGGCGGTGTGCGGTGTTTCGAAGGTGGTTTCGAGGTTTTGCGGAGGTCTTCGGTTTTGTTACGAATATGAAGTCGGAAACTCAAAGGCATGGAAGGTGAGTTGTGGCTTCTTTTTCTTAGTTTTTTTTATGAACTTTTTATCTCAGTTTTGAAAATCCCCCATTCCCCCATGATATGAACTGTGTTCCTTTATATGGGTAGAATTAAGGTTTATTTATTTTAAATGAAACTTGTTCATTAAGTTTTAACATCAGGATTTTGTTTGGTACTGAGGTTGTGTCTCTTTCAATGCAGGTCTTGAAAGCATAGGGTAAAGAGTTTCACATACTCTAGTACAAACAAAACGCATGTCTTTTGTTGTTGACCCGTAAAATGCCAATTCCATGTTTGTTGCAATCTGTGACCATGTTTCTACAACAGGCTTGGGCTCTGCTACATCAGGTCTCTGTCCATTTTGATTTTGTCTATTTTTATGTACTGATATGGTGGTCCCCTGTTTATTACATCATTCTGACTTAGTTACCTTTGGTTTGAAATGAACTAGCTAAGTTGAGTTCAGATTATGTGTGTCATCATATGTTGGGATTGAACCTTGATGTTTTTTTTCTTTATGCTAAACATTTGTTCTGCCAGTAAAATAGAAATGTGACCATTGCTTTTTTTGTTCTATGTACCTTGGAGTGTGACCTTGAAGCTTATCGGATCCACACGGGACAGCCGCACATGAGGAGTTCGGTGACGGTGAGCACAGGAATTACGACATATGTACTCCGGGTTTGCCTCCATTTAAGTGCGTTATAATCCCTTTTCTGTATTAGCTTAAATTTCTTTTGAACACTCACTCTCTTGACATGAATTAAGGTAGTGACTCATTCGAACATGGCTTTGTGATATCTTAACATTTGGCCTAACATCTAAACATGAAACTTGCGTGGCTGGATTTTGACGCATTAATCCTTTATGATTATATGAATGTATTATGCTCGAGAAGTCTGTTCCTGATACCTCACTAACCATTGCAACATGATTGTTTTCTTGGTTTTACTCTAATTCACTTGTCTTTTATGTTAGGTCTGAAGTCTTGTAATGTGCTCATGGAGAAAGTAGTTTGCTCAAATTTGCAAATACCAAGGGAGGATAGACTTTCTGAATATTCCTCAAGAAGGCTTGGAGTTTGGCGGAACACGACGACATTTGTTTAACCCTTTAATCATTACTGTACAGTCCCAAATGATGACGTTGTATCCATGACCACTTCTTGTATTTAGCTTTAAATTTGTCAAATGTAATGATCATGTATTTCCCTAGACTTGGTTTGGTGTAAACAGGGAATTATAAACTTTGGAAATGACACTTGGAAAATATTGAATGATAAAGGAACTTAAAAAGGAAAATTTGAATTGAAACTTGTAGTTTGGAAACAATTTTATGATTTTGACATAGAACTTGAAATTGTGTTGAAATAAATTTGGTATTTGACATGAGAATTTAGGAATTTAAAATAAACTTGGAATTTGACATGAGAATTTGAAATTGACTTTAGGAATTTGAACTAAACTTGGAACATATATTGAATGGAAACTTGTAATTGACACTTGGAAATATATTTGGGAACTTGAAAACACCTAGAGACTAAGAACAAACTTGAAAAGTGAAAATTTTAAAACAAATTGGAAATAAAATTGGAAATCGAGACTTGAAATTGGACATGAAATTTAGAACTTGGATTTAAAACTTGGAAGGCTCCAATAATCACCAAGATCTACAAATAAGCCCAAACTTTGGTTCCTAAAACAAGGTTAGAATATTCTCAAGACCCGTACTATGGTTTCAAAAGAAACAAAGATTTGTCCTTCCATAACACAAATAAGCATATCCTTTTGTGGAGAACAAACAAACTTGTCTTTTAGGCAAAGAACCGGATCAAGCTCCCCGTCGAGTCGAGTCACAAAGAAAAGTTAAATCCAATATTCAACTCTCCTTCAAAACCACAATCTTCCACATGCTTGAATACACAACACGGTATAATAAAATGATATCTAAAGTTAAGGGTAAAATTGGGGGTATGACAGTTGCCCCTATTTAAATTACTTTACCAGATAAGATGAGTGATGCTAATCCTCATAAAATCAGAGTGAAAGGTATTTAAATATAGAAATAACAGGAAATTTTGCCCCTAAATGCAATGTTATGCTATGCTTATGAGAGGCTTTTTGTTTTGCTTGGGATATGACATGCGAGATGCAATGAACCATAGCATGCTGCTTTTTCTTTGAAGAATATGCTACATATGGTATGCGGGAAACGATGAAGAAACTGGTAATGATAATCCATAGAAATGAAATTGAGGGTTAATACTCATTGGGGATAACAAAATCCTGGGGATACAGAGACGAGAACGGGAAACATTCAAAGTGATAAGTCAACGGGTTCAAGTGTAACTGCTGGCACTAAGAATAACAAAAGATGGGAAATAGAAAGCAATCTAAAGCGTTAGATCAATGAACAAACTGACACTTTAGGATGGCAAGAAAATAGTTCAAAAATGAAAACGTAAAGGCTTGATGCGCCAGACAGACACTAATAAATAACAGACAAGTTAGTTGAAATGACGAATCAGTAGGTTCAAGTGTGACTACTGGGGATAAAAATATATCAAAATCGGGGGTTGGGGAACGGTAGTTGAAATGACATTGACTCGGCGATCAGGAAAACAAAACCCAGCACGGCGATTGAGGAAACAAAAAAACAGACATCGACACGGCGTTCGGGAAAATGAAATAACAAACAACGACACGGCGGTCGGGAAATAATATAGCAGACGTCGACACGGCGGTCGGGAAATACAATACCAGACATTGACGCGGCGATCGGGAAATATGAAATAACAGTCATCGACACGGCGGTCGGGAAATAAAATAACAGACGTTGACGCGGCGGTCGAGAAATAAAATAACAGACATCGACACGGCGGTCGGGAAATAAAATAACAGACATCGACACGGAGGTCGAGAAATAAAATTACAGACATCGACACGGCGGTCGGGAAATAAAAAATAACAGACATCGACACGGCGGTCGGGAAATAAAATAACAGACATCGACACGGCGGTCGGGAAATAAAAAATAACACACATCGACACGGCGGTCGGGAAATAAAATAACAGACATCGACACGACGGTCGGGAAATAAAATAAACTCAACACGGCGGCTGGGGAATTAAAGAACAGATATTGACACGACGGTCGGGAATTAAGCAACAGACGTCGACACGGTGGTCAGGAAATAAAATAGCAGATGTTGACATGGAGGTTGGGAAAGAAAAATAACAGACATCGACACGGCGGTCGGGAAATTAAACAACAGATATTGACACGGCGGCCGAGAATTAAACAACAGACGTCGACACGGCGGTCGGGAAATAAAATAACAGACATCGACACGGCGGTCGGGAAATAAAATAACAGACATTGACACGGCGGTCGGGAAATAAAATAAACTCAACACGGCGGCTTGGTAATTAAACAACAGATATTGACACGGCGGTCGGGAATTAAACAACAGACGTCGACACGGTGGTCGGGAAATAAAATAACAGATGTCGACACGGCGGTCGGGAAAGCAAAATAACAGACATCGACACGGCGGTCGGGAAATAAATTAACAGATAAATAATCCCAAGTGATAAATCAACAGGTTCAAGTGTAACTATTAATACCGAGGATAAAGAAAATAAACATAGTGTTTGGGCAGTGGTCCTGTGCGACCAACTGATACTGGGAGTAGAATGCGAAACATTTAAAGATAAATCAAACGGCTCTAGGCGACCAGCTGGCAAATAAGAATAAATGTTGGAGTTTTCAACGAGATAAACGACCAACCTCTGGAAATTCCTTACATGAAGAGTTCAAAGTAGAACTTTAGGAACCGTCAGGAAAACATGGATGCATGTTGAATTAAACAGCCTTAAATCCTAAGCAAACAGCTTAAAGGATTTATGCCAATGATAATTGGGCTTAAAATAAATATTGGTGGTACTAAGGTACATATCAATGAGGGCCTCTGTGGGGGATAACAGTGTTACTGGAATAAGACTTTGGTTAACCACACTTCAGGGTGCCCACAACAATGGATTTCTAAATGAAAATTGACAGTAATCTGGACCTGGAGTCAGACAGTCGACAACTGGGGAGAGACAAAAGAATATGTCAAATGCGTATGATTGAGCATGATGCGAATGATCATGATATGCAAATGCTAACTCAAGGGAGACAGGGACTTTTGACAAAGTAGGGGAGAGTAGGATCTCAACGCCAATACTTAGACGAGCAATACGAAAGATGCTAGGGGATGTCTTTGAAATTGGAACTCAATGTTTGGTCCAAGGATCCATCTACAAGTGCTACCAGCTTTTAATTCTTTATAGGGAATTCTGTAATAACAACATATTTTTTCAGTATTTCCAAAGTCAGAGAAATTTGAAAGTTTTTCATGTGTTTCCAAAAACAATTTTCTAAAATATTTGTCATTTTCAGAGTTAAATGGTAATTCAGTAAATACATTTTGCATAACAAAAGAAAAATAAGAAACTGTAAGGCAAAGTTTGAAGGCAAAGGTTGTATTTCATTCAAGAATGGTAGCTTGCCAATAGCAAAACTCCATGGGAAATTACAAATTGAAAATGGCAATGGGGAAAGGGCTATATTGAATCCAATGACCACTATAATCCCTAATAACTAAGACCGCTCAACACTTCGCTTCTTACAAGAGCAACTGGATTGGTCTTCAAGTAAATGATCTTCGATAATGGTAAACACCATCTGATACAGTCAAATGCCTTTGTCCCTAATTTTTTTCCTGGACCGCCTGTAAACACCCCAAATTTGCCCTCACTAATTTCACACCATGGCTTGTGATCTTTCATGTTTTCATTAGCATAAGCATACCATCACATATTGCATTTTTTGTTTCACTGTATAGTTCAAGTTCATCTGCATCTAGGGTTTGTGATCTGAGCAATCCAAGATTCCATCTGAGCCACCCCAAAGGTATTAAAGAATTCCAAGAGGGTCCATGTGTGTTATATCATCATATTTTGTCCCTCAAAGTTCATGGAATTCAAGAGATAACAAGAACTGGCAAGGCATGGAAGCAGAGCTAGGGTTTTCACTACACAGATGACCAAAATTAGGGTTTTGGTTTCAGAGGCCTCAACTCCAAATTCTTGGGCCATTCTTGTTTCTAATGTTCTTAAGATGTTATAAGGATCATTTGTACCAAGTTTAATGAAGAAATTCATTGTGGAAGTCATCTGTTCACTGGGTAACTTCTTGAGCAAGTTAAGTCAAAATCAGGGCATCTGAGACCCCCAACAATGGAACCAAAGGGGTATTTTCATCAAATTGAAGTTATATGATCTTTATTTGATCTTAGAAGAGGTTTTAAGTTCACAAGATTGAAGAATTTTGAGCCATTTGCAAAGTTGCCAAAAATGGAAATGACTTGTAATGGAAACTTTCCATTTTGGGAAAGTTTTTTCAACCACCACTTTTTGATCCAAAAAAGCTTCAAATGAAAAATACTCAAACATGAAAGTTGTAGGATGGATCTTCCTATTTTTAAAAAGTTCAAGAACTCCTTCTAATTCATTATAGAACTCAAGTTATGATCCTTCAAATTTGGCAAAAATCCTATAATTTTCAAAAGTGCACCAAAGAGGGATTTTTGCAAAACCACTTGCCAAGGCCTCAAATGACTTCTAAAGTGCCCAAATGAGCCATAACATGATCAAACAACATCAAAGACTCAGAATTGGCCCAAGAATTAGGTCATTTCATGCCTTGAAACACAAGAAACATCAAAGAGGGAAAATATGCAAAAACCTTGTAAACCCTAGCATCAAGTGTTCCAGCTCATCAATTTCAATCCAAGGGCTCTCCATGAACTCAGCTGAGGCCAGACATGCCCAAATACAGCTCTGACTCGTGTTCATGCTTGAGGTACACCAACCTTGACTTTTTTGCAAAACCTCCAATACCAATCAGCCTGTGCCACAACCACTTCTCTGAGCATTCTCATTGGCTTATACAAACCTTATGGATCACAAAACACATAACACACAGGCCTGAATCACACAAGAACTCAGATTGCCAAAAATCTCTCTCAAACTTCATCTCTTCGAATCTCTCAACTCACTCAACCAAAATCAAAAATTCTTTCACCAATCATCTCCATATAACCCATAGATCATTTCCCACCCCTCACATTGGCCTGAAACACCCTCAATCAAAAACACGATTTCACCCCCTCTGAACTAAAACACACAAACCAAGCCATTTAAACTCCATCCAAGCATTCAAATGGCTTCAAGGGAGTCAGTGGAGTGGATTTGCACCAAGGAAGAGGTCAGAAAGCTCCATTTTGAAGAAGCTCAACTCAGGTATACCTCAAACTTTTTTTCCAGAAATCCTTTTTCTTGTTATAGAATGATTTTACATGCTTCCCTGATCATGCTGATGTGTTTAAATTTAAAAATGGTTGAGAAATAAGCATTTCATGATGTTCTGAAAGTTTAACCTAAAAAATGTTTTGCTTCGATTCTCTTGATTCATGTGTTATAAATGTTGTTTGTTTGTTGATTTGAGTTCCATGATGTTTGGGGATCATTTCTGGGCAGTTAGTTTGAGTTTTAGTTAGCTATAGAAGAAGTTAGGATTTAGGGTCACCGGAGAAGATGACCGGAGCTTAGCTCCGGTCACCTGAAAATCATTAGGGTTAGCGTGCCCATATTCAATGTCAGCCCTTGGATGAAGATTAGCTTAGCGCGTGAGTGGTCAGGATTTATCATTAAACCCTAATTGTGATTAATTAAAATAAATTAAAATTATTTAGCCAGTTTGAATACCAGACATCAGATTACGCGCGTTTTGGAGGTTTAAACCTGAGCCCTTGATTCTGATTACCCTTGGTCAATTTGACTCACGCCCTGGACCCTTGATCATATCAACTTTGCATCCTGGCCATCCTTTGTGCATACTTTTTATTTTATTTTATTTTTATTTCATTTTATTTCCTTTAATTATTAAAAATAGCAAAAATAATTTTAAAAATCTCATTTTTTGCATTTTCATTTCAAATATTTTTCTAAACTCAGAAACATTTTTATTTTTAATTTTTGCATTAAAAAATTATTTTTAAATCATTTAAATGTTTTATTTAATTAATTAATTCATTTTAATTAATTAAAAATACATTTGGGTATTTAAAAATCACCAAAAAAATCAGAGAGCATTCTAAGACATTTAGAAACATTTACAAACTCACCTTATAAATTTATTTTTGGTTTTGATCATACTTTGAGATTTTTCAATGAATTAGGGTTCTTAAAAATGTCCATTTTCTAACCCTATCTTCAAAAATTCATAACCCTAAACCTAAGTTAAGTTTGTGAATGATTCTTTTTGCCTTGCTTTGTACATGTCCTCTAGCATCTAAAAACAATTTTGTTTCATTTTTATCTTGCATTTTCAATTTGTTTGGCATTTTACATTTAAGATCACCCAAAAACCCTAGCAAATTTAGAAAATCCATAACTTCTTTTGGGTTTAGTTTCTGACCTCCCCCTTTGGATGGTAACCTAGTATAGGTTTAGGGTTCCTTTGAGTGCATTTTCAATTTTTTATCTTGTGCATTGCTTCTATTTTGGTCATGTGCATCTCATACATTCATAAAACTCTAATTTCTCATGTCTACTTCCATTCACCTTTGCATAAGCATCAATACCTGAACTTGCCATGCCATCTCAAGCATTTGTATGTCATCTTAGACACCCTAGGACATGTTAGAACATAGCTTGATCATTTATTCATCCATTTGGTATGCTTTGCATTCATAACATTTCATGAACATACATGTGTTTTCAAGCTTCTAACTTGCCTTCATTTGCATCCATCTCTTGTATGATCATACATATGCATCGTGTGTGACCTTGCATCATATCATAACTCATTTGCATTGCATATGCACTTCTGACTTTGGTCTTGACACCTTTTCTTGCATTTGCATTTCATTTCTTTCTTTATATGCTCAACTAACATTTTAGGGGCTTATGGTAAGTTGTTTAAGGTGTGGATGTACATCCATATCTAACTTCTCTTTCTCTCTTATTTTTGTACATTATACTTTTGTTTGAAGTGAATTTCATTCACTTGTGCCTCTTCCTTTCTTTTCTTTCTCTTAGGTTTACTTATCTTCTTAAATGAAGTAAGTAACCTAATCCTCCTTTCTTCTCTTTTCATATGCTTCTTCCTTGGTGGCCATCTTGAAGACTTATCTTGAGCCTCAAAAACCATAGGATAACCAAGCATGATAACTTTAGGGTTTTATATAGTCCCCCTTTAGTCTTTCACCTTTAAGTCTTCTTTGAGTCTCTCTTCTCATCTCTTAAACAGAGACTAAACTCTTAAAGTTTTAGGACTTTTGAATTATGGTTATGCCTGCATCCTTATCTTAGGATGGAGTGTATAACTTTAATCCTAAGTGTTAAACCTTTAATTTGTTTACTTCTCTTAATCAAAAACTTAATAACCATCAAGACATAAGCTTGTACCTTGGGCCTTAAATTAGGGTTCTATCTCTTCCTTTTGGTTAAGAGTGACTAACCCTAGTGTTTAATGGACAAGTCCTCCTCAAGTGGTCTTACCAACTTAAAATTCACTTCTTAATCCCATTTCTATTTAAAATCCACTTAATAAAGGCTTTGTTATATAATGAATTTAATCCCTAACCATGGATTAAGTTGAGGTATCTTCCTCATCTTAAGTGTTCTCATCTATTATCTTCTATTAGGATGGTGTAATGAGTTCACTAATCTGTGATTAGAGATTAAACGCATTACTTAACACTAAAAAAAACCAAAAACATCTAAATAATCACAAGTAGGTTAATGATCTTAATCCTACATCATCATGGCAATTAAGTTTAGATGCTTATCTCATACTTAGGTATTCTCATTATCCCTAATCAGGGAGGATATAATGAGTTTACAAGCCCTTGATTTAGGCTTAAGCTCATAATCCTATGCAAAACATCAAAAAACAATAACAAAACTGAAAACACGAAAACAAACAATAATCGTCTCCTTCGGGATTCTTTTCTCATCACACTCATTCACAAACGAGAACTCGCTTCTTCTGTCTAATGCAAGACAGTTAGCAATCGAGCGAGACGAGTCATACACTTGAGCATAGGCAAGCAGGCTGATCACAGTCAATTTATCTTTCAGTCTCTTTGAGTCGAACTACGGTGTTCTGACTTCCTCATTGCACGAGAGGATACGTAGGCATAACTTAACTGTTATCGAACAAAAGTCTCTTTGTCTTCCCCCTCTTTATGCATTCCCTTTTAAGCCTCAGTTCCTGAGCAATTCACCCTTTTGCACTAACACTTGTACACTTCTTTCCCAGTTTTTGCACACAGATAGCACCTACACTACCCCTTTAAACACAATCTTGTAAGCGTGGATCCCGTCGAGTACGACGGACGATCTGGGTGCTAATACCTTCCCAGGTCGTAACCAACCCCCTTTCTCAGTTTCTCTGTTTCGCAACCGTCTTATCCATCTCTTTCCAGGTTTATGCAGCATTACCTTTCCTTCGGGATAAAAATGCCTAGCTGGCGAATCTATTCTATTCAGTTCACTTTCATTCTCTCTCTTCGCCGACCGTTCGCGCTTGTACCGGGATGTGTAACACCCACTTTCCCCATTTTCTAAAATAACATAAGTTTTCAGATAAATCAGAGTTTAATTAACAAGTGAGTTGCTACATTTTCATAATCAACTAAAAGTATAATCATTTATTAAAAACAGCGGAAATATATTTTTATTCAACAATCGGCAATTCGCCAAATATCCACAAATTCATCAATCCACTTAATTTATAAGTTTCAATAAAATATGATACGTAACTATTACTAACAAGAATAATTAAATAACAAATATTCCCATTTCCCGTGTTACGTATCAGAGCGACTCCTAGGACTCGACCAAACAACTTGTACTCCGAGCATACTCAAGTACCTGAATCATCTGTACTTTCGAAGAAGCACAGACGCAACCAAACAACAAAGGGGTGAGAAAACAATTCAATATATTAATGGTGCAAATAACATCTTACAGGGTAGTCTCACCTCTATTCATCAAATACACATCATACATCATACAATTAATCAATATCTCAAATAGTTCATCAACACATATCATACATCATTAATTCAATCAATGCAAAGTGACTCAATGACACAATGCAAATGCGGTACCGACTCACAATAACGGTTCATCAAATAGAACCCCGAATGCATCGTTAACGTCTCCAACAAGACACGATCATCCCTGCAACCACGATTCTCAACGAATCCCGAATAATCACATCCACGACATGATTATTCCATCAAACGTATGCACATGCAGACACAACAACGCATACCATATCATAACATACATGAACACATCATGCTTTACGATCCTCATGATCCTCATCAAAACATATATGTCATTTCATCATATAAATAGCACTAAACACATAGTACACATCAACATAATTACACATGAATACAATCATGTCAACACGATCCTCATGATCTAACACATATCCCATCACGTGGGTCACATAGATAGTCCAACAATATCCATACACATTGTCAACACCATTAATATGGTTCACCATTAAGAGTCATGCAAAACAACCTAAGCACGTATATTCATACACACTAATTACCAAATGTCATATCTTCCGAATTCCTCATTAATTACACTCTCATTTATTCCCTATACATATATTCTAATACCACACGATCCTTCCGATCCTCACCGCTACCAACACTTACATCATGGGGTCTAAGCAAGACATATAATCAACTATGTCACCAATCATCACGATCCTCTTCGTTTATCACTATTCCTTTATATAATTGTGCAAGACTTATAGTAAACATTTCCATCATCAACATCTTCTAATTGACATATTAATAAAGTTATAATATCCCCACTAATCACATAACACACATACTATATCTCAATACATATATCTCATGTTATTCACAATTATAACAATCTACATATTCATATAATTTAATTAAACACTTAGGATTTCTTATGCAACTAATCATCAAGTCCTATATTTCACTATTAGAACATCCTCAAAGTCTTATTTCATTAATATAATCCTACGTTGGAAGAATGAGTCAAATCCACCTTAAAACGGACGAAAAATTGCATTTACAGGGGCCTAACACGGCCGCCCGTGTTGCCTGACACGGCCCGTGTCAGGTGGCCTGGGACACGCCCCTCAAAATCCACAAAAACTCATTTTCCAGGAGGACAACACGGCCGCCCGTGTTGTACAACACTGGCCGTGTTGTGGCACCTGCACCCAAAATTCAGCTTTTTCTAAAACTCACTTTTCTCTCCCAATTTCGTACCAGTTCGAATTCTATCACTTATCTCTCACTTTTATCACTCAAAACAATCCAATTGTTGTTCTTAAACTAATTTTATACCTCTACTTCCTTATGATCTTCTCAACCTAACATCACAAATTAAATTAGGAAAATTCTAGGTTTCTCTTCCTCTTCTCAATTTACATCATCCACAACCACATTGGTGACCAAGTTCTCATAATAAACACATCATGGAATTTAACTATCAAACTTCAAGAATATATAATAAATAATCTATATATTCATACTCATATCATGAACTCATCAACAACAATCAAATTCATATAATCCCTAAGAGAGTAAGGACCTTTCAATTACCCTTTCATGTTAGATCACCAATAAAGAACCCTTTCTCCCCCCTTACCTCGAATTTGACAAAATCCTTGCAAAGCCTTAATCTTGAAGCTTTACGATTCTTGATTTCCCTTCTCCTTTCCCTTTTTCTCCAGAGCCCTCTTTCCTTCGTCAAAATACGATAATGAGAAAATGTATCGTGTTCTCCCCTTTTCATAACAGAATCAAATTACAACCTTGCCCCCTAATCCTCCAACTTATATTTTATTTAATTTATTAAATAACAATATTATAATAATAATATCACCTCATTATATTATCATTATTTAAATAAAATACCTCATCCACTTATTATTCAAAATACACCATCATACTCTTGATATTTATTTTATAAAAATACTTTATAAAATTGGGGCGTTACAACTCTCCCCCACTTATTTTATTTTCGTCCTCGAAAATAGTACTCAATGGCATCACTTTGATATACTCTTGCACCTGACTAATCACTCCCTTGCCCAAGCCGGAAACTCCGCAACCAATTCAAAACAACAACACTGATGCCAGGACAACCTCCCTAACAACAAGCCCCACCTTTATCAATGCTCAACACGCAGGTATATACCTGAAAAAGAATGCAACGAAAGTCGCTACCATCACCGTAGGTAACACTCTCCTAATTCCCTAGTATTGAGAAGAAGATGGATGTCTGATCAATGTTGTTAAGAATTTTAACTTGGTTGAAAATTGTAGATGGAGCAAACCGCTTTGGATGGTACTTGTTGTAGCGAATAAAGTGTTAGTGGGATATCGAAAGTCGTGTGGTACTATGTGTGTACATAAGAGAATGTGTACTGGATTTTTTTGGATGTTTTGTATCGTTGACGAAGTTGGAATTAAAGAGACTAAGAAGAAGTTGATAAGTCGTAGAGAGTTGGCGGAGCAATATGCTTATGGACTCTGAGCATAAGTTGAAGTACGTTATTACGTTGGGTAATGATGATTTGTGCCACCGTTATGGTTGTCGGATGTCTATTGACAAATTGAGGAACTGATCACCCTTAATCTATTGTTGATAGCAGATGTAATCATAATTGATGGATAGATGTATCATGCCAACTAGTATAGTATGTACGTCGAATTGGTTGAAGTCAAGCCGAACACTTGAGTATTGTTTATTTTGTTGATGAAAGTTATTATAAGAGAGTATTAGTTGGAATTTAAGAGGGAAGTATGAAGTTACGCTTGGATTGAATTGTAATAAGAAAATTCATAGTTGGACTCGGAATAATTGGAATGTTATTTAGTGATGAATTGAGTAGCTTGAGACTTGAAGTATTCTTGAGATGATTAGAAGGGAAAGTGGGTGGAAATGTAAAATGATGATTTGATAAGAATGTCATATATAATTGAGTTGCAATTATTAGAAGTTAAATTATAAGTTGGTTTTTAAAGAACGGTTTTAGTGGGGATAAGAGGAATTGTTTGGTTGTGTTGATTCGGATAAAAAAATTATGAAGGTTGTGTCGGTATGAGTAAGAATCGAGTATTCGGTAAGTTGAATTAGTTGAAAGCGAAGAGTGCGAGTTATCTTGTGGAGATTCGTTGGACCCTTGTATCTTATGTTGGTGTAATGATGTTGCGTGGTTAAGATGAATTTTGCAGGACGTGTTGTTAAAAGATGGTAAAGTTGTAGCCTATGTTGATGATAATTTGGAATTCATGGAAGTATATGAATGTCTTATCCAAGATTTGGAAGTAGTCGTCATTGTAATTATATTGAATGTTCAAAGGTGTTATCGTACGAATCTAAGTTGAAGTATGCGGTAACTACAAGAATTAGAATATCTGTTGGAATGAAATTCCAAAAGGATTGAGTCGAAGGGCTTTGTGGATATGTCGATTTTGATAATTGTAAGTTGGATTTAGACTCAGTAAACTTTGTAAATTGCAAGTAATCAGAGTGCGCAGCGAACGCGTAGTGTAGTGTTGTTATTCTTATGTGAATGAGTTGAGATGTTAATAGTTGATTGAGTTAATGTTGTGTTTAAGTTATGTATTATTGTTTGTGGTATACGTGGGTTGCCTTTGAAAATGAGAGTTGAGTAGTCGGATGGAATAAGTAGTTGGAGTAGTTGAATCGGATGAATTTTCGAGGACGAAAATATCCTAAGTGGGGGAGAGTTGTAACGCTCTATTTATTAATTAATTATTTAATTCATTATATTCGCGTTATTGGTGTTGATTTATGTTGAATTGTCGAAGTTGTTTGTGATAAGTTGCTAAGTTTGTTTGAATTAAGTTGAATGAGTCGATTTAAGTTGCATTGTCGTTCGTTGGATAAAGTTGAATTAACTGAGTTGTGGGAATTGATGTGGAATATTCTCCCGTTTATGGTTGGATAAGTTATTTAGGTGCTTGGACCATTTGGTCAAATATTGGAAGATAATTTAATTAAGTCGGGAGAAAAAAACATTAGTCGCAAATTATTAATTGATTTTTAGCGTTATGGTAAATTAAGTTGTTAAGTCGGAAAATCGAAGAAATAATATTATCAGTGATAGTATTGATTATTGGATCATGTTGGTTATTGGGCTTGAATTTCGTCGGAATTAGCAATTAAAGGGGTGCAGTGTTTAGGCCCATTAATTGTTTTATTGGATTATTATTATTATAATAAAAAGGAATAAAAGAATGAGTCAAAGAGAAGAAGTAACAGAAGAAGAGGGAATCGTGGAAATTAGGGAAAAAGTCTTAGAGAAAAATAAGGGTTTTAGAGAAGAGAAAACAACTTGGGAGAAAAGAAGGAGAAAGAAGGATTCATGTTCATATCTTAATTTTCGCACATTCGGTACAACTTCCACTAAACAGGTGATAACTTTTTACTCGTAATTTTGATTAAAGCGATTCTTGAATTTCTGGAAAGCTTACGAAATTCCCTTCGATTTGATATATAATTTCGTGTCAATAAGTTCTGTATTGAAGGAGAAAAACACATTTGAAGTTTGGAAGTTCATGCTGGAAATTGGTCAAATAGTAGTTACGTGATTGATGGTGATGAATGCTGAATTTTGGTCAATGTAGGAACTCAATGGAAGCGTGTTCGTATTTCTAATCTTAATGGATGAAAGAGGAGAGGAAAAGGGTCACATATGCAAAGGGGTTGGAAATTCGATCGGAGATTCGAAACGGCCATGATTAAGGTAAGGGTGGGGTTCGAACTCTATAATCGGGATTATGATGATTAATATGTGGGTTTGGGATCGTATAATTTTTGTGTTGTCCGTAGTTGAGTCGGTCGAATTGTGGTTGTGAAATTGATGGAATAATGTTGTTTGTGAAATTGATTAATCGATGTTATTGAGTTTTATTGTTAAATTAATTTGATAAAAACAGAGTCTTGGAGTTGGACAGAAAAATGATAATTAACTAGTCTTTTGATAAAAACAGAGTTTTGGAGTTGGACAGAAAAATGGTTCGTTGAATTTCATGATAGAATAATTGAAGAGAAAAAGGATTTGTATCATTAAGATGGAATTTAACAGATTCAGTGGGAATTATTGGTAGCAATAATAGTAGTAAAAGCAGTATCGATTTAGTCGACCGGGTGAAATTACGCGATAAAAATTAGTTGTCCAAAATTTAACGAAAATTGTCGAGTTAGTTCGGAATAATAAATAAGTGATTTTAGTCGGTGTACTTTGTTAATTAGTGTTGAATGTGTGTATTTTCTATTATAGTTGCGTATGTTGTTCTGTCCCAGTTTGGGAGCATTTTAAGTTAAAGGTCGAAGGACCCATGTTGATTATTTGAGTTGTAGGTCGTAAGACTAATGTTGATATTCAAGTTGTAGGTCGTATGACCAACGTTGAAAGTTGTAGGCCTATGGCCAAAGTTGAATCGGTGTTGAATTAAAGTTGCAATGTTGTTTGTTGTATGTTGTTGGAGTTGATTGTTGTGATGTGTTGAGTCGTTGTATCATGGCATACACTGCATTTCTAAGTTGGAGCGGATGCTGACCACGTTGGCCTGGATTGGCAAATTTATTAAGTTGAAGGCTTATGCCTTGCAGATACCTCGATAACCTGGTATATTTTAAGTTGGGAGTTTTACTTCAATGGTACCACATGCATATGCACAGTCGAGTCACATTCCGTGTTGCATTAATTATGTTGTTTGTGTTGTTTATGTTGCCGAGTTGATAAAGTTGTTCTTGTTGCCTACATTCATAAAGTTGTGTACGTTGCTCAAGTTGAATAAGTTGTTTATGTATATTCATGTTGATTATGTTGTTAAGTTGATTATATTATTATGTTGGACAAGTTGATTATGTTGTTAAGTTGATTATATTATTATGTTGGACAAGTTGATTATGTTGCTAAGTTGATTATATTATTATGTTGGACAAGTTGATTATGTTGTTAAGTTGATTATATTATTATGTTGGACAAGTTGATTATGTTGTTAAGTTGATTATATTATTACGTGGAACAAGTTGATTATGTTGCTAAGTTGATTATATTATTATGTTGGATAAGTTGATTATGTTGGTAAGTTGATTATATTATTACGATGGATGAGTTGATTATAGGATTATGTTGCCTGAGTTGTTTATATATTTATGTTTGTAATGTCGATTTTGTTGATATTGAAGAAGTTGAATATGTTGTAAATGTTCGTCGAAGTTGATGAAGGTTTGTATGCTAAGGTTATAGTTGGAATTGATTATGTTGATGTGTGAATTAAGATGATAAAGTATGTTGGTTGTTTGGGGTGTTTAGTAAGACGTTGTTGTGGATAGTGTAAAAATTGTATGATTCTATCTAGCGTATTAATTATCATACTCTTGTTTATATGGTTCGATATCTCACCCCTTTCTGTTGTTGAATGTTACCTTGATTGGTAACGTGCAGGTATTCCAGTTTAGAGTTGCTTACTTTCGTAATCAAGTCGGTGTCGTCGCTCTGATACGTAACACTCGGGGGGATGAATGCTTAATTGTTTTGTTGTTATATTTAGTTGTTTTTATTTTAAGTTGTCTCAATGAAAAACATGTTATTACTAAGTTGTTGGGTTGAAAAAGTTGTTAACTGATGCAAAGTTGAATATTTGTGGATCCGCTGCCTATTTGTAAAAGTTGTTTGACTTCAATGAATTGAATAAGAGTTGACCTTATAGTTTCATCCTGTTTGAAAGTGTTATGTATCGATGTTCATGAAATTAAATGAATTTGTTAAGTGGAAAAATGTAGCATCCTGTTTTGTTGTTGAATTTTTGAAACTCTGATTTATGAATTTCCGTCGGGTAGATTTGGGGTGTTACAGGATGCAAATCTTCGGGAGATTTTTATAGGGATGCAAACCTAGCTGGAATCATTTAACATTTGCCTATTTGTTTTACAGGGTATCCACCTTCTTATCTTTGGTTTGGTTTTGACCTGTTCTGCTGCTCAGACTTCCTCAGTTATCTGCACTAGCACCTTCATCAGTTTGTCTTCATCAGTTTGTCTTCATCAGTTTGTCTTCATCAGAGACTCTTCTCCAGTTGTCTTCATCAGAGACCCTTCTTCAGCACCTTCTCTAGTTATCTTCATCAGTCTTAAACCCTAAACCCTTCATCAGGGCTTCTCTCAGTCTTCTTCACCAGCATCTATTGTCAGCATGGACACTTCTAGAAAGAGCAACATCACATACCACTTCCTTGAGCCCACTCTGACAGGCATCAGACGGATCCAGTCTCTCATCACTCCTGATCATGTCCCTTTATTCAGGGAACATTATGGAGGCATTATGGACATGATCATGGATCTGGATATATCCCAGAGGAGCATGATCCACACTTGCTTGTAGTTTTATGACCCTCCTCTCAGATGCTTCACTTTCCCAGATTTTCAGCTAGGACCATTGATGGAAGAGTTATCCATGTTGTTAGGTATCCCTATCAGGAGAGGAATTCCTTTCAACCCTGAGATGGTTGCTCCCAAGAACGAAGATATATCTAAGGCTTTGCATTTGGAGCCTGCCCTCATTGATCAGAGCATGACCACCAAGGCTGGGATCCCAGGCCTTCACTTGGATTTCTTGATCTCTCAGGCCACCCTGCATGCTGCAGCAGGGAATTGGGACACTGTTTGTGCACTCTTGGCACTCAGCATATATGGGACCATCTTGTTTGTAGACGAGCCAAAGTTTGTAAGCAAGAATGCTATTCACCCGTTCTTATTAAGGAACCCAATCCCTACCTTTCTTGGAGACTTCTACTACTCAGGGCACCAAAGGAATGAGAAGCAAAGCGGGAGATTGGTCAGATGTTGTGCACCCCTCTTCTACTGTTGGTTGTTAAGACACTTGACGAAGTCAGACACTTTCCTGAATCCTCATCAACCAAGGAACTGGGCTAAGAGATTGAATTCCCTTACATCAGAAGACATCAGATGGTGCACTCAGAGCACCAAGGGCAGAGATATCATTACTAGCTGTGGGAAGTATCCCAATGTACCCTTGATTAGAGTAAAAGGTTGCATCAACTACAACCCTTTTCTTTTCAAGAGGCAATTAGGGTATGATTTGGTTCATCCCCCAAGAGGGCAAGATTTGACAGAAACCCTCTATTGTGACATCCAACACTACTCTGCTACTGTCAGACATGCAGCCTGGGCCTGGGACAAAATTCAGACTAAGGGGACAACTATCCTGGGCAAGTGCAACAATATAGCTTCAGCTCAGTATCTTGATTGGTCTCGTACCAGGGCACAGATCACCCGGATGCCATTCACCTTAGAGGATACACCTGGACCATCAGCAGTGCAGCCTGCAGCCACTGTCAGTTTAGAGGAGTTTGAGAAAATGAAAGAAAGGAATACTCAACTCTCTGAAGCCTTGAAGAAGACCCTATGGGAGAGGAATGACAGCCGTCTAGATAATGAGAGGTTAGAGAAGCTATGGATTAAGCACTTGACCAAGATTGAGAAGACAGACGACTACATCAGAAAGGCTAGAGCAAGGGAGTTAGTGTTGAAGAATGCTTGCAAGGAAGCAAAGACTCAGAAGGCTAGAGCTGAGCATTACTTAGAGGAGAGCCATGCTAGGTGGATCAGGATCACTGAGGCTCGTGCACAAGAAGATCAGAGAACCCAAGCAAGGATAGAACAGCTGGAGGCTAGTGAGAAGAAGAATCAGGTAGCTTTGTTAGCAGCACAGAAGGAGATCTCTGAGTTGAAGCTCTGGGCGGGGTTGAAGAGGTCAAAGGACCAGGATAAGCATAAGAAGTTGACCAGTGCCATTGCCACCAGGAACCTTCTCATCAGGACCATCACAGAGCACCCAGTTGGCCCAGTGACTAAGGCTCTCTTGAAAGAAGTCAGAGAGGATGACTTTGGACTGGATGTTTGATTTCCTTGTATTTGTATTTCCTTCTGTTTGTACTTTTGATTTTGTTGATGTATTTTGACCCACCATGGAGACTTTATTGTAATCAAACTATGTATCTTCACTCTTTGTAATATATGGTTTGTATTATTTTTGTGGGCTAAAATCTCTTCAACATCATCATCCCTCGAGGTCTGGAAAGGTCAAAACCAAAGAACCAAACCGGATACCCTTGGAAGACAAATAGGCATCCTGCATTGCATACTAACATTTTTTCTTTGTTTTGTAGGTTTTTGTTTTGTTGTTGTTTCTCACTTTGTTGTGGTTTCAGGAAACATTGCTCGTAGAAGAGTGCTTCCTGTCAATAGAGTGCACCGGTATCCGACAAGGAACAACCTTCCGGGATTACAAATGGATCAGGTTCAACAAGATTTGACTGATGTGAGGACCCAAATGGCCAATGAGATGACCGAGATGAGGGCCCAAATGAATCAATTTATGACAGTGATGACTGGTTTGGCTCAGAGCCAGGAGAGACTGAGGGAGTTGGTTGAGAAACAAACTCCTAAGGAACACCATCCAGGTACATGGGGTACCAGTAACAACGATCACGTACAGCCTCGTACTGATCCACCAGAGTTTGGACCTCATCTGAACCCAGACATCAATGCTATAAGGAACATCCAAGGTAACACTGGAGGAAGGGTTTTGCAGGAAGACCCTCAGGAAGAGCAATTTACTGTGGTTGAGGCTGGAGACGAAGTTTACGATCGTCGGTTGGATGAAATTGCAGAAAAGCTAAGGTCTCTTGAATCCCAAAACTCTCTGGGTTTTAATGTCATGGACATGGGATTGGTGGAGGGGGTTAGAATTCCTCACAAGTTCAAACCTCCTTGTTTTGAAAGATACAACGACACATCATGCCCACGTACCCATCTTCAGTCTTTCCTGGGGAGATTGAAAGCCTACACCATGGATGAGAAACTGTGGATGTTTTACTTCGAGGATAGCTTGACAGGGGCATCCCGGGAATGGTACTCCCATTTGACCAGGGCCACAGTTAGAAATTGGAAAGACTTGGTAGAAGCTTTCATCCGTCAATATCAGTATAATCTGGGCATGGCTCCAAACAAGACACTTCTGATGGGAATGTCACAGTCTTCCCGTGAAAGCTTTAGAGAGTATGCCCAAAGGTGGAGCCAACTAGCTGCTGTCGTTCAACCCTCGATGTCAGAAAGGGAGATGGCAGATATGTTCATGAATACTCTCCAGGGTACCTATATTGACAGATTGGCTGCATTTTCTTCCACTAGCTTTGCAGACGTGGTGATAGTTGGGGAAAGAATTGAGAGCTTACTGAAGATGGGAAAGATTTCTGACAACGGTGCCAGTTCAAGTAGTGCAAAGAAGCCATTTTCTAGGCCCCGTAGATCTGGTGAAACAAATTTTGTACATATGAGAAGAGGAAGACCCCAATATCTTCCCAGATCAGTTGCTGCCATCACTATTCCTACTCCACCCCCTCAATACACTCAATAACCATAGCACTTTCCTCAACAGCCACAGTTTCCACAACAGAGATCTTACAACAACAATAACAACAATCAACAACAACGCTCTTTTCAACAGCGGCCATCTCAGATCAACAGGGTGATTAACCCTATTCCAATGCCATATGCCACATTGCTGCCACAACTCCTAAAGCTCAATCTTGTTGAGTTGAGGACATTGGCTCTACCTGATCCTCAAAACCTTCCGAGAAATTACGATGCCAACGCTAGGTGTGCTTTTCATTCTAATGCACCTGGTCACTCCACGGAAAAATGCAGGGCTCTGCATATGAAGGTCCAGGATCTGGTAGATTCAAAGGCCCTGAACTTTGCACCACCTCCTAATGTCATGATAAATCCTATTCCAAGCCACAGTGGGCCAAGGATTAATGCTATAGAGGAAGGCTCACCCATGAATTTGATTGAAGATATTGCAAGTATTCAGACACCTCTGGCAGAGGTTAAAGCTCAGCTTTTGAAATGCCAAGTGTTTCCAGGTTGTGAGGCCTGTTGTGAATCTTGAAAGGTTTCCGAGAACGGGTGTGTAAGCTTGAGGAATGGCATCAATGACTTGATTAAAGAAGGCATTCTGCAAATAACCACAACCGCTTCTATAACACCAGCAACTCTTTTGTCAACAACAAGTGATTCTTCTACAACTGCAACAACAATTGTTCCTACCGACTCGTCTACAACTTCAGCAACCACTTCTTCCATTACTTCAACAAACAAGAGTTCCATTTCATCTCCTTCTACAACTTTAGCAACCACCAACAATGATGTTTCCACAGTTACTATTTATTATGACCCTACAACGGTCCCAAACTCCAGCAACTTTCAACAATCTCAACAACAGTTTCAGCAACAACCAAGCTTCAATTCCTCACCTCTAACACCTACAAGAAGTCCTGTCACCATTTTCTATGATCCACATACAATAACGGTCCCAACCTCTGCTGAAGTGAGCCCAGTCACCATCACGGTGCCAGGGCCCATTCCATATGACAAAGACAATGTTGTACCATGGCACTATGGTGCAGACCTTTACTGCAACGGAGAAAAAGTCCTTCTTGATTCTCTAGTTCCTACCCCACAAGTGGATAATGTCGGGGGAGGCGGAGGCTTCACCCGAAGCGGACGCCTCTTTGCGTCACAAGCTCCAAGGACCAATACTGAGGCAGAGGTTGCTGCCAAAGCCAAAGGGAAAAGTGTGATACCTGAAGAATATGCACCAAAAGAAACTCATAAATCATCCTTTGATCGGGATGTGGATGAATGTATGAGGATAATTAAAAGAAGTGACTATAAAGTTGTGGATCAGCTCCACCAGACTCCTTCTAAGATCTCTATCTTATCCCTGTTGTTGTGTTCCGAGGCTCATCGGGATGCACTACTTAAAGTCATGCACGGTGCCTACGTGCCAGAAGAGATCACAGTGAATCAGCTTGAAACGGTGGTGTCTAATGTCAATACTAGCCATGGGCTAGGTTTCACCAATGTTGACTTGACGACGGAAGGACGTCACCACAACAAAGCTTTGCACATAACCCTGGAGTGCAAGGGGGTTGTACTCTCTCATGTTCTTGTAGACACTGGGTCCTCACTCAATGTCTTACCGAAGAAAGCTCTTGTCAAGCTCGAGTATGATGGAATAGCTCTCCGACCAAGCAATCTTGTGGTCAGGGCTTTTGATGGCTCCAAGAGGTTTGTGCTTGGAGAGGTGGAGCTTCCTGTGATAATCGGTTCGCAGGTCTTTCAGACTACTTTCTATGTGATGGACATACAGCCGGCCTACAGCTGTTTGTTGGGTCGACCATGGATTCACGCCGCTGGCGCAGTAACGTCGACCCTTCACCAGAAATTGAAATATGAGTGGGAAGGACATATTATCACCATCTGTGGTGAAGAGGACATATTTTTTAGCCATCTGGCTACATATAAATACATCGAGATGGATGGTGAAGTCCATGAAACTATGAGCCAGGGGTTCGAGGCTCTGAATGTCAATGAGGCGACGACTGAAGTATTTGCTGCATCCCAGGAGTATAGGATGGGTACTTCAATTATCTCCTATCAGCAAGCCTGGAAGATTGCTGAAGATGGAAATGCCCAAGGTTGGGGCAAGCTACTGCCGGTGGAGAAGAAGGAGGAAAGATTCAGTTTTGGTTACAAACCATTCCGACAAGGATCAATCAGAGGCTGCTAAAGAGCCCAAGTTCATCAGTGGGGGGATGCTCACCCCAGATGCTGTTAACAACCTGGAAGACGAGGCGGAAAGCGACCTCATCCTGGAGAGCTAGATACGTCCAAGGATCCCGGGTCACCAAGTCCTTAACTGGTCTTCCCAGGAAATTATAAGGGTTACTCCTGCAGAGTAATTATTATTTCCTGCTTTTTTTAGCATGCATCAAGTCCTGCATCTTGCCCAAGGTGTCAGGACTCATTTTGTAATAGGGTCATATTGTAATTTTGTGCAAATGAATTATCAATGAATATCGGACATCTTTTGCAAACAAGTCTCTTTTTCACTCACTGTCTTTTCATTTTTCACTTTTGTACAAAATAATAAAATGGCAATGTTTTCAAAATAATAACTTCATTTTCACTTTTTCTAAACAAGATTAAAATTATCACTAAAACGAACAAATCTTAACCCTTGCAAAGATTATCCTCCAGATTGCACCGACAACAGCACTGCTATGACCTTGTATGACATCGACAGTCCAATTAATCAAGTTGATGAAGGGGTTGAAGAAGACTATGAGTTACCTGAAGAGTTAGCTAGGTTGTTGAGACAAGAAGAGAAAGTGATTACTCCTCATCAGGAGGTGGTTGAAACAGTTAATCTTGGTACTGAAGAGGATTTGAAAGAAGTAAAGATTGGGGCCGGTATGCAAGCTTCAGTAAAAGAAAAACTTATTGATATGCTTCGAGAATACGTCGACGTCTTTGCTTAGTCCTATCAAGACATTCCAGGTCTAGATACGGATATTGTTATGCACAAGCTGCCATTAAAGGAAGATTGCCCTCCAGTGAAGCAAAAGCTACGCTGTACTCACCCGGATATGGCCATGAAGATTAAGGAAGAGGTACAAAAACAGTGGGACGCTGATTTCCTTGCTGTAACTAGTTACCCACCGTGGGTCGCTAATATTGTACCAGTGCCTAAGAAGGATGGCAAAGTCCGGATGTGTGTGGATTACAGAGACCTAAACAGAGCTAGCCCAAAGGACGATTTCCCATTACCTCACATTGATGTATTGGTCGACAACACGGCACAGTTCTCGGTATTTTCTTTCATGGATGGATTTTCTGGGTATAATCAGATCAGGATGTCACTCGAAGACATGGAAAAAACAACCTTCATCACACCCTGGGGCACATTTTGTTACAAGGTAATGCCTTTTGGACTGAAGAATGCCGATGCGACTTATCAACGGGCTATGGTAACGTTATTCCACGACATGATCCACAAAGAAATTGAATGCTACGTGGATGACATGATTGCCAAGTCCCTCACTGAAGAAGATCATCTGGTAAATCTGCTGAAGTTGTTCAAGCGTCTGAGGAAATATCAGCTGAAGTTAAACCCCAGCAAATGCACATTCGGGGTATGTTCTGGTAAGTTGTTGGGATTTATCATAAGTGAAAAGGGAATTGAAGTTGATCCTGACAAAGTTAAGGCCATTCAGGAGATGCCTGCACCTAGGACTGAAAAGGAAGTTCGGGGGTTCTTGGGTAGATTGAACAACATATCAAGGTTCATATCTCATCTTACTGCAATTTGTGAACCCTTGTTCAAACTATTAAGAAAGGAACAAACGGTCAGGTGGAACGAAGATTGTCAGAAGGCCTTTGACAAAATCAAGGAATACTTACAAGAACCTCAAATTCTTATGCCTCCAGTTGAAGGAAGACCTCTAATAATGTACCTGATAGTATTAGAAGGATCAATGGGGTGTGTGTTGGGCCAGCATAACGAGTTTGGTCGAAAAGAGTATGCAATATACTACCTAAGCAAAACGTTTACCGACCGTGAACAACGTTATTCACTGCTCGAGAAAACTTGTTGTGCTTTAGCGTGGGCTGCTCGCCGACTAAGGTAATATATGTTGACTCACACTACCTTGTTGATCTCAAAGATGGACCCCGTTAAGTACATATTTGAGAAGCCAGCACTTACCGGAAGGGTTGCGAGATGGCAAATGATTCTGACAGAGTATGACATTCAGTACACATCTCAAAAGGCCATCAAAGGCAGTGTACTGTCTGACTATCTGGATGAGCAACCCATTGATGATTACCAACCAATGAGATTTGACTTCCTTGATGAAGACATCATGTTCCTAAAAGCAAAAGATCATGAAGACCCTGTTCACACTGAAGGGCCTGACCCAGAAGAAGAGTGGATAATGATGTTTGATGGGGTTGTCAATATGAATGGTCGTGGAATTGGTGCAGTGCTCATTACACCTAAAGGAGTTCATATGCCTTTCTCGGCAAAACTCACGTTTTCCGGCACTAACAACGAAGCCGAATACGAAGCCTGTATCAGGGGTATTAAGGAAGCTATTGAACTCAGGATCAAGACATTGAATGTATTTGGAGATTCAGCTTTGGTAATCAACCAGACCAACGGTAAATGGTACACTCATCAGGAGCATCTGATTCCATACCGTGACTATACGAGGAGATTATTGACTTTCTTCACAACAGTCAAACTTGAGTACATCCCTCGAGACGAGAATCAGTTCGCAGATGCTTTAGCTACCATTTCCTCCATGATCAAGGTTCAAACTGCCAATTATGTGCCTCAGATTTCGGTATCCAAACTAGACTGACCAGCATACGTATTCTCCGTGGACAATGCTAAAGATGACAAGCCTTGGTTCCATGACATCAAAAGCTTCTTAGAGGATCAGACATACCCACCTGGGGCATCATCCAAGGATAAGAAGACATTAAGAAGGATGGCTGGTAGTTTCTTCCTTAATACTGACGGTTCATTGTACAAGCGAAAATTTGACATGGTACTACTCAGATACGTTGACAAGAGGGAAGCAGACTTGCTGATGCACGAGGTGCATGAAGGATATTTCGGTACCCATGCTGGAGGACATGCAATGGCTAAGAAATTGTTAAGATCAGGTTACTACTGGATCACAATGGATGCAGACTGTTGTGCCTATGCCAGAAAGTGCCACAAATGCCAGATCTATGCAGACAAGGTACATGTGCCTCCAAATCCTTTGAACGTAATGTCTTCACCTTAGCCCTTTGCCATGTGGGGCATTGATATGATTGGAAAGATCGAACCAACTGCTTCAAATGGCCACAGATTCATCCTGGTAGCCATTGATTACTTCACCAAATGGGTTGAAGCAGCTTCATATGCAAACGTCACCAGACAAGTGGTAGCCAGATTCCTGAAAAGAGACATCATCAGTCGATATGGAGTACCCGAGCGAATCATTACTGACAATGGTTCCAATTTGAACAACAAAATGATGGCAGAACTGTGTCGGGACTTCAAAATCCAACATCACAACTCTTCTCCTTACAGGGCAAAAATGAATGGCGTTGTTGAGGCAGCTAACAAAAACATCAAGAAGATTGTGCAGAAGATGGTGGTTACTTACAAAGACTGGCATGAAATGCTACCGTTTGCTACACGGGTACCGAACCTCAATCAGAACGTCTACTGGGGCAACATCGTATCAACTTGTGTATGGTATGGAGGCAGTCCTACCTGTTAAAGTTGATTTACCCTCCTTACGGGTATTGATGGATGCAAAGTTGAACGAAGCAAAATGGATCCGGTCTCGGTACAATCAACTGAATCTGATCGAAGAAAAGAGATTAGCTGCAATCTGTCATGGGCAGTTATATCAGAAAAGAATGAAGAAAGCCTTCGATCAGAAAGTCAGGCTTCGGGAATACCAAGTTGAAGATCTTGTGGTGAAAAGACTCCTTCCTCCTCATACGAACCACAGGGGCAAGTGGACTCCAAATTACGATGGTCCATTCATAGTAAAGAAGGTTTTCTCTGGTGGGGCACTGATGCTTACTACTATGGATGGCGAAGATTTCTTATCCCCTGTGAATTCAGATGCAGTTAAAAAATACTTCGCATAAAATGATCCGCTGGACATAAAAACAGAATGTAAGTCCAGGAAAAAATAGGGAATCTCGGCGAGTCAAAAAAAGAATAAAAGACTCGGGCAAAAATAAGGGAAGAATTGAAAAAAAAAGTACACCCGCTGAGTTGAAAAGCCACATTGGACAACTCAGGCAAAAATGGGTATCCCGGTGGATTGAAAACCCGAAAGGGCAATCCACGCAAAATCAGGGAATAAGAGAACAACTGCATTCTGAATTCGTCTGTATCATTTACAACACGACAAGCTTCGAAAGGATAAAGCATCAGTCAGAATCAGCCTTCTTCAGAAAGCAAGATGAGAAGAACGTCAAGGTCAGACAGGTCATAGCAAGGGAAGCTCACCAGAGCGTCATCAACATTGCCAACACATTTACTTTTTTCAATTTGTAACAATCTCCTCATTCCAGGGGATTTGTTTCTTTGACTGTATCCGCCAATTAAGGCACCTAGATTAATAAAATCAGAGTTTTCAGTCACACCTCGTTTTGTACATTTTTGTTTCGTTTGCAAAATGTCTAGTACTCATGATATAATACTTGCATAAAACAAATGAGCAATTTTTAATAAATGCTTGCAGGAAATATTTTTACTTTCAAGACAGCCTAATTCCTATGACGGAATCTGGTAAGGGATACCTCGGGATACTTGTGCATTTCTTTTGTCTTAATAGATTGCAGGTATTCAATACGCAACATGGGGCATGCCAGGCACCGCTTCCCCAGCATACCTCTTCCCCAAACAGTATCTGAAATACTTTTCCCCAGCAAAGTTGTCAAGACCTCCCCATCCCCAGCACAGGTCTATTCAACAGGAGCATCCCCAGCCAAGTTCCCCATAGAGTTTCCATCCTCTCCCCAGAAGAGCAATGCCTGAAACTCTTACACAACAAAGTGACGAAAGTTTCCTTTTCCCCAAGCAAAGCTATATCTCCTAACAGATCTACCAATGATCTCTCCCCCAGTTGGGATATCCCTCCAAGCAGATCAGTCAGAGATCTTTTTCTTCAGCGGGATCCGAATCCCGAATCAGTTTCTCTTTGCATAATCATAGCATTCGCATCATAAATCACCAAAATAAGCGTAGCATTCCGTCTAATACGGAGCATTACAGCAAAAATCAAACATTTTCATGATCACAAGCCAGGTTCGAGCCAGTCACCTGCAAATACCATCAATAATTCATCAACAATGAATATAAAAACTCGCATCCCCTGAAGATATAAGCCAAAGCGTTCCCTTTGCAATCCCCAACACAAATACCTGTTTATATACCCTTTTCGACACTCGTTCGTGTCATATTATTCCCCGCAGATATAAGCCAAAGCATCTCCTTGCACTCTTGAATACAGATACCTATACATGCTCTTTTGACACTCGTCCATGCCATATTCCCCCAGCATGATTGCCAAAACACTTGTTGCAAACCAAACGTTTGTTTATAACACACTCTTTCCGGCACCCGTTCGTGTCATCTCATCCCCACAGGTCGCCAGAACACCTTTTTACACTCTCACATACGAATATTTGTTCATAACTTATACATATTCTCTTTTGACACTCGTCCGTGTCATACGTTCCCCAGCAAGTTGAACACCCGTCCGTGTCATGCTCATACTTCACCAATAAACCAATACTCATTCATACTTATACAGAAGTCTTATATACTCCTCTGTATCTTGTTTATATAATACTCCTCAACAGGTCCAACATTCGTCCGTGTTCTTTGTTAACCAGTTGGTACTCGTCCGTATCATCATCTCTGAACACGCGTCAGTGTTTGTTTCTACCGATACTCGTCCGTATCATGGTCCTAAGGATGCTCGTCCGCATCTTTAATCTATACACAGCGTCAAACACTTATACCTTTTTATTCCTGAGCGTAAGCACTCGTCTGTGTTTATCGTTCCCCAGTAAGTCGTCAACGAGAACAACCTTCTTCTATCCGACATTCATCCTATGTCGTGATACTTTCGGCAGTCGTCCCCTTCCAGGTGATCGTCCTTCACCTTTGGATGACTGTCCCTCATCCTTTCCCCATCAGAGTCTCCATTATTGGAACCCTTTTCTATCCGGCATTCATCTTATGTCGTGATATTTAGCAGCCGTCCCCTGTTAGGTGATCGTCCTTCACCTTTTGATGACCGTCCCTCATCATTTATCTGATGGCCGTCCCCATCATTGATTTTGTTATCTGACATTCGTCCTATGTCGTGATAAATCCCGAGAGCAGTCGTACCCTACTAGGTGATCGTCCTTCACCTCTTGATGACCGTCCTTCATCATGCTTATCCGATGGCCATCCCCATCGTCAACCTTTTCTATCCGACATTCGTCCTATGTCGTGATAAAGAGCAGTCGTCCCCTGCTAGGTGATTGTCCTTCACCTCTGATGACCGTCCCTCGTCATTATTTCTTTTATTCTTTAGACCGGTGGATGTCCCCATCGTTGTTTACTTTACTTTGCAAACCTGATGGTCATCCCCATCATTGCCTTTACTTTAATCCCCAGAGAATCTTGTTTCTTTACCCGATGGCCGTCCCCGTCGTAGTCTCTTTATTTCCCCAGCTTGTCGGTCGTCCCCGTCATTGCTTAGCCTACCAATTTTTTCCCCAGCAGTCGTCCTCTGCTCGATGGTCGTCCTCCATCACCTTCATTTGATAATCATGCTATACTACCTTTTACAATTTATATCCCTTTTCTTCTTCTATCCAGCGAGTGCAAATTTTGGACTATCTTTGGTATTCGACCAAAAGTTATCTTGTTTATCTGTTAAGCCAGGCGCTTACATCCTGCACAGCTAACTCATGTTTGAATCGGGGCAGCTGTAAACACCCCAAATTTTCCCTCACTAATTTCACACCATGGCTTGTGATCTTTCATGTTTGCATTAGCATAAGCATACCATCTCATATTGCAATTTTTGTTTCACTTCATAGTTCAAGTTCATCTGCATCTAGGGTTTGTGATCTGAGCAATCCAAGATTCCATATGAGCCACTCAAAAGGTCTTAAAGCATTCCAAGAGGGTCCATGTGTGTTCTATCATCATATTGTGTCCCTCAAAGTTCATGGAAGTTAAGAGATCACAAGAACTGGCAAGGCATGGAAGCAGAGCTAGGGTTTTCACTACACAGATGGCCAAAATTAGGGTTTTGGTTTCAGAGGCCTCAACTCCAAATTTTTGGGCCATTCTTGTTTCTAATGTTCTTAAGAGGTTATAAGGATCATGTGTACCAAGTTTGATGAAGAAATTCATTGTGGAAGTCATTTGTTCATTGGGTAACTTCTTGAGCAAGTTAAGTCAAAATCAGGGCATCTGAGGCCCCCAACAATGGAACCAAAGGGGTATTTTCATCAAATTGAAGTTATATGATCTTTATTTGATCTTAGAAGAGGTTGGAAGTTCACAAGATTGAAGAATTTTGAGCCATTTGCAAAGTTGCCAAAAATGGAAATGACTTGTAATGGAAACTTTCCATTTTGGGAAAGTTTTTTCAACCACCTCTTTTTGATCCAAAAAAGCTTCAAAAGAAAAATACTCAAACATGAAAGTTGTAGGATGGATCTTGCTGATGTGTTTAAATTTAAAAATGGTTGAGAAATAAGCATTTAATGATGTTCTGAAAGTTTAACCTAAAAAATGTTTTGCTTCGATTCTCTTGATTCATGTGTTATAAATGTTGTTTATTTGTTGATTTGAGTTCCATGATGTTTGGGGATCATTTCTGGGCAGTTAGTTTGAGTTTTAGTGAGCTATTGAAGAAGTAAGGATTTAGGGTCACCAGAGAAGATGACCAAAGCTTAGCTCTGGTCACCTGAAAATCATTAGGGTTAGCGTGCCCAGATTCAATGTCAGCCCTTGGATGAAGATTAGCTTAGCGCGTGAGTGGTCAGGATTTGTCATTAAACCCTAATTGTGATTAATTAAAATAAATTAAAATTATTTAGCCAGTTTGAATACCAGCTGTAACACCCTTCTACCCCAAAACAAAATATTTAAATAATATCAGAGTAATCATCGAGAAGGGTATCACATTTCATCAAAATTCAACATAAATAGTGTCTTGTCCCGTAACACGGGTTAATCAACATCAAGAATAACACATAGCATTTCGCAACGGAATTTAAACTTCATAATTCAAAACTTCATTAGTTTACTTCATAAACATAATTTTCACCATCCTGAATTTAACATCATAAAATGGAAAACATTTATCCAAATAATAACATAACTGAAAACAGTTTAGCAAAAGAAAACCCATCCCAGTGTTACATGACACAGAGCAGGACACATAGACCAAAACCACTTCTAAGGAACACTAAAGCACGCTCCGAGACTCATGAATAACTCCTCTTGCACTGCAAGCCTATTCTTTATCATCTGCAAGTTACCCACGAGTGAGTAATCATAATATATCATAAACTCACAAGAATATAGAACATAAATAATTAGTACAACATATCATGACATCATCAACTATAAAATTCAACAACAACAAGAACACGATCATGAAATTAAGCAACACCAACACAGTCATGAAATCCATCCAGAATATGCAATTCTAACATCCTGATATGCAATATGCATGTGGTACCAATTTCATCATGAGATGGATACATGACCATCAACCCTCCACAAAGGAGCACATCGTAAATCATCGAGACACTTCAATCCACACAATGGGATTGAAGCAAATAAATAGGCCGAAGCCCCATCGTGAATGTTATGAAATGCAATGATGCGCTACATCGTAAATTCATCAAAATAATTCGCATCATTCATTTCAATCAGCAAAACAATCGTCAAATAATCATATATATCATCATGACATTACACCTAGAACACTGGTTCTATAACCATTCTGACACATCAAGAATTGACCCGTACCCGGTAAATTATGATGCAATTACAAGGTTATTTCATAAATTCATTTATAAAAACTATTGCATTTTTCTCATTTTTATTCATCAAAATAAATTTCAGTTTATGCTCTTTCCGACGCTTCAAACGGAATGCGAAACGGACTTACGGTTTGAAAGTTACAGATTTTTAAAGAATTTAAAAATGCCACTCAAACAGTGCTAATCGGTTAACCCATAGCGTTAACCGGTTAACGCCTGCGAAACTCCAGAAAAAGTCACAAAATTGCAATGGTTAACCGGTTAACCCATAGCGTTAACCGGTTAACGCACGTTTTATAGCAGAAATCTGCTTCTTCGTACAGACTGTTCTAAAATCCCCAAAATCCCAATTTTCCCAATACGGGTTCATCTTATTTCACCTCAAAATCATTCCAATACATCAAGCAAAACACCATAACATCAGAACAATCATTTATACCATCATTTATAGGATTCAACACATTTTTCTAACTCTATTTCATCAAGATTTCACTCACAAACTCAACCTAACTCAAAACCCCAAATCTCATAAAACTCATACAATCCTAACTATTCATAATCCAATTCCTACACATTTACAATAGATTATAAAAACTCCCCATACCTTAGAGAATTTCGCCGCTTTACACTCTTCTCTGGGGTTCTCCACAGCCTCCTGACTCTGGGCTTCCTCTTTCTTCAGAGCACTTCACCAAACATGATAGAAAAACCAAATGAGAAAACTGATCGTGTATTCCTTTTTACCAAAACACATTCCAGTTGAGTCTTTTCCCTCTTTACCCTCATATATTTCACAAAAGGACCACCTTACCCTTTTTCTTTAATATATTTTTAATAATAATAATAATAAAATAGTATAATAAAACACTATTAATCCTTATTATATAAAAATACTCTTTTTCTCCAAAATTCTCTAATTAATCCCAAACTCTCCAATTTTTCTAAATTAATTAAATAAGTGACTAAATAATTAAATTTAGATTTTTGGGCTGTTACAACTCTCCCCTACTTAAAGAATTTTCGTCCTCGAAAATTACCTGGAGTAAACAGTGTTGGATACGACTCTTTCATCTGATCTTCCCGCTCCCAAGTCCAGCTTTCTCCAGCTGGTCCTCCCCACAATACCTTCACAAAAGCAATTTCCTTGCCTCGTAGTTGCTTTAATTCTCTACCATCAATCCTCACTGGTAAAGCTTCAATCGTCAGATTATCTCTCACCTGAACATCATCTATCTGACTTACATGCGACGGGTCCGAAATGTACTTCCTCAACTGTGATACATTGAATACATCATGTAAATTCGCAAGAGAGAGAGGTAAAGCCACTCGATAGGCCACTTCCCCTATCCTCTGCATAATCTGATACGGACCGACAAAACGTGGAGTGAGCTTTCTAGACTTCAAAGCTCTTCCCACACTAGTAATAGGAGTAACTCTTAAGAGCATGTGATCTCCCTCTTGAAACTCAAGTGATTTCCTTCTCTTATCGTGATAACTCTTTTGACAACTCTGCGACGTTTTCATCCTTTCCTGAATCATTTTTATCTTTTCAGTTGTTTCTTGGACAATCTCTGGCCCAAGCACCAAACTCTCTCCTGACTCATACCAACATAATGGAGTACGATAACGTCTACCATACAACGCCTCATATGGAGCCATCCTGATACTAGCATGAAAACTGTTATTGTACGTAAACTCGACCAACGGCAAATGACTATCCCAAGACCCTCCTTGATCTAATACACAAGCTCTCAGCAAATCCTCTAAAGATTGGATTGTTCTTTCTGTCTGGCTATCCGTTTGCGGGTGATAAGCAGAACTCATCCTCAACTTAGTACCCAAGGCATCCTGCAAACTCTTCCAAAACCTCGACGTAAGCCGTGAATCTCTATCTGCTACAATACTTGAAGGTACACCATGCAACTTAACAATTTCCTCAATATAAATCTCAGCTAACCTTTGCATGGAATGGTTAATCTTCATCGGCAAGAAGTGCGCCGACTTAGTTAACCGGTCAATAATTACCCAAATCGAATCATTACCTCTAGCAGTATTAGGTAACCCGGTCACGAAATCCATGGAAATACTATCCCATTTCCATTCAGGAACATTCAATGGTTGCATCATACCTGAAGGTCTCTGATGTTCTATCTTTGACTTCTGACATGTCAAACAAGCATATACAAATTCAGCAATATCTCTTTTCATACCCGGCCACCAAAACAACCTGCGTAAATCCTGATACATCTTCGTAGCACCAGGATGAATACTCAGTCGACTCTTGTGCCCCTCTTCTAAAATACTCTTTTTAATTCCTATAATATCTGGAACACATACTCTATCTCGGAATCTCAAAACTCCATCTTCATCAACTCGAAAGTCACCTGCATTACCTTGATCAACCAACATCAATTGATCAACTAATTTCAAATCAGATTTCTGACCCTTACGAATCTCTTCCAAAATCTCACTGGTCAGCTTTAACATTCCCAATTTCACACTATCAGTAGTAGTTTCACACAACAAGCTCATGTCTCTGAATTGCTCGATCATTTCCAATTCTTTCACCATAAGCATCGAAATATGTAACGACTTCCTACTCAAAGCATCAGCCACAACAATTGCCTTACCAGGATGGTAATTCAAATCAAAATCAAAATCTTTCAATAATTCAAGCCACCGCCTCTGTCTCATATTTAACTCTTTCTGATCAAACAAGTACCTTAAACTTTTGTGATCGCTGAATACTTCAAATTTCGAACCAAACAAGTAGTGCCTCCAAATCTTAAGCACAAACACCACAGCTGCTAACTCTAAGTCGTGAGTAGGATAGTTCCCCTCATGAACTCTTAACTGTCTAGAAGCATAAGCAACCACCTTATTATCCTGCATCAAAACTCCACCAAGACCCATCTTGGAAGCATCACAATAAACTACAAAGGACTCGTCTGGATTCGGTAAGACCAACACTGGCGCGGTCGTTAATCTTTTCTTCAGTTCTATGAAACTCTCTTCACAAGCAACATCCCACACATACGCTTGACCCATCCTAGTCAATTGCGTCAACGGTAAAGCTATCTTAGAAAAACCTTCAATGAACTTACGATAGTAACCAGCCAACCCAAGAAAACTACAAATTTCTATAGCTGACTTCGGATTCTCCCACTACAATACCGCATCAATCTTTGAAGGATCCACCGAAATTCCACCACTTGAAATTACATGGCCGAGGAAACTCACTTCCTTTAACCAGAACTCACACTTAGATAATTTAGCAAACAATTTCTTTTCTTTCAACACTTGCAACACAACCCTCAAATGCTCGGCATGTTCCTCTTCTGATTTAGAATATACCAAGATATCATCTATGAAAACCACCACGAATTTATCAAGATACTCATGAAAGATCCTATTCATATATTCCATAAACACACCAGGCGCATTCGAAACCCCAAACGGCATCACCGTATACTCGTAATGCCCATATCTCGTCCTGAAAGCTGTCTTCGGAATATCATCAGCTTTAACTCGAATCTGATGGTAACCAGACCTCAGATCTATTTTACTAAAGACACAAGCACCTACTAGCTGATCCATCAAATCATCGATCCTCGGAAGTGGGTACTTATTCTTGATAGTCACTTTATTCAACTATCGGTAAACGACACACAATCTCATACTACCATCCTTCTTCTTAACGAGCAACACCGAAGCACCCCAAGGAGAAACACTGGGTCTAATGAACCTCTTCTCTAACAATTCTATTAATTGTTTCTTCAACTCATTCAACTCTGAAGTCGACATTCTATAAGGAGTCATCGAGACAGGACTTGTACCCGGTACTAAGTCCACAGAAAAATCAATTTCATGTTCCGGTGGTAAATCACTTATATCACCAGGAAACACCTCTTGAAATTCACAAACCACAGGCAACTCTGCACTGACAGTCTTATCATCAACTTGCAATGATGAAAACACTGCAAACATCAAAGCTTCATCCAATACAAGTTCATCCACTTGCTTAGCAGATAAAAACATCAACTCACCATTCTCGCTCAATTCAGGGAACTTCACTGTTTTACTATAACAATTAATATGAACATAATTGAATTCCAACCAGTTCATACCAAGGATAACATCGATTTGGTGCAATGGTAGGCACACCAAATCCATCACAAAATTCTTCTCAAAAATTGTCAAAAGACACTTCAAACCAACAAGCATGGTAGTCACAGAACCATTAGCAGGAGTCTCTATTATCATATTACCGTTCATATTAGACAACTTTAAACCCAATCTATTAGCACACTCAAGAGAAATAAATGAATGTGTAGCTCCAGTGTCAATAATAGCAATCAACTTAGTATTTTTAATAAAACAGGTACCTCTGATCAAGTTGTCCTTCTTTGGAGCTTCTGAACCAGCTAACGCAAAAACTCTCCCAGCATTCTGAGCAGTAGCAGCATTTTTCTTTGATTTCTGGCATTGGGCTCTGATATGCCCATGTTCACCATAATTGTAACAGGTTGGGCCCTCATTAAGACAATCACTCATCTTATGCCCAAGCTTGCCACAATGGTAACATTTCATAGCTCTGGTGGTACACACATCGGCCTTATGACCTGTCTCTCCACACTTGTAACACTAAACAGGTACATTAGCAGCTCCCCTACTTTGCTTCTTCTCATCAGATGCCTTCTGCTTCCCTTTATCACCAGTAGTCACGTAAGGTTTCCCTCTATACTGACTCTTGTCTTTCTTCTCGCTCAGTTGTTTATAGTGAGCTGACCGAGCTCGACTGTCCTCGTCATAAATATGGCTCTTATCGACCAACTCTACATATTTGCGAATTTGTTGGCATCCAATTCCCTCCTTAATTTCAGGTCTCATCCCATTCTCAAACTTAAGGCACTTGGAAAGTTCAGCATCTGCCCTGTTGTAGTGAGGACAAAACTTCACCAACCTTTCAAATTTGGCAGCATACTCTGCCACTGTCATGTTTCCTTGCTTCAGTTCAAGGAATTCTACCTCCAACTTACCACGAGCATCTTCCGGAAAATACTTCTTAAGGAACTCTTCCTTAAACACAGTCCAAGTCACTACAACAGCCTCATCCTCTAGACGCTGACGAGTATTATCCCACCAGTCTTCAGCTTCCTCAGACAACATATGAGTCCCGAATTGAACTTTCTGCGCATCAGCACATGCCATCACTCTGAAAATCTTCTCAATTTCCTTGAGTCACTTCTGTGCGCTCGTCGGGTCATGAGTTTCTTCAAACACAGGTGGATTATTCCTCTGGAATTTCTCCAAGGCACGAATCTCATCATGCGCATTGTTACGAGCAGCAGTCTGAGCAAAAGCTGCAATAGCATCAGCAAAAGCACGCGTGTTATTTCCAGCCATTCTGCACAACACTTACCACATCAGAAGAGAATAATCGTTAAGTAAATAACGACTTGATAACAGACTAACAAGACTTGGCCGGACAGACCGACCTGCTCTGATACCACTGATGTAACACCCTTCTACCCCAAAACAAAATATTTAAATAATATCAGAGTAATCATCGAGAAGGGTATCACATTTCATCAAAATTCAACACAAACAGTTTCTTGTCCCGTAACACGGGTTAATCAACATCAGGAATAACATATAGCATTTCGCAGCGAAATTTAAACTTCATAATTCAAAACTTCATTAGTTTACTTCATAAACATAATTTTCACCATCCTGAATTTAACATCATAAAATGGAAAACATTTATCCAAATAATAACATAACTGAAAACAGTTTAGCAAAAGAAAACCCATACCAGTGTTACACGACACAGAGCATGACACATAGACCAAAACGACTTCTAAGGAACACTAAAGCACGCTCCGAGACTCATGAATAATTCTACTTGCACTACAAGCCTATTCTTTATCATCTGCAAGTTACCCACGAAAGAGGCAACATTTCCAAGCAGGCAGGGTGAGTAATCATAATATATCATAAACGCACAAGAATATAGAACATAAATAATTAGTACAACATATCATGACATCATCAACTATAAAATTCAGCAACAACAACAACACGATCATGAAATTAAGTAACACCAACACAGTCATGAAATTCATCCAGAATATGCAATTCTAACATCCTGATATGCAATATGCATGTGGTACCAATTTCATCATGAGATGGATACATGACCATCAACCCTCCACAAAGGAGCACGTCGTAAATCATCGAGACACTTCAATCCACACAATGGGATTGAAGCAAATAAATAAGTCGAAGCCCCATCGTGAATGTTATGAAATGCAATGATGCGCTACATCGTAAATTCATCAAAATAATTCGCATCATTCATTTCAATCAGCAAAACAATCATCAAATAATCATATATATCATCATGACATTACAGCCAGAACACTGGTTCTATAACCATTCTGACACATCAAGAATTGACCCGTACCCGGTAAATTATGATGCAATTACAAAGTTATTTCATAAATTCATTTATAAAAACTATTGCATTTTTCTCATTTTTATTCATCAAAATAAAGTTCATTTTATGCTCTTTCTGACGCTTCAAACGGAATGCGAAACGGATTTACGGTTTGAAAGTTGCAGATTTTTAAAGAATTTAAAAATGCCACTCAAACAGTGTTAACCGGTTAACCCATAGCGTTAACCGGTTAACGCCTGCGAAACTCAAGAAAAAATCACAAAATTGCAATGGTTAACCAGTTAACCCATAGCGTTAACCGGTTAACGCACGTTTTATAGCAGAAATCTGCTGCTTCGTACAAACTGTTCTAAAATCCCCAAAATCCCAATTTTTCCAATACGAGTTCATCTTATTTCACCTTAAAATCATTCCAATACATCAAACAAAACACCATAACATCAGAACAATCATTTATACCATCATTTATAGGATTCAACACATTTTTCTAACTCTATTTCATCAAGATTTCACTCACAAACTCAACCTAACTCAAAAACTCCCCATACCTTAGAGAATTTCGCCGCTTTACACTCTTCTCTGGGGTTCTCCACAACCTCCTGACTCTGAGCTTCCTCTTTCTTCAGAGCACTTCACCAAACACGATAGAAAAACCAAATGAGAAAACTGATCGTGTATTCCTTTTTACCAAAACACATTCCAGTTGAGTCTTTTCCCTCTTTACCCTCATATATTTCACAAAAGGACCACCTTACCCTTTTTCTTTAATATATTTTTAATAATAATAATAAAATAGTATAATAAAACACTATTTATCCTTATTATATAAAAAAACTCTTTTTCTCCAAAATTCTCTAATTAATCCCAAACTCTCCAATTTTTCTAAATTAATTAAATAAGTGACTAAATAATTAAATTTAGATTTTCGGGCTGTTACACCAGCCATCAGATTGCAGGCGTTTTGGAGGTTTTAACCTGAGCCCTTGATTATGATTACCCTTGGTCAATTTGACTCACGCCCTAGACCCTTGATCATCTCAGCTTTGCATCCTGGCCATCCTTTGTGCATACTTTTTATTTTATTTTATTTTTATTTCATTTTATTTCCTTTAATTATTAAAAATAGCAAAAATACTTTTAAAAATCTCATTTTTTCCATTTTCATTTTAAATATTTTTCTAAACTCAGAAACATTTTTATTTTTAATTTTTGCATTAAAAATGTATTTTTAAATCATTTAAATGTTTTATTTAATTAATTAATTCATTTTAATTAATTAAAAATACATTTGGGTATTAAAAATCACCAAAAAAATCAGAGAGCATTCAAAGACATTTACAAACATTTAGAGACACACCTTATAAATTTCTTTTTGGGTTTGATCATACTTTGAGATTTTTCAATGAATTAGGGTTCTTAAAAATGTCCATTTTCTAACCCTAGCTTCAAAAATTCATAACCCTAAACCTAAGTTGAGTTTGTGAATGATTCTTTTTGCCTTGCTTTGTACATGTCCTTTAGCATCTAAAAACATTTTTGTTTCATTTTTATCTTGCATTTTCAATTTGTTTGGCATTTTACATTGAATATCACCCAAAAACCCTAGCAAACTTAGAAAATCCATAACTTCTTCTAGGTTTAGTTTCTGACCTCCCCCTTTGGATGGTAACCTAGTATAGGTTTAGGGTTCCTTTGAGTGCATTTTCAATTTTTTATCTTGTGCATTGCTTCTGTTTTGGTCATGTGCATCGCATACATTCATAAAACCCTAATTTCTCATGTCTACTTGCATTCACCTTTTCATAAGCATCAATACCTGAACTTGCCATGCCATCTCAAGCATTTGTATGTCATTTTAGACACCCTAGGACATGTTAGAACATAGCTTGATCATTTATTCATCCATTTGGTATGCTTTGCATTCATAATATTTCATGAACATACATGTGTTTTCAAGCTTCTAACTTGCCTTCATTTGCATCCATCTCTTGTATTATCATACATATGCATCATGTGTGACCTTGCATCATCTCATAACTCATTTGCATTGCATATGCACTTCTGACTTTGGTCTTGGCACCTTTGCTTGTTGCATTTGCATTTGCATTTCTTTCTTTATATGCTCAACTAACATTTCAGGGGCTTATGGTAAGTTGTTTAAGGTGTGGATGTGCATCCACATCTAACTTCTCTTTCTCTCTTATTTGTGTACATTATACTTGTGTTTGAAGTGAATTTCATTCACATGTGCCTCTTCCTTTCTTTTCTTTCTCTTAGGTTTACTTATCTTCTTAAATGAAGTAAGTAACCTAATCCTCCTTTCTTCTCTTTTCATCTGCTTCTTCCTTGGTGGCCATCTTGAAGACTTATCTTGAGCCTCACAAACCATAGGATAAACAAGCATGATAAATTTAGGGTTGTATATAGTCCCCCTTTAGTCTTTCACCTTTGAGTCTTCTTTGAGTCTCTCTTCTCATCTCTTAAACAGAGACTAAACTCTTAAAGTTTTAGGAATTTTGAATTATGGTTATGCCTGCATCCTTATCTTAGGATGGAGTCTATAACTTTAATCCTAAGTGTTAAACCTTTAATTTGTTTACTTCTCTTAATCAAAAATTTAATAACCATCAAGACATAAGCTTGTACCTTGGGCCTTAAATTAGGGTTCTATCTCTTCCTTTTGGTTAAGAGGGACTAACCCTAGTGTTTAATGGACAAGTCCTCCTCAAGTGGTCTTACCAACTTAAAATTCACTTCTTAATCCCATTTCTAATTAAAATCCACTTAATAAAGGCTTTGTTATATAATGAATTTAATCCCTAACCAAGGATTAAGTTGAGGTATCTTCCTCAGCTTAAGTGTTCTCATATATTATCCTTCTATTAGGATGGTGTAATGAGTTCACTAATCTGTGATTAGAGATTAAACTCATTACTTAACACTAAACAAAAAAACCAAAAACATCTAAATAATCACAAGTAGGTTAATGATCTTAATCCTACATCATCATGACAATTAAGTTGAGATGCTTATCTCATACTTAGGTATTCTCATTATCCCTAATCAGGGAGGATATAATGAGTTTACAAGCCCTTGATTTAGGCTTAAGCTCATAATCCTATGCAAAACACCAAAAAACAATAACAAAACTGAAAACACGAAAACAAACAATAATCTTCTCCTTCGGGATTCTTTTCTCATCACACTCATTCACAAACGAGAACTTGCTTCTTCCGTCTAATGCAAGACAGTTAGCACTCGATCCAGACGAGTCATACACTTTAGCATAGGCAAGCAGGCAATTCACAGTCAATTTATCTTTCAGCCTCTTAGAGTCGAACTACGGTGTTCTGACTTCCTCATTGCACGAGTGGATATGTAGGCATAACTTAACTATTATCGAACAAAAGTCTCTTTGTCTTCCCCCTCTTTCAGCATTCCCTTTTAAGCCTCGGTTCCTGAGCAATTCACCTTTTTGCACTGACACTTGTACACTTCTTTCCCAGTTTTTGCACACAGATAGCACCTACACTACCCTTTTAAACACAATCTTGTAAACGTGGATCCCTTCGAGTATGACAGACGATCTGGGTGCTAATACCTTCCCAGGTCGTAACCAACCCCCGTTCTCAGTTTCTCTGTTTCGCAACCGTCTTATCCAACTCTTTCCAGGTTTATGCAGCATTACCTTTCCTTCGGGATAAAAATGCCTAGCTGGCGACTCTATTCTATTCAGTTCACTTTCATTCTCTCTCTTCACCCACCGTTCGCTCTTGTACCGAGATGCAAATCTTCGGGAGCGACACCGCCCTTTTGGGTTTTCAATCCACCGGGACGCTCTTTTTATGCCTAAGCCGTCCTTTTGGGTTTTCAACTTAGCGAGCTCTCATTTTTTATTTTTATCCCTAACTTTTTCCTGGACTCCTTCATAGGTTTTGATCCACCGGGATACCCATTTTTGCCTAGGTCACCATTTCTAGTTTTCGACCTAGCGGGCTTTATTTAGGCATAATATTTTTTGGCTGCATCAGAATTCACCGGGTGTTTATGTTGTTCACCATCCATAGTTGTGAGGATTAAGGAACCTCCGGAGAATTCCACCTTCACAACATATGGCCCTCATAGTTAGGACTCCACTTTCCACGCATGTCTTTGTGGATTGGCAAGATTTTCTTGAGTACAAGGTTTCCTTCTTTGAACTCTCGGAGATGGACTTTCTTGTCAAACGCTCTCTTGATGCGCTTTTGGTACAACTGGCCATGGCACATGGCTGTCATTCTCTTTTCATCAATAAGGTCCAGTTGATCATATCTGTTCTGGACCCACTCAGCTTCCTCCAGTTTGGTTTCCATCAAGATCCTCAAAGAGGGTATCTCTACTTCGATAGGGAGAACTGCATCCATCCCATAGACCAAGGAGAAAGGGGTTGCCCCTATTGAAGTGTGAACTGATGTTCTGTATCCGTGTAAGGCATACGGTAACATCTCGTGCCAGTCTTTGTAAGTTCTCACCATCTTCTGCAAAATCTTCTTGATGTTCTTATTCGTAGCTTCAACGGCTACATTCATCTTCGGACGATAAGGAGAAGAGTTATGATGTTCAATCTTGAATGTCTCACACAAATCTTTCATCGTCTTGTTGTTCAAATTGGTCCCATTATCTGTGATGATCCGGTTTGGGATTCCGTAACGGTAGATGATTTGGTTCTTGATGAAACGGGCAACCACTTGCTTTGTCACATTGGCATAAGACGCTGCTTCTACCCATTTGGTAAAGTAATCGATCACAACCAAGATAAATTGGTGACCATTAGAAGCTTTAGGCTCAATTTCCCCTATCATATCGATGTCCCACATTGAGAAAGGCCAGGGTGATGATAGAACATTCAAAAGGGTCGGAGGCACGTGCACCTTGTTGGCATAAATCTGGCATTTATGACACCTCTTGGCATATTTGAAGCAATCTGATTCCATGGTCAACCAGAAGTATCCTTTTCTCAAGATCTTTCTAGACATGGCATGTCCATTGGCATGTGTTCCAAATGATCCTTCATGGATTTCTCTTATCAACAAGTCTGCTTCGCGTTTGTCCACACATCTGAGCATAACCATATCATGATTTCTCTTGTAAAGCACATTGTTGCTGAGAAAAAACTTGGACGCCAATCTTCTCAGGGTCTTCTTGTCTAAAGTTGTTGCATCCGCTGGGTATACCTAATTTTGCAAGTAGTTCTTGATGTCATAGAACCATGGTTTCTCATCAGTTTCTTCTTCGACCAATAGACAATAGGCTGGTGTAGTTTTTCGCTCGATTGTAATGAGTGGAGCTTCATTAAGAAATCTGACTTGAAACATAGAGGCCAACATAGCCAAGGCGTCTGCTATTTGATTCTCTGCCATTGGAACGTGATGGAAAGTGACTTCATTAAAGTATTTGATTAGTTCCACAATGTAGGCACGGTAAGGGATCAACTTCTCATCCCGGGTCTCCCATTCACCTTTGACTTGGTAGATTACCAAAGTTGAGTCTCCATATACTTCAAGGATCTTGATTCTAGTATCAATTGCAGCTTCGATGCCCAAAACACATGTTTCATACTCTGCGATGTTGTTTGTACATTCAAAACATAATCTGGCTGTGAAAGGGGTATAACCACCATCAGGATTCATCAAAACAGCTCCCATACCATGCCCCATGTAATTAGAGGAACCATCAAACATCATCTTCCAACGAGAACCTGGCTCTGGACCTTCGTCCGGACCTGGAACTTCAATGTCCTTTATCAACATAATGTCCTCGTCTGGGAAATCAAATTTCAAAGGTTCATAATCTTCAACAGGTTGATCAGCAAGGTAGTCAGACAAAACACTGCCTTTGATAGATTTTTGGGTTACATATTGGATGTCGTATTCAGGTAACAGCATGTGCCAACGGGTGAGTCTTCCAGCCAAGGCAAGCTTCTCAAAAATGTACTTTATTGGATCCATTTTTGAGATCAACAAAGTAGTGTGACAAATCATATACTTCCTGAGTCGTCTGGCAGCCCATGCCAAAGCACAACAAGTCTTCTCTAAAAGTGAATATCTGCTTTCACAATCTGTAAACTTCTTGCTTAAGTAATAAATGGCATGCTCTTTACGACCAATTTCATCCTGTTTTCCTAATAAACAATCCATACATGAAGAGAGGCTTCCCTAGAGTAGGTGGGATTAAAATAGGAGGTTCCTATAGGTAAACCTTAATCTTTTCGAAAGCCTATTGACAATCAGAATTCCATTCAATTGCTTGATCCTTTCGGAGCAACTTGAATAAAGGCTCACATGTAGCGGTCATGTTAGAGATGAATCTGGAGATGTAGTTCAATCTTCCGAGGAAACCTCTGACTTGCTTCTCTGTTTTTGGAGTTGGCATTTCTTGGATTACTCTGACCTTGTCCGGGTCTACTTCAATTCCTTGATGACTAACAATAAAACCAAGTAACTTTCCTGATCGGACACCAAAGGTACACTTAGCTGGATTCAGCCGCAGTTGGAACTCCTTGAGTCGATCAAATAACTTCAGGAGATGATTCAAATGATCCTCCTCAAGTCTTTTAAAAATTGGTCTTTCCTATTCTTTTATGTCCTTTCCACTTGGATAAAATAAAATTCGGTGGCAACTCTTGTTATTCGCAACATTTATAGAAAGTCAGTTCTCCCGCCGTGTTACACCATTGCACAAGGGAATACGTAGGCACAAGGATTTTAACCCTTCGCGAGCACAATAATAAAAAAAATTAATCTTTTCTCCGTCATAAGTCACTAATAAAAACTTAAACAAATAATAATTAAAATATTTCTATAAATCGATCTTAATAAACATTTACCTTTAGAAGATGACAATAATATAAGTTCACATTTAAGTGCAAATTAGACTAAGAGGTTCCCGTTGAGTATAACGGACGTGAGGGGTGCTTAATACCTTCCATTTGCGTGACCGACTCCCAAACTTAGATTAGTAGTTCCGTTGACTATTTCTTATCCTTATTTAGGTTGTATCTATATCTCCCTTTTCTTTAGTTAGAATAAATAGAATTAGGTGGCGACTCTGTTGTTATTTTTTCCGCGTTTATCGCAAGGATCGAGGAACGACAGCTGGGATCTGGGAGTCATGGGTTCGATTCCAGGCTCCCTCCCTATTCTTTAAGCGCGTTTTCCTTTTTTTTTATGACTTAATTTTTATTTTTATTATATTATATTAACTAATTAACCTAATAATTAACTATTAACACTTAACTTAATCTTTTTTCATAAAAATTAATAATTATATTTATTTTTAACATGTTATTTTATTTTAATTAACATTTTCATAAATAATTCAACTTGTTATTTTTTGAATTAATTAATTAGGTTTAGGTTAATTTAATTAAAACGCTGATTTTAAAAAAAAACTGATTTTCTAACCCTAATTTAATCAAACTCTGATTTTTTTTAAAACCCAAGCTTTTTTTGTAACCCTAATTTCTTTTTTTCATAAAAAAAATAATTTATTTTCTAACTTACTTTTATTCGTCTTAATTATTTATTAGGAAATAGTATAAGACGCACGATTATGTAATTTATATTCTCGCTTTTATTTTCGATTATGTAATTGTTCCTCCTATGTAATAGTTTAGGTCTAAATTCCGTATTTTAATTTCCACAATTCCCCTAAAAGACAAATGTATCCCTCCCCCTGATGTAATAGCGTAAGACTTTATTTTTTCTGCTTTTTAATTTTCATTAAATATTAAATGTGTGGTTAGTAAACCTAGGGAGTGGAAAAGACTTGTATGTTAATCAATTGGACTTAGCCCATTTAATTCAAAGATAAATAACTGAAATTGATATTCACACACGTAAGTCGATCGTTCTACGATCGCCATCTACACCTCCTAGGGTTTCCCCTCTTGGTTGCCTTTAATATGGTCAAGTCCCTCGAATGTGGGGTGTCTTAAGCAAATGTCCCTACAGAATAAATCATCAAGTCCCATCAAAGTTCATAAGATCATATTCCCTTCGAAGTCGCCTACGAAATAAGGATCTTGTCTCTCAATGACCCTACGGAATAAATGATGATAGTCCCTACAAATTACTAAAGACACCCCTACAAGTTGCCTTCGTTGACCATACGATGACCCTACGTCTGTCCCTTAATAAATCCAAGTTAAATGACTACTTACTCCTTAATAGTAAGGACAGTCTTACCCTTGAAAGGAAATAAAGAAACATGAAAGACCAGTCTAGGTAGGTAGTTCTTAGTTACTTGCTCATATTTCAAAATTATTTTTCACACCTCACTTTCAAACATTTTCAAACTCAAAGCTTTGTATACATCCATACGAGGATCATTACAAAAACTTATGAAAATTTCTAAACACACACTACACATTTTTCAAACAAGTTAAAGTAAGCTAAGTAACTAAGAGCCCATGGATAACCATGGATATAAAGGATGCTAACACCTTCCCTTTATATAACCTACCCCCCGAACTCAATATTTTTAAAAAAGGTCTTTCCTGTTCTTTTATAACCTTTCCTATTGGATAAAATAAAAGTCGGTGGTGACTCTTGCTATTCGCACATGTTTTTGTCAAACAAAAACACCCAAGTTAGTTCTCTCATCGTGTTACACATACGCATCATAAATGCATCAGGCATATCCCCACAACTTCTATCTCGCATCAGAGGGCCTCGTAACCCAATATTTCTTGCCAATTCAAAGTCCAGTTCTCGTTGTAAACACCCCAAATTTGCCCTCACCCATTCACACCATGGCTTGTGATACCTTCATATGCATAAGTTTAATCATAGAATCTCATATTGCATATTTGCTTCACTGCATTGATTATAAGTCATCTGCATCTAGGGTTTGTGATCTGAGCTATCCAAGAGCCATTTGAGCCACTCCAAAGGTCATAAATCACTTCAAAGGGGTCCATGTATGTTCAAGCATCATATTATATACTCACAAAGCCAAGAAAGTCAAGGAATCACAAGAACTGAGAAAGGCATGGAAGCAGAGCCAGGTTTAACTGCACAGATGACCTAGAATTAGGGTTTTGGTTTCAAAAGCCATAACTCCAAATTTTTTGGTCATTATTGCTTCTATTGGTCTCCATATGTCATAAGGAGCATGCATATCAATTTTCATGAAGAAATTCCATGGGGAAGGCATCTGATCAAGAGTTGACTTTTTGAGCAAGTTAGTGCAAAATCAGGGCATCTGAGGCCCCCAATGACCCAACCAAAGGGTGTTCTTCATCATTTTAATTATGTATGATCTTTATTTGATCATAGAAGATGTTAGAAGTTCACAAAATTGAAGAATTTCAAGCCATTTGCAAAGTTGACTTTTTGGGAAAATGACTTGTAATGGAAAATTGCCATTTTGGGAAACTTTTTCAACCCTTGCTTTTTTATTCAAAAATGCTTCAAATGAGAAAACTTTGGTCATGAAAGTTGTAGAATGGATCATTCCCTTTTCAAAAAGTACAAGAACTCATTCTAATTCATTTTGGATCAAAAGTTATGGCTTGTCAAAGTTGGGAAAAATCACATAATTTCAAGTTTTCCACCAAAGAGGCAAAGTTGCAAAATCCCTTGCCAAGGCAAATTGTGCTATCAAATGGACTTCTAAACTTCATACAAACATAAACCAATGCCTAAATATAAGATTGCATCAAAAGTTCACTCATTTTCATGGCTTGTGGATCAAGAAATTCCAAAAGGGCCAAAAGTTCACAAATTTGCAAAATGATCCATAACTCTTCATCCACTTGAGCCAGCTCACAAAATCTGATTTCATGACACCCCTTGATCCTTGATGCGCATAGCCATGCCCCTATCTCAGCCTGACACTTGCCCATACCTCCAAGTACAACTTTCTTGACTTTTTGCAACTTGAGTCATACCAATCACACTGCTCCACAACAACTCTCTGCCCAATCAGAACATGTTATGTGGACCTCAAGCTAGCCATTTGAACACACAACTCAGCCTGAAACTCTCTCTAAGCCAGCATTCTCATTTTCCACCTCTTATGCAACTTCCTTCGAAACTCACCATACAGGCATCAAACATAGAAACAAACTCCATAGAATCACTCAGCACACTCCCCTGATCATTTCCATACCCTCATTCATCCCTGAAACCTCCTCAATCAGAAACACGATCCTCACCCCTCACTGAACAGAACTTCTGCAAACTCACAAACCAACCATTATAAACTCCAACCAAGCTTCATAACTTCATCAAGAGGACCATTGGGATCATTTTGAGGCAAAGAGGCAAGCAGAAAGCTCTTGGGTTGAAAGCTTCGATTCAGGTAGCCATGGAAATTCATTTTTCCAGAACTCTTATTTCTTGTTTCTAAAATGATCTACATGCTTCCCTGAGTTCACTGAACCTTTTATTTTTGAAAATGATTGAGTTTTGAGGTTGTATGCTTGTTCTGAAACTTTGCCCGTGAAATGCTTTTTGTTTTGATTCTTGAGTTTGAGTGAAAATAAATGATTTTGACTGTTGGATTCTTGTTTAGAGTGGTCTAATGATTGATTCTGGAGAGATTTGTGAAGTTTCATGGCGTATTAAGAGAGATTGAGTGAGGACCTTGCCGGAGAAGATGACCGGAACACTGTTCCGGTCATCTGAAAGTAATTAGGGTTTTGGATTAGGGCTTAATCATAATTAGGCCAGTTTGAATTCTGGTCGTCCGTTCGCGCGCCAAGTCAACTCCCGCCCCCCTGACTTTGAATCTGGACCTTTGGATGATTTGACTTTCCTATTTTCTCATTAAAATCATTTTAAATTAATTTGTTTTGTATTTAATTTGCACGAATTATTTAAAATAGCAAAAAATGTTTAAAAATTATGAAAATTTTTGTCAAGGTTTTCATTATTTTTCAGAACACAAAAATATTTTTATTTTTATTATTTGCATTAAAAATTATTTTTAAATCATTTAAAAGTTTATTTTTAATTAGTTAATGGAAATTAATTAATTAAAAATACTTTTAGGTATTTAAAAACCACAAAAAAATTCATGTAACATTTAAAAACATTTAGAAACATTGTCCAACTCTCAAACCAAATTTCTTTTTTGTTCTTGATGCCTTTTGATCATTTTCAATGGAATTAAATTCATTATTAGGCAATATTTTGTGACAAACTTCAAAAATTCATTTCTGCCTAACCATTGAGAGTTGGACAATGATTTTTTTTGCATTGCATCTTGCATAACATGTAGTTTATAGGATAAAATTGGCATGAATTGATCTTGCATTTTCATTTTGTTTGGCATTTTTCTTGACAAGGTATCTTAAAACCCTAGCAACCTTAGGAAATTCATAGCTCTCACTAGGTTAAGAGTTAGATCCCCTCCTTTGGGAAGTGAGTTTGTATAGGTTTAGGGTTCCTTTGAATGCATTTTCAAATTTTTATCATGATGTTTGCTTCTGGTTTTGAATTTTGTTTTGTGCATTGATCATAAACCCTAATTCATGCCTTCCTTTGCATCCATCTTCCATTTGCTTGCATACCATGACTTGCCATGACATTTTGTGCATTCATTTGATTCATAAGACATCTTAGGACATGTTAGAATCATGTTTGATCATTGCATCTTTCATTTTCCATGTTGTATGTCATTTGCATTTCATAACTCTTCATGAACATCCATGGTTCAAAACATGCTTCATTTGCTTCCTTATGCTTGTATGATCATTCTCATGCCTTGCCTCATGTTTACATCATCTCTTAGCATCATTAACATCATACTCATGCTTCTGGTTTTGGTTTGCATCATCACATTTCATCTCATTTGCATTACATTTCATTTCTTTTGCTAACTTTTCAGGTGGTAAGTTGTTTTGAGAAGTGGATTTGCCTTCACTTCTCACAATCTCTTTTCATCTCTCTTATACATAATTGCTGCATTTTATCTTGTGCTTTGGAGTGAGCTAGCTCATTCATGTTCATCACTTTCTTTCTTCAAGCAACTTTTCTTCTTAAGTGAAGCAAGTTGTTTTGCTTCTTGTTGCTTCTCCCTCCTTTCATCTGCTTCTCTCCTTGGTGGCTCTTTGAAGATCTCTCTCTTAAGCCTCACAAACCCTAGGATCTCCAAGTATGATAACAATTAGGGTTTGATTAGTCCCCCATTAGTTTTACCTTTGTGTCATCTTTTGTGTCTTCTCTTCTCATCTCATAATCAAGGACTAAACCCTTAAGGCTTTAAGGCTTTGTGGTTAAGCTTATGCCTGCATCCTTCTATTAGGATGGAGTGTATAACTTTAATCCTAAGTGTTAAACCCTTAATGTGTTTAAATCCTTTAATCAATTCACTTAATAATCACTAAGACATCAAGCTTGTAACTTGGGCCTTGCATTAGGGTTCTAATTCTTCCTTAATTGGTTAAGAAGGACTAACCCTAGTGTTAATGGACAAGTCCCCCTCAAGTTGTCTTACAAACCATAAAACTCACTTCTTCATCTTATCATTAACTAAAATCCACTTAATAAAGGCTTTGTTTTGTCATGAGGTTAATCCCTAATCATGGATTAAGTTGAGGAGTCTTCCTCAGCTTAAACATTCTCATCTATTATCCTTCTATTAGGATGGTGTAATGAGTCTGTTTAATCCTTGATTATGGCTTAAACTCATTACTTAACACTAAACAAAAACACCAAAAACATCTAAATAATCACAAGTAGGTTAATGATCTTAATCCTACACCATGGTGATTAAGTGTGAGATGCTGACTTCACACTTAAGGTATTCTCATTACCCCTAATCAGAGGGAGGATGTGATGAGTTTACTAACCCATTGGTTCAGGCTTAAGCTCATTAACTTATGACACATTTCCAAAAGCAATAAAAGACTGAAAACACAAAAAAAAAAACAATAATCGTCTCCTACGAGATTCTTTTCTCATCTCATTCACTCACAAACGAGAACTTGCTTCTTCCGTCTAATGCAAGACAGTTTGCACCTGAGCCAGACAGGTCATACACTTGAGCATAGACAAGTAAGCAGTTCATAAGTCAATTTATTTTTCCGTCTCTTTGGGTCGAACTACGGTGTTCTGACTTCCTCATTGCACGAGAGGATACGTAGGCATAACTTAACAGTTATCGAACAAAAGTCTTTGTATATTCCCCCTCTTTCAGCTTTATTCTTTAAGCCTCATAGTCTTGAGCTTTTCACTCCTGTTCTTACACTGACACTGTACATACTACACTTCAAATTATTTTACACTGACACCTGCATTCTCTTCCAGCTTTGATACACCAATTGCACTGACACTACCCCTTTAAAACACAAATCTTTCAAGCGTGGATCCCGTCGAGTACGGCGGACAATCTGGGTGCTAATACCTTCCCAGGTTGTAACCAACCCCCTTTCTCAGTCTCTCTGGTTTGCGACCGTCTTATCCATATCTTTCTAGGTCTATGCAGCATTACCTTTCCTCCGGGATAAAAATGCCTAGCTGGCGACTCTTGTCTTTCTGAGTTCACCCCTGTGTGTACTCTCCTCTTTCGCCGACCGTTCGCGTCTGTACCCCTTCTGACCAGGTGTCATTTTGGTGGGAGCGACAGCTTGGCGACTCTACTGGGGACCCTTATACTGCAACCAGGGCTTCTGGTTCTTTTTGTGGGTTCCTCCTAGCGCTTGTTTGATTTGTGTTTACTGGGGTGTTATGTGCTATTTGTATTTGTATATTTGCATTTATTTTTGCTTTATGTACAGTTATTTATTGCTTTCTTTACAGCTTTATATACATCATACTGTCATACTGTTATCTGGCTGGATCTGGTTTTTGTTTTGGTGGGTGGGGTTCTATTGAGAGTTTAAGGTCCTATACCTGGGACCTGAGTGACACCTAGGCTAGAGTGGTTCATGTTCTTTCCCATTCCATTTCGGTCTGGTGCGGGAATATGAAACACGGTTCAGATATGGGTTTCTTCTTGAGAACTCTGTGCTACAGATCTCCTGTAGTGCTAGGGCTATCTGGGAAGCCTGCTAAGTCTGGATGACCTTTATTATGACCTTCAGAAACTGAGGTGAATTAGAGGAGGATCTTTTATGGTTATTGTAAACACTGTACCTCCGGGTTAGAAGTGTTTACACTTCTCATAACTGATTCAAGTCTGAGGATCCTTGTTTTAGAACACTACCTGTGAGGGGGTTGGGCTGTTTACAGGTTTGCAGGTACCTTTGGCCACATCATACCCTGTTACTTGCTTGATTAAGAGTACCTCACTTTGGACAGTTCTTGTGATTTAACCTTGGATATGTGACTCTTTATTTGAGTCCCCCACCCTGGTTACCGGACTTCTGAACCTCCATCTGGACTTCTTAAGACATACATGGACTTATATCAAGACAAATAATCAGATCCAGCTTTATCACAAACCCTTGCATATCATTTGCATACATCATCATTGCATCATTTTAACATTTGTTTATTTGTTTTTCAGGGTATCCACATCATATTTGGCTTGGTTTGACCCCTTCATCTGCATAGACCTCTGTTTCATCAGCTATCTGCTTCAGTTATCTTCATCAGTTGTCTGCTTCAGCTGCCTTCATCCTCACCATCATCAGCCTATCAGTGGCTCATCTCCAATATCAGTCTTCATCATCAGTACTTGTTTTCAGCTCTTCATCAGCAGTCATGGCACCCAAGAAGAGCAACATCTCATACCATTTCTTTGAGCCTGTGCTGACTGGCATCAGACAGGTCCAGGCACTTATCACTCCAGACCACATCCCATTATTCAAAGAGCAATATGGAGGCATCCTTGATATGGTTATAGACTTGGACCCTTCTCAGAGGAGTTTGATTCACACTTGCCTACAGTTTTATGACCCTCCTTTGAGATGTTTCACTTTCCAGAACTTTCAGCTAGGACCTCTGCTGGAGGAGTTTTCATCATTGATTGGAGTACCTGTCAGGGGTGGTATCCCCTTCAACCCTGAAATGACTTTTCCCAGCAATGAAGAAGTGGCAAAAGCACTATACCTAGAACCTGTTTTGATTGAGCAGAACATGACAACAAAGGCTGGGATCCCTGGTTTCCACCTAGACTTTCTGACTTCTCAGGCCATCCTGAAGGCCTCCTTGGAGAATGGAAGGCAGTTTGTGCATTGTTAGCCCTCAGTATATATGGGGTTATACTTTTTGTAGATGAGCCCAAGTTTATCAGCAAGAATGCCATTCATCTTTTCCTTCTGAGGAACCCAGTGCCCACATTGCTGGGGGGTTTCTATTACTTTGTCCACCAAATAAATGAGAAGCAAAGGGGGAGGTTGGTGAGATGTTGTGCTCCCTTGTTCCATACCTGGCTGCTCAAACACTTGCCCAAGACTGATGCCTTCCTGAATCCTCACCAACAGAAGAATTGGGCTAGAAGACTTATTGCTTTGACCTCAGATGACATCAGATGGTGCACCCAGAGCACCAAAGGCAGGGACATAATTACTAGTTGTGGGCAATACCCCAATGTACCTCTAATAGGAGTGAAGGGTTGCATCAACTACAATCCTTTGCTGTTTAAGAGACAGTTGGGCTATGCTTTGGTTCACCCTCCTAGAGTGCAAGACTTGGCTGAAACCCTGTATTGTGAGATAAAGCCTAATCTAGCTGTTGTCAGGCAAGCATCCTGGGCTTGGGACAACATCCAGACCAAAGGGATGGCCATTCTGGGAAGGTGCAATAATGTGGCTTCAGCTCAGTATTATGAATGGTCTCATGCTAGGGCTCAGATTTCTGGGATGCCTTTCACCATTGAGGATGCACCTGGACCATCCACAACACCACCTCCAGCCATTGTCAGCCTGGAAGAATTTGAGAAACTGAAGGAGAGGAATGAGAATCTGTCTCAAGCTTTGAAGAGAACCCTCTGGGAGAGGAGTGATGGTCGTTTAGACATTGAGAGGCTGGAAAAGCTTAAGGTGGAGCATCTAGCCAGGATTGAGAAAGCAGAGGACTACATCAAGAAATTAAGAGCTGGAGAGCAAATTTTGAAGAATTCCTGTAAAGAGGCCCAGTTTCAGAAGGCTAGGACTGATCTCTACCTGAAAGAAAGTCAAGCTAGGTGGGTCAGAATCACTGAAGCTCGTACTCAAGAAGATAAGAGAACTCAAGACAGGATTGAGCAGTTGGAGGCCAATGAAAAGAAACAACAGGAGGCTCTGCTAGCAGCCCAGAAGGAGATTTCAGAGTTGAAGCTTAGGGCTGGTGTGAAGAGGTCAAAGGACCAAGATAGGAACAAGAAGCTGACCACTGCTATCACCACCAGAAACCTTCTTATCAGAAACATTACAGAGCATCCGGCTGGTCCCGTAACTGAAGCACTTCTGAAGGAAGTTAAGGAGGATGAGTTTGGATTAGATGTTTGACTTCTTTGCTTGTTGTTATTTTCCATTTCATGTACTTTTCCTTTTATGATGTATTTTGACCCCTCAGGGGCATGTGTTGTAAAAAACAAACTATGTGCTATGCACCATTTGTAATATATTTATTAGTTTCTTTCCTCAAGCAACATCAAAGCAACTTCCTCAGGGTCTGGAAAGGTCAAAACCAAGCACCAAGTCGGATACCTTGGAAAATAAATAAGCATACTGCATTGCATACTAACTCTTGTTTTGTTTTGTAGGTTTTTGTTTTGTTTGTTACTAACTCTGTTGTGATTCAGGAATTATTGCTCGCCGTCGGGTGTTCCCTCTCAACCGTCCGCACAGGTATCCTACTCGCAACAATCTTCCTGGTATCCAGATGGACCAAGTACAGCAAGATCTGACAGAAGTCAGAACTCAGATGGCTAACGAGAGGCTGGAGATGAGAAACCAAATGACCCAGTTCATGGAAGTAATGAATGGCTTGGCCCAGAACCAAGAAAGATTGAGGGCATTGGTAGAAAGACAAACCCCGGAGGAGCCCCATCTGGGAACTGGAGGGACAAGTAACAATGAGAGGGGTCAGCCTCATGTTAATCCACCAGTATATGGGCCTCATCTTCATCCGGAGATCAACATCCCGACTAATGTGCAAGGAAATACTACTGGGGGAGGATTTTACAAGAAGACCCCCAAGAGGAGCAATTCACTGTGATGGGAGCTGGGGATGAAGCCTATGATAGAAGGTTTGATGAAATTGCTGAGAAGTTGAGATCTCTGGAGTCTCAAAATTCCCTGGGCTTTGATGTCATGGATATGGGGTTAGTGGATGGGGTAAGAATCCCTCACAAGTTCAAACCCCCGTGCTTCGAGAAGTACAATGGAACTTCCTGTCCACGAACTCACTTGCAGTCCTTTCTGGGGAGACTTAAAGCATACACCATGGATGAAAAACTGTGGATGTTTTATTTTGAAGATAGTTTGACTGGGGCTTCAAGGGAATGGTACTCACACTTGACCAGAGCCACAATCAGGTGCTGGAAGGACCTAGCTGAGGTCTTCATCAGGCAGTACCAATACAATCTGGACATGGCTCCTAACAGGACCCTTTTGATGGGAATGTCTCAGTCCTCCAGAGAAAGCTTCAGGGAATATGCCCAGAGGTGGAGACAGCTTGCTGCTGCTGTCCAGCCACCCATGTCGGAAAGAGAAATGGCTGACATGTTTATGAATACTTTGCAAGGTACATATATTGATAGGCTAGCTGCCTTTTCTTCCACCAGCTTCGCTGACGTAGTTATAGCTGGAGAAAGAATTGAAAGCCTTCTGAAGATGGGTAAGATTTCTGATAATGGTGCAAGTTCGTCTAGTAACCCCAGGAAGACTTTTGTGGGACCTAGAAGAACTGGTGAGACAAATGGCATTCATGCCAGCAGGGGCAGACCTCAGTATATCCACAGAGCAGTAGCAGCTGTCACCATTCCAGCTCCGATTCCTCAGCAACCAGCATATCAACCACCACAATGTCGCCCCCGATAAATGGGAAATGGCCCAGATAAAGGTACAGACGCGAACGGTCGGCGAAAGAGGGATGTGAGAACACACAGGAGTGAACTCACAAGGAAAGAAAAGAGTCGCCAGCTAGGCATTTTTATCCCGAAGGGAAGGTAATGTTGCATAAACCTAGAAAGAGATATGGATAAGACGGTTGCGAACCAGAGAGACTGAGAAAGGGGGTTGGTTACAACCTGGGAAGGTATTAGCACCCAGATTGTCCGTCGTACTCGACGGGATCCACGCTTAAAAGATTTGTGTTTTTAAAAGGGGTAATGTCAGTGCAATTTGTGTACAAAAGAGAGCTGGAACAGGATGTACAGGTGTCAGTGTAAGAAAAGTGTAAAGTGAAGTATATACAGTGTCAGTGTAAGAATGAGAACGAATTGCTCAAGATTATGAGGCTTAAAGAAATGAGCTGGAAAGAGGGGGAATATACAGAGACTTTTGTTCGATAACTGTTAAGTTATGCCTACGTATCCTCTCGTGCAATGAGGAAGTCAGAACACCGTAGTTCGACCCAAAGAGACTGAAAGATGAATTGACTTGTGAACTGCTTGCTTGTCTATGCTCAAGTGTATGATCTGTCTGGCACAGATGCAAACTGTCTTGCATTAGACGGAAGAAGCAAGTTCTCGTTTATGAGTGAATGAGATGAGAAAAGAATCCCGAAGGAGACGATTATTGTTTGTTTTTTGAGTTTTCAATCTTTTATTGCTTTTGAAAGTTTGTCATAAGTTAATGAGCTTAAGCCTAAACCAATGGATTTAGTAAACTCACCACATCCTCCCTCTGATTAGGGGTAATGAGAATACCTTAAGTGTGAAGTCAGATTCTCACACTTAATCACCTTTGATGTAGGATTAAGATCATTAACCTATTTGTGATTATTTAGATATTTTTGGTGTTTTGTTTAGTGTTAAGTAATGAGATTAAGCCATAATCATGGATTAAACGGACTCATTACACCATCCTAATAGAAGGATAATAGATGAGAATGTTTAAGCTGAGGAAAGCTCCGTAACTTAATCAATGATTAGGGATTAAACTCATGACAAAACAAGCCTTTGATTAAGTGGATTTTATTTAATGGTGAGATGATGAAGTGAATTTTATGGTTTGTAAGACAACTTGAGGGGGACTTGTCCATTAACACTAGGGTTAGTCCTTCTTAACCAATTAAGGAAGAATTAGAACCCTAATGCAAGGCCCAAGTTACAAGTGTGATGCCTTGATGATTATTAAGTGAATTGATTAAAGGAGTTAAACACATTAAGGGTTTAACACTTAGGATTAAAGTTATACACTCCATCCTAATAGAAGGATGCAGGCATAAGCTTAATCACAAAGCCTTAAAGCCTTTAGGGTTTAGTCCCTGATTATGAGGTGAGAAGAGAAGACTCAATGAGACACAAAGGTAAAACTAAGTGGGGAGACTAATCAAAACCCTAATCATTGTCATGTTTGGTTGTTCCTAAGGTTTGTGAGGTTTACAAGAGAAATCTCCAGAGGAACCACCAGGAAGCAGATGAAAGGATCAGGAGAAGCAAAGCAACTTGCTTCATTCAAGAAGTCAAGTCACTTGAGGAAAGAGAGTAAGAAGAAAAAGAAGGAGCAAGCTCAATCTCAAACTCAAAATAAAATTCAGCATGGATGCATAAAAGAGATGAAAAGAAGTTATGAGAAGTGAAGGCAAATTCACTTCTCAAGATAACTTACCACCTGAAAAGTTAGTGAAAGAAATGCAATGCAATGCAAAATGAGATGAAATGGCATGATGAAAATCAAAACCAGAAGCACATTCATGATGATAATGATGCTATGGGATGATGCAAACATGAAACAAGGCATGGTGATGATTATACAAGTTTATGGATGCAGATGAAGCAAGTTTGGAACCATGATCATACATGACAAGTTATGAAATGCATATGGCATACAACATGGCAAATGCAAGATGCAATGATCAAACATGCTTTCAACATGTCTTAAGATGTTACATGAATCAAATGGATGCACAAAATGCTATGGCAAGTCAAGGTATGAATGCAAATGCAAGATGGATGCATATGGAAGCCCAAATTAGGGTTTATGATCAAAGCATCAAACAAAAACCAAAATCAGAAGCAAACATCAATATAAAAAATTGAAAATGCAATCAAAGGATCCCTAAAGCTATACTAACTCACTGCCCAAAGGAGAAGTTCCAACTCTTAACCTAATTCAAGTTATGAATTTCTTAAGATTTTTAGGGTTTTTGGGTACCTTAACAAGAAAAATGCCAAACAAATGGAAAATGAAAGATCAAATCATGCCCATTTAATCTCGCAAACTACATGATATGCACAACACAATGAAAAAAGAATCAAAGTTCAACTCTCAATGGTTAGGCAGAAATGATTTTTGGAAGTTTGGATCAAAATAATGCTTGGAAAATGAATTAATTCCATGGAAAATTCTCAAAATGCATCAAGATCAAAAAAGAAATTTGGTTTGAAGGTTGGACAATGTTTCTAAATGTTTTTAAAGGTTTCATAAATTTTTTGGTGATTTTTAAATACCTAAAAGTATTTTTAATTAATTAATTCTCATTAATTAATTAAAAATAAACTTTATAATATTTAAAAATATTTTTTTAATGCGAAAAATAAAAATAAAAATATTTTTGTGTTTTAAAAATTGGTGAAATCTTTGACAAAAAATTTCATAATTTTTAAATGGTTTTTCCTATTTTTTATAAAATGTACAAATTAAATAGAAAGAAAATGAAATAAAACAAAATAAAAGGAAAAGTAATCTGATCCAATGATCCAGATTCAAAGTTGAAAGGAAATGGTTGACTAGCGCGCTAATGAATGGTCTGGATTTCACCTCAGCTAATTAATTATGATTAAATTAAATAAACATAAATTAGGGCTAATGACATGATCTGAGCCCTTGAAACACGCGCGGGAAGCCTCATCCTACGCTCCAGATTCAAACCTACCCTTAAACCCTAATTAAGCATTAATGACTTTCAGGTGGCCGGAAATGACCTCCGGTCATCTTCTCCGGCCACCCCTCACCTGAGAAATTTCTAAAACGCTCCCTAGGTCATTTCCGGAGCTTTAAAGCTCCAGATTTGTTCCTTTCACCTTCCTAAACTCATCCCTAACCTCAAACCTCATTTATTTCCAGCCATTAACAAGAATCGAAGCTAAGAACAAAAACTGCAAAAATTTCAGACAAGCCATACACTCTTAATTCTTCATCATTTTCAAAAGTAAAAAGCTCATTGCACTCAGGGAATCAAACTTAACCAATTGAGAACTTAAAATAAAGCTTCTGGAAAAATAATTTCGTATGGCTACCTGAGATGGAGCTTTCACCCTTTGAGCTTTCTGGCTGCTTCCTTGGTGCAAAAAGCTTCTAATGACCTTCCTGAGGAGTTTGCAATGCTTGGACAACTTTGTATGTGGCTGGTTTGGGAGTTTGCACTGCAACTGGTCAGAAATCGTATCTGGCTTGTGGTGTGTTCTTGGCTGTTTTGATGGGTGGTTTTGGGTCAGTGAATGATTTAGAAATGAATGGTGGTGTTTGTTTGAAGATTGAGTGATTGAGTTGGGAGATTCGAAAGCTTTTGCAAGAGGGAGAGTTTTTTTGTAACTTGAAGATTCTTAGGGCTCAGCTTGTGTTCTTGTGTGTTATCACCAGCATTTGGTCCACATATCAACTTGTGATAGGTCTGTGGAGTGGTTGTGCCCTATTGTGATTGGTATGGCCTTCTTGCAAAAAAGTCACCAACTTGTGTACTTGAGGTATGGGCAAGTGGCAGGCTAGCATAGGAGCATGGTTGAGTTCAGCAAGGATCAAGGAATGCCTTTGGATCAGATTTTATGGACTGAGGCAAGTGGATGAGGAGTTTTGATCCCTTTTGCAAATTGTCACAACTTTGGCCCCTTTTGTGATTCCTGAAGTTTAAGGCATAGAACTTAAGAAATTCTTTGGCAAATCTGAAGTTTAAGTCATGTGTGATGTTTGTGTAAAGATTAGAGACCATTTTGAAGTCACAAATTGCCTTGGTACAAGAATTTGCAAGTTTTCCATTTGGTGCATAACTTGAAATTTAGTGATTTTTGCAACTTTGACAATCCATAAATTTTGATCCAAAATGAATTAGGTCATGTTCTTATACTTTTTGAAAAGGGAATGATCTATTCTACAACTTTCATGACCAAAGTTTTTCCATTTGAAACTTTCTTGAATCAAAAAGTAAGGTTGAAAAAGTTGCCTAAAATGACATTTTCATTAAAAGTCAAACTTGCCCAAAAAGTCAATTTTGCAAAAGACTTGAAATTCTCCAATTTTGTGAACTTCCAACCTCTTCTATGATCAAATAAAGATCATATACAATCAAAATGATGAAGAACACCCTTTGGTTGGGTCATTGGGGGCCTCAGATGCCCTGATTTTGCACTGACTTGCTTGAAAAGTCAACTCTTGATCAGATGACTTCCCCATGGAATTTCTTCATGAAAATTGATATGCATACTCCCTATACCATATAGAGACCAATAGAAACAAGAATGACCAAAAAAATTGGAGTTATGGCCTCTGAAACCAAAACCCTAATTTTAGGTCATCTGTGCAGTCAAGCCTGGCTCTGCTTCCACACCATTCTCAGTTCTTGTGATCCTTTGACATTCTTGACTTTGAGAGGATGTAATATGATGTTTGAACATACATGGACCTTTTTGAAGTGATTGATTGCCTTTGGAGTGGCTCAAGAAGCTCTTGGATTGCTCAGATCACAAACCCTAGATGCAGATGACTTAGGATCTATGCAGTGGATCAAAAATGGGATATGAGATATTATGATTGAGTTTATGCATATGAAATGATCACAAGCCATGGTGTGAATGGATGAGGACAAATTTGGGGTGTTTACAGCTGCCCCTATTCAAACATGAGTTAGCTGTGCAGGATGTAAGCGACGACTTATCAGGCAAACAAGATAACTTGTGGTTGAATACCAAAGACAGTCCAAAATTTGCACTCACAGAATGAAGAAGAAAAGGGATATAGATTACAAAGGGAAATAAAGTATAATATAAAGTATGGGCGACGGAGGACGACCGTCGAGCAGAGGACGACTGCTGGGTAAGGAGCAATGACGGGGACGACCGACATGCTGGGGAGAGTGTGGGAAATAAAGCAATGACGGGGACGGCCGACATGCTGGGGATAAAAGGGCTTATGATGGGGACGACCATCAAGCAAAGCTGTAATATTCTCTGGTGATTAATGAAGAAATGACAGGGACGGCCATCAAGTTCAAAAAGTAATGCAAGCAACGATGGGGACGGCCATCGGGCTAAAAGAAAAAGGGACCACGACGGGGACGGCCATCGGGTTAAAGAATAAATGAAATAAACAGATGATGAGGTACGGTCATCAAAGGTGAAGGACGATCACCTAGCAGGGGACGGCTGCTCTGTTGGGGTTAAGATGAGGGACAGTCATCTAAGGTGGAGGACGACCACCAGGCAGGGTACGACTGCCGAAAATATCGCGACATAGGACGAATGCCGGATAAAAGGTCAACAATGGGGACGGCCATCAGATGAGCATGATGGAGGACGACCATCAAGAGGTGGAGGACGACCACCTAGCAGGGTACGGCTGCTCTCAGGGTTTATCATGACATAGGACGAATGTCAGATAACCAAAATCAACAATGGGGACGACCATTGGATAAAATGATGAAGGACGATCATCAAGAGGTGGAGGACGACCACCTAGCAGGGTACGGCTGCTAAATATCACGACATATGATGAATGTCGGATAGAAGTCAACGATGGGGACGGCCATCGGACAAGCATGACGGAGGACGACCATCAAGAGGTGGAGGACGACCACCTAGCAGGGTACGACTGCTCTTAGGGTTTATCATGACATAGGACGAATGTCAGATAAAAAGAAAATTGTTTTTACTGGGGAATAGTAAACACGGACGAGTGTTTACAATCCAAGAAATAAAAGGTATAAGTGTTTGGTATTGTGTATAGATTAAAGATGCGGACGAGCATCCTCAAGACTATGATACGGACGAGTATCTGGTAGAAACAAAAACTGACACGTGTTCCGAGATGATGATACGGACGAGTATCGACTGGTTAACAAGGAACACGGACGAGTGTCGAATCTGAAGGGACTCTTCTGGGGAATAGTAGACACAGACGAGTATCTATTTTCAAGAAGACACAGTGTATGGATTAAAGATGCGGACGAGCATCCTTAAGATTATGATACGGACGAGTATCATGTAGAAACAAACGCTTGACGCATGTTCTGAGATGATGATACGGACGAGTACCAACGAGTTAACAAAGAACACGGACAAGTGTCGAATCTGCGGGGATATAAATGGTGTATACAAGATACGGACGAGTATCTGTATAAGTATGACTAGAAAGTATGAGTGATGTATAGGTGAGTGTTCAATCTGCTGGGGAGAATGACACAGGCGAGTGCCAAAAAAGAGAAAGGTATAGTATAAACAGATATCTGGTATACAAAGTGTTTATGTTACTGTGCTAGGAAAACGACATGGACGGATGTCAAGAAAGCTATATATACAAGTATCTGTGAGTGCAAAGGGGATGTCTTTGGCTTTCTGCTGGGGATATGACACGGACGGGTGCCACAAGGAGTATGTATTTGTATTGGTGAATGTGAGGCAACTGCTTTTGCTGGGGAATCTGGGGAGTATTCTGTATATTGTTGAGGGGTTGATAACATTCACAAGTGTTTGATTCATATCATGACTTATGATTATGCTACATGTTTGATTTCTGCCGTAATGCTCCGTATTAAACGGAATGCTACGCTTTGTGGGGTGAATATGATGCTAATGCTATGATCATGCAAAGATACCAATCCGGGATTCGGATCCCAATGTTGTGAAGATCTCTGGTCGATTTGTTGGAGTAGACATCCCAGCTGGGGGTAAGATCATTGGTAGATCTGACGAAATGATTCCGTTTGGGGAAATGGGTCATTGATAGACTTATTCTTGTAAATGAGGGACCCAGCTGGGGTTTGTAGAAGCTTTCGTCACTCTGTTGTGATTCTTTCGTGCGCTGCTCTTCTGGATAGAGGCTGAGGCTCTGTGGGGAGATGATTCCCTGGCTTTTGTACTTGACTGAGGAAGAAGGATTGGCCACCCGGTTGGGAGAAGCAACAAGTGACAACTCAACTGGGGAGAAAACACCTTGAGTGCTAAGACTGAGTGAGTTGTTGATTTGCCAGCTTGCTGGAGTGAAACTTTCATGCCCCATATTGCGCTTTCGACTACCTGCAATCCTGCAAAGACAAAGAAACGCACAAGTAATCCCGAGGCATCCCTTATCGGATTCTGTCACAGGAGTGAGACACTTCTGAGAGTAAGTATATTCCCTGCAAGCACGTGTTTTATTTTCTTTATTTTCAAGGATTAGCATCTGTATTCGTGCAAGACATCAGACATTTTTTGCAAATAAAAATGTATAAGACGAAACATGACTGAAAAATCTGATTTTATTAATTCAAATGCCTTGAATTGGCGAGATACAGTCAAAGAAACGAATCTCCTGAAATGAGGAAAGTGTTACAAATTGAGAAACAAAAATGCTGGCAATGTTGTCGACGCTTTCAAGGAGCTTCCCCTTTTGCTATGACTCGTATGACTTGTGACGTTCTTCTTGTCTTGCTTTCTGAAGAAGGTTGATTCTGACCGGCGCTTGATCCTTTTGAAGCTTACCAAGTTGTAAGTGATACAGACGAATTCAGAATGCAGTTGTTCGCTTATTCCCTTATTTTTGCATGGATCGCCCTTTCGGGTTTTCAATCCATCGGGATACCCATTTTTGCCTGAGTTGTCCAAGGTGGCTTTTCAACTCAGCGGGTGTACATTTTTTTGTTTATTTTCCCTTATTTTTGCCCGAGTCTTTTATTCTGTTTTTGACTCGTCGGGATGCCCTATTTTGCCTGGACTTACATTATGTTTTTATGTCCAGCGGGTCATTTTTATGCGAAGTATTTTTTAACTGCGTCTGAATTCACAGGGGACGGGAAGTCTTCACCATCCATGGTACTGAGCATCAGTGCTCCACCCGAGAAAACTTTCTTTACCACGAATGGTCCTTCATAGTTCGGAGTCCATTTGCCCCTGTGGTCTGTATGAGGAGGGAGGATTCTTTTCAGCACAAGATCTCCCACTTGATACTCTCGGTGCCTGACTTTCTGATCGAAGGCTCTCTTCATTCTTTTTTGATACAACTGCCCATGACAGATTGCAGCCAATCTTTTCTCTTCAATCATACTCAGTTGTTCGAATCGGGACCGGACCCACTCTGCTTCGTTCAGCTTAACATCCATCAATACTCGTAAGGAAGGTAATTCAACTTCAACAGGTAGGACTGCTTCCATACCATACACAAGCTGATACGGTGTTGCCCCAGTGGATGTTCTGATTGACGTGCGGTACCCGTGCAAGGCGAACGGTAGCATCTCATGCCAGTCTTTGTAGGTGACTACCATCTTCTGCACAATCTTCTTGATATTCTTGTTAGCTGCCTCGACAGCGCCATTCATCTTTGGCCTGTAAGGAGAAGAATTGTGGTGTTGGATCTTGAAGTCCCGGCATAGCTCTGCCATCATTTTGTTGTTTAAGTTGGAACCATTATCAGTAATGATTCGCTCGGGAACTCCGTATCGACAGATGATATCTCTCTTCAGGAATCGGGCTACCACTTGTCTTGTGACATTGGCATATGAGGCTGCTTCAAACCACTTGGTGAAATAGTCAATGGCGACCAGGATGAATTTGTGGCCATTTGAAGCAGTTGGCTCAATCTTGCCGATCATATCAATGCCCCACATGGCAAAGGGCCAGGGTGAAGACATTATATTCAAAGGATTGGGAGGCACATGCACCTTATCCGCATAGATCTGACATTTATGGCATTTTCTGGCGTAGGCGCAACAGTCGGCATCCATTGTGATCCAGTAATAACCTGATCTTAGCAATTTCTTAGCCATGGCATGCCCTCCTGCATGGGTACCAAAGGATCCTTCGTGCACCTCATGCATCAACAAGTCTGCTTCTGTTCTATCAACGCATCTGAGGAGTACCATATCAAAGTTTCTCTTGTACAAAGAACCATCAGTGTTCAGAAAGAAACTACCAGCAAGCCTTCTCAATGTCTTCTTATCATTGGAAGATGCCCCAGGTGGGTATGTTTGATCCTCCAAGAAGCACTTAATGTCATGGAACCAAGGCTTATCATCTTTGATAACGTCTGCTGCGAACACATATGCTGGTCTATCGAGTCTGGACACTGAAATCTGCGGTACAAAGTTGGCAGCTTGAACTTTGATCATAGATGAAATGGTAGCCAGAGCATCTGCAAACTGGTTCTCGTCCCGAGGGATATAATCAAGCTTGACCGTTGTGAAGAAAGTCAATAACCTTCTTGTATAATCCCTGTAAGGTATCAGATGATCCTGGTGGGTGTACCATTTGCCGTTGGTTTGATTAACTACCAGAGCTGAATCTCCGAACACAATCAAAGTCTTGATCCTGAGGTCAATGGCTTCCTCCAGACCCATAATGCAAGCTTCGTATTCAGCTTCGTTGTTAGTGCAGTTGAAGGTGAGCTTTGCCGAGAAAGGCATGTGAACTCCCTTAGGTGTAATGAGTACTGCACCAACACCACGACCATTCATATTAACAGCCCCATCAAACATCATAGTCCATTCTTCTTCTGGGTCAGGCCCTTCAGTGTGAACAGTCTCTTCATGATCTTTTGCTTTTATGAACATGATGTCTTCGTCAGGGAAGTCAAATCTCATAGGCTGGTAGTCATCAATGGGTTGCTCAGCAAGATATTCAGACAATACACTGCCCTTGATGGCTTTCTGAGAGGTGTACTGGATGTCATATTCTGTGAGGATCATCTGCCATCTTGCAACCTGTCCGGTAAGAGCTGGCTTCTCAAAAATGTACTTAACTGGGTCCATCTTTGAAATCAATAGAGTAGTGTGGGTCAACATATACTGTCTCAGTCGGCGAGCAGCCCATGCTAAAGCACAGCAAGTTTTCTCGAGTAGTGAATAACGTTGTTCACAGTCGGTAAACTTTTTGCTTAGGTAGTAAATTGCGTACTCTTTTCAACCAGACTCGTCATGCTGGCCCAGCACACACCCCATTGACTCTTCTAATACTGTCAAGTACATTATCAGAGGTCTTCCTTCAACTGGAGGCATAAGGATTGGAGGTTCTAGCAGGTATTCTTTGATCTTGTCAAAAGCCCTCTGGCAGTCTTCGTTCCACCTGACCGTCTGTTCTTTTCTTAACAGCTTGAACAAGGGTTCACAGGTTGCTGTAAGGTGAGATATGAACCTTGAGATGTAGTTCAATCTACCTAGAAACCCTCGAACTTCTTTTTCTGACTTCGGTGCAGGCATTTCTTGAATGGCTTTGACTTTATCAGGGTCCACCTCAATCCCTTTCTCGCTTACAATAAAGCCCAGCAGCTTACCAGATCGCACCCCGAATGTGCACTTGTTGGGGTTCAGCTTCAGTTGGTACTTCCTCAGACGCTTGAATAACTTCAACAGATTTACCAGGTGGTCTTCTTCTGTGAGGGACTTGGCAATCATGTCATCCACATAACATTCAATTTCTTTATGGATCATATCGTGGAATAATGTTACCATAGCCCGTTGATATGTTGCACCAGCATTCTTCAATCCGAATGGCATCACCTTGTAACAGAACGTGCCCCAGGGTGTGATGAAGGTTGTCTTCTCCATGTCTTCAGGTGACATTTTGATCTGATTGTATCCTGAAAATCCGTCCATGAAGGAGAATACCAAGAACTGAGCCGTATTATCAACCAATACATCAATGTGAGGTAATGGGAAATCATCTTTCGGGCTGGCTCTGTTCAGATCCCGGTAGTCAACACACATCCTTACCTTGCCGTATTTCTTAGGCACAGGTACTATATTAGCAACCCACGGTGGATAACTAGTTACAGCAAGGAACCCGGCGTCCCACTGTTTTTGTACCTCTTCTTTGATTTTCATTGCCATGTCCGGGCGAGTACGGCGCAGCTTCTGTTTGACCGGTGGGCATTCTCCCCTCAAAGGCAGCTTGTGCATAACAATGTCGGTATCCAATCCTGGCATATCTTGATAAGACCTAGCAAACACATCCACATATTCCTGAAGCAGGTCAATCAACTGTCTTTTCACTGAGTCTTGTAAGCAGGCCCCGATTTTAACCTCTTTCACATCTTCATTTGTACCAAGATTGATTGTTTCCACCTCCTCCTGATGAGGAGTGATAACCTTCTCCTCTTGTCTCAACAATCTGGCTAGCTCTTCAGGAAGCTCGTAGTCTTCTTCAACCCCTTCATCAGCTTGATTGATCGGATTGTCAGAGTCATACGAAGTCATAGCCGTGCTGTTGTCGGTGCTGTCTGGAAGGCACTCTCTGCAAGGGTTCAGTTTGTTCATTTTAGTGATTGATTTTAATCTTGTTTAGAAAAAGTGAAATAAAGTTGTCATTTTGAAAACATTGCCATTTATTTTTTGTACAAAAAGAAAAATGGAAAAAACAGTGAGCGGAAAAGAAAAAGACTCGTTTGCAAAAGATGTCTGATATTTCATTGATTAATCTTGTTGCACAAAAATTACAGATGGCCCGATTACAAAATGAGTCTTGTCATATTGGGCAAGATGCAAGACTTGATGCATGCTTAAAATATACAGGAAATAATAATTACTCTGCAGGAGTAACTCTTATAATTTCCTGGGAAGACCAGTTTGAGATACTGCTCCCCGGGATCTTTGGACGAATCCAGCTCTCCAGGTTGCGTTCATCTTCTGACTCGTCTTCCAAGCTGTTGACAGCATCGGGGGTGAGCATCCCCCCACTAACAAAGTTGGGCTTCTTAGCAGCCTCCGCTTGATCTTGTTGAGTTGGTTTGTAACCCAACCCAAATCTATCTTCTTTCTTCTCCACAGGCAACAGTTTGCCCCAGCCTTGAGCGTTTCCTTCTTCCACCACCTTCTGGGCCTGCTGGTAGGATGTCATGGAAGTCCCAAGTACAGCAGAGGTTTCATTAATATTCAAGGCCTCAAACCCTTGACTCATCGTTTCGTGGATCTCCCCATCCATCTCAATATATTTGTATGTAGCCAGATGGCTAACAAAAATATCCTCCTCTCCGCAAATAGTAACGACTTGGCCCTCCCACTCGAATTTTAACTTCTGGTGAAGGGTAGACGTAACTGCGCCAGCGGCATGAATCCATGGTCTACCCAACAAACAGCTGTAGGCAGGATGAATGTCCATCACGTAGAAGGTCGTTTTGAAAGTTTGTGGGCCAATCGTTACAGGCAACTCAATTTCCCCCAGAACTGATCTCTTAGAGCCGTCAAAGGCTCTTACTACCAAGTTACTGGGTCGCAACGCCAATCCTTCATATTCCAGCTTCACAAGGGCTTTTTTAGGCAAGACATTGAGGGATGATCCTGTGTCTACCAGTACATGTGAAAGAACTGCACCCTTACACTCCATGGTAATGTGCAAAGCCTTGTTGTGATTGCGGCCTTCCGAAGTCAAATCAGTGTTGGTAAATCCTAGTCCATTACTAGCATTAACATTTCCAACCACAGCTTCCAACTGATTGATGGTGATCTCTTCTGGCACATAAGCTGCGTGCAAGACTTTGAGTAGTGCGTTCCGGTGAGCCTCGGAGCACATAAGCAATGATAGAATGGAGATCTTGGAAGGCGTCTGGTGAAGCTGGTCCACTACCTTGTAATCACTTTTCTTGATGATTCTCATGAATTCATCAACTTCTTGATCAAAAGGTGTTTTCAGAGCTTCTCTAACAACCTGCTCTTCTTGCACCATGCTCTTCCCTTTTGCCTTGGCAGCAGCTTCTGCTTCGGCAGCGGGTCTTTGAATTTGTGGGGCAAAAAGTCGTCCGCTTCGAGTGAAGCCTCCGCCTCCCCCCACATTGTCTACTTGTGGTGAAGAAGTTGATGATTCGAAAGTGATTTTATGTCCTTCGCAGTATAAATCAGAGCCGTAATGCCAAGGGATGGCATTACTGCTTTCATAAGGTACTGGCCCAGGCACTGTGATAGTGACTGGACTGATGGCAGCTGCAGAAGGGACTGTGATAGTCTGTGGATCATAGTATATTGTGACTGGTGCTCTGGTAGGAGGGGAATTTTGTGAGTTGTAGGCAGAGTCATTTGCAGGATCATAATAAATTGTAACTGTTGAGACACTTGCATTGTTTGCTGTTGATGTTGCAGGAGACATTGCTGGAAGGATGGGTGTTGTTGTTGTAGGAGTTTCTGAATGAAGGGGTGCTGAGGTTGTAGAAGGGACGTTTGTTGATATTTGGTCCGTTGAAGTAACAGATGAAGCATTTGTTGATGAAACTGAAAAGTCGTTTGGAACAATGGTTGTTGCAGTTGTAGACGATTCTGGAACCGTGGTTAAGGAGATTGCTGGATTGGTAGGTATTGATGTTGTAATTTGAAGCAGGCCACTCTGGATGAGACCATCTATGCCATCCCTCAAGTTATCACAACCATTCACTGAAATGTTGCAGTAAGCACACCCTAGCTCACATCCCGGGAACATTTGACATTCGAGGAGTTGAGCTTTAATCTCCACCAAGGGTGTCCGAATCTGACCCACACTGGTTATCAAATAAGACAGCTTGTCTTCTTCAATAGCATTGATTCTGGGACCACCATGATATGGCATAGGGTTCTTGTTGACATTTGGTGGTGGTGCAAAGTTTAGAGCTTTGGAATCTACCAAGTCTTGTACTTTCATGTGCAAAGCTCTGCACTTCTCTGTACTATGGCCAGGTGCATTTGAGTGAAAAGCACATCTGGCGCTGGCGTCATAATTTCTGGGCAGACTGGTAGGATCCGGAGGTGCCAATGTCCTTAACTCAACCAGGTTGAGTTTCAGGAGTTGTGGCAATAATGTGGCATAGGGCATAGGGATCGGATCGATCACCCTATTGGCTTGAGAAGGTCTCTGTTGGAACGGTCTTTGCTGATTGTTGTTGCTGGTGTTGTTGTTGTTATAATTTCTCTGAGGAGGATACTGAGTTTGTTGCTGGTAATTCTGTTGCTGAGGTTGATAAGTTGGTTGAGGATGAATCGGAGCGGGAATGGTGACTGCTGCCACAGACCTATGAACATATTGGGGTCTGCCCCTGTTGGTATGGATAGCATTGGTCTCACCAGCTCTTCTTGGGCCCACAAAAGGCTTTCTTGTGTTGCTGGATGAGCTAGCACCGTTGTCAGAAATCTTACCCATTTTAAATAGGCTCTCAATTCTTTCCCCGGCTATGACTACATCAGCAAAGCTAGTGGAAGAAAAGGAAGCCAGCCTGTCAATGTATGTCCCCTGGAGGGTGTTCATAAACATATCAGCCATCTCCCTCTCTGACATGGGTGGCTGGACAGCAGCAGCAAGCTGTCTCCATCTTTGAGCGTACTCCCGGAAGCTTTCCCTGGATGATTGTGACATTCCCATCAGGAGGGTCCTGTTGGGAGCCATATCCAAGTTGTACTGATATTGTCTAATGAAGGCCTCTGCCAAGTCCTTCCAGCATCTAATGGTTGCTCTAGTCAAATGAGAGTACCATTCCCTTGAAGCTCCAGTTAAGCTATCCTCAAAATAAAACAACCATAGCTTTTCGTCCATGGTATATGCCTTCAGCCTCCCCAGAAAGGATTGTAAATGGGTCCGGGGACAAGAAGTTCCGTTATACTTCTCAAAGCATGGTGGCTTAAATTTGTGGGGAATCCTGACCCCGTCCACTAGACCCATGTCCATAACATCAAAGCCCAAAGAATTCTGGGACTCTAGGGACCTCAGTTTCTCAGCAATCTCATCTAGCCTTCTGTCATAGGCTTCCTCCCCAGCTCCCATCACTGTGAACTGATCTTCCTGGGGGTCTTCTTGCAGCACTCTACCTGCTGTGGCAGTCCCTTGCACATTAGCAGGGATGTTGATCTCTGGATGCAGGTGGGGTCCAAAGACTGGGGGATTGACATGAGGTTGGACTCTCTTATTGTTGCTTGTCCCAGCAGTCCCTAGATGGGGATCTTCCTGATTCTGTCTCTCTACCATTGCTCTTAATCTCTCTTGGCTTTGAGCCATATTATTCATCACCTCCATAAATTGTGTCATCTGATTCCTCATTTCCAACCTCTCGTTGGCCATTTGATTCCTGACCTCTGTAAGGTCCTGCTGTACTTGGTCCATTTGTATGCCCGGAAGATTGTTGCGGGTGGGATATCTGTGTGGACGGTTGAGTGGAAACCCTCGACGTCGAGCAATAGTTCCTGAAGTCGCAACAGAGTTAGTAACAATAAAACAAAAACCTACAAAACAAAACAAAAGGTTAGTATGCAATGCAGTATGCTTATTTGTTTCCAAGGTATCCGGCTTGGCACTTGGTTTTGACCTTTCCAGACCCCTGAGAAAGATGCTCGTGATGCTGCTCGAAGAATCCAGGTAAAACAAACCGACACATATATTACAAAAAGTAAATGATACATAGTTTGTTTCCTTTTACAATACATGCCCTCTGAGGGGTCAAAATACAACAGAAGAAAATAAAAAGTACATGAAATGAAAGCAACAACAAGCAAAAGTCAAACACCAAGACCAAACTCATCCTCCTGAACTTCCTTTAGAAGTGCTTCAGTCACAGGATCAGCTGGACGCTCCGTAAGATTCCTGATAAGGAGATTCCTGGTAGTTACAGCTGCAGTTAGCTTCTTGTGTCGACTCTGGTCCTTTGACCTCTTTACACCAGCTCTAATCTTCAATTCTGAGATCTCTCTCTGGGCTGTTGCCAGGGCTTCCTGTTGCTCTTTTGCACTAGCTTCCAGCTGCTCAATCTTATCCTGAGTCCTTTTATCCTCCTGAGTACGGGCTTCGGTGATCTTGACCCACCTAGCCTGACTCTCCTTCAAATACAAATCAGTCCTAGCTCTCTGGAATTGGGCCTCTTTGCAGGCATTCTTCAAGATCCGTTCTCCATCCCTAGACTTCTTAATGTAATCCTCTGACTTCTCAATTTTGGCCAGATGCTCCACCTTTAGCTTTTCTAACCTTTCAATGTCCAAGTGACCATCACTCCTCTCCCAGAGGGTCTTCTGTAGAGCCTGAGTCAGATTCTCATTTCTCTCTTTCAATTTCTCAAACTCTTCTAAGCTGACAGTTGCTGGAGGTGGTGTTGTGGAAGGTCCAGGCACATCTTCAATAGTGAAGGGCATCCCAGAAACTTGAGCCCTGGCATGAGACCACTCATAGTATTGGGCTGAGGCCACATTATTGCATCTCCCAAGAATGGTTACCCCCTTAGTCTGCACATTGTCCCAGGCCCAGGATGCCTGCCTGACAATAGCCAGATTAGGCTTGATTTCATAATAAAGAGTCTCAGTCAGATCCTGTGCCCTAGGAGGGTGGACTAATGCATAGCCCAGTTGTCTTTTGAATAGCAGAGGGTTGTAATTGATGCAACCCTTTACTCCAATCAGAGGTACATTGGGAAATTGCCCACAACTTGTAATGATGTCCCTGCCCTTGGTGCTCTGGGTGCACCACCTGATATCATCTGAGGTTAGAGCAACAAGCCTCCTAGCCCAGTTTCTTTGCTGGTGAGGGTTCAAGAATGCATCAGTCTTTGGCAAATGTTTGAGCAGCCAAGTATGGAACAAAGGAGCACAGCATCTTACTAATCTTCCCCTTTGTTTTTCATTCCTTTGATGAACAGAGTAGTAAAGATCTCCCAGTAAGGTGGGCACTGGGTTTCTCAGGATGAAAAGATGGATTGCATTCTTGCTAACAAACCTAGGCTCATCTGCAAAAAGTATGACCCCATATATGCTAAGGGCCAACAAAGCACAGACTGCCTTCCACTCCCCCAAGGAGGCCTTCAGAATAGCTTGAGAAGTCAAGAAATCCAAATGAAAACCAGAGACTCCAGCTTTAGCTGTCAAATTCTGCCCAATCAGAACTGGTTCCAGATACAAAGCTTTTGCCACCTCTTCATTACTAGGGAAAGCCATCTCAGGGTTGAAGGGGACTCCACCCCTGATAGGTACACCAATCAGTGATGAATACTCTTCCAACAGGGGTCCCAACTGAAAATTCTGGAAGGTGAAGCACCTCAGAGGGGGATCATAGAACTGCAGGCAAGTATGAATCAAGCTCCTCTGTGAAGGGTCCAAATCCATAACCACATCAAGGATTCCTCCATAATGTTCTCTGAAAAGTGGTATATGTGTAGCGGTAAAATCATGAGTGTAAGCTATTGATTAACTTAACTCGATTAACACAGAGTCGCCACCGCGCTTTTCTTTATTTCCGAATGGAAAAAGGTAAAAGAACGAATAAAAACCTAGAATTCTAAAAGCAAAGGCTAAAAGAAATAAACAGAGATTGGGTAAGGGGATTGGTTATGAACCGGGAAGGTTTTAGGCACCCGACTCATCCGTGGTACTCCACGGGAGCCCTTTGAAATACTTATTGCTTTTGGTCTGAAATTGGTTTGTTTAAAATGATGGAAGAGATGAGGAGAAGAATATTTTTTTAAGGATTTTGTGTTTGATAAGGTTTTAAAGCCTTATGCCTACGTACCCACAAAGTGCAATGCGAGATCAAAACCTCGTAGTTCGTGGTACAAAGTTTGAAAAGAATAAGTGGGTTGAGTTGATTTTAAAATGTAAAGATAAGTCGTCATCCCTTAGCGAATAATTCCGCTAAAAGGGATGAATCATATCTAAACATGTGGGAAAGAAGAAAGGTGCACAAGGCACAAAAACAATTGAATGGATTTGTATTTTTTAAAGTATGTACAAAAATGGTTTTAATATATTTACATGAATTAATATTTGGTTAAGAAAATAAAAGGAAAAGGTTAAAAATCGCTTGATCGAAATCAAGGTTTGTTTTTGAAATTGTTTGAAGTTTAGAAAACAAGAAGGTTTTGAAATAGGAAGAAGTTTTGAAAATTAAAGAATGGGGAGGAGATGAAGGGACTAATCCTAATGCTTGAATTAAAAGCTAAGGAAAGAAGTTACCAAGACCAATATTTACAAATCTTCAAAGTTCGGACTTCCATCTTCAAGAGTTAATGACATCATTTGAGGCCAAGATTTCTAACCACTCCAACTTGAGCAAAGGGAATCCTAGAAGGTCTAAGTCCAATCTCCAAACGTTCGGGATAGTAACCATAAGTCCAAAGTTAGAAGTCACAAGTTTTTTAAGAGTTTAATCCTTTATTAAGTGTTTTGATGTCCAAATGGACAAAATAAAAACAAACACAATATCAATATTAACAAGCACAATATGAATATAAACAATGATATATGATATAATATGGCAAAATATAATAAGGAGATAAGGGAGCAAGAGATTAAAATAAAAGGATAAGGTGCGAGAGATTAAATTTAAACAATTATATTCACATTATTATATTATATACAATATAAGGTGGTATGATGAACTTAATCAAGCACAACCACAACAATGAAAATAAAAACCGAGGCAACCGGATCCAAGTGGATCTTTAATCGAATCGGGACTAATATAGGTCTATGTTAAGCAATCGCCGAGTAATTTACGAAGTAATTACCCTACAAATGAGGCCGGCCACCACTAATTAAAGTGGAAAATATTCGTGTTAATACATGTTAGAGAAACGATATAATGGATCGTTCTCCGAAAACATGCCACACTAAAAGAAGAAGGAAGGTCTAATCTTAATCGAGATTATCGTTGAATTCCTCGATTAGCAACCTATCACGATCTCAAAGTATGGAGAATGATCCAAATGATCATTCATCCATAGATTTGAAATAATGAAGATTAAACTTAATCGGAAATCAACAATCCCGAATCGGAAGATTGTCATCGACCAAAATTAAAAATAGATGAAGAATATTGGATCTAAAAGTAGATCCAAAAAGAAGTAGAATATTTATAAAATTCTTTTCTAACATTCTTTCTAAAACAACTTTTAAAATATTTTTTCTAATTCTCTTCTAAAAAAGCATTTCAAAAATTCTTTTTCTAAAAAAACATATTCTAAAATATTCTTTTATAAAATTTTCACATCAAAAAATGAATTATACAATACAAGAAATTAAAAATAAAAGAATCTAAAAGAAAAAAAAGAAAACAAAAATGGAAAAGGGATAGGGAGGTGAATGGGAGATCTACGGGTCGGTGGTGGTAATAGCAACACTTAAATGGCCTGGACCAACATCATTTCACATCTTTACACAAAAATAAATAAATAAATTAAATATAACAAAAAAAGAAAAAGGTCAGCAAGAACAAGGAAGAGTTCTTCTTCTTCTTCGCGGATATGGACGAAACAGGGGAAAGGGGCGAAATCGAACGGCGGAAAAAAAAAACTCAACCCTCACCGTCTCAAAACCGACACAGAGCTTCTCTTCTTTCTCAAATCGCAATCCTCTCTTCTCTCGTCAATTTCTTTTTCTTCACTTCGGATTTCAATGGAGGTTTATGGTTTGAGATTGAAAGAGGTTTAGGGATTTTTAGAATTGGGGAAAATTTGGCAGAAATTTCTTGGCTATGAAAAGCTTGGAGATTAGAGTGAGGGAGATGTTCAATTTATAGAATTTTTGAAAGATTTTGAAGCTGCCGTTTTGCTTGATTGATGATGCGTTTTGCTCACGGTAAGTTTCTCGTGCTTGCGTTTTCGTTTTCACTGCGTTTTGAATATGATACAGCTTGCGTTTTGTTATTTCATTTTGATTGCTGCGTTTTGATTATTGCTGGCTTGCGTTTTGATTATTGCCTTCAGGTCTGTTTCAAGTGAGCTGCGGCGTGAATTTGTACTTGGAGAGCCGTGGAAATGTTGTACGGATTGAAGCTGGTACGTGTGTGGCTTGGAAATAGCGTTGGCTGGTTTTGAAGTGATACGGCTTGTTGACGTAACAGGCTTTTGTTTTTGTTTGCAAGTGTGAGGCCTGCGGCGTACAGCCGCGTGAGGGCTTGCGAGAGGGATTTGAAATTGGCTTGGCTTTGTGGCTGTTGATGACATTTTGTGGTGTGTGGGCCAAGAGTTGTTTTTGTGATGCGCGTGGGGCCAGCTGATGGTGTGATGTGAAATTGCTGAGGCTGGAAATGCGTGAAGGCAGCTGCTTGGGAATTGGTGAATTGGCTGCTGCTTGTGGGCCTTTGTGGATTGGGCCTGGTAGTGATGGCTGGCATACAAGCTTATGTACGGCTTCTTTTGGCTGGCAATTTGGCAAAGTGTGTATTGGCTTGGTAAGGTATGCGTGCTGCGTACGGGAAAGCATGAGCTATAGGAGATTGGCTTGTTGGCTTCTTGTGCAGCTGAATGCCTTGGCAAGTTTTATTGTTGTTGACGCTTTGTGATGAGCTGGGAGGCGGAAGAGATTTTGTGGGCCAAGGGCCTGTTTTGGCTAGGCTTGGAAAATGATATTGAATGGATGTGAGGCTTTAGAAGAACAAATAAAATAATAAAACCAAAAAAAAACTTAAACATGGTACTAATTAAAATTTTTAATACTAATTGGATTCTAAAAATAAAAAGAAAAAAAGCTTAAAGAAAATGATGTGAATTATATTTATTTTTTTGATGGAAATTGAAAGAGAAAAAATGTTGGCATTTAAAAAATGGAATGGATTATTAATAATATTTGGAAAAATGGTTATGGATTAAAAAATGGAAATTGAAATAAAAAAAAATGAAATAATCGGAAAAGAGAAACGAAAGGTTTAGAACTTGGAATTTTTGCAAATAGAAATGGATAATCGGGTAATTGAACTAAAAACAATATTGACGATTTGGATAAACTGGTTTAATCAGGAAATAGGTAATGGATGGAATTTTAGTTTTCAAGCCCTCAACAAATCTCGATTTTTTCAACAAGCCTCTGAACACAGCCCAAATACCTTGCAACTTGCCAACTGAAAACTGTCTGATTATTATCTGATAAACCGAATTCATGCTGAGGAGAATAAATCCTCAGATGAATCGTTGATGAACTGATGAATCGATGAACTGATAAACACTGAAGATTCAAACCAAACTTCGCACAAAACACACCCTGATAACTGATGAACAAACCAAACTTTGCACAGGAAACAACTGTCACACAACCCAACTTTGTACTTTGAAAACGCATTGCCTGATGAATGAATTACTGGCACACACAACTGACAGTCAACACAATCTTTTGATAGTTTGACCAATATTAGGTCAATCATCCATTTGAATCGAATTGTGACTGAACGAACGCATCTGAATGAAATTACTGTTTTATCTTCGCACACCTGCAACACAGAGAAGAAGAAGAACACTGCAACATATTTTTTTGTATTTTGGTTAGAAGACAGTAAATATAAATAAAGATAAAGCAATAAAAATAATGGTGATCCCCTGCGAAGCATAGACCCGATTTGAGGAAAAACTCGAAAGCCAGTGTGATCTTGTTTGATGCAAAATGCATATGATATGTGAAACAATCTTAGGGCAAAAATTAGGGTGTTACAGCTGCCCCTATTTAAGTTTCTTCAATTCGAAGATATGAAGATTGACATCTTCGTCTCTACAAGATGGAAGAGACTTAAATACAGAAAACCCAAATTTTTGTCCTAAGAGAACAAATGATATGATATGAATATGATATGCAAAACCAAGATCTCTGTGGGGAAAATTTGACCACCAGAGAAAAGCAAAAACTTGGGGACACAGAAGAAAAAAAATCCCGCTGGGGAAATAACCACAGACAACAAAAGAGTTACCAGGAAAATAGATTACTGGATAACAGACTCCACTTGGGAAAAGATATGAAATAATCAGGAACAAGATTCAACCAGGGAAAAATAAACACCCTGCCAGGAATATCAACCAAACAAATAGTTGAATCCAAGAAATGGAGAAATACTGTGTTGGAAAAGAAATCATCAACTACCTGGTTTACTGGGTAGGAAATACAACAGACTCGACTATCAATTTACTGGATAGGAGCAAAATCCGGAGGAATGACCTCAATTACCCTTTTACTGGGTAAGAAATGTTCTTAACTACCTGATTTACTGGGTAGAGAAAACAATGGACTCGATTATCAATTTACTGGATAGGAGTAAAATATGGAGGGATAACCTCAATTACCTTTTTACTGGGTAAGATATAAAGGACTCAACTATCGATTTACTGGATAGGAGTGAAATAAAAGGAATAACCTTCACTACCTTTTACTGAGCAGCAAAACTTTCAACTACCTGATTTACTGGGCAGGAGAAAACAAATGACTCAACTATCGATTTACTGGATAGGAGCGAAATACGGAGGAATAACCTCAATTACCTTTTTACTGGGTAGGAAAAAAAAATCTCGACTACCTGATTTACTGGGTAGGAAATATAAAGGACTCGACTATCGATTTACTGGATAGGAGTATGATCCACTACCTGATTTACTGGGTAGGAGAAAAATAAAGGACTCGACTATCGATTTATTGGATAGGAGTATGATCCACTACCTGATTTACTGGGTAGGAACTCAATCAAAGAGAAACAACTTCTATTACCTTTTTACTAGGTAAGAAATTTTCAACTACCTGATTTACTGGGTAGAGAACTCAATCACATGGAAATAGTTTCTGTTACCTTTTTACTGGGTAAGAAGAAGAAATATCGGCTACCGGATTTACTGGGTAGCAACTCAATCAGATTACCTTTTTACTGGGTAGATGAAAATATCTGATTCTATTACCTTTTTACTGGGTAAGAAAATAATTTGACTACCGGATTTACTAGGTAGAACAATTCTCAACTACCTGATTTACTGGGTAGGAGCTTAAGCAAACAAACTCTATTACCTTTTTACTGGGTAAGAGGAAAATATTTCGACTACCGGATTTACTGGGTAGAAAAATTCTCGACTACCTGATTTACTGGGTAGGAGCATAAGGGACTCGACTATCAATTTACTGGATAGGAGTATGATCGACTACCTGATTTACTGGGTAGGAACTCAATCAAATTACCTTTTTACTAGGTAAGAGGAAAAAATCTGATTACATTACCTTTTTACTGAGTAAGAAAAATAGCTTGACTACCGGATTTACTGGGTAGAACAAATTCTCGACTACCTGATTTACTGGGTAGGAGCTGAATCAAAGAATAACAAACTCTATTACCTTTTTACTGGGTAAGAGGATAAAATCTCGACTACCGGATTTACTGGGTAGAACAAATTCTCGACTACCTGATTTACTGGGTAGGAGCTGAATCAAAGAATAACAAACTCTATTACCTTTTTACTGGGTAAGAGGATAAAATCTCGACTACCGGATTTACTGGGTAGGAGCACAAGTAAAAGAAACTTGATCAAATTGATAATATTACCCACTATCGATTACTGATAGCTAAATTCTCGAGCAAAATGCTCAAGCTGGAGAAAATGTTGCCCATTATCAAACAGTGATAGCTTAATTCCAAGGCAAATATATCCACAAAAGGGGACCAAAGTTCAATCCAAGAACAAATTGGAAAGAAACGGTCAAACAAGACTCATCCCAAGGAGGAAATATCTCAACTGGGGACAATTCCATCCAGATAATAAACTGGGGAGGAAACTAAATCAACATCATCCACGAGAAACAAACTCAGTGGGGAATTAGAAAGGATTAACTCTTTTTGCTTAATGGTCGACACTCTAAACTTGAGAGGAATACGACACACACACTCTGTGGGGAAAATCCACACCAAAGAGCAAATAACAATGATAAACGCAAGAATGCAAGCAAACAATGCTATGCTTATGCGTATGAATATGCTTATGAATATGCTGACGAAACAGACATAAAGATAAGAAACAGGTGACATGAACACCACAACAACCGGATACTCGGCTAATCCCAAGGCAACAATGCAGGGAACAACTGGAGATTCCTCTTGAAATCTGTAGGGGAAAATCATAAGCCATCAAAGGAATAAAATCCTGCTACAAGGCTCAAATCATGATAATACAGCATCTGCTAGGAATATCATCCTGCTGAGGAAAAAGTAATCTGCTGAGGATGAAAATAATCTTGATAAAAATCAAACTTCGCAAAGAATAACTGTCATACAACTTCTGCTCCACCTGGGGATAGAGTGCAAGACCTGTTAAAAAATCACATAGGAACCTGCTGGAAATTAACACATGCAGACCTACTGGGGATCCATATGGGGATATCAGAAGTTAACATCATAGCCACAACACAGTTACAAGGGATTTTAAATCAATACCCAACATAGGGTAAAAGAAAACCTCTAAACTGACTGCTATATCAATACTTCTATATTCAAAGATGCAAACAAATCAAGCTGAGGAACATGAGCTTAGCTGGGAATTCCCGATACTTCTTAATTCGAAGATAACATGCTGAGGAAAAGATCAACCCTCAGCTAGGGATTCATAAGAACATCCCTTCCAACAACTTTTCTGGGGAATACATACAATCTCCATTCAACATCGTGGTTGGGGAACAAAACATCATTAATCATCAATCTGTCAAGACTATCCAGGAACAACCGAATCAAACCCTGCTTTGGGAGAGACGAGTTACACACGTCCAGACTTTACCATTCTTAGAATCACTGTTGATAACCTTTCTTTGTTCATATATCAAAAGAAAAATGTTTTTGAAATCTTCAAAGATTAAATTTACAGCAAATGGCATGACTCCATGGATCATTACAAAATGGTAGATACATGGAAAAGGGCTACAATGATCACTATTCTCCCTATCAACTTTGAACTCCACTGTGTCCAAAACTTCAGTCAAGGATGAGTGAATAAAAATCTTTGATGAATAATTCTTCTGAGGGATAGGAATCTAAAATCCTCGATTGCTACAAGTGATTCAGTCTGTCGACGCAGTTACTTGCCATGATCCCTAACTTTTGCCTAGATTGCCCTTTCGGGTTTTCAATCTACCGGGATAATTATTTCTGTTTTTTGTCTCTAATTTTTGCCTGGACTGCCCTTTCGGGTTTTCAATCCACCGAGACGCTCATTTTTGCCTAAGCCGCCCTTTCGGGTTTTCAACTTAGCGAGCTGTTCTTTTATTATTTTTAGGCGAAGTATTTCTTGACTGCATCCGCATTCACAGGGCGAGTGATCTCCTCACCACCATAGTTGCAAGAATTAATGAACCGCCAGAGAAGGCTTTCTTAACAACATATGGTCCATCATAGTTCGGAGTCCACTTGCCCCGAGAATCTTTAAGGAAAGACTGAATCTTTTTGAGCACGAGGTCGCCTTCTCTGAATACACGAGGTTTGACCTTCTTATCAAAAGCTTTCTTCATTCTTTGTTGGTACAACCGACCATGATACAAAGCTGTTATTCTCTGTTCTTCAATCAAATTCAACTGATCAAATCTACTCTGACACCATTCAGCCTCAGTCAACTTGGCTTCCATCAGAACTCTCATTGATGGGATTTCAACTTCGACGGGGAGCACTGCTTCTGCACCATAAACAAGTGAGAAAGGGGTTGCCCCTGTTGAAGTACGGACAGATGTACGATACTCATGCAAAGCAAAAGGGAGCATCTCATGCCAGTCTTCTCGGAAATTAGAAATGCTACTGCTGAACAAATCTCTGTCCCACCAGTAAACTGCATCAAGTTGAAAATCTTTTGAGAGAAATCATGCAAAGCTGCTTGGAGATTCTTGAAGAAAGTTGCCCCAAGTTCAATGACTGATAAAGGTAAACTGATAATGGATTCAATTCTTGATTTCTTCCGGAGAAAATACTCAGATCTTTGGAATAACTGTTGAGAGAATAAACTGATCATGGCTTCAGTTCTTGAAATGATTGTTAAGAAAATAAATCAGAGATGAATCTTGCAGAGGACCATATCTGAGAATAACTTGCACTGATCAACAACTCTTGAACCATAGGACCTGAGGAGAAATTGCCCCTGATAAGATCACCGACCAAGTTTCTCAACTGTTTGAAAATTCCTTGATGAGGAAAGTTTATTTGCAAATAAAAAAAATGTTTGTACAAACCTGGTGATTTTAATGCAAAGTTCAATGCAAAGTTTGAAATCAAGAATCATTTTTGGAATGAAATTTATTGATGTAAAGTAATTAAAAACATTGTCAAAACCCGGCGGTTGAGACAACATTAAAGATAAAGCAAAGGTAAGAAAATAAATGATTGGTAAAGAACTTGGGAGTCAGTTTACGCAACCTCGTTGTAATATGCTTTTCAAAAGAAACCTGGATTCAATTAGGACTTTTGAAGGTTGTAACATGGTCTGGTTCACGGTTTATGAAACAAAGGATATAGGCTCAAAGTTTATTTACCCAACCCTTCTTCGTGATGAACTCCAGTCCTACATTCAATTAATTCAGCCTATGCATTCAAGTTCCCGGACATTTAGGTTTGCACAGATGAAGATGGTTCATAAGCCTAAGGATTTTGAGATAACAGTCACATCTTTCCTCTTTTTTTTTATTTCTAGTGAGGACTTTGGTCCATTCAACTTATTTTTGTTGAGAATTTTGATGACTTCTTGGTAGGTCTTTCTTTTTATTATCCCAAATTTTTGCCTGAACTGCGTCATTTCATCTTACAGCCAGCGGGATGCCCCAGTTTTTTTTTTTGCCTAAGTCTCCTTCATAGGTTTTGACTTAGCGGGCTTTAATTTTTTTTTTAATAATTTTTCACTATCATTTTTTTTTTGGAAAGATAATGACTGCATGGCTTAATGATTACGATGAACCATCATTAGCTTTTGAATTGAGAGACATCTTCAACACTTCTTGATGTGTATGAAGGAAAACTTGAGATTGCAACCTTTATTGAAAGGTATCTTGAATGATTCTCTTGTACTTGAATGCACATTCGAATTAATTGAGAACTACCTATCCCCAGGTTAAAATTGCAGGTTTTTTTTTCCGAATAGAAAGAAACTCCAACTTCAAGGCTCAAAGGGGTTGACAAGGGATTAACTTCCTTATTTCTCCAGTGTTTAGGATTTGAAACAATGCCTGTATATCATCAACCAAGTCTCAATTGAAAGCATACCGATCAACAGTTATGGGTATTCCGTTTTCATCATCCTCCCTCCAATCATTATGAAAGCTTGAGACAAGATAAATGAACTTGAAATGTAAAGCATAAAGATGCAAATAGTAAATGAAATCAAAACAAAGCAATGCTCATTTCATTAAAACCAACATGAAAGTACAAACAAGCTTAAAAGCAAACAACTTAATATGATTGAAGAAAAAATTGAAAACATAAAGAAACAATGGCCTAATGATCCATCAGCAACAAAGGATGAGCTGTCCCATCTGAGATTCTGGCCTTGAAGAAAATTTGACAGTTGAATTCCTCTAGAAGATTCATTTCTCATGATTCGGAAAAGGATTGTTGACAACATTAGGATTAGTGTCCTCAAAAGTGATCATCCCATTTCTAACAAGCTCTTTTACTTTAGCCTTCAATGCAAAACAGTGTTCTAGGTCATGACCAGTTCCACCTTGATGAAACTCACAATGAAGATTTGATCTATAACCAACCGGAAGAGGATTTGGAACAGGAGGCACAGGCCTAGTAGTAATCCAATCATTCTGGACCAAGTAAGGATACAACTCAGCATAAGTCATCGGAATAGGATCAAAGTTTGGCCTACTCCTAGCATTACGATTCTGGTTCTGGCAAATCTTTCCATGCATAACGAAATAAAACATTTCTTCGTCTTCATCAGACGCATTACCAAGACAACCATCAACCATGTTCACAGACACATTACCATGCTTCGGCAACGGATTCTTACGCACATTAGGATTAACATCATTGAAATACAGAACATTGTTCCTCATCAATTTCTGTACTTCAAACTTCAGCGGGTAACAGTTCTCAACATCATGCCCCGGGGCACCTTGATGAAAAGCACAACGAGCTTCTGGCTTATACCACCATGGAATAGTCTCTGGAACCGGAGGTGGTGGACGAGTCTGCACAAGATTCTCTGCAATTAAAGATGGAAGCAAGTCTGCATACGGCACAGGAATAGGATCAAAGCTTGGCTTACTCCTAGCATTACGATTCTGGTTCTGGCCAACATTCCTTTGAATAGATGGACCTTTGATCATCAGAGCGACTGCAGTAGGGTATGATTGTTCATGGTGTTGTTGTCTGCGACGGGTCATCCCAACAACACTTGCTTCATCAGCAGAAACATTGACTTGAGGCATGACAATCCTCTGAGGTTGAGTTTCCCTGATGATCAAAGCCTGTAGCATCTCCATGATCTGACTCACATTGCTTTTCAACTCATCAAGGTCTTCCCTAACTTTCTTGTTATGTTGGGCTTGATTTTCCATTCTCAATCTAATAACTTTCAATCTGTTAGCAGCTCTAGTACCGTATCTGCGGTGAGGAGTCAGCTTGACGGATCAACAGACAACTGAGGAAAGAAACAACCGGGATGAGTTCCCACACAACTCGGATGAACACAAGAATATGCGAGGATGCAATGATATGCAAAATTCACTTCCATTTTAAGAAAAACAACTCGATTATTGCAAACATGGTCAACATCGAGAATATTATCATAAAAAAATCTTGACAAAAAAGAATATTTATTCTCTCCAATATTTGCAATAATCAGAATTGTCTTCTTTGAAAAATGGTTGTGATGATGATCATGATGAATATGTAGATGCAACAACCACAAACAAGATCACACAAAGCACACGGGCTTAGGTTCCGAGTCACGAGCATGAAGTCAAGGTATCAGAACACCAACCCCACAGGTAAGTACTAAGGTTTTGTCTTCATTGTACCTGCAAGAAACCAAAAGGGTGCTAACAGAGGTGCCCGGAGTTAACAGCCATCTTTAGAATTTTATCGGTACGTTGGATTACTCCCCAACCGATAACATTCTTAAAATAGACCTCGTCCGAGTGTAGTATCACGTGACAACCGCCTTAGATTTACATCCAGACAGCTTCCGCACTACGTTCCTAAATTGGCTTAGATGGGTTAAGGGTTCTAAGGTCCTCAGTATGATCAGCTCAAGGTCGGAAAATAATGCCACGTACAATTACTCGTCATGACATTGATAGTCCAAGAGAGCCTAACCGAGTGGAGATTATCAAATTGATATTGCTTTGGACTACTCCATCGCATATCGCTTCGAATATCGCCGTCTTATCATAAGTGTCACTCAGATCCGGGTTAGAATCTATCTCACATAGAGGATCACCAAACCAAAACGGAACAAACAAATAACAAACAATTCAAACCAAAGCAATAAATAAATCAAAGTAGGCTAAATCCGCTTAGAGATTACTCCCCAGCAGAGTCGCCACTTTTCTGTAGCGGTAAAATCATGAGTGTAAGCTATTGATTAACTTAACTCGATTAACACAGAGTCGCCACCGCGCTTTTCTTTATTTCCGAATGGAAAAAGGTAAAAGAACGAATAAAAACCTAGAATTCTAAAAGCAAAGGCTAAAAGAAATAAACAGAGATTGGGTAAGGGGATTGGTTATGAACCGGGAAGGTTTTAGGCACCCGACTCATCCGTGGTACTCCACGGGAGCCCTTTGAAATACTTATTGCTTTTGATCTGAAATTGGTTTGTTTAAAATGATGGAAGAGATGAGGAGAAGAATATTTTTTTAAGGATTTTGTGTTTGATAAGGTTTTAAAGCCTTATGCCTACGTACCCACAAAGTGCAATGCGAGATCAAAACCTCGTAGTTCGTGGTACAAAGTTTGAAAAGAATAAGTGGGTTGAGTTGATTTTAAGATGTAAAGATAAGTCGTCATCCCTTAGCGAATAATTCCGCTAAAAGGGATGAATCATATCTAAACATGTGGGAAAGAAGAAAGGTGCACAAGGCACAAAAACAATTGAATGGATTTGTATTTTTTAAAGTATGTACAAAAATGGTTTTAATATATTTACATGAATTAATATTTGGTTAAGAAAATAAAAGGAAAAGGTTAAAAATCGCTTGATCGAAATCAAGGTTTGTTTTTGAAATTGTTTGAAGTTTAGAAAACAAGAAGGTTTTGAAATAGGAAGAAGTTTTGAAAATTAAAGAATGGGGAGGAGATGAAGGGACTAATCCTAATGCTTGAATTAAAAGCTAAGGAAAGAAGTTACCAAGACCAATATTTACAAATCTTCAAAGTTCGGACTTCCATCTTCAAGAGTTAATGACATCATTTGAGGCCAAGATTTCTAACCACTCCAACTTGAGCAAAGGGAATCCTAGAAGGTCTAAGTCCAATCTCCAAAAGTTCGGGATAGTAACCATAAGTCCAAAGTTAGAAGTCACAAGTTTTTTAAGAGTTTAATCCTTTATTAAGTGTTTTGATGTCCAAATGGACAAAATAAAAACAAACACAATATCAATATTAACAAGCACAATATGAATATAAACAATGATATATGATATAATATGGAAAAATATAATAAGGAGATAAGGGAGCAAGAGATTAAAATAAAAGGATAAGGTGCGAGAGATTAAATTTAAACAATTATATTCACATTATTATATTATATACAATATAAGGTGGTATGATGAACTTAATCAAGCACAACCACAACAATGAAAATAAAAACCGAGGCAACTGGATCCAAGTGGATCTTTAATCGAATCGGGACTAATATAGGTCTATGTTAAGCAATCGCCGAGTAATTTACGAAGTAATTACCCTACAAATGAGGCCGGCCACCACTAATTAAAGTGGAAAATATTCGTGTTAATACATGTTAGAGAAACGATATAATGGATCGTTCTCCGAAAACATGCCACACTAAAAGAAGAAGGAAGGTCTAATCTTAATCGAGATTATCGTTGAATTCCTCGATTAGCAACCTATCACGATCTCAAAGTATGGAGAATGATCCAAATGATCATTCATCCATAGATTTGAAATAATGAAGATTAAACTTAATCGGAAATCAACAATCCCGAATCGGAAGATTGTCATCGACCAAAATTAAAAATAGATGAAGAATATTGGATCTAAAAGTAGATCCAAAAAGAAGTAGAATATTTATAAAATTCTTTTCTAACATTCTTTCTAAAACAACTTTTAAAATATTTTTTCTAATTCTCTTCTAAAAAAGCATTTCAAAAATTCTTTTTCTAAAAAAAACATATTCTAAAATATTCTTTTATAAAATTTTCACATCAAAAAATGAATTATACAATACAAGAAATTAAAAATAAAAGAATCTAAAAGAAAAAAAAGAAAACAAAAATGGAAAAGGGATAGGGAGGTGAATGGGAGATCTACGGGTCGGTGGTGGTAATAGCAACACTTAAATGGCCTGGACCAACATCATTTCACATCTTTACACAAAAATAAATAAATAAATTAAATATAACAAAAAAAGAAAAAGGTCAGCAAGAACAAGGAAGAGTTCTTCTTCTTCTTCGCGGATATGGACGAAACAGGGGAAAGGGGCGAAATCGAACGGCGGAAAAAAAAACTCAACCCTCACCGTCTCAAAACCGACACAGAGCTTCTCTTCTTTCTCAAATCGCAATCCTCTCTTCTCTCGTCAATTTCTTTTTCTTCACTTCGGATTTCAATGGAGGTTTATGGTTTGAGATTGAAAGAGGTTTAGGGATTTTTAGAATTGGGGAAAATTTGGCAGAAATTTCTTGGCTATGAAAAGCTTGGAGATTAGAGTGAGGGAGATGTTCAATTTATAGAATTTTTGAAAGATTTTGAAGCTGCCGTTTTGCTTGATTGATGATGCGTTTTGCTCACGGTAAGTTTCTCGTGCTTGCGTTTTCGTTTTCACTGCGTTTTGAATATGATACAGCTTGCGTTTTGTTATTTCATTTTGATTGCTGCGTTTTGATTATTGCTGGCTTGCGTTTTGATTATTGCCTTCAGGTCTGTTTCAAGTGAGCTGCGGCGTGAATTTGTACTTGGAGAGCCGTGGAAATGTTGTACGGATTGAAGCTGGTACGTGTGTGGCTTGGAAATAGCGTTGGCTGGTTTTGAAGTGATACGGCTTGTTGACGTAACAGGCTTTTGTTTTTGTTTGCAAGTGTGAGGCCTGCGGCGTACAGCCGCGTGAGGGATTTGAAATTGGCTTGGCTTTGTGGCTGTTGATGACATTTTGTGGTGTGTGGGCCAAGAGTTGTTTTTGTGATGCGCGTGGGGCCAGCTGATGGTGTGATGTGAAATTGCTGAGGCTGGAAATGCGTGAAGGCAGCTGCTTGGGAATTGGTGAATTGGCTGCTGCTTGTGGGCCTTTGTGGATTGGGCCTGGTAGTGATGGCTGGCATACAAGCTTATGTACGGCTTCTTTTGGCTGGCAATTTGGCAAAGTGTGTATTGGCTTGGTAAGGTATGCGTGCTGCGTACGGGAAAGCATGAGCTATAGGAGATTGGCTTGTTGGCTTCTTGTGCAGCTGAATGCCTTGGCAAGTTTTATTGTTGTTGACGCTTTGTGATGAGCTGGGAGGCGGAAGAGATTTTGTGGGCCAAGGGCCTGTTTTGGCTAGGCTTGGAAAATGATATTGAATGGATGCGAGGCTTTAGAAGAACAAATAAAATAATAAAACCAAAAAAAAACTTAAACATGGTACTAATTAAAATTTTTAATACTAATTGGATTCTAAAAATAAAAAGAAAAAAAGCTTAAAGAAAATGATGTGAATTATATTTATTTTTTTGATGGAAATTGAAAGAGAAAAAATGTGGGCATTTAAAAAAATGGAATGGATTATTAATAATATTTGGAAAAATGGTTATGGATTAAAAAATGGAAATTGAAATATAAAAAAAATGAAATAATCGGAAAAGAGAAACGAAAGGTTTAGAACTTGGAATTTTTGCAAATAGAAATGGATAATCGGGTAATTGAACTAAAAAAAAATATTGACGATTTGGATAAACTGGTTTAATCAGGAAATAGGTAATGGATGGAATTTTAGTTTTCAAGCCCTCAACAAATCTCGATTTTTTCAACAAGCCTCTGAACACAGCCCAAATACCTTGCAACTTGCCAACTGAAAACTGTCTGATTATTATCTGATAAACCGAATTCATGCTGAGGAGAATAAATCCTCAGATGAATCGCTGATGAACTGATGAATCGATGAACTGATAAACACTGAAGATTCAAACCAAACTTCGCACAAAACACACCCTGATAACTGATGAACAAACCAAACTTTGCACAGGAAACAACTGTCACACAACCCAACTTTGTACTTTGAAAACGCATTGCCTGATGAATGAATTACTGGCACACACAACTGACAGTCAACACAATATTTTGATAGTTTGACCAATATTAGGTCAATCATCCATTTGAATCGAATTGTGACTGAACGAACGCATCTGAATGAAATTACTGTTTTATCTTCGCACACCTGCAACACAGAGAAGAAGAAGAACACTGCAACATATTTTTTTGTATTTTGGTTAGAAGACAGTAAATATAAATAAAGATAAAGCAATAAAAATAATGGTGATCCCCTGCGAAGCATAGACCCGATTTGAGGAAAAACTCGAAAGCCAGTGTGATCTTGTTTGATGCAAAATGCAAATGATATGCGAAACAATCTTAGGGCAAAAATTAGGGTGTTACAATATGGTCTGGAGTAATCAGGGTCTGAATCTTCCTGATGCTAGCCAACTCAGGCTCAAAGAAATGATAGGAGATGTTGCTTTTCTTAGGTGCCATGTTTGTTGAAGAAGAACTGAGGCAGATGCTAAGGATATCACAGGTGACTGAAGCAGGGTGACTGATAACTGAAGCAAGATGCTGATGAAGATAGGTCTATGCTGAAGAAGGGGTCAAAACCAAGCCAAAATGATAGGATGGATACCCTGAAAAACAAATAAACACATGTTAAAATGATGCAATGAGGATGTATGCAAATGATATGCAAGGGTTTGTGACTGAGCTGGATTTGATTAATTGCTCTGATATAAGTCCATATATGTTCAAGAAATCCAGATGGAGGTTCATAAGTCCAATAACCAAGGTGGGGGACTCAAATAAAGAGTCACATGTCCTGGGTTAAAATCACAAGAACTGTTCCAAGATGGAGTACTCTTAACAATGTAACAGGGTATGTTGAGGCCAAGGGTACCTGCAAACCTGTAAACAACCCAACCCCCTCACAGGTGATGTTCTAAAACAAGGATCCTCAGACTTGGATCAGTTATGAGAAGTGTAAACACTTCTAACCCGGAGGTACAATGTTTACAATAACCATAAAAGATCCTCCTCTAATTCATCTCAGTTTCTGAAGGTCAATACTAAAGGTCATCCAGACTTAGCAGGCTTCCCAGATAGCCCTAGCACTACAGGAAATCTGTAGCACAGAGTTCTCAAGAAGAAACCCATATCTGAACCGTGTTTCATATTCCCGCACCAGACCGAAATGGAATGGGAAAGAACATGAACCACTCTAGCCTAGGTGTCACTCAGGTCCCAGGTGTAGGACCTCAACTCTCAATAAAACACCCACCCATCAAAGCAACAAAACAGATCCAGCCAGCACAGTATGACAGTATGATATATGTAAAGTTATAAAGAAAGCAATAAAACAATTGTACATAAAGCAAAAATAAATACAAATACAAGCACAAATAGCACATAACACCCCAGTAAACACAAATCAATCAAGCGCTAGGAGGAACCCACAAAAAGAACCAGAAGCCCTGGTTACAGTATAAGGCTCCCTAGCAGAGTCGCCAAGCTGTCGCCCCCGATAAATGGGAAATGGCCCAGATAAAGGTACAGACGCGAACGGTCGGCGAAAGAGGGATGTGAGAACACACAGGAGTGACTCACAAGGAAAGAAAAGAGTCGCCAGCTAGGCATTTTTATCCCGAAGGGAAGGTAATGCTGCATAAACCTAGAAAGAGATATGGATAAGACGGTTGCGAACCAGAGAGACTGAGAAAGGGGGTTGGTTACAACCTGGGAAGGTATTAGCACCCAGATTGTCCGTCGTACTCGACGGGATCCACGCTTAAAAGATTTGTGTTTTTAAAAGGGGTAGTGTCAGTGCAATTTGTGTACAAAAGAGAGCTGGAACAGGATGTACAGGTGTTAGTGTAAGAAAAGTGTAAAGTGAAGTATATACAGTGTCAGTGTAAGAATGAGAACGAATTGCTCAAGATTATGAGGCTTAAAGAAATGAGCTGGAAAGAGGGGGAATATACAGAGACTTTTGTTCGATAACTGTTAAGTTATGCCTACGTATCCTCTCGTGCAATGAGGAAGTCAGAACACCGTAGTTCGACCCAAAGAGACTGAAAGATGAATTGACTTGTGAACTGCTTGCTTGTCTATGCTCAAGTGTATGATCTGTCTGGCACAGATGCAAACTGTCTTGCATTAGACGGAAGAAGCAAGTTCTCGTTTATGAGTGAATGAGATGAGAAAAGAATCCCGAAGGAGACGATTATTGTTTGTTTTTTGAGTTTTCAGTCTTTTATTAATTTTGAAAGTTTGTCATAAGTTAATGAGCTTAAGCCTAAACCAATGGATTTAGTAAACTCACCACATCCTCCCTCTGATTAGGGGTAATGAGAATACCTTAAGTGTGAAGTCAGATTCTCAGACTTAATCACCTTTGATGTAGGATTAAGATCATTAACCTATTTGTGATTATTTAGATATTTTTGGTGTTTTGTTTAGTGTTAAGTAATGAGATTAAGCCATAATCATGGATTAAACGGACTCATTACACCATCCTAATAGAAGGATAATAGATGAGAATGTTTAAGCTGAGGAAAGCTCCTTAACTTAATCCATGATTAGGGATTAAACTCATGACAAAACAAGCCTTTGATTAAGTGGATTTTATTTAATGGTGAGATGATGAAGTGAATTTTATGGTTTGTAGGACAACTTGAGGGGGACTTGTCCATTAACACTAGGGTTAGTCCTTCTTAACCAATTAAGGAAGAATTAGAACCCTAATGCAAGGCCCAAGTTACAAGTGTGATGCCTTGATGATTATTAAGTGAATTGATTAAAGGAGTTAAACACATTAAGGGTTTAACACTTAGGGGAATGGACTATGATGTTTGATGGGGCTGTTAACATGAATGGTCGTGGTGTTGGTGCAGTACTCATTACACCTAAGGGAGTTCACATGCCTTTCTCGGGAAAACTCACCTTCAACTGCACTAACAACGAAGCTGAATACGAAGCTTGTATTATGGGTCTTGAGGAAGCCATTGACCTCAGGATCAAGACTTTAACTGTATTCGGAGATTCGGCTCTGGTAATTAATCAAACCAACGGCAAATGGTACACACACCAGGATCATCTGATACCTTACAGGGATTATACAAGGAGGTTACTGACTTTCTTCACAACGGTCAAGCTTGAGTATATCCCTCGAGACGAGAATCAGTTTGCAGATGCTCTGGCTACCATTTCATCCATGATCAAAGTTCAAGCTGCCAACTTTGTACCTCAGATTTCAGTATCCAGACTTGACAGACCAGCATATGTATTTGCAGCAGATGTTACCAAAGATGATAAGCCTTGGTTCCATGACATTAAGTGCTTCTTGGAGGATCAAACATACCCACCTGGGGCATCTTCCAATGATAAGAAGATTCTAAGAAGGCTTGCTGGTAGTTTCTTCCTGAATACTGACGGTTCCCTGCACAAGAGAAACTTTGATATGGTACTCCTCAGATGCGTTGATAGAACAGAAGCAGACTTGTTGATGCACGAGGTGCACGAGGGATCCTTTGCTACCCATGCAGGAGGGCATGCTATGGCTAAGAAGTTGCTAAGATCAGGTTATTACTGGATCACAATGGACACCGACTGTTGTGCCTATGCCAGAAAATGCCATAAATGCCAGATTTATGCGGATAAAGTGCATGTGCCTCCCAATCCTTTGAATGTGATGTCTTCACCCTGGCCTTTTGCTATGTGGGGCATTGATATAATTGGCAAGATTGAACCGACCGCTTCAAACTGCCACAAATTCATCCTCGTTGCCATTGACTATTTTACCAAGTGGGTTGAAGCAGCTTCTTATGCAAATGTTACAAGGCAGGTGGTAGCCCGATTTCTGAAGAGAGACATCATTTGTCGGTATGGAGTTCCCGAGCGAATCATTACTGATAATGGTTCCAACTTAAACAACAAAATGATGGCAGAGCTATGTCGGGACTTCAAGATCCAACACCATAATCCTTCTCCTTATAGGCCAAAGATGAATGGCACTGTAGAGGCAGCTAACAAGAATATCAAGAAGATTGTGCAGAAGATGGTGGTTACCTATAAAGACTGGCATGAAATGTTACCATTTGCCTTGCATGGGTACCGTACGTCAATCAGAACATCCACGGGGGCAACATCGTATCAGCTTGTGTATGGTATGGAGGCAGTCCTACCAGTTGAAGTTGAATTACCCTCCCTACGGGTACTGATGGATGTTAAACTGAATGAGGCAGAATGGGTCCGATCCCGATACGAACAACTGAATCTGATTGAAGAAAAGAGATTGGCTGCAATCTGTCATGGGCAGTTATATCAGAAAAGAAAGAAGAAAGCCTTCGATCAGAAAGTCAGGCTCCGAGAGTACCAAGTAGGAGATCTTGTGCTGAAGAGACTCCTCCCTCCTCATACAGACCACAGGGGCAAGTGGACTCCGAACTATGAAGGTCCATTCATAGTAAAGAAAGTTTTCTCAAGTGGAGCACTGATGCTCAACACTATGGATGGTGAAGATTTCCCGTCCCCTGTGAATTCAGATGCAGTTAAAAAATACTTCGCATAAAATGACCCGCTGGACATAAAAACAGAATGTAAGTCCAGGAAAAAATAGGGCATCCCGGCGAGTCAGAAACAGAATAAAAGACTCGGGCAAAAATAAGGGAAAATGAATAAAAATGTACACCCGCTGAGTTGAAAAGCCGCATCGGACAACTCAGGCAAAAATGGGCATCCCGATGGATTGAAAACCCGAAAGGGCGATCCATGCAAAATAAGGGAATGAGCGAACAACTGCATTCTGAATTCGTCTGTATCACTTGCAACTTGGAAAGCTTCGAAAGGATCGAGCTTCTTTCAGAATCAGCCTTCTTCGGAAAGCAAGACGAGAAGAACGTCAAAAGTCATACGAGTCATAGTAAAAGGGAAGCTCCTCGAAGCGTCGCCAGCATTGCCAGCACCTTTTTGATTTTTCAATTTGTAAACGATTCCCTCATTTCAGGGGATCTGTTTCTTTAAATGTATCTTGTCAATTCAGGGCACATAAATTAATAAAATCAGATTTCCAGTCATGTTTCGTCTCGTACATTTTATTTTCGTTTGCAAAAATGTCCGATGTCATTAAAATGTTGATTGCATAAATACAGATGCTTCCCTTCTAAAAATACGTGCTTACAGGAAATATACTCACTCCCAGGAGTGTCTAAACTCCCATGACGGAATCCGGTGAGGGATACCTCGGGACACTTGTACGTTTCTTTGTCATGCAGGATTGCAGGTGTTCAAAGCGCGACATGGGGCATGAAAGTTTCACCCCAGCAAGCTGGCCAATCATTATCTACTCAGTCTTAGCACCGGAGGTGCTTTATCCCCAGCTGAGTTGCCAGTCATCATTCCTTCTCAGCCAAGTACAAAAGCCAGGGAACCGTCTCCCCACAGAGTGTCAACCTCTATCCTGCGAAGCAGTACCTGAGGACCTCACAACAGAGTGAAGAAAGCTTCTACAAACCCCAGCTGGGTCCCCCATTACAAGGATAGGTCTATCAGTGACCTATTTCCCCAAACAGAGTCATACATCCTATCAGATCTACTGATGATCTCATCCCCAGTTGGGATGTCCACTTCAAGCAGATCAGCCAGAGATCTTCGCAGCAACGGGATCCGAATCCCGGATCGGCATCTTTGCATAATCATAGCATTCGCATCATATCCTCCCCGCAGAGCGTAGCATTCCGTCTAATACGGAGCATTACAGCAAAAATCAAACATATTGCATAATCATAAGCCATGTACTGATCAAACACTTGTGAATAATGACAATCCGTCAGCAATATACAGAAAACTCCCTAAGATTCCCCGGCAGACAGCCAAGGCATTTGCTTTACACTCATAAATACAAATGCACACTCCTCTTGGCACCCGTCCGTGTCATCATTCCCCAGTAAAGTCGCCCGAGCATTCTTTACGAACAGACAATTATATATTACAGATACTTCTTGACACCCGTCCGTGTCATACCCCCATCAGAAAGCCAAAGCGTCCCCTTTGCACTCACAGATACATATATACACAATTCCTTGACACCCGTCCGTGTCACCTTCCCCGGCATAGTTACCTGAACACTTTGTATATCAGATACTTGTCTATACTATACTTTTCTCCTTTTGACACTCGTCCGTGTCACTCTCCCCAGCAGGTTAGACACTCATCCGTACACCACTCATACTTATTACTCTTGTTCCACTCATACAGATACTCGTCCGTATCTTTTATACACCACGTATATCCCCTCAGATTCAACACTAGTCCGTGTTCTTTGTTAACTAGTTGGTACTCGTCCGTATCATCATCTCAGAACATGCGTCAAGCGTTTGTTTCTACCTGATACTCGTCCGTATCGTAGTCTTAAGGATGCTCGTCCGCATCTTTAATCTATACACCGTGTCAAACATCTATGTCTACTTGAATTTAGACACTCGTCTGTGTCTACTATTCCCCAGAAGAGTCCCCGCAGAATCAATGCTCGTCCGTGTTCTTTGTTAACCAGTTGATACTCGTCCGTATCATCATCTCTGAACATTTGTCAGTTTTTGTTTCTACATGATACTCATCCGTATCATAGTCTTAAGGATGCCCGTCCGCACCTTTAGTCTATACACAGTGTCCAAACACTTACACCTTTCATTTCTTGGATGTAAATGCTCGTCCATGTTTACTTTTTCCCCAGCGAAGTCCCCGACAAAGCTTTTTGAACTATTTCCTTTTTATCTGACATTCGTCCTATGTCATGATACCCTTTCGGCAGCCGTACCCTGCCAGGTGATCGTCCTTCACCTTCGGATGATCGTCCCTCATCCTTTCCCCAGCGGAGTCTCCATTATTGGAACCCTTCTCTATCCGGCATTCGTCCTATGTCGTGATATTTAGTAGCCGTCCCCTGCTAGGTGATCGTCCTTCACCTCTTGATGATCGTCCTTCATCATTCTATCCGGTGGTCGTCCCCATCGTCGATCTTGTTATCTGACATTCGTCCTATGTCATGATAAACCCCGAGAGCAGCCATACCCTGCTAGGTGATCGTCCTTCACCTCTTGATGATCGTCTTTCATCATGCTTATCTGATGGCCGTCCCCATCGTCGACCTTTTATCCGACATTCTTCCTATGTCGTGATACTGTTCGGCATCCGTACCCTGCCAGGTGATCGTCCTTCACCTTAGATGATCGTCCCTCATCTTATCCCCAACAGAGCAGCCGTCCCCTGCTAGGTGATTGTCCTTCACCTTTGATGACCGTACCTCATCATTTATTTCAATTACCTCTAATCCCCAGAGAGTCTTATAGCTTTACTTGATGGTCGTCCCCGTCACTATCTCTCACATCCCCAGCTTGTCGTCCGTCCCCGTCATTACTTTATTTCCCGCATCTTTCCCCAGCATGTCGGTCGTCCCCGTCATCGCTGTATCCCCAGAAGTCGTCCTCTGCTCGACGGTCGTCCTCCGTCACCCGCACTTTATAACATACTTTATTTTTCTTTTACAATCTATATCCCTTTTCTTCTTCATTCTGTGAGTGCAAATTTTGGACTGTTTGGTATTCAACCACAAGTTATCTTGTTTGCCTGTTAAGTCGTCGCTTACATCCTACACAGCTAACTCATGTTTGAATAGGGGCAGCTGTAAACACCCCAAATTTGCCCTCACCCATTCACACCATGGCTTGTGATACCTTCATATGCATAAGTTCAATCATAGCATCTCATATTGCATATTTGCTTCACTGCATTGATTCTAAGTCATCTGCATCTAGGGTTTGTGATCTGAGCTATCCAAGAGCCATTTGAGCCACTCCAAAGGTCATCAATCACTTCAAAGGGGTCCATGTATGTTCAAGCATCATATTATATCCTCACAAAGCCAAGAAAGTCAAGGAATCACAAGAACTGAGAAAGGCATGGAAGCAGAGCCAGGTTTAACTGCACAGATGACCTAGAATTAGGGTTTTGGTTTCAAAAGCCATAACTCCAAATTTTTTGGTCATTCTTGCTTCTATTGGTCTCCATATGTCATAAAGAGCATGCATATCAATTTTCATGAAGAAATTCCATGGGGAAGGCATCTGATCAAGAGTTGACTTTTTGAGCAAGTTAGTGCAAAATCAGGGCATCTGAGGCCCCCAATGACCCAACCAAAGGGTGTTCTTCATCATTTTGATTATGTATGATCTTTATTTGATCATAGAAGATGTTAGAAGTTCACAAAATTGAAGAATTTCAAGCCATTTGCAAAGTTGACTTTTTGGGAAAATGACTTGTAATGGAAAATTGCCATTTTGGGAAACTTTTTCAACTCTTGCTTTTTTATTCAAAAATGCTTCAAATGAGAAAACTTTGGTCATGAAAGTTGTAGAATGGATCATTCCCTTTTCAAAAAGTACAAGAACTCATTCTAATTCATTTTGGATCAAAAGTTATGGCTTGTCAAAGTTGGGAAAAATCACATAATTTCAAGTTTTCCACCAAAGAGGCAAAGTTGCAAAATCCCTTGCCAAGGCAAATTGTGCTATCAAATGGACTTCTAAACTTCATACAAACATAAACCAATGCCTAAAGATCAGATTGCATCAAAAGTTCACTCATTTTCATGGCTTGTGGATCAAGAAATTCCAAAAGGGCCAAAAGTTCACAAATTTGCAAAATGATCCATAACTCTTCATCCACTTGAGCCAGCTCACAAAATCTGATTTCATGATACCCCTTGATCCTTGCTGCGCATAGCCATGCCCCTATCTCATCCTGCCACTTGCCCATACCTCCAAGTACTACTTTCTTGACTTTTTGCAACTTGAGCCATACCAATCACACTGCTCCACAACAACTCTCTGCCCAATCAGAACATGTTATGTGGACCTCAAGCTAGCCATTTGAACACACAACTCAGCCTGAAACTCTCTCTAAGCCAGCATTCTCATTTTCCACCTCTTATGCAACTTCCTTCGAAACTCACCATATAGGCATCAAACATAGAAACAAACTCCATAGAATCACTCAGCACACTCCCCTGATCATTTCCATACCCTCATTCATCCCTGAAACCTCCTCAATCAGAAACACGATCCTCACCCTTCACTGAACAGAACTTCTGCAAACTCACAAACCAACCATTATAAACTCCAACCAAGCTTCATAACTTCATCAAGAGGACCATTGGGATCATTTTGAGGCAAAGAGGCAAGCAGAAAGCTCTTGGGTTGAAAGCTTCGATTCAGGTATCCATGGAAATTCATTTTTCCAGAACTCTTATTTCTTGTTTCTAAAATGATCTACATGCTTCCCTGAGTTCACTAAACCTTTTATTTTTGAAAATGATTGAGTTTTGAGGTTGTATGCTTGTTCTGAAACTTTTCCCGTGAAATGCTTTTTGTTTTGATTCTTGAGTTTGAGTGAAAATAAATGATTTTGATTGCTGGATTCTTGTTTAGAGTGGTCTAATGATTGATTCTGGAGATATTTGTGAAGTTTCATGGCGTATTAAGAGAGATTGAGTGAGGACCTTGCCGGAGAAGATGACCGGAACACTGTTCCGGTCATCTGAAAGTAATTAGGGTTTTGGATTAGGGCTTAATCATAATTAGGCCAGTTTGAATTCTGGCCGTCCTTTCGCGCGCCAAGTCAACTCCCGCCCCCCTGACTTTGAATCTGGACCTTTGGATGATTTGACTTTCCTATTTTCTCATTAAAATCATTTTAAATTCATTTGTTTTGTATTTTATTTTTTGCATTAAAAATTATTTTTAAATCATTTAAAAGTTTATTTTTAATTAGTTAATGGAAATTAATTAATTAAAAATACTTTTAGGTATTTAAAAATCACAAAACAATTCATGTAACATTTAAAAACATTTAGAAACATTGTCCAACTCTCAAACCAATTTTCTTTTTTGTTCTTGATGCCTTTTGATCATTTTCAATGGAATTAAATTCATTATTAGGCAATATTTTGTGACAAACTTCAAAAATTCATTTCTGCCTAACCATTGAGAGTTGGACAATGATTCTTTTTGCATTGCATCTTGCATAACATGTAGTTTATAGGATAAAATTGGCATGAATTGATCTTGCATTTTCATTTTGTTTGGCATTTTTCTTGACAAGGTATCTTAAAACCCTAGCAACCTTAGGAAATTCATAGCTCTCACTAGGTTAAGAGTTAGATCCCCTCCTTTGGGCAGTGAGTTTGTATAGGTTTAGGGTTCCTTTGAATGCATTTTCAAATTTTTATCATGATGTTTGCTTCTGGTTTTGAATTTTGTTGTGTGCATTGATCATAAACCCTAATTCATGCCTTCCTTTGCATCCATCTTCCATTTGCTTGCATACCATGACTTGCCATGACATTTTGTGCATTCATTTGATTCATAAGACATCTTAGGACATGTTAGAATCATGTTTGATCATTGCATCTTTCATTTGCCATGTTGTATGTCATTTGCATTTCATAACTCTTCATGAACATCCATGGTTCAAAACATGCTTCATTTGCATCCTTATGCTTGTATGATCATTCTCATGCCTTGCCTCATATTTGAATCATCTCTTAGCATCATTAACATCATACTCATGCTTCTGGTTTTGGTTTGCATCATCACATTTCATCTCATTTGCATTACATTTCATTTCTTTTGCTAACTTTTCAGGTGGTAAGTTGTTTTGAGAAGTGGATTTGCCTTCACTTCTCACAATCTATTTTCATCTCTCCTATACATCATTGCTGCATTTTATCTTGTGCTTTGGAGTGAGCTAGCTCATTCATGTTCATCACTTTCTTTCTTCAAGCAACTTGTCTTCTTAAGTGAAGCAAGTTGTTTTGCTTCTTGTTGCTTCTCCCTCCTTTCATCTACTTCTCTCCTTGGTGGCTCTTTGAAGATCTCTCTCTTAAGCCTCACAAACCCTAGGATCTCCAAGTATGATAACAATTAGGGTTTGATTAGTCCCCCATTAGTTTTACCTTTGTGTCATCTTTTGTGTCTTCTCTTCTCATCTCATAATCAAGGACTAAACCCTTAAGGCTTTAAGGCTTTGTGGTTAAGCTTATGCCTGTATCCTTCTATTAGGATGGAGTGTATAACTTTAATCCTAAGTGTTAAACCCTTAATGTGTTTAAATCCTTTAATCAATTCACTTAATAATCACTAAGACATCAAGCTTGTAACTTGGGCCTTGCATTAGGGTTTTAATTCTTCCTTAATTGGTTAAGAAGGACTAACCCTAGTGTTAATGGACAAATCCCCCTCAAGTTGTCTTACAAACCATAAAACTCACTTCTTCATCTTATCATTAACTAAAATCCACTTAATAAAGGCTTTTTTTTGTCATGAGGTTAATCCCTAATCATGGATTAAGTTGAGGAGTCTTCCTCAGCTTAAACATTCTCATCTATTATCCTTCTATTAGGATGGTGTAATGAGTCTGTTTAATCCTTGATTATGGCTTAAACTCATTACTTAACACTAAACAAAAACACCAAAAATATCTAAATAATCACAAGTAGGTTAATGATCTTAATCCTACACCATGGTGATTAAGTGTGAGATGCTGACTTCACACTTAAGGTATTCTCATTACCCCTAATCAGAGGGAGGATGTGATGAGTTTACTAACCCATTGGTTCAGGCTTAAGCTCATTAACTTATGACACATTTCCAAAAGCAATAAAAGACTGAAAACACACCAAAAAAAACAATAATCGTCTCCTACGGGATTCTTTTCTCATCTCATTCACTCACAAACGAGAACTTGCTTCTTCCGTCTAATGCAAGACAGTTTGCACCTTAGCCAGATAGGTCATACACTTGAGCATAGACAAGTAAGCAGTTCATAAGTCAATTTATCTTTCCGTCTCTTTGGGTCGAACTACGGTGTTCTGACTTCCTCATTGCACGAGAGGATACGTAGGCATAACTTAACAGTTATCGAACAAAAGTCTTTGTATATTCCCCCTCTTTCAGCTTTATTCTTTAAGCCTCATAGTCTTGAGCTTTTCACTCCTGTTCTTACACTGACACTGTACATACTACACTTCACATTCTTTTACACTGACACCTGCATACTCTTCCAGCTTTGATACACCAATTGCACTGACACTACCCCTTTAAAACACAAATCTTTCAAGCGTGGATCCCGTCGAGTACGGAGGACAATCTGGGTGTTAATACCTTCCCAGGTTGTAACCAACCCCCTTTCTCAGTCTCTCTGGTTTGCGACCGTCTTATCCATATCTTTCTAGGTCTATGCAGCATTACCTTTCCTCCGGGATAAAAATGCCTAGCTGGCGACTCTTGTCTTTCTGAGTTCACCCCTGTGTGTACTCTCCTCTTTTGCCAACCGTTCGCGTCTGTACCCCTTCTGACCTGAGGTGTCATTTGGTGGGAGCGACACTCGTCTAGGAAACTCAATCCAAAGTCCAGTTCTCGTCTGGCAAACCCGTTCAAAGTTCAGTTCTCGTCTGGCAAACCAAATTCAAATACCAGTTCTCGTCTAGAAGGCGAACCTTTTAACCAGTTCTCTCTGGTCACCTTTTCATTTAGTCTTTTTGGACTTCGGTTCTCGTCTGGTAGTCATTCTTTTTCAGAGTCAGTTCTTGTCTGACAATTAACCTAAAAAGGAGTCAGTTCTCGTCTGACGATTTTTTCTTTGCCCATCAGTTCTCGTCTGTTGGCATATCTTCAATAAAACGGTTCTTGTCTGGTAATCCACTTTAAAAGTCCAATTGCTTGGAAACCAAGAAAAAAAGCAATCACTATCAACTTGGCCCTAATGCCCAACCATCATTGTTTCATCATTTCCCGCAGCTCGTATCATCACATCTTCAAAATCTTGAGCGTACATCTACATCTTGCATCATTTGCATTGCATCTACATATGCATGGTATTTCTATCTTTGTGTGGGGCAAGATCGTTACAAGATGCAATTTGGGGCAGTTATCTCAAGATCTGATGAATTCCTACTAGAGTTTGAAGACATTTGGGCAGTCTGGATGCCAGGTCTTCGGTAAAATCCTCTTGAGACGATCTTTTCATAGACGATGCAGTCTGGTATAATTTGAGGAGGCATTGGAAGTTTATTTCTTCCTCGAGCATAGAATCTTCCTTCAGTCGATAAGGTTTCTTCATGAAGAGTTGGTCATTCTCATCCAGCCAAAGTCCAATTTTCATTGGCTTATCTTCCCAACACAGTCGTCATACTCTACTTGGGGCATTATTTGGCTCGATTTGACCAACATGTGTGAGGTTCAGAGGTCTTACCTAGCAGGAGGCTTATTTTGATCTCTAGTTCTCCAATAAAGTCTCTCCTTAGCAGAGCATTGAGAAATCTTTTCCTCAACCAGGCCAGAAGGTTGTCATTTCTCCATTTGAGTTAGAGCAGGAGGTTTCCCCAGTAGAACTTCAAGGTTAAGAGACATTCTCATTCCCAAGTGGAGTCCACGGTGAAGTATTCCCAACAAGAAGCTGAAGGCCTTGCTTCCCCACAGAGCTTAGAATTGTCAGAATTCTCTCCCTATCAAATATGTTGGCGAAGCATCTCCCCAGCCAAGTCTGAAGATGGTCATTCCCCATAGAGTTTCGTGTTTGGAATTTGTCCATCATTGAAATATTCCCTAAGAGGTCGCCAATTTATTTTTGGAAGGTATGACAAATCGATGCAGACAGATTTGTTCAGATTTCTTCTCCAATAGAATGTCATCATCTCAAGAGTTTCTGAGATCGATTCAGCGATCATTTTCTCCTCAGCAAGATTTAGATATTGTCAGTATTTTTGCCTCATTCCTCAGTAGAATGTCAGTCAAGACTTTCTCATCCCCCAGCAGAGTTCTACAAAAAGAATTTTACCCTGTAGAGTCATGCCTTTTTTTATTATCAATCCAGTCAGTGGATTAGCTTCAGATTCGGTATCAGTGAACCTCTTATTTAGCATGTCTTAGACGCAATATCCAGTCTCAGTGGGTCAACCTTGGGATGCATATCTATTTGGTAGAGTGTATACTTCAAGAAGAGGGTCGTTTCAGCATAATTCAGGCGAGATCCTGATGGTAGAAATCGTCGAAATTTTTCTTTGGAATCGTAAAACACATATTCAGATGCAGATTCTAAACGGGGTCGTTTCAACGCAACACAGGCGAGATCCCGGAGGTTATTTTCATTGTCGAAATAGTACTCAAAATCGTAATAATGAATGTTCATATGCGGATTCTAAGTTCAAATTTGTACCACGTATTTGACGCATAGGATATGTGAGGAGGGTCGTTTCAGCGTAACCCATGCGAGATCCTGACAGTGGGTTATATTGTCGAAGCAGTGCAGAGAATTGTAACAACGCATTTCCAGATATGGATTCCCCCAGATGCACATTTTTACCGTATATCCTATCAGAGGGTAGGCAAAGAGAATTGTAAGTACATATTCAAATGCAGATTCTAACCAGAGTCATTACAGCACATATTTAGATGCGAGATCCTAATCGGTGTATGTTTATCCCACAGACTTAAGTGCACCATTGAGAAACATATACGGACGTAAGATTTGTAAGAAATCTCTTTTTCTCTTCAAAGTCCATTGTTGTTGTGGCAAGCCATTAGTCTCCTGGCGTCGTTCAAAAGACAGTTCTCTGTTGTTATCGTTGTTTATTGTTCTACCACACCATAGTTCTCCAAGTCGGGTTTCTTTGGTTGGATTTATTTCCATTTTCTTCTTCTCCATCAAAGTGCAAATTTACAAGTTTATTTTTGGTATTCAATCACAGTTTATCTCGAATGTCTGATAGCTGATGCTCTCATCCTTTTCAGATTAACAGTTGATTGAATAGGGGCAGCTGTAACACCCAAAAATTTGCCCTTTGGTTTTTCTTCTTTGTCTGCTTTTGTTTTTCATTCATCTACATCTTCATTAGTTCATATTCTTTGCATTCTATCATTTGCATGTGCTCTCGATACATGGGATCAATATTTTCTGAGGAATTAGGGTTTATTTCCCCGATTCACTAATATCCAAGGATTTCACGTTTGAAGATTGTTCACTATGCATCTGTCTCATCATCAGGATATTCTCTTCTTCATCAAGTTACAAGGTTGTTATCGTCTTCTCAACATCTCAGACTACTTTTCTCTTCTCAACATCTCAGAATCTCTGGTTTCAAGTCAAGTGCAGTTGTGCAGTCATGATCCAGTTTAGACGGACGTTTGACCTAATGTTGGTCAAACTACCAGAAGATGTCTTCAAGTACGAGTTATTTGCTTTGGTGTTTTAATTTCTCAGACAGGGGGATCCAAGGTTCAGTCATGTTCATCTGTGGATTTATTGCCGCATAGTTTCTGTGAGATAGATTCATAATGATTCAGGGATTAATTGGTCAGAAGTTCAGTGGATGATTAATTCGGAGTTTTGTTTACCTCAGCGGTGAATTATTCAGTGACAGACGTGTTATTCCTAATCAATGGTTTTTTTATGGAAGCGGGGCAAGATTGGCTTTGAGATTGAAAAGTTGAAGTTTCGTGGTTGTGTGTGTGTTAGTGATAGTTGGGTCATTTCACAAAAATTAGTCCATCTCCCATCATCCATTTTCATTTACTATTTTCAATTCATTTGTCCATTCAAAACCATGACATTTTAAGTCCATTTCTTCCTAAGCCCATTTACCATTTTAATTCATAACCCATTTTCCTCAATACCCAAAATCCAATTAAGTCCACACATTTAACTATTCATTATTTATCATTTTAGACCCATTCTTTAATATTTTTGAAATCAATAATCAAATCCATAATACAATAAAAACCTTTACTTTTTGTTCCTCATTCCAAAACTTCTATCCATAAATCTATACCTTTTACTTATTTATTTTTTTCTTTAAACCAATGTTTACTTGTTATAAAAAACCTTTTTATTAATCATATGTCCCCCACATTTGTTTCCATCAGCCAAATACTCATGCTACTATATTCACATATTAATCCTCCACAACAAGCCACAGATTCACACCTACCAAATACTACAACAAATTGAACATGACACTCCACTATTAATGTTAATGTTACGGACCACAAAGGTACAAAGGCCTTTTCTTTCATAGCAAATTCGGTACCATAACCAACTTCCGCTCGCACACCTTCACCATTCACACAACTTGTGACCCCACATGACCACAAAACTTCAGCAATGATACCCACGCCATACACACACAATGTCCCTCATAACAATATCATGCACCCCCCCCCCACGCACAAGGAATTCACTCGTCTTTTTCTGCACTATACTCATTTTTTCTCACCAATCTCACAAAATCTCCAAACTCAGCAAAACACCATTGCATACACATACTTCCTTCAGCTGTATCCTTCATTCACCCTCCACACACATCAACAACAAACAACAAACTCTTCATCCCCTGCAACCTCAAAAACCCAACTCTTCTTCATAACAACCGAACCCACAACTCTTCTTCAACCATTACCACATTACCACCTCCATAAAATCATCATCGCCACCTTCAATCTACACACCCTTCAATCTTCATTTTGAAACACTCTCAAACACACTTCTGCAACTCACACGAGACCAACACACACCACTCCTCAAACCTTTTGATACCAACTATAAAACTCCTTCACAACTTCACCCCAACCGTCACCCTTCATACTTTTTCTGCAATTTTTTATAACACCAAACCCCTGTTTCAATATGAACAACACAAACCTTCTTCCATAACTCAAAAAAAACCACACGACAACCTCCAATCCAACACAACAGAATCGCTCAAATCAAATTTTCAAACCTCGAACACAACAGAACACAAAAGAAGAAGAAGGAGAATCGAGATCGAACTGTGTGAGCGAAATTGAGAGAGAGGTCCGCCAGAGACAACCTAACACCATGATGCAAACCGAAGTTGAGATCTCAACATAAACAAACTGAGAAAACGATTCACGGCGGCGTTGAGAAAGAAATGTTCATAGGGAGAGTACGTCAGGAGGCGGAGCAGTGAATCGTCGCGGCGAAAGGGTCTTGTGTCGGTGTCGGCGATGCATCTTGAGAAGAAGAAGGAATTTGGGGTTTCGTTGTGCAGATGGATCAATTTTTCCCCTTTTATTTGTTTCATTATTTTCGCTACTTGTTACATTTATTTTATTTTATTTTTAACATTTTATTTCATTTTCGTTTTTGTTCCTTGTTGTTCTCAATGGGCTACGTGATAAAGCCCGTTTGGGTCTCTCCTCACCATCCCTGAATTCAACGCTTCACCCTCCTTATTGTTGTTTATTTTGGGCTTCAAAGTTTATTTGATTGTTAATCACATCATTATTTTTTTTGTTGGATCAACTTTGTGAAGCCCATCTGAAGCTGTTATTATCACCATTTCTAGCGGATCAGCACCCCCTTCTATTGTTATTTCTTTTTGTTTTAGTTATTAATCCTTAGTTTTTTATTATTATTTAGTTTTTTAATTAATGCTTGTTAAATTTTTGGTTTAGAACTTGATTGTAATTTTCATTTATGTTTTCATTAGATATGATATTTTTTTCCATTTAGCTTTGATTTTATTTTCAATTGATTTAGTTTAATTAAATAAGATTTTAGCTGACTATTGGGTTTAGTTTTGGGTTGATGTTTTGTAGGTTCATTGCTTCATTTTGATGATGGAAGAGGTAGCTTGGTGAGGACCTTGTGATTGATTATTTTTTGGACTGATGAGATCTTTGGATACAATTTTCACTTAGACTTTGATTTTGTGCGAACTGGTTCTTGGTTTTAATTCTGGATGCTGGAATATTACATTTGACTTTTTTCTGATTACCCTGATAATTGACAATTTTACTTGACTGTTGAATCTTCTTTGGACTTGATATTTCTTCTTGAGTTTCTCTTGCGCGTATTGAAGAGGCAACGGACCTTCTCTGTTAGGTACCGCTGGAGCTATTATTTTTCGCGCCTTATTTTAGTCCTGATGCCATGTTAGGAGCATGCTGCTGCATCTGAAGTCCTACCGGTGTAGGCTCTGTTTGCGCATTGTCTGATCATCTTATGTTGCTCTTTCTTCACTTGCACACTTATTTCTTCCACATCTTAACTTCTTCCTCCACTTTCTCTTATGCTTTCTCAACTTGTAATCGTGACGTGCTTATGCCATCATTTTTACAATTTCTTTTCATCCCTCTTAGAAACAACTTAACTTCTTTAAGAGAAGTAAGTTGCTTTCTACCTTTTTTCTTCTTCTTATTTCTTCTTCTTTCCTTCTCTTTCTTTATGATAGGTAAGCCTCATTAACCTAGGTCCATCTTTGCATGACAACAATATAATTTATCTTTCCCCTTAGTTATTTTTTACCTTTAAGATCCTTTTGGTTCTTCTATTTCTCATCTTCATACAAAAACTAAAAAAATACATTAATAAAGGTTGAAGTAGTCTTTGATACATGGCTTTATTCCATGGGGCACTTGTATTCACCCCATCTTGGTTGTGGTACAAGCTTGTCTAGCATGATGTACAAGTTCAATCATAAGACTATCTTCACAAAGAAAACCATAAAAACAATTCTTCATTTAATTCACAAAACACTTAATAATTCCAAAAAAGTTAGTGAATTCAAACCCTAATATTTGGAAGCAAGTTTGAGGGCCTTCTTCATTCTTGGTGTGCTTATTACTCATTCTATCTAGGAATGTGGTAATAAGGACACATTCCTAATAAAAAGGATTTGCTTTCACTTCCTTGTGCCACACTCCTAAAAAGCTTCTAAAAAACACAAACAAACAATAAACGTCTCTCCTTCGGGACTTCTTTTCTCATCACCCTCACTCTTTACGGGCGAACTTGCTCCTAATTGTCACTTTGCAAGACGGTTACGTACTCGTCGTCCAAGCCTGCAACACCTGAGCATTGACATAAGCAGTTCAAGCCTTAACACACAAGCCATCTACCACCCCTAGTTAGGGGAACTACATCGACTCTGATCCTCATGTCCAGATGAGGAACGTAGGCAGCGGGGTCGGGTCCATTCGAGCACTCTTTTATTTTCCCTACATTTTCCCCTTTTCTTTTCTTTTCTTATCTAGTTTCAGTCTTTCTTTTGCAGCAGCTTTCATTTCTTCACACTTTGAAACATTTTCTTTGCAAACGTGGATCTCGTCGGGTACGGCGGACGATCTAGGGTGCTAATACCTTCCCAGGTCGTAACCGACTCCCGAACCCAGTTTTCTTTGGTTCGTAGAACCTTTGTCCTTCCTTTCTTTTCTTCGGTTTGTGCAGCATTACCATTACCATTCCTTCGGGATAAAAATGTCTGGTTGGCGACTTTACCTTCTTTCCGCGCCACTTTCGCATTTGTACCAGGATGGAAATCCAGGGAGCGGCAGTGTCTAGTAACATCAGGATGGGTCTCGCTTGAGTGTTTTATGTTTAATAGGATTAAGATGTTAAATTTTGTTTTAAATATTTTGGTAAAATGGTGTTGAGATAATTATCGAGTTTTGTTTTATAAATAAGCTATTAAGACTTGTTGGTTTTCCGCTGCATAATTATGAAGAAAATGTTTATAATGTTTATCATGATTTTGTGAACCCGTGTTACGGGACAGGACTCTATGTGATGTTTGATGTTTTGACTTTTGATTTTTAAGAAGTAAATGTGATGCCCTTTTTATGAGTTTCACTCTGATAATTGATTTGATTTTGCTTAATTATGATGGGGTAGATAAGGGTGTTAACATCATCACTTGTGAATTTGCATGATGTGTTTCATGTGTCACAGTTGAGGAAGTACATTGCAGATCCATCGCATGTGATTCAGATGGATGATGTTCGAGTAAGAGATAATTTGATTGTAGAGGTTTCGCCAGTGCGAATAAATGGCAGAAAATTGAAGCGATTGAGAGGTAAGGAGATTGCCTTAGTGAAGGTATTGTGGGGGTGGACCAGCTGGTGATAGTTGGACTTGGGAGCGAGAGGATCAGATGAAAGAGTCGTATCTGATGCTGTTTGCTTCAAGTACATTTTCGAGGACGAAAATTCCTAAATGGGGGAGAGTTGTAATACCCCAAAGTCAATTTTAATTATGTTGATGTTTTTTCTTGTGAATTTTGATGTTTATGAGGTTATTTGATGTTTTGTGAAGTTTGGGGTGGCTTAATATTTTAATAATAATTAGAATAATTAAGTATATGGGGTTTAGTTGATTATTTGAGATTTAATTAAATAAAATAAAAGGAATTAGAGGATGAGGGCATTACGGTCTTTTGGTTGAGGATAAGTGAGGGTTTTATGGGGAAAGACTAAAAGAGGTCCTAAGGGCAAGAGTGACAAAAGAGGGAAAAGTTGGAAAAGAACGATCATTTAGAACGACCGTGCATTTGGAAAAGAGCTCTGGAGAAGGGGAAGAAGTTAGGGCTTGAAGGATTGAGAGAACTGCGAAGAGTTTATCGAGAACTTATGGAATTAAGGTATGGGGAATATTTTCCTTTCGATAATATAACGTGGGAATTGAATTGGGGGGTTTTGTGGTGTAGTTTAGGATTTTTGATTTTATGAATTTTGTGTTTTGATGATGATTTCATGATGAATTAGATTAATATAATGATGTATAAGATGTAGATGATGTTGTTAGGATGAATGTTGATATTAATGGAGATTTCTGGTGTAATGCTGCTGAATTGTGGGTTTGGGGGGGGGGGGGGGGGGGTTGTCGCAGAAGGGAGAAGGCTGGAATCGCAGAAAAATTCTGCAGAAATCTCAAAGCTCACTTAGCGAGAAGAGTCAAGGGAGTAGGCGCTTAGCGAGCATGAGGTCTCGCTAAGCAAGTGTAACACACCAAAATTTGTCCTCTGGTTTTTCTTTTTCTGCTTTTTATTTTGCATTCATACACATTTTCCATTAGATCACACGTCTTGCATTCATATCATTTGCATATGCTCCTGAGGCATGGGATCGATGTCATCTGAGGAATTAGGGTTTTCATGTCCTTATTTGCAGATTATCAGAAGAATTCAAGTCTTTGGTTATGCAGCCATCAATGACATCATTCTCTTATTGCTTTTGTCACTGAATTAGGGTTTATTTCCCTGGTTTAGTGGTTTTCAAGGATTTCACGCCTGAGGACTATTTTCTGATGCATTTGTCCCATCATCAATATTGAAGAGCGAATCAAGGTGTTTCATCTTTTCTCAGCATCTCAGGATACTCTTCTCTCTCAACACCTCAAAAGCATTGATTTCATTTCAAATGCAGTTGTTCATTCATGGTTCAATTCAGACAGATGTTTGACCTAATCTTGGTCAAACAATCCGAAGATTTCTTCAAGTGCAAGTTATCTGTTTCAGTGGTTTTGTTTTTCTCAGACAATGTGTGCCCAAGTCGGTTTTTCACGTGTGGAGTTCATCAGGTTATCAAGTAGGGTCCGTGAGGGGTTTGGTTTGGAAAGTCAAGTTTATCATGATCCATCAGTTCAGATTGTGTTCATAGCTGCAAGGTGTTCAATGGCAGTTGTGTTTATTTTGTTCTTGGTGTGTGAAAAAAAAACAATGCAAGTTAGTCTCGAATTAAAGATCAAGAATTCATCGTTGTTCGCATATTAGGGATTCCCATAATTCATATCCATATCCATAATTTGTGTGTTTAAATCATTATTTCCTAATCCTTTTTCTAAACATTTGTTAATTTTCATAATTTTTATCCATATCCACTTTAAAATTCCATTTACTATACCCAAATAAAATAGACCACCATTCTATCTATTTATGCCCAAATTATCACTATTTTATCCATTTCAATTTAAATCCATAAATTCTTCTTTTCACCCATTATTATTTTCTTTACAACAAAATTGACCAAAAATAGATAAGCCCATATCATCTCATTACATCATATAAGACCATTATGTTTATTATTATTTAAAAAAATGAATTGCAAAAAAGAGAGATAGTATGCACTTAATTCTTCATCAAATAGCCTCACACTCAGCCTCACACGCATATACAATTTGCAACATTTTTCTACAACAAAATATACAACAGACAGGACCCACCACGTTCTCATAAATCACACAATTCTTCGACAAATTATGTACATACAACACGCATTAACGAATTCTTTCAGCAAAAAAGTCACTCCTACAACACACGAAAGAGGCATCACGCAGAAGAGGCCATACCACTACTGCAATGCATTTCACACATTCCCGAATCTCGCAAAAAACACGCATTCAGTAGGAGAAAAAGAAATCACAACGCATATCAAAAAAAGAACTCTCACTCTTCATCACTCTCGGCACCTACAAAGAAGCAGAAAACAAAATTCTCCTCTCTTTTTCTCATTCACCGGTCCTCTTATTCATAGCAACAACAAACTCCTGCCACTAAACATTGCTTCAACCAAACACACTTGAATCCACAGAAAAATCACAAGACGAAAATCAACACTCCACCTTCAACAACTCTGCTCACCCTTTACTCGATCTCAACCGAACACACCATACTCATCACTCGACTTCATAACAAACAAACACTTGCAATGAAACGCGTCTTCACGTACTCTTCTTCCTCTCAAATTTTCAACCGAAACTCTACTCCTCATCTTCAACTGACACCCTTCAAACCTCTTCTTTCTTAAAATCTGAAAAAACTCATAAATCTCACAGCCCAAGCAACACAAACAACTTTTCTTCATTCAAACTTCGTCACTTCAAATCCTCCATAAACTTTCACATTTCTTCAACCCTTAATCCAAATCCACCTCCAAACTTATCTCCAACTTTCTGCAAATAAACCTCTCTCCTTCAACATTCAACCACTGAATAAACCTACACTCTTCATCATTCAAAAACAACAACAGAACATCAAACAACTTCAACCAAACAGAGCAACAAAACTGAAAGAATCTAAGCATAGCATAGAAACAGATCCGGAAAACAGAAATAGAGAAAATAGATGAAGATATGTCAAAAAACGAAATCGTAACAGGATCTGAGTGAGACGAAATTGTTACTTGAAAGAGCATCTGAGACATAATGAACCGCGATCTGCAGGAGGACGAGGTTGATGCGGTTTGAACGAATTAGAGAGAGATGGAACGGTGAATCGTCGGTGTAAAGCTGATGGCGATCTCGTGCGGATGTTGTTTCGCATTTGGATTGTTTTGATTTGAGAAGAAGGCAAGATCGGAGAGAGATAGACCGAAAGTCGGACGAGATCGCGTTTTGGTTTTTTTTCTTGCAGCGCGACTTTGTCGTTTTGAGGAGTCAGGGATTAATTTCTTCCGTTTTGTTTTTTTTTCTTTTTATAAATTTGTTATGTTATTTTCATTAAATCTACTTTGTTGGGCCATTTTTGTGACCTTGGATTTAGGTCCATGATTTTGCCATTTACACTATGTATTTTCGGCTTACCACCCCTATTTGATTGGTTTTTCTTTATTAACTTTTAATTTTAATTTTCCTTGTTAGTTTGGTGAATAGATTTTCTGTTAATGTCATGGATATTTGTTTTTGATTAATTCGTGCACTTAATTATGGATTAGATTTCATTTTTTTTATGGTTGATTGTTAATCTTAAATTAATTTAGTAATTTTAATATAATCTAGATTTTAATTTCGATTAATTTGTTTTAATAGAATTGTGTTTAATTCTGGTATTAGCTTTGTTTGATATTTTGTAGGATTCTTGTTTGATTTTGGGGATAGCCTTGTGTTGGATTATTCCTTGGACATGAAGACTCGTCCTGATAAATATTCTTGTTGAGTGTTCTCTTTGTTGATCGCTTTGGATGTTGGATGCTTATATTTTACTTTTGTCTGATACCCGGATAATTGGCAATTGTGTTTGACTGTTAACTTCGCTTACTGGTTGGAAGTTTCTAGATTTCTTTTGTGCACACTAAAGAGGCAACAGACCTTATCTGTTAGGTACCACTGAAACCATCTTTATCTCATGTTTCATTCTAGTCCTGATGGCGTGCTGGTACGTCTGAAGTCCTACCTCGAGTAGGCCCTGTATGTGATTGTCTAATTACCTGATGTTACTATTTCTTTACTTTCATACATATTTTATCCCACATATAACTTCTTTTTTCACTTCTTTAAGTTTTTCTACTTATGTTTGTGATGTGCTAAGGCCATCAATGTTTTACTCTTTTCCACCCCCCTTAGAGAACAACTTAACTTCTTTAAGAGAATTAAGTTGGTTTTCTACCCTTCTTTCTTCTTCTTCTTTTCTTTTTTCCTTCTCTTTTAGGATAACTGAAACCTCACTAACTTAGGATCATCCTTTGCATGACAACATTAGATCTTTGTTAGCCCCCCTTAGTTGTTTTACCTTTGCTCCTTTGGTTTCTTCTCTTCTCATCTTCAAACAAAAACCTAAAAAGACACTTAATAAATGGTTGAAGTAGTCTCTTGTGTATAGCCTTATTCAATGGGGCACTTGTAGTCTTCCCATCTTGGGATAGTACAAGCTTGTCTAGCATGATGTACAAGTCTAATCATGAGACTATTTTCACAAAGAAAATCATAAAAAACACTTCTTCACAAAAATTACAAAAAACATCTAATAACTTCAATGAGTTAGTGAGCTTAGGCCTTAATCTCTAGAACCAAGTTTTGGGGATCTTCTCCTTGTTTGGATGTGCTAGTTCTATTATTCCATCTTGTAATGTAGTAACAAGTACAAATTCCATGGAAAAGGACCTGAATTCACTTTCTTGTGCCAAATTCAGAAAAGCTCATAAAAAACACTGGACAAAGAATGAACGTCTCTCCTTCGGGACTTCTTTTCTCATCACCTTCACTCATAACGTACGAACATTGCTCCTACTTGTCACTTTGCAAGACGGTTACGCACTTGTCATACCCTAAATTTTGACCAGAATTTTTTCAAATTTTTGTCCATTTTGACGCATTTTGTCGATATTTCGAAAATCGGTCATTTTTACATTCATTGGTTTAACATCTCATTAATCATTAATTATGCATCATTCAGTCGATTTCTACATTATTCTCATTTGTTTTTTTGTTATTCATAATTTTAGATTTGTTTCAAATATTTGTCTTTTCTTAAATTTATTTATTTTTAGCTAGCCTAATTTAAATTTAGTATAGTTTTAATTAAGTTTAATCTTATTAGTGGAATTTGTATTTATTTTATATAGTTGGTTTTTAATTGGTCGGTTATTTTAACTCAATTCAGTTTAATTTTATAATAAGAATTTTAGTTTATATTGGATTTAGAGCTAGTTTTTAATTTATTTTTAATTTAGGATAATCTCAGTTTAGTTAATTGGTTTAGTTTTAGTTTTAATCTAAATAATTGAATTTTACCCAATTGTAATTTATTTTATAGTTTAGTCTTTTTTTATTATTTCATTTTCTTTATTTCTTATTAATTAATTGTTAATCATTTATCTTTTTTTTTCTCTCTCTAGTCTAAGTTTAGTTTAAGTTATTGGTTCATGAAACTAGTCTTTAGAATAGTTAGTCCAAGTATCTTTTGTGACTCCCCAAGTTAAGCCAAAATCTGATTCAACCCTGCACAAACAACCTACAAGCAAAAGGAAAAAGAAATTATACACCAAAATAGGAACTGCTACAATTTTGAACCTCCAAACCAACTTGCTATCAACCTCTATACACAGACCCCACAATCTACTACTAGCTTGCATCCACTTTGCTGCCACAAAACAACAACGTTTGCATATTCTTAACAAAAAAACAGAGACCTGCACAAAAAAGGTTCTTTGAGAATGACAAAGAAGGGAGCATCATACTTTGATTTGAGAGAGAAAAAACATAAAAAAAGGGGGGACCCTGGCCTTCTCATCGACTTCAAAAAAAGAAAACATCAAAACGAAGAAGGGGATTTTGGTCTTACAAAAACCCCATACTGGTTTTTTCCTCAGGGGATTGAAGGAACATCCCAAACAATAACAACAACAACATGAGAAACCATATTCCACCCATCAAAACCATACCCAAAAAACCGAACCAAACTGGTTTCAAACTCTATGAACGAAGAAACTCTCTCAAGAATCTTAAACTCAACCCTCTGCTACCCGTTTTCTCTCTAAACAATTCCAACCCTTCTGGTTTCTCTCCCCGTAACGCGGATGTTCTGTCACCAAGCATCCTCGATTTTTCCCGCACTTGTTCTCAGTCCTGTGACTCCTCTTATACTCGACCCGTTTAACAGAAACACCGTCCCCATTGGTGGAGGAAGCGGTTACCGATGTGAGAATCCGAGACAGAATCAGAACGAGAAGCCGAAACCGCCTTTGATCCTTTAACCGCCGGCCCAAAACCAAAAAAGCCACATCCACCACCATACCTTCCACCGTGATCAAGAGAGAAATAGAGGAGTTGCGTCATGAACAGTATCAGACGAAGTGAGACAATGAGATTCCGACGCAATAAAAAAAGAGGACGTTGATTGAGAGCGAGCCACAAGTTAAATGGAACGGTGGATGTTCTTCCGGCGACGCATCGGATTCAACGGTGCGATGATTTGATGGGCGATGATGTTTGATGGTGACAACGCATGTAATGGATGAGGGAAAACAACCATCGTCTTTCACGTGTTTTGAAAAAGAGGATTGATTTTATGTCCTTTAGGGTTTGAAATGTTTTAAGAGTTTGCTGTTGTTGATGGGCCTGGTAAGCCCAATGATACTGCTAACCACACTAAGGATCAACGGACGTACCCCCTCCATGGTTGTTTGTTTTCTTTCATTTTTTTTCCTTCATAACTTTTAATTAATTTTTAACTAATATTTGTTTATTTATTTTTAGATTAATTAGAATTCTAATTGGATTTTTAATTTTAGAATTTAATTTATATTATTGATTGTTTAGTATCCTAACAACTTTACTATTTTTGTTTATTTTATTTTGATAGTTTAGTTAGAAAACTTTGGTTTATGAGGATAAAATTTCGTTTAAAGTTTATTGGTTTAGATTTGTAATTACATTTTATTTTAGAACGTATAATTAATTATTCTCTTTACTTTGTTTGGGATGATAAGATTCCTGATGCAGATTGTATTTAATCCCTGATATCTTTTGGACCAATTCTTGTTAATTTTTGGTTCTCTTTGTTGGCCGGCTTGGATGCTTGAAGCTTATAATTGACATTTGTCTGACATCATGATAATGGATAATTGTGCTTAACTTGTAAATCCGCTTTGGACTTGATATTTCTTCTTGATTTCTTTTGCGCATGTTGAAGAGGCAACGGACCTTCTCCGTTAGGTATCATTAAAACTCAACTTTATCTCTTTTGCGTTTCAATTTAGTCCTGATGCCACATTTATGTTTATCTGATTATTTGTACATCACCACCGTGTCTAAACCATAAAGCACCTAAAAAACTTTCAAACAAATTAATTTGTGAAAGAACTGAACTCCGGAGTCTAGCACTCCGCACATTCTTGAATTAAATCATTCATGGGCTAGCCCCACGTGACGTGGTTCATTCGCCCTTTCATATTTAAAACACTCGATTCACAAAAACAATTAAAAACAACTCACACGCCAACATTTGCACACACGTATGTCGGTCACTTGTGATCGCCGTCTGCACGACATTACGCGTCTAATAAATTAACGTAAGAACTAAACTCAGGAATATAGCATTCCTCGGGTTTTTGAATTGAATTACTGTTGGGGCTAGCCCCCGATTTGTAATTCATTCGCTCTTTCGTTTTCAAAGCAATCGCGTCTTAATTCACAAATCAAATAACGAGTAACTGAACTCCGGAGTCTAGCACTCCGCACGTTCTTGAATTAAATCACTCCTGGGCTAGCCCCACGCGACGTGGTTTATTCATCCTCTCATTCTAAAACACGAAAATCTTTAAATAAACTTTACGAAGAACTGAACTCAGGAATCTAGCATTCCTGGGGTACTTGAACTGAATTACTGTTGGGGCTAGCCCCCAATTTGTAATTCATTCACTCTTTCATATTCAAACAATTCAACAACCTTAAAGGATTAGACATGGTTCATCCCCATAGGAAAAATATCTCTTCTATCTCCACAAACACAAACGAAATCTTACAAACAACTTTTCTCAAAGTAAGAATGTGGCATTGCTTGTCGATACTCATATCCAAGTTTAAAGCTTCTTCCGATTTTTATTTATTCTCAAAGGAAGAATGTGGCATTGCTTATCGATCATTATATCCAAGTTTAAAGCTTCTTCCGATTTTATTTCTCAAAGAAAGAATGTGGCATTGCTTGTCGATCCTCGTATCCAAGTTTAAAGCTTCTTTCGATCTGCTCTTCCTCAAATGTTTGTGGTGGATTAGGCGAGATATCTCCCTTAAAGATGACGACTTGTCTCTTTCTTTTCAAATACAATTTTAAACTTACCAACCAATACAAACTATTTTCCATAGTTAATCAGCGAGTAACTGAACTCCGAAGTCTAGCACTCTGCACGTTCTCGAATGCAATCACTCGTGGGCTAGCCCCACACGTTGTGGTTCATTTGCCCTCTCGTTTAAAACACTTTAATAAAGATCAAACATCTTTTTTCAAAATGAACGTCGTTTAAATCTTTCTATCTTGCAAACAAGCTAGTGCTTCAGCCTCTCATCGCGAGCAGATATGCCAACGCTTAGCAGTAGAAAGCATTTCAAACAATCGTTCAATTAAAAAACACAAACCGTAGTTGCACGAACTACGAAGCTCTGACTTTCCCATTGCACAAGGGAATACGTAGGCACGGGGATTTTAATCCTTCGCGAGCACAATAATAAAAAACTTATTCATTTCTCCGCCATAAAACACAATAATAAAAAACTTAACCTTTCCCCATAACAATAATAACTAAAACATTCCCTTAAAAGCAATCTTAACAAAAATAAGACAGTAAAATAAGTTAACATTTAAAGCGCAAATTAGACTAAGAGGTTCCCGTTGAGTACAACGGACGTGAGGGATGCCTAATACCTTCCCTTTGCGTAACTGACTCCTGAACTTAGATTAATGGTTTCGTTGACCATTTCTTATCCTCAATTTAGGTTGTGTCTATATCTCCCTTTTCTCTCGTAGAATAAATATAATTAGGTGGCGACTCTGTTGTTTGTTTTAGGATCGTATTTTTCGAGGTACGACAGCTGGCGACTCTGCTGGGGAAAATGATTTATGTATAAGAGAGTCGAGCCTAACTTAGGATAGTTTGCTTTTGTTTACTGACTTATTACTAGTTTTCTTCTTTATTTACTGTTGATATTTTTATCTATTGCTTCCTTCTTTATTTATTTGCTCATTATTATTTTTGCCTGTTGGATCTCGGGACATCACGGGTGAAGTTTTATACTTGAGTTTTGAAAAAGAAGAGGGAACACCTAAGTTAGAATTGGTAGTTATTAGTGTTAGTCTCCAAGGACTCACTCCTTGTCAGCCTAGCATGAAAGCTCCCCCAGATAGTTAGACTTTTCGTAGATCTTGTCACAATGCAGCTAGCCTGTCGCGTGACCTGATTCACAGAAGGGCTGTGATTCTGGGTCCCCATAGAACCAGTTTCGAAATTGGCAGTTGTGTAGTGTAAGTCTCCAAGGGCTTGCCTCTTGAGGGCCTAGCATGAGAACACCACTCAAGGTAGACCTTATCGTCATTATCGTCACAATGCAGCCAGCTTGCGGCGGGGCGTTAGTACGATAAACGTCCGTGACCTTGAGTATCCTTATACCATCACCATAGAAGCTACCCCGTGAGTGGGCTTTATGGGTAAATAATTTAGAACTCTCCACTTAAGGCTTACCAGTTAGGAGATTCCGAGTTACTTGTACCTTGGATCCAACATCTTGCCTTCATGCTGGAACTGATTGTATTTGTGATTCTGAGCTTTGCATTCATTCGCATATCATTTGCATTTGCATCGCATATCATTCTCCCACCAAACAAAAAGCTCACTCATCTGTCCTTCTACCAGTTTGTTGACTTTTAGACGTCTCTTTCAAGCCTGAAGTAGTCACTGAAGAACAACAGATATGGCAGAGAATGCTGATTCCATGTCAGGCTTTACTGTAATGACCAACCCGATGTACGGTTTTCCTCCTGACAACGATGCTCAATAAGTGGGTGTTCCCCAATCTCAGAATGTCCATCATGTGACAAAAGTGAATAATCCTAAGGTAGTGAAAATTGAGGAAGGAATTCGTGATCTCGAGGAACAACTAAAGATGGTGAAATAACTCAACGCATTTGGTTCAAAAGCTCATAACTTGTGTCTGGTCCCGAGCGTGATTATTCCCCCAGATTTCAAAATACCTACTTTTGAAATATACAAGGGTGTAAGTTGTCCAAGATATCATTTGACGATGTTTTGTCGAAAGATGACTGCTCATGCCGATAACGATAAGTTGATGATTCATTACTTTCAAAAAAGTCTATATGGGGCATCTTTGATGTGGTATATGAAGCTAGAAAGAAACCATATACAGACTTGGGAAGACCTAGCCGACGCTTTTGTGAAGCAATATGACTACAATTTGGACATGGCTCCAGACTGTGACCAGTTGATAGGAATGAGTCAGAGAGACGATGAATCTTTCAGGGAGTATGCACAAAGATAGAAAGAATTGGCAGCCCAAGTTCATCCACCACTCTTAGAGAAAGAACTGGCCAAAATGTTTCTGAAAACATTGTCAGACTCTTATTATGTTAGAATGATAGGTGTTGTGCCATTAGAGTTCTCCAAAATTGTGGAGGTTGGAGTAAATATTGAAAACGCATTCAAATGTGGAAGAATCCAAGAGGGGCTAGATTGCCAAATTGTTGAAGAGAAATCTATATGTGATTCACAAGAGGAAGGAAATTTTGAAGTTAATGCAATTAGGGTTTCTCCTAAAATCTTGCAAGCTCCAGTGCCTTATGGCGAACATCAGAATCAGCGCCAGAATCAACAGAGATCTGAGAGCAGCCCAGCAAGAGAGACTCCTCAGTTTGATCCAATCCCAATGACTTATGGTCAACTGTGGACTTGTTTCGCCAGGAATTTAGTGATGGCACCCAGGAAGACCAGAGCCATGAGGTCTCGGCCTCATTGGTTCAATCCAAATACCAGTTGTGAATTTCATAGTGGAGTACTGGGGCATCCGATTGAAGGGTGCAAAGTCTTCCAGGAAAAGGTTCAAGAGATGATCGACTACGGGGTGTTGGCCTTCAATGGAGGAATCCCATCTGTGGACGGAGGAGTGTCTTTGTGCTGATAAAAAAACTCAAGAAGGTTTTGTCCAAATCATTTTGTTACTGGAGCATGGAACAAATTCCTTTACGCATATGATCGTTTGATGCTCTGAAGTTTATCTTCTCAAATGTTTAGTTCATTCACTGCTTTTCATATGTATTTTCCTATGTTTTGTTAATGCATTTGTTTTGGCATGTAAGAACTTATTTGTTTTGAATGATTAATGCAATGAATATGTTTGTCTTGAAGTAGTCCATTCGTATTCACTCATAATGCTTTTTCAATTTTTATAATTCCAACATTAACCCATCTCTTGCTAAGGCGGAGAATTGGATGGAGGATGACGAAGTTAAAACACAAATTCTATATTTAAACGCTTTTGATCAAAACCCTACTGACGATGTACATGCATTGTTTCGAATTCCCAAACACTGGAGAAATAAGGAGTTAATCCCTAGTCAACCACTTCGAGCCTATAAGTAGGAGTTTCTTTTGGATAATTCAAAACCCTTTACGCTTAACCAGGGGCAGGGTAGTGTTCAGTTAATCTGGTTACACATTCAAATCATAGGATGAAACATCCCACTAGGGAATCCACTATGATCAATGACTTGGCAATCACAACTTTCAGCCTTCCAAAGAAAAAAAGAAAAAAGAGAAAAGAAAATTCAGCTAAGTCAAACACCCAAAAAGAGAGGCTTAGGGAACAAATAGAATACATCAATCGAAAGAAGTCCTCAAATACATAAGATTTAGTGACCACCATGCCAAAATCAAGGGGTCACTGATATCCATGAAAAACAAATAAGATGACTGTCATTTCAAGCAAACCTTGGATCTTCATCTTCTCTACGCTATCAAGACAAATGTATGTGTCAATTTAGCTGGACCTAGGATTGGAGGACATCACGGAGAATGGTTGGGCACCAAATAAACTTTGAGCCTTTATCCTTTGTTTCTAAGAACCGTAAACCAAACCACATTACAACCCTCAAAAGTCCTAATTGAAGTAGGGTTTATTTTGAAAGCATACTCAATGAGATAGTGTTTCTTGACTCCTATGGGCTATGCTCAAAATTTGTGTTGGATTTATAAAATAAAAATGAATATCACATCCTATCTAGTGATTCATTCACAAGCTATTGTGAAAATATTTAAAAAAAAAAAACAAAAAAAAACTTCGAGACAAACATGTGTGTTGCATTAGCAGTCTCAACATTAACATTTTGCTTGTTAGCATTTGCTTGATATCATAGAAGCCTATGTATGAGTACCAGTGGTGAGCTTAATCTCTTGAGATTTGAAACTCTGATGAGTAGTTGAACAACCATTTCAGAGAATGATCATCCCCAGGCAGGGGCAGTTTGTTTGGAAACTTTGTCAGACATGGGCAAGTTGCTTGAAGACTTTGCTAAACAGGGGAAAGTTGCTTGAAGACTTTGCTAAACAGGGGCAAGTAGTTTCCCAATTTATTACTTACATCCCCAAAAGGTTAAGTATTGAAGACTCATTTGTGCCAAATATAGTTAATCTGGGGCAATTACGTCGAGATTCGACAAAATCTCTCCAAGAGTTTGAAGACACTGAGGCATTTTGAATGTCAAGTTTTCTATAAAATCCTCTTGAGATGATCTCTTCTCACAAACCATTTAGTGGATGCATGACCACGTGTTTCCCTAAGCAAGACGCTCTTGTGATCTACCTTGCAAGTATCTCCAAATGACGGGGTCCTTACGCCAAGTTGTTATGATATGTTAGGTGCATGCCTCGACATTTTCTGGTGATCTCCTTTTACTACTTAGTGCTTCCAGTGAGATACTAAGTCTAGTATTCCCAATTGAGCCTTGATTAAAGCTTCTCCAGTTGAATTTGATTTTCTCCCCCCCCCCCAACGGAGTACAAATTTATTTCATCCTAAGCAAACTTAGTTTGTATGTTTGTTTCCTTCTGAGGGACATTGAAGTTAGAAGATTTGCTTGGGTCTATTTCCCTATTGAAGTATCTTTCTCTCCTCAAAGATATTTGAGCTTTGTAGTAGGACTTTATTCCATGGATGGCTCTCTACCCTATCTTCATTGATTGCGTACACTTTAACGAGATTTGTCGAGTATCCGTTTGTTGTGATGTTTATTTATTCACCAGTATATCTCTTGTGTCTGTTTTGTTTGTTTGCCAGCATAAACATAACGCATATATATACATGTACACCATAATTGAATTCATATTCATGTTGCATTCATTGATGCATACTTCGTCCACCTTGGTCATGTTTATCCCCAAGTGATGTGTCTCTCTCAAAATAGAGTTGTCAGCTTTAGGCAGAAAATGTACGATCTTTCTAATTCCCCACTGAGTTTTTACCCTCGTGGAAGATTTTCGCTTTAGTTCTCCTTTCCACACTTGGACGGGATAAATCCCCAGTTGAGTTCATTCCTCATGGGTTAGTGTCTTGCTTGACAGTTTCTTTCCAGCTCGTTCATGGATTGAATTTGTTCTTTGACAATTTTGATAATTGATTTTCCGGACGAAAAGTGCATTTATTTTGCACCTGTGAATACTTTGTCTCCCAGAAGGAATTTATTGAATATTCCCTTAGTGAAGACAAATTTTGCTCTCCAGTAGTGTTGCTACAACATTCTCTTGAAGTACTTATACCTGACTACAAGTGGCGGTCCCTTTATCCAAGAAGCTTGTTTTGTCGATGGACCTCTAAGTGAATCAACGGATAGCAATCTCTTTTCAAGCAGTTTGTTCATCCCCGACAAGGTTATTTGATCTATCAAATGGCATCTCCCCTGTTCGGCGGAGAAGTTTGATATGAATCTCTTTATTTTTCCAACAAATGGCTATCTCATCCAGACAAGGTGAGAAATTTGTTGTGAATTTCCAATTTCCGTCAAATGGCTATCTTTTCCAGACGAGTTGAGAAGTTTGAGCGTGAATTTGTTTCTCCATCATATGGCTGTCTCTTTCAGAAGAAGGGAAGTATGGTGAAAGTTCTATCAAATGGCATCTCTCCAATACACGTTGAGAAGTTTGATATGAATCTCTTTATTTTTCGGCAAATGGCATCTCATCCAGACAAGGTGAGAAGTTTGTCGTGATTTTTCAATTTCCATCAAATGGCATCTCTTCCAGACAAGTTGAGAAGTTTGAGCGTGAAGTTGTTCTCCATCATATGACTGTCCCTTTTAGAAGAAGGGAAGTATGATGATGGTTCTATCAAATGGCATCTCTCTGATACACATTGAGAAGTTTGGTATGAATCTCTTTATTTTTCGGCAAATGGCATATCTCATTCAGACAAGGTGAGAAGTTTGTCATGATTTTTCAATTTTCGTCAAATGGCATCTCTTCCAGACAAGTTGAGAAGTTTGAGCGTGAAGTTGTTCTCCATCATATGACTGTCTCTTTTAGAAGAAGGGAAGTGTGATGAGGGTTCTATCAAATGGCATTTCTCTGATACACGTTGAGAAGTTTGGTATGAATCTCTTTATTTTTCGGAAAATGGCATCTCATCCAGACAAGGTGAGAAGTTTGTCGTGATTTTTCAATTTCTATCAAATGGCATCTCTTCCAGACAAGTTTAGAAGTTTGAGCGTGAAATTGTTCTCCATCATATGGATGCCTCTTTCAGAAGAAGGGAAGTATGGTGAAAGTTCGACAATGGCATCCTTAGTTAAATCTCGGCAGAAGATTTGGCGACAGGTGCATCCTCAGTTAATCCTCGGCAGTAGGAATTTCATAGTCTACCTCGGCAGAAGGTATTTTCTTTCTTATATTCTCTGGTAATCTCAGCGGTAGATCTCCAGTAGACTTCAGCAGAAGATGTTTTCTTTCCAGAATCTCGGCAGTAGATTTTTGGTTCATTTAGATACCTCGGCAGAAGGTATTTTCTTTCTTAGATTCTCTGGTAATCTCGGCAGTAGATCTCCAGTAGATTTCAGCATAAGATGTTTTCTTTCCAGAATCTTGGCAATAGATTACTAGTTCATTTTGATACCTCAACAGAAGGTATTTCCAAATGAGGTTTTAAATCTCGGCAGTAGATTCCTCAAAGTGGAATTTTGTTCAAGGACTTCATCTTGGGAGTTGTAGACAATTGTCTTCTCGCTTCGCTCAAGAAAGAAATTCTTCGTGTGGATTGTACTCCAGTCATGTGCGTCTAATCCCCAGTAGTTTCAGTTTTATTCCCAGCAGCGTTACAACCTTTGTCTTGCGTTTTACATTGCATATCTTCCATCTGCATTTTTCGGTCAAAATTTTAGGTATTCTGATATTTAATCCTCTTCCACCTTGAATGTCCAAAAGAAAACTTTATTACTCATACATTCAGGTTCAGATTGATTAAATAGGGGCAGCTGTCATACCCTAAATTTTGACCAGAAATTTTTCAAATTTTTGTTCATTTTGACGCATTTTGTCGATATTTCGAAAATCAATCATTTTTACATTCATTGGTTTAACATCTCATTAATCATTAATTATGCATCATTTAGTCGATTTCTACATTATTCTCATTTGTTTTTTTGTTATTCATAATTTTAGATTTGTTTCAAATATTTATCTTATCTTAAATTTATTTATTTTTAGCTAGCCTAATTTAAATTTGGTATAGTTTTAATTAAGTTTAATCTTATTAGTGGAATTTGTATTTATTTTATATAGTTGGTTTTTAATTGGTCGGTTATTTTAACTCAATTCAGTTTAATTTTATAATAATAATTTTAGTTTATATTGGATTTAGAGCTAGTTTTTAATTTATTTTTAATTTAGGATAATCTCAGTTTAGTTAATTGGTTTAGTTTTAGTTTTAATCTAAATAATTGAATTTTACCCAATTGTAATTTATTTTATAGTTTAGTCTATTTTTTATTATTTCATTTTCTTTATTTCTTATTAATTAATTGTTAATCATTTATCTTTTTTTTTTCTCTCTAGTCTAAGTTTAGTTTAAGTTATTGGTTCATGAAACTAGTCTTTAGAATAGTTAGTCTAAGTATCTTTTGTGACTCCCCAAGTCAAGCCAAAATCTGATTCAATCCTGCACAAACAACCTGCAAGAAAAAGGCAAAAGAAATTATACACCAAAACAGGAACTGCTACAATTCTGAACCTCCAAACCAGCCTGCTATTAACCTCTGTACACAGACCCCACAATCTACTACTAGCCTGCATCCACTTTGCTGCCACAAAACAACAACGTTTGCATATTTTTAACAAAAACCAGAGACATGCACAAAAAAAAGTTCTTTGAGAATGACAAAGAAGGGAGCATCATACTTTGATTTGAGAGAAAAAACATAAAAGGGGGGGGGGGGACCCCGACCTTCTCATCGACTTCAAAAAAAGAAAACAGCAAAAACGAAGAAGGGGGTTTTGGTCTTACAAAAACCCAATACTGGTTTTTTCCTCAGGGGATTGAAGGAACATCCCAAACAATAACAACAACAACATGAGAAACCATATTCCACCCATCAAAACCATACCCAAAAAACCGAACCAATCTGGTTTCAAACTCTATGAATGAAGAAACTCTCTCAAGAATCTTAAACTCAACCCTCTACTACTCGTTTTCTCTCTAAACAATTCCAACCCTTCTGGTTTCTCTCCCCGTAACGCGGATGTTCTGTCACCAAGCATCCTCGATTTTTCCCGCAATTGTTCTCAGTCTTGTGACTCCTCTTATACCCATCCCGTTTAACAGAAACACCATCCCCACTGGTGGAGTAAGCGGTTACCGATGCGAGAATCCGAGACTGAATCAGAACAAGAAGCCGAAACCGCCTTTGATCCTTTAACCGCCGACCCAAAACCAAAAACACCACAACCACCACCATACCTTCCACCGCGATCAAGAGAGAAATAGAGGAGTTGCGTCAAGAACAATATCGGACGAAGTGAGACAATGAGATTCCAGCGCGATACAAAAAGAGGACGTTGATTGAGAGCGAGCCGCAAGTTAAATGGAACGGTGGATGTTCTTCCGGCGACGCATCAGATTCGACGGTGCGATGATTTGATGAGTCCGTCCGGCGATGATGTTTGATGGTGATAACGCATGTAATGGAAGAGGGAAAACATCCATCGTATTTCACGTGTTTTGAAAAAGAGGATTGATTCTATGTCCTTTAGGGTTTGAAATGTTTTAAGAGTTTGCTGTTGTTGATGGGCATGGTAAGCCTAATGATACTGCTAACCACACTAAGGATCAGCGGACGTACCCCCTCCCTGGTTGTTTGGTTTCTTTCATTTTTTTTTCTTTCATAACTTTTAATTAATTTTTAACTAATGTTTGTTTATTTATTTTTAGATTAATTAGAATTCTAATTGGATTTTTAATTTTAGAATTTAATTTACATTATTGACTGTTTAGTATCCTAACAACTTTACTATTTTTGTTTATTTTATTTTGATAGTTTAGTTAGAAAACTTTGGTTTATGAGGATAAAATTTCGTTTAAAGTTTATTGGTTTAGATTTGTAATTACATTTTATTTTAGAACGTATAATTAATTCTTCTCTTTTTTTTTGTTTGGGCTGATGAGATTCCAGATGCAGATTGTATTTAATCCCTGATATCTTTTGGACCAATTCTTGTTAATTTTTGGTTCTCTTTGTTGGTCGGCTTGGATGCTTGAAGCTTATAATTGACATTTGTCTGACATCATGATAATGGATAATTGTGCTTAACTTGTAAATCCGCTTTGGACTTGATATTTCTTCTTGATTTCTTTTGCGCATGTTGAAGAGGCAAAGGACCTTCTCCGTTAGGTATCGTTAAAACTCAATTTTATCTCTTTTGCGTTTCAATTTAGTCCCGATGCCACATTTGTGTTTATCCCATTATTTGTGCATCACCATCGTGTCTAAACAATAAAACACCTAAAAAACATTCAAACTAATTAATTTGTGAAAGAACTGAACTCCGGAGTCTAGCACTCCGCACGTTCTTGAATTAAATCACTCATGGGCTAGCCCCACACGACGTGGTTCATTCGCCCTTTCGTATTTAAAACACTCGATTAACAAAAACAATTAAACAACTCGCACGCATACATTTGCACACACCTAAGTCGGTCATTTGTGATCACCGTCTGCATGACATTACGCGTCTAATAAATTAACGTAAGAACTAAACTCAGGAATCTAGCATTCCTCGGGTTTTTGAATTGAATTACTGTTGGGGCTAGCCCCCGATTCGTAATTCATTCGCTCTTTCGTTTTCAAAGCAATCGCGTCTTAATTCACAAATCAAATAACGAGTAACTGAACTCCGGAGTCTAGTGTAAACACCCCAAATTTTCCCTCACTCATTTCACCATGGCTTGTGATCTTTTCATGTGCATAAATTCAATCATAGCATCTCATACCACATTTTTGATTCACTGCATTGTTTCTAAGTCATCTGCATCTAGGGTTTGTGATCTGAGCCATCCCTGAGCCATTTGAGCCACTCCAAAGGTCTTCAATCACTTCAAAGGGGTCCATGTATGTTAAAGCATCATATTATATCCTCACAAGATCAAAGAAGTCAAAGAATCACAAGAACTGAGATAGGCATGGAAGCAGAGCCAGGTTTAACTGCACAGATGACCTAGAATTAGGGTTTTGGTTTCAAAGGCCATAACTCCAAATTTTTTGGTCATTCTTGTTTCTATTGGTCTCTATATGTTATGAGGATCATGCATATCAATTTTCATGAAGAAATTCCTTGAGGAAGGCATCTAATCAAGAGTTGACTTCTTGAGCAAGTCAGTGCAAAATCAGGGCATCTGAGGCCCCAAATGACCCAACCAATGGGTGTTCTCCATCATTTTGAATGTGTATGATCTTTATTTGATCATAGAAGATGTTAGAAGTTCACAAAATTGAAGAATTTCAAGCCATTTGCAAAGTTGCCTTTTTGGGAAAGTGACTTGTAATGAAAACTTGCCATTTTGGGAAAGTTTTTCAACCTTCTCTTTTTGAGTCAAAAATGCTTCAAATAAGAAAACTTTGGTCATGAAAGTTGTAGAATGGATCCTCCCATTTTCAAAAAGTACAAGAACTCATTCTAATTCATTTTGGATCAAAAGTTATGGCTTGTCAAAGTTGGGCAAAATCACATAATTTCATGTTTTCTACCAAAGGGGCAAAGTTGCAAAACCTCATGCCAAGGCAAAATGTGACTTCAAATGGACTTCTATGCATTACACAAACATAAACCATGACCTAAAAATCAGAATGCACCAAAGAACCTCCAATTTTCATGACTTATGCTTCAAGTAATCACAAAAGGGCCAAACTTTGTCAAAATTGCAAAACCACACATAAACCCTAATCCACTTGCTGCATTGCCTCAAATCCATTTCCATGGTTCTCCTTGATCACAGCTGAGCCAAGCCATGCCCTTGTACCTTGACTGAACCAGCCCATACCTCTTCTTACACAAAAGTTGACTTTATGCAAAATGGCCCATACCAATCAAGCTAGGCCAGCAATAACTCTCTGACCAATCACAGCTTCACATACATGCCTCATGGATTACATTTCACATAATCTTGGAAGCTGAAGCCTCTCATAAGCCATAGTTCCCAAAACTCACCTCTTATGCATTTTGTTTCGAAACTCAATAGACAAGACACAAACCTCAAAGCAAACTTCACAAAACCATTCACCATGATCCTCTGATCATTTCCCAACCATCTATTTGCCCTAAAAAGCCCACAAACAGAAACACGATTTTTCACTTCCCTTGAACAGAACTTCATCAAACTCTTAAACCAGCCACATTAAACTCCAACCAAGCCTCAAAGCTTCCTCAAGAAGGTCATTGGAGCCATTTTGAAGCAAAGAAGCAGTCAGAAAGCTCCTGGATTGAAAGCTCCATTTCAGGTAAGCTCAAGAACAATTTTTCCAAAAACTTGTTTTTAAGTTACTAAATGATTCTTTATGCTTCATTGATCATGTTGATGTGTTTTGTTTTGAAAATGGTTGAGAAATGAGTATGTATTCGTGTTCTGAAATTTTTTGACCTAGAACTGTTTTGATTCGATTCTCACTTTTGATGCGTTTTAAATGTTGTTTGTTTGTTGATTCTTGATGTATGATGTATGGGGTTCATTTCTGGGCAGAAAAATTGAGTGTTAGAAGCTTAGGGAGAGAGATAGCAATTTTCAGGGAGAGGTATGGCCGGAGAAGATGACCGGAGGTCATTTCCGGCCACCTGAAAGTCATTAGTTCATTAAATGCGTTTAAGGCTCAGTTTGAATTTGGACCATGGATCTGTTTGACTTGTGTTGACTCCCGCGCGTTTGAATGGACCAGATCTCTCATTAAAACCCTAATCATAATTAATCAAATTAATTAATTAAGTTTAATTTAATCCAGCCAGTTTGAATCTGGGATACTGGATCTGGCGCCAGTCAACTCCCGCGCATCCCATTTAAACATCAGCCGTTGGATTTGCATACCTTTTCATTTTATTTATTTTTATTTCATTTTCTTTTCATTTAATTTGCACGAATTATTAAAAATAGCAAAATACATTTAAAAATTCTGAAACTTTTTGTCAAGCATTTCATTAATTTTCAGAACCCAAAAATATTTTTATTTTTATTTTTTGTATTAAAAATTATTTTTAAATCATTTAAATGTTTATTTTTAATTAGTTAATGAGAATTAATTAATTAAAAATGCATTTATGTATTTAAAAATCACAAAAAAATTCACATTGCATTTCAAAACATTTAGAAACATTATCAAACTCTCAAAACAAATTTCTTTTTGGTTCTTGATGCATTTTGACAATTTTCATTGGAATTAAATTCATTTTAAGGCAATATTTTTGTTCAAACTTGGAAAATTCCATTCTGCCTAACCATTGAGAGTTTGAGGATGGTTCTTCTTGCATTGCATCCTTCATGGCATGTAGTTTATAGGATAAATTTGGTTTGAATTGATCTTCCATTTTCAATTTGTTTTGCATTTTTCATGATGAGGTACCTTAAAACCCTAATTGACTTGAGAAATTCATAACTTGCACTAGGTTAAGGGTTAGGTCCCCTCCTTTGGGCAGTGAACTTGTGTAGGGTTAGGGTTCCCTTGATCCCATTTTCAATTTTTTGTCATGTCATTTGCTTCTGGTTTTGAATTTTTGCATTGCATGTTGTATGTAAACCCTAATTTGTGCCTTCCTTTGAATCCATCTCTCATCTGCTTGCATTCAATGACTTGCCATGACATTTTATGCACCCACATGATTCATAATACATCTTAGGACATATTAGAATCATGTTTGATCATTGATTCATCCATTTGACATGTCATACCTTCATTGCATTTCATAAACTTTCTTGAACTTTTATGGTTCAAGCTTGCTTCATTTGCCTCCTCATCCTTGTATGATCATCCACAACTCTTGACATGTGTTTGCATCATCTCTTATCATCATTAACATCATGTTTATGCTTCTGGTTTTGGTTTGCACCATGACATTTCGTCTCATTTGCATTGCACTTCATTTCTTTTGCTAACTTTTCAGGTGGTAAGTTGTTTTGAGAAGTGAATTTTCCTTCACTTCTCACAATCTCTTCTCATCCCTCTCTTGCATCATTGCTGAATTTTATCTTGTATTTGTGTGAGCTTGCTCATTCTTGATCTTTCCTACTTTCTTTCTTCAAGCAACTTGTCTTCTTAAGTGAAGCAAGTTGTCTTGCATCTCTCTGCTTCTTGCTCCTTTCATCTGCTTCCTTCCTGGTGGTTTCTCTGAAGATCTTCTTGCAAACCTTATTAACCCTAGGAACAACCAAGCATGATAATAATTAGGGTTTGATTAGTCCCCCATTTAGTTTTGCCTTTGTGTCATCATTGAGTCTTCTCTTCTCACCTCATAATCAAGGACTAAACCCTAAAGGTTTTAAGGTTTTGTGATTAAGCTTATGCCTGCATCCTTCTATTAGGATGGAGTGTATAACTTTAACCCTAAGTGTTAAACCCTTAATTTGTTTAATTCCTTTAATCAATCCATCTAATAATCATTAAGACATCAAACTTGTAACTTGGGTCTTGCATTAGGGTTCTAATTCTCCCTTAATTGGTTAAGAAGGACTAACCCTAGTGTTAATGGACAAGTCCCCCTCAAGTTGTCTTACCAACCATAAAACTCACTTCTTAATCTTATCATCAATTAAAATCCATTTAATAAAGGTTTTGTTTTGTCATGAGGTTAATCCCTAATCATGGATTAAGTTGAGGAGCCTTCCTCAGCTTAAATGTTCTCATCAATTATCCTTCTATTAGGATGGTGTAATGAGTCCATTAAATCTTTGATTATGGCTTAATCTCATTACTTAACACTAAACAAAAACAACAAAAACATCTAAATAATCACAAGTAGGTTAATGATTTTAATCCTACATCATGGTGATTAAGTGTGAGGTGCTTACTTCACACTTAAAGTATTCTCATTACCCCTAATCAGAGGGAGGATGTGATGAGTTTACTAACCCTTGGTTTAGACTTAAGCTCATTTTCTTATGACAAACACCAAAAATCAATAAAAGATTGAAAACTCAAAAACAAACAATAATCGTCTCCTCCGGGATTCTTTTCTCATCTCATTCACTCACAAACGAGAACTTGCTTCTTCCGTCTAATGCAAGACAGTTTGCACCTGAGCTAGACAGGTCATACACTTGAGCATAGACAAGCAGGCAGTTCACAAGTCAATTTATCTTTCAGTCTCTTTGGGTCGAACAACAGTGTTCTGACTTCCTCATTGCACAAGAGGATACGTAGGCATAACTTAACAGTTATCGAACAAAAGTCTTTGTATATTCCCCCTCTGTCCAGCATTTTTCTTTGAGCCCCATATTCTTGAGCATCTCACTTTTGTTCTTACACTGACACTTCTCTTATGCACTTCACACTTCTTTTACACTGACACTTGCATTCTTTCCAGCTTTGATACACAGATTGCACTGACACTACCCCTTCGAAACAAAAATCTTTTAAGCATGGATCCCGTTAAGTACGACGGACAATCTGGGTGCTAATACCTTCCCAGGTTGTAACCAACCCCCTTTCTCAGCTTCTCTGGTTCGCGACCGTCTTATCCATATCTTTCTAGGTTTATGCAGCATTACCTTTCCTTCGGGATAAAAATGCCTAGATGGCGACTCTTGTCTTCTGAGTTCACCCCTGTGTGTCCTCTCTCCTCTCGCCGACCGTTCGCGTCTGGACCCCATTTGACCTGGCCTCATTTGGTGGAAGCGACAGCTTGGCGACTCTGCTGGGGACCTTATACTGTAACCAGGGCTTCTGGTTCTTTTCGCGGGTTCCTCCTAGCGCTTGTTTGATTTATGTTTACTGGGGTGTTATGTGCTAATTGTGTTTATTTGCTTTATTTATTGCTTTATGTACAACTTTATTTATTGCTTTCCTTTACAGCTTTTCATATTTCATACTGTCATTATTATTGCTGGATCTGTTCTTTTGTCTTGTTGGGTGGGGTTTCTTTGAGAGTTTAAGGTCCTATACCTGGGACCTGAGTGACACCTAGGCTAGAGTGGTTCATGTTCTTTCCCATTCCATTTCGGTCTGGTGCGAGAATATGAAACACGGTTCAGATGTGGGTTTCTTCTTGAGAACTCTGTGCTACAGATTTTCTGTAGTGCTAGGGCTATCTGGGAAGCCTGCTAAGTCTGGATGACCTTTACTATGACCTTCAGAAACTGAGGTGAATTAGAGGAGGATATTTTATGGTTATTGTAAACACTGTACCTCCGGGTTAGAAGTGTTTACACTTCTCATAACAGATCCAAGTCTGAGGATCCTTGTTTTAGAACACCACCTGTGAAGGGGTTGGGCTGTTTACAGGTTTGCAGGTACCATTGGCCACATCATACCCTGTTACTTGTTTGATTAAGAGTACCTCATTTTGGACAGTTCTTGTGATTTAACCCTGGACATGTGACTCTTTATTTGAGTCCCCCACCTTGGTTACTGGATTTTTGAACCTCCATCTGGATTTCCTGAACATACATGGACCTTATATATCAAGACAGATAATCAGATCCAGCTTGATCACAAACCCTTGCATATCATTTGCATACATCATCATTGCATCATTTAACATTTGTTTATTTGTTTTTCAGGGTATCCACATTATATCTGGCTTGGTTTTGACCCCTTCATCTGCATAGACCTCTGTTTCATCAGTTATCTGCTTCAGCTATCTTCATCAGTTGTTTGCTTCAGCTGCCTTCATCATCAGCACTAGCCTATCAGTGGCTCATCTCCAGTACCAGTCTTGATCCTCATCAGCACTTGTCTCTAGTTCTTCATCAACATTCATGACTACTCCTAGGAAGAGCAACATTTCCTATCATTTCTTTGAGCCTGTGTTGACTGGCATCAGGCAGGTCCAATCACTGATTACACCTGACCACATCCCATTATTTAGAGAGCATTATGGAGGCATCCTAAACATGGTTATGGACCTGGACCCTTCTCAGAGGAGTATGATCCACACCTGCCTACAGTTTTATGACCCTCCTTTGAGATGTTTTACTTTCCCAGACTTTCATCTAGGACCTCTGTTGGAGGAGTTTTCATCATTGATTAGAGTACCTGTCAGGGGTGGTGTCCCTTTCAACCCAGAGATGACTTCTCCCAGCAATGGAGAAGTGGCAAAAGCACTGTACCTAGAGCCTACTTTGATTGAGCAAAGCATGACAACAAAGACTGGGATCCCTGGTTTACACTTAGATTTCTTGACTTCTCAGGCCATCCTGAAGGCCTCTTTGGGAGAATGGAGGGCAGTTTGTGCATTGTTAGCCCTCAGCATATATGGGGTTATACTATTTGCAGATGAGCCCAAATTTATCAGCAAGAATGCCATTCATCTTTTCCTTCTGAGGAACCCAGTACCCACATTGCTGGGAGATTTCTATTACTCCATTCATCAGAGGAATGAGAAGCAAAGAGGGAAGTTGGTAAGATGCTGTGCTCTTTGTTTCACACTTGGCTGCTCAAACACCTACCTAAGACAGATGCCTTCCTGAATCCCCACCAATAGAAGAATTGGGCCAAGAGGCTCATTGCTTTGACTTCAGATGACATCAGATGGTGCACCCAGAGCACCAAAGGCAAGGACATCATTACCAGCTGTGGGAAATACCCAAATGTACCTCTAATAGGAGTAAAGGGTTGCATTAACTACAATCCTTTGCTGTTTAAAAGGCAACTGGGCTATGCTTTGGTTCACCCTCCTAGAATGCAAGATTTAGCTGAGACCCTGTATTATGAGATAAAACCTAATCTAGCTGCTGTCAGACAAGCATCTTGGGCTTGGGACAACATCCAGATAAAAGGGATGGCTATTCTTGGGAGGTGTAATAATGTTGCTTCAGCTCAGTACTATGACTGGTCCCATGCTAGAGCTCGAATCACTGGAATGCCCTTCACCATTGAGGACACACCTGGACCCTCCACAGTACAGCCAGCAACAACTGTCAGCCTTGAAGAATTTGAGAAGTTGAAGGAGAGGAATGAGAATCTGTCTCAAGCTTTGAAGAAAACTCTTTGGGAAAGGAGTGATGGTCGTCTGGACATTGAGAGGTTGGAGAAGCTTAGGGTGGAGCATCTGGCCAAGATTGAGAAAACAGAGGACTACATCAAGAAGTCAAGAGCTGGGGAGAAAATATTGAAGAATGCCTGTAAAGAGGCCAAGCTTCAGAAGGCTAGGACTGAACTCTATCTGCAAGAAAGTCAGGCTAGGTGGGTCAGGATCACTGAAGCCCGGACACAAGAAGATAAGAGAACTCAGGCTAGGATTGAACAGTTAGAGGCTAGTGAAAAGAAGCAGCAGGAAGCTTTGCTGGCAGCCCAGAAGGAGATTTCAGAGTTGAAGCTTAGGGCTGGGTTGAAGAGATCAAAGGATCAGGATAGGCACAAGAAGCTGACCACTGCCATTGCCACCAGAAACCTCCTCATCAGGACTATTACAGAGCACCCAGCTGGTCCAGTGACTGAGGCACTTTTGAAGGAGGTTAAGGAGGATGAGTTTGGTCTAGATGTCTGACTTTTTTATTGTTGTTGTTTTCTTTTAATGTACTTTTCTTTTGTACTGTATTTTGACCCTTAAGGGGCATGTGTTGTAAAAACAGACTATGTATGATTCACCATTTGTAATATATTTGTTAGTTTGTTTTCATTGGGTCCTTTTCTCAAAACAACATCAAAGCATCTTCCTCGGGGTCTGGAAAGGTCAAAACCAAGTGCCAAGCCGGATACCTTGGAAAATAAATAAGCATACTGCATTGCATACTAACTTTTACTTTGTTTTGTAGGTTTTGTTTTTATTTGTTTCTAACTTTGCTATGACTTCAGGAAATATTGCTCGCAGAAGAGTGTTCCCTGTCAACCGTGCACACCGGTATCCTACTCGCAACAACCTTCCGGGTATTCTCATGGAGCAAGTACAGCAAGACCTGACTGAGGTCAGAACCCAAATGGCTAATGAAAGAGTGGAGATGAGAAACCAAATGGACCAATTCATGACTGTGATGACTGGCTTGGCCCAGAGTCAGGAAAGGCTAAGGGCATTGGTAGAAAGACAAACTCCCGAGGAACCTCATCCCAGAACTGGAGGAACTAGTAATAATGAGAGGGGCCAACCTCATGTTAATCTACCTATATTTGGACCTCATCTAGATCCGGAAGTCAATATCCCGGGTAATGTGCAAGGAAATACAACTGGGGGGAGGATCTTACAAGAGGACCCCCAAGAGGAGAAATTTACTGTCATGGAAGCTGGAGATGAAGCCTATGACCGAAGGTTTGATGAAATTGCTGAGAAGTTGAGATCTCTGGAGTCTCAAAACTCCTTGGGTTTTGATGTAATGGATATGGGGTTAGTAGACGGGGTGAGAATTCCCCACAAGTTCAAACCTCCGTGCTTCGAGAAATACAATGGAACCTTTTGTCCGCGAATTCACCTGCAATCCTTTCTGGGGAGACTTAAAGCATACACCATGGATGAAAAACTGTGGATGTTCTATTTTGAAGACAGCTTGACTGGGGCTTCAAGAGAGTGGTATTCACACCTGACCAAAGCTACTATCAGATGCTGGAAGGACCTAGCTGAGGCTTTCATCAGACAATACCAATACAATCTGGATATGGCTCCTAACAGGACCCTCCTAATGGGAATGTCTCAATCCTCCAAAGAAAGCTTCAGGGAATATGCCCAGAGGTGGAGACAGCTTGCTGCTGCTGTCCAACCACCCATGTCGGAAAGAGAAATGGCCGACATGTTCATGAATACTCTGCAAGGAACATATATTGATAGGCTGGCTGCCTTTTCTTCCACCAGTTTTGCTGACGTAGTTATAGCCGGTGAAAGAATTGAAAGTCTGCTAAAAATGGGCAAAATTTCTGATAATGGTGCAAGTTCGTCCAGTAGTCCCAGGAAGCCTTTTGTGGGACCTCGAAGGACCGGTGAGACAAATTCCATTCATGCCAGCAGGGGCAGACCTCAGTATGTCCACAAATCAGTAGCAGCTGTCACTATTCCAGCTCCGATTCCTCAGCAATCAGCATATCAACAACCACAATAACCACATTATCAGTAGCAAGTTCAGTATCCGCCACAAAGAACCTACAACAACAACAATAGCAATCAACAGCAAAGGCCCTTTCAGCAAAGACCATCACAGGCAAACAAGGTGATTGACCCTATCCCTATGCCTTATGCTGCTTTATTGCCACAACTCCTGAAACTTAACTTGGTTGAGCTAAGGACATTGGCACCACCAGATCCCTCTAATCTCCCAAAGAATTACGATGTCAACGCCAGGTGTGCTTTCCATTCCAATGCACCGGGCCACAATACAGAAAAATGCAGGGCATTGCAAATGAAAGTCCAAGATCTGGTGGATTCTAAAGCCCTCAACTTTGCACCCCCTCCAAATGTCAACAGAAATCCTATGCCTAATCATGGTGGGCCGAGGATTAATGCCATTGAGGAAGACAAACCATCTACTTTGATCACCAGTGTTGCACAAATTCGAACACCTCTGGTCGAAATTAAAGCTCAGCTTCTAGAGTGCCAGGTGTTCCCCGAGTGTGAGCTCGGTTGTGGGTATTGCAACATTGCAGTCAATGGGTGTGATAATTTGAGAAGCGACATAGATGGTCTTATCAAGGATGGTATCCTTCAGATCTCAACAACGGCGCCTACAAATCCAGCAATTCCTTTGACAACAATTCCTGATTCCTCTACAACAGCAGCAACAATCATTCCTACCGATTCATCAATATCATCAGCAATGGCTCCGTCCATCACTTCAACAAATCAGATTTCAACAACCATTTCTTCTACAACATCAACATCCATTTTATCAGCAGAATCTTCTACAACGCCAACAGAAATTAATGAAGATGTATCGGCAGTCACCATCTACTATGATCCATCAAATGTTCCTCCAAACAACAACTTTCAACAACAAACAGTGGCACCTCCTGCCAGGTCACCAGTCGCAATTTACTACGATCCGCACACCATTACGATACCCTCCTCTGCAGCAGTCAGTCCAGTTACCATCACGGTGCCTGGACCAGTTCCTTATGAAAGCAGTAATGCCATACCTTGGCATTATGGCTCTGATCTCTACTGCAACAGGGAGAAAAATCACTTTGGATTCTTCAACCTCTTCTCCACAAATTGATAATGTTGGGGGAGGCGGAGGCTTCACCAGAAGCGGATGCCTTTTTGCCTCACAAGTGCAAAGACCTAATGCTGAAGCAGAAGCTGCTGCCAAAGCAAAAGGAAAGAGTGTGGTATTTGAAGAGCCCACTATCAAAGAAACTCAGAAGTCATCTTTTGAACAAGATGTAGACGAGTTTATGAGAATCATAAAGAGAAGTGATTACAAGGTGGTGGATCAACTTCACCAAACTCCCTCAAAAATCTCCATATTATCCCTGTTGATGTGTTCTGAAGCTCACATGAATGCATTATTGAAAGTCCTGCACGCAGCATACGTGCCAGAGGAGATTACCATTAATCAGCTAGAAACTGTGGTGGCAAATGTCAACACCAGTCATGGACTGGGCTTCACCAATGCTGACTTAACAACTGAAGGACGTAACCACAACAAGGCTTTACATATCACCTTGGAATGCAAAGGTGCTGTTCTATCTCATGTACTGGTGGACACTGGGTCATCACTCAATGTTCTACCAAAGAAAGCCTTAGTGAAGCTGGAGTATGATGGCTTGGCATTGCGTCCGAGTAATTTGGTGGTGAGAGCATTTGATGGCTCTAAAAGATCAGTGCTTGGAGAGATTGATCTGCCCGTGATGATTGGCCCGCAGACTTTTCAAACTACCTTCTATGTGATGGACATTCAGCCGGCCTACAGCTGTTTGTTGGGAAGACCCTGGATCCACGCCGCTGGCGCTGTTACGTCTACCCTTCACCAGAAGTAGAAATTCGAGTGGGAAGGCCAGATCATCACCATTTGTGGGGAGGAAGACATCTTTGTTAGCCATCTGGCTACGTATAAGTACATAGAAATGGATGGGGAGATCCATGAAACTATGAGCCAGGGGTTTGAGGCCCTGAACATTAATGAAGCAACTGCTGTACCGGGAACCTCTATAACGTCTTATCAGCAATCCCGAAAGGTTGTTGAAGAGGGTACTGCCCAAGGCTGGGGCAAGCTGTTGCCCGTGGAAAAGAAAGAAGACAGATTTGGGTTGGGTTACAGACCAACTCAACAAGATCAATCAGAGGCTGCTAGAGAGCCCAATTTTGTCAGCAGGGGAATGCTCACCCCTGATGCTGTGAACAACTTGGAAGACGAGGAGGAAAGCAACCGCAACCTAGAGAGCTGGATACGTCCAAGGATCCCGGGGAGCCAAGTCCTTAACTGGTCTTCCCAGGAAATTATAAGAATTACTCCCGCAGAGTAATTATTATTTCCTGTATTTTTAAGCATGCATCAAGTCTTGCATCTTGCCCAAGATGTCAAGACTCATTTTGTAATCGGGCCATCTTGTAATTTTGTGCAAATGGATTAATCAATGAATATCAGACATCTTTTGCAAACGAGTCTCTTTTTCGCTCACTGTCTTTTCATTTTTCTTTTTGTACAAAAATAAAATGGCAATGTTTTTCAAAATGATAACTTCATTTCACTTTTCCTAAACAAGATAAAATCGATCACTAAAATAAACCAATCTAAACCCTTGCAGAAAGTGCCTTTCAGACTGCACCGATAACAACACTGCTATGACTTCGTATGACTTCGACAATCCAGTCAATCAAGCTGATGAAGGGGTTGAAGAAGATTATGAGCTACCTGAAGAGCTAGCCAGGCTGTTAAGGCAAGAGGAGAAGGTTATCACTCCTCATCAGGAGGAGATTGAAACGGTTAATCTTGGTACAGAAGAAGACATGAAAGAGGTTAAGATCGGGGCCTGCCTACAAGATTCAGTGAAAGAGCAACTGATTGATATGCTTCGTGAATACGTGGATATTTTTGCTTGGTCTTATCAGGATATGCCAGGATTGGACACCGATATTGTCATGCACAAGCTGCCTTTGAAAGAAGATTGCCCACCGGTAAAACAGAAGTTGCGCCGTACCCGCCCAGATATGGCAATGAAGATTAAGGAAGAGGTACAAAAGCAGTGGGACGCCGGTTTCCTTGCTGTGACTAGCTATCCGCCATGGGTTGCTAATATTGTACCTGTGCCTAAGAAAGATGGCAAGGTGAGGATGTGTGTGGGCTACCGGGATCTGAACAGAGCCAGCCCAAAAGATGACTTCCCATTACCTCACATTGATGTATTGGTTGATAATACGGCTCAGTTCTCGGTGTTCTCCTTCATGGACGGATTTTCAGGATATAATCAGATCAAGATGTCACCTGAAGACATGGAGAAGACAACTTTCATCACACCCTGGGGCACGTTCTGTTATAAGGTGATGCCATTCGGACTGAAGAGAGCGGGTGCCACATATCAACGGGCTATGGTAACATTATTCCACAACATGATCCACAAAGAAATTGAATGTTATGTGGATGATATGATTGACAAGTCCCTCACAGAAGAAGACCACCTGGTGAATCTGTTAAAGTTATTCAAACGTCTGAGGAAGTACCAGCTGAAGTTGAACCCCAACAAGTGCACCTTCGGGGTGCGATCCGGTAAGCTGCTAGGATTTATTGTGAGTGAAAAAGGGATTGAAGTTGACCCTAATAAAGTTAAAGCCATTCAAGAAATGCCTGCACTGAAGTCAGAAAAAGAAGTTCGAGGGTTCCTAGGAAGATTGAACTACATTTCACGGTTCATATCTCACCTTACGGCAACCTGTGAACCTTTGTTCAAGCTGTTAAGAAAAGAACAAACGGTCAGGTGGAACGAAGACTGCCAGAGGGCTTTTGACAAAATCAAGGAGTACTTACAAGAGCCTCCAATCCTTATGCCTCTAGTGGAAGGAAGACCTCTAATCATGTACTTGACAGTATTAGAAGAGTCAATGGGGTGTGTGCTGGGCCAGCATGACGAGTCTGGTCAAAAAGAGTATGCAATATACTACCTAAGCAAAAAGTTTACCGACTGTGAACAACGTTATTCACTGCTCAAGAAAACTTGTTGTGCTTTAGCGTGGGCTGCTCGCCGACTAAGACAGTATATGTTGACCCACACTACTTTATTGATATCAAAGATGGACCCAGTTAAGTACATTTTCGAGAAGCCAGCACTTACCGGACGGGTTGCAAGATGGCAAATGATCCTCACAGAGTATGATATTCAGTACACATCTCAAAAGGCCATCAAGGGCAGTGTATTGTATGATTACCTTGCTGAGCAACCTATTGATGATTACCAGCCTATGAGATTTGACTTCCCTGATGAAGACATCATGTTCATAAAAGCAAAAGATCATGAAGAGCCTGTTCACACTGAAGGGCCTGACCCAGAAGAAGAATGGACTATGATGTTTGATGGGACTGTTAATATGAATGGTTGTGGTGTTGGTGCAGTACTCATTACACCAACGGGAGTTCACATGCCTTTCTCGGTAAAGCTCACCTTTAACTGCATTAACAACGAAGCTGAATACGAAGCTTGTATCATGGGTCTTGAGGAAGCCATTGACCTCAGGATCAAGACTTTGACTGTGTTCGGAGATTCAGCTCTGGTAGTTAATCAAACCAACGGCAAATGGTACACGCACCAAGATCATCTGATACCTTACCGGGATTATACAAGAAGGTTGTTGACTTTCTTCACAACGGTCAAGCTTGAGTATATCCCTCGAGACGAGAATCAGTTTGCAGATGCTCTGGCCACCATTTCATCTATGACCAAAGTTCAAGCTGCCAACTTTGTACCTCGGATTTCAGTGTCCAGACTTGACAGACCAGCATACGTGTTTTCAGCAGACATTGTTAAAGATAGTAAGCCTTGGTTCTATGACATCAAATGCTTCTTAAAGGATCAAACATACCCACCTGGGGCATCGTCCAATGACAAGAAGACATTAAGAAGGCTAGCTAGTAGTTTCTTCCTGAATACTGATGGTTCCTTGTACAAGAGAAGCTTTGATATGGTACTTCTCAGGTGTGTTGATAAGACAGAGGCAGAGTTGTTGATGCACGAGGTGCACGAAGGATCCTTTGGTACCCATGATGGAGGACATGCTATGGCTAAGAAGTTGTTGAGATCAGGCTACTACTGGATTACAATGGATGCAGACTGTTGTGCTTACGCCAGAAAATGCCATAAATGCCAGATCTATGCGGACAAAGTGCATGTGCCTCCCAATCCTCTGAATGTGATGTCTTCACCTTGGCCATTTGCTATGTGGGGCATTGATATGATTGGCAAAATAGAACCGACTGCTTCCAATGGCCACAGATTCATCCTGGTTGCCATTGACTATTTTACCAAATGGGTTGAAGCAGCTTCATATGCAAATGTCACCAGGCAAGTGGTAGCCCGATTCCTAAAGAGAGACATCATTTGTCGGTATGGAGTGCCCGAGCGAATCATCACTGATAATGGTTCCAATTTGAACAACAAAATGATGGCAGAACTGTATCGGGACTTCAAGATCCAACACCACAATTCTTCTCCTTACAGGCCAAAGATGAATGGCGCTGTTGAGGAGGCTAATAAGAATATCAAGATGATTGTGCAGAAGATGGTGGTTACCTACAAAGACTGGCATGAAATGCTACCATTTGCCTTACATGGGTACCGTACGTCAATCAGAACATCCACTGGGGCAACACCGTATCAGCTTGTGTATGGTATGGAGGCAGTCCTACCTGTTGAAGTTGAATTACCCTCTCTGCGGGTACTGATGGATGTTAAGCTGAACGAAGCAGAGTGGGTCCGATCCCGATACGAACAACTGAATCTGATTGAAGAAAAGAGATTGGCTGCAATCTGTCATGGGCAGCTATATCAGAAAAGAATGAAGAAAGCCTTCGATCAGAAAGTCAGGCTCCGAGAATACCAAGTAGGAGATCTTGTGCTGAAAAGACTCCTCCCTCCTCATACAGACCACAGGGGCAAGTGGACTCCAAATTATGATGGCCCATTCATAGTAAAGAAAGTTTTCTCCGGTGGAGCACTGATGCTCAGTACTATGGATGGTGAAGACTTCCTGTCCCCTGTGAATTCAGATGCAGTTAAAAAATACTTCGCATAAAATGACTCGCTGGACATAAAAACAGAATGTAAGTCCAGGCAAAAATAGGGCATCCCGGCGAGTCAAAAACAGAATAAAAGACTCGGGCAAAAATAAGGGAAAATGAATAAAAAAGGTACACCCGCTGAGTTGAAAAGCCGCATTGGACAACTCAGGCAAAAATGGGTATCCCGGTGGGTTGAAAACCTGAAAGGGCGATCCACGCAAAATAAGGGAAAAAGCGAACACCTGCATTCTGAATTCGTCCGCATCACTTACAACGTGGTAAACTCCGAAAGGATCAAGCGTCGGTCAGAATCAGCCTTCTTCAGAAAGCAAGAAGAGAAGAACGTCAAATGTCATACGAGTCATAGCAAAAGGGAAGCTCCTTGAAGCGTCATCAGCATTGCCAGCATCTTTTTGTTTCTCAATTTGTAATGATTTCCTCATTTCAGGGGATTCGTCTCTTTGACTGTATCTTGCCAATTCAGGGCACACGAATTAATGAAATCAGATTTTCAGTCATGTTTCGTCTCGTACATTTTATTTTCGTTTGCAAAAAAATGTTCGATGTCCTTAAGATATTGATTGCATAAATACAGATGTTTCCCTTCTAAAAATATGTGCTTACAGGAAATATACTTACTCCCGGGAGTGTCTGAACTCCTATGATGGAATCTAGTAAGGGATACCTCGGGGTACTTGTGCGTTTCTTTGTCTTTACAGGATTGCAGGTATCCAAAGCTCAACATGGGGCATGAAAGCTTCTCCCCAGTAGGCTGCCAAATCATTTGTTCCCTCAGCACACCTTCCAAACAGCACCAGAAATGCTTTCTCCCCGTCAGAATTGCCAGGCATCACTTCTCCAACATTTCCTTCAAAGAGCAGCACCTGAAGATGTTCATACCCCCAGCTGAGTTGTCAGCCGAGTGTTAGACAGGGAACCATCTCCCCACAGAGTTTCAGCCTCTATCCAGAAGAGCAACGCCTGGAGATCTCATAACAGAGTAAAGAAAGCTTCCACCAAACCCCATCTGGGTCCCTCATTACCGAAATATCTATCAGTAATCTAGAACTGTTTTGATTCGATTCTCACTTTTGATGCGTTTTAAATGTTGTTTGTTTGTTGATTCTTGATGTATGATGTATGGGGTTCATTTCTGGGTAGAAAAATTGAGTGTTAGAAGCTTAGGGAGAGAGATAGCAATTTTCAGGGAGAGGTGTGGCCGGAGAAGATGACCGGAGGTCATTTCCGGTCACCTGAAAGTCATTAGTTCATTAAATGCGTTTAGGGCTCAGTTTGAATTTGGACCATGGATCTGTTTGACTTGTGTTGACTCTCGCACGTTTGAATGGACCAGATCTCTCATTAAAACCCTAATCCTAATTATCAAATTAATTAATTAAGTTTAATTTAATCCAGCCAGTTTGAATCTGGGCCACTGGATCTGGCGCCAGTCAACTCCCGCGCATCCCATTTAAACATCAGCCATTGGATTTGCATACCTTTTTATTTTATTTCATTTTATTTCATTTTCTTTTCATTTAATTTGCACGAATTATTAAAAATAGCAAAATACATTTAAAAATTCTGAAAACGTTTTTCAAGCATTTCATTAATTTTCAAAACCCAAAATTATTTTTATTTTTATTTTTTGCATTAAAAATTATTTTTAAATCATTTAAATGTTTATTTTTAATTAGTTAATGAGAATTAATTAATTAAAAATGCATTTAGGTATTTAAAAATCACAAAAAAAATCACATTGCATTTCAAAACATTTAGAAACATTATCAAACTCTCAAAACAAATTTCTTTTTGGTTCTTGATGCATTTTGACAATTTTCATTGGAATTAAATTCATTTTAAGGCAATATTTTTGTTCAAACTTGGAAAATTCCATTCTGCCTAACCATTGAGAGTTTGAGGATGGTTCTTCTTGCATTGCATCCTTCATGGCATGTAGTTTATAGGATAAATTTGGTTTGAATTGATCTTCCATTTTCAATTTGTTTTGCATTTTTCATGATGAGGTACCTTAAAATCCTAATTGACTTGAGAAATTCATAACTTGCACTAGGTTAAGGGTTAGGTCCCCTCCTTTGGGCAGTGAACTTGTGTAGGGTTAGGGTTCCCTTGATCCCCTTTTCAATTTTTTGTCATGTCATTTGCTTCTGGTTTTGAATTTTTGCATTGCATGTTGTATGTAAACCCTAATTTGTGCCTTCCTTTGAATCCATCTCTCATCTACTTGCATTCAATGACTTGCCATGACATTTTGTGCACCCACATGATTCATAATACATCTTAGGACATATTAGAATCATGTTTGATCATTGCTTCATCCATTTGACATGTCATACCTTCATTGCATTTCATAAACTTTCTTGAACTTTTATGGTTCAAGCTTGCTTCATTTGCCTCCTCATCCTTGTATGATCATCCACAACTCTTGACATGTGTTTGCATCATCTCTTAGCATCATTAACATCATGTTTATGCTTCTGGTTTTGGTTTGCACCATGGCATTTCGTCTCATTTGCATTGCACTTCATTTCTTTTGCTAACTTTTCAGGTGGTAAGTTGTTTTGAGAAGTGAATTTGCCTTCACTTCTCACAATCTCTTCTCATCCCTCTCTTGCACCATTGCTGCATTTTATCTTGTCTTTGTGTGATCTTGCTCATTCTTGCTCTTTCCTACTTTCTTTCTTCAAGAAACTTGTCTTCTTAAGTGAAGCAAGTTGTCTTGCTTCTCTCTGCTTCTTGCTCCTTTCATCTGCTTCCTTCCTGGTGGTTTCTCTGAAGATCTTCTTGCAAACCTCATTAACCCTAGGAACAACCAAGCATAATAATAATTAGGGTTTGATTAGTCCCCCATTTAGTTTTGCCTTTGTGTCATCATTGAGTCTTCTCTTCTCACCTCATAATCAAGGACTAAACCCTAAAGGTTTTAAGGTTTTGTGATTAAGCTTATGCCTGCATCCTTCTATTAGGATGGAGTGTATAACTTTAACCCTAAGTGTTAAACCCTTAATTTGTTTAATTCCTTTAATCAATCCATCTAATAATCATTAAGACATCAAACTTGTAACTTGGGTCTTGCATTAGGGTTCTAATTCTCCCTTAATTGGTTAAGAAGGACTAACCCTAGTGTTAATGGACAAGTCCCCCTCAAGTTGTCTTACCAACCATAAAACTCACTTCTTAATCTTATCATCAATTAAAATCCATTTAATAAAGGTTTTGTTTTGTCATGAGGTTAATCCCTAATCATGGATTAAGTTGAGGAGCCTTCCTCAGCTTAAATGTTCTCATCTATTATCCTTCTATTAGGATGGTGTAATGAGTACATTAAATCTTTGATTATGGATTAATCTCATTACTTAACACTAAACAAAAACAACAAAAACATCTAAATAATCACAAGTAGGTTAATGATTTTAATCCTACATCATGGTGATTAAGTGTGAGGTGCTTACTTCACACTTAAAGTATTCTCATTACCCCTAATCAGAGGGAGGATGTGATGAGTTTACTAACCCTTGGTTTAGACTTAAGCTCATTTTCTTATGACAAACACCAAAAATCAATAAAAGATTGAAAACTTAAAAACAAACAATAATCGTCTCCTCCGGGATTCTTTTCTCATCTCATTCACTCACAAACGAGAACTTGCTTCTTCCGTCTAATGCAAGACAGTTTGCACCTGAGCCAGACAGGTCATACACTTGAGCATAGACAAGCAGGAAGTTCACAAGTCAATTTATCTTTCAGTCTCTTTGGGTCGAACTACGGTGTTTTGACTTCCTCATTGCACGAGAGGATACGTAGGCATAACTTAACAGTTATCTACTAAAAGTCTCTGTATATTCCCCCTCTGTCCAGCATTTTTCTTTGAGCCCCATATTCTTGAGCAACTCACTTTTGTTCTTACATTGACACTTCTCTTATGTACTTCACACTTCTTTTACACTAACACTTGCATTCTTTCCAGCTTTGATACACAGATTGCACTGACACTACCCCTTCGAAACACAAATCTTTTAAGCGTGGATCCCGTCGAGTACGACGAACAATCTGGGTGCTAATACCTTCCTAGGTTGTAACCAACCCCCTTTCTCAGCTTCTCTGGTTCGCGACCGTCTTATCCATATCTTTCTAGTTTTATGCAGCATTACCTTTCCTTCGGGATAAAAATGCCTAGCTGGCGACTCTTGTCTTCTGAGTTCACCCCTATGTGTCCTCTCTCCTCTCGCCGACCGTTCACGTCTGGACCCCATTTGACCTGGCCTCATTTGGTGGGAGCGACATCTAGCACTCCGCATGTTCTTGAATTAAATCACTCCTGGGCTAGCCCCACGCGACGTGGTTTATTCATCCTCTCGTTTCTAAAACACGAAAATCTTTAAATAAACTTTACGAAGAACTGAACTCAGGAATCTAGCATTCCTAGGGTACTTGAACTGAATTACTGTTGGGGCTAGCCCCCGATTTTTAATTCATTCACTCTTTCGTATTCAAACAATTCAACAACCTTAAAGGATTAGACATGGTTCATCCCCATAGGAAAAATATCTCTTCTATCTCCACAAACACAAACAAAATCTTACAAACAACTTTTCTCAAAGGAAGAATGTGGCATTGCTTGTCGATACTCATATCCAAGTTTAAAGCTTCTTATGATTTTTATTTATTCTCAAAGGAAGAACGTGGCATTTCTTGTCGATCATTATATCCAAGTTTAAAGCTTCTTCTGGTTTTATTTCTCAAAGAACGAATGTGGCATTGCTTGTCGATCCTCGTATCCAAGTTTAAAGCTTCTTTCGATCTACTTTTCCTCAAATGTTTGTGGTGGATTAGGCGAGATATCTCCCTTAAAGATGACGACTTGTCTCTTTCTTTTCAAATACAATTTAAAACTTACCAACGAATACAAACTATTTTCCATAATTAATCAGCGAGTAATTGAACTCCGGAGTCTAGCACTCCGCACGTTCTTGAATGCAATCACTCCTGGGCTAGCCCCACGCGTTGTGGTTCATTTGCCCTCTCGTTTAAAACACTTTAATAAAGATCAAACATCTTTTTTCAAAACGAACGTCGTTTAAATCTTTCTATATCGCAAACAAGCTAGTGCTTCAGCCTCCCATCGCGAGCAGATAAGCCAACGCTTAGCAGTAGAAATCATTTCAAACAATCGTTCAATTAAAAAACACAAACCGTAGTTGCACGAACTACGAAGCTCTGACTTTCCCATTGCACAAGGGAATACGTAGGCATGGGGATTTTAATCCTTCGCGAGCACAATAATAAAAAACTTATTCATTTCTCCGCCATAAAACACAATAATAAAAAACTTAACCTTTCCCCATAACAATAATAACTAAAACATTCCCTTAAAAGCAATCTTAACAAAAAGAAGACAATAAAATAAGTTAACATTTAAAGCGCAAATTAGACTAAGAGGTTCCCGTTGAGTACAACGGACGTGAGGGGTGCCTAATACCTTCCCTTTGTGTAATTGACTCTCGAACTTAGATTAATGGTTTCGTTGACCATTTCTTATCCTCAATTTAGGTTGTGTCTATATCTCCCTTTTCTCTCGTAGAATAAATAGAATTAGGTGGCGATTCTGTTGTTTGTTTTAGGATCGTATTTTTTCGAGGTACGACAGCACTCGTCGTCCGAGCCTGCAACACCTGAGCATTGACATAAGCAGTTCAAGCTTTAAAACACAAGCAATCTTTCCACCCTTAGTTAGGAGAACTACATCGACTCTGATCATCATGTCCAGATGAGGTACATAGGCAGCGGGGTAGGGCCCGTTCGAGCACTCTTTTATTTCCCCTACATTTTCCCATTTCTTTTCTTTTCTTATCCAGTTTCAGTCTTTCTTTTTGCAGCAGATTGCATTCTTTTACCCTTTGAAACAGTTTCTTTGCAAGCGTGGATCCTGTCGGGTACGGCGGACGATCTGGGGTGCTAGGTCATAACCGACTTCCGAACCTAGTTCTTTGGTTCGCAGGACCTGCGTAATTCCTTTTCATTTCTTCTGTTTTGTGCATCATTACCATTCCCGTTCCTTCGGGATAAAAATTCCTGGCTGGCGACTCTAGCTTTTCCGCGCCACTTTCGCGTTTGTACCAGGATGGAAATCCATGGAGCGACAACGAGCCTTGGAAAATTTGGAAAAATGTTTTATTTTTGAAAATTGTTTTTAAGTTAGTATATATTAGGTTGCCATGATGTTGTGAAGTTGTTAAATGATGTGTCTTGGAGGCCATGTGAGTAGAGTTAGAAATTAAGTGATGTATGATGAAATTATGTGATATTCTTTGAGTTATGATGTATGATTTCATGATGTAGGGATATGATATAAGATGAGAGTGTTCTATGATGTCTCATGAGTATGTGTTTGATGTTATGAATGGGCATGAAGGATGATTGTTAATAATGAATACGAATGCAACTTTATGAAGTTATGAGGATGATGTATGTATATTGTGTCTTGCATTCATGGCATCGATTTTATGAGGGGACTTCGGTCCATTGATAGCTTCAATCTCATTGTGTGGATTGAAGTGATATGATGTTTATGATGTGCTCCCTTTGGAGAGGGTTGATGGCCCAGTGTCCATCACATGAGGATGTTTCGGTACCACATGCATTAGTATGAGGTTGCATTTCATTCTAAATGACATATCATGAGTGCATTGATGTTTTGTGTAATGATGAGACGTATTTGATGATGTGTATTAAATGAGCATGATGAATATTTTTATGATGTAATGACGATGATGATGACATGTATAGATGAGATGTAAATGAATTGTGTTATTGATTTGTTTTGAATTCTTATTTCTATATTATATTATGGAATGTGAATTTACTCACCCTGTCTGCCTTTTAGTGATGGTCTATTATGTCATCCTATAGATAATCAAGGTTAGCTCGGTGTGTACTTAGCTCAGAGATAGTGAGTCATCGAGTTAGTTAGAAGTGGAGTCATTCTTTGTGTCCAGTAACATTGGGATGGGTCTCGCTTAAGTGTTTTATGTTTAATTGGATTAAGATGTTAAGTTTTGTTTTAAATATTTTGGTAAAACAATGTTGAGATAATTATCGAGTTTTGTTTTATAAAGAAGATATTAAGTCTTGTTGGTTTTTCGCTGCATAATTATGAAGAAAAGGTTTATGATGTTTATCATGATTTTGTGAACCCGTGTTACGGGACAAGACTCTATGTGATGTTTGATGTTTTAACTTTTGATTTTTAAGAAGTAAATGTGATGCTCTTTTATGAGTTTCACTCTGATAATTGATTTGATTTTGCTTAATTATGATGGGGTAGATAAGGGTGTTACACTACTCACCCCTGAGGAGCGATGGGGATGACCCTCGCTGTCCACTTTCTTGGGGCATCATGGAAACTCCACTCCCAGTAAGCATGGAGAAGCCCCTGCACCTCACAACGTACGATGGGACAACTGACCCCGATGACCACGTCGACAACATCAATGCCATGCTCGACTACCGCAACGACGTTGACGGGAACGTCAAATGCAGACTATTCTCAATGACTCTCAGGAAGGGAGCCATGGTATGGTACAAAAGCCTGACCCCCAAATCCATCACATCCTAGAGAAGCATGAGATCGACGTTCACAAGGCACTTCACATACTCTCGACGCCACCCAAAAATAGAAGCTACCCTTGAAGATGTCATACAAGGGAAAAATGAAACGATGCGCTCATACATCGAGCGGTTTAACCAAGAAGCTGTCGAGGTAGATATGACCAACTACATGAAGAAATATCTCCTCGAGAAGGGACTCTTCCCCGAAAGTGAGCTCAACCAGACAGTAGGGATCGAACCTCATCGCACCCTTGATGAACTCCTACAAAAAGCTTAAGCGTACATTAGGTACGAGGAGAAGTAGGTCATCCACAATGTTTGGAGCAACCGCAGTCAGGACGACACCAAACGTTCCAAACACGAAGATTACACTTCCCCTCTTTGCACCGGGGAGAAGCGGAGGGATGACAAACCCCACGAAGCCCGTGAAGGAAGAGGACCAGTCGGGCACATCCTCACTTAATGCGTCAACTCGGAGTTCAAATAGGGTAGGGTAAGGTTCCCCAAACCAACAACACCCAAACCCCACACTAACAAGTCCAAGTACCGCCACTTCCGCAGAAGCCACAGGCACATAACTGAGGATTGTGTCCACCTGAAAGACGCAATTGAGATTCTGATCAAGGAAGGCCACATCAAGCAATACACCAAAATAAGTGATATTCCCCGACACGAGGACTATACTGCAAAGAAAAGCCGCAAAGACATCCCGTCCGACGGGTCTCCCTTCTAGGTAGCCCTATGCATATCACGCCCTGAAGATTTCCATCTCCCCAGTGTCAACATGGGAGGACAGCTAACTGCACACAGCCCGTGGGAAAACTTCCCAGCGGCCTTGGCTATCTCCGAAGGCGGGTTAAACAATGAGAACGTCGCCATTTCTATGAAACGAAAGTTCGAAGAGCTCCTACTGACCGCACTTGATCAACTGTCAACATTGACCAAATCTCGGGGAAAATCTAACCCCATATCCTTTTTCCTCGAGGAGTTACCGAGCGGTTCACCTAACTTGAGCATCCCCTTACTAATAAGGGCAAAAATGGCACGTTTTGACGTCCGACGCATTATGGTCTACCAAGGCAGCTCTGTGGATATCATGTACTCCCACCTGTTCAAGACCCTCAAATTGGACAAGCTGAATATGTCCTCGTATGTTGGATCTGACCTCCAGGGATTAAACGGGGCTACCACGAGGCCATGGGGGTATGTGGAGCTCATCGTTCAGTTTGGAGAGAATGAGACGGCTAGGGAAGTTAAAGTCTAATTCCTGGTGATCGAGTGCCCTTCGCTGTACAATTTCATTCTTGGCCGACCTACCCTGGCTGAGCTGATTGCAGTGCTATCCACTTTCCACTTAAAAATGAAGTATTACACCTAGTTGGGTCGCATAGTTACAATTCACGGGGACATTGAGGCAACTCGACGATGTTACAACGCATCGGTCAAAGGACAAGCATAATCAACACCTCCAAGGGCAACAAGAAACCAAGAGCTGAGGAATGACCACCTTCCCCATGAGTCAATTCCATCGACCTCGACAGTCGTCTCGGCGAGGACGACACTAAAGCCCAGGGTCCCATCAACGGACAGGCTCCAACTCACCCAGTATGCCCAATTCCCGACGGAGAGTTCGAGCTTATCCCTCTGGGGGACGACCCCAACAAAACTGTGAAGATAGGTATTGGACTACCGTTGGCAACAAGGGAGCAACTCATAATCTGCCTCAAGGATAATGCAAACTTGTTTGCATAGAGCACTGCTGAGATGCCTGGCCTAGACCCCGAGGTCGCCTGCCATCAATTAGCCATAAATCCGGCAATTAGGCTCGTAGCACAATGTAGGTGCAAGTAGTCTCCCGAGAAAGCGGAGGTTGCCGAACACGCTGTAAATGACCTCTTAGAGAAAAAAATTGTTTTTGAAGCCCAGTACATAACTTCGATCTCTAATGTAGTCCTTGTTAACAAAAATAATGGAAAATGGCGAATGTGTATTGATTATACCAATCTCAATAGGGCATATCCCAAAGGCACTTTCCCCTTACCTAACATAGATAAATTGGTAGACAACTTTGCAGGTTTTAATCTTTTGTCCTTCTTGGACGTGTACAATAGATACAACCAAATCTCTATGTCGGACATAGATAAGTGGCATACGGCCTTCATGACCCCGACGGGATATTACTACTACAATGTTATGCCTTTCAAGCTGAAGAACGTCGGGGATACATACCAGCGCATGATAAACAAGGTCTTTCGGGGAGAGATCGGAGACATGCTCGAGGTATACATGGACGATATGATCGTAAAATCACACGAGGAGCTCGACCACGCCCAATATCTCCGAAGGGTCTTCGAGCAAGCGAGAAGGTGCAAAATAAGGTTCAACCCAGAAAAGTGCACCTTCGGTGTACGAGCATGGAAATTCCTTGGCTTCTACCTCATGAACGAGGGATCAAAGCCAACCCTGACAAATGTCGAGCATTTTTGGAATTCCCAACCCCGAACTCGAAGAAATCTATTCAGTCTCTCAACGAGATGCTCGCCTCCCTATATCGTTTCGTTTCTAAATTCGCACAATACACATTTCCTTTCTTCAAGCTAATACGGAAAGAAGCCACCTTTGAGTGGATCGAGGAGTGAAAGCAAGCATTGCTCCACCTTAAGAGGGCGCTCTCCGAACCACCAGTGTTATCATGACCTCAGGAAAGGGAAAAACTATACCTATACCTGTCAGTGGCCACCGAGGCAGTCAACGCAATCTTCATCCACGAAACAACCGACGGGCAGAAACCTATCTACTTTTACGAGCAAAGCCCTTTAGTGCCCCGAGCTTAGATACCAACAGATCAAGAAGGTCGCCTTGGCCCTGATAAACGCAGCAAGGAGATTGCGACATTAATTCCTCTCCCATACAATAAAAGTACGAACAGATCAGCCCATAAAACAACTACTCGTACGGCCAGATATGGCCGGTAGGATGTTGAAATGGTCATTGGAGCTGTCAGAATTCGACATCCATTACGAAATTAGGAAGGCCTTAAAGGCACAAGTGCTGGCCGACTTCATCACCGAGATGACATATAACCCGACCTCGGCTAGCGGCGCCAACAAATGGATGATCTTCGTCGACGGTGTCTCCAGCTCGACAGGAAGCAGTATAGGAATCATCCTCGAAAACGAAGATGACATCTTAATTGAGGTATCAATGGCATTGGCCTTCCCAACTTCGAACAACCAGGCGGAATACGAAGCATTCCTGACGGGCTTACGAATGGCCGAAGACTAGGGGCAAAGGAAGTGAAAATCTTCACTGACTCTCAGCTCATAGCATCCCAAGTACGTGGAGAATATCAGGCCAAAAACAACAATCTCATCAAATACTTAGCACTTGTCAAAGACAAATTGGAAAATTTTGACTCTGAGGAGGTCCAACACTTCCCATGCGAACACAACACGTGAGCAGACATTTTTTCTAAACTTCCAAGCACACGAAAGAAGAGCGGAAACAAATCTGTGATCCAAGAGATCCTCCCGCAACCAAGCATCAAGAAACCTTCCCCGCCATTCAAAGTGAACACCATCGGTGACACTCATTGCTGGATAACTCCCATCCATAACTACCTCACGAAAGACGAACTGCTAGCCGACCCAAAAGAGGCGTCCACGACCAAGAGAAAGGCATGTTCTTACATCCTCATCGAAGGAAAACTCTACCGATGAGGTTTCTCCATCCCACTACTCAAATGCGTCGAGGAAGAAAAAGTGTCCGACATCTTGGGAGAAATTCATGGCAGGATTAATGCTTAACATCTCGGAGGAAAATCCTTGGCACGTAAAGCACTTCGAGTAGGCTACTATTGGCCGACGATGCAATGAGATGCAAAAGAGCACGTCAAGAGATGCAACAGGTGTCAAAGGCACGAGGACAAGCACCTAGATCCCCCCTAATGAGCTAAAGACATTGTCCTTCCCGTCGCCCTTCACTTGATGGGGGATGGACATCCTCGGGCCTTTCGTGACCGACACCTACCAAAATAAATATCTTATCGTCGGTGTCGACTACTTCACAAAGTGGATCGAAGCCAAAGCCCTCGCCAAAATCACAGCACAAAATATACTTCGTTTCTTCAAAAGAAATATCCTCGTTTGCTTTGGCATACCTCAAGTCTTTGTCACCGACAACAGAATGTAGTTCATGGACAGAAGGTTCCATGGTTTCGTCGCCAATTTGGGCACAAAGAAACATTTCACGTCCGTCGAACATCCCCAGATGAACAACCAAGCAGAGGAGGCTAACAGGGTAATCTTACAAGGACTAAAACGCATATTGGGTGAAGCAAAGAAATCTTGGATCAAGGAGTTACATAGCGTACTTTGGGCCTATTGCACAACCCCGCATTCAACGACCAGGGAGACTCCATTCCGACTAACCTATGGGACTGAGGAAGTCATCCCGGTAGAAATTCAAGAACCCTCAAGACGAACGAAAGCATCCTTTGACAAGGAGCTGAACGATGAAGCGCTGCGAGTGGAGCTCGACCTCATCGAGGAAATTCGATCTGAAACAACCCTCCAGGAAGCATCGCTAAAACAAAAGGTGGCTCTACACCACAATGCAAAAGTTATTAAAAGGGAATTTAAAGTTGGCAGCCTCGTCCTCCAGCGAAATCAGAAAAACCCACGAGAAGGAAATATGGTCGCGAATTGGGAAGGCACGTATTGAGTCCGAGACAAGACGCACAACGAGGCATACTACCTCGAAAACCTAAAAGGAGAAGAACTTGCTCGACCCTGAAACACTGAAAAACTTAAGCAATACTATAGTTAAAAAATAGCGTGGCCATGAGAGTATGGAAGGTACGACCATGATTCTCCATTTCTAATCAAAGGGAAGGTCGACACTCCTAGGAATCGGGCACGACCTTCCTCGACATAGGATACTTCAAACAAACTCCAATGTCATAGTACCACGTTGGCAGAGCATCCAACTCGCGATGGGAAAGCCCAAGCCACAGGACCAGGACCTCGATCGCGGCTCTTATCCCATTTATCTGCGAACGTAAAACCTACCACCCCGCCGGTTCCCTAAACCGATAAGCCCATATAGTCGAGCAACAAGTTCACATTTCACAATTTAAGCTCAAAAACACTTAAGAAAATAAAATCATTTCATTACATAAACCGACCAAAAACTGGCCGGCACATACAAAAGAAGGGGACTATGCCCAAAATACAAAGTGGCACGTAGGCCAGAGAAACAAGTGGCACGTAGGCTGGGAAAACTAGAGGCACGAAGGCCAAAAAAATTATGGCGCACAGGCCATACCTATTCATTAACATCATCATCCTCCTCTTCCTCCTCGTCATCTAGGTTGATGAACGGGCAAACAATTTCCCCGTCATCCACTTCATTATTGAAGACAGTCCCCACAGTCACTAGCCCGAGGTTGACAATCTTGAGCTGGTCGGTGGCATTATAAAAATCCAACTTAAGGGTTTCCACGCATTCTTTCTCGAGCTGTCATATCTGAGCAATCAGATCTCCCCGACCTGTCATAGCCCGATCCTCCTTGCTTTCCTCCTCGGTAGGGAGAACCAGTTTTTCTAGCTCCGCGGCCCTAAACAGAGGCGTGTATTCCCCTCGACGGCTTCGCCGAACTCAACCTCTTTGTCCTTTAGTTTCTTATTCTCATCTACCAGGCCATCCCACTCAAACTTAACCTCCCCCAGCTTGAACATCAACCCTTCTTGGAGTTTATATTTCTCCATGTAGTCAAAGAAGTCGTGGGAAAGCTGGTCCCTCTTGAACTTGGACGCCTAAAGAGCCTCTTCTGCGGCTCTCAACTCTGACAATGGGCAGGTATTGTTGGATAGGACCAAGGTCGTATCTATGACCCTAATCACTGTAGTTACGTCTTGAGACAAGTCCGATCTCCTGGTCGCCCAGTCCAGGTCGAGGATAGCCTTTGCTTCAGATGTCGCAACCCCGATAGAACCTTCGGCACTAAAAACTTCTCGCTGGAGATGGCATGAGGGCATGAGATAAGTCCCCCGACTCTCCGACGAACCGTCGTTCACAGCAGCAGCCTGACTCAGAGACCCCTCAACACGTTGACGTTTGTGAGGAGGATAGTCACAAATGAAACAAGATCTCCGGCCAACCCCAACCCTAACTTCCTCTATAGCTCACTAAAACTCACAAAACCTGCCCAGAAATGATCCTCTAACATCATACAACACAAATCAAACATCAAATAACATTTAAACTACATGAATCAAGCAAATCGAAGCAAGCATTTTTCATGGGCAAAAATTCAGAACATCAATACATACTCATTTCTCACTCATTTTCAATTCTAGACACATCATGATGATCAAGATAACATGTAGAATCAATTTACAACAAGAAAAAGAGGTTCTGGAAAATTTGTTCTTGATGGATACCTAAACTGAAGTTCTTCAAACTGGAGCTTTCAGGGCCTCCCTCTTGTGCAAATCAGCTCCTTTGGTCCTTATGATGCTAATGGAAAGCTTGAATGGAGTTGAGAGGGGCTATTTTGAAGTGTTCAGTTCTGATATGGCAGAAATCGTGTTTTTGTTTGAGGCTGTTTCAGGTCATGGTGATGGGTGGGAAATGTTCCTTAGGTTATGTATGATTGAATGGTGAAATAAAATTTGAGGTTTGATGGCTGAGGAGTGAGAATCAAAAAGATGAAGTTTTAGGCAATTTTTATGCAATCTGAAGTATGTGTGTTCTAAGGCTGAAGTGAGCTTCTATATCTCTCCCATAATGTTTGAGTAGGTCATGGAGTAGGTTTGTAGAGGCTGCTGATCACTATTCCAAGAGTATGGGAGAAATTGCAAAAAGTCAAGGTTTGGTGTACTTGAGGTATGGCATGGTGCATAAGTGATTTTCTGGCTGGATTGTGTTCAGCTAGCTTCAAGGAGGGCCTTTGGATCAAATGATATGAGCTGTGCAACTTGATTCAAGAGTTCTCATAGATTTTGCATTTTTCCAACTTTGACATTTCTTGAGAAGCAAGTCATGAAAACCCTAGGTTCTTGGCCCAATTCTAATCCTTAGAAGTTGTTTGATCATGGCATGATGTATTTTAATGGATTAAAGGTCACATAAAGGCCTGAAATACCATTTTGCACATTTCCCTCTTTGACATGAACTTGAAAATTATGTGATTTTTCCCAACTTTGACTTGCCATATCTTGATCTCTAGGATGAATCAAGAGGAGTTCTTGTACTTTTTGAAAACGGGAAGATCCAATCTACAACTTTCATGTTTGAAGAAAATTCATTTGAAACCTTTTTGATCAAGAAAGAGGAGGTTGAAAATCTTTCCCAAAATGGAAAGTTTTCATTACAAGTCATGTCCAAAAATGGCAACTTTTGCAATGGCTCAAAATTATTCAATTTTGTGAACTTCCACAATGAATTTTTTTCTTCAAATTTGATACACATGCTCCTTATAACATATATAGACCAATAGAATCAAGAATGGCCAAAATTTTTGAGTGTAAGGGCCTCAAACCCAAAACCCTAATTTCTGGTCATCTGTGTAGGAGCCCTGAGCCTGCCTGAGTGGCTCTGCAATCTCTTGTGGTCTTTTGACTTTCAAGAACCCTTGGAGGCATAATATGATCATAGAAAACTCATGGACTCTCTTGGCATGCTTCATGGCCTCTGAGATAGCTCAAACCACTTCTAAGATTCACCTTATCACAAACCCTAACTATGCAGCTATGCAGTGAAATAACTATGCAGTGTGAGATGGTATGCTTATGCAATGCAACATGAAGGATCACAAACCAAGGTGTGAGAAAAAAGAGAGGGCAAATTTGGGGTGTTTACACTCGTACACTTTTATGTCGACGTCCTCCACGGGGACATCTTTAGCTCTTTGATTCACGTTTCTTGAAAAGTAGAGGAAATCGGTGAATTCGACGTCGCATCAAATTCACCCTTCCAATGTAGTTCAAGTGAAAGGGAGAGGGCCTAAAAAAAGAATGTTCGAAACATTCATCTCAACCCTAGGAATGCCAGAGGCATTCATCGAGAGATGTTCAGGACATTTAAGGAAAACCCGAAAGGTGCCCGGGACATTCAAAAGGTGCCCGAGGAATTCAAAGAAAACACCTAAGATCGTCCGACACATTCATGGCAAACGCAAGATGTGCCCGGGGCATTCATCAAAATCCTCCCTAAAAGAGCCCTAGGAAGGGCCTTCTCGTCTACTCTGGTGATTAAGCCACCGTAAAAATTAACAAGTTGAAACTAATCTACCAGGAAAAAGAAGAAAATCGTACCTGACATGTTGTCTGATGAAGCAACGATACGACATCAACAATGATAGTGGCGGTTCCGGTGAGAGAAAGATGTACGTCTGGTGAACTTGAGAGAAGAAATTAAAGGCATAAAGTGAAGAAATGGTCCCACTAAGCTTCTTTTATAGACACCGCACTAGGAAAACATTACCTAAGATGCCCAGATTCCCTTAGGCGGATGGCATTTAATGCGTTGTCACACAAAAAACAAAATGACACGCATTAAATGCCATTGAAGAGAGAAAAGAAAAGAGAAGACACGTCACTCTTGGGAAGTTCAAGGGGCATCTGGCACACTTATCTTCGACACCTTAAAAACGCGTGTACATCCTCAGACCCGTAAAGACGCACGCACGTCCTCGACACCCTACGAATGTTCGCGGACCATCCGGGGAAGGAATTCTCCCCGACAAAGAGGAGTGCTTGCGGGGTCATGCTAACACTCACTTTAGACGTACTTTGACACCACCCATTCACGTCCTTGACGCTACAAAAAGACTGGAACCCTTACCATCGACAACGAAAATCACAAAGGAAGCGTCGAACATCCTTCCACGCGGATGGGCATCTCTTTCCGACACTCCAAAACTTAAAGCTTTGTGAATGCTGCCAGACGTATGTCGATGAATATCCTCGACATTGACTGATTGCGCCTAAAATGCTTCCTCTTAAGTCATCACTCCACTCCGAAGTTGCGACTTGGGGTGCTCTTGTTCTAGACTGGGCCAACACAGTCTGCGTCGGGCAGAGGCCCAGTCCGTTGGGCACGACCCATGGCCTAATACAGAGACGTGGAGAGAGAGTCTCCCTTACGTGATCCACATCACCGACTACCCACTCATCTCCTGATATGTAGGGACAGTTGGACCAAGGGCAAGACCATATGCTAGGTCTTACTTGCTCATACGCATTCCTTGGCAGTTCTTCCTTGGGCCTAGCTAATCCAGCCCATGGAAGAACCTTGGCCCAATGTTGGGGGAACACTATAAATACCCTCTTCCATCAGGGATCATGTATTATGAATATTTATCTATTCTACCTTTCTGTACTTGCATTCTTACTTTGGCATCAGAGTGCCTTGCAGGTACACCCCCAGTCTCCCATCAAAGCTGCTCATCAATGGAAGGTTCCTCCTGATCAAGTCAGATCAGTAATAGTACACTAAATTATAAAACATAATGTCTAGCCCAAAATTTTTTAAAAAATTACTATAAAATTATTAAACCAGGACAACTCTATTCTTCTTGTTGCAAGTTGCGAAATAGTACACTTTTACGTTTTACTTTCTTTTGTCTTTAAGAATTATTTTGAGAGCTATCAAGCACTACTTGACTCAATGGTTAACTTAGCTTGCCACAATAAGCCAGGATTATTCTGCTTCAACACCAAGTATGCATCTTCCTTCTCAAGATTATCAAATATAACATCGTCTCTGAAACCAACCAAAGAGAGATTTTCCAAGGCAGTTGTAGCAGGAGGAAAAAAATAAGAAAGATATTAGCCCAAATTTGAGCATGTACAAAGCCAGTATGCTACATCAAACATAAATTCTATTTCTAAGTTGTCTCAACCGTCGCCCATATCGGTGTTATTTAAGTTGTACCAAAAGACTGCAAAAAAAGCCACTAAAAACCTCCAAATTGTCCTAATAGGGGCACTAAAAAAGATGGCGAGATAACAACATCATAAACCAATCAAAGTCGCGAAAAGCGATATGCCAGACAACCTCTGAAAACCTGGAAAAAATTCGTATCTTGGATCAAATCGAAACCTTCAACTTGGACAAAACAAACTACCACCAATTCAACTTAGGCTGCCCGAGGCGCAGGATAAACAGAATCAGTTAACAACTGGAAATGAACTGATTCCAAAACTTGAGAATACTAAACTAGGATGAAATTCATAAGGGATCATGCCCTTGTGTATTCCACGATGATTCCAATAACCAAGCTAAATCCTGACCAAGAAAAGATTAGAAACACATCGATTGCGAGACAACCAAAAATCCAATACAACATAGCCAAAATATCAATTGCCAAAATACTTGAAACAGGAAAAAATATTATGCCGCCGAATCAATAGCTGAACCTAATTGACTGGAAATGATTTATCACCTCAAATACACCAACATTGCAGACCATATTAGAGAACACCCTCCTCAACTATGTTGAATGCACCTTAGATTTAAAAGAGAACCTTCAAAACACCAACAATGCCATACCAGGTTAGAGCACTCTCTCCCCCCAACAAATTTGATTGCCTCATGCTACCAGCTGTGACACCACCCGAGACCGCCCAATAATTAACCAGTACCCAAACTTATACTTCTGCAACTTCTAGAACTGACCTTAGATTTAGATATATTGAGATTCGATACCTTTGACTTTACATTCAACCACCACCAAAACTAAGTCTTCAATCCAGATAATCTACGCCAAGTACTCGGATATGCGATAATAAAAAGAAACAGAGCAAAATCTATACACGAAACACTGATCAGGAGAGCTCTTTGTAACACCCCAATTCTATCCGGTGGAAATTCATGAATCAGAGTTTCAAAATTCACCTTTTAAAATAGGATGCCACATTTTCAAATTTAAAAACAACAATTAACATTTATCGCATATTCAACATGGATACATAACACTTAAACATCGGGAGACAAATAACAACTTTATTTATTCTTTAAACTAAAACATCTTTTACAACTTCACATGAGATTTTCAATTATTCAACTAAATGGTATAGCATGTTATTCAACTTTAAAAAACTTAACAACAACATAATCATACTGAAACAACTTAAAAACAACAATTAAAACAACTAAGTGCTCATTCCCCGAGTGTTACGTATCAGAGCACCGACACTAACTCGAACTAATGAAGATAACCATCTTCCTGCAAGCTACCCGCACGTTACAAACATAGGGGTAACATTCAAACAGAAGGGTGAGATATCGACAATTATAAACAACATATGATAAACAATACTTAGATAAGGAGTATAAATAATTCACCACTTCATAACATTAACAACAAAACAACTACTTAACAATCATCCACCAGTTATAAAATTACTTTACTACTATTATGTCCATCAACATTTTCCATATAAACCACATAGTCAAATATTCAACAAGAGCTACTTAATCGGCCTAATCAACACAATTCACTTAATCAACTTAAAACAACATAACAACTTATCAACTTGAACGACATATACAACTTTTCAACTTGAACAACATAATCACATAACTACCATCAATAATGCAACACAATGCGACTCAACTATGCATATGCATGTGGTACCATTGGAGTAAAACTCCCAACTTAAAATATACCAAGTTAGCATGGTATTCGCAAGGCATAAGCCTTCAACTTAATAATTTTGCCAATTTACCGAGGCATCAAGACATAAGCCTTCAACTTTCAACTTAATTGCCAATCCAGGCCAACATGGTGTGAGCAATGGCTTCGACTTAGAAATACACATATGCCACGTGACATGTACGACTCAACAACATAAACAACACAACATCATCAACATCAGCAGCATAAACAACTTAAACTACATGAAAAACTTAAATCAATGTTGGCTAATAAGCCTTCAACTTTAACAACACAACAACTTCGGCAACACAAAACAATGTAGACAACATGAGAAACTCATACGACATAAACAAGCAACACAAACAACTTATATGACAAAGGCAGCTAAAAATAAACTTTGGCTTATAAAGCCTTCAACATAACAACTTTAGAATTATTTCGTAAACCGGAAACATACAACAACTTAACTGTACCTGCAAATCGACTATACAATGCATTTTCGACAAAACAATGTAATAAAAACCAACTCTTAATTTACCCGACTTACCCCGATTATTTCGTTAAATTCCGGGCAACTATGTTTCCCGCCTAATTCGGCTAAACCGACACTATTTCGATATTCTGCAATTATCACGAATTTTTAAAACTTTTGTCCAAACTACGTGTTCTGATAAATCCTAATACCAAGTATTATTTTACTGTCATAAGAAAATGATCTTAATTCTGTTATCTGCCAAAACTCCAAAATTAGTGTTACTGTCAAATTCTATTCGGTTTCTTGTTCGCAACTGATACATGTATGACTCTGCTTCTAAAATCTTAACACATATTCCAATTTCTCTTAACAAAGTCATGTCCATAAAATTAGTTTATTATGGTATCCATAGGAACTACTTATTTTAGGAACAAAATCACTAAAGTATTACATAAGTTAATTAATTCATTATATTAAATTATGGTTTTCAGGAATGAGTGCTCTTCTCCATAAAGTGGCCCCCACCACTTACTCACTTGCCAACCACATTTGCTAGCCACCATAAAATGTGGCCGCTTATGTGGCAATACAATCACTAAAATATAATAAAAGATAATGCCAGACACATAAAATGTGGCACCTACCACTTTATGCCATGGCTTGTGCCACTTACATGTCTCTAAGTGGCTTGCGCCACTCCCCCATGTGACACCCGCCACATGGTTACTCCCTCTTTTGGGTGTCCTGCGCCACCCCCACTTGAGTGGTTTGTGCCACCCGTGCATTTCTGGAAAATTCAACGTCCGAATCTGAATTTTCAAGAATTTAATCCAACACAACATTTCAACAACAAATCGACACGAGTGACACTACTTTTAATCAACAAAAAAACTAACAATCGGATAACAATTTCACACCAACAAATTACTACAATTATTCTACAAATATTTATACACAACATCATTATCAACCAAAACACAACAACCTAATTATCCAATCACAATATTATTTATCCTAACCCGGTTATAAAGATCGAACCCCACCCTTACATTAATCGGTGGTCGCTTCGAATCTCCGATCGACTTTCTGTTTTGACATTCCCGACGGAAACTTCTTGTAACCACGTTCTCCCAATTTTTCTCATTCTCAAATTTTCCTCGTTCTCCAATTCTTATAATTTCCTCTTCTTACTGATTTTTCTCCTCTGACTAATTCATTTTTGACTAATTCTTCTTTTCCTTCTTTTTATTAAATTAATAATAATAATCCAATTATAACTAATGGGTCTAACTCTTAAACCCCCCCTTTAATTGCTAATTTCGACGAAATCCAAGCCCATTAACCAACACGCTCAAGTATTCAATAAAATCACTTATATTATTTCCTCGAATTTCCGTCTTAACATTCCGACTTAACGACTTAATTCACCACAACGCCAAATCAACCAAATAATGATTCACGATTAAATACTTATTTCCGACTTAATCTATTAACTTTTGATTATCAACTAAATGGTCCAAACAATTCTAACAATATATCCAACAATACTCGGAGAATATTCCATATCGTCTTCTACAACTTATATCAACTTAATTAATTAAATTCAACTTAAACCAAATTATATTGATCAACATAATATTCTGATATTTTAGAAATCAACTTAAATCAATACGACGTAACACAATATACTACAATTATATTTAATTATATAATTAAATAAACGGGCGTTACAACTCTCTCCCCCTTAGAATATTTCCGTCCTTAGAAATTTATCTGATTCGACTACTCCAACTACCTATTCCATCTGACTAATCAACTCTCATATCTAAAGACAACCCACGTATATTACAAACAACAATTCACAACTTTAATGGAAACAACAACACGAACAACCCACAAACGATGCACTTGACATCTATCAACACAACACAACGAGTAACCAACTTAAGAACTTATAACACATCAACACAAGAACAATTGTACCACACCACGCGTTCAATGTGCACTCTGATTACTAACAAAATACCAAGTTTACCGAGTCTATCTCCAACTTACAATCACCAAAATCGACATATCAACAAAGCCTCTCACTTAATCTTTTGGAACTTCATTCCAACAGGTATTCTAACTCTTTCTTAGTTACCAAATACTTCCAATTAGGTCCATAAGACAACTACTTTGAACGTTCAACGTAATTACAACGGCGACTACTTCCCAATCTTGGATAAGATATACTTACACTTCCCAATTATACTCAACACAACTACAACTCTACTTATCTTTTAACAACACGTCCTTCGGAAATTATCTTAAACACGCAACATCATTACAACATCATAAGGTACAAGGGTCCAACGAATTTCCACAAGATAACTCATATTCTTCGTTTCCAACTAATTTATCATACTGAATCCTCAATTCCTACACATATCGACAAAACCTTTCATAATTCTAATATGAATCAGCACAACCAAACAACTCTTCTTATTCCAACCAAAACTGCACTTTAATAAACCACTTATAATTTCACTTTGTCTAATACTTGCAACTCAACTCTATCCGACATCCTTGTCAATCGTTGTCTTACATTTCCATATACTTTCCCCTCTAATTATCTCAAGAAATCTCCAAATCTCATGCCACTTAATTCATCACTAAATAACACTCCAATTATCCAGAGTCCAACTATGAGTTTCTTTATTACAAGTCAATCCAAACGCAACTTCATGCTATCATATTTAAATCCAACTAATACTCTCATATAATAACCTGCATCGACAAAACAAACAATACTCAAGCACCCAACTTGACTTCAACCAATTCAACATACATACTATACTAGTTGGCATGACACATCTATCCATAAATTATGATTCCGTCTACTATCAACAATAGATTAAGAGAGATTAGTTCCTCAATTTGTCAATAGACATCCGATAACCATAACGGTGACATAAATCATCATTACCCACACAATAGCATACTTCAAGTTGTGCCCAAAGTCCGTAAGCATAATGTTCCGCCAACTCTCTAAGGCTCATCAACATCTTCTTAATCCCCTTAATTTCGACTTCGTTAATTATACCAACGCAACCAAAATCCGATACATAATCTCTTATACACGCTCGTAGTACAATGCAACTTTAAATATTCGTCTAACACCGGAGTCGCTACAACATCAAACATAATCCAATTCGGTTCGCTTCCAATTACAATTTTTATCCAAACTAAACTTCTTAAAAACACTAATCAAGCATCCGCCTTCCTCTCAACATTACCCTCATATGACATCGGCACTTTAATTGTCCTCATTCTACATAAATCGCAACTTTATGCATTCTCTGATATCATCGCATTCCTCTAATACCAACATTCTTCATCTTTCCAAATTTTCAGCAATAAACGCTCAACTTCGAACACAATTATCTCTTCCAATAGAGACCTCCAAATCACAAAATTATAATCCAACATGAATAAAATTTCGTGCAGATTCCAGAACATCAAGAATCGCTTAAATCTGGCTCACGAGTAAAACGTTATCCTCCTTGCAATGGGACTGGTTCAGAATTCCCGTATGCAGAATTTTCCAAAACTCAACAGCAGACACAACTATTAAAATAAACTTATCTCATTCTTCACAAACCTCATGAATTCAAATCTTATATGCAAACTGTAGGGAATTTCTTAAGATTTCAAAAAAAAAATAGAACAACTTCAATCCGAATCACGAGCAAAACGTTATGCCACTTCTCGTGACAACTGCTCCAAGATTGCAAAAACCATAATTTTGAGGTTCATGAATATAAATTCCACCTCTCTCCCTCTTACTACCAAGACCTACCAAAATCTTTGCTTTTCATCCAACTACAAAAATTACTCGACTTTAATCCAACTATACTCAAGGCATATTAATCTACCGACTTGGTCTATCACTAATCATTTCCTTTGGGTTAATTCCTTATTCTCAATCAACTCACCATCCATCATCTATGCACATCTCTAACTCGGCCGATACGAAATTCATGAGTCCATGCTCTCGCCGGTCCGCAATGACATCTCTTCAACAACCTTGCACTCTTGCAATCAACGTCATCTTGAACCAACTCCTACATAAAAACAACACATTCGGGAGAAATCCTCTCCCCCACTTAATTCCAAACTAACACCTGCAGACAACGACTAGAAACAAACAAACAAGTACCGACAGTGTTTCACACACATGTCGCGTACACGAGAATCAACGACATTAGAAAACATTGATCGGACGGACCGACCTGCTCTAATACCACTAATACAACACCCCAATTCTACCCGGCGGAAATTCATAAATCAGAGTTTCAAAATTCACCTTTTAAAATAGAATGTCACATTTTCAACTTTAAAAACAACAATTAACATTTATCGCATATTCAACATGGATACTGTAACACGGTGGGAGAACTGACTTTTAGTCATGCTGCGGATAGCAAGAGTCGCCACGACTTTTATTTTATCCAAATGGAAAGGACATAAAAGAACAGGAAAGACCTATTTTAAAAGACTTGAGTTCGGGGGGTAGGTTATATAAAGGGAAGGTGTTAGAACCCTTTATATCCATGGTTATCCATGGGCTCTTAGTTACTTAGCTCACTTAAATGTTTTTGAAAAGTGTAGTGTGTGATTAGAAATTTTCTAAGTACTTTGTAATGATCCTCGTATGGATGTATACAAAGCCTTGTTTGAAAATGTTTTGAAAGTGAGGTGTAAAAAGTATTTTGAAATGTGAGCAAGCAACTAAGAGGTACCTACCCTAGATTAAGTCTTTCATGTTCTCGTATGTTCTTTCAATGGTAAGACTATCCCTATTATTAAGGAATAGGTAGTCATTACATTAGATGTGTTAAGGTACAAGCGTAGGGTCATCGTATGGTCAATGAAGGCAACAAGTAAGGGTGTCTTTAGCAATTCGTAGGGACTATCATCATTTATCCGAAGGGACAAGATCATTATCATAGGTAACCTCGAAGGGACTTGATCTTTTAAACTGAAGGGACTATGATGATTTATACTTGAAGGGACTTTGCTTAAGACACCCCTATTTTCGAGGGACTTGACCATATTTAAAGGCAACCAAGAGGAGTACCTTAGGAAGTGCAAGATGGCGATCAAAGATCGACTTAAGTGTGTGAGTGTTTTATTTCAAATATTTATCTTATTTAAAGTTAATTATCTAATTTAATTTTAATTACAAATAGTTTCGCACTCCCTATTTACTAACCACATAGTTAAATAATAATAATGAAAAAACGGAAAAGTAAATCTAAACTATTACAAGGCTTGGGCAGTTACAAAATATAGGCGGAAAATATATTAAATATATTAAATAACTAAAGCGAGAAATAAAATGGGATTATAAAGCAAATAATAATAAGAGTTAATAAAAGAAATAATGATTAAGAGAAAAAATTAGGTTAAGAAAGTTATATTAAAAAAATCAGGGTTTAGGGTTTAGAAATAATTAGGTTAATTTTTTAGGGTTAATGAAAAATTAGGGTTAGAATTTAGTTTAAGGCTTTAATTAAAGAATAATAAAATTTATTAAGAAAAATAAGAAGTAATTAAAATATAAAAGATTAATTATATACAAAATTTAGAATTAAAAATTTAAAAAGATTATAGAAAAAAATAGTTATAATTTAGTTAGAAATTTAATTAGATATTTACAAAATAAAACATATAAGTGTTTAAATAAAAATAGTTAATATTTATTTACAAAATATTTTAGAATATAATATAAAAAATAAAATTTGAATTATAATTTATATAGAGAAAATAATTAAGTTTTTATTTGTTTAAAAGGTTTTAGTTAATATTAATAATAATAATTAAGAAAATATATTAAAATAGTAAAAAAATAGAAAAAGAATAAAAATAACTTACCTGCTGGAGCCTGGGGTCGAACCCAGGATTCCCAGTTCCACAACAAGCATACTAACCATTTGAGCTAAAGCGCGTGTGTGTCAATGGAATCACTTTGGCAAATAATATATGAAGCTTGTTTGAGAAAATATAAAAAACCAAAAAAATTGGTCCCAGCCAGATTCGAACCTGCATCCTCATTCTCACAAACCAAATGCCTTGCCAATAAGCCACATGGAGCGCGTCTGCTAGTAAACAGCAACAAATAAATATATAACAAACATGTTGAATATCGAAAATAAATGAGAAAAGGAATGGCCTCACCCAGGTTCGAACCCTTGCCCTTCTATTCATACGCGTATGCTCTGACCACTGGACTAACCAGTGTTTGTTGAAATAAAATAGAAACAAAACAATAAAATATTAGATTAAAAATTTGAATTTCCAGATGGCGCCAAGAACTTCATCTTCTTCCTCTGAAATTCGCAGGTTTACCTGCGAATTTTCCTGCGAAGCTTCCTGCAAATTTTCATGCGAACAAGACCTGCGAAACAAATACTTCCACAAAAACGTAAGAATTCACCAAATTGATCATACCAACATGATCTATACAGTTTGTTTAATTCAATTATGGTCTTAGAATTAATTTATAACCATTAAATTGGAAAACCCTAATTGGGAGCTATGAACCCTAATAATGACCGTTTGCGTTTTAGGCTATGATTCATCATGAAAATTATCCAGAAAACTTGTATACTTCATTCTAAACACAAAACAACAATCAATGTTAGCACATGATGCATAAAACATAAGAATCGAAAATTTCAAAAGCAAGAGTAAGGGAGAATCAGTTCATGGATTTTATCATGATTTAGATGCAAATGAGGGTTGGGATAGCATCAAGGATGTTCAAATATCATGTTTAAACCTTTAAATTTCTTTGAGATGGCCTCTAAGTGAAAATCCGATTGCCACTTTTTCTTGAAATTTTTGAGGTTGTTCTTGATGTTCTTGGCTGCAAAATTCGTGTCCCCTGCTTGTGTTGAGTTCATGAACTTATAAGGATTGATTTTTAGGTCAAAAACTTATGGATTTGTGGGCTTATGAGATAACTTGATCATGAAGATTTCTCACTTTCAAATATTCAAAAAATATCATCTATCCTTTCCAGTTTTGATCCAATCTGATTTCAATTGACTTTAAATTATTCCAAATATGATTTAAATTATTCCCTTTTCAAATTATTCCCTTTACCATTTTCAAATTATTCCCTTTGGAAGATGCTGACTTCTTGTTGACTTTTGAAATGACCTATAATGTTTTAGCTCATACCTTCTAAATGAAGCATTTTTAGGCTTGGCTTGTGAGACACAAAGTTGTAGAGAATTCAATTTCCTTCAAAATGAAATTTGGATGGAAATTTTTTTGATGAAGCATGTGAAAGTTATGGCTGGTTAAAGTTCAATTGACTTTTCCTTAGAAAACCCTAATTTAGAAACTCTTGATTCTTGATGATCTGAAACTTCCTTGATGAATCATGATCAACCCTTGATCAAATGATGAATTTTACTTCATAAATTCTATGTTGGCAAAAAATCTTGAAGTTTGACTTTAATTTGACCACAGTTGACCTCAGTTTGACTTTTTAACTACTTTGACTGATTTTTGCATATCTGATCATCTGACTGGGCAAGCTCTTTGGGAAAGATTTGAAACTTGACATAGGGATTCTTGAAGTCATATGGGATACCATGAAGCTCACTTTAAGCCTTGAAAATCATTTTAACCTGAGGAAACTCAAAACCCTAGTTTTGGACACTTTGCTTAGGAGGAGGCATTGTCTAGGGAAACTTCTACACTTCTTGACCAATTGGGAGTCTTGAGGACCTTATGATCAATTAGAAGTCTTGAGAGAGGTTGTCTTGATTGTGGGAGGGCAAATTTTGGGGTGCAACAGCTGCCCCTTGTTCAATTTTCTGGAATCTGAGGAGTTAGATTGGCATGTACGCCATTCGTGACTTGAAAATTGAAGAGGATTGAACACAAAAACCCAAAAATTTGCTCTCGCTGGTGTGTAGAATGATACTGTTGGTTGGTTGTGATACTTGAATGGGCTTAAAGATGCCATTTGGATAAGGAGTATTCAGATATGTTTCTTAAATATGAAGATAACGTTTTGGGAGGAATAAACGACGGCCCAATAATGATATAATCTTCGGGAAAAATAAACAACGGACCGAGGTAACCATTGGGAAGAATAAAAGACGGCCCAAGGTAAGTTGACTTTTGGGAAGAATAAATGACGGCCCAAAAATGAGATAACCTTCGGGAAGAATAAACGACGGCCCGAGGTAAAAAAATAACCATTGGGAAGAATAAACGACGACCCAAGGTAAGTTGACTTTTGGGAAGAATAAACGATGGCCCAAAAATGAGATAACTTTTAGGAAGAATAAACGACGGCCCAAAATGATATAACCTTCGGGAAGAATAAACGACGGCCCGAGGTAACAAGATAACCATTGGGAAGAATAAACGACGACCCAAGGTAAGTTGACTTTTGGGAAGAATAAACGACGGCCCAAAAATGAGATAACCTTCGGGAAGAATAAACGACGGCCCGAGGTAACAAGATAACCATTGGGAAGAATAAACGACGGCCCAAGGTAAGTTGGCTTTTGGGAAGAATAAACGACGGCCCAAAATGAGATAACCTTCGAGAAGAATAATCGACGGCCCGAGGTAACAAAATAACCATTGGGAAGAATAAACGACGACCCAAGGTAAGTTGTTGATGAAGTTTGTCTGCAGGAGAATTAACCTGTAAAACAAGGTTAGTTTGGTGAAAGTATAATGATATATATATATAACAATCTGCAATATAATATTTTATGAGAATGATATGATATGATATGATGTATGTACGAATGAATTATGTAGTTGAAGCGTATAAGTAGCTTCGTAGAACAACTGCTGACTGGGGAAAATAAATCCCGATTCGTTGCTGAGGAGTATGAAGACTTCGTTTCCGTCTTGCTTTAAGAACATCGTTCTCGTTTTCGTTCGTTGTACTTCATATTGAAGGATTAAGTTCCTGAAAATCCTGACTGAGGATAAAAGAGATGGACATAGATCCGGGAGACTTAATTCTTCGGAGGATATGAAACTGCTTGAAGACTTCATAGAGTGGGAAGTATAAGATATTACTTGAAGTATTTCATAAGGATATCCGTAGAGATTACTTTGTGGGGATGAACCGGAGAAGCTTCGTTGAATTCCTACCTCTGTTCGTCCTTAGTAAATGCTATTGTTGTATTTTATGCATTTCTGGTAAACATCAATCATATTCAAAGGCATATATACATTCAAACATAATCAATGGACGTTTTTTGCTTTAGTAAAAAGGGGAAAAGTAAAGCTGAATAAAGAGGGAAAAGTAAAGCTGAATAAAGAGGTAAAAGTAAAGCTGAATAAAAAAATGGAGTTTTTTTTCTTCTTAGTTTTAGAAATAGACCTATAAATAGACATGTTTCATTACGGAGACAGAAATCCTAGTAAGAGGAATTCGTCAAAGAAATTTTTACAAGGAAAAATAGCTATGTGTAAATAACCCTATTGAGTTTCAACTTTGCTATTGCCATTATCTTCAATTATCTCATCTTCAGCTATTGGAGAGGAAACGATTGGACTGATCGGTATCTGTTGAACTTGACATAGATAATACAACTAGTAGAGGTTGCATGGGTGATCTAACGAGACATAGTCATATGTTTTAATCCCTAACTTTTGCCTGGATTTCCCTTTCAGGTTTTCAATCCACTGGGATACCCTTTTTTGCCCAAGCCACCTTTTCAAGTTTTCGACTTGCCGGGTGTACATTTTTTTATATATATCCCTAATTTTTGCCCGAACCCTTTTGGTTCGCCGAGATGCCCTTATTTTTGCCTAGGCCAGTCAACCTAGCGGGTCTCTTTTCATGCGTAGTATTTTTTAACTATGTCTGTGTTCATAGGTTGTGGGAAATCTTCACCATCCATAGTGGTAAGCATCACGGAGCCTCCAGAAAATATTCTCTTAACAATAAATGGCCCTTCATAGGTGGGAGTCCATTTTCCCCTGGGATCACCCTGTGGTAATATAATACGCTTGATTACCAAATCACTAGCCTGATACACCTGCTTCCTAACTTTCTTATTGAAGGCTTTAATCACATGTTTCTGATACATCTGACCATGACAAACAACTGCTAGTATTTTCTCATCAATCAAGTTTATCTGGTCAAGTCGAGTCTGAATCCATTCATCTTCATCTAAACCCGCATCCTTCATAATTCTCAAAGAGGGAATCTGAACTTCAATGGGTAAAACTGCTTCCATACCATAGACAAGGGAAAATGGGGTTGCCCCTGTTGAAGTACGTATAGTGGTACGATATCCATGAAGAGAAAATGGTAACATCTCATGCTAATCCTTATAGGTAATTGTCATCTTTTGCAAGATCTTCTTAATATTCTTGTTGGCGGCTTCCACTGCGCCATTCATCTTTGGATGATATGGAGAAGAATTGTGATGTTTAATCTTGAACTGCATGCAGAGATCAGTAATCATAGTGTTGTTCAAATTAGTAACATTGTCTGTGATAATCCTTTCAGGGATACCATATATGCATATAAGATTATACTTGATGAATCAAGCCACAACATTCTTGGTAACAGAAGCAAATAAAGCTTCCTCCACCCATTTTGTGAAGTAATCAATAGCTACAAGGATGAAACGATGTCCATTAGAGGCAGTAAGTTTGATCTCACCAATCATATCAATATCCCACATGGACAAAGGCCATGGAGCAGTTAGAACATTCAATGGAACTGGAGGCACATGAACCTTATCCGCATAAATCTGGCATTTGTGACAAGTTTTGGAGTGTTGATAGAAGTTAGCTTCCATGGTAGACCAATAATAACCTGCTCTCAGAATCTTCTTTGCCATTGTATGCCCACTAGAATGAGTACCAAAGATCCCATCATGCATGTCTTCCATAATCTCTACTGCTTCTTTCTTATCCACACAGTGAAGCAGAGTTGAATCGTGGTTGCGCTTGTACATAATTCCATTACTCAGGAAGAATTTAGCTGAAAACCTCCTCAAAAACTTCTTATCATTGACAGATGCCCCTTCAGGGAACTCCTGAGCTTCAAGATACCTCTTCACTTCATGGAACCAAGGCTTTTCTTTTACTCCTTCAGTACCCACTTCATTGCAATACGCAGGTTTATCAAATCGATCAATAGTAATTCTCTGAGCTCCATCATCCCAACTGATTTCAAACATAGATGCCATGGTAGCTAATGCATCTGCCAACTAATTCTCCTCTCGTGGAATATGTCCAAAGGCAATCTCTTCAAAGTACGGGATCAAAGACAACACATGCTCTTTGTAAGGGATAAGATTAGGATGCTTGGTGTCCCAATCTCTTTTAACTTGACTGACTACTAGGGCTGAATCTTCATACACATCCAAAAATTGGAACTTCATCTCAATAGCAACCTTGATACCCATGATGCACACTTCATACTCAGCCATATTATTGGTACATTTAAAACAAAGCTTTGCAATAACTGGTGTATAACAACCTTTAGGAGAGATAATCACAACACCAACACCATTACCAAGCGCATTAGAAGCTCCATAAAAAACCATAGTCCATCGGGATCCTTGTCCAGGTCCTTCATATTGTCTAGGTTCTTTAGTAACAATCATAATATCCTAATCTGGAAATTCAAAATTCATAGATTGATAATCATCCACTACTTGATGAGCCAAATGATCAGCTAATACACTTCCTTTGATTGCTTTCTAAGTAGTATACTGTATGTCATATTCTGTCAAGATCATTTTCCATCTTGCTATTCGTCCGGAGAGAGCAGGTTTCTCAAATATATATTTGATTGGATCCATTTTTGAAATCAATAAAGTGGTATGAGTCAACATATACTGTCTTAGTCGGTGAGCAGCCCATGCCAAAGCGCAACATGTTTTCTCGAGCAGTGAGTATCTTGTTTCACAGTTGGTAAACTTTTTGCTAAGGCAGTATATTGCCTGCTCTTTTCGACCAGACTCGTCATGTTGCCCCAACACACACCCCATTGAGTTATTCAATACTTTCAAGTACATAATCAAGGGTCTTCCTTCAACTGATGGCATCAATATAGGAGGTTCATGTAGGTACCTTTTGATTTCATCAAAAGCTGCCTGGAATTCATCATTCCATTCCAATACTTGATTTTTTTAACAACTTGAAGATTGGTTCACAAGTAGCAGTCAAATGGAAAATAAATCTTTCAATGTAATTCAGTCGTCCCAGGAAACCTCTAACTTCTTTCTCAGTACGGGGAACGGGCATCTCTTGTATAGCTTTTACCTTTGCAGGATCTACTTCAATACCTTTACCACTAACAATAAAACCCAGAAGTTTACCAGATCTAACTTCGAAAGTACACTTGTTTGGATTTAACCTCAACTTGTATTTCTTCAACCTCTCAAACAACTTGTGCAGGTGATCAAGGTGTTCCTCTTCATTCTAAGATCTGGCTATCATATCATCCACATGGCAAAAAGCTACCATATCATGGAACAAATCTACCATAGCACGCTGATATGTTGCCCCAACATTATTCAAACCAAATGGCATTACCTTATAGCAGAAAGTGCCCCATTGTGTAACAAATGTAGTCTTCTCCATGTCTTCAGGTGCCATCTGTAAACACCCCAAATTTTCCCTCACTCTTTATCACACCATGGTTTGTGACCTTTCATTTTTGCATAAGCACAAGCATACTATCTCATATTGCATATTTGTTTCATCTGCATAGTTTCATTTCACTTGCATCTAGGGTTTGTGGTCTGAGCAATCCAAGAATCCATCTGAGCCAGCCCAAACGTCTCAAAGCTTTCCAAGAGGGTCCATGTGTGTTCTATCATCATATTATACTCCTCAAAGTTCATGGAAGTTAAGAGATCTCAAGAACTGGCAAAGGCATGGAAGCAAAGCTAGGGTTTTCACTACACAGATAACCAAAATTAGGGTTTGGTTTCAGAGGTCTTAACTCCAAAATTTTGGGTAATTCTTGTTTCTAATGTTCTTAATATGTCATAAGGATCATGTGTACCAAGTTTGATGAAGAAACTCATTGTGGAAGTCATATGTTCACTGGGTAACTTCCAGAGCAAGTTAAGTCAAAATCAGGGCATCTGAGGCCCCCAACAATGGAACCAAAGGGGTATTTTCATCAAATTGAAGTTATATGATCTTTATTTGATCTTAGAAGTGGTTGGAAGTTCACAAGGTTGAAGAATTTGGAGCCAATTGCAAACTTGCCATTTTTGGAAATGACTTGAAATGCAAACTTTCCATTTTGGGAAAGTTTTTCAACCTCCTCTTTCATAACCAAATATTCTTCAAATGAAAAATTCTTGGTCATGAAAGTTGTAGATTAGGTCTTTCCCTTTTCAAAAAGTACAAGAACATGTCTTGATTCATCCTAGAACTCAAGATATGGCCTTTCAAAGTTGGCAAAAATCACATAATTTTCAAGTTCATGCCAAAGAGGGATTTTGCAATTTCACTTGCCAAGCATTCTAATGACCTCTAATGTGCACACACACTTCACAATGTGTCAAACAAACCTCAAAAGATCAGAACCTAGGGTTTTCATGACTTATGATCCAAGAAACTTCAAAGAGGGAATTTTGCAAAACATGTGATAACTCTTCATCCAAGCCTTCCAGCACATCAAAACCAATCCCATGGCCATCCTTGAACCAAGCTGAGGCCAGACACCCCATGAAATCACCTCTGACCCGTGCCCATACCTCATAGTACACAATCTTGACTTTTTGCAAAAAAAATCCCATACCAATCAGCCTGTGCCACCACCCACTTTCTGAGCAATCCCATTGGTTTATGCAAGCATCATGGATCACAAACAACATAACACACAAGCCTGAAAGTTCTGGTACACTCAGAATCACAAAAACCTCAAGAAACCTTCACCTCTTCGAATTTCATAGCTCAGCCACTCAAACTTCAAACTTCTTCCACCAATCAACTCAGCATCACCCCTGGATCATTTCCCACCCATCACCATAGCCTGAAACACCCCCAAACACAAATATGATTTCTACATACTCAGAACTGAACCTTCAAAACCAAGCCACACAAGCTCCATTCAAGCACTTCAGAAGCTTCAAGGAGTTCATTGAGGTGGTTTAGCATCAAGAAAGAGGTCCAAAAGCCCAGATTGAGAAAGCTTCATCTCAGGTAACCTCCAAGAACATTTTTTCCAGAAACGTGTTTTCATGTTATAGAATGATTCTACATGCTTCACTGATCACCTTGATGTGTTTAAAATTAAAAATGGTTAAGAAATAAGCATTTCATGATGTTCTGAAACTTTGCCCGTGAAATGATTTATGCTTCGATTCATCATGTATGTGTGTTTTAAATGCTTTTTGATGCTTGATTCTTGCTTGTTGATGTTTGATGGTTGATTCTGGAGAGTTTGGGAGGTTCTCATAGCTTAGGGAGAGAGATAGTGTTTTGTGCTCGCCGGAGAAGATGACCGGAGCTTGCTTTGGTCACCTGAATGTGTTTAGGGTTGAGATTAGGGTTAATCCAATCAGTTTGAATATTAGCCGTAGGATCCTGTTTAGCGCGTGTTTGTAGGGTCCAGATTAATCCACTTAAGCCATAATCCAATTTAATTAAATTAATTAGTTAATTAACACAGTTTGAATGAGAGTCGTCCAGATGCGCGCGTGGTCAATTCCCTCCTTCCCCAGCTTGAATAACAGCCTTCAGATGCGCTGACTTTCATTTTTATTCATTTTAATTCATTTTATTTTCATTTCTTTTGCATATTTATTTTAAAATATCAAAAAGCATTCAAAAAATATGAAACTTTGCATTCTGACTTTAAATATTATTCTCATTCCAAAACTAATTTTTATTTTATTTTTTGCATTAAAAAAGTATTTTTAAAATATTTAAATATTATTTTTAAATAATTAAAGTATTTTAATTAATTAAAAATACATTTATGTTTCTAAAAATCACCAAAAAAATCATGAATCATCCCAATGAATTTAGAAACATATTCAAACTCTTCATACAAATTTATTTTTAGGTTTGATCATAGCTTGCCAATTTTCATTGAATTAAGGGTTATAAAAATCACATTTTTAAGCCCTAACTTTGAAAAATCATTTATGCCTAACCAAGAAGATTTTGAGCTTGATTCTTTTTTAATTGTGTTACATATTTCATGTAGTTTATAGATCTTTTTCCTCATGAATTTATCTTGCATTTTCAATTTGATTTGCATTTTTCCCTTTGAACCACCCAAAACCCCTAGAAAACATAGGAAAATCATAACTTTTGATAGGTTAGGCTTCTGACCTTCTCCTTTGGGGTGTGACCTAATATGGGATTAGGGTTTGTTTGAGCGTAATTTCAAATTTTTATCATGTCATATGCTTCTGTTTTATCCATTTGCATCTCACATGTCCATATAACCCTAATATCTCATGTTCATTTGCATTCTCCTTGCACATGCATCATTACATGAACTTGCCATGACATTTCATGCATTCATATGTCACCTTAGACATCTTAGGACATGTTAGAACCTTGCTTGATCATTTCTTCATTCATTTTCCATGATTAGCATTCATTTCATTTCATAAACTTTCATGTGTTTTCAAACTTCAAAGCATGCTTCTTTTGCATCCCATCTTTGTGATCACACATATGCATTTTGTATGGATTTGCATCATCTCACATGACATTTATATTTCATAAACACTTCTGACTTTGGTCACTTCATCTCATTTCATTTCAATTCATTTCTTCATGTTTTATACTTTATGCATTCATGCTAACACTTTCAGGTTTGGTAAGTTATTGTGGGAGGTGGATTTGCCTTCACCTCTCATTTCTTCTTATCTCTTTCATATTCATTTTAACTTGTCCTTGAAGTGAATTTGATTCACTTATGTTCCATCTCTCTCACTTTCTCCCTTAAGTTACTTATCTTCTTCATTGAAGTAAGTAACTTGTTCTTCTTTCTCCTTCTCTTTTCATCTGCTTCTTCCATTGGTGGCTTCCTTGAAGATCTCTGTTAAGCCTCACAAATCATAGGATATCAAAGAATGATAATTATTAGGGTTGTAATTAGTCCCCCTTAGACTTTTTACCTTTGAGTCTCCTTGAGTCTCTCTTCTCATCTCAATAATCAGAGACTAAACTCTTAAAGTTTTAGGACTTTGGAATTAGGGTTATGCCTGCATCCTTCTCTTAGGATGGAGTGTATAACTTTAATCCTAAGTGTTAAACCTTTAATTTGTTTAAACCTCTTAATCAAATCACCTTAATAATCACTAAGACTTTATCTTTTAACTTGGGCCTTACATTAGGGTTCTAATTCTTCCTTATGGTTAAGAAGGACTAACCCTAGTGTTTAATGGACAAGTCCCCCTCAAGTTGTCTTACAAATCATAAAATCCATTTCTTAATCTCATCCCTTAATTAAAATCAACTTAATAAAGGCTTGTTATATAATGAATTTAATCCCTAACCATGGATTAAGTTGAGGTATCTTCCTCAGCTTAAGTGTGCTCATCTATTATCCTTCTATTAGGATGGTGTAATGAGTTCACTAATCTGTGATTAGAGATTAAACTCATTACTTAACCCTAAACAAAAACCCAAAAACATCTAATTAATCACAAGTAGGTTTATGATCTTAATCCTACATCATCATGGTAATTTAGTTGAGATGCTTACCTCACACTTAAGTAGGCTCATTATCCCTAATCAGGGAGGATATAATGAGTTTACCAACCCTTGATTTAGGCTTAAGCTCATTTACTTATGCAAAACACCAAAAAACAATAATAAAACTGAAAACACAATAACAAACAATAATCGTCTCCTTCGGGATTCTTTTCTCATCACACTCATTCACAAGCGAGAACTTGCTTCTTCCGTCTAATGCAAGACAGTTAGCACTCGAGCCAGACGAGTCATACACTTGAGCATAGACAATTAAGCAGTTCACAGACAGTTCATTTTCAGTCTCTTTGAGTCGAACTACGGTGTTTTGACTTCCTCATTGCACGAGAGGATACGTAGGCATAACTTAACAGTTATCGAACAAAAGTCTCTGTGTCTTCCCCCTCTTTCAGCATTCTTTCAAAAGCCTCAGATCCTGAGCATTCACACCTTTTGCACTGACACTTGTATTTTCTTCCCTTAGCTTTTGCACACAGATAGCACATACACTTACCCCTTTTAAACACAATCTTTTAAGCGTGGATCCCATCGAGTACGACGGACAATCTGGGTGCTAATACCTTCCCAGGTTGTAACCAACCCCCTTTCTCAGTTTCTCTAGTTCGCAACCGTCTTATCCATCCTTTTCTAGGTTTATGCAACATTACCTTTCCTTCGGGATAAAAATGCCTAGCTGGCGACTCTATTCACTTCACTTTCATTTTTTATTTTCTCCGACCGTTCGCGCTTGTACCGGGATGCAAATCTTTGGGAGCGACACCATCTTAATCTGATTATACCCAGAGAAACCATCCATAAAATAGAACACCTTATGTTGAGCAGTGTTGTCTACCAAAACATCAATATGTGGAAGTGGAAAGTCATCTTTAGGGCTGGCTCTATTCAAATCCCTGTAATCTACACACATGCGTACTTTACCATCTTTCTTAGGCACTGGTACCACGTTTGCAACCCATTGTGGATAAGAAGTAACAGCTAAAAACCCTGCATTGAATTGTTTCATCACCTCTGCCTTAATCTTTTCTGACATATCAGGACGCATACGACGAACTTTCTGTTTTATTGGACGACAATCCTCTTTCACTGGTAGACGGTGAACCACAATATCTGTATCCAGTCCCGACATATCTTCATAAGACCAAGCAAAAACTTCCACATATTCATGTAACATTTGAATCAACCTGTTCTTGATACCATCTTCTAGTTCAACACATATCTTGATTTCTTTCCTGTTTTCCTCGGTTCCTAAGTTCACAACTTCAATTGGTTCCTCATGTGGTTGTATAGTTTTCTCTTCTTGTTGTAGTAATCTAGCCAACTCTATAGGTACTTCATAATCTTCCTCCTTTCCATCCTCGACTTGATAGATCGGATTTTCGAAGTCATAATTGGCAATAGCAGAATTGTTATCAATAGGAATCAGAGTGAATGAATATCTTCATTTAGTGATGTGGGTGTGTGTAAGAACACATAGTTTCTTTTTTTTTTAAAAGGAAAAAAGAAAAGAAAGACAAAGAGCACAATATTTACGAAAGCGAGAAACGTCCATTGATTTTATTGAATGAAAATATGCAAATGAAATGACAACCCTAACAAGCATACCATTGTGCCCCGGGCAAGGCACAAGGCTTAAAAATATTTAGTTATTAAAAGTTACAAAAAATAAATTTATAAAAATGAAATAGCATTTACTCCTGACTAAAGGAGATAGGAATAACGTCTTCAGCCTTCCAATGGTTAAGTCTATCCCCCATGGTAGGAAAAATCCGATCGTCCAGGTTGTAACCTTCATCATAATCTTCCACAACATTGACTTGGTCCTTTATGATTCCTCCATGAGTGATACGAGCAACACGAGCACGACGAACAACCTTCTGAGATTCTACAGTAAAACCCAAACCAAACTTGTCAAACTTGTAAGGAATGTCAGGAAGCTGACCCCAAACAGTACAACCACCTTCTTCAACCACAACTCTAGCATCTTTGAGGGAGGCCATTATAGGAGGCACTCTAGTAATCACATGAACTCTTTTAACAACAGGGGGAGCTTCAGTAGTAGGAACGACCCAAGGAACTACTTCAAATATCTAGCAAGGAGTCTCAACAAATTCACCCTCCATCTCAACATATTTAAAAGTATTCACATGACTGACCATGTATTCTTTTTCATCATAAACAGTGACAATCTTGCCTTTCACTGGATATTTCAACTTCTGTTGTAAAGTGGAAGTCACATCACCTACCCCATGGATCCAGGGGCGCCCAAGCAAACAGGAGTACGTAGGATGAATATCCATCACATAGAAAGTGGAATCAAAAACTTGAGAGCCTACTTTGACTGGAAGATCCACCTCTCCATGCACCATTCTTCTTGAACTATCAAAGGTCCTCACCACCCCATTACTTGGTCTTAACACTACATCCTTCAAATTGAGTTTGTCTAGAACCTCCTTAGGTAATACATTCAATGAAGAACCATTATCCACCAATACATGAGATAAAATAGTGCCCCTACACTCAATAGAGACGTGCAGAGCTCTATTATGGTTTCTGCCGGCAGGAGTCAGATCAGCATCATTAAAACCCAAGCCATTATCACTAATTAGATGAGCAACACATTTTTCAAATTGGTTCACAGAGATTTCATGTGGCACATGAGCAGTCTTCAGGAATTTGATTAAAGCCTTGGCATGGGCTTCAGAACATAATAGCAGAGATAGCATGGAGATTTTGGAAGGAGTATGCCCCAACTGGTCAACAACATCATAATCACTCTTGCGAATGATCTTCAGTACTTCTTCCATCTGCTTAGAGAGATCTTCACTAAGTGGTGCCTCGGCTTGAATAGGTTCAATCAATGGTCCTTTGCCCCGAGCCTCAGTATTTGGCCCAAAGTTAGAGATATGAACTGGAGTAACAGCAACTTTTGAGGTGTCTTCTGGAGAGAAAATTCTTCCACTCCTGGTAACCTTACTAGATCCAGCAATATTGTCCACATCAAGATTAACATCAGTAACAGGTGCATCAGTCAAAGGTTCTTGTTTGACACCATGGATATAAACATCAAAACCATAATTACAGGGTATAGCCTTGTCAGAAGTGTATGGGATATGACCAGGAGTAGTAATAATCATTGGAGCCACCTTTGGCTCAGCAATAATCTTCACAGGACCCTTAAAAGTGATCCTCACTAGACCATTGGAAGTAATCTTCACAGGAATCTTGTTAACCATAGCCACATCTTCAATTTTTGAATCTTGAGCCAAACCTCCACACAAACTCTCTATAGAAGAGGTCCTCTCAAATAGTATTGTATAGTTATCTATCAGGCGTTGAATACCTGACCTCAACCTCCAACAACTATCAAGTTTATAGGCACAATAAAACAATCTTCCCTGCAACCCGGAAATAAACCGGCTTGCACAAGTTTCTTCTTGACAATAGCTAGAGGAGTAGTTATTTTAGCCATAGTACGAACATAAACAACCTCATCAACAACATTAACAGCCTTCTCATGTTTAGGCATGGTAGCAGTAATCACATTAGGAGTTTCCAGAGGGTCAAACTCAATTTCTCCATTCTTAATCATATCCTGGATTTTGTTCTTCAATGACCAGCAACTGTTAGTATCATGGCCAGGACTATTAGAATGGTATGCACACCTTGCATTGAGATTGTAACGAGAAGAGGAAGTATTGATATTCTGTGGTGGGTCCTTCAAAGTAATCAATTCTCCTTTCAACATATGCTGCAAAGCCTGAGCCAATGACATATTGAGCTTGGTAAACTGCCTCCTAGGTTTGGGATGACTATTCTGTTGTTGCTCTTGTGGTGGGGGTGTATGATTAGAAATCAAAACAGCTCCCACAGATTGGTTACGATCATTACGACCATGCTGGCTATACACAGCATTGGATTCCTTCTTCCCATGAGGGAGCTTCTTGGTGATACTTGAAGAAGCAACTATCTGAATCTTTCCACTTCGTATCCCACTTTCCACATGTTCTCCAGTCATTATCAGCTCAGTGAAGCCAGATGATGAGCTTCCAATGAGATGACTATAGAAAGGACCAGTCAACATACTCATGAACATATCAACTAATTCCCTGTCAGTCAAAGGGGGTTGAACTCTACTTGCCAGATCTCCCCATTTCTGAGCATACTCCTTGAAACTTTCTTTGGCATCCATGGACATGCTTTGGAGTTGCATGCGACTTGGTGCTAAATCATAATTGTATTGGTACTGCTTATAGAAAGCTTCAGCAAGATCATTCCAGTTGCGAATATTGGTGCTCTCTAGTTGATAATACCATTCCAGTTGGGATCCATACAAACTCTCTTGAATGAAATGTATCCATAACTTCTTATCAGGAGTATGGGGTTGAATTCTTCTAACATAAGACCTTAAATGTAGTTTTGGGCAAGACACGCCATCATACACCACAAAAGTAGGAACCTTGAAACCTATAGGGATGGAGACTCCAGAAATCAAACTCAAATCTTCAAAGTCAAACCCAGAATTCTTTTGTAGTTCCATAGCATTCATTTTGTCTACGAGCATCTTATACTTCTCCTCACTAGTAGGATCATGATAATAGTTCTCCTCAGAATCAGAATCTTCCATAGTATCATGGAGACTGCATCCTTCTCTCTCAGAATTTTCAGACTCAAGATTCTCAACCTCTTCTTCTGTCTTGACGGGACCTCTGAATCTTCTACCCAGGTTGATAAGGCCCACTAATTTTCTAGTCTTCTTCTTTTTCTTAGTCAAAAGTGCCTTCAGCTCATCTTGTCCCCTGGACAAGTTCAGAATCATTTCTTGAAATTGTGCATTTTGAGTCTGGAGATCCTTAACAGTTTGTTCGAGAGCCATTTCTGCTGAAATAAACAACGAGAAGATAAGATACTTGTTCATAATAAACCTGTGATGCAATGATATGGTATTTATATATTTATGCAATGTTTTCAAGGACCGCGGGATTTAAATTTGTTTAAAAGAAAACAAGAACAAAATTTTATTAGTAAATACTTAATATAAGTTTTGCCCCTTGGGCTTACAAAGAAATAACAATAAGATATAAAAGATAAATATATGGGGTTTTAAATCTCCCATGGATGCTTCCTCTTTGCGTGGAGGTACTTGTTGAGGTTTTTCTCCTCGTGAAGTTGCCTTGTTAGCTCCAGGATTCTTTCTTGACCAGCTCTGAAATGAGTCTCAAAAGTATCCCTTTGCTCCTTCAACTGAATCCATGACTTCTGTAATTCTTCCAAATCAATAGGCATGTCTGAATGAAGGATGGCATAAGGAACATCTCCTTCAGCAACGGGTTTCATAGTGACTGGTAGAACAGCAGGATATGGCATCATAAGAGTCTAAGCACGAGATCAAACCCATCTGAGATAAGGCTCCATATGAATAGAATACTTTGGCTCCAAAGTGTTGCTGTCAATCCTGTTCACCTTGTTCCAAGCTCGTATAAACCTTTGATGGTAACCCTGAGGATTGTTGTCGTAGTCGAACACAATACCCTGAATAAGAATGTCGTGAGGACCATTAATCCGAGCATAACCAAACTGATGTAGTGCTAAAGAAGGGTTATAGGTAATGCCCTCTCTTATGCCAAGGAGTGGCACATTAGTGAATTCCCCACAACGGTCAATGATAGTAACATTCTCCATAGATCGAGAGCACCAATGAATGTCTGAATGAGAAAGTGACATGATCCACTTAGACCACCTGAACCCTTGTTCATTCTTCATTACTGATCGAGGAAGGTGAGAAATAAACCACCTAGACAATAAAGGTATGCAGCACATCAGAGTCCCTCTCGCCTTCGTAGTACGAGTGTGAAGAGAATGTAAGATGTTTCCAAGTAATGTAGGCACTGGGTTGCGAGTCAGAAATATGTTGATGGTGTGTACGTCTATGAACTGGTCTGGATTAGGGAACAACATTAAGCCATAAATCAATAGGGCTAGGATCTCCTAAAAAGAATCATAACTCATAGCCTTCAAGAACACTTGAGCTTTCTCAATCAATACCTTAGCAAGAATACCCTTAACTCCGCTTCTTGTTTCTAGGATAATGTCTGATTTCTTCAAATGTAGGGCTGCAGCAATGACTTCAGGTTTAGGCTCCTTCTCTAAGCCTGTGAAGGGTCTCTGATCAAGGATAGGTATACCCAGTAATTTGGAGAACTCCTCCATTGTAGGAACCAACTGATAATCGGGGAATGTGAAGCAATGATGTTTAGGATCAAAGAACTGAAATAGGACACTCATCATGTCTTCATTGAATCCTGAAGTAACTAGATCCAGTAGGTTCCCATGTCTCTTGATGAATTTGGAGCTTTCAGAAACTTTAGAAACCAACTCCTTAAGCTTATAAGGAATCCCTACAAAGTTGATCTGAATAGTATTCCTACGAGCATCAGTCATGACCTGCAACAAAGAACAAAGATAAATCCTTTGGTCCTTGAAATGGTTAGTGAAAATGCTAAGCTTATGATGCATGATGTCATGATGTTATGCTCAATCACAAACATGTGGCACACACAAACAAGTCACACAATAGTCCTAGGTTTGAAGGCTTGCATGAGGTTTAAAGGTAAGTACCCTCCCTTGAAGTTTAGCTGGTTCATCCTGTCCTACAAAAGTAACCAGGTTCTAAGGGATCTCAATATCACTAATCCTTCCCAAGGGTGGTTGTTCAGTAGGCAACTTACTTGCCAACCAAAACCCTCCAAGTTTAGGATCTCAATGAGTGTAGTATCGAGTATCAACCAACTTTAGACTTCTCCAAAGCCGGCTATCTCACTACTTTCTAAAGGCCAAGATGGGATAACTACGGTTCTAAAAGTCAGTTAGTGTATTGACAACATATGGCAGCCCCATATTATCCTTAACTTACTTAAGGAACATAAGCACCAACCAAGGAGTCACACTAACTATGGCTACCAGATCAACCATATCGGTACACGCCGTACAATTTCCTTGGTCTATTGCCATTTAACTAGGGTACACTAGATCCAGGTTAGGATCTTTCACACATAAGCCCAACAAGTAATATAAAGAAAATAAAGCAAACAATTTAAGTGATCTAATTCCTAAGGGTATCCCTCTTTTACTTAGTAACTCCCCAGCAGAGTCGCCAGTTCTGTAACACAGTGGGAGAACTGACTTTTAGTCATGTTGCGGATAGTAAGAGTCGCCACCGACTTTTATTTTATCCAAATGGAAAGGACATAAACGAACAGGAAAGACCTATTTTAAAAGACTTGAGTTTGGGGGGTAGGTTATATAAAGGGAAGGTGTTAGCACCCTTTATATCCACAGTTATCCATGGGCTCTTAGTTACTTAGCTCACTTAAATGTTTTTGAAAAGTGTAGTGTGTGATTAGAAATTTTCTAAGTACTTTGTAATGATCCTCGTATGGATGTATACAAAGCCTTGTTTGAAAATGTTTTGAAAGTGAGGTGTAAAAAGTATTTTGAAATGTGAGCAAGCAACTAAGAGGTACCTACCCTAGATTAAGTCTTTCATGTTCTCGTATGTTCTTTCAATGGTAAGACTATCCCTATTATTAAGGAATAGGTAGTCATTACCTTGGATGTGTTAAGGGACAAGCGTAGGTTCATCGTATGGTCAATGAAGGCAACAAGTAAGGGTGTCTTTAGCAATTCGTAGGGACTATCATCATTTATCTGAAGGGACAAGATCATTATTGTAGGCAACCTCGAAGGGACTTGATCTTTTAAACTGAATAGACTATGATGATTTATACTTGAAGGGACTTTGCTTAAGACACCCCTATTTTCGAGGGACTTGACCATATTTAAAGGCAACCAAGAGGAGTACCTTAGGAAGTGCAAGATGGCGATCAAAGATCGACTTAAGTGTGTGAGTGTTTTATTTCAAATATTTATCTTATTTAAAGTTAATTATCTAATTTAATTTTAATTACAAATAGTTTCGCACTCCCTATTTACTAACCACATAGTTAAATAATAATAATGAAAAAACGGAAAAGTAAATCTAAACTATTACAAGGCTTGGGCAGTTACAAAATATAGGCGGAAAATATATTAAATATATTAAATAACTAAAGCGAGAAATAAAATGGGATTATAAAGCAAATAATAATAAGAGTTAATAAAAGAAATAATGATTAAGAGAAAAAATTAGGTTAAGAAAGTTATATTAAAAAAATCAGGGTTTAGGGTTTAGAAATAATTAGGTTAAATTTTTAGGGTTAATGAAAAATTAGGGTTAGAATTTAGTTTAAGGCTTTAATTAAAGAATAATAAAATTTATTAAGAAAAATAAGAAGTAATTAAAATATAAAATATTAATTATATACAAAATTTAGAATTAAAATTTTAAAAAGATTATAGAAAAAATAGTTATAATTTAGTTAGAAATTTAATTAGATATTTACAAAATAAAACATATAAGTGTTTAAATAAAAATAGTTAATATTTATTTGCAAAATATTTTAGAATATTATATAAAAAATAAAATTTGAATTATAATTTATAAAGTGAAAATAATTAAGTTTTTATTTGTTTAAAAGATTTTAGTTAATATTAATAATAATAATAATTAAGAAAATATATTAAAATAGTAAAAAAAATAGAAAAAGAATAAAAATAACTTACCTGTTGGAGCCTGGGGTCGAACCCAGGATTCCCAGCTCCACAACAAGCATACTAACCATTTGAGCTAAAGCGCGCGTGTGTCAATGGAATCACTTTGGCAAATAATATATGAAGCTTGTTTGAGAAAATAGAAAAAACCAAAAAAATTGGTCCCAGCCAGATTCGAACCAGCATCCTCATTCTCACAAACCAAATGCCTTGCCAATAAGTCACATGGGGCGCGTCTGCTAGTAAACAACAACAAATAAATATATAACAAACATGTTGAATATTGAAAATAAATGAGAAAATGAATGGTCTCACCCAGGTTCGAACCCTTGCCCTTCTATTCACACGCGTATGCTCTGACCACTGGGTTAACCAGTGTTTGTTGAAATAAAATAGAAACAAAACGATAAAATATTAGATTAAAAATTTGAATTTCCAGATGGCGCCAAGAACTTCATCTTCTTCCTTTGAAATTCGCAAGTTTACCTGCGAATTTTCCTGCGAAGCTTCCTGCAAATTTTCATGCGAACAAGACATGCGAAACAAATACTTCCACAAAAACGTACGAATTCACCAAATTGATCATACCAACATGATTTAGACAGTTTTTTTAATTCAATTATGGTCTTAGAATTCATTTATAACCATTAAATTGGAAAACCATAATTGGGAGGTATGAACCCTAATAATGGCCGTTTGCGTTTTAGGCTATGATTCATCATGAAAATTATCCAGAAAGCATGTATACTTCATTCTAAACACAAAACAACAATCAAAGTTAGCACATGATGCATAAAACATAAGAATCGAAAATTTCAAAAGCAAGTGTAAGGGAGAATCGGTTCATGGATTTTATCATGATTTGGATGCAAATGAGGGTTGGGATAGCATCAAGGATGTTCAAATATCTTGTTTAAACCTTCAAATTGATTTGAGATGGCCTCTAAGTGAAAATCTGATTGCCACTTTTTCTTGAAATTTTTGAGGTTGTTCTTGATGCTCTTGGCTGCAAAATTTGTGTCCCCTGCTTGTGTTGAGTTCATGAACTTATAAGGATTAATTTGTAGGTCAAAAACTTATGGATTTGTGGGCTTATGAGATGACTTGATCATGAAGCTTTCTCACTTTCAAATATTCAAAAAATCTCATCTATCCTTTCCAATTTTGATCCAATCTGATTTCAATTATTCCAAATATGATTTAAATGATTTCCAATCACATATCTTGTCCAATATTTGATTTTTCATATTTAATTTATATTTAAATTGTATTTTAATGAATAAAATTAAAATAAATAATAAATAAATAATAAAAATCAGAACTTTTTGGTTTTGGGTCGTGCTTGAGGTCATTGTAAAGATTGGATTACAAAATTGCAAGCCCCTTTGGAAACATTTGGTTTTAAGGCCTTATTTTCTTCATACACCCTTAAAAAATCTCCCAACTTTGACAAAGCACAAATCCTTCAATTTTAAGGCTATGAAGGTGTTCTTGGACATTTTGGAAAGCTTAAAGAGTCCTATAACCAACCTCTTGGTCTCATGTCCATATCCTTTTCCATTTTCAAATTATTCCCTTTGGAAGATGTTGACTTTTTGTTGACTTTTGAAATGACCTATAATGTTTTAGCTCATACCTTCTAAATGAATCATTTTTAGGCTGGGCTTGTGAAACACAAAGTTGTAGAGAATTCAATTTTCTTCAAAATGAGCTTTGGATGGAAATTTTTTTGATGAAGCATGTGAATGTTATGGCTGGTCAAAGTTCAGTTGACTTTTCCTTAGAAAACCCTAATTTAGAAACTCTTGATTCTTGATGATCTGAAACTTCCTTGATGAATCATGATCAACCCTTGATCAAATGATGAATTTTACTTCATAAATTTTATGTTGGCTAAAAATCTTGAAGTTTGACTTTATTTGACCACAGTTGACCTCAGTTTGACATTTTAACTACTTTGACTGATTTCTGCATATCTGATCATCTGACTGGGCAAGCTCTTTGGGAAATATTTGAAACTTGACATATGGATTCTTGAAGTCATATGGGATACCATGAAGCTCACTTGAAGCCTTGAAAATCATTTTAACCTGAGGAAACTCAAAACCCTAGTTTTGGACACTTTGCTTAGGAGGAGGCATTGTCTAGGGAAACTTCTACACTTCTTGACCAATTGGGAGTCTTGAGGACCTTATGATCAGTTAAAAGTCTTGAGAGATGTTGTCTTGATTGTGGGAGGGCAAATTTTGGGGTGCAACAGATACATAACACTTAAACATCGGGAGACAAATAACCACTTTATTTATTCTTTAAACTAAAACATCTTTTACAACTTCGCATCGGATTTTCAATTATTCAACTAAATGGTATAGCATGTTATTCAACTTAAAACAAATTAGCAACAACATAAGCATACTGAAATAACTTAAAAACAACAATTAAAACAACTAAGCACCCATTCCCCGAGTATTACGTATCAGAGCACCGACACCGACTCGAACTAATGAAGATAACCATCTTCCTGCAAGCTACCTGCACGTTACCAGCATAGGGGCAACATTCAAACAGAAGGGGTGATATATTGACAATTATAAACTGCATATAATAAACAATACTTAGATAAGGAGTATAAATAGTTCACCACTTCATAACATTAACAACAAAACAACTACTTAGCAATCATCCACTTGTTATCAACTTACTTTACTACTATTATATCCATCAATGTTTTCCACATAAACCACATAGTCATATATTCAACAAGATTTACTTAATCGACCTAATTAACACAATTGACTTAATCAACTTAAAACAACATAACAACTTATCAACTTGAACGACATATACAACTTATCAACTTGAACAACATAAACACATATCCAACATCAACAATGCAACACAATGCGACTCAACTATGCATATGCATGTGGTACCATTGGAGTAAAATTCCCAACTTAAAATATACCATGTTATCGAGGTATCTGCAAGGTATAAGCCTTCATCTTAATATTTTTTCCAATTTACCGAGGCATCAACTTAATTGCCAATCCAGGCCAACGTGGTGTGAGCAACGGCTCCGACTTAGAAATGCACATATGCCATGTGACATGTACGACTCCACAACATAAATAACATAACAACATCAACATCAGTAGGATAAATAACTTAAACGACATGAACAACTTAAATCAACATTGGCTAATAAGCCTTCAACTTGAACAACACAATAACTTCGGCAACATAAAACAACGTAGACAACATGAGCAACTCATACGACATAAACAAGCAACGCAAACAACTTATACGACAAAGGCAACTAAAAAATCAACTTTAGCTACTAAAGCCTTCAACATAACAACTTTCGAATTATTCCATAAACCAGAAACATACAACAACTTAACTGTACTTGCAAATCGACTATACAACGCATTTTTGACAAAACAACATAATAAAAACCAACTCTTAATTTACCCGAATTACCCTGATTAATTTCGTTAAATTCTGGGAAACTATGTTTCCGCCTAATTCGGCTAAACCGACTAAAGCGACACTATTTCGATATTCTGCAATTATCACGACATCTTATAACTTCTGTCTAAACTATCAGTTCTGATAAATCCTAATACCAGGTATTACTTTACTGTCATAAGAAAATGATCTTAATTCAGTTATCTTCCAAAACTCCAAAATTAGTGTTACTGTCAAATGCTATTCGGTTTCTTATTCGCAACTGATACATGTATGGCTCTGCTTCTAAAATCTTAACATAAATTCCAACTTTTCTTAACAAAGTCATGTCCATGAAATTAGTTTATTATGGTATCCATAGGAACTACTTATTTTAGGAACAAAATCCCTAAAGTATTACATAACTTAATTAATTCATTATATTAAATTATGGGTTTCAAGAATGAGTGCTCTTCTCCCTAAAATGGCCCCTTCCATTTACTCACTTGCCAACTACGTTTGCTAGCCACATTCTTGATAGTCACCACAAAATGTGCCCGCTTATGTGGCAATACAATCACTAAAATATAATAAAATATAATGTTGGACACATAAAATGTGGCACCTGCCACTTTATGCCATGGCTTGCGCCACTTACATGTCTCTAAGTGGCTTGTGCCACTCCCCCATGTGGCACCCGCCACATGGTTACTCCCTCTTTTGGGTGGTCGGTGCCACCCCTACTTGGGTGGCCTATGCCACTTGTGCGTTTCTGTACCCAATTCAACGTTTGAATCCAAATTTTCCAGAATTTAATCCAACACATAATTTCAACAACAAATCGACATGATTGACACAACTTTTAATCAACAAAAAAAACTAACAATCGGATAACAATTTCACACCAACAAACTACTGCAATTATTCTACAAATGTTTTGTACACAACATCATTATCAACCAAAACACAACAACCTAATTAACCAATCACAATATTATTTATCCAAACCCGGTTATAAAGATCAAACCCCACCCTTACCTTAATCGGTGGCCGCTTCGAATCTCCGATCGACTTTCCATTTTGACATTCCCGACGACAGCTTCTCGTAACCGTGTTCTCCCAATTTTTCTTGTTCTCAAATTTTCCTCGTTCTCCAATTTTCACAATTTCCTCTTCTTACTGATTTTTCTCCTCTGACTAATTCCTTTTTGACTAATTCTTCTTTTCCTTCTTTTTATTAAATTAATAATAATAATCCAATTATAACTAATGAGCCTAACTCTTAAACCCCCTTTAATTACTAATTCCGACGAAATCCAAGCCCATTAACCAACAGGCTCCAATATTCAATAATATCACTTATAATATTATTTCCTCAACTTTCGACTTAATATTCCGACTTAACGACTTAATTCACCACAACGCCAAATCAACCGAATAATAATTCACGACTAAATACTTATTCCCGACTTAATCTACTAACTTTCGATTATCAACTAAATGGTCCAAACAATTCTAACAACATATCCAACAATACTCGGAGAATACTCCATATCGTCTTCCACAACTTATATCAACTTAATTAATTAAATTCAACTTAAACCAAATTATACTGATCAATATAATATTCCGATATTTTGGAAATTAACTTAAATCAACGCGACGTAACATAACATACTACAATTATATTTAATTAAATAATTAATTAAATAAACGGGCGTTACACTCTTCACTAGGACCAAACCCCTACAAACTACCAGACAAATGCATATGAGTTTAAACTGATGCAATCTACTAATCTTTAACTCACAAGAGAGAAACCATGGCATCTACAAAAGGAGAATAGAATATGATAATGCTAACAAATTATTTCTTCAGGTGGCAATTCTAAAGTATCCCACATTGATGCATTGCTCACAACAACCTTCCTAGCACGTATGAATTGCACCAGACATAATTTGAATATAGAGTTCATCTTTGCACATTTTCTCATAAATATTCAAAATTAATATACTACTATACTCACTTAACCACTTCTCAGCTTCACCCATTTGATTGCCAAGACTGACTCACAGTTGGTGGTGGGACAAATGAGAGGCAAATATCAGACAAGTAAGGGACTGTCATCATTAGGGAACTTTAGGGTCTGGTTCCATTGAGGGGTTAGGGTTTGTATATAACCTGTCAAAAAATGTCACAGCTAGTATTAAGTTAAGTTATCTAACTCGAGAGTCTAAATAAACTCGGGGAACATCAGTAGTATAAGCATTGAACCTTTAAAGATTTTGGAAGAGCCAATGGTGATTGTTGCAAGAGAACCTTAGCAGGGTTCAGTTTTAATTTCTAGAAATTGCCATTGTAAGCCATGGTAAAACACAAAATAGTCCAGATTCTGTAAGATTGATAACAACCAACAATAATATAAAGACTTTGTTTGTAGGGTAGCAGAATAATCGTTCGTAATAACAAATGAAAACTTAAATTTTGTATAATGGAAACTAACTTTTATGTCACCAAGAAAAAAACTATGGGGTGCAGGTCGTCTCCAAGAATGTCTTGACAATATTGCATACCCATAGTACACCAAACATGCATACCAAAACCTGACTGCATTAATCATTCATCACAATTATTAAAACTCCAATCAATCATCACAATCCTATGTTCCTGTTCGCTGGTGTTTCTGGCGAACAACCTCTGGTTAACCAAATCTCTTAGAAAGGGGTGACTTACAGGACCAACCAAACAAGTCCTAGGACGTCGCGTGCTAAAATTCAAATGAAGAATAATTTAAAGTTAGTTTTTATATGTTTATGTCGAAATGTTCTAGAGTAAAACAATTATTGTTATTTATATCGATGTTGAAGGTGTTTGTATATTTGAATCAACTAACGCGTTTGAAGGCTTAATAAAAGAAAACTAAAGCTTGACATGAAGGTAAATAATTGCTTGAATATAAATTGACTGAAATATAAAGTTGTTGGAAACGTGAATGGAATGTAAAGGAGAAACAAAGAACAAAGATTTAAAGAAAAAAACTTAAAGCTTTTATAACTTGAAATAAAATTGGTGTTATTACGTACATTTCCAAAATAATCTCTCTTTTCTCTTTACCCACGAGTACTTGAGTAATTTTACAGGAATTTGTACAATAATTTTCACACACTTTTCACAAAGAAAACTATCTTATTTATATACAAATATCATAACCGTCAAACAACAGTCAAATCCTAGACAAATGCCACTTGGCATTGTGCATGCTAATGTCTTCTGAAAACCTTCCATGTCCCCTTTATCAAACGAAACAATTATTCATACAAAACTGCTCTTCAAATGACAAAACAGTGTGTCTCTTTGTTATATCAAGTTGATTTAAAATTCAAATCCAAAGTCCTTCTATCATATTTTCCTTTGTCTAATTCCTCATTATCGAAGTAACAACAAAAACTTTATATGTAGTGATGTGAAGAACTTCTAGTCAGCAATCTAGCGTCTCTTTCGAAAAGCCACTTTCGACTTATAAACCAAATCATTACAAACCTTCTCGAGATTTTGGACATGTTTGGAAGAAAGAGTGATCAACTTGTCAAAAGATCTTTATAAAAGATATTAAAGCTTTTGTGCACTAAAACTCATGTTGTCGAAATTCCTATGCATACAAATTGCCCCCCAACAAATGTGTTTCGACTAACTCTCTGGAGAAAGCATCTTTGCTGCCAAATTATATTTCGACTCCATGTTTTTTGCATTAAATGCGCTGATTCCCAAAATCTCACTTTGTCAAATCATATCTAAGTAATCATTAGATTTCCTTAACCGATCAATTTCAACCCACGTTCCCAGACATGATTTCCATGACTCAATGAGACTAGGTCTACTGTACCCTTTTCAACTTCCACACCTTTTTTATATCCACTGGTGTGTAGACACGTACCCTAAACAACTTGAAGACCCAAACGTTTTCCTTCATTTCTTCAGTATAAATAGTCCATTTTCTCTTTTGAAAGAACTTTTTACGCTTCAGACTTCAAATTTTCCAAACTTCCTCTTCTTTCAAACCCAGATCTTCATCTTTCTTCAAGTTCCTTCAAAGTCAACAATGGCGACTTCAAGCTCTCAAAAAGACAAGAAGAACACAGAAGCTCTTCCTCATGCGCACAAAATCTTTGGTCCAAAGGTGGTGGATAACCAACAATACATCCCAGAGCCTCCGAATCAAAGAGAAAAAGAGAGCATTTACTATTCTCAATTACTCATTCCCACTCTTGTTTCTGGTAAATGCCATGCCATGTTAGGTCCCCTCCCTAACCCAAACACTGATCAAACTCGTCTTAAAGAGTTCTTTCCCACTTATGCACGTTTAAAACCCATAGGAGCAGGAAAAATAAACCCATCTAGTGACAAGTCCCCATAAACACAAACTGAAATTGATGCCCTAGACTTAACTTATTTAAATCCGTCTAGGATTTTTAGAAGCTGCCCTTGGTCGAAAGACCCATCTGAATACCTAAATTGGGTGGAAAAGGTCGAAGCAGTCAAGGGTAAGACTTGGAAGAAAATAGGCATTTATGACCTAATTCAACTATCGAAAGAAGGCCCAAACTATTGCCCTACCATGATTCTCGCTTCCTTTACTTTTGGGATAACACCTATAATACCTTCCACCTTCCTTGTTGAATGGTGACACCCACTCTCTTTGACCTAGCTGTTATAGTAGGTCTTAGCCCACTAGGCATAGATTTTGACCCAACTGTATTAGATAAAAGCACCATAGCTTTCGACACTAGCTTTGCCTCATACTCCCCCTTCATTGCTCACTACCACAACAAAGACTCCCCTGATGTGTCGGACACAGAACACATAGCCTTTTTTACTCTTTGGTTATCAAAATTTGTGTTTGGCACAAGATCCCTCCAGGTAGCCAAAAAATACATCACCATAGCCAATCGACTTCATGCTGGTAAAAACCTTCGTATAACACGATGGGAAAACTGACTTTTTAGTCATGTTGCGGATAGCAAGAGTCGCCACTGACTTTTATTTTATCCATAAGGAAGGGACATAAAAGAACAGGAAAGACCTTTTTGAAAAGACTTGGGTTCGGGGGGTAGGTTATATAAAGGGAAAGTGTTAGCACCCTTTATATCCATGGTTATCCATGGGCTCTTAGTTACTTAGCTCACTTAAATTGTTTTTTAAGAGTGTAGTGTGTGATTAGAAATTTTTCTAAGTACTTTGTAATGATCCTTGTATGGATGTATACAAAGCCTTGTTTTGAAAAATGTTTAAGAAAATGAGGTGTAAAAAGTAATTTTAAGATGTGAGCAAGTAACTAAGAGGTACCTACCCTAGACTAGTCTTTCATGTTCTTGTATGTTCTTTCAAGGGTAAGATTGTCCCTATTATTAAGGAATAGGTAGTCATTACCTTGGATTTATTAAGGGACAGGCGTAGGGTCATCGTATGGTCAATGAAGGCAACTTAAGGGGTGTCTTTAGCAATTCGTAGGGACTATCATCATTTATTCGAAGGGACAAGATCATTATTCCGTAGGCAACCTCGAAGGGACTTGATCTTTTAAATCTGTAGGGACTTGATGATTTATACGTGAAGGGACTTTGCTTAAGACACCCCTATATTCGAGGGACTTGACCATTTTAAATAAGGCAACCAAGAGGGATGCCCTAGGAAGTGAAGACGGCGATCTTAGATCGACTTACGTGTGTGAGTGTTGTTTTCAAATATTTATCTTGATTATTAATTTTCTAAATTCAATTATTTACAGTTAGTTTTGCACTCCCTAAATTACTAACCACGCAGTTGAATATTTACAAAAAAAATAAAGACAGAAAAATAAATCTATAAGCTATTACAAGGCTTTGGCATATACATAATAGTAGGATAAAAATAAATTATAAAGCAAGAATAATAGATATAATAAAATAGTAAATAAGCAATAATAATAAAGCAATAATAATACTAATAAAGCAAAAATAATAAAGTTAAAATAAATTAAAACATTTAATTAAAAAAAGAAAAAGTTTAGGTTAGACAAGTTAGATTTTTTAGAAGTTATTAGAATTAGTGAAAAAAGGGAATTAAGTTTAGAGAAAAACAATTAAAGATTATTGAGAAAACTTCTAATAATTTACACTATATGATTATTAATATTATAATAAAATACTATTAATATATAAAATATTATTGACAAAATGTTATTTAGAAATTTTTTAAAGAAAAAAATTAATTTAATATGTACAAAATAATAAAAGAGTTAGTATTTACAAAATAAAGATTTATTGTTATAAATAAGTAATAAAATAAGTTTATAAAAATAATTAGCATTTATTTACAAAAAATATAAAGATTATAGAAAAATATTAAATAATTAATTTAGTAGGTTTTCACGCCCTACATTACTAAACCACGCAGTTAATATAGGTTCAATGGCAGGAATTTAAATGGCAGAAAAATAAAATGGCAGAAAATAAATGGCAGAAAAATAAAATGACAGAAAATAAATGGCAGAAAAATAAAATGGAAAAAATAAATGGCAAAAAATAAATGGCAGAAAATAAAATCCTAACTATTACAACGCTTTAGAGCAGTTACATAATAATTAGGCGGAAAATAAATAATGATAAAAAAAATCAAAGCAATAACAAGGAAGGTTATATGAATAACATGAAAATAAATGAGGGTAGAAATAAAGGTTTGAAAATTAGGTTTGATAAAAAAAGGTTTTTTAAGGGTTAAAAGAAAAATTAGAGCTTAAAAGTTTGAAAAAAATGTTAGGGTTTAAAGTTTAATAAAAAAAATTATGGTTTAGAGAAAATAACAGGGTTAAAGTTTTAGGTTTGAAATTTAGAGTTTGTGGCGAAATTGACAGTGTTTAGGAAAAAAATCAGGGTAGTTAGTTAACATAAACATAATTAATTAAATAAAATAAAAAAACAATGTTGCTAACGCAAGAATTGCGATCATCGCAACTGGATCGGATCAGCACATGTGTCACGCTTCATACACTCAGATGTAAAAACAGCGTATCGACACGATCCGATCTGAATAATCTAAATAAACAGAATGAGAAAATTTATTCAACAAAAAGTTATATATATACATTATTATATATTATATATATTATATATTATATATTATTATATATATTATTTATTATACATTATTATATATATTAAAACATGCACATAACATACAGTAAACAAAATATATTAACGAAATTCTATAAACATGCATACACAGTAAAATAATTTATATATAACATGCATGCACAACAAACGAATTTATATATAACATGTAAACGAAATCCTAAGCAATATGTAAACATGTAAACAAAATTATATATAAACATGCATGCACATTAGGCAAAATACTATGAACATGTAAACCATGGACCGATCGAAAACGATTAATGTGAAACAAGGTACCAGCTACAAACAAAGGGGTAATGAAGGGGTAAATCCGTCGTTTTCTTTTCGGTTTTCTTTCTTCTCTCCTCCTTTTTCTATTAGCCACAACACAGATATATACAAAGACCAATTAGTGTTAGTATAATGGACCTAAGTAATTATTTTGAGACCCAATAAAATATTGAAAAAAAATCAAATAAAGTTTTAATAATTAAATTACTTAAAATTAAAATAAAACTAATAAATTCATTTATATATTCTAGACCCAATATAAAAATAAAAGTACCAAAAAAATAAAAGTCGGGCGCCAAAGTGCTCGAAAAAATAAAATGAATATATCAAAATGATCAGCAAGAAATAAACGACTCAGAAAAATACAGCGTTTGGTCGGATTTTGAAATAAAAATTATGATCATTTAAACTGCTCAGACTGATCAATACACAACCAAAAATAGCCGTAAAAATACTTTTAGCATGTCAAATTAAACCATGTGAACCGCAGATTAATATTACCGACATTTGCAAACTTAAACTTGACATTTTTTCGTTCACTGATTTTAGACACATTAATTTGACCAGTCTGTCTGCAAATTCCGAGAAATTATTTCGGCTAATATTAAGACGAAATACATGCTATGCTATGAAGATGATGCAAATGAATGCGAAACAAAAAGTCGGTTAGAGTTAAAATAGAGGGTAAATTTTGGGGTACAACAACTGCCCCTGTTCAATTTTTTGAAATCTGAGGAGTTAGATTGGTATGTAAGCCATTTGTGACTTGAAGGTTGAAGAGGATTGAACACAAAAGCCCAAAAATTTGTACTCGCCAGTGTGCAGAATGATATTGCTGGTTGGTTGTGATGCTTGAATGGGCTTAAAGATGCCATTCGGATAAAAAGTCTTCAAATATGTTTCTTTGAGAGGGAATCAATCCCAAATATGAAGATAGCTTTTTGGGAAGAATAAACGACGACCCAAAAATGAGAAAACCTTCGGGAAGAATAAACGACGGCCTGAGGTAACAAGATAACCTTTGGGAAGAATAAACGACGGCCCAAGGTATCAATATGGATTTTGGGAAGAATAAACGACGACCCAAAATGAGATAACCTTCGGGAAGAATAAACGACGGCCCGAGGTAACAAGATAACCTTTGGGAAGAATAAACGACGACCCAAGGTATCAATATGGCTTTTTGGGAAGAATAAACGACGGCCCAAAATTAGATAACCTTTGGGAAGAATAAATGACGACACAAGGTAACAAGATAACCTTTGGGAAGAATAAACGACGGCCCAAGGAATTAATATGGCTTTTTGGGAAGAATAAACGACGACCCAAAATGAGATAACCTTCGGGAAGAATAAACAACGGCCCGAGGTAACAAGATAACCTTTGGGAAGAATAAACGACGGCCCAAGGTATTAATATGGCTTTTGGGATGAATAAACGACGACCCAAAATGAGATAACCTTCGGGAAGAATAAACGACGGCCCGAGGTAACAAGATAACCTTTAGGAAGAATAAACGACGGCCCAAGGTATCAATATGGCTTTTGGGAAGAATAAACGACGACCCAAAATGAGATAACCTTTGGGAAGAATAAACGACGGCCCGAGGTAACAAGATAACCTTTGGGAAAAATAAACGACGACCCAAGGTAAATTGTTGATGAAGTTTGCTTGCTGGGGAATTAACCTGAAAAACAAGGTTAGTTCGGTGCAAATATAATGATATATATAACATTCTGCAAGATAATATTTTATGAGAATGCGTATGATATATGATATGATATGATGTATGTATGAATGCATTATATAGTTGAAGCGTATAAGTAGCTTCGTAGAACAAATGCCGACTGGGGAAAATAAATTCCGATTCGTTGCTGAGGAGTATGAAGACTTCGTTCCCGTCTTGTTTAAGAATATCGTACTTAGGAACTCTCGTTTTTGTTCGTCGTACTTTTTATTGAAGGATTAAGTTCCTGAATATCCTGACTGAGGATAAAAGAGATGGACATAGATCCGGGAGACCTATATAGTTGAGTATCAATTCTTCGGAGGATATGAAACTGTTTAGAGACTTCGTAAAGCTGGAAATGTAAGATATTACTTGGTTTATTCCGTAAGGATATCCGTAAAGATTACTCTATGGGGATGAACCGGTGAAGCTTCGTTGAATTCCTACCTTTGTTCGTTCTTAGTAAATGCTATTATTGTATTTTATGCATTTCTGGTAAACATCAATCATATTCAAAGACATATATATACATTCAAACATAATCAATAGACGTTTTTCGCTTTAGTAAAAGGGGAAAAGTAAAGCTGAATAAAGAGGGAAAAGTAAAGCTTAATAAAGAGGGAAAAGTAAAGCTGAATACGAAAAATGGAGTTTTATTTATTTTAGAAATTGACCTATAAATAAACATGTTTAAACACGGAGACGGAAATCCTAGTAAGAATAATTCGTCAAAGAAATCTTTACAAGGAAAAATAGCTATGTGTAAATAATCCTATTGAGTTTCAACTTTGTTATTGCCATTATCTTCAATTATCTCATCTTTAGCTATCGGAGAAGAAACAATTGGATTGTTCCGTATCTGTTTAACTTGACGTAGATAACACAACTAGTAGAGGTTACATGGGTGATCCAACGAGACATAGTCATACACTTTAGTCCTTAACATTTTCCTGGATTGCCCTTTCAGGTTTTCAATCCACCAGGATACCCTTTTTTGCCAAAGCCGCCTTTTCAGGTTTTCGACTTGCCGGGTGTACATTTTTTTATGTATATCCCTAATTTTTGCCCGAACCCTTTTTGTTCGCCGGGATGCCCTTATGTTTTGCTAGGTCAGTCAACCTAGCGGGTCTCTCTTCATGCATAGTATTGTTTAACTATGTTTGCGTTCACAGGTTGCGGGAAATCTTCACCATCCATAGTGGTAAGCATCATGGCACCTCCAGAAAATACCATCTTAACAATAAATGGCCCTTCATAGGTGGGGGCTATTTTCCCCTGGGATCACCCTGTGGTAATATGATATGCTTGATTACCAAATCACCAGCCTGATACACTTGCTGCTTAACTTTCTTATTGAAGGCTTTGATCATACGTTTCTAATACATCTGGACATGACAAACAACTGGTAGTCTTTTCTCATCAATCAATTTTATCTGGTCAAGTCGAGTCTGAATCCATTCATCTTCATCCAAACCTGCATCCTTCATAATTCTCAAAGAAGGAATCTGAACTTCAATGGGTAAAACTGCTTCCATGCCATAGACAAGGGAAAATGGGGTTGCCCTTGTTGAAGTACGTATAGTGGTACGATAAACATGAAGAGCAAATGGTAACATCTCATGCCAATCCTTATATGTAATTGTCATCTTTTGCAAGATCTTCTTAATATTCTCGTTGGCGGCTTCCACTGCGCCATTCATCTTTGGACGATATGGAGAAGAATTGTGATGTTTAATCCTGAACTGCGTGTAGAGATCAGTAATCATAGTGTTGTTCAGGTTAGTACCATTATATGTGATAATCCTTTCCGGGATGCCATATATGCATATAAGATTATACTTGATGAATCGAGCCACAACATTCTTGGTAACAGAAGCAAATGAAGTTGCCTCTACCCACTTGGTGAAGTAATCAATAGCCATAAGGATGAAACGATGTCCATTGGAAGCAGTAGGTTTGATCTCACCAATCATATCAATGCCCCACATGGCGAAAGGCCATGGAGCAGTTAGAACATTCAACGGAACTGGAGGCACATGAACCTTATCAGCATAAATATGGCATTTGTGACAAGTTTCTGAGTGTTGATAGCAATCAGCTTCCATGGTTGACCAATAATAACCTGCTCTCAAAATCTTCTTAGCCATAGTATGCCCACTAGAATGAGTACCAAAGATCCCATCATGCATGTCTTCCATAATCTCTACTTCTTCTTTCTTATCCACACAGTGAAGCAAAGTTGAGTCGTGGTTGCGCTTGTACAAAATTCCATTACTCAGGAGGAATTTAGCAGAAAACCTCCTCAGAAACTTCTTATCATTGACAGATGCCCCTTCAGGGAACTCTTGAGCTTCAAGATACCTTTTCACTTCATAGAACCAAGGCTTTTCTTCTACTCCTTCACTACCCACTTCGTTACAGTATGCAGGTTTATCAAATCGATCAATAGTAATTCTCGGAGCTTCATTATCCCAACTAATTTCAAACATAGATACCATAGTAGCTAATGCATATTCCAACTAATTCTCTTCTCGTGGAATATGTCCAAAGGTGATCTCTTCAAAGTATGGGATTAAAGACAATACATGCTCTCTGTAAGGGATGAGATTAGGATTCTTGGTGTCCCAATCTCCTTTAACTTGACTAACTACCAGGGCTGAATCTCCATATACACTTAAAAACTGGATCTTCAACTCAATAGCAACCTTGATACCCATGATGCACGCTTCATACTCAGCCATATTATTGGTACATTTAAAACAAAGCTTTGCAGTAACTGGTGTATAACAACCTTTAGGAGAGATGATCACAACACCCACACCATTACCAAGTGCATTAAAAGCTCCATCAAAAACCATAGTCCATCGGGATCCTTGTCCAGGTCCTTCATATTGTCTAGGTTCTTTAGTAACAATCATAATATCCTCATCTGGAAATTCAAAATTCATAGATTGATAATCATCCACTGCTTGATGAGCCAAATGATCAGCAACTACACTTCCTTTGATTGCTTTCTGGGTAGTATATTGTATGTCATATTTTGTCAAGATCATTTGCCATCTTGCTATTCGTCCGAAGAGAGCAGGTTTCTCAAATATATACTTGATTGGATCCATTTTTGAAATCAATAAGGTGGTATGAGTTAACATATATTGTCTTAGTCGACGAGCAGTCCATGCCAAAGCGCAGCAAGTTTTCTCGAGCAGTGAGTATCTTGTTTCACAGTCGGTAAACTTTTTGCTAAGGTAGTATATTGCCTGCTCTTTTCGACCAGACTCGTCATGTTGCCCCAACACATACCCCATTGAGTTATCCAATACTGTCAAGTATATAATCAAGGGTCTTCCTTCAACTGGTGGCATCAATATAGGAGGTTCCCGTAGGTACCTTTTGATCTCATCGAAAGCTACCTGGCATTCGTCATTCCATTCCAATACTTGATCTTTCTTCAACAACTTGAAGATTGGTTCACAAGTAGCAGTCAACTGGAAAATAAATCTTGCAATGTAATTCAGTCGTCCTAGGAAACCTCTAACTTCTTTCTCGGTATGAGGAGCAGGAATCTCTTGTATAGATTTTACCTTTGTAGGATCCAATTCAATACCTTTACCATTGACAATAAAACCCAGAAGTTTACCAGATCTAACTCCGAAAGTACACTTGTTTGGATTTAACCTCAACTTGTATTTCTTCAACCTCTCAAACAATTTGTGCAGATGATCAAGATGATCTTCTTCATTCTGAGACCTGGCTATCATATCATCCACATATACCTCTATCTCATGGTGAATCATATCATGGAACAAAGCTACCATAGCACGCTGATATTGTCGCTCCTCGAATTTTCATCCTGGTGCAAACGCGAACTGTCGGCGAAGAGAATGGTTGAATAGAGTCGCCAGCTAGGCATTTTTATCCCGAAGGAAAGGTAATGCTGCATAAACCTGGAAAGAGATGGATAAGACGGTTGCGAACAAGAGAAACTGAGAAAGGGGGTTGGTTACGACTTGGGAAGATATTAGCACCCAGATCGTCTGTCGTACTCGAGGGGATCCACGCTTACAAGATTGTGTTTAAAAGGGGTAGTGTATGTGCTGAATGTGTATGAAAAGCTAGGAATGAAAGTATAGGTGTCAGTGCAAAAGGTGTGAATTGCTCAGGAACTGAGGCATAAAAAAATAAGGCTGAAAGAGGGGGAAGACACAGAGACTTTTGTTCGATAACTGTTAAGTTATGCCTACGTATACTCTCGTGCAATGACGAAGTCAGAACATTGTAGTTCGACTCAAAGAGACTGGGAAATAAATTAACTGTGAACTGCTTGCTTGTCTATGCTCAAGTGTATGACTCGTCTGGCTCGAGTGCTAATTGTCTTGCATTAGACGGAAGAAGAAAGTTCTCGTTTGTGAATGAGTGTGATGAGAAAAGAATCTTGGAGGAGACGATAATTGTTTGTTTTTGGTTATTTCAGCTTTTTATTGTTTTTGGTGTTTTGCATAAGATAATGAGCTTAAGCCTAAATCATAGGTTGTAAACTCATTATAACCTCCCTGATTAGGGATAATGAGCCTACTTAAGAATGAGATAAGCATCCCATCTTAACTACCTTAATGATGAAGGATTAAGATCATTAACCTACTTGTAATTATTAAGATGTTTTTGGTTTTTTTTTGTTTAGTGTTAAGTAATGAGTTTAATCTCTAATCATAGATTAGTGAGCTCATTACACCATCCTAATAGAAGGATGATAGATGAGAACACTTAAGCTGAGGAAGATACCTCAACTTAATCCAGGGTTAGGGATTAAATTCATTATATAACAAGCCTTTATTAAATGGATTTTAATTAAAGGGTAAGATTAAGAAGTGGATTTTATGGTTTGTAAGACAACTTGAGGGGGGCTTGTCCATTAAACACTAGGGTTAGTCCATCTTAACTATAAGGAAGAGATAGAACCCTAATGTAAGGCCCAAGTTACAAGATAAAGTCTTAGTGATTATTAATGTGTTTTGATTTAGAGGTGTAAAAATTAAAGGTTTAACACTAAGGATTAAAGTTATACACTCCATCCTAAGATAAGGATGCAGGCATAACCCTAATTCAAAGTCCTAAAGCTTTAAGAGTTTAGCCTCTGATTATTGAGATGAGAGGAGAGACTCAAGGAGACTCAAAGGAAAAAAGTTAGGGGGACTATGCACACCCTAAAAATTATCATGCTTGGATATCCTATGGTTTGTGAGGCTTAAGAGAAAAGATCTTCAAGGTCACCAAGGAAGAAGAAGCAAGTGAAAAGAGAAGGAGAGAAAGAATAAGTTACTTACTTCCTGAAGAAGATAGGTAAGTGAGGAGAAAAGAAAGGAGAAAGAGAGACATAAGTTAAGCAAGCTCACTTCAAAGACAAATAAATATGAAAATGATAGGAAAGAAGAGGTGGGGGGTGAAGGCAAATCCACCTCCCAGACAACTTACCAAAAGTTCCTGAAATGTTAGTACAAGATGCATAAGACATAAAGCACAAAAAATGAGATGATTAGGGATGCAAAGTCCAAAACCAGAAGTGATTATGCAATGCAAATGTGTTATGAGATGATGCAAAGTCATACAAGATGCATATGAATGATCATAAAAGGATGAGATGCAATGGAAGCATGTTTAGAAGCATGAAAACACATGGATGTTCATGAAATGTAATGGATGCAAAGCATACCAAAATGATGCAACAATGATCAAGCCATGTTTCAAACATGTCCTAAGATGTCTATTATGACATACAAAATAATGGAATGGCATGACAAGTTCACAAGTTCATGATATGCAAAGAAATATGCAAATGGAGATGCAAAATTAGGGTTTTATGAACAAGCATGATGCATATGAACAAAATAGAAGCATACATCATGATAAAAATTTGAAGTTTAACTCAAACAAACCCTAATCACATATAAGATCACACCCCAAAGGAGAAAGTCAGAAGCTAACACTAGGCAAAGTTATGGAATTTCTAAGTTAACTAGAGTTTTTGGGTGATTCTTAAAGAAAAATGCAAATAAAATTGAAAATGCAAGATAAAAATATGAGATAAATATTCTAGAAACTAGATGAAATATGAGAAACAATGCAAAAAGAATCAAGTTCAAACTCCTCGTGGTTAGGCAGAAATGAATTTTTCAAGTTAAGGTTAAAAAATATGAAATTTAAGAACCCTAATTCAAAGAAATTTGTGAAAATGTGATCAAAACTTAAAATAAATTTGTATGGTGAGTTTGAAAATGTTTCTAAATGTATTGAAATGCTTCATGAATTTTTTGGTGATTTTTAGAAACCTAAATGCATATTTAATTAATTAAAATCAATTAATTAATTAAATAAAACATTTAAATATTTTAAAAATACTTCTTTAATGCAAAAATTAAAATAAAAAATGTTTTTAGGTTAAGAAAAATATTTGAAACAAAAATTCAAGAAATGAGATTTTTTGAAAGTCTTTTTCTATTTTAAATAATTATGGAAAGAAAATGGAATAAAATGAAATAAAAATCAATTAAATGAGAAGTAATCTGATCCAAAGGTCCATGTTCAAATCCTAGTTGACTGCGCGCGCAGATGAGGGGTCAGGATTCAATCTGGAAAAATTAATTAATTAAACCTAATTAAACTAATTAAACCGAATTAGGGTTTTAATGAGACATATAGGTCGTCCATACGTGCGGGTAAACAAAATTCAAAGGCTGAAATTCAAACTGGCCCTAAACCCTAATTAAACCCTTAATGACTTTCAGGTGGCCGGAGAAGACCTCCGGTCATCTTCTCCGGCCAGCTCTTCACCCTAACTCTCTCCCTAGGCCACCCCAGACCCCCTAACTCTCCAGAATCAACCCCCAAGCAATCCTAAACAAGAATCAAACCATAAATTTCATTTATTTTACATCAAATGAGAGAATCAAACAAGAACATGTTTCACGGGAAAAATTTCAGAGCAAGCATACACACTCATTTCTTCATCATTTCAAGTCATTCAGAGCTCATTGTGACCAGGAGAGCATGTTCTTTCATATTGTAACTTAAAAACAAGGTTCTGAGCTTTTTGAACCTTCCTTTGATGCAAAATCACTCCAATGATCCCCCTTGTGCTTCTGAAAGGCTTGAAACAAGTTTGTATGGCTTAGTTTGTGTGTTTCAGTTCTGATAACTCAGAAATCGTGTTCTTGTTTGAGGAACTTGCAGGCCATTGCAAGGGTTGATTTGTGTTCTATGATGGATTTTGAGATGATTGGTGAAGTTTGTTTTGAGGTTTGTGGCTTGTGTAGTGAGAATCGAAGAAGGGAAGTGTTATGGAATTTTTGGCAATCTCAGCTTGTGGGATGATTCAGGCTTGTGTGTGATATGAAATGAGGTCCTTAGGGTTAGTATAAGCCAATACGATTGATCAAAAAGTGGGTGGTGGCATAGTATGATTGGTATGGGCCAAGTTGCAAAAATGTCAATGGATGTGTACTTGAGGAATAGAACGAGTCAGAGCTGTTTTAAGGGGTGTCTTGGCCTCAGCTTGCATCAAGGATGGCCCTTGGATCAATAGAATGCAGCTGGATGGCCTTGTTCAAGTGTTCTCATGGTTTATGCAATTTTCCCTCTTTGGAATTTCTTGAAGTGCAAGGCAATCTTGATCAAAATGTGTTGCACTATGTTGGTATGATGTTTAGAAGTTGATTAGAGGTCATGAAATGGCTTGGCAAGTGAATTTGCAAAATTCCCTCTTTGGTGCACACTTGAAAATTATAGGATTTTTGCCAACTTTGGAAGGCCATATCTTGAGTTCTAGGATGAATCAAGACATGTTCTTTTACTTTTTGAAAATGGGAAGACATAATCTACAACTTTCATGTCCAAGGATTTTTCATTTGAAGCATTTTTGGTCATGAAAGAATAGGTTGAATATCTTTCCCAAAATGGAAAGTTTCCATTACAAGTCATTTCCAAAAATAGCAAGTTTGCATTTGGGTCAAAATTCTTCAACTTTGTGAACTTCCAACCACTTCAATGATCAAATAAAGATCATAGAGACTCAAAATGATGATGATGACCCTTTGGCACCCTTGATGGAGGCCTCAGATGCCCTGATTTTGACTTTACTTGCTCAAGAAGTTACCCAATGATCAGATGACTTCCACAGTGAATTTCTTCATCAAACTTGGTACACATGATCCTTATAACCTATTAAGACCATTAGAAACAAGAATTACCAAAAAAAATTGGGATTAAGGCCTCTGAAACCAAAACCCTAATTTTAGGCCATCTGTGCAGGAAATCTTCAGTCTGCCTCTATGCATTTGCCATGCTTTGTGATCCCTTGACTTTTATGAACTTTGGGGAGCACATTATGATCATAGAACACACATGGACCCTCTTGGCATGCTTCAAGACCATTGAGATAGCTCATATCACTTCTTGGATTACCCACATCACAAACCCTAGATGCAGATGAAATGAACTATGCAGTGGGATATGATATGCTAATGCTAATGCAAAAATGAAAGATCACAAGCCATGGTGTGAGAAAAAAGTGAGGGAAAATTTGGGGTGTTTACAGCTTCCCCTATTCAATCATGAGTTAGCTGTGCAGGATGTAAGCGTCCGGCTTAACAGACAAACAAGATAACTTGTGGTTGAATACCAAAGACAGTCCGAAATTTGCACTCACTGGGGAGAAGAAGAAAAGGGATATAAATTTTAAAAGATAGTATAGTATGCTTATCAAGAGAAAGCGATGGAGGACGACCATCGAGTAGAGGACGACTGCTGGGGGTAAAACGGTAAGCAAAGCAATGACGGGGACGACCATCATGCTGGGAAATAAAGAAACCGCGACGGGACGGCCATCGGGTAAGGAAATAAAATTCTCTGGGGATCAAAGGAATGAGGGAAACACTGACGGGGACGACCATCAGGTTGAATAGAAAAGATCAACGATGGGGACGACCATCAGGTTGAATAGAAAAGATCAACGATGGGGACGACCATCGGGTAAAACTGATGAAAGACGATCATCAGGAAAAGGAAAAAGGACCAAGACGGGGACGACCATCGGGTTTAAAGAATAAATGAAATATTTGACGAGGGATGATCATCAAAGGTGAAGGACGATCACCTAGCAGGGGACGGCCTGCTCTTTATCACGACATAGGACGAATGTCGGATAGAAAAGATCAACGATGGGGGCGGCCATTGGATAAGTATGATGAAGGACGATCATCAAGAGGTGAAGGACGATCACCTAGCAGTGTACGGCTGCTCTTGGGGATTATCGCGACATAGGATGAATCCCGGATAACAAGATCAACAATGGGGACGGTCATCAGATAAATGATGAGGGACGGTCAACATAAGGTGAAAGACGATCACCTAGCAGGGGACGGCTGCTGAAAATATCACGACATAGGACGAATGTCGGATAGATAGTTCCAACAATGGGGATTCCACTAGGGAAAGGATGAGGGACGGTCATCTAAAGGTGAAGGATGATCATCTGGCAGGGGACGGCTGCCGAAACTATCACGCCATAGGACGAATGCCGGATAGAAGAAGTTGTTTTGTTTCTGTAGGGATGTAAAAACGGACGAGTGCTTACATTTTAAAATAAAAGGTATAAGTGTTTGACAGTGTGTATAGACTAAAGATGCGGACTAGCATCCTTAGGACCATGATACGGCAAGAGCAGGGGAGTTAGTACTGAAGAATACTTGCAAGGAAGCAAAGACTCAGAAGGCTAGGGCAGAGCACTATCTGGAGGAGAGCCAGGCTAGGTGGGTCAGGATCACTGAAGCCCGTGCACAAGAAGATCAAAGGACTCAGGCTAAGATAGAGCAGTTGGAGGCTAATGAGAAGAAGCATCAGGAGGCATTATTAGCATCTCAGAGGGAGATTTCTGAATTGAAACTTCGGGCGGGGTTGAAGAGGTCAAAGGATCAGGACAAGCATAAGAAGTTGACCAATGCCATTGCTACCAGGAACCTCCTCATCAGGACTATCACAGAGCACCCAGTAGGTCCAGTGACTGAGGCCCTCCTGAAGGAAGTCAGAGAGGATGACTTTGGATTGGATGTTTGATTTTTTTGCTTGTACTTTTCTTTTGTTGTACTTTTCTTTTCTTTTTTGTATTTTGACCCGCCATGGGGATGTTATTGTAATCAAACTATGTATTTTCACTCTTTGTAATATATCAGTTTGTATTATTTTTTGTGGGCTTTATCTATCTCTACAACATCATCAACATTTCCTCGAGGTCTGGAAAGGTCAAAACCAAAGAACCAAACCGGATACCCTTGGGAGACAAATAGGCATATTGCATTGCATACTAACATTTTCTTTGTTTTGTAGGTTTTTGTTTTATTGTGTTTCTCACTTTGTTGTGGTTTCAGGAAACATTGCTCGCAGAAGAGTGTTCCCTGTCAACAGAATACACCGGTACCCGACAAGAAACAACCTTCCGGGACTCCAGATGGATCAAGTTCAGCAAGACCTGAATGAAGTGAGGACTCAGATGGCCAATGAGAGGGTTGATATGAGGAATCAGATGACCCAATTCATGACTATAATGACTGGTTTAGCTCATAGCCAGGAAAGACTAAGGGAGTTGGTTGAAAGGCAGACTCCTGAAGAACACCATCCAGGTACAGGAGGTACCAGTAACAATGATCACGTGCAACCTCGCACTGATCCACTAGAGTTTGGGCCTCATCTAAACCCAAAAATCAATGCCATAAGGAATACTCAGGGCAACACTGCTGGAGGAAGGGTCTTGCAAGAGGATCCTCAAGAAGAGCAGTTTACAGATGTTGGGGTCGGGGACGAAGTTTACGACCGTAAGTTGGATGAAATTGCAGAGAAGCTGAGGTCTCTTGAATCCCAGAATTCCCTGGGGTTTGATGTAATGGACATGGGACTGGTGGAAGGGGTGAGAATTCCTCACAAGTTCAAATCCCCGTGTTTTGAAAGGTATAATGGCACATCCTGCCCACACACTCACCTTCAATCATTCTTGGGAAGGTTAAAAGCATACACCATGGACGGAAAGCTGTGGATGTTTTACTTCAAGGATAGTCTGACAGGGGCATCCCGAGAATGGTATTCCCATTTGACTAGAGCCACAGTGAGGAACTGGAAAGACTTGGTTGAAGCTTTTATCCGTCAATATCATTACAACTTGGACATGGCCCCAAACAGGACCCTCCTGATGGGGATGTCTCAATCCTCCCGTGAAAGCTTCAGGGAATATGCCCAAAGGTGGAGGCAACTTGTTGTTGCAGTACAACCCCCTATGTCTGAGAGGGAAATGGCAGACATGTTCATGAATACTCTTCAAGGAACCTACATTGACAGATTGGCTGCATTTTCTTCCACCAGCTTCGCAGATGTGGTGATAGTTGGGGAAAGAATAGAGAGCCTATTGAAGATGGGGAAGATCTCCGATAATGGTGCCAGTTCAAGCAGTACAAAAAAACCATTTGATGGGGCCCCGTAGATCTGGTGAGACAAACTTTGTGCACATGGGAAGAGGGAGACCCCAGTACTTGCCCAGAACAGTTGTTGCTGTTACTATCCCTGCTCCACCTCCTCAGTATGCTCAAGAACCACAACACTTCCCGCAACAACAACAATTTCCGCAACAAAGATCATACAACAATAACAACAACAATCAACAACAACGCCCATTTCAACAACGGCCATCTCAGGTCAACTGGGCAATTAACCCCATTCCAATGCCATATGCTACACTGCTGCCACAACTCCTAAAGCTCAATCTTGTTGAGTTGAGGACATTGGCTCCACCTGATCCTCAAAACCTTCCAAGAAACTATGATGTCAATGCTAGGTGTGCTTTTCATTCCAACGCACCTGGTCACTCTACAGAAAAATGCAGAGCACTGCATATGAAGGTTCAGGATCTGGTAGATTCAAAAGCCCTGAACTTTGCACCTCCTCCCAATGTAATGAAAAATCCTATACCAAGCCACAATGGGCCAAGGATTAATGTTGTAGAGGATGGATCACCCCTGAGTTTGATAGGAGACATTGCATGTATTCAGACACCTCTGGCAGAGGTTAAAGCCTAGCTTTTAAAATGCCAAGTGTTCCCAGGTTGTGAGGCCTGTTGTGAATTATGCAAACTTTCTGAGAATGGGTGTGCCAGCTTGAGGAAAGGCATCAATGATTTGATTAAGGAAGGCATTCTGCAAATTAAAACCACAGATTCTACAACACCAACAACTCTTTTGACAACAACAAGTGAATCTTCTACAAATGCAACAACCATCTTTCCTACTAGTTCTTCTACAACTGCAGCAACCATTGTTCCAACTGATTTAGCTACAACTTCAGCAAACACTTCATCTGTCACTTCAACACACAGCAATTCATTTGTACCTGCTACTACAACTTCAGCAAATACCAATAATGATGTTTCCGCTGTCACAATCTATTATAACCCGACAACGGTCCCAAGTTCTAACAATTTTCAACAGTCTCAACAAAGCTTCAATTCACCTCCACCAACATCCACCAGAGGTCCTGTTACTATTTTCTATGATCCGCAGACTATTACAGTCCCAACATCTGCTGCAGTAAGCCCAGTCACTATCACGGTGCCCGGGACGATCCCATATGATAAAGACAGTGCTATACCATGGCATTATGGTGCTGATCTATACTGAAACAGAGAGAAAGTCCTTCTTGATTCTCCAGTTCTCACTCCCCAAGTGGATAATGTTGGGGGAGGCGGAGGCTTCACCCGAAGCGGACGTCTCTTTGCATCACGAATCCCTAGAACCAACACTGAGGCAGAGGCTGTTGCCAGAGCCAAAGGGAAGAGTGTGATACCAGAAGAATCTGCACCAAAGGAAACTCATAAATCATCCTTCGATCAAGACGTGGATGAGTTTATGACAATTATTAAAAGAAGTGACTATAAAGTTGTGGACCAGCTCCACCAGACTCCTTCAAAGATCTCAATCCTATCTCTGTTGTTGTGTTCCGAAGCCCATCAGGATGCGCTACTCAAAGTTCTGCATGCTGCCTACGTGCCAGAAGAGATCATTGTGAATCAGCTGGAAACAGTAGTGTCAAATGTCAATACTAGCCATGGGCTAGGTTTCACTGATGCTGATTTGACAACAGAAGGACATCTTCACAACAAAGCTTTGCACATAACCTTGGAGTGCAAAGGAGCTGTCTTATCTCATGTTCTTGTAGACACCGGGTCCTCACTCAATGTCTTACCCAAGAAAGCTCTTGTCAAGCTCGAGTATGATGGGATAGCTCTCCGGCCAAGTAATCTTGTGGTCAGGGCTTTTGATGACTCCAAAAGATCTGTTCTGGGAGAGGTGGAGTTGCCAGTGATGATCGGTCCACAAGTCTTTAAAACCATTTTCTATGTGATGGACATATAGCCTGCTTACAGCTGTTTTCTAGGTCGACCCTGGATTCACGCTGTAGGCGCAGTGACGTCGACCCTTCACCAGAAACTGAAGTATGAACGGGAAGGACAGATTATCACCATCTGTGGTGAAGAGGACATATTTGTTAGCCATCTGGCTACATACAAGTATATTGAGATGGATGGTGAAATCCATGAGACAATGAGCCAAGGGTTCGAGGCCCTGAATGTCAATGAGGCTACTGAGGTTTTTGCTCATCCCAGGAAGATAGGATGGGTACTTCAATTATCTCTTATCAGCAAGCCCGAAAGGTTGTTGAAGACGGTAACGCTCAAGGTTGGGGCAAGCTGCTGTCAGCGGAAAAGAAGGAAGATAGATTCGGTTTGGGTTACAGACCATTCTGACAAGATCAATCAGAGGCTGCAAAGGAGCCCAAATTTTTCAGTGGGGGGATGCTCACCCCAGATGTTGTTAATAATCTAGAAGACAGGGCGGAAAGCGACCGCATCCTGGAGAGCTGGATACATCCAAGGATCCCGGGGAATCAAGTCCTTAACTGGTCTTCCCAGGAAATTATAAGGGTTACTCCTGCAGAGTAATTATTATTTCCTGTCTTTTTAGCATGCATCAAGTCCTCCATCTTGCCCAAGGTGTCAGGACTCATTTTGTAATAGGGCCATACTGTAATTTTGTGCAAATGATTAATCAATGAATATCGGACATCTTTTGCAAACGAGTCTTTTTTTCGCTCACTGTCTTTTCATTTTTCACTTTTGTACAAAAAAAATAAAATGGAAATGTTTTCAAAATAAATAACTTCATTTTTCACTTTTTCTAAAACAAGATTAAAACTGATCACTAAAACGAACCAATCTCAACCCTTGCAGAGATTATCCTCCAGATTGCACCGACAACAGCACTGCTATGACCTTGTATGACTTCGACAATCCGATTAATCAAGCCGATGAAGGGGTTGAAGAAGACTATGAGTTACCTGAAGAGTTAGCCAGGTTGTTGAGGCAAGAAGAGAAAGTGATCACTCCTCATCAGGAGGAGGTTGAGACAGTTAATCTTGGTACCGAAGAGGATTTGAAAGAGGTGAAGATTGGGGCCAATCTGCAGGCTTCAGTAAAAGAACAACTCATTAATATGCTTCGAGAATACGTCGACGTCTTTGCTTGGTCCTATCAAGACATGCCAGGTCTAGATACGGATATTGTTATGCACAAGCTTCCATTGAAAGAAGAATGTCCTCCAGTGAAGCAGAAGCTACGCCATACTCGTCCAGATATGGCAATGAAGATTAAAGAAGAGGTACAAAAACAGTGGGACGCCGGTTTCCTTACTGTGACTAGTTACCCGCCGTGGGTTTCTAACATTGTACCAATGCCTAAGAAGGATGGAAAAGTACGGATGTGTGTGGATTACCGGGATCTGAACAGAGCTAGCCCGAAGGATGATTTCCCATTACCTCACATTGATGTATTGGTCGACAACACAACTCAGTTCTCGGTGTTTTCCTTCATGGATGGTTTTTCAGGGTATAATCAGATCAGAATGTCACCCGAGGACATGGAGAAGACTACCTTCATCACACCCTGGGGCACATTTTGTTATAAGGTAATGCCTTTTGGACTGAAGAATGCTGCTGCCACTTATCAACGGGCTATGGTAACGTTATTCCACGACATGATCCACAAAGAAATTGAATGCTACGTGGATAACATGATTGCCAAGTCCCTCACTGAAGAAGACCATCTGGTAAATCTGCTGAAGTTGTTCAAGCGTCTGAGAAAATATCAGTTGAAGCTAAACCCCAACAAGTGCACATTCGGGGAACGTTCCGGTAAGCTACTGGGATTCATTGTAAGTGAAAAAGGAATTGAAGTTAATCCTGACAAAGTCAAAGCCATTCAGAAGATGCCTGCACCTAGGACTGAAAAGGAAGTTTGGGGGTTCTTAGGTAGATTGAACTACATATCAAGGTTCATATCTCATCTTACTGCAACCTGTGAGCCCCTGTTCAAACTGTTAAGAAAAGAGCAAACAGTCAGGTGGAACGAAGATTGTCAAAAGGGCTTTTGACAAAATCAAGGAGTACCTACAAGAACCTCTAATTCATATGCCTCTAGTTGAAGGAAGACCTCTAATAATGTACCTGACAGTATTAGAAGGATCAATGGGGTGTGTGTTGGGCCAGCATGACGAGTCTGGTTGAAAAGAGTATGCAATATACTACCTAAGCAAAAAGTTTATCGACTGTGAACAACACTATTCACTGCTCGAGAAAACTTGTTGTGCTTTAGCGTGGGCTGCTCGCCGACTGAGACAGTATATGTTGACCCACACTACCTTGTTGATCTCAAAGATGGACCCCGTCAAGTACATATTTAAGAAGCCAACACTTACCGGAAGGGTTGCAAGATGGAAAATGATTCTGACAGAGTATGACATTCAGTACACATCTCAAAAGGCCATCAAAGGCAGTGTACTGTCTGACTATCTAGCTGAGCAACCCATTGATGATTACCAACCAATGAGATTTGATTTCCCTGATGAAGACATCATGTTTCTGAAAGCAAAAGATCATGAAGAGCCTGTTCACACTGAAGGGCCTGACCCAGAAGAAGAATGGATAATGATGTTTGATGGGGTTGTCAATATGAATGGTCGTGGAGTTGGTGCAGTGCTCATTACACCTAAAGGAGTTCATATGCCTTTCTCGGCAAAACTCACCTTTGCATGCACTAACAATGAAGCTAAATACGAAGCATGTATCATGGGTCTTGAGGAAGCCATTGACCTCAGGATCAAGACTTTAACTGTATTCGGGGATTCAACTTTGGTAATCAATCAGACCAACGACAAATGGTACACCCACCAAGAGCATCTGATTCCATACCGTGACTATACGAGGAGATTATTGACTTTCTTCACAACAGTCAAACTTGAGTATATCCCTCGAGACGAAAATCAGTTCGCGGATGCTTTAGCTACCATTTCCTTTATGATCAAGGTTCAGACTACTAGTTTTGTGCCTCGGATTTTAGTTTCCAGACTAGACCGACCAGCATACGTATTCTCCGTGGACATTGCTAAAGATGACAAGCCTTGGTTCCACGACATCAAATGCTTCTTAGAAAATCAAACATACCCACCTGGGGCATCATCCAATGATAAGAAGACATTGAGAAGGCTGGATGGTAGTTTCTTCCTTAATGCTGATGGTTCATTATACAAGCGAAACTTTGATATGGTTCTTCTCAGATGTGTTGATAAGAAAGAGGCCAACTTGCTGATGCACAAGGTGCATGAAGGATCTTTCGGTACCCATGCTGGAGGACATGCAATGGCTAAGAAATTACTAAGATCAGGTTACTACTGGATCACAATGGATGCAGACTGTTGTGCCTATTCCAGAAAGTGCCACTAATGCCAGATCTATGCAGATAAAGTGCATGTGCCTCCGAATCCTTTGAACGTGATGTCTTCACCTTGGCCCTTTGCCATGTGGGGCATTGACATGATTAGAAAGATCGAACCGACTGCTTCAAATGGCCACAGATTCATCTTGGTAGCCATTGATTACTTCACCAAGTGGGTTGAAGCAGCTTCGTATGCAAACGTCACCAGACAAGTGGTAGCCATATTTCTGAAAAGAGACATCATCTGTCGATATGGAGTTCCCGAGCGAATCATTACTGACCATGGTTCCAACTTGAACAACAAAATGATGGCAGAACTATGTCGGGACTTCAAAATCCAACATCACAACTCTTCTCCTTATAGGCCAAAGATGAATGGCGATGTTGAGGCAGCTAACAAAAATATCAAGAAGATTGTGCAGAAGATGGTGGTTACATACAAAGACTGGCATGAAATGCTACCGTTTGCCTTGCACGGGTACCGAACCTCAATCAGAACGTCTACTGGGGAAACACCGTATCAACTTGTTGTAAACGCCCCAAATTTGCCCTCACTCATTCACACCATGGCTCGTGATCTCCTCATATGCATAAACTTAATCATATCATCTCATATTACATTTTTGATTTATTGCATAGATTCAAAGTCATCTGCATCTAGGGTTTGTGATCTGAGCAATCCAAGAGCTTCTTGAGCCACTCCAAAGGTCATCAATCACTTCAAAGGGGTCCATGTATGTTCAAGCATCATATTATATGCCCTCAAAGTCAAAAATGTTAAAGAATCACAAGAGCTGAAAATGGCATGGAAACGGAGCCAGGTTATGAGGATCATGCATATCAAGTTTCATGAAGAAATTCCATGGGGAAGGCATCTAATCAAGAGATGACTTCTTGGGCAAGTCAGTGCAAAATCAGGGCATCTGAGGCCCCCAATGACCCGACCAAGGGGTGTTCTTCGTCATTTTGATTGCGTATGATCTTTATTTGATCATAGAAGATGCCAGAAGTTCACAAGACTGAAGAATTTCGAGCCACTTTGCAAAATTGCCTTGAATTGGAGAACTTGCAAATTCTCATGGCAAGCCCTTATGTGACTTCAATGCGACTTCCAATCATCACGCAAGCATGAACCATGGCCTCAAATCCTGAATGCCACAAAGAATCTCCAAGTTTCACGACTTATGCTTCGAGAGGCCACAACGGGGCCAGGCTTGTACCAATTTGCAAAAGCCCATGTGGCTATGCCTCTACTTGTTGCAATTCCCCAAGATCTGATCCATAGGCCTGAGCCACACCAGTTATTCTTACTCATCAAAGGCCTTACAAATACGTTTCCCGCGAAACATTCCAATCAATTGGAGTCTCATTGATGTTTAAGCGTCACTAAAATTTCAAAGTGGTTTTGAGTTATTTTGAATATTTAATTTGAGAGGCCGTGGGTTAACTTATTGCATTTTTTTGTTAAGAAAAATGACAAGTATGGTTTCTTTGATTCATTGATTTCGAACCTAAGGAGGATGGCATGTTGGAATTGATTCTTTGATTCCAAAAAGGGAAAGGAGGAAAGGAATTTCATGGTATCGTGTTGGACTCGGATTCAAACGGCATTTCATGGGCCTTTTGTGGTGTTATGTGTGATTGGGAGTATGTTGGATTTGGATTAAGTTGGATTTGGATGCACATATGTTTGGAGTTATGATTCATTTTATGTTGCTATGTGTTAGTCAAGGTGCATTGTTCTCAAGCATGTTAATTAATGTTGATATTTTCCAAGTTTTGCAAGATATTGAAATCTTGATTGGTGCATTGTCAAAATAAATGAAAATGAAAACCAAAGACAACAATACTGAAGAATTTAAATGCATAACACTTTGTTGTTAATTGTTGAAGGCTCAAGGCCATACTCCAAAAGTCCTAACTACACTTCAAACATCCATTGCTATCCCAAATATTGTTTATGTTACAAATTCCAATTCTATTTGTTACAAAATCATGGCATTGCAAATTAAAAGATAATTCCAATCTATATGCTGCCATGTCTGCTTTGGAGATAATGGATCCGAAAATGGACTCTGGTATGGCTTCTACTTACTACTCTCTTGATGAAGCCATTGAGAACGGTGCTGCTCCGGTTCCTATTAGTGATGATAAAAATACTGATGTTCGATGCATAATTGACATCATGGACCATCTACTAGCATGTGAGGCAACATGGCACAAGGGTCATTCGCTGGCACAAACTGTCTATTCTTGCCTCTATCTTCTACGGCCTGAAAGGACATCATCGCATGCCCTGTTGCACTCTTACTGCCAAGTCATACGTGCAACCTGCAAAGCAGTTTTTTCAATTGTTGCAGAGGCACGGACACATGAAGAAGAAGATTTATTTGTCATGGCATATGGACTTCCTCTGAGTGGAGATGGAAAGGAAAGGTGTTTACCATTGTTAAATGCTGTTGAAGAAACAATATGTCGTCAACTGCGTGCTTCTAAAACTTAATCGAAAAGAAGAGTGTCAGAAGATATAGAGCCACTTCAAAATAATCCTGATCTGGAAGAAGGATACTGCAAAGCCCTGCTATGCCGATTACGTTTTCCATTTTTACCATCTTTTGATGTCTATGAAACGACCCCAAGGTGGAGGTTTGGAGTTGGCAAGAGAACACATAGCATTATGCATTTTAGAGATTGGTCACATTCGAAAATCTTCAGACTTTCTTAGAGCCGGTGCTCCGGAAATGTCTGAACGAAATGTAGAAAATACAACTGCATCTGGTTGTCAACCAATTGGCTTTGATGCTAGTTTAAATTCTAGATTATCAGCTCCAACACCACCACAGGGTATTCTTGGTGACACACTCAGCAAGTTCAGCATATGGGGGCTTTACATAACCTTTGTTCTAGCTGTTGGACGCTTCATCAGACATCCAGCTCCTCCATTCAGCTTCACAACAACAGCCGTACCGCACGTCATCACAGGACACCTAATCAAGAATGAAAACAAGTCATAGAAACAATAATAAAAAGAAGAAGAAAAGAGAGTTGAGGAAGCACAACATCAGTGTCTCAGTGTCCACGACAGTTCCATTTCTCTCTTCTCCGATCCATAACAAGCAGTGCCCGTACTCAGATTGTCACAATGAAGGAAACAGTGGATGCTGGAAAGAGCTCAAGCACAACAAGCATTAACGGGATGCACCGAGAACTGATGAGGCTACCGGATTCCTACCAAACTCATACATCCAATCGTAATGCTGCCAATGACAAAGATGATTTCATAGAATCAGAATCAGATAGACAGATGCTTCTTATAAGGCAACAGGATGATGAGTTAGATGAACTTAATTTAAGCGTGCAAAGGCTGCGGCAATAACAGTCTGGGACTGATGCCAGCCATACTCACAACAAATGTCAGCACCTCCCAAGCTCTGCAGTCAAGTTCTCTTGCTCAGATAACTTTTCAAGGTCTTCATTCTTAATGACCTGCACAAGACACCAGTTGAATTTCCAATTTAGCACAGGCATTTTTTTGCAGCAGTGAAAATATGAAATTTATTTAGCAGCAAAAGTCACAACATAGTAAGCATTGCCTCAGAACCATTAAATCAGATGGAAGCCAAAACACCTATTCACACAAACACTTTGAAGCCACAATGTTACCTTACAAATTAAACAAATTGATGAGAAAATAAGGTTACGCATGTGGCCCCTCTCCATCTCCGATAAGCCATTGATGGGAGTCTGGTTCAGAGAATTGGAAAGAACAGAATAATGATTCAAAGAAAGACTTTCCTTCACCAGCCAGCAAAGATGAATCAGTTCCTGCTCTTATTGACAATGATGTACCTCACCAGACTACCCGGGTGTCTCAGGATGAACACAAACATGATGAACCTCATGAAAAATCTCCTGAAACGAAATTGTCCAGTGTTAGTTCTCCAAGAAAAGTACCTTTGAACTCTTTGAGCACAATTGACTTTGAAAAGGTTCCTGATACTTTGATACCTGAATACAATTATTCTCTTTTTACCTGCCTGCTACTCTTGTACTCTCAGCAGCTACAAGCCTCAAGCCTACGACTAAAACCAAAAACCTGCACAAATTGAGAACATATTAATACAACCAGGATAAAAGAATAGTCTGAAGTGTAATGAAGAAAACTTTTGGCGAAAAAAAACTTTAGGCATAAGAAAGTTATTGTAGACACACCAAAGATTCACAGGTTTTTTGTTTAACCCCAAACGTAAACTAATCCAATCCAAAGCCAACTATCTCAGTTCATTCCAAAGTCAAGTTCAACAAAGAGGCATAAACAGACAAAAACCAGAGCAGAAGCATCAGCAGGATTGCAGGGTCAAAGTTTCACAAAATAGGAAAGAACAAGTTCTGTTACTAAAAAGGAGAAGCAAACATAGCCAGAATGAAAAATTGCTTCAGTTAAACCTAAATTTTTGAAACCCTAATTCTCACTATAAAAACCAGGACGAATTCATGGACATGATATCTGATCATTCACAGCCGCATCAAAAACACACACACAAGGAGAAAACCCTACTGCATAATACAAATTTCACACATAGAAAACCCTAAATTGCTTTTTATCAGAAGAGAATCAAAGATCCAGAAACAGAGGAAGAAGGAGATCGTAGTTGAGAGAAAGAAAAACTCCACCTTGAAACAGATTCGAACCGTGTTGAGGTAGCTCCATCTTATCCTCTTTTCGTTGTTTCTGATTGAACTATATATCGTTGTTGTGAATTGATTTGAACCGAGGGGGTTAGGTTTTTGAACATAGGGTTTTGTTGAGATGGCTAGCGGAATAAATTGCTGAGTTCTTGGTGATGTTTCTTTAATTCCGAAAGAGTGGTTAGGGGGTGAAGAGGAGCGTACCCTAGGTTTGGTCGTTAGGGCGAAACGGAGAGGTGAACGGCCAGTCACCATGGTTTTTTTTTCTCTCTCTGCGTTTGAATGCCGAAAGTAGAAGGAGAGCGAAAGGGGGCTGTGTCAAAAACCCTAATTGTTTTCCCTTTTTAGAGGGCAACCGGGCCGGGTTCGGGTCAGCTTGACCCGACCGGCGTTCACCCAGGTCCAGCGCCCTTCTTGGGCCTCATTTGTTGGGTCTTCCCAACTTATGTTCTGTTTTGTGTTGTGCTTATTAAGTTTTACACAGCCCCCCCTTTTTTAATAATACATACTTTAATATTTCTTACTTGCTTCTTTTTTTTTTTTTTTTTTAAAAATAATATTCTAAAAAACATTCATAGTAATTAGTTGTTTTGTTAATTAAATTAGGTCAATAATTATATATAAAAATATAAAAAAAAAAAAAAGAGAAAGCATTTTTATTAGGTAGTTATATAAGGTGAAGTTATTTTAGTTAATTTGTTAATCCTTTCCATTAGTTAGTCCCATTTCAATTTAGTTAGTTATCTTCCGTTCGTTTTCCCGTGTACGATCATTCATATCATCTTGTAACTCTCCTTGTATCATGAACATGTTTCTGTTTTCGGCTTGCATCCTAGTATTAATTTCACTTTCACTTTATTTCTTTCTTTCGTGCTAACTTTTCAGGTGGTAAGTACTCCGAGAAGTGAATTTGCCTTCACTTCTCGCATTTCCTTTTCATCTCCTTTGTGCATTATTGTTGCATTTTTTGTATGTGTATTGGAGTGAGCTTGCTCCTCCCTGTTTATTATACCTTCTTTCTTCAAGCAACTTGACTTCTTAAGTGAAGCAAGTTGTTTTGCTTCTCTTTGCTTCTTGATCTTTTCATCTGCTTCTCTCCTTGATGGTCCTTTGAAGATCGTTCTCTTGAGCCTCACAAACCTTAGGGCTTCCAAGCATGATAACAATTAGGGTTGATTAGTCCCCCCACTTAGCTTTCACCTTTGTGTCATCTTTGAGTCTTCCCATCTCATCTCATAATCAGGGACTAAACCCTAAAGGCTTTAAGGCTTTGTGATTAAGCTTATGCCTGCATCCTTCTATTAGGATGGAGTGTATAACTTTAATCCTAAGTGTTAAACCCTTAATGTGTTTAAACCCTTTAATCAATTCACTTAATAACCATCAAGACATCAAGCTTGTAACTTGGGCCTTGCATTAGGGTTCTAATTCTTCCTTAATTGGTTAAGAAGGACTAACCCTAGTGTTAATGGACAAGTCCCCCTCAAGTTGTCTTACAAACCATAAAATTCACTTCTTCATCATATCATTAAATAAAATCCACTTAATAAAGGCTTTGTTTTGTCATGGTTTTAATCCTTAATCATGGATTAAGTTGAGGAGCTTTCCTCAGCTTAAACATTCTCATCTATTATCCTTCTATTAGGATGGTGTAATGAGTCTGTTTAATCCCTGATTATGGCTTAACCTCATTACTCAACACTAAACAAAAACATCAAAAACATCTAAATAATCACAAGTAGGTTAATGATCTTAATCCTGTATCAAAGGTGATTAAGTGTGAGAAGCTGACTTCACACTTAAGGTATTCTCATTACCCCTAATCAGAGGGAAGATGTGATGAGTTTACTAACCCATTGGTTTAGGCTTAAGCTCATTAACTTATGACAAACTTTCAAAAGCAATAAAAGACTGAAAACTCAAAAACAAACAATAATCGTCTCCTCCGGGATTCTTTTCTCATCTCATTCACTCATAAGCGAGAACTTGCTTCTTCCGTCTAATGCAAGACAGTTTGCACCTGAGCCAGACAGGTCATACACTTGAGCATAGACAAGCAAGCAGTTCATCAGTCAATTTATCTTTCAGTCTCTTTGGGTCGAACTACGGTGTTCTGACTTCCTCATTGCACGAGAGGATACGTAGGCATAACTTAACAGTTATCGAACAAAAGTCTCTGTATATTCCCCCTCCTCCCAGCTTTATTCTTTCAGCCTCATGATCTTGGGCATTTTATTCCTACACTGACACTGTACATTTACACACTTCACACTTCTTTTACACTGACACCTGTACATTTTCTTCCAGCCTCTTTATACACAAATTACACTGACACTACCCCTTTTAAACACAAATCTTTTAAGCGTGGATCCCGTCGAGTACGACGGACAATCTGGGTGCTAATACCTTCCCAGGTTGTAACCAACCCCCTTTCTCAGTCTCTCTGGTTCGCAACCGTCTTATCCATATCTTTCTAGGTCTATGCAGCATTACCTTTCCTCCGGGATAAAAATGACTAGCTGGCGACTCTATTCATTCCCTGTGAGTTCACTCCTGTGTGTTCTCATATCATCCCTTCGCCGACCGTTCGCGTCTGTACCTTTATTTGGGCCTTTCCCATTTATCGGGAGCGACAGCTTGGCGACTCTGCTGGGGACAATTATACCGTAACCAGGGCTTCTGGTTCTTTTTGTGGGTTCCTCCTAGCGCTTGCTTGATTTGTGTTTACTGGGGTGTTATGTGCTATTTGTGCTTGTATATTTATTTTGTTTATTGCTTTACGTACAGTTGTTTTACTGCTTTCTTTATAGCTTTACATATATCATACTATCATACTGTTCTGGCTGGATCTGGTTTTGCTTTGGTGGGTGGGGTTCTATTGAGAGTTGAGGTCCTATACCTGGGACCTGAGTGACACCTAGGCTAGAGTGGTTCATATTATTTCCCATTCCATTTCGGTCTGGTGCGGGAATATGAAACACGGTTCAGATATGGGTTTCTTCTTGAGAACTCTGTGCTACAGATTTCCTGTAGTGCTAGGGCTATCTGGGAAGCCTGCTAAGTCTGGATGACCTTTATTATGACCTTCAGAAACTGAGGTGAATTAGAGGAGGATCTTTTATGGTTATTGTAAACATTGTACCTCCGGGTTAGAAGTGTTTACACTTCTCATAAGTGATCCAAGTCTGAGGATCCTTGTTTTAGAACACCACCTGTGACGGGGTTGGGCTGTTTACAGGTTTGCAGGTACCCTTGACCTCAGCATACCCTGTTACTTTGTTTTGATTAAGAATACTCCATTTTGGGATAGTTCTTGTAATTTTAAACCCTGGACATGTGACTCTTTATTTGAGTCCCCCACCTTGGTTACTGGACTTATGAACCTCCATCTGGATTTCTTGAACATACATGGACTTATATCAAAGCAGCAATCAGATCCAGCTTGATCACAAACCCTTGCATACCATTTGCATCCATCATCATTGCATCATTTTAACATTTGCTTATTTGTTTTTCAGGGTATCCATACTATATTTTTGGCTTGGTTTTGACCCCTTCATCAGCATAGACCTATCTTCATCAGTATCTGCTTCAGCTATCCCCATCAGCTACCTGCTTCAGTCACCTGCACCACCAGTCTCAGCCTGTCAGTGGCCCATCTTCAGTATTATTCTCAGCATCTGTCTCAGCTCTTCTTCAGCAACATGGCACCCAAGAAGAGCAACATCTCCTACCATTTCTTTGAGCCTGAGCTAGCTGGCATCAAGAAGATCCAGGCCCTGATTACTCCAGACCATATACCACTATTCAGAGAACATTATGGAGGCATACTTGATGTGGTTATGGACTTGGACCCTTCCCAGAGGAGCTTAATTCATACTTGCCTGCAGTTCTATGATCCCCCTCTAAGGTGCTTCACCTTCCAGGACTTTCAGTTGGGGCCTTTATTAGAGGAGTATTCATCATTGGTTGGTGTACCTATCAGGGGTGGAGTCCCCTTCAACCCTGAGATGGCTTTTCCGAGTAATGAAGAAGTGGAAAAGGAACTATATCTGGAACCTTGTCTGATTGGACAGAATATGACTACCAAGGCTGGAATCTCTGGTCTACATTTGGATTTCTTGACTTCTCAGGCCATCCTGAAGGCCTCTTTGGGGGAATGGAAGGCAGTCTGTGCTTTGTTAGCCCTCGGCATATATGGGGTTATACTTTTTGCAGACGAGCCTAAATTTATTAGCAAGAATGCAATCCATCTTTTCATTCTAAGGAACCCAGTGCCCACCTTACTGGGAGATTTTTACTACTCTGTTCACCAAAGGAATGAAAAGCAAAGAGGAAGATTGGTGAGGTGCTGTGCTCCCCTGTTCCATACCTGGCTGCTCAGACACTTGCCCAAGACTGATGCATTCTTGAATCCTCACCAGCAAAAGAACTGGGCTAGAAGACTCACTGCTTTGACCTCAGCAGATATCAGGTGGTGCACTCAGAGCACCAAGGGTAGGGACATCATTACTAGTTGTGGACAGTTCCCCAATGTACCCCTGATAGGAGTGAAGGGTTGCATCAATTACAACCCTCTGTTATTCAAAAGACAATTGGGCTATGCATTGGTCCATCCTCCTAGAGCACAAGACTTGGCTGAAACCCTTTATTGTGAGATTAAGCCTAATTTAACTATTGTCAGGCAAGCATCCTGGGCTTGGGACAATATTCAGACCAAAGGGATGGCCATTCTTGGGAGATGTAACAATGTGGCCTCAGCCCAGTATTATGAGTGGTCTCATACCAGGGCTCAGATTTCTGGGATGCCCTTCACCATCAAAGATGTACCTGGACCATCCACAGCACCACCTCCAGCCACTGTCAGCCTGGAAGAATTTGAGAAATTAAAGGAGAGGAATGAGAACCTGTCTCAGGCTCTACAGAAGACCCTCTGGGAGAGGAGTGATGGTCGGCTGGACATTGAAAGGTTGGAAAAGCTAAAGGTGGAGCATCTAGCTAGGATTGAGAAGTCAGAGGACTACATTAAGAAGTCAAGGGCTGGAGGGCAGATCTTGAAGAATGCCTGCAAGGAGGCTCAGTTCCAGAAGGCCAGGACTGATTTGTATCTGAAAGAGAGTCAAGCGAGGTGGGTCAGGATTACCGAAGCTCGTACTCAGGAAGATAAGAGGACTCAGGACAAGACTGAGCAGTTGGAGGCTAATGCAAAAGAGCAACAGGAAGCCTTGCTAGCAGCCCAGAGAGAGATCTCATAGTTGAAGATTAGAGCTGGTGTGAAGAGGTCAAAAGACCAGAGTCGACACAAGAAGCTAACTGCAGCTATTGCTACCAGGAATCTTCTTATCAGAAACCTCACAGAGCGTCCAGCTGATCCTGTGACTGAAGCACTTCTGAAGGAAGTTCAGGAGGATGAGTTTGGTCTTGGTGTCTGACTTTTGCTTGTTGCTGCTTTCATTTCATTTCATTGTACTTTTCTTTTCTTATGTTGTAGTTTGACCCCTCAGGGGCGTGTATTGTAAAAAAAAAATTATGTATCATTCACTCTTTGTAATATATTCATTAGTTTGTTCTATCCGAGTTTCTTTCAAGCAACATCAAAAGCGTCTTCCTCAGGGGTCTGGAAAGGTCAAAACCAAGTGCCAAGCCGGATACCTTGGAGACGAATAAGCATACTGCATTGCATACTAACCCTTTGTTTTGTTTTGTAGGTTTGTTTTGTTTTTGTTACTAACTCTGTTGTGATTCAGGAACTATTGCTCGACGTCGGGTGTTCCCACTCAACCGTCCACACAGGTATCCTACCCGCAACAATCTTCCGGGTATACAGATGGACCAGGTACAACAGGACCTTACAGAGGTCAGGACTCAAATGGCCAATGAGAGACTGGAAATGAGAAATCAGATGACCCAGTTTATGGAGGTGATGAATGGATTGGCACAGAGCCAAGAAAGATTAAGAGCTTTGGTAGAAAGGCAGACTCAGGAAGACCCCCATCTAGGGACTGGAGGAACAAGCAACAATGAGAGGGCTCAGCCTCATGTCAACCCACCTGTGTTTGGCCCTCACCTTCATCCAGAAATCAACATCCCTGCTAATGTACAAGGGAATGCTACTGCAGGCAGAGTACTCCAAGAAGACGCCCAAGAAGATCAGTTCACATTGATGGGAGCTGGGGATGAGGCCTATGACAGAAGGCTAGATGAAATTGCTGAGAAATTAAGATCCCTGGAGTCTCAAAACTCCTTGGGTTTTGATGTTATGGACATGGGCTTAGTGGACGGGGTCAGGATTCCCCACAAGTTTAAACCCCCGTGCTTTGAGAAGTACAACGGAACCTCCTGTCCACGGACCCACTTGCAATCTTTTCTGGGGAGGCTGAAGGCATATACCATGGATGAAAAGCTATGGATGTTTTATTTCGAAGATAGCTTAACAGGAGCTTCAAGGGAGTGGTACTCTCATTTGACTAGAGCAACCATCAGGTGCTGGAAGGACCTGGCTGAGGCCTTCATTAGACAATACCAGTACAACTTGGATATGGCTCCCAACAGGACCCTCCTGATGGGAATGTCACAATCATCCAAAGAAAGCTTCCGGGAGTACGCCCAGAGGTGGAGACAGCTGGCTGCTGCTGTCCAGCCACCCATGTCGGAGAGGGAGATGGCCGACATGTTTATGAACACCCTCCAAGGAACGTACATTGACAGGCTAGCTGCCTTTTCTTCTACCAGCTTCGCTGATGTGGTTATAGCCGGAGAGAGAATTGAGAGCCTGTTAAAGATGGGCAAAATTTCTGACAACGGTGCTAGCTCGTCCAGCAACCCAAGAAAGCCTTTTGTGGGCCCAAGAAGAACTGGTGAGACTAATGCTATCCATACCAATAGGGGCGGACCCCAGTATGTTCATAGGTCTGTGGCAGCAGTCACCATTCCCGCTCCGATTCATCCACAACCAGCGTACCAACCACAGCAACAACCCCACTACCAGCAACAAGCTCAATATCCACCTCAGAGAAATTATAACAACAACAACACCAGCAACAACAATCAGCAAAGACCGTATTAACAGAGACCATCTCAGGCCAATAGGGTGATTGATCCGATCCCTATGCCTTATGCAACATTACTGCCACAACTCCTGAAACTCAACCTGGTTGAGCTAAGGACATTGGCACCTCCAGATCCTGCCAGTCTGCCCAGAAATTACAACGCCAGCGCCAGATGTGCTTTTCACTCAAATGCACCTGGCCACAGTACGGAGAAGTGCAGAGCTTTGCACATGAAAGTACAGGATCTAGTGGATTCCAAAGCTCTAAACTTTGCACCACCACCAAATGTTAACAAAAATCCTATGCCAAACCACGGTGGACCGAGAATCAATGCTATTGAAGAAGATAAGCCGTTTTACTTGATAACCAGTGTGGGTCAGATTCGGACGCCCTTGGTAGAGATTAAAGCTCAACTCCTTGAATGCCAAATGTTCCCGGGATGTGAGCTAGGATGTGCTTATTGCAACATTTCAGTGAATGGGTGTGATAACTTGAGAGATGGCATAGATGGTCTCATCCAGAGTGGCCTGCTTCAAATCACAACATCAATACCTACCAATCCAGCAATCTCCTTAGCAACAACTCCCGAGTCTTCTACAACTGCAACAACCATTGTTCCAAACAACTCTTCAGTTTCATCAACAAATGCTTCATCTGTTACTTCAACGGACCAAATATCAGCAGACATCCCTTCTACAACTTCAGCACCCCTTCATTCAGAATCTCCTACAACAACAACACCCATCCTTCCAACAATGTCTCCTACAACTTCAACAGCAAATGTCTCAACAGTTACAATTTATTATGATCCTGCCAATGATTCTGCCTACAACTCACAAAATGCCACTCCTATCAGAGCACCAGTCACAATATACTATGATCCACATACTATCATGGTCCCTTCTGCAGCTGCCATCAGACCAGTCACTATCACAGTGCCTGGGCCAGTACCTTATGAAAGCAGTAATGCCATCCCTTGGCATTACGGCTCTGATCTATACTGCGAAGGACAGAAAATCACTCTCGAATCATCAACTGCTTCACCACAAATAGATAATGTGGGGGGAGGCGGAGGCTTCACTCGAAGCGGACGTCTCTTTGCCCCGCAAATTCAAAGACCTACTGCCGAAGCAGAAGCTGCCGCCAAGGCAAAAGGGAAGAGCATGGTGCAAGAAGAACAAATTGCTAAAGAAGTTTTGAAAACCCCTTTTGATCAGGAAGTTGATGAATTCATGAGAATCATCAAGAAAAGTGATTACAAGATAGTGGACCAGCTTCACCAGACGCCTTCCAAGATCTCTATTCTATCATTGCTTATGTGCTCCGAGGCTCATCGGAACGCACTACTAAAAGTCTTGCACGCAACTTATGTGCCAGAAGAGATCACCGTCAATCAGTTGGAGGCTGTGGTTGGAAATGTTAATGCTAGTAATGGACTAGGATTTACCAACACTGATTTGACTTCGGAAGGCCGCAATCACAACAAGGCTTTGCACATTACCATGGAGTGTAAGGGTGCAGTTCTTTCTCATGTGCTGGTAGACACAGGATCATCCCTCAATGTCTTACCCAAAAAGGCCCTTGTGAAGCTGGAGTATGAAGGATTGGCATTACGTCCCAGCAACTTGGTAGTAAGAGCCTTTGACGGCTCTAAGAGATCAGTTCTGGGGGAAATTGAGTTGCCTATAACGGTTTGCCCACAAACTTTCAAAACGACCTTCTACGTGATGGACATTCAGCCTGCCTACAGCTGTTTGTTGGGTAGACCTTGGATTCACGCCGCTGGCGCAGTTACGTCTACCCTTCACCAGAAGTTAAAATTCGAGTGGGAGGGCCAAGTCGTTACTATTTGTGGAGAGGAGGATATTTTTGTTAGCCATCTGGCTACATACAAATATATTGAGATGGATGGGGAGATCCACGAAACTATGAGTCAAGGGTTTGAGGCCTTGAACATAAATGAAGCATCCGCTGTGCCTGGAACCTCAATGACATCTTACCAACAAGCCCGGAAGGTTGTTGAAGAAGGGACTGCCCAAGGCTGGGGCAAGCTGTTACCTGTGGAGAAGAAAGAGGATAGATTTGGGTTGGGTTACAAACCAACTCAACAAGATCAAGCAGAGGCTGCTAAGGAACCCAATTTTGTCAGTGGGGGGATGCTCACCCCCGATGCTGTGAATAACTTGGAAGACGAGGATGAAAGCGACCGCAACCTGGAGAGTTGGATCCGTCCAAAGATCCCGGGGAGCAGTATCTCAAACTGGTCTTCCCAGAAAATTATAAGAGTTACTCCTGCAGAGTAATTATTATTTCCTGTATTTTTAAGCATGCATCAAGTCTTGCATCTTGCCCAAGATGACAAGACTCATTTTGTAATCGGGCCATCTGTAATTTTGTGCAACAAGATTAATCAATGAAATATCAGACATCTTTTGCAAATGAGTCTTTTTATTTTCCGCTCACTGTTTTTCCATTTTTCTTTTTGTACAAAAAATAAATGGCAATGTTTTCAAAATGACAACTTTATTTCACTTTTCTAAACAAGATTAAAATCAATCACTAAAATGAACAAACTGAACCCTTGCAGAGAGTGCCTTCCAGACCGCACCGACAACAGCACGGCTATGACTTCGTATGACTTTGACAATCCAATCAATCAAGCTGATGAAGGGGTTGAAGAAGATTATGAGCTTCCTGAAGAGCTAGCTAGGTTGTTAAGGCAAGAGGAAAAAGTTATCACTCCTCATCAGGAGGAGGTCGAAACGATTAATCTTGGTACAGATGAAGATGTGAAAGAAGTTAAAATCGGGGCCTGCTTACAAGACTCAGTGAAGAGACAACTGATTGATCTGCTTCAGGAATATGTGGATATGTTTGCTTGGTCTTATCAAGATATGCCAGGGTTGGACACCGACATTGTTATGCATAAGCTGCCTTTAAGAGAAGATTGCCCGCCGGTTAAACAGAAACTACGCCGTACTCGCCCAGACATGGCAATGAAAATCAAGGAAGAGGTACAAAAGCAGTGGGATGCCGGGTTCCTTGCTGTAACTAGCTATCCGCCGTGGGTTGCTAATATAGTACATGTGCCTAAGAAAGACGGCAAAGTAAGAATGTGTGTTGACTACCGGGATCTGAACAGAGCTAGCCCGAAAGATGATATCCCATTACCTCACATTGATGTATTGGTGGATAATACGGCTCAGTTCTCGGTATTCTCCTTCATGGACGGATTTTCAGGATACAATCAGATCAAGATGTCACCTGAAGACATGGAGAAGACAACCTTTATCACACCTTGGGGCACGTTCTGTTACAAGGTGATGCCATTTGGATTGAAGAATGCTGGTGCAACATATCAACGGGCTATGGTAACATTATTCCACGATATGATCCATAAGGAAATCGAGTGTTATGTGGATGACATGATTGCCAAGTCCCTTACAGAGGAAGACCACCTGGTAAATCTGCTGAAACTATTCAAGCGTCTGAGGAAGTACCAACTGAAGTTGAACCCCAACAAGTGCACATTCGGGGTGGGATCTGGTAAGCTGCTGGGTTTTATTGTGAGCGAGAAAGGGATTGAAGTTGACCCTGATAAAGTCAAAGCCATTCAAGAGATGCCTGCACCGAAGTCCGAAAAAGAAGTTCGAGGGTTTCTAGGTAGATTGAACTACATCTCAAGGTTCATATCTCACCTTACATCAACCTGTGAACCTTTGTTCAAACTGTTAAGAAAAGAATAGACGGTCAGGTGGAATGAAGACTGCCAGAAGGCTTTTGACAAGATCAAGGAATACTTGCAAGAACCTCCAATCCTTATGCCTCCAGTTGAAGGAAGGCCTCTAATCATGTACTTGACAGTATTAGAAGAGTCAATGGGGTCTGTGCTGGGCCAGCATGACGAGTCTGGTCGAAAAGAGTACGCAATATACTACCTAAGCAAAAAGTTTACCGACTGTGAACAACGTTATTCACTGCTCGAGAAAACTTGCTGTGCTTTAGCGTGGGCTGCTCACCGACTGAGACAGTATATGTTGACCCACACTACCTTATTAATCTCAAAGATGGACCCAATCAAGTATATTTTTGAGAAGCCAGCACTTACCGGACGGGTTGCAAGATGGCAAATGATCCTCACAGAATATGACATCCAGTACACATCTCAGAAAGCCATCAAGGGCAGTGTATTATCTGAATATCTTGCTGAGCAACCTATTGTTGATTACCAGCCTATGAGGTTTGACTTCCCTGATGAAGACATCGTGTTCATAAAAGCAAGAGATCATGAAGAGCCTATTCACACTGAAGGGCCTGACCCAGAGGAGGAATGGACTATGATGTTCGATGGGGCTGTTAATATGAATGGTCGTGGTGTTGGTGCAGTACTCATTACACCTAAGGGAGTTCACATGCCTTTCTCGGCAAAACTCACTTTCAACTGCACTAACAACGAAGCTGAATACGAAGCTTGTATTATGGGTCTTGAGGAAGCCATTGACCTCAGGATCAAGACTTTAACTGTATTCGGGGATTCAGCTCTGGTAGTCAATCAAACCAACGGCAAATGGTACACCCACCAGGATCATTTGATACCTTATAGGGATTATACAAGGAGGTTATTGACTTTCTTTACAACAGTCAAGCTTGAGTATATCCCTCGGGATGAGAATCAGTTTGCAGATGCTCTAGCTACCATTTCATCCATGATCAAAGTTCAAGCTGCCAACTTCGTACCTCAAATTTCAGTGTCCAGACTTGACAGGCCAGCATACGTGTTCGCAGCAGATGTTGTTAAAGATGATAAGCCTTGGTTCCATGACATTAAGTGCTTCTTGGAGGATCAAACATACCCACCTGGGGCATCTTCCAATGATAAGAAGACTTTGAGAAGGCTTGCTGGTAGTTTCTTTCTGAACACTGATGGTTCCCTGTACAAGAGAAACTTTGATATGGTACTCCTCAGATGCGTTGATAGAACAGAAGCGGACTTGTTAATGCACGAAGTGCACGAAGGATCCTTTGGTACCCATGCTGGAGGGCATGCTATGGCTAAAAGGTTGCTAAGATCAGGTTATTACTGGATCACAATGGATGCAGACTGTTGTTCCTATGCCAGAAAATGCCATAAATGCCAGATTTATGCGGATAAGGTGCATGTACCCCCCAATCCTTTGAATGTGATGTCTTCACCCTGGCCCTTTGCTATGTGGGGCATTGATATGATTGGCAAGATTGAGCCAACTGCTTCTAATGGTCACAGATTCATTTTGGTTGCCATTGACTATTTCACCAAGTGGGTCGAAGCAGCGTCATATGCAAATGTTACAAGGCAAGTAGTAGCCAGATTTCTGAAGAGAGATATCATCTGTCGATATGGAGTTCCCGAACGAATCATTACTGACAATGGTTCCAATTTGAACAACAAAATGATGGCAGAGCTATGCCGGGACTTCAAGATCCAACACCACAATTCTTCTCCTTACAGGCCAAAGATGAATGGCGCTGTTGAGGCAGCTAATAAGAATATCAAGAAGATTGTGCAGAAGATGGTGGTCACATACAAAGACTGGCATGAAATGCTGTCGTTTGCCTTGCATGGGTACCGTACGTCAATCAGAACATCCACTGGGGCAACACCGTATCAGCTTGTGTATGGTATGGAAGCAGTCCTACCAGTTGAAGTTGAATTACCCTCCCTACGGGTATTAATGGATGTTAAGCTAAACGAAGCAGAATGGGTCCGATCCCGATACGAACAACTGAGTCTGATTGAAGAGAAGAGATTGGCTGCAATCTGTCATGGGCAGCTATATCAGAAAAGAATGAAGAAAGCCTTCGATCGAAAAGTTAGGCACCGAGAGTACCAAGTAGGAGATCTTGTGCTGAAAAGAATCCTCCCTCCGCATACAGACCACAGGGGCAAGTGGACTCCGAACTATGAAGGACCATTCGTAGTAAAGAAAGTTTTCTCCAGTGGAGCACTCATGCTCAGTACCATGGATGGTGAAGATTTCCCGTCCCCTGTGAATTCAGATGCAGTTAAAAAATACTTCGCATAAAAATGACCCGCTGGACATAAAAACAGAATGTAAGTCCAGGCAAAAATAGGGCATCCCGGCGAGTCAAAAACAGAATAAAAGACTCGGGCAAAAATAAGGGAAAATAAATAAAAATGTACACCCGCTGAGTTGAAAAGCCACATTGGACAACTCAGGCAAAAATGGGTATCCCGATGGATTGAAAACCCGAAAGGGCGATCCATGCAAAATAAGGGAATAAGCAAACGACTGCATGCTGAATTCGTCTGTATCACTCACGACTTGGTAAGCCTCGAAAGGATCAAGCTTCTATCGGAATCAGCCTTTTTCAGAAAGCAAGACGGGAAGAACGTTAAGTGTCATACGAGTTATAGCAAAAAGGAAGCTCCTTGAAGCGTCGACAACATTGCCAGCATTTTGTTTCTCAATTTGTAACAATCTCCTCATTTTAGGGGATATGTTTCTTTGACTGTATCTTGCCAATTCAGGGCGTACGAATTAATAAAATCAGATTTTCAGTCATGTTTCGTCTTGTACATTTTATTTTGCAAAGAATGTCTGATGTCTCTAAAATACTGATTGCATAAATACAGATGTTTTTCTTCTAAAAATACATGCTTGCAGGGAATATACTTACTCCCAAGAGTGTTTGAACTCTTATAACGGGATCCAGTAAAGGATACCTCGGGATTACTTGTGCGTCTCTCTGTCTTTGCAGGATTGCAGATATTCAAAACGCAACGTGGGGCATGAAAGCTTTACCCCAGCAAGCTGGCAAATCAACACTCACTCAATCTTAAGCACTCAAAGGGTTTTCTCCCCAGCTGAGTTGCCACTTGTTGTTTCTCCCAGCCGGGTTGCCAATCATTTTTTCTCCTCGGCTAAGTACAAAAGCCAGGGAATCATCTCCCCACGGAGTTTCAAGCCTTTATCCAGAAGAGCAACGCAGGAGGGAATCACAACAGAGTGATGAAAGCTTCTACAAACCCCAGTTGGGTCCATCATTTACTAGAACAGGTCTATCATTGACCCATTTCCCCAAGCAGATGCATTCCATCAAATCTACCAACGATCTCATCCCCAGCTGGGTTCCATTTCAAACAGATCGACCAGAGATCTTCACGGCAACGGGATCCGAATCCCGGTTTGGTATCTTTGCACGATCATGGCATTCGCATCATATTTTCCCCACAAAGCGTAGCATTCCGTCCAACACGGAACATTACGGCAAAAATCAAACATATAGCATAATCATAAGCCATGTTCCGAATCAAACACCTGTGAATAATGACAATCCATCAGCAATATACAGAATGCTCCCCAGATTCCCCAACGGAGGGCTAAAGCTAAAGCAGCTGCTTTACATTCACAAACACCAGTATTACTCCTTGTGGCACCCGTCCGTGTCATATCCCCAATAAAAGACCAAGGCGTCCTCGTTGCACTCACAGATGCTTATATACACAACTTTCTTGGCACTCGTCTGTGTCGCCTTTCCCAGCACAGTAATCTAAACACTTTGTATATCAGATACTTGTTTATACTATACTTTCCTTTTCTTGGCACTCGTCCGTGTCACTCTCCCCAGCAGATTAAACACTCATCTATACATCACTCATACTCACCATTCATGTCACACTTATACAGGTATTCGTCCGTATCCTGTATACACCATTTATTATCCCCGCAGATTCGACACTGGTCCATGTTCTCTGTTAACCAGTTGGTACTCGTCCGTACCATCATCTCAGAACATGCGTTAAGCGTTTGTTTCTACCTGATACTCGTCCGTATCAAAGTCTTAAGGATGCTCGTCCGCATCTTTAATCCATACACTGTGTCAAACACCTTTGTCTTCTTGAATGTAGACACTCGTCTGTGTCTACTATTCCCCAGAAGAGTCCCCTTAGATTCAACATTCGTCCGTGTTCCTTGTTAACCAGTTGATACTCGTCCGTATCATCATCTCTGAACACGTGTCAGTATTTGTTTCTACCCGATACTCGTCCGTATCGTAGTCTTAGGGATGCTCGCCCGCATCTTTAATCTATACACAGCGTCAAAACACTTATACTTTTATTTCTTGAATATAAACGCTCGTCCGTGTTTACTATTCCCCAGTAGATCGCCAACAAAGCAAATTTCTTTTCTATCTGACATTCGTCCTATGTCATGGTAAACCTTGAGAGCAGCCGTCCCCTGCTAGGTGATCTTCCTTCACCTCTTGATGGTCGTCCTCCATCATGCTCATCCGATGGCCGTCCCCATCGTTGACCTTTTATCCGACATTCGTCCTATGTCGTGATATGTTTAGCAGCCGTCCCCTGCTAGGTGATCGTCCTTCACCTTTTTGATGATCATCCTTCATCGTTTTATCCAATGGCCGTCCCCATTGTTGATTTTGGTTATCTGACATTCGTCCTATGTCATGATAAACCTTGAGAGCAGCCGTCCCCTGCTAGGTGATCGTCCTTCACCTCTTGATGGTCGTCCTCCATCATGCTCATCCGATGGCCGTCCCTATCGTTGACCTTTTATCCGGCATTCGTCCTATGTCGCGATATTTTCGGCAGCCGTACCCTTCCAGGTGGTCGTCCTCCACCTTAGATGACCGTCCCTCATCTTAACCCCAACAGAGCAGCCGTCCCCTGCTAGGTGATCGTCCTTCACCTTTGATGACCGTACCTCATCATTTGTTTATTTCATTTATTCTTTAACCCGATGGCCGTCCCCGTCGTGGTCCCTTTTTCTTTTCCTGATGATCGTCCTTCATCAGTTTAGCCCGATGGCCGTCCCCATCGTTGGCTACCTTACTTTATGAACTTGATGGCCGTCCCCATCATTTTTCATTAATCCCCAGAGAATCTTACAGCTTTACTTGATGGCCGTCCCCATCATAATCCTTTTTATCCCCAGCATGTCGGCCGTCCCCGTCATTGTTTTATTTTCCGCACTTCTCCAGCATGTCGGTCGTCCCCGTCATTGCTCTTTACCCAGCAGTCGTCCTCTGCTCGACGGTCGTCCTCCGTCGCCCATGCTTTATAATATACTTTCTTTTACAGTCTATATCCCTTTTCTTCTTCATTCTGTGAGTGCAAATTTTGGACTGTCTTTGGTATTCAACCACAAGTTATCTTGTTTGCCTGTTAAGCCGTTGCTTACATCCTGCACAGCTAACTCATGCTTGAATAGGGGCAGCTGTAAACGCCCCAAATTTGCCCTCACTCATTCACACCATGGCTCGTGATCTCCTCATATGCATAAACTTAATCATATCATCTCATATTACATTTTTGATTTATTGCATAGATTCAAAGTCATCTGCATCTAGGGTTTGTGATCTGAGCAATCCAAGAGCTTCTTGAGCCACTCCAAAGGTCATCAATCACTTCAAAGGGGTCCATGTATGTTCAAGCATCATATTATATGCCCTCAAAGTCAAAAATGTTAAAGAATCACAAGAGCTGAAAATGGCATGGAAACGGAGCCAGGTTATGAGGATCATGCATATCAAGTTTCATGAAGAAATTCCATGGGGAAGGCATCTAATCAAGAGATGACTTCTTGGGCAAGTCAGTGCAAAATCAGGGCATCTGAGGCCCCCAATGACCCGACCAAGGGGTGTTCTTCGTCATTTTGATTGCGTATGATCTTTATTTGATCATAGAAGATGCCAGAAGTTCACAAGACTGAAGAATTTCGAGCCACTTTGCAAAATTGCCTTGAATTGGAGAACTTGCAAATTCTCATGGCAAGCCCTTATGTGACTTCAATGCGACTTCCAATCATCACGCAAGCATGAACCATGGCCTCAAATCCTGAATGCCACAAAGAATCTCCAAGTTTCACGACTTATGCTTCGAGAGGCCACAACGGGGCCAGGCTTGTACCAATTTGCAAAAGCCCATGTGGCTATGCCTCTACTTGTTGCAATTCCCCAAGATCTGATCCATAGGCCTGAGCCACACCAGTTATTCTTACTCATCAAAGGCCTTACAAATACGTTTCCCGCGAAACATTCCAATCAATTGGAGTCTCATTGATGTTTAAGCATCACTAAAATTTCAAAGTGGTTTTGAGTTATTTTGAATATTTAATTTGAGAGGCCGTGGGTTAACTTATTGCATTTTTTTGTTAAGAAAAATGACAAGTATGGTTTCTTTGATTCATTGATTTCGAACCTAAGGAGGATGGCATGTTGGAATTGATTCTTTGATTCCAAAAAGGGAAAGGAGGAAAGGAATTTCATGGTATCGTGTTGGACTCGGATTCAAACGGCATTTCATGGGCCTTTTGTGGTGTTATGTGTGATTGGGAGTATGTTGGATTTGGATTAAGTTGGATTTGGATGCACATATGTTTGGAGTTATGATTCATTTTATGTTGCTATGTGTTAGTCAAGGTGCATTGTTCTCAAGCATGTTAATTAATGTTGATATTTTCCAAGTTTTGCAAGATATTGAAATCTTGATTGGTGCATTGTCAAAATAAATGAAAATGAAAACCAAAGACAACAAGACTGAAGAATTTAAATGCATAACACTTTGTTGTTAATTGTTGAAGGCTCAAGGCCATACTCCAAAAGTCCTAACTACACTTCAAACATCCATTGTTATCCCAAATATTGTTTATTTTACAAATTCCAATTCTATTTGTTACAAAATCATGGCATTGTAAATTAAAAGATAATTCCAATCTATATGCTGCCATGTCTGCTTTGGAGATAATGGATCCGAAAATGGACTCTGGTATGGCTTCTACTTACTACTCTCTTGATGAAGCCATTGAGAACGGTGTTGCTCCGGTTCCTATTAGTGATGATAAAAATATTGATGTTCGATGCATAATTGACATCATGGACCATCTACTAGCATGTGAGGCAACATGGCACAAGGGTCATTCGCTGGCACAAACTGTCTATTCTTGCCTCTATCTTCTACGGCCTGAAAGGACATCATCGCATGCCCTGTTGCACTCTTACTGCCAAGTCATACGTGCAACCTGCAAAGCAGTTCTTTCAGTTGTTGCAGAGGCACGGACACATGAAGAAGAAGATTTATTTGTCATGGCATATGGACTTCCTCTGAGTGGAGATGGAAAGGAAAGGTGTTTACCATTGTTAAATGTTGTTGAAGAAACAATATGTCGTCAACTGCGTGCTTCTAAAACTTCATCGAAAAGAAGAGTGTCAGAAGATATAGAGCCACTTCAAAATAATCCTGATCTGGAAGAAGGATACTGCAAAGCCCTGCTATGCTGATTACGTTTTCCATTTTTACCATCTTTTGATGTCTATGAAACGACCCCAAGGTGGAGGTTTGGAGTTGGCAAGAGAACACATAGCATTATGCATTTTAGAGATTGGTCACATTCGAAAATCTTCAGACTTTCTTAGAGCCGGTGCTCCGGAAATGTTTGAACGAAATGTAGAAAATACAACTGCATCTGGTTGTCAACCAATTGGCTTTGATGCTAGTTTAAATTCTAGATTATCAGCTCCAACACCACCACAGGGTATTCTTGGTGACACACTCAGCAAGTTCAGCATATGGGGGCTTTACATAACCTTTGTTCTAGATGTTGGACGCTTCATCAGACATCCAGCTCCTCCATTCAGCTTCACAACAACAGCCGTACCGCACGTCATCACAGGACACCTAATCAAGAATGAAAACAAGTCATAGAAACAATAATAAAAAGAAGAAGAAAAGAGAGTTGAGGAAGCACAACATCAGTGTCTCAGTGTCCACGATAGGTCCATTTCTCTCTTCTCCGATCCATAACAAGCAGTGCCCGTACTCAGATTGTCACAATGAAGGAAACAGTGGATGCTGGAAAGAGCTCAAGCACAACAAGCATTAACGGGATGCACCGAGAACTGATGAGGCTACCGGATTCCTACCAAACTCATACATCCAATCGTAATGCTGCCAATGACAAAGATGATTTCATAGAATCAGAATCAGATAGACAGATGCTTCTTATAAGGCAACAGGATGATGAGTTAGATGAACTTAGTTTAAGCGTGCAAAGGCTGCGGCAATAACAGTCTGGGACTGATGCCAGCCATACTCACAACAAATGTCAGCACCTCCCAAGCTCTGCAGTCAAGTTCTCTTGCTCAGATAACTTTTCAAGGTCTTCATTCTTAATGACCTGCACAAGACACCAGTTGAATTTCCAATTCAGCACAGGCATTTTTTTGCAGCAGTGAAAATATGAAATTTATTTAGCAGCAAAAGTCACAACATAATAAGCATTGCCTCAGAACCATTAAATCAGATGGAAGCCAAAACACCTATTCACACAAACACTTTGAAGACACAATGTTACCTTACAAATTAAACAAATTGATGAGAAAATAAGGTTACGCATGTGGCCCCTCTCCATCTCCGATAAGCCATTGATGGGAGTCTGGTTCAGAGAATTGGAAAGAACAGAATAATGATTCAAAGAAAGACTTTCCTTCACCAGCCAGCAAAGATGAATCAGTTCCTGCTCTTATTGACAATGATGTACCTCACCAGACTACCCGGGTGTCTCAGGATGAACACAAACATGATGAACCTCATGAAAAATCTCCTGAAACGAAATTGTCCAGTGTTAGTTCTCCAAGAAAAGTACCTTTGAACTCTTTGAGCACAATTGACTTTGAAAAGGTTCCTGATACTTTGATACCTGAATACAATTCTTCTCTTTTTACATGCCTGCTACTCTTGTACTCTCAGCAGCTACAAGCCTCAAGCCTACGACTAAAACCAAAAACCTGCACAAATTGAGAACATATTAATACAACCAGGATAAAAGAATAGTCTGAAGTGTAATGAAGAAAACTTTTGGCGAAAAAAAAACTTTAGGCATAAGAAAGTTATTGTAGACACACCAAAGATTCACAGGTTTTTTATTTAACCCCAAACGTAAACAAATCCAATCCAAAGCCAATTATCTCAGTTCATTCCAAAGTCAAGTTCAACAAAGAGGCATAAACAGACAAAAACCAGAGCAGAAGCATCAGCAGGATTGCAGGGTCAAAGTTTCACAAAATAGGAAAGAACAAGTTCTGTTACGAAAAAGGAGAAGCAAACATAGCCAGAATGAAAAATTGCTTCAGTTAAACCTAAATTTTTGAAACCCTAATTCTCACTATAAAAACCAGGACGAATTCATGGACATGATATCTGATCATTCACAGCCGCATCAAAAACACACACACAAGGAGAAAACCCTACTGCATAATACAAATTTCACACATAGAAAACCCTAAATTGCTTTTTATCAGAAGAGAATCAAAGATCCAGAAACAGAGGAAGAAGGAGATCGTAGTTGAGAGAAAGAAAAACTCCACCTTGAAACAGATTCGAACCGTGTTGAGGTAGCTCCATCTTATCCTCTTTTCGTTGTTTCTGATTGAACTATATATCGTTGTTGTGAATTGATTTGAACCGAGGGGGTTAGGTTTTTGAACATAGGGTTTTGTTGAGATGGCTAGCGGAATAAATTGCTGAGTTCTTGGTGATGTTTCTTTAATTCCGAAAGAGAGGTTAGGGGGTGAAGAGGAGTGTACCCTAGGTTTGGTCGTTAGGGCGATACAGAGAGGTGAACGGCCAGTCACCATGGTTTTTTTTCTCTCTCTGCGTTTGAATGCCGAAAGTAGAAGGAGAGCGAAAGGGGGATGTGTCAAAAACCCTAATTGTTTTCCCTTTTTAGAGGGCAACCGGGCCGGGTTCGAGTCAGCTTGACCCGACCGGCGTTCACCCAGGTCCAGCGCCCTTCTTGGGCCTCATTTGTTGGGTCTTCCCAACTTATGTTCTGTTTTGTGTTGTGCTTATTAAGTTTTACACAACCCCCCCTTTTTTAATAATACATACTTTAATATTTCTTACTTGCTTCTTTTCTTTTCTTTTTTTTTAAAAATATAATATTCTAAAAAACATTCATAGTAATTAGTTGTTTTGTTAATTAAATTAGGTCAATAATTATATATAAAAATATAAAAAAAAAAAAGAGAAAGCATTTTTATTAGGTAGTTATATAAGGTGAAGTTATTTTAGTTAATTTGTTAATCCTTTCCATTAGTTAGTCCCATTTCAATTTAGTTAGTTATCTTCCGTTCGTTTTCACGTGTACGATCATTCATATCATCTTGTAACTCTCCTTGTATCATGAACATGTTTCTGTTTTCGGCTTGCATCCTAGTATTAATTTCACTTTCACTTTATTTCTTTCTTTCGTGCTAACTTTTCAGGTGGTAAGTACTCCGAGAAGTGAATTTGCCTTCACTTCTCGCATTTCCTTTTCATCTCCTTTGTGCATTATTGTTGCATTTTTTGTATATGTATTGGAGTGAGCTTGCTCCTCCCTGTTTATTATACCTTCTTTCTTCAAGCAACTTGACTTCTTAAGTGAAGCAAGTTGTTTTGCTTCTCTTTGCTTCTTGATCTTTTCATCTGCTTCTCTCCTTGATGGTCCTTTGAAGATCGTTCTCTTGAGACTCACAAACCTTAAGGCTTCCACGCATGATAACAATTAGGGTTGATTAGTCCCCCCACTTAGCTTTCACCTTTGTGTCATCTTTGAGTCTTCCCATCTCATCTCATAATCAGGGACTAAACCCTAAAGGCTTTAAGGCTTTGTGATTAAGCTTATGCCTGCATCCTTCTATTAGGATGGAGTGTATAACTTTAATCCTAAGTGTTAAACCCTTAATGTGTTTAAACCCTTTAATCAATTCACTTAATAACCATCAAGACATCAAGCTTGTAACTTGGGCCTTGCATTAGGGTTCTAATTCTTCCTTAATTGGTTAAGAAGGACTAACCCTAGTGTTAATGGACAAGTCCCCCTCAAGTTGTCTTACAAACCATAAAATTCACTTCTTCATCATATCATTAAATAAAATCCACTTAATAAAGGCTTTGTTTTGTCATGGTTTTAATCCTTAATCATGGATTAAGTTGAGGAGCTTTCCTCAGCTTAAACATTCTCATCTATTATACTTCTATTAGGATGGTGTAATGAGTCTGTTTAATCCCTGATTATGGCTTAACCTCATTACTCAACACTAAACAAAAACATCAAAAACATCTAAATAATCACAAGTAGGTTAATGATCTTAATCCTGTATCAAAGGTGATTAAGTGTGAGAAGCTGACTTCACACTTAAGGTATTCTCATTACCCCTAATCAGAGGGAAGATGTGATGAGTTTACTAACCCATTGGTTTAGGCTTAAGCTCATTAACTTATGACAAACTTTCAAAAGCAATAAAAGACTGAAAACTCAAAAACAAACAATAATCGTCTCCTCCGGGATTCTTTTCTCATCTCATTCACTCATAAGCGAGAACTTGCTTCTTCCGTCTAATGCAAGACAGTTTGCACCTGAGCCAGACAGGTCATACACTTGAGCATAGACAAGCAAGCAGTTCATCAGTCAATTTATCTTTCAGTCTCTTTGGGTCGAACTACGGTGTTCTGACTTCCTCATTGCACGAGAGGATACGTAGGCATAACTTAACAGTTATCGAACAAAAGTCTCTGTATATTCCCCCTCCTCCCAGCTTTATTCTTTCAGCCTCATGATCTTGGGCATTTTATTCCTACACTGACACTGTACATTTACACACTTCACACTTCTTTTACACTGACACCTGTACATTTTCTTCCAGCCTCTTTATACACAAATTACACTGACACTACCCCTTTTAAACACAAATCTTTTAAGCGTGGATCCCGTCGAGTACGACGGACAATCTGGGTGCTAATACCTTCCCAGGTTGTAACCAACCCCCTTTCTCAGTCTCTCTGGTTCGCAACCGTCTTATCCATATCTTTCTAGGTCTATGCAGCATTACCTTTCCTCCGGGATAAAAATGCCTAGCCGGCGACTCTATTCATTCCCTGTGAGTTCACTCCTGTGTGTTCTCATATCATCCCTTCGCCGACCGTTCGCGTCTGTACCTTTATTTGGGCCTTTCCCATTTATCGGGAGCGACAGCTGTGTATGGTATGGAGGCATTCCTACCAGATGAAGTTGAATTACCTTCCTTACGGGTACTGATGGATGTAAAGTTGAATGAAGCAGAATGGGTCCGTTCTCGGTACAATCAACTGAATCTGATCGAAGAGAAGAGATTAGATGCAATTTGTCATGGGCAGTTATACCAGAAAAGAATGAAGAAGGCCTTCGATCAGTAGGTCAGGCTTCGGGAATACCAAGTAGGAGATCTTATGCTGAAAAGACTCCTTCCTCCTCATACAGACCACAGGGGCAAATGGACTCCAAACTACGATGGTCCATTCATAGTAAAGAAGGTCTTCTCTGGTGGAGCACTGATGCTCACTACTATGGATGGTGAAGATTTCTTATCCCCTGTGAATTCAGATGCAGTTAAAAAATACTTTGCATAAAATGACCCGCTGGACATAAAAACAGAATGTAAGTCCAGGAAAAAATAGGGCATCCCGGCGAGTCAAAAACAGAATAAAAGACTCGGGCAAAAATAAGGGAAAATTGAAAAAAAATGTACACCCACTGAGTTGAAAAGCCGCATTGGACAGCTCAGGCAAAAATGGGTATCCCGGTGGATTGAAAACCCGAAAGGGCGATCCACGCAAAATCAGGGAATATGCGAACAACTGCATTCTGAATTCGTCTGTATCACTTACAACATGGCAAGCTTCGAAAGGTTAAAGCATCGGTCAGAATCAACCTTCTCCAGAAAGAAAGATGAGAAGAATGTTAAGGTCATACGGGTCATAGCAAAGGAAGCTCAACGGAGCGTCGTCAACATTGCTAACACCTTTACTTTTCTCAATTTGTAACGATATTCTCATTTCAGGGGATTTGTTTCTTTGACTGTATCTGCCAATTCAGGGTGCCCAGATTAATAAAATCAGATTTTCAGTCACACCTCGTTTCGTACATTTTTGTTTCGTTTTCAAAATGTCCAATATCCATGATATAATCTTTGCATAAGCAAATGAGTCGTTCTTAATAAATGCTTGCAGGAAATATATTTACTTTCAGGAATATCTAACTCCTATGACGGAATCCGGTAAGGAATACCCTGGGATGTTTGTGCGTTTCTTTTTCTTAACAGGTTGCAGGTATTCGATACGCGACATGGGGCATGCCAAGCACACTTCCCCAGCACACATCTTCTCCAAGCAGCATCTGAAAATGCTTTTTCCCCAACAGAGTTGTCAAGGCCTCCTCATCCCCAGTATGAGTTTATTCAGCAAAAGCATCCCCAGCCGGGATCCCCACGGAGTCTTCTAGGAAGATCGTTCAGTGATCTTTCCTCCCCCCGAACAGAGTACCAGGCCTCTCAAAGACAGAAGAACCATTTCCCCGCAGAGTTCCAGCCTCTTCCCAAAAGAGCAATGCCTGAAATTCTGGCACAACGAAGTGACAGAAGCTTCCTCATCCCCAACTGGGTTTTCTCCTTACCGGATAGATCTGTCAATGATCTATTCCCCCAAGCAGAGCTATATCTCCTAACAGATCTACCAATGATCTTCCCCAGCTGGAACGTCCTTCCAAGCAGATCTTCCAGAGATCTCCACAACAGCGAGATATGAACCCCAGATCGGTTTCTTTTGCATGATCATAACATTCGCATCATTTTCCCCACAAAGCGTAGCATTCTGTCAAATACGGAGCATTACGTCAAAAATCAAACATTTGCATAATCACATGCCAGGTTCGTGCCAGTTGTTGTACCCCAAAATTTGCCCTCACAATACAAGACTTTGTGTGCTAAGAAGGTTCACAAGGTTCACAAGATTCACAATACTTACAAGACCTTTCATGAGGTTCATGAAGTCTACAAGTCACTTTATGAGGTTCACAAGGTTCACAAGATTCACAATACTTACAAGACCTTTCATGAGGTTCATGAAATCTACAAGTCACTTTATGAGGTTCACAAGGTTCACAAGATTCACAATGCTTACAAGTCCTTTCATGAGGTTCATGAAGTCTACAAGACACTTTATGAGGTTCACAAGGTTCACAAGACTTCCCATGAGGTTCACAAGACCTTTCATGAAGTTCATGAAGTTTACAAAGCACTTTATGAGGTTCACAAGGTTCACAAGACCTTTCATGAAGTTCATGAAGTTTACAAGGCACTTTATGAGGTTCACAAGGTTCACAAGGCACTTTATGAGGTTCACAAGGTTCACAAGACCTTTCATGAGGTTCACAAGGTTCACAAGACATCTTATGATGGTTCACAAGGTTCACAAAGTTCATCATTGGTCAGAAGATTTGACAATTCCCTCAGGCAAGGCATTCTCCTAAGCAGTGCATCCAAAATTAGGGTTTTGACTTTAATCAGGCTAAATGGATTTCCAAGACTTCAAGTGAGCTTCATAACATCTTATATGTGTTTAAGAATCCCCATGACAAGTTTCAAGACTTTTTTCAAAGGTTTGCTCAATCAAATAATCAGATAAGTCAAAATCAGTCAAAGCAGTTAAAAAGTCAAACTGAGGTCAACTGTGGTCAAACCAAAGTCAAACTTCATGATTTTTTGCCAACATCAAGTATATGAAGTAAAATTCATCATTTGATCAAGGGTTTATCATGATTCATCAAGGATATTTCAGATCATCAAGAATCAGAGGTTTCTAAATTAGGGTTTTCTCAGGAAAAGTCAACTGAACTTTGACCAGCCATAACTTTCACATGCTTCATCACATTTTCCCCATCCAAAGCTCATTTTGAATGAAATTGAATTCTCTACAATTTTGTGTCTCACAAGCCAAGCCCAAAAATGCTTCATTTGGAAGGTATGAGCTAAGACATTATAGGTCCTTTTGAAAGTCAACAAAAAGTCAACAACTTCAAAAGGGCATAACTGGAGAATGGTGAATTATATGTACATGACACCAGTGGGGTTGGTTAGAAGACTCTTCAAGATTTCCAAAATGTCCAATAACACCCTCATAGCATTAAAATTGAAGGATGTGTGCCCTTGCAAAGTTGGGAAATTTTTGGTTGGTTTATGAAGAAAATGGAGGTCTAAAACCAATTTTTTTCTAAATGGGCTTGCCATATGATGACCCAATCCATACTATAACTTCATGCACGACCCAAGTCAACAAAAATCAGATTTTTTATTATTTTATTTTTATTTATTTTGATTTAATTCATTTAAAATCATTTTAAATTAAAATAAAATATAAAAGTCTAAGATTTAAAAAAGATTAAGCTTCTAGAAATTCATAAATATGATTGGAATCAAAGAGGTAAGAAGATCATGATGATTGTCCTAAAATAGCAAGTGTTTATGCAAAAATATTTTATTTTCAAAGCCTATCTTTTTGAATCTTTTTGGATCAAATTCTTCACACAATAATCAATCTTTTCTGACCTAATGCATTGCTCTATAAGTACATGATTGAACCCTAACACAAAGCCACGAATTTCTGCCTCCCAAGAGTAAGTTTCACAAACCAAAAAATCATCCAAAAATCAATTTTCGGGTTCTTCATTTGAGGGCATTTGAAGGTATTCTACAGACACAGCAATGATCCCTAAGCTTCACTGAATGTGTACCAATGTTCATATGCATCCATAACACCTTAAATCATACGAACCGAATCCTTTTTTGTTCTTGAAATTATTTTTTTCGATTTCAATTATTTAACCATTATTAATGAAATTTGTTTGTTGTTTTGTTATTGTGTGAAGCTTTGGATGAATTCTGGATGGTTTGATTTGGTTTTCATGAGCAGATGCGAATTTCACCATGGCTAGGGTTTCGGCCATGGATTTGGGGCTTGGACTTAAACCTAATATAAATAAAATCTAAGAACATAGGACAACTCTAGGGACCTTGGGGATTATGAAACACTAATTATTGTTGTGAAATTTTACTGTTTTGATGCTTGTCCAGTTTCGTAGGTTCTGGATATGATGAATTTCTCAGGAAAACACGCAACAAAATCCCTAGTTATTTTCGCAGGAAATTTGAAGAAGATGAAGCTGGCCTGGCGCGAAAAAAATAATTTGAATATTGAACTTATTTTATTATAATATTGTTTTTGTTTTGTATCACAAGCTTGTGCTTGTCCCAGTGGTATGCGATGCGCGTGTGTTGCTTATGGGCAGGAGTTCGAATCATGGCTTCACCACATTTTATTGTTTTTTTCCAGATAATTAGACGTTATAATATATTATGAATCATGGTGAAGTTATGTACATGTGCGCTCTCCCAGCTGGAATGGTAATGTGTTTGTGTGATTGCTTGCAAGGTCCTGGGTTCGATTCCCCCCAGGCCTTTTGCTTTTTCCTTCTTTTTTTTCTGATTTTCAGGTTTAAGGCATAAAACAAATTCCTCTCCTTTCCTTGTCACCCGCGCGCTGGTAGCCTGGTGGTATGTATTGCTGGCCTAAGTGATTGCAAGCCAAAGGTGCTGGGTTCAAACCCCAGCCAGGTAAGTTTTCCTTTCTTTTTATTTTTTCTATTTGTTTTGTTTGTTCTTCATATTAATTAATTAAAAATCATAATATTAATTTAATCAAATTCTAATATGTTTTATAAATAATAATAATAAAAACTAATTTCTTTTATTAATATGCATATATTATAATTTGTTTAATTAGATTAATATTTAACATTTAATATTTCTTATAAAACCTAATTTATTTTTAAAACCCTAAAAAATATATTCTTTCTTTAAAACCCTAATTTTCTTTTTTTCATTTATATTTTTCATTAAATTTTTTGAGTTAATATTTGTTAATATAAATTTTTTATAATTTAAATTGTTGTATGTAAGTATGATTTAAAATTAAAATGCTTAATTTATTTTTTATAATATGAAAATATTCTGTAATTGTTTAGAAGTTAATTATGTATGTAAATAATTTCTATTATATGTTTAAAAATTGCTAATTTAATTATAATTTATTTTTCATAATTGATTTAATTTTATAACTTACACATAATTTCAAATTTTATAATAATTGATATAATTGTTTATAATTTCTTATTAACCATTAAAAATGTTATTTATTATAATATTTTTTGCTTATTATTATTATTATTACTAGTCATGTTTATCACTAACCCCATTTATTTTTAAATTGTTATTATTATTATTTCTACTAACCCTATTATAATTACTTATTTATTTTGCTTATTTATTTATTTTGCTTATTTATTTAAATTGCTTTTATTTTTGTAATTGCTCCTGGATGTAATATTTTATAATGTTTAAATTATTTATTTTATGTTATGGTTAGTAAATAGGGAGTGTAACATGTGTGTTTATTTAAAAATTAATTTAGATCACTTAATTCAAAAGATAAAATATTAAATTGTACACTCACACACGTAAGTCGATCTTTGATCGCCATCTCACTTCCTTAGGGATACCTCTCATTGTTGCCTAATCAAAAGGTCAAGTAGGGTGTATAAAGCAAAAAGTCCCTCAAAATAAAGTCATCTAGTCCCTTAACAATAAAAGATCAAGTCCCTTTCGAATGTTGCCTTCGTAATGATCTTGTCCCTTTCGAATAAAGATGACAGTCCCTCCAAAGTTGCTTAATACACCCCACAGTTGCCTATATTAAACAGATGACCCTTACTTGTCCCACACATCCAAGGTAATGACTACCTATTCCTTAATAATAGGGATAGTCTTACCATTTAATGGATTCAAGAACAGAAAGACTTAAACTTTAGGGTAGGCTCCTCATAGTTACTTGCTCACTATTCAAAAACTTTTCAAACACTTCACAATTTCAAAAAATTTTCAAACACAAGTTTTTTACGCATCCGTACATGGATCATTATCAAACTCTTATGAAAATTTCTATTCACACACTTCACATTTTCAAAAACATTTTAAAGTAAGCTAAGTAACTAAGAGCCCATGGATAACCATGGATGTAAAGGGTGCTAACACCTTCCCTTTACATAACCTACCCCCCGGACCCAAAAATATCTTAAAAGGTCTTTCCTGTTCTTTTATGCCTTTCCTTTGGATAAAATAAAAGTCGGTGGCGACTCTTGCTATCCGCAACATAACTAAAGTCAGTTCTCCCACCGTGTTACAGAACTGGCGACTCTGTTGGGGAATTAATATTAAAGAGGGGTACCCTTAGGAATTAGATCACTTTAAAATTGTTTGCCTTGTTTGCTTTACACTTACTTGTTGGGCTCTTATGTGTGAAAGATCCTAACCCGGATCTAGTGTACCTTAGGTAAATGGAAATAGACCAAGGAAACTGTACGGCGTATACCGATATGGTTGAACTGGTGGCCATAGTTAGTGTGACTTCTTGGTTGGTGCTTATGTTCCTTAAGTCAAGTTGAGGATAATATGAGGCTGCCATATTTTGTCAATGCACTAACTAACTTTTAGAACCCTAGTTATCCTATCTTGGCCTTTAGAAAAGTAGTGAGATAACCGGCTTTGGTGAAGACTGAAGTTGGTTGATACTCGATACTACGCTCATTGAGATTCTAAACTTGGAGGGTTTTGGTTGGCAAGTAAGTTGCCTACTGAACAACCACCCTTGTGAAGGATCAATGATATTGAGATCCCTTAGAACCTGGTTACTTTTGTAGGACAGGATGAACCAACTAACTTCAGGGGAGGGTACTTACCTTTGAACCTCATGCAAGCCTTTAAACCTAGGGCTATTGCGTGACTTGTTTGTGTGTGCCACATGTTTATGATTGAACATAACATCATGACATCTTCATGCATCATAAGCATAGCATTTTCACTAACCATTTCAAGGACCAAAGGATTTATCTTTGTTCTTTGTTGCAGGTCATGGCTTCTGCTCGTAGAAACACTATTAGGATCAACTTTGTGGGCATACCTGCTAAGCTTAAAGAGTTGGTTTCTCAAGTATCTGATCATTCCCAGTTCATCAAGAGACATGGTCACCTACTGGATCTAGTCACTTCAGGGTTCAATGAAGACATGATGAGTGTTCTGTTTCAGTTCTTTGACCCTAAGCACCATTGCTTCACATTCCCTGACTATCAGCTGGTTCCTACAATGGAAGAGTTCTCTAAACTTCTAGGTATACCTGTTCTTGATCAGAAACCATTCACAGGCTTGGAGAAGGAGCCTAAACCTGAGGTTATTGCTGCAGCTCTACATCTGAAGAAGTCTGATATTGTTCTAGAAACAAGAAGTGGAGTCAAGGGTGTTCTAGCTAAGGTGTTGATAGAGAAGGCTCAAATGTTCTTGAAGGACATGAGCTATGATGCTTTTGAGGAAATCTTAGCCTTGCTGATATATGGCTTAGTATTGTTCCCAAATCCTGATCAGTTCATAGACGTGCATGCCATCAACATATTCCTGAGTCACAATCCAGTGCCTACATTTCTTGGAGACATACTACATTCTCTTCATACCCGTACTACAAGGGCAAGAGGAACTTTGATGTGCTGTATACCTTTGCTTTCTAGGTGGTTTATTTCTCACCTTCCTCGCTCAGTGATGAAAAATGAGCAAGGGTTCAGGTGGTCCAAGAGGATCATGTCACTCTCGCATTCAGATATTCATTGGTGCTCCAGATCTATGGAGAATGTCACTATCATTGACCGTTGTGGGGAGTTTCCTAATGTGCCACTTCTAGGCATAAGAGGAGGCATCACCTACAACCCCTCTCTAGCTTTACGACAGTTTGGTTATGCTCGGAGTGATGGTCCACATGATATGTTAATTCAGGGTATTGTGTTTGACTACGACAACGATCTTCAAGGTTACTGTCAGAGATTCATAAGAGCATGGGGAAAAGTAAACAAGGTTGACAGCAAGACTCTGGAGCCTAAGTACACTATTCCTATGGAGGCTTATCTCAGATGGGTGCGATCTCGTGCTCAGACTCTCATGATGCCATATCCTGCTATCCTGCCAGTTACCATGGAACCTGTTGCTGAAGGAGACACTTCTTACACCATCCTTCACCCAGACATGCCTACTGACATGGAAGACTTACAGAGATCCTGGATCCAGTTGAAGGAGCAAAGGGATACTTTCGAGGCTCATTAAAAAGCAAGCCAAGAAAGAATCCTGGAACTAACAAAGCAACTTCACGAGGAGCGGAATCTCAACTCATACCTCAACACAAAGAGGAAACGTCCATGGGAGTCTTAAAACCTCATCTCTTGTATTTATTGCATTTCATTTTCTATAAGCCCAAGAGGCAAAACAAATTTATTACTAATAAAAGTTTACCTTCTTGTTTGTTTAAGCAAATTTAAATCCTGTGGTCCTTGAAAACATTGCATACGCATTAATACATCATATCATTGCATCACAGGTTTATTTGTGCACAGGTTTCTCATCTTCTCGATGTTTATTTCAGTAATGTCTCTTGAACAAACAGTTAAGGATCTCCAGACACAGAATGCACAGTTCCAAGAGCTGATCCTGAACTTGTCCAAGGGATAGGATGAATTGAAGACACTGCTGGCCAAGAAGACTAAGAAGACTAGAAGGTCAGGTGGCCTGATCAACATGGGAAGAAGGTTCAGAGATCCTGTCAAGACCAAAGAACAGGTTGAAGACTATGAATCTGAAGAATCTGAAAAAGAGGGAGGCAGTCTTCACAACACTGTGAGGGACTCTGATTCTGAGGCTAATTATTACCATGATCCTAATGAAGACAAATTCAAGATGCTGGTGGATAGAATGGATGCTATGGAATTGCAGAAGTCTTCTGGGCTGGATTTTGAAGATTTGAGTCTGATATCTGGGGTAGTCATACCCATTGGTTTCAAGGTTCCTACCTTTGTTGTTTATGATGGGGTCTCTTGTCCCAAGCTGCATCTGAGGTCTTATGTCAGAAGAATCCAACCTCACACTGCTGATAAGAAGTTGTGGATCCATTTTTTTCAAGAGAGCTTATCTGGAGCTCAATTGGAGTGGTATTATCAATTGGAGAGTGTCAACATCAGGGATTGGAATGATCTTGCTGAAGCTTTCTATAAGCAGTATCAATACAATGTTGATTTAGCCCCCACTCGCATGCAACTACAAAGCATGTCTATGGGTGCCAAAGAAAGTTTCAAGGAGTATGCTCAGAAGTGGAGAGATTTAGCTGGAAGAGTTCAACCCCCTTTAACTGACAGGGAATTGGTTGATATGTTCATGTGTACGCTGAATGGTCCGTTTTACAGTCATCTCATTGGAAGCTCATCATCTGGCTTCACTGAATTGATAATGACAGGAGAGCGTGTAGAGAATGGTATCAAGAGTGGCAAGATTCAAGTGGGTGCTTCTTCATCAGGTGCTGCAAAGAAACCTCCCACTGGGAAGAAAGAGTCAAATGCTGTTTATGGTCAACCTGATCGTAATAGAAGGCATCAGTCTGTGAGTGCAGTTCATATTTCAAATCCAACTCCTGCAGCAACAGAGCAGCCACAGGGCAACCAACAGAGGGCTAGAAGGCAGTTCACAAAGATCAACATGTCAATGGCTCAGGCATTACAACACTTGTTGAAGGCTGAACTTATTACTCTGAAAGAGGCTCCTCAGAATCCCAATGTTACCTCACCCAGGTACAACCCCAATGCACGATGTGCATATCATTCAAACTGTCAGGGACATGATACTAATAGTTGCTGGGTCTTGAAGAACAAAATTCAAGATATGATTGAGGCTGGAGAGATTGAGTTTGACCCTCCGGGTACTCCAAATGTGATTACTGCTCCCATGCCAAATCACGAGAAGACTGTCAATGCCATTGATGAAGATTTACATGTCTATTCAGTTGCAGAGTTGACCACACCATTGTCTGTTATCAAGAAAAAGTTAGTACAAGCTGGGCTCTTTCCAGGTTGTCGTGAAGATTGTTTGTATTGTACCTATAAGCCGGATAGTTGCTGGAGATTGAGAGATGGAATTTAACGTCTCATGGATAAGTATACCATAGTGTTTGAGAGGACTCCATCGTCTGTAGAAAATATGGTGGATCATATTACTAAAGGTAGGAAGATTGAAGAGGTTGATATGGTTGATAGAGTGCCAATAAAGATCACTTCAAAGGGACCTGTTAAAATCACTCATAAAGGTCCAATTAAGATTACTGCTGAAGGCCCTGTGAAGGTTGTTGCTGAAGCCAGAGTGGCTCCCCTGGTCATTACCACTCCTGGTCCTATTCCATATACGTCTGATAAAGCTGTGCCTTGGCATTATGGGTCTGATGTTTATATCCATGGGGTTAAGCAGGAACCCTTAGTGGATATGCCTGTTGATGTTGATAATATTGCTGGATCTAGTAAGATCACACGAAGTGGAAGAGTCTTCTCTCCTCCAGTGACTTCCAAGAATGCAGTTACTCCTGCTGCTACCTCCACCACTGATGCTCGGGGCAAAGGTCCTGTTATTGAACCTATACCAAATGATGTGCCAGCTGCTGATGATCTCTCCAAGCAGATGGAAGAAGTATTGAAAATCATTCGCAAGAGTGATTATGACATTGTTGATCAGTTGGGGCATACTCCCTCCAAGATTTCTATGTTGTCTCTGTTGTTATGTTCCGAGGCTCATGCCAAAGCTTTGATCAAGTTTCTGAAGACTGCTCATGTACCCAATGCAATTTTTGTTGACCAGTTTGAGAATTGTGTTGCCCACCTGACCTATGATAATGGGTTAGGGTTTTCTGATGCTGATTTGACCCCTGCCAAGAGGGATCATAACAGGGCCCTGCATATCTCAATTGAATGCAGGGGCACTACCCTGTCACATGTATTGATAGACAATGGTTCCTCTCTGAATGTGTTGCCCAAAGAAGTCCTGAATAAGCTGAGCCCTGAAGATGTTGTGCTGAAGCCCAGTAGTATAGTGGTGAAGGCTTTTGATGGGTCAAGAAGAGTGGTGCATGGAGAAATTGATCTGCCCATCAAAGTTGGTTCTCAGATTTTTAATGCTACATTTTATGTGATGGATATTCGTCCTTCGTACTCTTGTCTGCTTGGTCGTCCCTGGATCCATGGGGCAGGTGCTGTAACCTCTACTTTACATCAGAAGCTAAGATACCCAGTGGAAGGAAAGGTTGTTACTGTCTATGGAGAGGAAGAATATTTTGTCAGCCATGTAAACACCTTCAAGTATCTGGAAGTGGAAGGTGAATATGTTGAAACTCCGTGTCAGACATTTGAAGTGGTCCCTTGGATTGTTAATGATTATGTAGCTCCTCCGGTTGTCAAGAAAGTTCCTACAGTCACCAGAGTACCTCCAACAATGGCCTCCCTCAAAGATGCTAGAGCTGTAGTGGATGAAGGTGGTTGTACTATTTGGGGTCAGCTTCCTGATATCCCATATAAGTCTGACAAGTTTGGTTTGGGTTTCACTGCAGAGTCCCAGAAGGTTGTTCGTCGTGCTCGTGCTGTTCGTATCACCAATCAGGGGATTATGAAAGACCAGATCAATGTTGTGGGTGACTATGATGAAGACTACAACTTGGATGCTTGGATTTTTCCTACTGTGGGTGCTGGACTCAATAATTGGAAAGCTGAAGACGTTATTCCTATCTCCTTTAGTCAGGAGTAAATACTATTACTGTGTTGTTGTTTTTTAAGTTTGTAATTTCTGGAACAATTGAACTCTTAAGCCTTGTGCCTTACCCGGGGCACAATGGTGTGCTTGTTACGGGCTGTCATTTCATTTGCATACTTCATTCAATAAAAATCAGTGGACGTTTCGTTTTCGTAAATATTGTGTTCCTTGTCTTTCTTTTCTTTTATTTTTGTTTTATCAGCTATGTGTTCTTACACACACCCACATCACTAAAATGCAGATCCTCATCTACTCTGGATCCTGTTGATAACAGTTCTACTATTGCCAGTTATAATTTCGAGAATCCGATCTATCAAACTGAAGACGGAAATAAGGACGATTGTGAAGTACCTGTAGAGCTTGCTAGGTTGTTACAACAAGAAGAGAAAGCTATACAGCCACATGAAGAGCCAGTCGAAGTTGTGAATTTGGGAACTGAAGAAAACAGGAAAGAAGTCAAGATAGGGGCTGAATTAGAGGATAGTGTCAAGGGCAGGTTGATTCAGATGTTACGTGACTATGTGGAGATCTTTGCTTGGTCCTATGAAGATATGCCAGGGTTGGATATAGACATTGTGGTTCACCGCTTACCAGTGAAAGAAGATTGTTGTCCAAAGAAGCAGAAGGTTCGTCGTATGCGTCCTGAGATGTCAGAAAAGATCAAAGCAGAGGTAATGAAACAGTTCAATGCAGGGTTCTTAGCTGTGACTTCTTATCCTCAATGGGTTGCAAATGTGGTGCCAGTACCTAAGAAAGATGGTAAGGTACGTATGTGTGTAGACTACAGGGATTTGAACAAGGCCAGCCCCAAAGATGACTTTCCACTTCCTCATATTGATGTTTTGGTTGACAACACTGCTCAGCATAAGGTATTCTCTTTTATGGATGGTTTCTCTGGTTACAATCAAATCAAGATGGCTCCCGAAGATATGGAGAAGACATCATTTGTTACACAGTGGGGCACCTTTTGCTATAAAGTAATGCCATTTGGTTTGAAGAATGCAGGGGCAACATATCAACGTGCTATGGTGGCTTTGTTTCATGATATGATTCATCATGAGATAGAGGTATATGTAGATGATATGATAGCCAGGTCCCAGAATGAAGAGCAACATCTTGATCATCTGCATAAGTTGTTTGAGAGGTTGAAGAAATACAAGTTGAGATTGAACCCAAACAAGTGTACTTTTGGAGTTAGATCTGGCAAGCTCCTGGGTTTCATTGTCAGTGGAAAAGGTATTGAAGTGGATCCTGCAAAAGTGAAAGCTATACGAGAGATGCCAGCTCCCCGTACTGAGAAGGAGGTTAGAGGTTTCTTGGGATGACTGAATTACATTGCAAGATTTATTTCCCAATTAACTGCCATCTGTGAGCCAATATTCAAGTTGTTGAAGAAAGATAAGGTGATGGAATGGAATGATGAGTGCCAGACTGCCTTTGATGAAATCAAGAGATATCTGCTAGAACCTCCAATTTTGATGCCACCAGTTGATGGAAGACCCTTGATTATGTACTTAACAGTGTTAGACAACTCAATGGGGTGTGTGTTGGGGCAACATGACGAGTCTGGTCGAAAAGAGCAGGCAATATATTACCTTAGTAAAAAGTTTACCGACTGTGAAACAAGATACTCACTGCTCGAGAAAACTTGTTGCGCTTTGGCATGGGCTGCTCGCCGACTAAGACAGTATATGTTGACCCATACTACCTTGTTGATTTCAAAGATGGATCCAATCAAGTACATATTCGAGAAACCGGCTCTCTCCGGAAGAATTGCAAGATGGCAAATGATCTTGACAGAATATGACATACAGTATACTACTCAGAAGGCCATCAAAGGAAGTGTTGTTGCTGATCATTTGGCTCATCAAGCAGTGGATGATTACCAGTCAATGAGTTTTGAGTTCCCCGATGAAGACATTATGATTATTACCAAAGAACCTGGACAATATGACGGACCTGAACAAGGATCCCGATGGACTATGGTTTTTGATGGTGCTTCCAATGCACTTGGTAATGGTGTTGGTGTTGTGATCAGTTCCCCGGAAGGTTGTCATACCCCGATTACAGCCAGACTTTGTTTCTATTGTACCAATAACATGGCTGAGTATGAGGCATGTATCTTGGGTATTAAAGCTGCTATTGATATGAAGATTCAGTTCCTTGATGTGTATGGAGATTCAGCCCTGGTAGTAAGTCAGATTAAAGGAGATTGGGATACCAAACATGATAATCTCATCCCTTACAGAGAGCATGTGTTGTCTTTGATCCCACATTTCAAAGATATTACCTTTGGACATATTCCACGGAGAGAGAATCAGTTGGCAGATGCATTAGCTACCATGGCGTCTATGTTTGAGATCAGCTGGGATGATGAAGCTCCCAAGATTACTATTGATAGATTTGAGAAGCCGGCATACTGCAATGAGATTGACACAGAAGGAGCAGAGGAGAAGCCTTGGTTCTACGAAGTAAAAAGATATCTTGAAGCTCAGGAGTTCCCTGAAGGGGCATCTGTCAAAGATAGGAAGTTTCTGAGAAGGTTTTCTGCTAAGTTCTTTTTGAGAAATGGGATTTTGTACAAACGCAATCATGATTCAACTATGCTTCGTTGTGTGGATAAGAAGGAAGCAACAGAGATTATGGAAGATATGCATGATGGGATCTTTGGCACTCATTCTAGTGGTCATACCATGGCAAAGAAGATATTGAGAGCAGGTTACTATTGGTCTACCATGGAAGCTGATTGCTATCAACACTCCAGAACATGTCACAAGTGTCAAATTTATGCTGATAAAGTACATATACCTCCATCACCCTTGAATGTGTTGACTGCTCCTTGGCCCTTTGCCATGTGGGGCATTGATATGATTGGTGAGATCAAGCCTACTGCTTCTAATGGGCATCGTTTCATCTTGGTTGCTATTGATTACTTCACGAAGTGGGTAGAGGCAGCTTCATTTGCATCTGTTACCAAGAATGTTGTGGCTCGATTCATTAAGAATAATCTCATATGTAGGTATGGCATCCCTGAAAGGATTATTACTGACAATGGCTCTAATCTGAACAACACTATGATTACTGATCTCTGCACACAGTTCAAGATTAAGCATCACAATTCTTCTCCGTATCGTCCAAAGATGAATGGGGCAGTTGAAGCTGCCAATAAGAACATTAAGAAGATTGTACAGAAGATGACTGTTACTTACAAGGATTGGCATGAGATGTTACCATTTGCTCTTCATGGTTATCGTACTACAATACGTACTTCAACAGGGGAAACCCCATTCTCCTTAGTCTATGGTATGGAAGCAGTTCTGCCCATTGAAGTTCAGATTCCCTCCTTAAGAATTATGAAGGATGCAGGCTTGGATGAAGATGAGTGGATTCAGACTCGACTTGATCAGATAAATTTGATTGATGAGAAGAGGCTAGCAGCAGTTTGTCATGGCCAGATGTACCAGAAACGAATGATCAAAGCATTTAACAAGAAGGTTAAGCCAAAGGTATATCAGGCTGGTGACTTGGTAATCAAGCGTATCATATTACCACAGGGTGATCCTAGGGGCAAGTGGACTCCTACATATGAAGGACCATTTGTAGTCAAGACAGTATTCTCAGGAGGTGCCATGATACTTACTACTATGGATGGTGAAGACTTCCCGCAACCTGTAAACGCAGACATAGTTAAAAAATACTACGCATGAAAAGAGACCCGCTAGGTTGACAGGCCTAGGCAAAAATAAGGGCATCCCGACAAACCAAAAGGGTTTGGGCAAAAATTAGGGATATATATAAAAAGATGTACACCCGGCAAGTCGAAAACCTGAAAAGGCGGCTTGGGCAAAAAAGGGTATCCCGGTGGATTGAAAACCTGAAAGGGCAATCCAGGCAAAAGTTAGGGATTAAAGCGTATGACTATGTCTCGTTTGGATCACCCATGAAACTGCAACCAGTTGTGTTACTTACTCAAGCTCAAACAGATAAAGCTCAATCCAATCGTTTCCGTCTCAAACAGCAGAAGATGAGATACTTGAAGATAATGGCAATAGTGGAATTGAAACTCAATAGGATTATTTCCCACATAGCTGATTTTCTTTATTTTGTAAAAAAAAAACTTTATGACAAAATCCTCGTACTAGGGTTTATGTCTCCTTGTACAAACTTACCCATGTATGGGTCACCCTTTGATATGAATAAAATTCCATCTTTGAATCCAGATTTACTTTTACCCTATTTACATGAACGAAACGTCCATTGGTTGTGTTTGAATGTATGTATGCTTTTGAATATGATTGATGTTTACCAGAAATGCATGTATGCTTAATATGATTGATGTTTACCAGAAATGCATGTATGCTTAATATGATTGATGTTTACTAGAAATGCATAAAAATGCAGTAATAGTACTTACTAAGGACGAACGAGGGAAGGATTTCAATGAAGCTTCGTCGGTTCATCTCTACAAAACAGTTACAAAACCTCAGTAGGACAAATCCATCTTCATAAAGTCATATCTCCCCTAGAATTTATATCCATCTCTTTTATCCTCATACGGATATTCGGGAATTTACTTTCCAATAAGAGTACGACGAACGAAGACGGGAGGTTATGTATACCCTACTATCAAACGAGGACGGAAGGTTATGTATACCTTACTATCCCCAGCAGACGGGAGGTTATGTATACTTTGTTATCCCCAGCATACGGGAGGTTATGAATAATATATTATCAAACAAGACGGGAATGAGTTCATCATATTCTTCAAAAATGAATCGGGATTTATTTTCCCTGGCCAGCAGTTGTTGTACGAAGATATCCAGACGCTTCAGGCAGTATCATATCATACATACATCATTTACATCATACCATACCATACATATACATAGATACATAATACATTACTTAAGTGCATCATATTATATATACATACATAATGCATAAACTAATATTATCATACAGGATGCTACCTTGTTTTCAGGTTAATTCTCCAACAAGCAAATTTCATCAACAAATTGTGACCATTGGGCCATTGTTTATCTTCCCAAAGGTTATCATCACCTCAGGACTGCTTTATCCTCCTGAAAGCATATTATTACCTCAGGACTGCTTTACCCTCCTGAAAGCATATCACTACCTCAGGACTGCTTTATCCTCCTGAAAGCTTCTTATACCTCAGGACGTTGTTATCCTCCTGAAAGCATATTATCTCCTCGGGACGTTGTTTATCTTCCTGAAAGCTATCACCCCTACCTCAGGACTACTTTATCCTCCTGAAAGCATATTCATACCTCAGAACGTTGTTCATCTTTCTGAAAGCATATCATCACCTCAGGATGTTGTTTATCCTCCTGAAAGCATATTATCAATACCTCAGGACTGCTTTATCCTCCTGAAAGCATATCACTACCTCAGGACTGCTTTATCCTCCTGAAATCATATCACTACCTCAGGATTGATTTATCCTCCTGAAAGCTATCATTATATCTTCATATTTTGGACTGCTTTATCCTCCAAGAAATGTATTTGAAGAACTTTTCTCTAAGTGGCATCTTTAAGCCCACTCAAGCATATTCAACTAGTCACCAGTATCACTCTATGCACCGGTGAGTGCAAATTTTTGGGCTTTTGTGTTCAATCCCCTTCAACCTTCCAGGTCACGACTGGCACATATACCAGTCTAACCCCTCAGGTTTCAGAAAATTGAACAGGGGCAGCTGTTGTACCCCAAAATTTGCCCTCACAATACAAGACTTTGTGTGCTAAGAAGGTTCACAAGATTCACAATACTTACAAGACCTTTCATGAGGTTCATGAAGTCTACAAGTCACTTTATGAGGTTCACAAGGTTCACAAGATTCACAATACTTACAAGACCTTTCATGAGGTTCATGAAGTCTACAAGTCACTTTATGAGGTTCACAAGGTTCACAAGATTCACAATGCTTACAAGTCCTTTCATGAGGTTCATGAAGTCTACAAGACACTTTATGAGGTTCACAAGGTTCACAAGACTTCCCATGAGGTTCACAAGACCTTTCATGAAGTTCATGAAGTTTACAAAGCACTTTATGAGGTTCACAAGGTTCACAAGACCTTTCATGAAGTTCATGAAGTTTACAAGGCACTTTATGAGGTTCACAAGGTTCACAAGGCACTTTATGAGGTTCACAAGGTTCACAAGACCTTTCATGAGGTTCACAAGGTTCACAAGACATCTTATGATGGTTCACAAGGTTCACAAAGTTCATCATTGGTCAGAAGATTTGACAATTCCCTCAGGCAAGGCATTCTCCTAAGCAGTGCATCCAAAATTAGGGTTTTGACTTTAATCAGGCTAAATGGATTTCCAAGACTTCAAGTGAGCTTCATAACATCTTATATGTGTTTAAGAATCCCCATGACAAGTTTCAAGACTTTTCTCAAAGGTTTGCTCAATCAAATAATCAGATAAGTCAAAATCAGTCAAAGCAGTTAAAAAGTCAAACTGAGGTCAATTGTGGTCAAACCAAAGTCAAACTTCATGATTTTTTGCCAACATCAAGTATATGAAGTAAAATTCATCATTTGATCAAGGGTTTATCATGATTCATCAAGGATATTTCAGATCATCAAGAATCAGAGGTTTCTAAATTAGGGTTTTCTCAGGAAAAGTCAACTGAACTTTGACCAGCCATAACTTTCACATGCTTCATCACATTTTTCCCATCCAAAGCTCATTTTGAAGGAAATTTAATTCTATACAATTTTGTGTCTCACAAGCCAAGCCCAAAAATGCTTCATTTGGAAGGTATGAGCTAAGACATTATAGGTCCTTTTGAAAGTCAACAAAAAGTCAACAACTTCAAAAGGGCATAACTGGAGAATGGTGAATGCTATGAACATGAAACCAGTGGGGTTGGTTAGAAGACTCTTCAAGCTTTCCAAAATGTCCAAGAACACCCTCATAGCATTAAAATTGAAGGATGTGTGCCCTTGCAAAGTTGGGAAATTTTTGGTTGGTTTATGAAGAAAATGGAGGTCTAAAACCAATTGTTTTCTAAATGGGCTTGCCATATGATGACCCAATCCATACTATAACTTCATGCACAACCCAAGTCAACAAAAATCAGATTTTTTATTTTTTTATTTTTATTTATTTTGATTTAATTCATTTAAAATCATTTTAAATTAAAATAAAATATAAAAGTCTAAGATTTAAAAAAGATTAAGCTTCTAGAAATTCATAAATATGATTGGAATCAAAGAGGTAAGAAGATCATGATGATTAGCCTAAAATAGCAAGTGTTTATGCAAAAATATTTGATTTTCAAAGCCTATCTTTTTGAATCTTTTTGGATCAAATTCTTCACACAATAATCAATCTTTTCTGACCTAATGCATTGCTCTATAAGTACATGATTGAACCCTAACACAAAGCCACGAATTTCTGCCTCCCAAGAGTAAGTTTCACAAACCAAAAAATCATCCAAAAATCAATTTTCGGGTTCTTCATTTGAGGGCATTTGAAGGTATTCTACAGACACAGCAATGATCCCTAAGCTTCACTGAATGTGTACCAATGTTCATATGCATCCATAACACCTTAAATCATACGAACCGAATCCTTTTTTGTTCTTGAAATTATTTTTTTCGATTTCAATTGTTTAACCATTATTAATGAAATTTGTTTGTTGTTTTGTTATTGTGTGAAGCTTTGGATGAATTCTGGATGGTTTGATTTGGTTTTCATGAGCAGATGCGAATTTCACCATGGCTAGGGTTTCGGCCATGGATTTGGGGCATGGACTTAAACCTAATATAAATAAAATCTAAGAACATAGGACAACTCTAGGGACCTTGGGGATTATGAAACACTAATTATTGTTGTGAAATTTTACTGTTTTGATGCTTGTCCAGTTTCGTAGGTTCTGGATATGATGAATTTCGCAGGAAAACACGCAACAAAATCCCTAGTTATTTTCGCAGGAAATTTGAAGAAGATGAAGCTGGCCTGGCGCGAAAAACATAATTTGAATATTGAACTTATTTTATTATAATATTGTTTCTGTTTTGTATCACAAGCTTGTGCTTATCCCAGTGGTATGCTATGCGCGTGTGTTGCTTATGGGCAGGAGTTCGAATCCTGGCTTCACCATATTTTGTTGTTTTTTTCCAGATAATTAGACGTTATAATATATTATGAATCATGGTGAAGTTATGTACAGGTGCGCTCTCCCAGCTGGAATGGTAATGTGTTTGTGTGATTGCTTGCAAGGTCCTGGGTTCGATTCCCCCCCAGGCCTTTTGCTTTTTCCTTCTTTTTTTCTGATTTTCAGGTTTAAGGCATAAAACAAATTCCTCTCCTTTCCTTGTCACCCGCGCGCTGGTAGCCTGGTGGTATGTATTGTTGGCCTAAGTGATTGCAAGCCAAAGGTGCTGGGTTCAAACCCCAGCCAGGTAAGTTTTCCTTTCTTTTTATTTTTTCTATTTGTTTTGTTTGTTCTTCATATTAATTAATTAAAAATCATAATATTAATTTAATCAAATTCTAATATGTTTTATAAATAATAATAATAAAAACTAATTTCTTTTATTAATATGCATATATTATAATTTGTTTAATTAGATTAATATTTAACATTTAATATTTCTTATAAAACCTAATTTATTTTTAAAACCCTAAAAAATATATTCTTTCTTTAAAACCCTAATTTTTTTTTTTCATTTATATTTTTCATTAAATTTTTTGAGTTAATATTTGTTAATATAAATTGTTTATAATTTAAATTGTTGTATGTAAGTATGATTTAAAATTAAAATGCTTAATTTATTTTTTATAATATGAAAATATTCTGTAATTGTTTAGAAGTTAATTATGTATGTAAATAATTTCTATTATATGTTTAAAAATTGCTAATTTAATTATAATTGATTTTTCATAATTGATTTAATTTTATAACTTACACATAATTTCAAATTTTATAATAATTGATATAATTGTTTATAATTTCTTATTAACCATTAAAAATGTTGTTTATTATAATATTTTTTGCTTATTATTTTTATTACTAGTCATGTTTATCACTAACCCCATTTATTTTTAAATTGTTATTATTATTATTTCTACTAACCCTATTATAATTACTTATTTATTTTGCTTACTTATTTATTTTGCTTATTTATTTATTTTGCTTATTTATTTAAATTGCTTTTATTTTTGTAATTGCTCCTGGATGTAATATTTTATAATGTTTAAATTATTTATTTTATGTTATGGTTAGTAAATAGGGAGTGTAACATGTGTGTTTATTTAAAAATTAATTTAGATCACTTAATTCAAAAGATAAAATATTAAATTGTACACTCACACACGTAAGTCGATCTTTGATCGCCATCTCACTTCCTTAGGGATACCTCTCATTGTTGCCTAATCAAAAGGTCAAGTAGGGTGTATAAAGCAAAAAGTCCCTCAAAATAAAGTCATTTAGTCCCTTAACAATAAAAGATCAAGTCCCTTTCGAATGTTGCCTTCGTAATGATCTTGTCCCTTTCGAATAAAGATGACAGTCCCTCCAAAGTTGCTTAATACACCCCACAGTTGCCTATATTAAACAGATGACCCTTACTTGTCCCACACATCCAAGGTAATGACTACCTATTCCTTAATAATAGGGATAGTCTTACCATTTAAAGGATTCAAGAACAGAAAGACTTAAACTTTAGGGTAGGCTCCTCATAGTTACTTGCTCACTATTCAAAAACTTTTCAAACACTTCACAATTTCAAACAATTTTCAAACACAAGTTTTTTACGCATCCGTACATGGATCATTATCAAACTCTTATGAAAATTTCTATTCACACACTTCACATTTTCAAAAACATTTTAAAGTAAGCTAAGTAACTAAGAGCCCATGGATAACCATGGATGTAAAGGGTGCTAACACCTTCCCTTTACATAACCTACCCCCCGGACCCAAAAATCTTTTAAAAGGTCTTTCCTGTTCTTTTATGCCCTTCGTTTGGATAAAATAAAAGTCGGTGGCGACTTTTGCTATCCGCAACATAACTAAAGTCAGTTCTCCCACCGTGTTACACTAGTCACCTGTAAATACCGACAGTACCTCATCGAAAATATATATAAAGACTCACATCCCTTGCAAATTAAAGCCAAAGCGTCCTCTTTGCACTCTCCAACACAGATACATGTTCATATATACTCCTTCAGCACTCGTCCGTGTCATACTATTCCCCTGCAGATATAAGCCAAATACCCCTATTTACACTCTCGAATACAGATACTTGTATACTCTTCTAACACTCGTCCATGTCACCCTTCCCCAGCAAGTTGAACACTTGTCCGTGTCTTGCTCGTACTTCACAATACTCATTCATACTTATACAGATACTCGTCCGTATCTTGAATATATATTTATTCCCAACAGATTTGACACTCGTCCGTGTTCTTTGTTAACCAGTTGGTACTCGTCTGTATCATCATCTCTGAACATGCGTCAACGTTTGTTTCTACCAATACTCGTCCGTATCACGGTCTTAAGGATGCTCGTCCGCATCTTTAATCTATACACATTATCAAACACGTATACCTTTTATTCTGGAAACCGTAAGCACTCGTCTGTGTTTACCACTCCCCGGCAGAACAACTTTTTCTTCTATCCGACATTCGTCCTACGTCGTGATACTTTCGGTAGCCGTCCCCTGCCAGGTGATCGTCCTTCACCTTCAGATGACCGTCCCTCATCCTCTCCCCAACGGAGTTTCCATTATTGGAACCCTTTTCTATCTGACATTTGTCCTATGTCATGATACAACCCCCAGAGCAACCGTCCCCTGCTAGGTGATCGTCCTTCACCCTTTGATGATCGTCCTTCATCATTTTATCCTATGGTCGTCCCCATTGTTGATCTTGTTATCCGACATTCGTCCTATGTCGAGATAAAACCGAGAGCAGTTGTACCCTGCTAGGTGATCGTCCTTCACCTCTTGATGATCGTCCTTCATCATGCTTATCAGATGGTCTTCCCCATTGTCGACCCTTTTTCTATCTGACATTCGTCCTATGTCGTGATAAAGAGTAGTCGTCCCCTGCTAGGTGATCGTCCTTCACCTTTGATGACCGTCCCTCATCATTATTTCATTTATTCTTTGAACCGATGGTCGTCCCCGTCGTTGTTCACCTTACTTTGCAAGCCTGATGGTCGTCCCCATCATTGAATTTACCTTCAAACCCCCAGAGAGTCTTATTTCCTCACCAGATGGCTGTCCCCATTATGGTCTCTTTATTTCCCCAGCTTGTCGGTCGTTCCCGTCATTACTTGATTTACCGTTTATCCCCAGCAGTCGTCCTCTGTTCGATGGTCGTCCTCCATCGCTTTCATTTGATAATCATATTATACTACCTTTTACAATTTATATCCCTTTCCTTTTTCTCCCCAGTGAGTGCAAATTTCGGACTGTCTTTGGTATTCAACCACAAGTTATCTTGTTTGTCTGTTAAGCCAGGCGCTTACACCCTGCACAGCTAACTCATGCTTGAATAGGGGCAGCTGTAAACACCCCAAATTTTCCCTCACTAATTTCACACCGTGGCTTGTGATATTTCATATTTGTATCAGTTTAAGCATACCATCTCATATTGCATTTTTTGTTTCACTGCATTAGTTCAAGTTCATCTGCATTTAGGGTTTGTGATCTGATCAATCCAAGGTTCCATCTGAGCCACTACAGATGTCTCCAATCATTCCAAGAGGCTTCATGGGTGTTCTATCATCATATTATATCCCTCAAAGATCAAGGAAGTCAAGAAATCACAAGAACTGGCAAAGCATGGAAGCAGAGCTAGGGTTTCACTGCATAGATGACCTGAAATTAGGGTTTTGGTTTCAGAGGCCATAACTTCAAATTTTTTGGTCATTCTTGTTTCTAATAGTCTCAATATGTTATAAGGATCATGTGTACCAAGTTTGATGAAGAAATTCATTGTGGAAGTCATTTGTTCACTGGGTAACTTCTTGAGCAAGTCAGAGCAAAATCAGGGCATCTAAGGACCCAACAATGGAACCAAAGTGGATTTTTCATCAAATTGAAGTTATATGATCTTTATTTGATCATTTAAGTGCTTGGAAGTCCACAAAATTGAAGAAAATTGAGCTAAACCAAAAGTTGCCAAAAATGGAAATGACTTGTAATGGAAACTTTCCATTTTGGGAAAGTTTTTCAACCTCCTCTTTCTCAACCAAAAATGCTTCAAATGAAAAATTGTTGGTCATGAAAGTTGTAGATTGGATCATTCCCTTTTCAAAAAGTACAAGAACAAGTCCTAATTCATTATGAAACTCAAGTTATGGCCTTGCAAAGTTGGCAAAAATCACATAATTTTCACATTCATGCCAAAGAGGGATTTTTGCAAATTCACTTGCCAAGCTTCTAAGTGACCTCTAATTGACTTCTAAACATCATAACAACATCACATGACTTATTTTATTGAGAATTTCCCAAGGAATCACAACATTTCATGCATTGCATCACAAGATACACCAAAGAGGGAAAAATTGCAAAACACATAGAAACCCTAGCATCAAGTGATCCAGCTGCAATGTTTCAATCCTATGGCCTTCCTTGATCCATACTGAGGCCAGACACCCCAAAATCTCAGGCCTATTGATATGATGTGCTATGCTTCGAGAATATGTTGACGTCTTCGCATAGTCCTACCAAGATATGTCGGGTTTAGACACTGACATTGTGGTACACAAGCTGCCTCTCAGAGAAGATTGTCCTCCGGTAAAGCAGAAGTTGAGGCGCACGCGTCCAGACATGGCAATTAAAATAAAAGAGGAAGTGCAAAAACAGTTTGATGCTGGCTTCTTGGCCATGACCAGTTATCCTCCGTGGGTTGCTAACATTGTGTCGGTTCCCAAGAAAGATGGCAAAGTCAGGATGTGTGTGGATTACAGGGATTTGAATAGGGCCAGCCCCAAAGATGATTTCCCTCTACCTCACATAGATGTACTTGTCGATAATACTGCTCAGTTTTCCGTGTTCTCCTTCATGGACGGATTCTCTGGCTATAATCAGATTAAGATGGCTCCCGAGGACATGGAAAAGACAACTTTCATCACTCCTTGGGGCACCTTTTTTTACAAGGTCATGCCATTTGGTTTGAAGAATGCAGGAGCTACCTATCAACGGGCAATGGTGACGTTATTTCACGACATGATCCATCATGAAATTGAGGTTTATGTTGATGATATGATAGCAAAATCCCAGACGAAGGAAGAGCACTTGGTTAACCTAGCAAAATTGTTTGACAGGCTTCGGAAGTTCAGACTGAGGTTGAATCCGAATAAGTGTACCTTCGGGGTTCGTTCTGGCAAGTTACTCGGCTTCATTGTTAGTGAACGAGGAATTGAGGTTGATCCAGCCAAGGTGAAAGCTATCCAAGAAATTCCTGAGCCGAAGACTGAAAAGCAAGTGCGTGGCTTCTTAGGGAGACTAAACTACATTGCATGGTTTATTTCTCACCTAACGGCCACGTGTGAGCCCATCTTTAAGCTTCTGAGGAAGAATCAGGCCATTAAATGGAACGAAGACTGCCAGCAAGCCTTCGACCGAATCAAAGAATACCTGTTAGAACCACCAATTCTTATGCCTCCAGTGCCAGGAAGACCTTTGATTATGTATATTACTGTGCTTGAAGGATCGATGGGGTGTGTGATGGGTCAGCAGGACGAGTCTGGTCGAAAAGAGCACGCCATTTATTACCTTAGCAAAAAGTTTACCGATTGTGAGACGCGATACTCACTACTCGAGAAAACTTGCTGCGCTTTGGTATGGGCTGCTCGCCGACTAAGACAGTACATGTTGACTCACACTACTCTCTTAATTTCCAAGATGGATCCTGTGAAATACATCTTTGAGAAGCCAGCTTTGACAGGAAGAGTGGCCCGTTGGCAGATGATACTAACGGAGTATGACATACAATACACTTCACAAAAGGCAATCAAGGGGAGTGTGTTGTCAGAATACTTGGCCCAGCAACCGATCGATGATTATCAACCCATGAGGTTTGAGTTTCCGGATGAGGACTTCATGTTCCTAAGTCGAAAGACTACGAAGAACCACTTCCGGAGGAGGGGCCCGACCCCGAATCCAGATGGAAGTTGATGTTTGACGGGGCTGTAAACATGAATGGAAGTGGAGTGGGTGCTGTTATTATCTCTCCAGAAGGGGTCCACACACCTTTAGCCGCTCGATTGACTTTCGAATGCACTAACAATGAGGCGGAGTATGAAGCTTGTATCATGGGGATCGAAGAGGCAATAGACTTGCGAGTCAAGAACCTTGAGATCTTCGGAGATTCTGCTTTGGTGGTAAATCAAGTCAATGGAAAATGGCTGGTCCATCAATCTCGTTTGATTCCTTACAGAGATTATGTCAGGAGGCTGTTAACTTTCTTCACCAAGGTCAAGCTGAACTATATTCCTAGAGACGAAAACCATTTCGCCGATGCTCTAGCAACTTTGTCGTCCATGATTAAAGTTTGTCAAGAGAATTTTGTGCCTCGAATTTCGGTCTCCCGTCTTGAAAGACCTGCTTATGTGTTTGCAGTTGATGATGTTGAAGATAAAAGGCCTTGGTACCACGACATCAAACAATTCCTGAAGGCTCAAGAATACCCGGCTGGGGCATCTAATAAAGATAAGAAGACCCTTAGAAGACTGGCAGGAGGTTTCTTCTTGAATCAAGACGGTGTGTTGTACAAACGGAACTTCGACATGGTACTGCTCAGATGCGTGGATAGACACGAAGCAGACCTGTTAATGCAGGAGGTTCACGAAGGCTCCTTCGGTACCCATGCTGGAGGACATGCCATGGCCAAGAAATTGTTGAGATCGGGATACTATTGGATTACCATGGAATCTGATTGCTGTAAGTACTCCCGTAAGTGCCACAAGTGTCAAATTTATGCCGACAAGGTCCATGTGCCTCCGAATCCGTTGAGTGTCATGTCTTCACCATAGCCGTTCGCTATGTGGGGCATCGATATGATTGGCAAGATTGAGCCAACAGCTTCTAATGGTCATCGCTTCATCCTAGTTGCTATTGATTATTTCAAGAAGTGGGTTGAAGCGGCGTCTTACACCAATGTCACTAAGCAAGTGGTCGCCCGATTTATTAAACACGACATCATTTGCCGGTACGGAGTCCCTGAAAGGATCATCACTAATAATGGTTCTAATCTCAACAACAAGATGATGGCTGACTTGTGTCAAGACTTCAAAATAGAACACCACAACTCTTCTCCATATCGTCCGAAGATGAATGGCATCGTCGAAGCGGCTAATAAAAATATCAAGAAGATTGTGCAGAAGATGGTTATGACGTACAAAGACTGGCATGAGATGTTACCATTTGCGTTGCATGGGTACAGAACATCAGTACGTACTTCAACTGGGGAAACTCCATTCTCATTGGTATATGGTATGGAGGCAGTCCTACCAATCGAAGTGGAAATCCCCTCGTTGAGGTTGATGATGGATATCAAGTTAGATGAAGCTGAGTGGCTCCGATCCAGATATAATCAATTGAGCCTCATTGAAGAGAAACGTCTTGCAGCTGTATGCCATGGACAATTGTATCAGCGACGGATGAAGCAGGCTTTTGACAAGAAGGTGCGACCACAGAGGTACATGCCAGGAGACTTAGTGCTGAAAAGGATTCTTCCTCCTCTCAACGATCACAGGGGCAAGTGGACACCCAACTATGAGGGATCGTTTGTGGTTAAAAAGGTTTTCTCAGGCGGAGCCTTAATGCTGACAACCATAGACGGAGAAGACTTCCAATCCCCTGTCAACGCAGACGCAGTAAGAAAATACTTCGTGTAAAAAAGGACCCGCTGGATAAAAACAGAATAAAGATCCAGGCAAAAATGGGCATCCCGGTGAGCCAAAAACAGAATAAAAGGCTCGGGCAAAAGTTAGGGAAATCTTGAAAAAAAATGTACACCCGCTGAGTTGAAAAGCCACATCGGACAACTCAGGCAAAAAAGGGTATCCCGGTGGATTGAAAACCTGAAAGGGTGATCCACGCAAAAGAGGGATTAACATGAACGACTGCGATCTGCGAGATCCATGACCTACCTATAGTTGAGGCTATCCTAAGGGTTGAAGATCAGTTCACTTACTTTTTCTCAAGAGGCAGAGCGAGCAGAGCGTCTTGAAGACATACGAGTCATAACTGGGTTGAGACTTGATGAGATTCACTTCTCACATTGCCAATAGGATAGTTTGTTTTTCTTTTTAGTTGTTCCCTCATTCCAGGGAGCTGCTTCCTTTGTATCGCCTATTCAGGGCCACCTTTCCAAATCAATAAGAATTCAACTTCAGTCAATTTGACTACTTTGCTTCTTTGTTTTTGCTTTTTCTCATCTAGCATTGATTGATTGTGAAAACGTCTAGCAAATTGTGACTTGCATTGTGTTGTGAACATTTGAATGCTTTCTAACTCGAGATGCCCAAATAATGATTCATGCTATGAGCCTGGGGCAAGCAGGTCCCAAACTAACTCTACGTTGCAGGTACTATCGATGGTGTTCATGCAGGTACATGTATTGGTGTTGCTAACAAAGCTAACAACTATTATCCAGGAGGGGGCATTCCCTTTTGTTTGAACGGAAACATGTGTCTCCCAGGGTGTTTCCAATCATCCCCAGCCATGTGGAGGTTGAAATTTCACCCAGCAAGGTAGCAGAGAGTGGGTGTCATCCCCAAGCAGAAGCTTCCCTTCAGACAGAGGCAATTCTCAGCAGTATAAGGAGTGTTTTTCCTCCCCAGCAGTTGCTTCCTCAGCAATATCATGCCTTTGGTTCTCAGCCAAGCCAGGGGGTCCTCACTTCCCCACCAGAGTTCAAGAAGGGTCCATCTCCAGCAGGGTCTTGGCACTCTAATCTCAAAGTCCAATTTATCTTTGGCAGTGGTGGCTGTTCAAAGCCGGTGAATTATTAACAGTTTTCCCCGCAGAGTTGTTTCCTCCTCATCAGGATTAACTAGATCAATGCAGTGATCATCAGTTCCTCCCCAGTCAAGCCATCTAGGATACCTGCAGTCTCCTTATCAGGAGATCTCCTTGCATTTGCATACGCATATTCATCACTACATCTGCATCCTCCAAAGCGTAGCATTTCCATCGTCATGGAGCATTATGCCATAAATTCAAACATATGCATGCCAGCATGGGCCAGTTTTGAGGTATATTACATATGACCTATAACATCTTCTCAACCTGAAGTACTCCGCACAGAGGATACCAATACCATTTTCCAGACATCCTTGTCTTTTCAAGTCGATGTTTGTCACTTATTCCGCGTCTTGTTTGGTACAACAGTCGCGTCACAGGTTCCCATTTTGTACAACGGTCCTGTTTGCTTGGGCTCTCGTGTATGTACAACGATCCCGTTCCATCTTGTCCTATTTTCTTTGTTTCTGGTTACCGCCTGCGGCCGGTATACCTTTGTGTCTCCATTTGAGGATGGTTTCGTGTTAGATCCGAGGATCTTTTGGATTATCATTTGAGGATGGCATTCTTTTCTTCAAGTCCTTCTGCGGTTGGTCTTGTTTTTTTTGTTTTGTGGCTATTATTCGAGGATAGTAGTTCACTTTTTGAGCTTATTGATCGAGGTCAGTTTGTCTCTTTTGCAAAGTCTATCTGAGGTCAGCTTTGTGTTTGGTTATCAGTTGAGGCTGGTATACCTTTGCGTCTCCATTCGAGGATGGTTTCGTGTTAGATCCGAGGATCTTTTGATTTGTCATTCGAGGATGGCATTCTTTTCTTCAAGTCCTTCTACGGTTGGTCTTGTTTTTTTTGTTTTGTGGCTATTATTCGAGGATAGTAGTTCACTTTTTGAGCTTATTGATCGAGGTCAGTTTGTCTCTTTTGCAAAGTCTGTCTGAGGTCAGCTTTGTGTTTGGTTAGCAGTTGAGGCTGGTATACCTTTGCGTCTCCATTCGAGGATGGTTTCGTGTTAGATCCGAGGATCTTTTGATTTGTCATTCGAGGATGGCATTCTTTTCTTCAAGTCCTTCTGCGATTGGTCTTGTTTTGTGGCTATTATTCGAGGATAGTAGTTCACTTTTTGAGCTTATTGATCGAGGTCAGTTTGTCTCTTTTACAAAGTCTGTCTGAGGTCAGATTTGTGTTTGGTTATCAGTCGAGGCTGGTATACCTTTGCGTCTCCATTCGAGGATGGTTTCGTGTTAGATCCGAGGATCTTTTGATTTGTCATTCGAGGATGGCATTCTTTTCTTCAAGTCCTTCTGCGGTTGGTCTTGTTTTGTGGCTATTATTCGAGGATAGTAGTTCACTTTTTGAGCTTATTGATCGAGGTCAGTTTGTCTCTTTTGCAAAGTCTGTCTGAGGTCAGCTTTGTGTTTTATTATCAGTCGAGGCTGGTATACCTTTGCGTCTCCATTCGAGGATGGTTTCGTGTTAGATCTGAGGATCTTTTGATTTTTCATTCGAGGATGGCATTTCTTTTCTTCAAGTCCTTCCGAGGTTGGTCTTGATTGTTGTGGCTATTATTCGAGGATAGTAGTTCACTTTTTGAGCGTATTGATCGAGGTCAGTTTGTCTCTTTTGCAAAGTCTGTCTGAGGTCAGCTTTGTGTTTGGTTATCAGTCGAGGCTGGTATACCTTTGCGTTTCCATTCGAGGATGGTTTCGTGTTAGATCCGAGGATCTTTTGATTGTCATTTGAGGATGGCATTCTTTTCTTCAAGTCCTTCTGCGGTTGGTCTTGTTTTTTTTTGTGTGGCTATTATTCGAGGATAATAGTTCACTTTTTGAGCTTATTGATCGAGGTTAGTTTGTCTCTTTTGCAAAGTCTGTCTGAGGTCAGCTTTGTGTTTGGTTATCAGTCGAGGCTGGTACACCTTTCCGTCTCCATTCGAGGATGGTTTCGTGTTAGATCCGAGGATCTTTTAATTGTCATTTGAGGATGGCATTCTTTTCTTCAAGTCCTTCTGCGGTTGGTCTTGTTTTTTTTTGTGTGGCTATTATTCGAGGATAATAGTTCACTTTTTGAGCTTATTGATCGAGGTCAGTTTGGCTCTTTTGCAAAGTCTGTCTGAGGTCAGCTTTGTGTTTGGTTATCAGTCAAGGCTGGTATACCTTTGCGTCTCCATTCGAGGATGGTTTCGTGTTAGATCCGAGGATCTTTTGAATTGTCATTCGAGGATGGCATTTCTTTTCTTCAAGTCCTTCCGAGGTTGGTCTTGTTGTTGTGGCTATTTTTCGAGGATAGTAGTTCACTTCTTGAGCTTATTGATCGAGGTCAGTTTGTCTCTTTTGCAAAGTCTGTCTGAGGTCAGCTTTGTGTTTGGTTATCGCCTGCGGCCGGTATACCATTGTGTTTCTATTCAAGGATGGGTTTTAGTACTGGATCCGAGGATCCCGTGTGAGTTGTCATTCGAGGATGGCATTCTTCCCAGCGTATTTCCACCTGGTTCTATTTTCGCTACCTATTCAGAGGTCAAAGTCAAAAAACATATAAATAAATAAATGGGCAGTTGGCATTTCTGTTGCACTCAGTGTGCAAATTTCCAGGTTTTATTCAAGAATTCAATCACTCCACGCCTTGAACGCTTAAAAGTTGTTGCAATTATTCGTTCAGGCTCGCAGATGATTGAATAGGGGCAGTTGTAATACCTCAAAATTTGCCCTCATATTTATTACCTCTACTGGCTTATCGCTTCGCATTCATCTGCATTTCTCACTAGGTCATTAACATCATAATAATGCATTTCATGGATTCATAAGGCATGTGATCAAGGCCCGTGGAAATTAGGGTTTCGTACCTTATCCGTATCTATTATGGATTGAACTTGTGGAGAATATTCACTGGTGCATCTAACCTATTATTGAGGTGTTCAATCATATTGGCTTTGAGTGAGAGTATTGGCTCTTCTTAACGTCTCAAGTTGTATCCTTCATCACTTGAATATCTCAAGGAGAATTTGGAGTTCTCGTTAATGATTTGATTTGAAGGGCACTTCACCAATTGAGGTCCAGTGTATCAAAGATTGGTTCGGATCCATTTGTCATAGAATAATAATCCGAGATTATGCGGAGTTTAGTATGGCATCAAAGTTCTTAACAGTGGATTATGTGAAAAGATTCGATTTGGGTTAAGAGAGAATGCACAGTTATTGGTTTATTTGGAATACATCTTTCAAGTTCAAATTCTAGTTCTTGATATCCATTTCAAATACAAGCCATCGTCATTTTACATATCCCCTTTACGATTCAATTCACCATTTTTTGATTCATCATGATCTTATCCCATTGTGGTAGCCAAAGTCATTTTTTAGTGTGTGTCCATATTCACGTTTTTAACATTCCATTTTTCACATCACTTGTCTCTAAACATCCACCATTTCTTTTCAACATTAAGCCCATTTCTTTTCTAAAGTCAATCCATTATTCATTTCGGAATTTTTACTATCCATCTTAAAGATCCAGTGATTACCTTTTTAATTCCAATATTCAAACGAAAAGTAATTATCCAATTCATATGTGATTTTGTTATTCAAGTTATTATCCTTAACGATATTTCATTGAGCCAATTTCATGTTAATTCTTGCAAAATTCACTTCATATCCTACAACCACAATCACTTGTTTACCCGATTTAAACCATGGTTATGATCCTCATCCGCCACAAATTTCATTAAGAAAATTCATGAATTATATTCTAGTTGAATTCACAAAAGATCTACACCAGACAAATTAGATAAAAAGGCTCTTGGTGTTCGAATCAGTTTTTCTAAAGGTGATTGTTGTGGTCGAATGGGAGAGAATTGCGAAATTTGGACGAATCAGGTGCAAGTTAGTCAATCACCCAATTTGAATTCTTTATGTGCTCCCTTTGATATGGGAAAGATAAGGACCCAATCCAGCTTCTGGATGATGCCATACGCTGCTTGAATTCTTTGAAACTTAAGGATAGAGCTCTTGGTCTCAACGCCATTTTACTTATTACTTATATGTCACGTTTTAGCAGAATAAACAAGATATGTTCATCTTTCATCAGAAGAATTTTCCAGCAAAAATTATGAAGTGTGGCAAATAAAGTCCAATTAGCATCAAGCCTGAGACTGTGAGTTCCACACATAACCTTTTTGAGAATTTCCTCAGCTGTTAATCTGGAACATAAAATTCAGCTTGTTTTGTTTTTATCCAACTTGTGTGTTATTACGTGTGAAGAAAAAGGGAAGTACTCCCTATTACTCATCAAGTTATGGCTACAATTTTCTAGAAAAGAAAAAGAAGGAACTAGTGACAGAAAATTCAAGATAAAAGAATCCAAAAAAAAAGCTCCTTAAAGAATACACCAGGAGTGACAGAAAATTCAAGATAAAAGAATAATAAAAAAAGCTCCTCAAAGAATACACCAGGAAAAACTGATAACAAAAAGAAACTCTGAACTTCAATCTTCATGCTTGGCCAACACCTTCAATCAAGAAACTTTTGCTTCAACTCTATTCCTCCATCACGATCTTCGGTCATTCTTCTTCAGCATGAGCTATTCTTCGAGACCTTTCAATCCAAAGAGCTTCATCAAGTCTCCTTCAAGTTTAAAACCTGCAAACATCAGAAGAAGTTAAAGTCTCCAATATCAGAAGTCATGATTGATAAGTCAGTTTATACCATATCAGAAGAAGAAGAAGTTGGAACATGAACTCAATAACAACGAGTGATTCAATGACAAGCCGAATCTCTCAAGAGAATTCAATATAAAAAAGAGAACTGAAGTGTTATACCTTGTTGTGTTCATGCTTCGAATTCGGCATTACGACGCGTCATCAATCCTTCGAATCCGCGGTTGGCTTCAACCATTGTCATTAACAATATTGCATCGTCTATGACTTCAGCAGCCGCATACTCTTCATCACCCTCACCAGATTCACCACAACCTTTTCAATCTTTCCCTGCAAAACTCAACACAAGATGAATCAACGTCAACAACAAATGCTCAGAATGTGAGAAGGAATAAAATGGAATCAATCTGCATCATTCAAGATTTTTCTACCTTGTTGCTCATCATCAACCATAGCAAACTCCAATCTGAAAGTCATCGTGAATCTTCAACAAACTTCAACATCAGCAATTCCAACGATTTGCAACAAGGCGAGAATTACGACTCTTCACAAATCGCCTGCCTCCATTTGCATCTCTACCGCAACATTCAACTCCTTCATCACTCTTTTGCATCAGAATCCTCTTCAACAACTTAATCATCAATCTTTGGAGAAGAACCTTCATAACTTTCATTAGCATCACCTTCATCAATCACAACTCGTACGCAACCTACAAGCCACAACAAGAATAAACACATTCAACAAAGTCAGATTCGGAGACGAAGAAGGCACTATAACACCTTAGGGTTAGAAGTAGAAGAAAAAGAGAGAAAAACTCAGAAACCAAAAAAACACTTCTCTGCATCAATCTTTAATCTCAAATCAACTTCCAATCTCCACCATTCATTAACTTTAAGCATGCATTTCCATAACAACAAAAATCAGGATTAAACGAGTATTCAAGATGAGGAGCAGGGGATTATAACCCAAAGTCAGAAATCAAAGCTATAACAGAATTTCAGTTAACCTATAACTAACTCCATAACAGAATTTCACCAAAAAAATAATCAATGGAAACTTCATAACAGAATTGGAAGTAGGGATTTGAATTCATAACTGAAAATCAACAAACTCCTAACCATTTTTTGTTCTGGAAGCTTCACTTGGATTCTCCAGAAGTTGGATCCCTCTCCTATAAAGCAGGATCTCCATCTTCATCTTCAGGTTTTCTTCACCGAAAAATTCCTTCACAAAAACTTCACAATCTCAATCTGCATCTCTCTTCTTCTACTTCACTCTTCTCCAAGCTTTCTTCAATCTTCTACTTCTCTACCTTCTCCAATCCATTTCTTCTCCAATCCAATCCTTCAACCATTTCTCTCCTTCACCTTCAATCAGCTCCATAATCATTCTTCTCCTCCTTCCCAATTTCAAAACGCAGCCTCATCTTCAGATACGAGTCTTTCTGCACCGACGAAAACAACCACCTGCACAATAATCCTCGATCAAAAAGCCATGGCACAACAACAATAAGAATACAATACTCGAGACGACTTTCACGGATCCGAAGAAAAAGGTTACGGGACGAGTCGAGGCGAGCAAGTTGCAAGCGCATACCTGGGTAGAGTTTCATGGCACACCTCTTTGCGTTGCTGACATAGTTGTTGTTGAAAACTCATTGCAAATAGGACTTGAGCTTTCGTTGATCTCGCGGCAAAGAAGCTTCTCCGACTTGAACGACTTCGCCAGGTACGATTTTTACTCTTCTTAATTGCACGAGTTCGTAGTGGTTCATTCTTTCAATCCCTATCCGTCATCGTGGGTGTTGTCCCTTCTTCGTCGTCGCGAGTCTTGGTTTTATGCTACGGCGAGGTGTGATGAGAGGAATTTTTTGGTTCCGGCGAGTTTGCTTTTGGTTTAGGGATAAGCGTGTGGTTTCGAAGGGAGAAGAAGAAAATTAAGGTCTAAGTTTAGGAATCGAGGTGGTGATGATACGGTAGCCGGAAGAAGAGGAAGACAGCGGTGGGGATGAAGAAGAGAGAAAGGGATGTGTGACGGCGAGAGAGAAGGGAAAGAAGGGGATTAGGGTTTAGCTTAGTTTGTTTCAGTTTTTTTTTATAAATTGATTATTGGTAATGGAAAATTCAGAGTCTTTAATATTTGTTAATTCTCCATTAACCTACCATAAAGGCGGATTAACTCCATTTAATTCGTATTATATGACAAAAAGATGTGGATAAGATTAGAATTGTTGGACTCCCCAGCCATACCGGCGGTGACACTTGTCACCGTCCGGTAGGCTCTCTTTGCTTTACTATCTGCACCACCCATACAATATTTCATTAAAAAACAGCTAAAAATTTGCTATCTACACCACTTAGCAAGCCTGCGAAAATGGGCTTCATAGCACTGCTAATTTCACCCCCCATTTGGGGCCCGTTATAAAAATAAACAAAAAAAGACTGTTATCCGCACCCCCTGGTTCCCAGTGAAAATGGGCCCTCATATGTTGCTATTCGCACCTGTGTTTTTTGGCCCATGTATAAAATAACTAGAATAAATCACTAAAACCACCTTCCCTTTATTTTCATTAGATTTTATTTTTTTGTTTAGTCATAGTTAGAAAATAATGCATAAAAAATAGTAAAATTCATAATAAAATTCCGTAAAAAATTAGGTAGATTTTTAATCCCTATTAGAAATAATTGACACTTTATTTTTATGATTTTTCTGCATTTTTTATTTTATTTGGTTTTTCCTTGTAAATAGTTCTTAATAGATTTTCTTTAATTGTACACAAATTTGTAGATTTTATTTCTTAACTTTTCAGTAACTTTTTTTGCCTATTCTTTTTACTGTAATTAGAGGACTCATAGTAGTACTTAGGGTAATTTTAGTAGATTTTTTAGCTCATTTTATCTTAGGTTTAGAGGTTTAATCCTTAGAAATTAGTGAATAATTCTTAGATAGAAATAAGCAATTTTTAGGCATAGCAAAAATAGGATTTTTTAGGATTCCTTTTAGTAAAATATTATAGGTAATCTTAGGACCCCACAGAATAATTTTCATAATTTTTCCAGGAGTTTTGATATTTTTTAGAATATTAGTTCTTAGGCTTTATGCATATAATTTCTCTTAGTTTAGGCTTTGATATTAAATTCAAATAAAAAAATAGTTTAGTTTAGATTTAATTTTAGAGTTTAATGTGGACTTAGGCTAGTTTAGATCTAAATTTTTAGAAGAAAAATATTAGGTAGGACTTTGGTTTAGAATTTAGGCTTAGGTTTCCTTTTAATTAGACTTAGAATAAATAAATAGGACTATTTTAGTTCATGCTTTAATTGAATTGTCTTTGAATTCTAGTTAGTCATTTAATTTCAATTTTTTTTTCCGTATGTTGATTAATTCTTCAATTGTTTTAGGTTTTCCCTTGGCTTTGGAATCAACTTATCTTCCTTAGGAAGTAAGTTGCATTCTATTAGTTCTAGGTGCTTTTTTCCATTAGGTTTAGAAAACCCCACAAACCATAGGATCTCCCTTGTAAATAAATCAACAAAAATTAGGATTGTGTCTTAGTTCCCATTAGATTTTCCCTTTTGCAATTTGAGTCATTCTTTCTCACCTCATGAAGAAAAGCAATAAAACATTTAATGAAAAACCGAACAATCTTGTACGACACGAGACTTTGTTGCGGAGTGTTTATACGCGTCCTGTTTCGGGGCGAGGTGTAAGTACTTCCCGCGATGGATAGGTCTTAGTACAAGACAGTTCACAAACAAATTCAAAATACCTCTCTTAAAAGACAAAAACAAATAACAAGCGACTATCCTGCGGGAACTTCTTTTCTCATCTCATTCACTCATAACGCGAACTCGCGACGACTTGTCTCGCATGCAAGACGGTAAACGCACTCGTACCAGACGAGCCTGCAACACCTGAGCATAGACATACGCAGTTCCAGTATAAAAAACACAAACAAAGTTCCCGCCTAGGTTAGGCGAACTACGTCGACTCTGATCCTCATTATCCCGATGAGGTACGTAGGCAGCGGGGTAGGGCCCGTTCGAGCACATTCTTTATTTTCCCTACATTTTCCCCTTTTCCTTCCATTCTCTCTTTCAGTTCCTTTCTCATTTCTATTCCAGTCAGCAGTTTTATTCAACAGTTTTATTCAGCAACTTTATTTCTCACCCTTTGAAACAACAAACAAGCGTGGATCCCGTCGGGTACGGCGGACGATTTGGGGTGCTAATACCTTCCCAGGTCGTAACCGACTCCCGAACCCAAATCTTTGGTTCGTAGGGCCTTGTCCTTTCCTTCTTCCTTAGGTTTGTGCAACATTACCTTTCCCATTCTTTCGGGATAAAAATGTCTGGCTGGCGACTCTACCTTTTCCGCGCCACTTTCGCGTTTGTACCAGGATGAAAATCCCGGGAGCGACACAAGGCAACTTCACGAGGAGTAAAACCTCAACAAGAACCTCCACGCAAAGAGGAAGCGTCCATGGGAGACTTAAAACCCCATATATTTATCTTTTGTATCTTATTGTTATTTCTTTGTAAGCCCAAGGGGCAAAACTTATATTAAGTATTTACTAATAAAGTTTTGTTCTTGTTTTCGTTTAAACAAATTTAAATACTACGGTCCTTGAAAACATTGCATAAGCATATACATACCATATCATTGCATCACAGGTTTCTTATGAACAAGTATCTTATCTTCTCGTTGTTTATTTCAGGAGAAATGGCTCTCGAACAAACTATTAAGGATCTCCAGATTCAGAATGCACAATTTCAAGAAATGATTCTGAACTTGTCCAGGGGATAAGATGAGCTGAAGGCACTTTTGACTAAGAAGAAGAAGAAGAAGACTAGAAAATCAGTGGGCCTCATCAACCTGGGTAGAAGATTCAGAGGTCCTGTCAAGACAGAAGAAGAGGTTGAGAATCTTGAGTCTGAAAATTCGGAGAGAGAAGGAGGCAGTCTCCATGATACTATGGAAGATTCTGATTCTAAAGAGAACTATTATCATGATCCTGCTAGTGAGGAGAAGTATAAGATGCTGGTAGACAAAATGAATGCTATGGAACTACAAAAGAATTCTGGGTTTGACTTTTAAGATTTGAGTTTGATTTCTGGAGTCTCCATCCCTATAGGTTTCAAGGTTCCTACGTTTGTGGTGTATGATGGTGTGTCTTGCCCAAAACTGCATTTAAGGTCTTATGTCAGAAGAATTCAACCCCATAATCCTGATAAGAAGTTATGGATACATTTCTTTCAAGAGAGTTTGTCTGGATCCCAACTAGAATGGTATTATCAACTGGAGAGTACCAATATTCGCAACTGGAATGATCTTACTGAAGCTTTCAATAAGCAGTACCAATACAATTTTGATTTAGCACCAACTCGCATGCAACTCCAAAGCATGTCCATGGATGCCAAAGAAAGTTTCAAGGAGTATGCTCAGAAATGGAGAGATCTGGCAAGTAGAGTTCAACCCCCTTTGAGTGACAGGGAATTAGTTGATATGTTCATGAGTACGTTGACTGGTCCTTTCTATAGTCATCTCATTGGAAACTCGTCATCTGGCTTCACTGAGCTGATAATGACTGGAGAACATGTGGAAAGTGGGATATGAAGTGAAAAGATTCAGATAGTTTCTTCTTCAAGTATCACCAAGAAGCCCCCTTATGGGAAAAATGAATCCAATGTTGTGTATAGCCAGCATGGTCGTAATGATCGTAACCAATCTATGGGAGCTGTTTTGATTTCTAATCCTACACCTCCACCACAAGAGCAACAACAGAATAGTCATCCCAAGCCTAGGAGGCAATTTACCAAGCTCAATATGTCATTGGCTCAGGCTTTGCAGCATATGTTGAAAGGAGAATTGATTACTTTGAAGGACCCACCACAAAATATCAATACTTCCTCTTCTCGTTACAATCCCAATGCAAGGTGTGCATACCATTCTAATAGCCCTGGCCATGATACTAACAGTTGTTGGTCATTGAAGAACAAAATCCAGGATATGATTGAGAATGGAGAAATTGAGTTTGACCCTCCGGAAACTCCTAATGAGATTACTGCTCCCATGCCTAAACATGAGAAGACTGTTAAGGTTGTTGATGAGGTTGTTTATGTTCGTACTGTGGCTGAAATAACTACTCCTCTAGCTATTGTCAAGAAGAAACTTGTGCAAGCCGGTTTATTTCCGGGTTGCAGGGAAGATTGTTTTTACTGTGCCTATAAACCTGATAGTTGTTGGGGGTTGAGGTCAGGTATTCAACGCCTGATAGATAACTATACTATACTATTTGAGAGGACCCCTTCTATAGAGAGTCTGTGTGGAGGTTTGGCTCAAGATTTGAAAATTGATGATGTGGCTATGGTTAACAAGATTCCTGTGAAGATTACTTCCAATGGTCCAGTGAGGATCACTTCTAAGGGTCCTATGAAGATTACTGCTGAGCCAAAGGTGGCTCCAATGATTATTACTACTCCTGGTCCTATCCCATACACTTCTGACAAGGCTATACCCTGGAATTATGGTTCTGATGTTTATATCCATGGTGTCAAACAAGAACCTTTGACTGATGCACCTGTTACTGATGTTAAACTTGATGTGGACAATATTGCTGGATCCAGTAAGGTTACCAGGAGTGGAAGAATTTTCTCTCCAGAAGACACCTCAAAGACTACTGCTACTCCAGTTCATATCTCTAACTCTGGGCCAAGTACTGAGGCTCGGGGAAAAGGACTAGTGATTGAACCTGTTCAAGCTGAGGCACCAGTTAAGGAAGATCTCTCTAAGTAGATGGAAGAAGTACTAAAGATCATCCGTAAGAGTGATTATGATGTTGTTGACCAGTTGGGGCATACTCCCTCCAAAATCTCCATGTTATCTCTACTATTGTGTTATGAAGCCCATGCCAAGGCTTTAATCAAATTCCTGAAGACTGCTCATGTGCCATATGAAATCTCTGTGGACCAGTTTGAAAATTGTGTTGCTCATCTAACTAGTGATAATGGTTTGGGTTTTACTGATGCTGATCTGACTCCTGCTAAAAGAAACCATAATAGAGCTATGCATGTCTCCATTAAGTGTAGGGGCACTACTTTGTCTCATGTATTGGTGGATAATGGTTCTTCGTTGAATTTATTACCTAAGGAGGTTCTAGACAAACTCAACTTAACGGATGTAATATTAAGGCCAAGTAATGTGGTGGTGAGGGCCTTTGATAGTTCAAAAAGAATGGTGCATAGAGAGGTGGATCTTCCAGTCAAAGTAGGCTCTCAAGTCTTTGATTCCACTTTCTATGTGATGGATATTCGTCCTTCGTACTCCTGTTTGCATGGGCACCCCTGGATCCATAGGGCAGGTGTTGTGACTTCCAATTTACATCAGAAGTTGAAATATCCGGTGAAAGGAAAGATTTTCATTGTTTATGGTGAAGAAGAATACATGGTGAGTCATGTGAATACCTTTAAATATGTTGAGATGGAGGGTGAATTTGTTGAGACTCCTTTCCAGATATTTGAAGTGGTTCCTCAAGTTGTTCCTGCTACTGAAGCTCCCCCTATTGTTAAAAGAGTTCCTGTGATTACCAGAGTGCCTCCCATAATGGCCTCCCTCAAAGATGCTAGAGTTGTGGTTGAAGAAGGTGGTTGTACTATTTGGGGTCAGCTTCCTGACATTCCTTACAAGTCTAACAAGTTTGGTTTGGGTTTTACTGCAGAATCTCAGAAGGCTATTCGTCGTGCTCGTGCTGCTCGTATCACTCATAGAGGAATCATAAAGGACCAAGTCAATATTGTGGAAGATTATGATGAAGGTTACAACCTGGACGATTGGATTTTTCCTACCATGGGGGATGGACTCAATAATTGGAAGGCTGAAGACGTTTTTCCTATCTCCTTTAGTCAGGAGTAAATGCTATTTCATTTTTCTAAATTTATTTTTTGTAACTTTGAACAACTAAATACTTTTAAGCCTTGTGCCTTTCCCGGGGCACAATGGTATGCTTATTAGGGTTGTCATTTCATTTGCATATTTTCATTCAATAAAATCAATGGACGTTTCTCGCTTTCGTAAATATTATGCTCTTTGTCTTTATTTTATTTTTCCTTTTATAAAAAAAACTATGTGTTCTTAGACACAACCACATCACTAAATGCAGATATTCATCCACTCTGGATCTTATTGATAACAATTCTGCTATTGCCAATTATGACTTCAAAAATCCGATCTATCAAGCCGAGGATGGAAAGGAGGAAGATTGTGAAGTACCTATAGAGTTGGCTAGATTACTACAGCAAGAAGAGAAAACTATACAACCACATGAGGAACCAATTGAAGTTGTGAACTTAGGAACCGAGGAAAACAGGAAAGAAATCAAGATAGGTGCTGACCTAGAAGAGGGTATCAAGAACAGGTTGATTCAGATGTTACATGACTATGTGGAAGTTTTTGCTTGGTCTTATGAAGATATGTCGGGGCTGGATACAGATATTGTGGTTCACCGTCTACCAATGAAAGAAGATTGTCGTCCAATAAAATAGAACGTTCGTCGTATGCGTCCTGATATGTCAGAAAAGATTAAGGCAGAGGTGATGAAACAATTCAATGCAGGATTTCTAGATGTTACTTCTTATCCACAATGGGTTGTAAATGTGGTGTCGGTGCCTAAGAAAGATGGTAAAGTATGCATGTGTGTAGATTACAGGGATTTGAATAGAGTCAGCCCTAAAGATGACTTTCCACTTCCACCTATTGATGTTCTGGTAGCCAACATTGCTCAACATAAGTTATTCTTTTTTATGGATGGTTTCTCTGGGTATAATCAGATTAAGATGGCACTTGAAGACATGGAGAAGACTACATTTGTTACACAATGGGGCACTTTCTGCTATAAGGTAATGCCATTTGGTTTGAAGAATGTTGGGGCAACATATCAGCGTGTTATGGCAGCTTTGTTCCATGATATGATTCACCATGAGATAGAGGTATATGTGGATGATATGATAGCCAGATCTCAGAATGAAGAAGAGCACCTTGATCACCTGCACAAGTTGTTTGAGAGGTTGAAGAAATACAAGTTGAGGTTAAATCCAAACAAATGTACTTTCGGAGTTAGATCTGGTAAACTTCTAGGTTTTATTGTTAGTGGTAAAGGTATTGAAGTAGATCCTGCAAAGGTAAAATCTATACAAGAGATGCCTGCTCCTCGTACTGAGAAAGAAGTTAGAGGTTTCCTAGGACGACTAAATTACATTGCAAGATTTATTTTCCAGTTGACTGCTACTTGTGAACCAATCTTCAAGTTGTTGAGGAAAAATCAAGAATTGGAATGGAATGATGAATGCCAGGCAGCTTTTGATGAAATCAAAAGGTACTTACAGGAACCTCCTATATTGATGCCACCAGTTGAAGGAAGACCCTTGATTATGTACTTGAAAGTATTGGATAACTCAATGGGGTGTGTGTTGGGGCAACATGACGAGTTTGGTCGAAAAGAGCAGGCAATATACTACCTTAGCAAAAAGTTTACCGACTGTGAAACAAGATACTCACTGCTCGAGAAAACTTGTTGCGCTTTGGCATGGGCTACTCGCCGACTAAGACAGTATATGTTGACTCATACCACTTTATTGATTTCAAAAATGGATCCAATCAAGTATATATTTGAGAAACTCGCTCTCTCCGGACGAATAGCAAGATGACAAATGATCTTGATGGAATATGACATACAATATACTACTCAGAAAGCAATCAAAGGAAGTGTAGTAGCTGACCATTTGGCTCATCATGCAGTGGATGATTATCAATCTATGAATTTTGAGTTTCTAGATGAGGATATTATGATTGTTACTAAAGAACCTAGACAATATGAAGGACCTGGACAAGGATCCCGATGGACTATGGTTTTTGATGGAGCTTCTAATGCGCTTGGTAATGGTGTTGGTGTTGTGATTATCTCTCCTAATGGTTGTTATACACCAGTTACTACAAAGCTTTGTTTTAAATGTACCAATAATATGGCTGAGTATGAAGCATGCATCATGGGTATCAAGGTTGCTATTGAAATGAAGATCCAATTTTTGGATGTGTATGGAGATTCAGCCCTAGTGGTCATTCAAGTTAAAGGAGATTGGGACACCAGGCATCCTAATCTTATCCCGTACATAGAGCATGTGTTGTCTTTGATCCCGTACTTTGAAGATATTACCTTTGGATATATTCCACGAGAAGAGAATCAGTTGGCATATGCATTAGCTACCATGGCATCTATGTTTGAAATCAGTTGGGATGATGAAGCTCCGAGAATTACTATTGAAAGATTTGATAAACCTGCATACTGCAATGAAGTGGGTACTGAAGGAGTAGAAGAAAGGCCTTGGTTCCATGAAGTGAAGAGGTATCTTGAAGCTCAGGAGTTCCCTGAAGGGGCATCTGTCAATGATAAGAAGTTTCTGAGGAGGTTTTCTGCTAAATTCTTCCTGATTAATGGAATTCTGTACAAGCGCAACCACGATTCGACTTTGCTTCGCTGTGTGGATAAGAAAGAAGCAGTAGAGATTATGGAAGACATGCATGATGGGATCTTTGGTACTCATTATAATGGGCATACCATGGCTAAGAAGATTCTGAGAGCAGGTTATTATTGGTCTACCATGGAAGCTGACTGCTATCAACACTCCAAAACTTGTCACAAATGCCAGATTTATGCTGATAAGGTTCGCGTGCCTCCAGCTCTGTTGAATGTTCTAACTGCTCCATGGCCTTTTGCCATGTGGGGCATTGATATGATTGGTGAGATCAAACCTACTGCCTCTAATGGACATCGTTTCATCCTTGTAGCTATTGATTACTTCACAAAATGGGTGGAGGTAGCTTCATTTGCTTTTGTTACCAAGAATGTTGTGGCTCGATTCGTCAAGTATAATCTTATATGCAGATATGGCATCCCTGAAAGGATTATCACAGACAATGGTACTAATTTGAACAACACTATGATTAATGATCTCTACACACAATTCAAGATTAAACATCATAATTCTTCTCCATATCGTCCAAAGATGAATGGCGCAGTGGAAGCCACCAACAAGAATATTAAGAAGATCTTGCAAAAGATGACAGTTACATATAAGGATTGGCATGAGATGTTACCATTTGCTCTTCATGGTTATCGTACCACTATACGTACTTCAACATGGGCAACCCCATTTTCCCTTGTCTGTGGTATGGAAGTAGTTTTACCCATTAAAGTTCAGATTCCCTCTTTGAGAATTATGAAGGATGCAGGCTTAGATGAGGATGAATGGATTTAAACTCGACTTGACCAGATAAACTTGATTGACAAGAAAAGATTAGCAGTTGTTTGTCATGGTCAGATGTATCAGAAACGGATGATCAAAGCCTTCAATAAGAAAGTTAAGCAGCAAGTGTATCAGACTGGTGATTTGGTAATCAAGTGTATTATATTACCACAGGGTGATCCGAGGGGAAAATGGACCCCGACCTATGAAGGGCCATTTGTTGTTAAAAGAATATTTTCTGGAAGTGCCATGATGCTTACCACTATGGATGGTGAAGATTTCCCGCAGCCTGTGAACGCAGACATAGTTAAAAAATACTACGCATGAAAAGGGACACGCTAGGTTGACTGGCCTAGGAAAAAATAAGGGCATCTCGGCGAACCAAAAGGGTTCGGGAAAAAATTAGGGATATATATGAAATAAATGTACACCCGACAAGTCGAAAACCTGAAAAGGCGGCTTGGGCAAAAAAGGGTATCCCGGTGGATTGAAAACCTGAAAGGGCAATCCAGGCAAAAGTTAGGGATTAAAGCGTATGACTATGTCTCGTTAGATCACCCATGCAACCTCTACTAGTTGTGTTATCTATGTCAAGTTCAACAGATACCGATCATTCTAATCGTTTCTTCTCCAATAGCTGAAGATGAGATAATTGAAGATAATGGCAATAGCAAAGTTGAAACTCAATAGGGTTATTTACACATAGCTATTTTTCCTTGTAAAAATTTCTTTGACGAATTCCTCTTACTAGGATTTCCGTCTCCGTATTAAAACATGTCTGGTTATAGGTCTATTTCTAAGAATAAGAAAAAAAAACTCCATTTTTATATTCAGCTTTACTTTTCCCTCTTTATTCAGCTTTACTTTTCCCTTTCTTACTAAAGCGAAAAACGTCCATTGATTATGTTTGAATATATATATATATATATATATATATATATATATATATATATATATACCTTTGAATATGATTGATGTTTACCAGAAATGCATAAAATACAATAATAGCATTTACTAAGAACGAACAGAGGTAGGAATTCAACAAAGCTTCGCCGGTTCATCCCCACAGAGTAATCTTTACGGAATATTATTACGGAATACTTCAAGTAATATCTTATACTTCCTCCGAGCAATTTCAAATCCTCCGAAGAATTGATACTTAACCGAATAAGTCTCCCAGATCTATGTCCATCTCTTTTATCCTCAATCAGGATATTCAGGAACTTAATCATTCAATAAGAAGTATGACGAACAAAAACGAGAGGTTCTAAGTACAATATTCTTAAACAAGACGGGAACGAAGTCTTCATGCTCCTCAGCAACAAATCAGGATTTAGTTTCCCCATCTAGCAGTTGTTATATGAAGCTCCTGTTCAGCTTCCCGACATGATTCATTCATATATACATCATATCATATCATACGCATTCTCATAAAATATTATCTTGCAGATTGTTATATATATCATTATACTTGCACCAAACTAACCTTGTTTTTCAGGCTAATTCTCCAGCAGACAAACTTCATCAACAACTTACCTTGGGTCGTCGTTTATTCTTCCCAATGGTTATCTTGTTACCTCGGGCCATCATTTATTCTTCCCGAAGGTTATCTTATTTTGGACCTTCGATTATTCTTCCCAAAAATCAACTTACCTTGGGTTGTCGTTTATTCTTCCCAAGGGTTATCTTGTTACCTCGGGCCATCGTTTATTCTTCCTGAAGGTTATCTCATTTTGGGCTGTCGTTTATTCTTCCCAAAAGTCAACATACCTTTGGCCATCGTTTATTCTTCCCAATGGTTATCTTGTTACCTCGGGCCGTCATTTATTCTTCCCGAAGGTTATCTCATTTTGGGTCGTTGTTTATTCTTCCCAAAAGCCAACTTACCTTAGGTCGTCGTTTATTCTTCCCAATGGTTATCTTGTTACCTCGGGCCGTCGTTTATTCTTCCCGAAGGTTATCTCATTTTGGGCCGTCGTTTATTCTTCCCAAAAGCCAACTTACCTTGGGCCATCGTTTATTCTTCCCAAGGGTTATCTTGTTACCTCGGGCCGTCGTTTATTCTTCCCGATGGTTATCTCATTTTGGGCCGTCGCTTATTCTTCCAAAAAGCCAACTTACCTTGGGTTGTCGTTTATTCTTCCCAATGGTTATCTTTTTACCTCGGGCCGTCGTTTATTCTTCCCGAAGGTTATCTCATTTTGGGTCGTCGATTATTCTTCCCAAAAATCAACTTACCTTGGGCCGTCGTTTATTCTTCCCAATGGTTATCTTGTTACCTCGGGCCGTCATTTATTCTTCCCGAAGGTTATCTCATTTTGGGTCGTTGTTTATTCTTCCCAAAAGTCAACTTACCTTGGGCCGTCGTTTATTCTTCCCAATGGTTATATTGTTACCTCGGGCCGTCGTTTATTCTTCCCGAAGGTTATCTCATTTTGGGCCGTCGTTTATTCTTCCCAAAAGCCAAATTACCTTGGGCCGTCGTTTATTCTTCCCAATGGTTATTTTGTTACCTCGGGCCGTCGTTTATTCTTCCCGAAGGTTATCTCATTTTGGGCCGTTGTTTATTCTTCCCAAAAGTCAACTTACCTTGGGTCGTCGTTTATTCTTCCCAATGGTTATTTTGTTACCTCGGGCCGTCGTTTATTCTTCCCGAAGGTTATCACATTTTGGGTCGTCGTTTATTCCTTCCAAAAAGTTATCTTCATATTTAAGAAACATATCTGAAGACTCCTTATCCAAATGGAATCTTTAAGCCCATTCAAGCATCACAATCAACCAACAGTATCATTCTACACACCAGCGAGTACAAATATTTGGGCTTTTGTGTTCAATCCTCTTCAATCTTCAAGCCACGAATGGCGTGCATGCCAATCTAACTCCTTAGATTCCAGAAAATTGAACAAGGGGCAGCTTTTTCACCCCAAAATTTTCCCTCCCACAATCAAGACAACCTCTCTTAAGACTTCTAGATGATCATAAAATCCTCAAGACTCCCAATTGATCAAGAAGTGTGGAAGTTTCCCCACACAATGCCTCCTCCTAAGCAAAGTGTCCAAAACTAGGGTTTTGAGTTTCCTCTGGTTAAAATGAGTTTCAAAGCCTCAAGTGAGCTTCATAACATCCCACGTGTATTCAAGAACCCCCATGTCAAGTTTCAAAGCTTTCCCAAAGAGCTTGCCCAATCAGATGATCAAAAATGCAAAAATCAGTCAAAGCAGTTAAAAAGTCAAACTGAGGTCAACTGTGGTCAAATTAATGTCAAACTTCAAGATTTTTTTCCAACATCAAGTTTATGAAGTAAAATTCATCATTTGATCAAGTTTATGAAGTAAAATTCATCAAAAATTTCCCATACAAAGCTCATTTTGAAGGAAATTTAATTCTCTACAACTTTGTGTCTCACAAGCCAAGCCTAAAAATGCTTCATTTGGAAGATATGAGCTAAAACATTACAGGTCATTTCAAAAGTCAACAAAACGTCAACATCTTCCAAAGGGCATAATTTGAAAATGGTAAAAGATATGGGCATGATACCAAAGAGGCTTGTTATAGGACTCTTTAAGCTTTCCAAAATGTCCAAGAACACCTTCATAGCCTTAAAATTGAGGGATTTATGCCTTGGCAAAGTTGGGAAATGTTTTAGGGATATATTGAGCAAATGAGGTCTTAAAACCAAATTTTTCCAAATGGGCCTATCATTTTGCAATCCAATCTTTACAATGACATCATACTCGACCCGATGCTTATTTATTCATATTTTTATGATTTATTTTATATTTATTTGGATTTTATTCATTAAAACTCATTTTAAATCAAAATAAAATATAAAAATACAATTATTTGATTGGATCTCTCTTCTAGAAACTCTTAAAGGTCATTTAAAGTTGATTGAGAAGTTCCAATTTCGTGCTAAGGCATTATGGCATGAATATATTTGATTTTTTGACCAAATTGGTAAAGGGATTTCTTCACATTCAAGCTACCCAAAAGCCCATACAAACCATCAGATTTTTGACCTAATTTCAATCTTTATAAGTACATGAACATAACCAGTGCACAAGGACACGAATTCAGAGGCAAAAGCATACCATTCAAACTTCAAAAATTCATCAAAAAAACTCAATTTCGGTTTTTCATATTTTGTTACTTTTCAGGTAATTTGAAGGTATGAATAGATTCCTAAGGATGTTTAGAGCACAACTCAATCATTATCATCATACATAATTCCCTAAATCACCTCAACCGATCGCATGGTGTTCTTATTTTTCTTGAAAATCGATTTCGGTTTTATATGCTTTTTAACGTTAATTCGATTGCATTATATTGTTTATGATGATGTTTAAAGCGTTTTTGGGCTGGCCAGTTGTATTTCTTGTGCAGGATTAGGGATATGCCATGTTTAGGGTTTGAAAACTCTAAATTAGGAACTCCACAAAGAAGTAATTTAAAAATGAATTGATGGTTCAATGATACTCCTGGGATACTTTTGGATCGATTTACATTGTTAGATTTAATTTATATTGCTCCTATAACATTTCGTGAATCGCAGGACTTATAGCAACGGAAAAAATTTGTCACTATAACCTTTAGTGACGAAAAATTGTCACTAAACGTTAACTGGACGGTCAGAGGTAGAAGACGACTTTTGGCGCGTTGGATTTTTTGAATTTCCGGCATCGCTTTTGTGGATTTTGCTTCCTATGGATATCACGTGTGCGTTCTAGCTCAGATGGTGGAAGGCTTAACCTTGGGAGGTACTGGACCTGGGTTCGATTCCCAGGTCCTTTATTTTGAGCGTTTTTCCTTCTTTTTCATGTTTTCTTTTTTTTTTATTTTTTAAATTAATTCTTTTTAATAATAATGAAACAATTAATTTTAAACTAATTATAATTTATATAAAAAATCTTTTGTTTCTTAAAAAAAAACTCCACTAACATTTTTTTTATATAATTAATATTATATATATATATATATATATATATATATATATATATATATATATATATATATATATAACTTAATTAATATTTTAAAAAAAAATACTTAATGACCTTGTTTTATTTTAATTAAATCCCTAATTATTTTTCTTTAACCATAATTATGTATATAATTAAATTTTCTTTATATTTTCATAAATTAATAATAATTTTGTATATATTCATTTTTTGTATATTATAATTAATAATTAATTCTCTTTAATAAAAAATATAAATTTAACCTAAAAAACTTAATTTATTTTCTCTAACCCTAATTTTCTCTAACCCTAATTTATTTAATTTTTGCTTTATTATTTAATTTTACTTTATTATCTTTTATTTATATTTGGCTCTTGTTTTATTTATTTTATTAGAAACAATGTATAGGTTTAATATTATTGTAATTTATTTTCCGCCTATTATATTTTATATCTGCCACATAGCCATGTAATAGCTTATGAATTCATTTTTTTGCTTTTATTTTCATAAATATTAACTGTGTGGTTAGTAAATAGGGTGTGAAAACATATTTGTGATTAATCTGACTTAGATAATTAATCTAAAAAAGATAAATATTTAAAAATGTACACTCACACACATAAGTCGATCTTTGATCGCCATCTTGCACTTCCTAGGGTATTCCTCTTGGTTGCCTTAAAATAAAATGGTCAAGTCCCTCGAATATCGGGGTGTCTTAAGCAAAGTCCCTTCAAGTATAAATCATCATAGTCCCTTCAATTTAAAAGATCAAGTCCCTTCGAGGTTGCCTACGGAATAATGATCTTGTCCCTTCGAGTAAATGATGATAGTCCCTACGAATTGCTAAAGACACCCTTACATGTTGCCTTCATTGACCATACGATGACCCTACGCCCATCCCTTAATAACATCCAAGGTAATGACTACATATTCCTTAATAATAGGGATAATCTTACCCTTGAAAGAACATACAATAACATGAAAGACTTAATCTAGGGTAGGTACCTCTTAGTTACTTGCTCACATTTCAAAATACTTTTTACACCTCAATTTCTTAAACATTTTTCAAAACAAGGCTTTGTATACATCCATACGAGGATCATTACAAGGTACTTAGAAAAATTTCTAATCACACACTACACTCTTAAAAAATAATTTAATTGAGCTAAGTAACTAAGAGCCCATGGATATAAAGGGTGCTAACACCTTCCCTTTATATAACCTACCCCCCGAACTCAAGTCTTTTAAAATAGGTCTTTCCTGTTCTTTTATGTCCTTTCCACTTGGATAAAATAAAAGTCGGTGGCAACTCTTGTTTTCCGAAACATGACTAAAAGTCAGTTCTCCCACCGTGTTACACATACATTATAAATGCAAAAGATACATAGTTTATGCTTACAACAAGTTCCCATGATGGGTCAAAATACAATTAAGTTGATAAATACATCAAAATCATCATGAGAAATAAAGTACAACCAAAATAAAATAAAAGTACAAAGAAATCAAACATCCAGCCCAAAGTCATCCTCCTTGACTTCCTTTAGGAGAGCATCAGTCACTGGTCCAACTGGATGCTCTGTGATGGTCCTAATAAGAAGGTTCATGGTGGAAATGGCACTTGTCAACTTCTTGTACTTGTCTTGGTCCTTTGACCTTTTCAACCCTGCTCGGAATTTCAACTCAGAGATTTCCTTATGTGATGCTAACAAGGCTTTCTGACTCTTCTTCTCATTAGCTTCCAACAACTCTATCCTAGCCTGTGTCTTCTGATCTTCTTGCGAACAAGCTTCAGTGATCCTGATCCATCTAGCCTGACTCTCCTCTAGGTAATGCTCAGCTATGGCCTTCTGAATCTTAGCTTCTTTGCAAGCATTCTTCAATACCAACTCCCCTGCTCGGGCTTTTCTGATGAAGTCCTCTGTCTTTTCTATCTTAGTCACATGCTCGATCCGAAGCTTTTCTAACCTCTCAATATCCAGACGAACATCATGCCTTTCCCAAAGGGTCTTCTTCAGAGCTTCAGAAAGCTGGGTATTCCTCTCTTTCAGCTTATCAAATTCCTCTAAACTGACTGTAGCTACGGGCTCTACTGCTGATGGCCCTAGCACATCTTCCAGGGTGAATGGCATGCGGGTGATTTGTCCTCTGATGCGAGACCAATCAATGTACTGACCTGAAGCTATGTGTCGCTCCCGATAAATGAAACTAGTCAGATAAGGGTACAGACGCGAACGGTCGGCGAGAGGGACAATGAGAACACACAGCCGTGAACTCACTGGAGATGAATAGAGTCGCCAGCTAGGCATTTTTATCCCGGAGGAAAGGCAATGCTGCATAGACCTAGAAAGATATGGATAAGACGGTTGCGAACCAGAGAGACTGAGAAAGGGGGTTGGTTACAACCTGGGAAGGTATTAGCACCCAGATTGTCCGTCGTACTCGACGGGATCCACGCTTAAAAGATTTGTGTTTTAAAGGGGTAGTGTCAGTGCAATATGTGTATAAAATAGCTGGAAAGAGATGTACAGGTGTCAGTGTAAAAGAATGTGAAGTGTGTAAATGATGTGCCAGTGTGAGATCAAGAATAAAATGCTCATGACCATGAGGCTTAAAAGAATGAAACTGGAAGGAGGGGGAATATACAGAGACTTTTGTTCGATAACTGTTAAGTTATGCCTACGTATCCTCTCGTGCAATGAGGAAGTCAGAACACCGTAGTTCGACCCAAAGAGACTGAAAGATGGATTGACTTGTGAACTGCTTACTTGCCTATGCTCAAGTGTATGATCTGTCTGGCACAGATGCAAACTGTCTTGCATTAGACGGAAGAAGTGAGTTCTCGTTTATGAGTGAAGGAGATGAGAAAAGAATCCCGGAGGAGACGATTATTGTTTGTTTTTGTGTTTTCAGTCTTTTATTGCTTTTGAGAATTTGTCATAAGTTAATGAGCTTAAGTCTAAACCAATGGATTTAGTAAACTCATCACATCATCCCTCTGATTAGGGGTAATGAGAATACCTTAAGTGTGAAGTCAGATTCTCACACTTAATTACCCTGATGTAGGATTAAGATCATTAACCTACTTGTGATTATTTAAATGTTTTTGGTGTTTTTGTTTAGTGTTGAGTAATGAGATTAAGCTGTAATCAAGGATTAAACAGACTCATTACACCATCCTAATAGAAGGATAATAGATGAGGATGTTTAAGCTGAGGAATGCTCCTCAACTTAATCCATGATTAGGGATTAAACTCATGACAAAACAAGCCTTTGATTAAGTGGATTTTATTTAATGGTATGATGATGAAGTGAGTTTTATTGTTTGTAAGACAACTTGAGGGGGACTTGTCCATTAACACTAGGGTTAGTCCTTCTTAACCAATTAAGGAAGAATTAGAACCCTAATGCAAGGCCCAAGTTACAAGTGTGATGTCTTGATGATTATTATGTGAATTGATTAAGAGATTTAAACACATTAAGGGTTTAACACTTAGGATTAAAGTTATACACTCCATCCTAAGAGAAGGATGCAGGCATAAGCTTAATCACAAAGTCTTAAAGCCTTTAGGGTTTAATCCCTGATTATGAGGTGAGAAGAGAGGACTCAAAGAGAGACACAAAGGTAAAAACTATGAGGGGAGACTAATCAAAACCCTAGTTCATTGTCATGCTTGGTTGTCCCTAAAGTTTGTGAGGTTAAACAAGAACAATCTTCAAAGGAGCCACCAGGAAGCAGATGAACAAGACCAAGAGAAGCAAAGTGACTTGCTTTATTCAAGAAGTCAAGTCACTTGAGGAAAGAAAGGTGAAATAAACAGGGAGGAGCAAACTCACTCCAATACACATACAAAAGCGCAACAAGATCACAAGAAAGGATTAATCATAAGGTCAACGTCAAACTACGTCTGCCATCCTTGAAATTGGACAATGAACATACAAAATATCGAGCGCAAACTAGAACCAAGATTAAACACAAATTCTAGTACACGGAATTAAAATCTAAACTACATTAATAATTAAAATAAATTGCTAAAACAATATCTCTAAACCCCCCCCTTTCTTAACAAAAAATATTAACAAAAAAATAAACTAATGTCTTAACAAAGTTATAGAAAATCTAATCAGAATAATAATATTTTAAAAAAAACTATGGTTAATATTAATAAAGATATTAAGTATGAAAAGAAAATATAATTAATAAAATAAAAGAAAGAAAAGAAAGGGGGGGCGATGGGCCAGGAATAAAAGGGGGATGCTGAAGAGTGGAATGGAGCAGGCTAATGGGTTGGGCGGGTCAGGCCTATAGAAGAGGAAAGCCCATGCGGCTGTTGGATGCGGGTCGGTTCAGACCCGGTTCAATCTTATGAACCTGATAGGGATACACGAAACCCTAAAGGAAAAGAATGAGCGGCGGAATCCCTTCTCAATCTCAGAAAGAGAAAAAGACTTTCTCTCAAACGCTCATCCTCTCAAAGACCTTCCCGAAATCGCTCTCATACTCACTTTTCTCACGCCGTCGGGATGAACCTCACAAACAAAACCCTTTGCAATCCTTTCCCAGACGCAACAACGACCTCTCTTCTCAACATTTTGACTGAAAAAAACCGAACCCTAACTCCTTCTAATCTCCTCCATTGAAAACCCTAAATCGTCGGAGAAGACGAAACGCGGCGGCAACCACCATCCTCTCCGTCAATAATCACTCACAGCGCATAAACCCTAAACATTCCCTCCCAATCTCGTCCTCTCAACTCAAAATTTGCCTTTCAAAAGTGCAGAAACCCTAACCCTAAATCAAAGCATGAAGAAACGGAAGTATCGCAACGGAAAAATGAAAGCTTTACCTCGGTTGTGGTGAAGCTGTGTTGATACTTTAGAGAAGGTCAACAGATGATTGTTGAAGAGGTAAGCTCTCAGATTGATTTAAGCGGCCAGTTCGGGATACAGTTTGATGTTCGTTTTTTCGGTACAGGTGAGCTTTGGAGTTGCTGGGCTTGTCAAGAACAGTTCGTTGGTTCGCTATGGAAGACGAATCCCGTTCGCAAATTGATGGCCACTCCTTGTGAGGTGAGGTGTTTTGAAACTGCTATGTTGTTCTGTCTTTTTTTTTTTGATCTTCAAACGTTTCTGTGTTTTTTTGGAAGGTTTGAAGGTTGTTATTCACTGTCTCCTCTTTTTTCAGGTTGTTTCGTTCTCTTGGTTATGCAGGTTCTCTCAGGTTCAGAATTACCTCAAAAGGACGAATCGTTTTGGCTTTGGTTTATGGATTTGTGGAGGTTACCACTTGTGAGTTTGAGGATGAAAGTCGTGAAGAAGGGCGCTTGGTTTGGAGCCGAAGAGTGTGGTGAGGGTTGCTATGACGAAGCTGATGAAGATGAGGGGGGGGGGAGTCAGTTGTTATTCTGTCAAGTGGTGAGTATGTCATAATTCTTGTTCTCCTTTTCTTTTTCCCTTGATATCAATCCATCCTGTTTCAATCCCACTGCTTTTTCCAAAAGCATTGATCTGATGTTTGCTTTTCTCAATTGTTGTCCTTCTGGTGCAGGTTTTGAATCCATAATCCCATCAGCCTGCAGGGTGCTTCTACTTTATGCCAAAACGTTTGTCCTTGTTGTTGTGACAGTCTGGTTTGAATCGGTTGGAAATGAACTGAATCTTATTTGCAGAAACTTTTTGTCCTTTTTTGTGATATTGGTATTGTGATTTTGCAGGTCATGGCACATTGATGTGAGCTTGCAGTGGGCCTTTGGAGTTTGTGTATGGTGCAAGCAAAATAATGCAGCTGTATGGCCTTTTCCCGTGCACTCTCAATTCCAAGATTGTACTTTTTGTGTGCTGGTTTCTGTTTTCAAGGTATCTCCCTGCCCTCTTGTCCAAAACCTTGCTGATGTTAGAATTAGATTTAGTCATGTTGTGATGTTAGAATTCAGATCTGGTCCTGTTGTGATGTGTCTAATATGCTAATGCCCATGAAACTGTGTTGAAATATGCCGTAGAACTCATTCAAATTGAGACAGCAAGAGACCATGGAATGAATGTTCCTTTCCTTTTTTGTCTAATTGAGATTTTATTTGGAAAAAGATGCTTGTTGCTGACCAATTTCAACTTATGATTCTTTTGTTTCTTTTTCATGTTCGACGTGTTTGGAGCCGGCGATTGGGGTTGGTGAAGCTTCGGATGGCTGAATTGATACGAGGCCGTCATTTGCAAGCCGCTTGGAGAAAAATGAGCTACGGATAGGCGATGCACAGCTGCGTCCGGAGGCCGAAAGTTTCGTTTACCGTTGGCCTTGTAACAATATAATTGTAATGTAGTTAGGATGATTTCAGTCTTGCTTGTAAATTTGATTTTCATTTCCTTTGTGACATTTGTGCTTACTCTTTGAATTTGACAGTAATGACACAAATTTTGGATTTGAACCAATCCTTTTATTGAATTATAATTTGGAATGCAACCATCTTGACAACGTTTAAGTCCTAACACCACTCCAATTCTTTATATGATACATTGAGCTTAAAGATAACTTGTAAAACTTGAATAATCATGGTTCTTCACAATCAAACCTCAAAAGAACGTGACTTGAAAGAAACAGACACCAACTTGAAAATGACCAACAAAAGAAATCTCTCATGACAAAAAAAGAAACTTCAACATGACCTTGAAAATAATAATCTTGTTTGTCTCAAAATCATACCCCTAAAGGGGCGTGGCTTGAAAGCAAAACACAACCACTTCGATAATGACTAAATATAAAGTTTGACTTTAATCTTGTCAATAGTTCAAAGATGTGAATCCGCGAATTGAGTCATCAAATTCAAACTCGAGCCAACGGTAATCCCATGTAAAGTCACTCGAATAAACAAACTTTCTCTCTTCAAATTACTTCTCAAAATATTAAAAAAAGAAGTGACGATACTTCAGAAATAACCTTGAAATAACATCATCCCCACGACTTGAAAGATTTAAACGAGGAGACAGCAAATTTGGTCTCTTAAAGCCTCAAGAGTAAATTTCGCAATTCAAAGTATCCTAAACACCATTCATTCTTCTTAGTCTGAACATGATCTTGCGTTTCAAGTAGCCAGAGGAACAATAGTCTTGGTTGCAATGCTTTTTTTCCAGAAAAGAAACATACATCTCACATTATGGATCAATCTTCTCTCAATTCCAAACCGCAAAACCTTAATTCGATGACTTGGTGAATCGTGCCTCCATGTTTGAAAAGCGAAGACCATCTTGAACTGAAGCTTTGGTTTCTGGTACTTCCTGGCTGGTTTCCTGCTTCCATGCCAATCTCATTTCTTGTGGTTCTTTGACATTCTTGACTTTGAGAGGGTATAATATGATGCTCGAACACACATGGACCCCTTTGAAGTGATTGATGACCTTTGGAGTAGCTCAAGATGCTTTGGAAATGCTCAGATCACAAACCCTAGGTGCAGATGCCTTAGGAACTGTGCAGTGAATCAAAAATGAGATATGAGATGATATGATTGTGTTTATGCATATGAAATGATCACAAGCCAGGGTGTGAATGGGTGAGGGCAAATTTGGGGTGTTTACAGCTGCCCCTATTCAAACATGAGTTAGCTGTGCTGGATGTAAGCGACGGCTTAACAGGCAAACAAGATAACTTGTGGTTGAATACCAAAGACAGTCCAAAATTTGCACTCACAGAAATGAAGAAGAAAAGGGATATAGATTGTAAAAGCAAATAAAGTATATTGTAAAGTGGGCGACGGAGGACGACCGTCGGGCAGAGGACGACTGCTGGGTGAATAGCGATGACGGGGACGGCCGACATGCTGGGAAAAGTGTGCAAAGCGATGACGGGGACGACCAACATGCTGGGGATAAAAAGTAAAGCTAAGACGGGGACGGCCGACTAGCTGGAAAAATAAAATATCATGATGGGGACGGCCATCAAGATAAAGCTGTAAAATTCTCTGGAAATTGATGAGTCATGACGGGGACGGCCATCAAGTTCATAAAGCAAAGTAAACAACGATGGGGACGGCCATCGGGCTAAAAGAAAAGGGACCACGACGGGGACGGCCATCGGGTTAAAGAATAAATGAAATAAACAGATGATGGGGTACGGCCATCAAAGGTGAAGGACGATCACCTAGCAGGGGACGGCTGCTCTGTTGGGGATAAAGGAAATATGATGGGGACGGCCATCAAAGGTGGAGGACGACCACCTGGCAGGGTACGGCTGCCGAAAGTATCGCGACATAGGACGAATGCCGGATAGAAAAGGTCAACGATGGGGACGGCCATCGGACGAGCATGATGGAGGACAACCATCAAGAAGTGGAGGACGACCACTCAGCAGGGGACGGCTGCTCTCAAGGTTTATCATAACACAGAACGAGTGTTAGATAACCGAAAATCAACAATGGGGACGGCCATTGGATAAAGTGATGAAAGACGATCATCAAGAGGTGGAGGACGACCACCTAGCAGGGGACGGCTACTAAAAATCAACGATGGGGACGGCCATCGGATGAGCATGACGGAGGACGACCATCAAGAAGTGGAGGACGACCACTTAGCAGGGTACGGCTGCTCTCAGGGTTATCATAACACAGGACGAGTGTTAGATAAAAGAAAATTTGTTGGTGATCTACTGGGGATATAGTAAACACGGACGAGCGTTTACATCCAAGAAACAAAAGGTATAAGTGTTTGGTATTGTGTATAGATTAAAGATGCGGACGAGCATCCTTAAGACTATGATACGGACGAGTATCACGTAGAAACAAACTGACACATGTTCAGAGATGATGATACGGACGAGTATCAACTGGTTAACAAAGAACACGGACGAGTGTTGAATCTGAAAGAATTCTTCTGGGGAATAACAAACACAGACGAGTATCTATATTCAAGAAGACACAAGTGTTTGACACGGTGTATGGGTTAAAGATGCGGACGAGCATCCCTAAGACTATGATACGGACGAGTATCATGTAGAAACAAACACTAGACGCACTGTTCTGAGATGATGGTACGGACGAGTACCAACTGGTTAACAAAGAACAAGGACTACTGTCGAATCTGTGGGGATATAGATGATGTATACAAGATGCGGACGAGTATCTGCATAGGTGTACCATTGAGTAGTGAGTATATATATATAAGTGTTTATCTGCTGGGGAGAATGACACGGACGAGTGTCAAAAGGGAAAAGTATAATAATAACAAGTATATGGGTGATGAAAGTGTAAGCGACTGCGCTGGGGACATGACACGGACGGGTGTCAAGAAAGTGTATATATAAGTATATGTGAGTGCAAAGAGGATGTCTTTGGCTTTCTGCTGGTGATTTGACACGGACGGGTGTCAAGAAGTACCTGTAGTACGGGTGATTTTGTTTGTAAAGTGTATTCAGGCAACCTGTCTGGGGAAGTGATGACACGGACGGGTGTCAAAAAGGAAATATATACTGGTGTTTGGCGATTTGTGAGGCAACTGCTTTTGCTGGGACCCTGGTGGGGATTTTTCTGTATATATTCTGTATGCCGACAAATTATCATTATTTACAAGTGTTCAATTCGCAATCATGACTTATGATTATGCTATGCATTTGATTTTTGCCGTAATGCTCCGTATTAGACGGAATGCTACGCTCTGAGGGGATAGTATGGTGCGAATGCTATGATTATGCAAAGATATATAGATCCGGGATTCGGATCCCGTTGCTGCGAAGATCTCTGGTTGATCTGCTTGAAGTGAACATCCCAGCTGGGGATGAGATCATTGGTAGATCTAATGATGTATCTGCTTGGGGACATAGGTCACTGATTGACATATCCTTATAATGGGACCCAGCTGGGGTTTGTAGAAGCTTTCTCCCTCTCTGTTGTGACTTCTTCGTGCGTTGCCCTTCTGAATAGAGGCTTGAAGCTCTGTGGGGAGATGATTCCCTGATTCTTGCATCTTGCTGAGGAATAGTGGTTGGTACTACAGCTGGGGAATGCTGTTGGTAACTCAGCTGGGGAGAGTAATGAGAGGCAACTCGGCTGGGGAGAAAACATCTTGAGTGTTAAGCCTGTTTGTTGATTTTCCAGCTTGCTGGACTGTAGCTTATATGCCCCAAGTTGCGTTCTGGATACCTGCAATCCTGCAAAGATAAGGAAACGCGCAAATGGTCCCGAGGTATCCTTTACTGGATTCCGTCATAGGAGATAAGTACTTTCGAGAGTAAGTATATTCCTTGTAAGCATGTGCTTTTATTTTTAGAGAAAGGCATCTGTACTTATGCAATTGTATTTTCAGAGATATCAGACAATTCTTTGCAAAACATAAATGTAAAAAACGAAACATGACTGAAAATCTGATTTTATTAATTCATGTGCCCTGAATTGGCAAGATACAGTCAAAGAAACATATCTCCTGAAATGAGGAGATTGTTACAAATTGAGAAATAAAGTGCTGACGACGCTTTCAAGGAGCTTCCTCTTCTGCTATGACTCGTATGACAATGACGTTCTTCTCGTCTTGCTTTCTGGAGAGAGTTGATTCTGATTGAAGCTTGATCCTTTGGAGCTTACCAAGTTGTAGGTGATACAGACGAATTCAGAATGCAGTTGTTCGCTTATTCCCTTATTTTGCATGGATCGCCCTTTCGGGTTTTCAATCCATCGGGATACCCATTTTTGCCTGAGTTGTCCAATGCGGCTTTTCAACTCAGCGGGTGTACATTTTTTGTTTATTTCCCTTATTTTTGCCCGAGTCTTTTATTCTGTTTTTGACTCGCCGGGATGCCCTATTTTTGCCTGGACTCACGTTCTGTTTTTATGTCCAGCGGGTCATTTTATGCGAAGTATTTTTTAACTGCATCTGAATTCACAGGGGATGGGAAATCTTCACCATCCATGGTGCTGAGCATCAGTGCTCCGCCGGAGAAAACTTTCTTTACAACAAATGGTCCTTCATAATTTGGAGTCCATTTGCCCCTGTGGTCTGTATGAGGAGGGAGGATTCTTTTCAACACAAGATCCCCTACTTGGTACTCTCGGTGTCTGACTTTCTGATCGAAGGCCTTCTTCATTCTCTTCTGATATAACTGCCCATGACAGATTGCAGCCAATCTTTTCTCTTCGATCAGACTCAGTTGTTCGAATCGGGACCGAACCCATTCTGCTTCACTCAGTTTAACATCCATCAATACCCGTAGAGAGGGTAATTCAACTTCAACAGGTAGGACTGCCTCCATACCATACACAAGCTGATACGGTGTTGCCCCAGTGGATGTTCTGATTGACGTACGGTACCCATGCAAGGCAAACGGTAGCATTTCATGCCAGTCTTTGTAGGTGACTACCATCTTCTGCACAATCTTCTTAATATTTTTATTTGCTGCCTCGACAGCGCCGTTCATCTTCGGCCTGTAAGGAGAAGAATTGTGGTGTTGGATTTTGAAGTCCCGGCATAATTCAGCCATCATTTTGTTGTTTAAGTTGGAACCATTATCAGTAATGATTCGCTCGGGAACTCCATATCGACAGATGATATCTCTTTTCAGAAATCTGGCTACCACTTGCCTCGTAACATTTGCATATGAGGCTGCTTCAACCCACTTGGTGAAATAATCAATGGCAACCAGGATGAATCTATGGCCATTTGAAGCAGTTGGCTCAATCTTGCCAATCATATCAATGCCCCACATAGCAAAGGGCCATGGTGAAGACATGATGTTCAAAGGATTAGGAGGCACATGCACCTTATCTGCGTAGATCTGGCATTTGTGGCATTTTCTGGCGTAAGCACAACAGTCTGCATCCATTGTGATCCAGTAATAGCCTAATCTTAACAACTTTTTAGCCATGGCATGCCCTCCAGCATGGGTACCAAAAGATCCTTCGTGCACTTCATGCATCAACAAATCTGCTTCTGTCTTGTCAACACATCTGAGGAGTACCATATCAAAGTTTCTTTTGTATAAAGATCCATCAGTGTTCAGGAAGAAACTACCAGCAAGCCTTCTCAAAGTCTTCTTATCATTGGAAGATGCCCCAGGTGGGTATGTTTGATCCTCCAAGAAGCTTTTAATGTCATGGAACCAAGGCTTATTATCTTTGACAACTTCTGCTGCGAACACATATGCTGGTCTGTCGAGTCTGGACACTGAAATCTGAGGTACAAAGTTAGCGGCTTGAACTTTGATCATGGATGAAATGGTAGCAAGAGCATCCGCAAACTGATTCTCGTCCCGAGGGATATACTCAAGCTTGACTGTTGTGAAGAAAGTCAATAACCTCCTTGTATAATCCCTGTAAGGTATCAGATGATCTTGGTGGGTTTACCATTTCCCGTTGGTTTGATTGACTACCAAAGCTGAATCTCCGAATACAGTCAAAGTTTTGATCCTGAGGTCAATGGCTTCCTCAAGACCCATAATGCAAGCTTCGTATTCAGCTTCGTTGTTAGTGCAGTTGAAAGTGAGTTTTGCCGAGAAAGGCATGTGAACTCCTTTGGGTGTAATGAGTACTGCACCAACACCACGACCATTCATGTTAACGGCCCCATCAAACATCATAGTCCATTCTTCTTCAGGGTCAGGCCCTTCAGTGTGAATAGGCTCTTCATGATCTTTTGCTTTAATGAACATGATGTCTTCATCAGGGAAGTCAAACCTCATAGGTTGGTAGTCACCAATGGGTTGCCCAGCAAGATATTCAGATAGTACACTGCCCTTGATGGCTTTCTGAGATGTGTATTGGATGTCATATTCTGTGAGAATCATCTGCCATCTTGCAACCCGTCCGGTAAGAGCTGGCTTCTCGAAAATGTACTTAATTGGATCCATTTTTGAGATTAATAAGGTAGTGTGGGTCAACATATACTGTCTCAGTCGGCGAGCAGCCCACGCTAAAGCACAGCAAGTTTTCTCGAGCAGTGAATAACGTTGTTCACAGTCGGTAAACTTTTTGCTTAGGTAGTATATTGCATAATCTTTTCGACCAGACTCGTCATGCTGGCCCAGCACACACCCCATCGACTCTTCTAACACTGTCAAGTACATAATCAGAGGTCTTCCTTCTACTGGAGGCATGAGGATTGGAGGTTCTTGTAAGTACTCTTTGATCTTGTCAAAAGCCTTCTGGCAATCTTCGTTCCACCTGACCGTTTGTTCTTTTCTTAACAACTTAAACAAAGGTTCACAGGTTGCTGTAAGGTGAGATATGAACCGTGAGATGTAGTTCAATCGACCTAAGAACCCTCGAACTTCTTTCTCTGTTTTAGGTGCAGGCATTTCTTGAATAGCCTTGACTTTATCAGGGTCAACCTCAATCCCTTTCTCGCTTACAATAAAGCCCAGCAATTTACCGGATCGTACCCCGAATGTGCATTTGTTGGGGTTCAACTTTAGTTGGTACTTCCTCAGGCGTTTGAACAACTTCAGCAGATTTACCAGGTGTTCTTCCTCTGTAAGGGATTTGGCAATCATGTCATCCACATAACATTCTATTTCTTTGTGGATCATATCGTGGAATAATGTCACCATAGCCCGTTGATATGTTGCACCAGCATTCTTCAGTCCGAATGGCATCACTTTGTAACAGAACGTGCCCCAAGGTGTAATGAATGTTGTCTTCTCCATGTCTTCAGGTGCCATCTTGATCTGGTTGTATCCTGAAAATCCGTCCATGAAGGAGAATACCGAGAACTGAGCCGTGTTATCCACCAATACATCAATGTGAGGTAATGGGAAATCATCTTTCGGGCTGGCTCTGTTCAGATCCCGGTAGTCAACACACATTCTTACTTTGCCGTCTTTCTTAGGCACAGGTACTATGTTAGCAACCCACGGCGGATAGCTAGTTACAGCAAGGAACCCGGCGTCCCACTGCTTTTGTACCTCTTCTTTGATTTTCATAGCCATGTCTGGGCGAGTTCGGCGCAGCTTCTGTTTAACTGGTGGGCATTCTTCCCTCAAAGGCAGCTTGTGCATAACAATGTCGGTATCCAACCCTGGCATGTCTTGATACGACCAAGCAAACACATCAACATACTCTTGAAGCAGATCTATCAGTTGTCTCTTCACTGAGTCTTGCAGGCAGGCCCCGATTTTAACCTCTTTCACGTCTTCCTCCGTACCAAGGTTAATCACTTCAATCTCCTCCTGGTGAGGAGTAATGACCTTCTCCTCCTGTCTCAACAACCTAGCTAGCTCTTCAGGAAGCTCATATTCTTCTTCAACCCCTTCATCAGCTTGATTGATCGGATTGTCAAAGTCATACGATGTCATAGCTGTGCTGTTGTCGGTGCTGTCTGGAAGGCACACTCTGCAAGGGTTAAGTTTGTTCATTTTAGTGATTGATTTTAATCTTGCCTTAGAAAAAAGTGAAATGAAGTTATCATTTTGAAAACACCGCCATTTATTTTTGTACAAAAAGAAAAATGGAAAAACAGTGAGCAGAAAAGAAAAGACTCGTTTGCAAAAAGATGTCTGATATTTCATTAATTTAATCTTGTTTGCACAAAAGTACAGATGGCCCTGATTACAAAATGAGTCTTGTCATCTTGGGCAAGATGCAAGACTTGGATGCATGCTATAAAAATACAGGAAATAATAATTACTCTGCATGAGTAACTCTTATAATTTCCTGGGAAGACCAGTTCGAGACTCTGCTCCCCGGGATCTTTGGACGAATCCAATTCTCCAGATTGCGCTCCTCTTCCAGCTCGTCTTCCAGGCAGTTGATAGCATCAGGGGTAAGCATTCCCCCACTGACAAAACCTGGCTCTGCAGCAGCCTTTGCTTGATGTTGAGTTGGTCTGTAACCCCACCCAAACTTGTCCTTCTTCTCCTCCACAGCTAAAACCTTGCCCCAGCCTAGGGCAGTTCCTTCTTCAACAACCTTCCGGGCTTGTTGGTAAGACGACATGGAGATACCCGACACAGCAGATGCTTCATTGACATTCAAGGCTTCAAAACCTTGGCTCATTGTTTCATGGATCTCTCCATCCATCTCAATGTATTTGTAAGTAGCCAGATGGCTAACGAAAATGTCCTCTTCCCCACAGATTGTGACAACTTGACCTTCCCACTCAAATTTTAACTTTTGGTGAAGGGTAGACGTTATTGCGCCGGCGGCGTGAATCCAGGGTCTACCCAACAAACAGCTGTAGGCGGGCTGAATGTCCATCACATAAAAGATAGTTTTAAAGGTCTGCGGGCCAATTGTCACGGGCAGCTCGATCTCTCCCAGAACCGATCTCTTCGAACCATCAAAGGCTCTCACCACCAGGTTGCTGGGTCTCAATGCCAATCCATCGTATTCTAGCTTCACCAGAGCCTTCTTTGGTAAAACATTCAGGGAAGAACCTGTGTCCACCAGCACATGAGAAAGGACAGCTCCTTTGCATTCCATGGTTATGTGCAAGGCTTTGTTGTGGTTGCGGCCATCCACTGTCAGGTCAGAATTGGTAAACCCTAGCCCATTGCTAGCAGTAACATTTCCAACCACGGTTTCCAATTGGTTTACAGTAATCTCCTCGGGCACGTAAGCTGCGTGCAGGACTTTAAGTAGTGCATTCCGATGGGCTTCGGAGCACATAAGCAGTGAGAGGATAGAGATTTTGGATGGCGTCTGGTGAAGCTGATCCACAACTTTATAATCACTCTTTTTGATGATTCGCATAAACTCATCAACTTCCTGATCGAACGGTGTCTTCAGGGTTTCTTTGGCAGCTGGGTCTTCCTGCACCGGGCCTTTTCCCTTTGCCTTGGCAGCAGCTTCTGCTTCGGCAGTAGGTCTTTGAACTTGTGAAGCGAAGAGACGTCCGCTTCGAGTGAAGCCTCCGCCTCCCCCCACATTATCTACTTGTGGTGCAGGTGCTGATGTTTCAAGAGTGATTCTTTTTCCTTCGCAATACAAGTCAGAGCCATAGTGCCAAGGGATGGCCCTGTTGCTTTCAAATGGTACTGGTCCAGGCACCGTGACAGTGACCGGACTGATTGCTGCTGCTGAAGGGACTGTTATTGTTTGTGGATCATAAAAGATTGTAACTGGTGCTCTGGCGGGAGCAGCACCTTCTGAATGGTAGGCGGAATTATTTTCAGGATCGTAGAATATGGTAACAGTAGAGACATCTTCATGATTGATTGCTGGTGTTGTAGGAGGTGTTGTTGGAAGGACTGATGTTGTTGTTGATGGAGATTCGAAATGGAATGAAGCTGAAGTTGTAGCAGGAGAAACTGTTGAAAACTGATCATTTGGGAGGACAGACGAAGTACTTGTTGATGTTGCTGGTGAATTGTCGGGAACAATAGTTGCTGCATTTGTAGGAGGTTCTGGAACCGTTGCTGATGAAGTTGTTGGGTTTGTCGGGAATGATGTAGTGATCTGTAGCAGGCCACTCTGAATAAGGCTGTCAATGCCATTCCTCAGGTCCTCACACCCATTCCATGAAATATTACAATAGGGACACCCTAGTTCACACCCCGGAAATATTTGGTTTTCGCGGAGTTGAGCTTTGATTTCCACCAATGGTGTCCTGATCTGATCCACACTGGTTATTAAATAAGACGGTCTGTCTTCTTCAATAGCGTTAATTCGAGGACCACCATGGTTTGGCATTGGGTTTTTATTGACATTGGGCGGCGGTGCAAAATTCAGAGCCTTGGAGTCTACCAAGTCTTGTACCTTCATATGCAGAGCCCTGCATTTTTCTGTACTGTGACCAGGTGCGTTCGAATGAAAAGCACACCTAGCATTGGAGTCATAGTTCCTTGGTAGACTGTTGGGATCCGGAGGTGCCAACGTTCTTAGCTCAACTAGGTTGAGTTTCAGAAGTTGTGGCAGCAAGGCAGCATACGGCATTGGGATCGGGTCGATTACTCTATTAGCTTGGGATGGCCTTTGTTGGAATGGCCTCTGTTGATTGTTGTTGTTGGTGTTGTTGCTGTTGTAGTTTCTTGGAGGATATTGATTCTGCTGATACTGAGGTTGTTGTTGGAAGTTTTGTTGCGGAGGTTGATAGACTGGCTGTGGATGAGCTGGAGCAGGAATGGTGACTGCTGCTATTGTCCTTTGAACATATTGGGGCCTACCCCTGTTGGTGTGAATGGCATTGGTCTCGCCAGTTCTTCTCGGGCCTGCAAAAGGCTTTCTTGTACTGCTGGACGAACTGGCACCATTATCGGAAATTTTGCCCATTTTCAACAGGCTTTCAATTCTCTCCCCAGCTATGACAACATCTGCGAAGCTAGTGGAAGAGAAAGCAGCCAACCTGTCAATATACGTTCCCTGGAGAGTGTTCATAAACATGTCTGCCATTTCTCTCTCAGACATTGGTGGTTGAACGGCAGCAGCCAATTGCCTCCATCTCTGGGCATATTCTCGGAAACTTTCCCTTGACGACTGTGACATTCCCATTAGGAGAGTCCTGTTGGGCGCCATGTCTAAGTTGTATTGATACTGTCGGATGAAGGCCTCTGCCAGGTCCTTCCAGCATCTTACAGTTGCCCTTGTCAAATGGGAATACCATTCCCTTGATGCTCCAGTCAAGCTGTCTTCGAAGTAGAACATCCAGAGCTTCTCATCCATTGTATAAGCCTTCAGCCTTCCCAGAAATGATTGCAAATGAGTCCGGGGGCATGAAGTCCCATTATACTTTTCGAAACAAGGAGGCTTGAACTTATGGGGGATCCTGACCCCGTCTACCAAACCCATGTCCATGACGTCGAAACCCAAGGAATTTTGAGATTCTAAGGACCTCAACTTCTCGGCTATCTCTTCCAACCGTCTATCGTAAGCTTCTTCTCCAGCACCCATTACTGTAAATTGATCCTCTTGAGGGTCTTCTTGCAATACCCTGGCTGCAGTGGCGGTTCCTTGAATGTTTGCAGGAATATTGATCTCAGGATGTAGATGTGGGCCAAACACAGGGGGGTTAACATGTGGTTGCACCCTTTCATTGTTACTTGTGCCAGCAGTCCCCACATGGGGCTCCTCTGGATTCCTCCCTTCTACCAAAGCTCTGAGCCTCTCCTGGCTTTGAGCTAAGTTGTTCATCACTTCCATGAACTGCGTTATCTGAGTTCTCATCTCCAGCCTTTCGTTGGCCATCTGGTTTCTGACCTCCGTGAGGTCTTGCTGCATCTGGTCCATTTGAATTCCCGGAAGGTTGTTTCTAGTGGGGTACCTGTGTGGCCTGTTGAGGGGAAATACCCGGCGACGAGCAATAATTCCTGGATATCGCAACAGAGGTTAGTAACAACAAAACAAAACCCTACAAAACAAAAAAGGTTAGCATGCAATGCAGTTATGCTTATTTGCTCTCAAGGTATCCGGTTTGGCCTTCAGTTTTGACCCTTCCAGACCCTTGAAGATGCTGCTGTTGAAGTTGCTTTTGAAGTGAACTTGGATGGAACAAACTAACAAATATATTACATAAGATGAAATAATACAACTTGTTCATTTTACAACACCAGCCCTCAAAGGGGTCAAAATACATCACAAAAAACAAAAGTACATGGAATAGGAATAACAACAAGCAAATGATCAAACTCCAAGGCCAAACTCATCCTCACGAACTTCCTTAAGAAGTGCTTCGGTCACAGGATCAGCCGGATGTTCCGTGAGATTCCTGATGAAAAGGTTTCTTGTTGCAACAGCTGCAGTCAATTTCTTGTTCTGACTTTGGTCTTTAGACCTCTTCACTCCAGTTCTGATTTTTAGCTCTGATATTTCCTTCTGGGCTGCTGCCAGGGCTTCTTCCATCTGTTCCATTTTGTCTTGAACTCTCTTGTCTTCTAGAGTACGGGCCTCAGTGATCCGGACCCACCTGGCCTGACTCTCCTTCAGGTACAGGTCTGTTCTTGCTCTCTGGAACTGGGCTTCTTTACAAGCATTCTTCAGAATTTGCTCACCAGCCTTAGACTTCTTGATATAATCTCCAGACTTCTCAATCTTAGTCAAGTGTTCCACTCTCAGCTTCTCCAATCTCTCAATCTCCCTCACACCTTCACTCCTCTCCCGGAGGGTCTTCTGCAAGGCCTGGGTTAACTTCTCATTTCTTTCCTCCAAACTGATGGTGGCAGGGGGTGGTGCTGAAGATGACTCAGGCATGTCTTCTATGGTGAAGGGCAATCCAGAGAATTGGGCCCTAGCATGGGACCACTCATAATATTGTGCTGATGCCACATTATTGCACTTCCCCAAAATGGTGACTCCCTTGGTTTGAACATGATCCCAGGCCCAGGCAGCCTGCCTAACAACAGCCATATTAACCTTGTTCTCACAGTAGAGGGTCTCAACCAGGTCCTGTACCCTAGGAGTGCGGACCAGTGCATAGCCCAATTGCCTCCTGAACAGCAGAGGGTTGTAATTGATACTTCCCTTAACTCCTATTAAGGGCATATTGGGAAAGTGCCCACAGCTGGTGATTATATCTCTGCCCTTGGTGCTTTGAGTGCACCATCTGATATTTGCTGAAGTTAGGACAGTGAGTCTCTTAGCCCAGTTGCTTTGCTGATGAGGGTTTAGAAATGCATCTGTCCTGGGTAGATGCCTGAGAAGCCAAGCATGGAATAATGGAGCACAACACCTCACTAACTTACCCCTCTGCTTCTCATTCCTCTGATGTACTGAGTAATAGAGATCTCCTAACAAGGTTGGCACTGGGTTCTTTAGGATGAACAAATGAATTGCATTCTTGCTAATGAATCGAGGCTCATCTGCAAACAACACAATTCCATATACACTTAAGGCCAACAAAGCACAAACAGCTTTCCAATCCCCCAGGGAGGCCTTCAGACTAGCTTGAGAAATTAGGAAGTCCAGATGAAAACCAGGGATTCCAGCTTTAGTGGTCATATGTTGTTCAATCAAAACAGGTTCCAGGTGCAAAGCTTTGGCTACTTCTCCATTGCTGGGAAAGACCATTTCAGGGTTGAAAGGGATTTCTCTCTTGATAGGCAAACCAATCAATGATGAGTATTCTTCCAAGAGAGGACCCAACTGAAAGTCTTGAAAGGTGAAACATCTCAATGGGGGGTCATAAAACTGAATACAGGTATGGATCAGGCTTCTCTGTGATGGGTCCATATCCATAACCAAGTCAAGTATATCCCCATAATGTTCCCTGAACAAAGGTATGTGATCTGGAGTGATCAGGGTTTGGATCCTCCTGATGTCTGATAAGTCTGGTTGGAAGAAATGATAAGTGATGTTGCTTTTCTTTGGAGCCATAAGTGCTGAGACTGAGTAGAATAAGTGCTGATGAAGATGCTGAGGAGTGGGCCAATGGCTGGCTAGTGCAAGTAACTGAAGTATATGGCTGACAAGCTGAAGCAAGTGCTGGTGGAGACAAGTCAAAACTGCAGATGGGGTCAAAACCAAAACCAGATGAAGGTGGATACCCTGAAACACAAATAAGCAAATGTTAATATGATGCGATGAGTATGTATGCAAATGAAATGCAAGGGTTTGTGACTGAGCTGGATCTGATTAACTGCCTTGGTATAGATCCATGTGTGTTCTAGAAATCCAGATGGAGGTCTATAAATCCAGTAACCAGGGTAGGGGACTCAAATAAAGAGCCACATGTCCAGGGTTTTAGAATCACAAGAACTGTCCAACATGGAGTATTCTTAACAAACTCAAAGTAACAGGGTATTCTGAGGTCAAGGTACCTGCAAACCTGTAAACAGCCCAACCCCCTCACAGGTGGTGATCTAGAACAAGGATCCTCAGACTTGGATCAGTTATGAGAAGTGTAAACACTTCTAACCCGGAGGTACAGTGTTTACAATAACCATAACAGTTCCTCCTCTAATTCACCTCAGTTTCTGAAGGTCAATACTAAAAGGTCATCCAGACTTAGCAGGCTTCCCAGATAGCCCTAGCATTGCAGGAAATCTGCAACACAGAGTTCTCAAGAAGAAACCCACATCTGAACCGTGTTTCATATTTCCGCACCAGACCGAAATGGAATGGGAAAGAATATGATTCACTCTAGCCTAGGTGTCACTCAGGTCCCAGGTATAGGACCTTAACTCTCAATGAATCACCCACCCACCAAAGCAAATAACCAGATCCAGCCAGCAGTACAGTATGATATATACAAAAGCAGTAAAGAAAGCAGTAAAGCAATAAACAAAATAAATACAAGAACAAATAAGCACATAACACCCCAGTAAACACAAATCAATCAAACGCTAGGAGGAACCCACAAAAAGAACCAGAAGCCCTGGTTGCCATATAATATCCCCAGCAGAGTCGCCAAGCTGTCGCTCCCGATAAATGAAACTAGTCAGATAAGGGTACAGACGCGAACGGTCGGCGAGAGGGACAATGAGAACACACAGCCGTGAACTCACTGGAGATGAATAGAGTCGCCAGCTAGGCATTTTTATCCCGGAGGAAAGGCAATGCTGCATAGACCTAGAAAGATATGGATAAGACGGTTGCGAACCAGAGAGACTGAGAAAGGGGGTTGGTTACAACCTGGGAAGGTATTAGCACCCAGATTGTCCGTCGTACTCGACGGGATCCACGCTTAAAAGATTTGTGTTTTAAAGGGGTAGTGTCAGTGCAATCTGTGTATAAAATAGCTGGAAAGAGATGTACAGGTGTCAGTGTAAAAGAATGTGAAGTGTGTAAATGATGTGCCAGTGTGAGATCAAGAATAAAATGCTCATGACCATGAGGCTTAAAAGAATGAAACTGGAAGGAGGGGGAATATACAGAGACTTTTGTTCGATAACTGTTAAGTTATGCCTACGTATCCTCTCGTGCAATGAGGAAGTCAGAACACCGTAGTTCGACCCAAAGAGACTGAAAGATGGATTGACTTGTGAACTGCTTACTTGCCTATGCTCAAGTGTATGATCTGTCTGGCACAGATGCAAACTGTCTTGCATTAGACGGAAGAAGCGAGTTCTCGTTTATGAGTGAAGGAGATGAGAAAAGAATCCCGGAGGAGACGATTATTGTTTGTTTTTGTGTTTTCAGTCTTTTATTGCTTTTGAGAATTTGTCATAAGTTAATGAGCTTAAGTCTAAACCAATGGATTTAGTAAACTCATCACATCATCCCTCTGATTAGGGGTAATGAGAATACCTTAAGTGTGAAGTCAGATTCTCACACTTAATTACCCTGATGTAGGATTAAGATCATTAACCTACTTGTGATTATTTAAATGTTTTTGGTGTTTTTGTTTAGTGTTGAGTAATGAGATTAAGCTGTAATCAAGGATTAAACAGACTCATTACACCATCCTAATAGAAGGATAATAGATGAGGATGTTTAAGCTGAGGAATGCTCCTCAACTTAATCCATGATTAGGGATTAAACTCATGACAAAACAAGCCTTTGATTAAGTGGATTTTATTTAATGGTATGATGATGAAGTGAGTTTTATTGTTTGTAAGACAACTTGAGGGGGACTTGTCCATTAACACTAGGGTTAGTCCTTCTTAACCAATTAAGGAAGAATTAGAACCCTAATGCAAGGCCCAAGTTACAAGTGTGATGTCTTGATGATTATTATGTGAATTGATTAAGAGATTTAAACACATTAAGGGTTTAACACTTAGGATTAAAGTTATACACTCCATCCTAAGAGAAGGATGCAGGCATAAGCTTAATCACAAAGTCTTAAAGCCTTTAGGGTTTAATCCCTGATTATGAGGTGAGAAGAGAGGACTCAAAGAGAGACACAAAGGTAAAAACTATGAGGGGAGACTAATCAAAACCCTAGTTCATTGTCATGCTTGGTTGTCCCTAAAGTTTGTGAGGTTAAACAAGAACAATCTTCAAAGGAGCCACCAGGAAGCAGATGAACAAGACCAAGAGAAGCAAAGTGACTTGCTTCATTCAAGAAGTCAAGTCACTTGAGGAAAGAAAGGTGAAATAAACAGGGAGGAGCAAACTCACTCCAATACACATACAAAAGCGCAACAAGATCACAAGAAAGGATTAATCATAAGGTCAACGTCAAACTACGTCTGCCATCCTTGAAATTGGACAATGAACATACAAAATATCGAGCGCAAACTAGAACCAAGATTAAACACAAATTCTAGTACACGGAATTAAAATCTAAACTACATTAATAATTAAAATAAATTGCTAAAACAATATCTCTAAACCCCCCCCTTTCTTAACAAAAAATATTAACAAAAAAATAAACTAATGTCTTAACAAAGTTATAGAAAATCTAATCAGAATAATAATATTTTAAAAAAAACTATGGTTAATATTAATAAAGATATTAAGTATGAAAAGAAAATATAATTAATAAAATAAAAGAAAGAAAAGAAAGGGGGGCGATGGGCCAGGAATAAAAGGGGGATGCTGAAGAGTGGAATGGAGCAGGCTAATGGGTTGGGCGGGTCAGGCCTATAGAAGAGGAAAGCCCATGCGGCTGTTGGATGCGGGTCGGTTCAGACCCGGTTCAATCTTATGAACCTGATAGGGATACACGAAACCCTAAAGGAAAAGAATGAGCGGCGGAATCCCTTCTCAATCTCAGAAAGAGAAAAAGACTTTCTCTCAAACGCTCATCCTCTCAAAGACCTTCCCGAAATCGCTCTCATACTCACTTTTCTCACGCCGTCGGGATGAACCTCACAAACAAAACCCTTTGCAATCCTTTCCCAGACGCAACAACGACCTCTCTTCTCAACATTTTGACTGAAAAAAACCGAACCCTAACTCCTTCTAATCTCCTCCATTGAAAACCCTAAATCGTCGGAGAAGACGAAACGCGGCGGCAACCACCATCCTCTCCGTCAATAATCACTCACAACGCATAAACCCTAAACATTCCCTCCCAATCTCGTCCTCTCAACTCAAAATTTGCCTTTCAAAAGTGCAGAAACCCTAACCCTAAATCAAAGCATGAAGAAACGGAAGTATCGCAACGGAAAAATGAAAGCTTTACCTCGGTTGTGGTGAAGCTGTGTTGATACTTTAGCGAAGGTCAACAGATGATTGTTGAAGAGGTAAGCTCTCAGATTGATTTAAGCGGCCGGTTCGGGATACAGTTTGATGTTCGTTTTTTCGGTACAGGTGAGCTTTGGAGTTGCTGGGCTTGTCAAGAACAGTTCGTTGGTTCGCTATGGAAGACGAATCCCGTTCGCAAATTGATGGCCACTCCTTGTGAGGTGAGGTGTTTTGAAACTGCTCTGTTGTTCTGTCTTTTTTTTTTTATCTTCAAACGTTTCTGTGTTTTTTGGAAGGTTTGAAGGTTGTTATTCACTGTCTCCTCTTTTTTCAGGTTGTTTCGTTCTCTTGGTTATGCAGGTTCTCTCAGGTTCAGAATTACCTCAAAAGGACGAATCGTTTTGGCTTTGGTTTATGGATTTGTGGAGGTTACCACTTGTGAGTTTGAGGATGAAAGTCGTGAAGAAGGGCGCTTGGTTTGGAGCCGAAGAGTGTGGTGAGGGTTGCTATGACGAAGCTGATGAAGATGAGGGGGGGGGGAGTCAGTTGTTATTCTGTCAAGTGGTGAGTATGTCATAATTCTTGTTCTCCTTTTCTTTTTCCCTTGATATCAATCCATCCTGTTTCAATCCCACTGCTTTTTCCAAAAGCATTGATCTGATGTTTGCTTTTCTCAATTGTTGTCCTTCTGGTGCAGGTTTTGAATCCATAATCCCATCAGCCTGCAGGGTGCTTCTACTTTATGCCAAAACGTTTGTCCTTGTTGTTGTGACAGTCTGGTTTGAATCGGTTGGAAATGAACTGAATCTTCTTTGCAGAAACTTTTTGTCCTTTTTTGTGATATTGGTATTGTGATTTTGCAGGTCATGGCACATTGACGTGAGCTTGCAGTGGGCCTTTGGAGTTTGTGTATGGTGCAAGCAAAATAATGCAGCTGTATGGCCTTTTCCCGTGCACTCTCAATTCCAAGATTGTACTTTTTGTGTGCTGGTTTCTGTTTTCAAGGTATCTCCCTGCCCTCTTGTCCAAAACCTTGCTGATGTTAGAATTAGATTTAGTCATGTTGTGATGTTAGAATTCAGATCTGGTCCTGTTGTGATGTGTCTAATATGCTAATGCCCATGAAACTGTGTTGAAATATGCCGTAGAACTCATTCAAATTGAGACAGCAAGAGACCATGGAATGAATGTTCCTTTCCTTTTTTGTCTAATTGAGATTTTATTTGGAAAAAGATGCTTGTTGCTGACCAATTTCAACTTATGATTCTTTTGTTTCTTTTTCATGTTCGAGGTGTTTGGAGCCGGCGATTGGGGTTGGTGAAGCTTCGGATGGCTGAATTGATACGAGGCCGTCATTTGCAAGCCGCTTGGAGAAAAATGAGCTACGGATAGGCGATGCACAGCTGCGTCCGGAGGCCGAAAGTTTCGTTTACCGTTGGCCTTGTAACAATATAATTGTAATGTAGTTAGGATGATTTCAGTCTTGCTTGTAAATTTGATTTTCATTTCCTTTGTGACATTTGTGCTTACTCTTTGAATTTGACAGTAATGACACAAATTTTGGATTTGAACCAATCCTTTTATTGAATTATAATTTGGAATGCAACCATCTTGACAATGTTTAAGTCCTAACACCACTCCAATTCTTTATATGATACATTGAGCTTAAAGATAACTTGTAAAACTTGAATAATCATGGTTCTTCACAATCAAACCTCAAAAGAACGTGACTTGAAAGCAACAGACACCAACTTGAAAATGACCAACAAAAGAAATCTCTCATGACAAAAAAAGAAACTTCAACATGACCTTGAAAATAATAATCTTGTTTGTCTCAAAATCATACCCCTAAAGGGGCGTGGCTTGAAAGCAAAACACAACCACTTCGATAATGACTAAATATAAAGTTTGACTTTAATCTTGTCAATAGTTCAAAGATGTGAATCCGCGAATTGAGTCATCAAATTCAAACTCGAGCCAACGGTAATCCCATGTAAAGTCACTCGAATAAACAAACTTTCTCTCTTCAAATTACTTCTCAAAATATTAAAAAAAGAAGTGACGATACTTCAGAAATAACCTTGAAATAACATCATCCCCACGACTTGAAAGATTTAAACGAGGAGACAGCAAATTTGGTCTCTTAAAGCCTCAAGAGTAAATTTCGCAATTCAAAGTATCCTAAACACCATTCATTCTTCTTAGTCTGAACATGATCTTGCGTTTCAAGTAGCCAGAGGAACAATAGTCTTGGTTGCAATGCTTTTTTTCCAGAAAAGAAACATACATCTCACATTATGGATCAATCTTCTCTCAATTCCAAACCGCAAAACCTTAATTCGATGACTTGGTGAATCGTGCCTCCATGTTTGAAAAGCGAAGACCATCTTGAACTGAAGCTTTGGTTTCTGGTACTTCCTGGCTGGTTTCCTGCTTCCATGCCAATCTCATTTCTTGTGGTTCTTTGACATTCTTGACTTTGAGAGGGTATAATATGATGCTCGAACACACATGGACCCCTTTGAAGTGATTGATGACCTTTGGAGTAGCTCAAGATGCTTTGGAAATGCTCAGATCACAAACCCTAGGTGCAGATGCCTTAGGAACTGTGCAGTGAATCAAAAATGAGATATGAGATGATATGATTGTGTTTATGCATATGAAATGATCACAAGCCAGGGTGTGAATGGGTGAGGGCAAATTTGGGGTGTTTACACTATGTTGTTGCACTTGCCAAGAATAACAATCCCTTTTGTTTGTATGTTATCCCAAGCTCAGGCTTCTTGTTGAATGATGGCATGATTATTTTGAACATCATAGTAAAGGGTCTCCGCTTAGTCATGTTCTCTTGGTGGATGTACCAAAGCATACCCTAGCTGCCTTTTGAAAAGAAAAGGATTGTAGTTGATGCAAACCTTTATTCCAATAAGAGGTACATTAGGATACTGTCCACAACTTGTAATTATGTCCCTGCCATTGGTGCTCTGAGTACACCACCTGATGTCTTCTGAAGTGAGAGCAATCATTCTCTTAGCCCAATTCCTTGACTGGTGAGGATTCAGGAAAGCTTCTGTCTTCGGCATGTGTCTCAATAACCAACAGTAGAAGAGAGGTGCACAACATCTGACTAGTCTTCCCATCTGCTTCTCATTTCTCTGATGCACTGAGTAGTAGAAATCTCCTAACAAGGTAGGAATTGGATTCTTCAGTAGGAAGACATGGATAGCATTCTTGCTTACAAACTTAGGCTCGTCTGCAAACAAGATGATTCCATATATACTAAGAGCCAGGAGAGCACAAATAGTTTCACACTTCCCTGCTGCAGCAAGACTGGTGGCATGAGTAATCAAGAAGTCCAGATGGAGGTCTGAGATTCTAGCCTTGGTGGTCATATACTGATCAATGATGGTGCTTTCCAAATGTAAAGCCTTAGCTATGTCTTCACTTCTAGGAGAAGTCATCTCAGGGTTGAAAGGGATTCCTCTTCTGACGGGGACACCCAACAACATGGAATGAAGATAAATGAAGAAAATAACTGATGAAGACAACTGGAGAAGATATCAGCTGAAGAAGATCTCTGAGGAAGATAACTGATGAAGATGGCTGAGCAGAAGAACAATCAAAACCAAACCAAAGATGATGTGGATACCCTGAGAAACAAATAGACAAATGTTAAAATGATGCAAAATGATGTATGCAGAATGATATTCAAGGGTTTATGATCATGTGTTGGATCTGTCATTTGCTTTTGATATGGTCCATGAGTGTTCATAAGTCCGGATGAAGGTCTGAGAACCAGTAACCAGGTGGGGGACTCAAATAAAGAGTCACAAGTCCAGGGTTTCATAAGATCATTCCAAGATAGTGTAACCTTAAAACAACATCTAGTAACAGGGTATGATGAGGCCGAAGGTTCCTACAAACCTGTAAACAACCCCACCCCCTCACAAGTATTGTTCTAGAACAAGGATCCTCAGACTTGGATCTATTATGAGAAGTGTAAATACTATTAACCCAGAGGTACAATGTTTACATTAATCATAAAGGACCCTCCTCTAATTCACCTCAGATGTTGAAGGTCATCTAAAAGGTCATCCAGACTTAGCAGGCTTCCCAGATAGCCCTAGCACTACAAGAAATTCGTAGCACAGAGTTCTCAAGAAGAAACCCACGCCTGAACCGTGTTTTCATATTCCAACACCAGACCGAAATGGAATGGTAAAGAATATGAATCCACTCTAATCCTATGTGTCACTCAGGCTCCCGGTGTGGAACCTTTCTCACAGAAATACCCCTCCCACCAAGGTAAACCAACAAATCTAACACATGATATGATGATAATAATATGAAATGCATAAAACAGTAAATGAAAGCGATAAATAAATGTAGTAAATAAAGCTGTACAGAAGGCAATAAATAAAACAAAAAAGAAAGCACACACAACACCCCATAAACACAAATCAAACAAGCGCTAGGAGAAACCCACAAAAAGAACCAGAATCCCTGGTTGCAAAAGGATCCCCAGCAGAGTCGCCAAGCTGTCGCTCCCCGGATTTTCAACCTGGTGCAAACGCGAACTGTCGGCGAAGAGAAGGGTTGAATAGAGTCACCAGCTAGGCATTTTTATCCCGAAGGAAAGGTAATGCTCCATAAACCTGGAAAGAGATGGATAAGACGGTTGTGAACCAGCGAAACTTAGAAAGGGGGTTGGTTACGACCTGGGAAGGTATTAGCACCCAGATTGTCCGTCGTACTCGACGAAATCCACGCTTACAAGATTGTGTTTAAAAGGGGTAGTGTATGTGCTGACTGTGTATGAAAAGCTAGGAATGAAAGTACAGATGTCAGTGCAAAAGGTGTGTATTGCTCAGGAACTAAGGCTTAAAAAAGAAGGCTGAAAGAGGGGGAAGACACATAGACTTTTGTTCGATAACTGTTAAGTTATGCCTACGTATCCTCTCGTGCAATGAGGAAGTCAGAACACCGTAGTTTGACTCAAATAGATTGGGAAATAAATTGACTGTGAACTGCTTGCTTGTCTATGCTCAAGTGTATGACTCGTCTGGCTCGAGTGCTAATTGTCTTGCATTAGACGGAAGAAGCAAGTTCTTGTTTGTGAATGAGTGTGATGAGAAAAGAATCCCGGAGGAGACGATTATTGTTTGTTTTTGGTGTTTTCAGTTTTTTATTGTTTTTGGTGTTTTGCATAAGATAACGAGCTTAAGCCTAAATCATAGGTTGTAAACTCATGATATCCTCCCTGATTAGGGATAATGAGCCTACTTAAGTATGAGATAAGCATCTCAACTTAATTACCTTAATGATGAAGGATTAAGATCATTAACCTACTTGTAATTATTAAGATGTTTTTGGTTTTATTTTGTTTAGTGTTAAGTAATGAGTTTAATCTCTAATCACATATTAGTGAGCTCGTTACACCATCCTAATAGAAGGATGATAGATGAGAACATTTAAGCTGAGGAAGATACCTCAACTTAATCCAGGGTTAGGGATTAAATTCATTATATAACAAGCCTTTATTAAATGGATTTTAATTAAAGGGTAAGATTAAGAAGTGGATTTTATGGTTTATAAGACAACTTGAGGGGGACTTGTCCATTAAACACTAGGGTTAGTCCCTCTTAACCATAAGGAATAGATAGAACCCTAATGTAAGGCCCAAGTTACAAGATAAAGTCTTAGTGATTATTAATGTGTTTTGATTGAGAGGTGTAAACAAATTAAGGGTTTAACACTAAGGATTAAAGTTATAGACTCCATCCTAAGATAAGGATGCAGGCATAACCATAATTCAAAGTCATAAAGCTTTAAGATTTTAGCCTCTGATTATTGAGATGAGAGGAGAGACTCAAGGAGACTCAAAGGCAAAACGTTATGGGGGACTATTCACACCCTAAAAATTATAATTCTTGGATATCCTATAGTTTATGAGGCTTAAGAGAAAAGATCTTCAAGGCTACCAAGGAAGAAGAAGCAGATGAAAAGAGAAGGAAAGAAAGAATAAGTTACTTACTTCCTGAAGAAGATATGTAACTTAGGAGAAAAGAAAGGAGCAAGAGAGACATAAGTGAAGCAAGATCACTTCAAAGACAAATAAATATGCAAATGAGAGGAAAGAAGAGGTGGTAGGTGAAGGCAAATCCACCTCCCAGACAACTTACCAAAAGTTCCTGAAATGTTAGTACAAGATGCATAAGACATAAAGCACAAAGAAATGAGATGAATAAGGATGAAAAGTCCAAAACCATAAGTGATTATGCAATTCAAATGTGTTATGATATGATGCAAAGTCATACAAGATGCATATGAATGATCATACAAGGATGAGATGCAATGGAAGCATGTTTAGAAGCATGAAAACACATGGATGTTCATGAAATGTAATGGATGCAAAGCATTACCAAAATGATGCAAAAATGATCAAGCAATGTTTCAAACATGTCCTAAGATGTCTAAGATGACATACAAAATAATGTAATGACATGACAAGTTCACAAGTTCATGATATGCAGAGAAGAATGCAAATGGAGATGCAAAATTAGGGTTTTATGAACAAGCATGATGCAGATGACCAAAACAGAAGAATACATCATGATAAAAATTTGAAATTGAACTCAAACAAACCCTAGTCACATATAAGATCACACCCCAAAGGATAAAGTCAGAAGCTAACCCTAGGCAAAGTTATGGAATTTCTAAGTTAACTAGGGTTTTTGGGTGATTCTTAAAGAAAAATGCAAATCAAATTGAAAATGCAAGATAAAAATATGAAATAAATATTCTAGAAACTTGATTCAATATGAGAAACAATGCAAAAATAATCAAGTTCAAACTCATCATGGTTAGGCAGAAATGAATTTTTCAAGTTAGGATTAAAAAATATGAAATTTCAAAGAAAATTGTGAAAATGTGATCAAACCTAAATAAAAATTTATGGTGAGTTTGAAAATGTTTCAAAATGTATTGGAATGCTTCATGAATTTTTGGTGATTTTTAGAAACCTAAATGCATATTTAATTAATTAAAATCAATTAATTAATTAAATAAAACATTTAAATATTTTAAAAATACTTTTTTAATGCAAAAATTAAAATAAAAAATGTTTTTAGGTTAAGAAAAATATTTGAAACAAAAATGAAAGAAATGAGATTTTTTGAAAGTCTTTTGCTATTTTAAATAATTATGGAAAGAAAATGGAATAAAATGAAATAAAAATCAATTAAATAAGAAGTAATCTGATCCAAAGGTCCAGGTTCAAATCCTAGTTGATTGCGCGCGCAGATGAGGAGTCAGGATTCAATCTGGCAAAATTAATTAATTAAACCTAATTAAACTAATTAAACCGAATTAGGGTTTTAATGAGACATCTAGGCCGTCCATACGCGCGGGTAAACAAAATCCAAAGGCTGGAATTCAAACTGGCCCTAAACCGTAATTAAACCCTTAATGACTTTCAGGTGGCCGGAGAAGACCTCCGGTCATCTTCTCCGGCCAGCTCTTCACCCTAACTCTCTCCCTAGGCCACCCAGACCCCCTAACTCTCTAGAATCAACCCCCAAGCAATCCTAAACAAGAATCAAACCATAAATTTCATTTATTTTACATCAAATGAGAGAATCAAACAAGAACATGTTTCACGGGCAAAATTTCAGACCAAGCATACACTAATTTCTTCATCATTTCAAGTCATTCAAAGCTCATTGTGACCAAGAGAGCATGTTCTTTCATATTGTAACTTAAAAACAAGGTTCTGGAAAAAGTTTGAAGATGGTTACCTGAGATGGAGCTTTCTGATTCTGAGCTTTTTGAACCTTCCTTTGATGCAAAATCACTCCAATGGTCCCCCATGTGCTTCTGAAAGGCTTGAAACAAGTTTGTATGGCTTGGTTTGTGTGTTTCAGTTCTGATAACTCAGAAATCGTGTTCTTGTTTGAGGAACTTTTAGGCCACTTCAAGGGTTGATTTGTGTTCTATGATGGATTTTGAGATGATTTGTGAAGTTTGTTTTGAGGTTTATGGCTTGTGCAGTGAGAATCGAAGAAGGGAAATGTTATGGAATTTTTGGCAATCTCAGCTTGTTGGATGATTCAGGCTTGTGTGTGTTATGAAATGAGGTCCTTAGGGTTAGTATAAGCCAATAGGATTGATCAAAAAATGGGTGGTGGCATAGTGTGATTGGTATGGGCCAAGTTGCAAAAATGTCAATGGATGTGTACTTGAGGCATGACATGAGTCAGAGTTGTTTCAAGGGGTGTACTTGAGGCATCTCATGGTTTATGCAATTTTCCCTCTTTGAAATTTCTTGAAGTGCAAGGCATAGAAACTTGTGATTTTTTGTGCAATCTTGATCAAAATGTGTTGCATTATGTTGGTATGATGTTTAGAAGTTGATTAGAGGTCATTAAATGGCTTGGCAAGTGAATTTGCAAAATTCCCTCTTTGGTGCACACTTGAAAATTATAGGATTTTTGCCAACTTTGGAAGGCCATATCTTGAGTTCTAGGATGAATCAAGACATGTTCTTGTACTTTTTGAAAATGGGAAGACATAATCTACAACTTTCATGTCCAAGGATTTTTCATTTGAAACATTTCTGGTCATGAAAGAATAGGTTGAATATCTTTCCCAAAATGGAAAGTTTCCATTACAAGTCATTTCCAAAAATAGCAAGTTTGCATTTGGCTCAAAATTCTTCAACTTTGTGAACTTCTAACCACTTAGATGATCAAATAAAGATCATAGAGACTCAAAATTATGATGATGACCCTTTGGCACCCTTGATGGAGGCCTTAGATGCCCTGATTTTGACTTTACTTGCTCAAGAAGTTACCCAATGATCAGATGACTTCCACAATGGATTTCTTCATCAAACTTGGTAAACATGATCCTTATAACCTATTAAGACCATTAGAAACAAGAATGACCAAAAAAATTGGGATTAAGGCCTCTGAAACCAAAACCCTAATTTTAGGTCATCTGTGCAGGAAATCTTCAGTCTGCCTCTATGCCTTTGCCATGCTTTGTGATCCCTTGACTTTTATGAACTTTGGGGAGCATATTATGATCATGGAACAAACATGGACCCTCTTGGAATGCTTCAAGACCATTGATATAGCTCAGATCACTTCTTGGATTGCCCAAATCACAAACCCTAGATGTAGATGAAATGAACTATGCAGTGGGATATGATATGCTTATGCTAATGCAAAAATGAAAGATTACAAGCCATGGTGTGAGAAAAAAGTGAGGGAAAATTTGGGGTGTTTACATATATGTTGCCCCAGCATTCTTAAAACCAAATGGCATCACCTTATAATAGAAAGTGCCCCATTGTGTAACAAATGTAGTCTTCTCCATATCTTTAGGTGCCATCTTGATCTGATTGTACCCAGAGAAACCATCCATAAAAGAGAACATCTTATGTTGAGCAGTGTTGTCTACCAGAACATAAATATGTGGAAGTGGGAAGTCATCTTTGGGGCTGGCTTTGTTCAAATCCCTATAATCTACACACATACGTACTTTACCATCTTTCTTAGGCACCGGCACCACGTTTGCAACCCATTGAGGATAAGAAGTAACAGCTAAAAACCATGCATTGAATTGTTTCATCACCTCTGCCTTAATCTTTTCTGACATATCAGGACGCATACGACGAACTTTCTGTTTTATTGGGCAACAATCTTCCTTCAGTGGTAGACGATGAACCACAATATCTGTATCCGCCCTGGCATATCTTCATAAGACCAAGCAAAAATTTCCACATAGTCACGTAACATTTGAATCAACCTGTTCTTGACACCATCTTCCAACTCAACACCTATATTGATCTCTTTCCTGTTTTCATCAGTTCCCAAGTTCACCACTTCGATTGGTTCCTCATGTGGTTGTATAGCTTTCTCTTCTTGCTGTAGTAATCTAGCCAACTCTACAGGTACTTCACAATCTTCCTCCTTTCCATCCTCGGCTTGATAGATCGGATTCTCGAAGTCATAATTGGCAATAGCAGAATTATAATCAATAGGATCCATAGTGGATGGAGATCTGCATTTTAGTGACATGGGTGTGTGTAAGAACACATAGCTTTTTTTTTATAAAAGGAAAAAGTAAGAGAAAGACAAAGAGCGCAATATTTACGAAAGCGAGAAACATCCATTGATTTTATTGAATGAAAATATGAAAATGAAATGACAACCCTAACAAGCATACAATTGTGCCCCGGGCAAGGCATAAGGCTTAAAAGTATTTAATTGTTCAAAGTTACAAAAATTTAAATTTAGTAAAATAAAATAGCATTTACTCCTGACTAAAGGAGATAGGAATAACCTCTTCAGCTTTCCAGTTGTTGAGTCCATCCCCCATGGTAGGAAAAATCCAATCGTCTAGATTGTAACCTTCATCATAATCTTCCACAGTATTGACTTGGTCCTTTATGATTCCTCCATGTGTGATACGAGCAGCACGAGCACGACGAACAACCTTCTGAGATTCTGCAGTAAAACCCAAACCAAACTTGTCAGACTTGTAAGGAATGTCAGGAAGCTGACCCCAAATAGTACAACCACCTTCTTCAACCACGACTCTAGCGTCTTTGAGGGAGGCCATTGTAGGAGGCACTCTGGTAATCACATGAACTTTTTTAACAGTAGGGAGAACTTCAGTAGTAGGAACGACTTGAGGAACCACTTCAAATATCTGGCAAGGAGTCTCAACAAAGTCACCTTCCATCTCAACATATTTAAAGGTATTCACATGACTGGCCATGTATTCTTCTTCACCATAAACAGTGACAATCATTCCTTTCACTGGATATTTCAACTTCTGATGTAAAGTGGAAGTCACAACACCTGCCTTATGGATCCAGGGGCGCCCAAGCAAACAGGAGTACGCAGGACGAATATCCATCACATAGAAAGTGGAATCAAATACTTGAGAGCCTACTTTGATTGGAAGATCCATCTCTCCATGCACCATTCTTCTTGAACCATCAAAGGCCCTCACCACAACATTACTTAGTCTTAACACTACATCCTTCAAGTTGAGTTTGTATAAAGCCTCCTTAGGTAATACATTCAACGAAGAACCATTATCTACCAATACATGGGACAAAGTACTGCCCCTACACTCAATGGAGACGTGCAGAGCTCTATTATGGTTTCTTTTAGCAGGAGTCAGATCAGCATCAGTAAAACCCAAACCATTATCACTAGTTAGATAAGCAACACAATTTTCAAACTGGTCCACAGAGATTTCATGTGGCACGTGAGCAGTCTTCAGGAATTTGATTAAAGCCTTGGCATGGGCTTCAGAACACAATAGCAGAGATAACATGGAGATTTTGGAGGGAGTATGCCCCAACTGGTCAACAACATCATAATCACTCTTGTGGATGATCTTCAATACTTCTTACATCTGCTTAGAGATATCTTCACTAACTGGTGCCTCAGCTTGAATAGGTTCAATCACCAGTCCTTTTCCCCGAGCCTCAGTACTTGGCCCAGAGTTAGAGATATGAATTGGAGTAGCAGCAGTCTTTGAGGTGTCTTCTGGAGAAAACATTCTTCCACTCCTGGTAACCTTACTGGATCCAGCAATATTGTCCACATCAAGATTAACATCAGTAACAGGTGCATCAGTCAAAGGTTCTTGTTTGACACCATGGATATAAACATCAGAAACATAATTCCAAGGTATAGCCTTGTCGGAAGTGTATGGGATAGGACCAGGAGTAGTAATAATCATTGGAGCCACCTTTGGTTCAGCAGTAATCTTCACAGGACCCTTAGAAGTAATCCTCACTGGACCATTGGAGGTAATCTTCACAGGAATCTTGCTAACCATAGCCACATCATCAACTTTTAAGTGTTGAGCCAAACCTCCACACAGACTCTTTATAGAAGGGGTCATCTCAAATAGTATAGTATAGTTATCTATCATGCGTTGAATACCTGACCTCAACCTCCAACAACTATCAGGTTTATAGGCACAGTAAAAACAATCTTCCCTGCAACCCGTAAATAAACCGACTTACACAAGTTTCTTCTTGACAATAGCTAAAGGAGTAGTTATTTCAGCCACAGTACGAACATAAACAACCTCATCAACAGCATTAACAATCTTCTCATGTTTAGGCATAGGAGCAGTAATCACATTAGGAGTTTCTGGAGGGTCAAACTCAATTTCTCCATTCTCAATCATATCCTGAATTTTGTTCTTCAATGACCAATAACTGTTAGTAGCATGGCCAGGGCTATTAGAATGGTATGCACACCTTGCATTGGGATTGTAACGAGAAGAGGAAGTATTGATATTTTGTGGTGGGTTCTTCAAAGTAATCAATTCTCCTTTCAACATGTGTTGCAAATCCTGAGCCAACGACATATTGAGCTTGGTAAATTGCCTCCTAGGCTTGGGATGACTATTATGTTGTTGCTCTTATGGTGCAGGTGTAGGATTAGAAATCAAAACAGCTCCCACAGATTGGTTACGATCATTATGACCATGTTGGTCATACACAACATTAGATTCCTTCTTCCCATTAGGGGGCTTCTTGGTAGTACTTGAGGAAGCAACTATCTGAATCTTTCCACTTCGTATCCCACTCTCCACACGTTCTCCTGTCATTATCAGCTCACTGAAGCCAAATGATAAGCTTCCAATGAGATGACTATAGAGAGGACCAGTTAATGTACTCATGAACATATCAACCAATTCCCTGTCAGTCAAAGGGGGTTGAACTCTACTTGCCAGATCTCTCCATTTCTGAGCATACTCCTTGAAACTTTCTTTGGCATCCATGGACATGCTTTGGAGTTGCATGCGAGTTGGTACTAAATCAGAATTGTATTGGTACTGCTTATAGAAAGCCTCAACAAGATCATTCCAGTTGTGAATGTTGGTACTCTCTAGTTGATAATACCATTCCAGTTGGGATCCAGTCAAACTCTCTTGAAAGAAATGTATCCATAACTTCTTATCAGGAGTATGGGGTTGAATTCTTCTGACATAAGACCTCAAATGCAATTTTGGGCAAGACAAGCCATCATACACCACAAAAGTGGGAACCTTGAAGCCCATAGGGATGGAGACTCTAGAAATCAAACTTAAATCTTCAAAGTCAAACCCAGAATTATTTTGTAGTTCCATAACATTCATTCTGTCCACCAGCATCTTATACTTCTCTTCACTAGTAGGATCATGATAATAGTTCTCCTCAGAATCAGAATCTCCCACAGTATCATGGAGACTGCCTCCTTCTCTCTCACAATTTTCAGACTCAAGATTCTCAACCACTTCATCTGTCTTGACGGGACCTCTGAATCTTCTACCCAGGTTGATGAATCCTAATGGCTTTCTAGTCTTCTTCTTTTTCTTGGTCAAAAGTGCCTTCAGTTCATCTTGTCCCCTGGACAAGTTCAAAATCATTTCTTGAAATTGTGCATTCTGAGTCTGGAGATCCTTAACAGTTTGTTCGAGAGCCATTTCTGCTGAAATAAACAGCGAGAAGATAAGATACCTGTTTATATGAAACCTATGATGTAATGATATGGTTTGTATATGTTTATGCAATTATTTCAAGGACCACGGGATTTAAATTTGTTTAAAGAAAACAAAAACAAAATTTTATTAGTAAATATTTAATATAAGTCTTGCCCCTTGGGCTTACAAAGAAATAACAATAAAGTACAAAAGATAAATATATGGGGTTTTAAGTCTCCCATGGACGCTTCCTCTTTGTGTGGAGGTACTTTTTGAGGTTTTGCTCCTCGTGAAGTTGCCTTGTTAGCTCCAGAATTCTTTCTTGACCAACTCTGAAATGCGTCTCAAAAGTATCTCTTTGCTCCCGCAGCTGAACCCAGGACTTCTGCAACTCTTCCAAATCAGTGGGCCTGTCTGGATGAAGGATGGTATAAGGAACATCTCCTTCAGCAACAGGCTCCATAGTGATCGGTAGAACAACAAGATACGGCATCATAAGAGTCTGAGCACGAGATCGCACCCATCTGAGATAAGGCTCCATAGGAATATAATATTTTGGCTCAAAAGTCTTGCTATCAATCCTATTCACCTTGTTCCAAGCTCGTACAAACCTTCGACGGTAACCCTGAAGATTGTTGTCGTAGTCGAACACAATACCCTGAATAAGCATGTCATGAGGACCACTACTCCGAGCATAACCAAACTGACGTAGTGCTAAAGAAGGGTTGTAGTGAATGCCCCCTCTTATGCCTAGAAGTGGCACGTTAGGGAACTCCCCACAACGGTCAATGATAGTAACATTCTCCATAGATCGAGAGCACCAATGAATGTCTGAATGAGAAAGTGACATAATTCTCTAAGACCACCTTAACCCTTGGTCATTCTTCATCACTGATAGAGGAAGGTGAGAAATAAACCACTTAGATAATAAAGGTATGCATCACATCAGAGTTCCTCTCGCTTTTGTAGTACGAGTGTGAAGAGAATGTAAGATATCTCCGAGTAATGTAGGCACTGGATTGCGAGTCAAAAATATGTTGATGGCGTGTACGTCTATGAACTGGTCTGGATTAGGGAACAATACTAAGCCATAGATCAATAGGGCTAGGATCTCCTTAAAAGCATCATAACTCATAGCCTTTAAGAACACTTGAGCTTTCTCTATCAATACCTTAGCAAGAATACCCTTAACTCCACTTCTCGTTTCTAGGACAATGTCTAATTTCTTCAGATGTAGGGCTGCAGCAATGACTTCAGGTTTAGGCTCTTTCTCTAAACCTGTGAAGAGTCTCTGATCAAGGATAGGTATACCCAGTAGTTTGGAGAACTCCTCCATGGTAGGAACCAGCTGATAGTCGGGGAATGTGAAACAATGATGTTTAGGATCAAAGAACTGGAATAGGACACTCATCATGTCTTCATTGAACCCTGAAGTAACTAGATCCAGCAGGTAACCATGCTTCTTGATGAATTGGGAGTAATCATAAACTTGAGAGACCAATTCCTTAAGCTTAGAAGGTATCTCTACAAAGTTGATCCGGATAGTATTCCTACGAGCAGAAGCTATGACCTGCAACAAAGAACAAAGATAAATCCTTTGGTCCTTGAAATGGTTAGTGAAAATGCTATGCTTATGATGTCATGATGTTATGCTCAATCACAAACATGTGGCACACACAAAAAAGTCACACAATAACCCTAGGTTTGAAGGCTTGCATGAGGTTTAAAGGTAAGTAACCTCCCTTGAAGTTTAGTTGGTTCATCCTGTCCTACAAAAGTAACCAGGTTCTAAGGGATCTCAATATCACTGATCCTTCCCAAGGGTGGTTGTTCAGTAGGAAACTTACTTGCCAACCAAAACCCTCCAAGTTTAGGATCTCAATGAGTGTATTATCGAGTATCAACCAACTTCAGTCTTCACCAAAGCTGGCTATCTCACTACTTTCTAAAGGCCAAGATGGGATAGCTAGGGTTCTAAAAGTCAGTTAGTGTATTGACAACATATGGCAGCCCCATATTATCCTTAACTTACTTAAGGAACATAAGCACCAACCAAGAAGTCACACTAACTATGGCCACCAGATCAACCATATGGGTATACGTCGTACAGTTTCTTTGGTCTATTGCCATTTAACTAGGGTACACTAGATTCGGGTTAGGATCTTTCACACAAAAAGCCCAACAAGTAATATAAAGTAAACAAAACAAACAATTTAAGTGATCTAATTCCTAAGGGTACCCCTCTTTTACTTAGTAAATCCCCAGCAGAGTCGCCAGTTCTGTAACACGGTGGGAGAACTGACTTTTTAGTCATGTTGCGGATAGCAAGAGTCGCCACCGACTTTTATTTTATCCATAAGGAAGGGACATAAAAGAACAGGAAAGACCGTTTTGAAAAGACTTGAGTTCGGGGGGTAGGTTATATAAAGGGAAGGTGTTAGCACCCTTTATAACCATGGTTATCCATGGGCTCTAAGTTACTTAGATCACTTAACTAAGAGGTGTAAAAATGTTTAAGAAAATGAGGTGTAAAAAGTAATTTTAAGATGTGAGCAAGTAACTAAGAGGTACCTACCCTAGACTAGTCTTTCATGTTCTTGTATGTTCTTTCAAGGGTAAGATTGTCCCTATTATTAAGGAATAGGTAGTTATTACCTTGGATTTATTAAAGGACATGCGTAAGGTCATCGTATGGTCAATGAAGGCAACTTAAGGGGTGTCTTTAGCAATTCGTAGGGACTATCATCATTTATTCGAAGGGACAAGATCATTATTCCGTAGGCAACCTCGAAGGGACTTGATCTTTTAAATCTGTAGGGACTTGATGATTTATACGGGAAGGGACTTTGCTTAAGACACCCCTATATTCGAGGGACTTGAGCATTTTAAATAAGGCAACCAAGAGGGATACCCTAGGAAGTGAAGACGGCGATCTTAGATCGACTTACGTGTGTGAGTGTTGTTTTCAGATATTTATCTTGATTATTAATTTTCTAAGTTCAATTATTTACAGTTAGTTTTGCACTCCCTAAATTACTAACCACACAGTTAAATATTTACAAAGAAAATAAAGACAGAAAAATAAATTTATAAGCTATTACAAGGCTTTGGCAGATACATAATAGTAGGATAAAAATAAATTAAAAAACAAGAATAATAGATATTATAAAATAGTAAATAAGCAATAATAATAAAGCAATAATAATACTAATAAAGCAAAAATAATAAAGTTAAAATAAATTAAAACATTTAATTAAAAAAAGAAAAAGTTTAGGTTAGACAAGTTAGATTTTTTAGAAGTTATTAGAATTAGTGAAAAAAGGAATTAAGTTTAGAGAAAAACAATTAAAGATTATTGAGAAAAATTTTAATTATTTACACTATATGATTATTACTATTATAATAAAATACTATTAATATATAAAATATTATTGACAAAATGTTATTGAAAATTTTTTTAGAGAAAAAAATTAATTTAATATGTACAAAATAATAAAAGAGTTAGTATTTACAAAATAAAGATTTATTGTTATAAATAAGTAATAAAATAAGTTTATAAAAATAATTAGCATTTATTTACAAAAAATATAAAGATTATAGAAAAATATTAAATAATTAATTTAGTAGGTTTTCACGCCCTGCATTACTAAACCACGCAGTTAATATATGATCAATGACAGGAATTTAAATGGCAGAAAAATAAAATGGCAGAAAAATAAAATGGCAGAAAATAAATGGCAGAAAAATAAAATGGCAAAAAATAAATGGCATAAAATAAAATCCTAACTATTACAACGCTTTGGAGCAGTTACATAATAATTAGGCGGAAAATAAATAATGATAAAAAAAAATCAGAACAATAACAAGGCAAATTATATGAATAACATGAAAATAAATGAGGGTAGAAATAAAGGTTTGAAAATTAGGTTTGATAAAAAAAGGTTTTTTAAGGGTTAAAAGAAAAATTAGAGCTTAAAAGTTTGAGAAAAATGTTAGGGTTTAAAGTTTAATAAAAAAAAATTATGGTTTAGAGAAAATAACAGGGTTAAAGTTTTAGGTTTGAAATTTAGAGTTTGTGGCGAAATTGACAGTGTTTAGGAAAAAAATCAGGGTAGTTAGTTAACATAAACCTAATAAATAAAATAAAATAAAAAACAATGTTGCTAACGCAAGAATTGCGATCATCGCAACTGGATCGGATCAGCACATGTGTCACGCTTCATACACTCAGATGTAAAAACAGCGTATCGACACGATCCGATATGAATAATCTAAATAAACAGAATGAGAAAATTTATTCAACAAAAAGTTATATATATACATTATTATATATTATATATATTATATATTACATATTACTATATATATTATTTATTATACATTATTACATATATTATATATATTAAAACATGCACATAACATACAGTAAACAAAATATATTAACGAAATTCTATAAACATGCATACACAGTAAAAGAATTTATATATAACATGCATGCACAGTAAACGAATTTATATATAACATGTAAACGAAATCCTAAGCAATATGTAAACATGTAAACGAAATTATATATATAAACATACATGCACAGTAGGCAAAATATTATGAACATGTAAACCATGGACCGATCGAAAACGATTAATGTGAAATAAGGTACCAACTGCAAACAAATGGGTAATGAAGGGGTGGATCCGCCGTTTTCTTTTCGGTTTTCTTTCTTCTCTCCTCCTTTTTCTATCAGCCACAACATATATATATATATATATATATATATATATATATATATATATATATATATATATATATATATAAAGATCAATTAGGGTTAGTATAATGGACCTAAGTAATTATTTTGAGACCCAATAAAATATTGAAAAAAAAATCAAATAAAGTTTTAATAATTAAATTACTTAAAATTAAAATAAAACTAATAAATCCATTTATTTATTCTAGACCTAATATAAAAATAAAAGTACCAAAAAAATAAAAGTCGGGCGTCAAAGTGCTCGAAAAAATAAAATGAATATATCAAAATAACCAGCACGAAATAAACGACTCGGAAAAATACAGCGTTTGGTCGGATTTTGAAATAAAAATTATGATCATTTAAACTGCTCAGACTGATCAATACACAACCAAAAATAGCCGTAAAAATACTTTTAGCATGTAAAATTAAACAATGTGAACTGCAGATTAATATTACCGACATTTGCAAACTTAAACTTGACATTTTTTCTTTCACTGATTTTAGACACATTAATTTGACCAGTCTGTCTGCAAATTCCGAGAAATTATTTCGGCTAATATTAAGACGAAATACATGTTATGCTATGAAGATGATGCAAATGAATATGAAACAAAAATTCGGTTAGAGTTAAAATAGAGGGCAAATTTTGGGGTACAACCCTTCGATTGAGTGAAATGATCTTGGCTAGCCTCTATGAATCCATGAGTGAGGGAGTCAAAAACCTGAAACAAATCAAGGATAAGGGCAAACTCAGCCTGGCAGGTCCCTTTTGGCTCCTTCAATTGTGGCACAACGCAACCTTTGAATCCAGAATCTTCGACAAAGGCGTGGTGGATGAAGAGTACGTCAAGGAAAGGCACGTCGAATGGGCAATGTTGGCTCAATTAACTCCTTCTGAAGAAGGGCAAAGCCTTCAACGTTCTTTCACCAATTATATAAATATGTTCGCCAAGAGCTACAATTTTACTACGAACATGGCCCCCTTTGCCAATAGGACTGCAGGGTCTAAGTGGTTTACCAGACAACTCCCTGTCGAACACAAAAAGGAAGAAGACAACTTCTTGGCTATTTGGGAAATGCTGCTGACGCCAAGGCTCCTACCTTCTTACCCAACCATGAGTAATTCTAAGGTAGCCTTACTAGTCTATCAACCAAATTTAGTTGATCGACAGTTTGGGTTGATACAGCTGAAACCTAGGTCGATTTACCCCAAAAAAGGGTCTATTATCTTTTACAATTCGTTCCTTACTGAGGCGAAAAGTATGGAGATTATGGAGAAATTGAACAATGCTGCTCTGGAGGTTCGACCGGTGGTCTTCCGACCCATCTTCTTCTGTACTCAATAATTCAACATTTGGTGGAAGGAGTACTATATTACAAGATTTTATGATGTAGCTACCTTCAACCAACTTCTGACGAACGCTTTTGCTTTTGTGCAGGACAGAACAAAAAAAGGTACTGACCAACATGTTAAGGAAATTCAAAAATTCCAAAAATATTTTGAAACAACATACATGCCAGATGATCTTAGGCGAACCATAGGTGAAACATCTATGACTCTAAAGCATAATTTCACTAAAAGGATGGGGAAACTAGTAATACCCTCATATATTCCACCAGAGGCGCGTTACAACTTTGCGTATTCCAGTTATCCACCAAAGTTTCCCCCTCTACCATCAGTTGATTTTGGTGTGGCTTTTAGCCCACCTTTTCCAGATTGGTTCGTATGTGAAGAAGATTTAAAACTACTTAAAGAGTCACGAAAAAAGCTAGTCGAACGTGTAGTTCCAACCAAATATCATCTGGACAATTTCCCTGGGCACCTTCATATTGGAATAGAACATGTGCGCGTGGAATCTACCATTCTTGAAGGTGTTTTCACAATTTGAATTTATTTTGTATTTACTTTCTTATGTTTTATTCCTTCCTTTTTAACAACTTTCTTTTTCCAGCTGCCAAGATTCCAAGCAAGAAGGCATCTGTCGAAGACCAACCTGCCAAGCCTGCTAAGAAACCTTCTTCGACGGCAAAAAAGGTTTCATTCTTCCCTTATATTTAAGAGACTTGTCTCAATTATGAAATTGTTTTTGCCTTTGGCTTATTGGAATCTTGTTGTTTCTCAGGTGAGTCGAAAACCACCTACCCCTCTAAAAAGAAAGAAAGAGATAGTGAAGGAGGTTTCTGAAGATTCTGGTGACGAATCTCCAGATCAACAACCCTTGAAAAGGAAGAAATCCAATAACATAAGGACAATTGCTTCTGAAAGGTCACTTGTCAAATCGAAGAAAACTCCTCCCACCAGTCCAATAATTAAACCTGCACGGGACGCGGAAAGTGGGAACTCTTGTTTTCATACTGAGATTCCTCAGGTAATTGTTTTCGACTGACTTTTAAATTGACCTTTGTATGCATATTGTCTATTTTTTCTCATCCTTACTTTTTTCCAGGTTGAAATCAACCTTGGTGAGCCTCCCCGTGATGTTGGTGAGAGGAATGTGGAGAAACAAGTCCAAGAGAAAGAAACTTCAAAGGAAGATATATTAGAACCCCAGACCTATTCTGCATTCGACACCACAATGGATGAGCATTCTGCAGATAATTCTCCCGATGACCCAAAATCCAAAGTCAATGAAGAAAAACTCGCCGAAGATGGTATGGGCGAAAAGGATGATGTTGGATTTATAACTCAGGAAAAAGAAAAGTAACCCAAAGCTACAGACGCTAAGGAAAAGAAACTTGAAGCTAAGGCTGCAGCAAAACAAGACCAGTCGAAATAAGGTACTGGGCCTAGCGTTCAAACCCTTCCTGACTCAGCTCAGAACAAACCTCCATCTTCAGGTTCGACTGCCTTCACTCATGAGGAACTTGAGAGCTTGAAGGTAAGGAAACCTTTGGATTATCTGAAGTCTATGCTTAGCCAACATTACAATTTCCAAGATTCTTCCAGCAGTTCGACAACCTCTGGAGCCACTTCTGAAGTGAAGACCCTCAGTACTCTTATGGGTGAAATCAAGAGCAAAGTACTTGGTGTCGATCTATTCAGAATTTTGGAGGAGGACCCTACTCAGCAATGCGAGTTGAAGAAACTCCTCAAGCAAGTGAATGTTTTGGAAGCCAACACTGATAAAACTCGTCTGGTGTTGGATCTTGTTCAAATTATTGATGTAACATGTGCAGATCTCAACCGTCGAAGAGAGTACATCAAAATGATTTCCAACAAAATAGACACTCAAAATGCTGAGTGGGATGTTGTAGCGGCTTCGACGGACAAGGTTTCTGAGCTATCAAAACTCTATGACACTTACTCTCAACAAGTGTCTGAATGTAAAAAGAATATTCAGGACTTTGAGAGACAGATAGCTGAACTTCAAGCCAAAGTTGCTTAAGAGCAGAAACGTATGGCAAAACTTGAACAACCCAATGCTGCAGAAATCGAAGAGGAAATAAAGGTGGGAATTCATCATGCAGATAGGGCCCAAACTTTAGGCAAAGAGATTGAAGAAATCTCTCTCAACAAAAGTCTGTGTGAATGTCGAATTGCTGTTCAGAGGAAGAAATTCATATAACTTAAGAATCTTTTCTCTAGGAATTTGTAATATGGTGGGGGTGGTATATGTATTGTTTCCCTTAGTTCCTTTATTAGCCTTAGAAGGAAAACTTTGTAATGACTTTATCGCCCACTATTTGGCGAAGTAATTAATATAATCATTCTACCTTTATCTTTACTTCTTGTAGAATTGGTTTATATTTCTTTAAGTACTTTCCATTTATTTTAATTATTCTCTCATCTTTGCCTATTTATTTGACTTCGTAAGCGCCATTTAAGAAAACACTTAAAATTTTGAAACATCCTTCCCACTTGGGGGACCATTTTCCCATTACTCTATCTTTTCGATCCATGAGAAGTATTACCTTCCAAACTAAATCACCCTCAAAAAGGATTTTCGACTTCACTTTCTTATTATAAGATTTCTCAACTCTTTCCTTCTGTCTTTTAATCAAATCCAACGCATGTAACCTTTCTTCGTCTAAATCTATTAATTCATCCATCATCATACTCCAATATATATCTGAAGGAATTTCATGATGTCTTTGGATGTGTATGGATTGTAAATGGATTTCTCCTGGAAGCAATGCCTCATGTCCGTATGTTAATTTGAATGGGGTAGAGTTAGTAGCTTCTTTAGGTGACGTTCGACATGCCCATAAAATTTGATCTAAGGTTTTGTGCCAATTTCTAGGCTTCTTACCTAAATGTTTTTTGATCAAATTTATTATTACCTTATTCGCTGCTTTGACTTGTCCATTAGCTTGGGCATAATAGGGCATAAACGTTAATAACTTAAAACCCATTTCATTTGCAAAGGCTTGCATATTTTTACCAGTAAACACAGACCCCTGGTCAGTGGTTATTGTTTCTGGTATCCCAAACCTATAGATTATGTACTTTTGGATCAATTCTATAACTTCTTCTTGATCCACATTGGTTATTGGTATGGCTTCGATCCATTTAGTAAAGTAATCCACTCCCACTAAGATGTATCTTTGCCATTTTGATGAAGCAGGTCGAATTTCTCCAATTAGATCCAAAGCCCATCCTCTGAATGACCAAGGTTTTATGATCGAATGTAATTCGCTTGCAGGGACATGTGGTATTCCTGCGTGGACTTGGCACTCTTGGCAACCCTTTGCGAATTCGACACAGTCCTTGAGCATAATTGGCCAATATAAACCCTGCCTAAATAGTAGCCATTTCATCTTATGCCCTGCTTGGTGTGCACCACATGTGCCACTATGTACATTCGATAGTGCAATATACGCCTCTTCTTCGCCCAGACACTTTAGTAAGACTCCTTCTGCAGTCTTTTTAAACAATTAGTTCCCAAAGAGTACGTAGCTTAATGCTCTATATTTTATTTTTCTTTATATGCTTTGGTTTGGGTCTTGTAGATAACATCTTATAGGTTTTCTCCAGTCATCCACTCCTGAATTATCTATATTGAAAATTTCGAAATTTTCGTCATCCCCATAACCAAGTTTCATTGATTCTAAATCTGATGGGGATAATTTGGTTGATACAACCCTTCCCCTTACTTCAATAGCATTCTCCATATTTCATTTCGATACTCTGTAACCTGATGCAATCTGAGCCAAATCATTGGACTCTTGATTTTTTATTCTAGGAATATGTTTAAGGGTCACAGTGTCGAAAGCTTTCAGGAGCCTGTTGGCTATGACGAAGTACATGATCAGATTTTCTTTAACACATTTGTACTATTTGGTTAGTTGTTTTATTACTAGTTCTGAGTTACCTATTATTTCGACTCGAGTTTCCCCTAATTCCAACAAGATTTCAAGTCCAACAATTAAAGCTTCATACTCAGCTTCATTGTTTGAACAAGGGTCTTCAACCCTATACTTGAATTTTGTTGGAATTTTATCAGGAGAAATAATCAATATTCCTATACCTGCACCATTTTTGTGGCTGGAACCGTCGAAATATAATTTCCAAGGTTGTAATTCGACGTGCTTTATTTCACTATCATCTATGGAATGGTCATCTATGAAATCAGCCACTACTTGACCTTTTACAACTTTTAAAGGCAGGTATTTTAAGGAGTATTCAGTTAATGCTAAAGCCCATTTCCCAGTTCGACTATGTAAAATAGATTTAGAAAGCATATATTTTATTACGTCGAAATGAGATGATACAAATACATCAACTGTCTTTATATAGTGTTTCAATTTTGTACAAGAGAAATATACACAAAGACATAACTTTTCTACTACACTATATCTAGTTTCGGCATCATTTAAGACTCTGCTGAGATAATAGATGGCTCTTTCGACGCCATTTTCATCCTCCTGACAAAGCATGCTTCCAAGGGTTTTGTCGGATGCTGAGTGTATAACCTCATGCTTCTTCGTCTATTAGGTGACGTCAGGACTGGAGGGCTTGCCAAATATCCTTTGATCTTGTCAAAGGCTTCTTGCTGTTCTTTCCCCTATGTGAAATCTTCTTTCTTGAGTCGAAGCAGGGGGGAGAAAGCTTGCGTTTTCCCACTGAGGTTTGAAATAAATCTTCTAAGGAAATTAATCTTCCCCAGTAGTGATTGTAACTCTTTCTTTGTTGAAGGTGCTTTCGCCTACATTATTGCTTTAGCTTTGTTGGCGTTTATTTCGATTCCCTTTTTGTGGACCACAAAACCTAGGAAATCTCTAGCCTGCACACCAAACGCACATTTAAGGGGGTTCATCTTTAAACCATGTTTTCTCATCCTCTCAAAGGATTGTCTAAGATGGTTTAAATGATGTTTTTCTGAAACAGACTTTATTACAATATCATCGATGTATACTTGCATGAATGTTTCAATGAAACCATGAAATATGGAATTCATGGCCCTTTGGTATGTAGCCCCAGCGTTTTTCAAACCAAAGGGCATAACTACCCATTCGTACGTCCCTATTTCTTCGGGACAACGAAAGGCTATTTTTGCAACATCTTCCTTTGCAATGAAGATTTGATTGTAGCTAGAATATCCATCTAGCATACTTAGGTACTCGTGCCCTGCTGCAGAGTCTACTAGCATTTCTGCTACTGGCATAGGATATTCATCATTTGGGGTGGCATAATTTAAGTCTCGAAAATCAATGCACACCCTCAATGAGCCATTTTTCTTTATTACAGGCACATTATTTGCAATCCATTCGACATACCTGGTTGGACGAATGAATTTACATTTGAGAAGCCTTTCGACCTCCTCTTTTATCTTCGACAAAACCTCTGGTGCGAAACACCTTGGAGCTTGCTTCACAGGCTTTTTCCCTTCAATTATAGGAAGTTTCAGTTCGACCAAGCGCCTGTTGAGGCCTGGAATTTTGTCATAGTCACATGCGAAACAGTCCTTGAACTCTTTCAGCAATTGAACTAATTCGACTCTGAAATGGGGGTCCATAGTTGCACTTATGTAAGTTGGCCTTCTTTCTGCCCCCAGTCCCAGATTGATTTCTTCTATAGGATCCCGTGCCACCATCTTCAAGCTAGTTGAAGTTGGGTCTTTTTTGAACCCCAATGGTTCGTCGTCATAGATGGCGTCCAGCTTGTGATTCTGCTATTCGCCTATCTGCTTATTTTTATTTTCTTCATCAATGCCCTGGTGAGGGCATGGTGGATCTGAACTTTCTTATTTGGCTTCGACATCCATATACATTGCTTTGGCTTCAAGAGCCACTTTTAGTTTATTTTCGGCCATATAGGTCGTCAGTCTCGTTAGTGTTGTAGCTTCACTCATAGTTATCGTCGAATTCACTATCCCAACCAGTTGGGTCTATATCAGTAGTTCCCCAAACATGGCTTGGTTCGCCAATTACCTCTTTGTCCCATTGAAATCCATGTGTCGGATGTAAGTACATAGAGAAATAGGCGTTGTCCGACGCTGTCAGGTCAAAGTCAACTGGGTTTCAAGGAGCTATGTGGGCCAAGTTTCTGTCGAAGCTTCGACTAGTTACACTGTTTACTTCAGCCATGAAATAACTTTGATCTGCCTCAATATTTTCGACGATCCCATCAGGACGCCATATGACTATCCTTTGATGCATCGACGAGGGTACTGCTCCTACTCCATGGATCCACTCCCTACCTAAAAGCAAGTTGCAGTTCTCCCTTGACGCAATAACTATGAACATTGTTGGCCTGGTGATAGTGCCAACTGTTAGATCTACTTGAATGACACCCATGGTTGTGCCTACTTTTCCTTCATAGTTCGACAGAACCATGTTATGTGGTTTTGCATCAGAGTCATTTTTGCCAATTTTCTTCAACATATAGTGGGTTATTAGGTTTACAATATCCCCTCCATCTACTAGGATTTTGTTGACGCCTGTGTCTTCGACCTTTCCTTTTATGAACAAGGGTTTCAGATGTCCCTTCATTGACTCATCTGGTTTTTCGAAGAAAGCATTTTGTTCTTCGACACAATCGTTATTCATGATATAGTAATATACGGGTCTTGGCCCCACTGTACTATCTATCATGGTATCCTCTTCATCCTCTACTTCCATTACTTTGTCGTAGTCCTTAGGAAGTACTGAAACTACATTACAAATCACGTCGAATGAGCCCTCTTCGTCAGACTCGAAGCTATCAGTAGCTTCGTCAGCTTTTGCCACTGTGTTGGTAAGCTTTGACAATGGTAGCCGGTTGAAGGTGTCTTTCCCTTTGTGAAGCTTTTCATTTTTTGCCACTTGAGTGTTTCTGCTGGATTCTGCTTTGTTTTTGCCAGCATTTTTCTCCTTGGCATTTTGTCCGTTCGTTGCTTCTTTCTCATTCCTTTTTTGCCTCTGGAATCTCCTCCATTGAGATTTCGACATGGGATTCTTCCCTTTGTAGTTCTTTGAAGGATATGTCCCGTGCCTCTGCTTCTCAGCTTCCTTCCTTATTTCGATTGAGGATCCCCTTTGAACTTCAAAGCTTTTCCATTCTCTAGGCCTCTGGGCATCTCTAATGGGTTGTACCCATCTGTCATCAGGTACCTTGCCCGATGGCTTGTAGGTATTGTAGTACCTGCCCCTAGGGTTCTGAAAGTGATATCTGCTTCTCCTCGGATCATATCTGCCGACTTCGACTGCTAGCCTTTGAAACCAATTACTCCTTGCCATTGACTTCTCCACTTCCTCCAAGTTTGTTGCCGCCTTTCTGTCGAAAATGGAGCTGCAACGCGGACATAACATCACTTCAGTATTCTTCTTTTGGCACCTTTGGATGAATTCTGCCAAATTTTTATCTTCCTTTGGATAGGCTGTCTTTTGACACTCCTCTCGATGGCATTCTAACTCATTCTTTCCTTTGCTCTTTTGTGAAGCTTCGACCATGTTGATATCCAACCCTTGCCTATCAGCAAGACTCAATTTGTCCATTTTCTTTATGAGAGCCTCTTCGACTTCGCAGGACCCCTTTGATGTTGGGATACTCTTGGTTTGGATTGCTTTCTCTTTAGGATCTTCCATGGTTCTGCGAAGTATCCCATAAGTGAGTTTTGGTGGAGGGCCTTCAACAGTCTCAACTTTGATTTCCATATTGTCTTCATTTGCAATCTCACTGGGATTTGTGAGGTTGCTAGTATCATTGTCAAGGCCTTCAGTAACCTCTTTCGACTGGCTAGGAACATTTTCCCCAGTGACTTCATTTTCATTATTGAGGCCTTCAATGTCCTTCTCATCAGTGTTAAGGAAAGCCTCAACTTTCTCCTCATTGTTGTCAAAAGTATCACCCCAGCCTGTTGGCTGGATTTCGTTAATGTTGATCTTGGCACTAGCAGGCAAACTGTATTTTACCAAGTAGTCGAATTTCCCACCAGGCTCTCCCAAGGTATCCCAGACTACCCCATCTCCATCCAATTTGTTGACTCTTTTGTGGAAGCTTTCAGTAACTTCCTTCCTCAGATGCCTAGCGTCTTCAATGACCCTGGGTTCATCTTGGTGGTCGAAACCCTCAGTGGTCTCAACCTTATTTTGGTTGTTGGAATCCTCAGCAACCTTGACATTGCTTTTTTCTCCAAGATCCTCAGTGACCTTGATCAGAACGGGCATAGTCAATTCATATCCTGATACTTCCTCTACGTTATGGCGAACAAGGGAATCTTCACTAACTCCCACCATGTTGACAACGTTGTTGAAACCTTCAGTGGCTTCAATCAATTCGAAACTGTCATTTGACATTTTCTCCATCTCGACCATATTCATGTCGAAAGGCTTATCATAATTAGCTTCCACTACTTGCACATGGGTAGATTCAACCCTTGTTTGCTGCTTTGGTTTCTCTCCAAACTTCAGCCTTCCGTCTTGGATTTCATTTTGAACTAGGTCCCTGTAAAGGAAACATTGAGAAGTTTTATGACCTAAATAATTATGGTACTTACAAAAACCCCTCTTTTTTGTTGGTCAATAGGTTTTTTTTATACCCGGTGGTCTTATTAGTTGACCATCCTTTACCAATAGATCAAATATATCGTCACACTTGGTGACGTCAAACGTGTACGTTCTTTTAGGGAATTTATTGTTCTTATTTGTTTCAACAGGATTCTTCCCATTTGATGGAGCTAACACCTTGCAAGAATATTGGGGACCTTGTTTTAATTCTGCCAGGTCAATTTCTTGTTCGTCGAAAATGATTGATTCGTCTTCGTCATAGTCACCATCTTGACACATTCCTACATAGGCTACCCTTTCTTTTTTACTTTTGTTAGCCATATATTTCTCAGCTTTCAACCTTTCAATTTGTCTTACCCTATCTGCTAGTTGTGCCATATCTCTTAAGTACTGGGTGTCTAGTTTCTTCCTTATGGAATAATCTAAACTCCCTGCAGCCATTTCGACAAGTTCTTGCTCTGGCACCTGTGTGAAACATCTTGCCTTAAGCAATCTGAATCTATTGAGATAGTCATCAATGGGCTTTGAGAATTTTCTTTTTACACTAGCTAATTCCTTTAGGCTTATTTTAGTTTGTCCCATATAGAATTGTTCATGGAACAACCTCTCCAATTGAGTCCATGTATGAATGGAATTTGCCGGTAGGGATGTAAACCAAGTAAACACATTTTTTGTTAAGGAACTTGAGAAATATTTTATCCTCAAGTTCTCATTTTGCGCTATTTCGCCTGCCTCTATCAAATAACGCGCTATGTGCTCTATGGTGGACTCACTAGTATCCCCTGAAAATTTAGTAAACTTGGGGATTTTCCACCTTGGGGACAATTCCTGTTGTAGGATATATTCAGATAGTGGGGAAATATAATTAGGCCTTTGTAACCCCACATTTACCCCATTTTGTGCCATTATCCTTTCGACCATGGCCGCTAGATTATTTTCGACAGGTGGATTATTATAGTGCATTCTTTGTTGCAAGATGTCATCAACATCTTGACCTCTCTAGACTACAACTCTCCTAGGCTCTTGTGGCATGGAAACTTCGACTCGAGGCTGTTCGACAACCTCTTCTTGGATCCTACGATTTGCCTAAGGGTTGCCCACAGGTCTCTGATTTATTGTTGGTTCCTCTTTGACATTGATTACTAGATTATGGACCACCAACTCTCTCTGTCGAATTTGGGGTACTCCAAAGAATTCAGTAATACGCACCATTTGTGTTGCCAATATTTGGTTTATTTGAATGGTGCTTTGTATTAAAGGGTTAAACACTTCCCCCATATGTTGAGTCAAACTATGGACCATTTCATGGTTACTTTTGTCCATTTGTTGACGGATTACTTGTGCAGAATTAGTCGTAATTGCCGGCATGTGGAATCCTGGTAGGGGTTGGGTTAGTCTACTAACGTTTCCACCATAACCTGAACCTTGTAGTGGCGAAGAGATGTGGGCCACGGTATCAGAATATAATGGTGTTGCGTTATGTAAACTAGCCATCATTGAAGTTGGCATTCCATAAGGCTGTTCCCTTCTAAACATAGGTGTAGAAAAATTCGTTTGATAGGGCTTGAAGTTATTTCCTCCAGGAGGAGGAGTACTCATAGGTATCGAATGCCCTATGTTGGAGGAACTGAGTCCACTTTGAGACAACGAAATTCCTGGTATCGATCCAGATATTAAGGGATTTCCTTCTTCTGAAACGTGGAGTGTTTCCACATTCCCTCATGTCAAAGGAATGGCAGTGGAAACTGGAATTTCATCATTATTTACTGGTGGTGGGATAGCCATTTTCCTTACTCTAGTTCGCCTAGGTCTTTCTACGTTATTTACAGTTACTTTTCTGCTACGCAGAAACATACAATGTTATAAACACACGTAATCTGTTCTTAAAGCACAGGTCCCACTGGGCGTGCCAATTTGTTCGCTGGTGTTTCTGGCGAACAACCTCTGGTTAACCAAATCTCTTAGAAAGGGGTGACTTACAGGACCAACCAAACAAGTCCTAGGACGTCGCGTGCTAAGAATCAAATGAAGAATAATCTAAACTTAGTGTTTATATGTTTCTGTCGAAATATTCTAAAGTAAACTAATTATTGTTATTTATATCGAAGTTGAAGGTGTTTGTATATTTGAATCAACTAATGCGTTTGAAGGCTTAATAAAAGAAAACTAAAGCTTGACATGAAGGTAAAGAATTGCTTGAATATAAATTGACTGAAATATAAAGTTGCTGGAAACGTGAATGGAATGTAAAGGAGAAACAAAGAACAAAGATTTAAAGATAAAACTTAAAGCTTTTATAACTTGAAATAAAATTGATGTTGATACGTACATTTCCAAAATAATCTCTCTTTTCTCTTTACACACGAGTACTTGAGTAATTTTATAGGAATTTGTACAATATTTTTCACACACTTTTCACAAAGCAAATTATCCTATTTATATACAAATATCATAACCGTCGAACAACAATCAAATCCTAGACAAATGCCACTTGATATTGTGCATGCTAATGTCTTATGAAAACCTTCCACGTCCCCTTTATCAAATGAAACAGTTATTCATACAAAACTGCTCTTCAACTGAAGAAACGGCGTGTCTCTTTGTTATATCAAGTTGATTTAAAATTCAAATCCAAAGTCCTTCTATCAGATTTTCCTTTGTCGAATTCCTCATTTTCGAAGTAACAACAAAAACTTTATTCGTAGTGATGTGAAGAACTTCCAGTCAGCAATCTAACGTCTCTTTCGACAAGCCACTTTCGACTTATAAACCAAATCATTACAAACCTTCTCGAGATTCTGGACATGTTTGGAAGAAAGAGTGATCAACTTGTCAAAAGATCTTTATAAAAGCTATTAAAGCTTTTGTGCACTAAAACTCATGCTGTCGAAATTCCTATGCATACAGTTCCACATAATCAGATTCCGATGTTCCTCTTTTCACAACAAACTGTTACACAAAAAAACTCATTCATCAACAAAATCCACAATTCGTAACACATATTTCGAATACCAAACACATAATCAAAAATTGATCCATGAAACTCACAATAGGTCCAATATCACGAACACATAACAAATTAGCTTATCACTTGATTGAAAATCAGTAAAACCTAAAACCTAAAATATAAAATTAGGGTTTTAGAGAGAGAAGCATACTTAGGTACTTAGGTGTTGAGGACAGTGATATCATTCTCGTCGAAGAGATAGTTAGCCCCATTATTATCTAATCATTTTATGTGATTAAAATGCTTCAAGTGTTGAATATATTAAACAAAATTTACTGATAGAGAGAGATGACGTTGAGAGAAAGAGAAGAAAGCGTCAGAGAATAGAAATAGAGAATAAAAAATAGTCATAATTTATTGATACTGAGGGAGACGATGAAATGCAGAAGAAAAATATTGGGAAGAAGAAAAACATTGGGAAGACAACAATGGCGGTGGAAAGGAAAGGAAAGAAACGATTCATGATATTCCCAAGATAACCATGGTAGGGAAAGGTCTTTTAGCATAGAAGCAGACGAAATGATAATGATTTAGGGATAGATGGGGAACTCGAAGAGTTTATTGAGTATCCAAGTTCTTTTAGAAAATAATCCAAAAATGAATCCAAAAATCAAACTCATGATGATTATATGTAAAAAAAATTGGAGTGTCAATGTTTCAATATAAGTGTTATAAGAAATGTAGTGTTGACACCTTAGCAAAATTTATGATTGAAGCTCTCTCGTTGCATCTTGAATGATAATTGTCCTTAATAACCCAAGATTATTAAAAATTAATGACAGATTAAAAAAAGATAATGCTGTCTTAACCGGAACATATTCTTTTCTTTTATTATAGATAATTTTAATAGTTAAATATTAGATTTTCATGGAAAAAAAATATTAACAAGAAATCAACAATGATAGTACCGACTTGCAACTGCGAATATGAATATATCCATCCAACGTTTGACTTCACCTTAACACAAGATCTTCAGGGTAAAAATAGTATGGCTTCAAACCCAAGAAATTTAGTCCTTGTACACAAAATTAGAAAACACCCATTTCATATCTAGCCTTCAAATCAAGCTACCATGGAAAAAAAATTGATTTTGTTGCTTTTGGTGATACTGGGTCTCGCTGTTGAAGCAGCTTATAAGGCACCGCGGAGGATCCACACACTGTTCTCAGTGGAATGTGGAAACTACTTCGATTGGCAAACGGTTGGGTTGATGCATAGTTTCAGAAAGGCGAAGCAACCTGGACATATTACGAGGCTTCTTAGTTGCACTGATGAGCAGAAGAAAAGTTATAAAGGGATGCATTTAGCTCCTACTTTTGAGGTTCCTTCAATGAGTCTTCATCCTGTAACTGGTGACAGGTGAAATTTGGGTCTTCATCAATGTCGACTCAGTTTTTTTTTCTGTTTTTTTTTTCTGTTTTAGATTTAAGTTTATATTGTTAGTTGTAGATTTGTAGTAGGAGAGAGTAAAGTGAGAGTGTCTTAGAGTGAGAGAGATGAAACTCACTTTGTAACGGCTTGGATGTGTGCAACAAATCTCGTCCCTATGCATATGATTCGTCTGGATTTGTGCATCTGGAGAGAGGTAAAGTTCGGAAACAATAATGAACATAAAGAGTAGAGTGAAAGTGTCTTAGAGTGAGAGAGATGATGTAGTAAATGCTCTTAAAAATCTCACTTTTGTGTGTCTAGTGAGAGAGATGATGTAGTAAATGTTCTTAAAAATCTCACTTTTGTAACGGTTCGGTTGTGCACATATCCAGACGAATCCTATTTTGATGCATATATCCAGACCAATCACGTCTGGATTTGTGCATCTAGATAGAGGTAAAATTGGCGAACAATAATGAAAAAAAAATAGGTTTTTTAGAACAATGGGAGGTAAGAATAGGATGCAGCTTCTTGGCCTAGTGGCCAACTCCAGGAAGGGACGTGTTTGGCTTGACATGGTGTTCCAAGGTTCTATTATCGATGGTGTCAAAAAATGGTAGTGACTACCATTATGCGATAGTCATTGGTTGAAAGCTTTGAGATATAGTGGATTTTGGATGAAAAATAGTTAGTTGAGAATGATATGAGATTGGTTCTCATTAGGGATTATCGTATGCTATGAGTGGCTTCTACATGTAGTTATGTTTTATGTAGCAACTGTTGGGTTTGTGAAGCATATGTAGGTTTTGGATCAAAACTAAAATACTTAAACTAACAAAGTTTAGGAATTGAAGGAGTATGTTATAACAAAATGATTTCTTTGAAAGTATCCCTAGATTTGTGTTGAAATCAACTATGGCTGCTAAGATTTATGTACATTGGTTTCTATGAGTTTTATGATTACAAGTTATAGCCATATCTTTGTATTCCTCATTTTGGTAGTCTTGATTAATTTTCCATCGAATCTTTCACTTTTTTTTTTCCTTTCCCTGCTTATGTACTCACCTCAATTGCAATGAAAAAGGCATTTTTTGTTTGTTGTATTTATCTAATTAGATACGTGGTTTGCATGATGTTTTCTGATGCCACACACGGCAAGTGATTACTCTCCCCTCCTAACTCCCAAACACAGCCTAAGTTATTTTGTTGATCCTCCTTTAGAATAATAATTAAGATATTCTTGCTTGTAATTTTGTACTAATATAGTGGTTGATCTTTTATATTATGCTTTTCTTAATTTTATGAATTTGAAGTCTTTTACCATAATCCTTTTTAAACATGGTTGGGTGCTTAAGATGCAAATTCTGTCCACTATGCAGGTACCCTGCAATAAACAAACCTGCTGGGGTTGTATATTGGCTCAAACATAGTAAAGATGCAGAAAATGTTGACTGGATTCTCATTCTAGATGCAGACATGATAATCCGCGGTCCAATTAGACCTTATCAAATTGGTGCAGAGAAAGGAAGACCTGTTGCTGCATATTATGGGTATTCATCAAAACCTAGACTAGAGTGGTTTTGATTTTCGGTTTTGGATCAAATTATTAATATCTTTAAATAGTATGCGCGTGTGTTTTTCTGCATTAACATTTAAACATGTTATAAACATGACAAATATTTCTTCGCTAGGTATTTAAGAGGTTGTGACAATATTTTGGCTCAGCTCCATACGAAACACCCGGAACAATGTGACAAAGTTGGCGGGCTTTTAGCTATGCATATAGATGACCTACGAGCATTAGCACCTATGTGGCTTTCGAAAACTGAAGAAGTTCGGCAAGATAAGGCTCATTGGGGAGCAAACATAACTGGTGACATATATGAGAAAGGATGGATCAGTGAGATGTATGGATACTCTTTTAGTGCTGCTGAAGTGAGTTTTCACTCTCGCAATGGTTTTTTATTTCAAGAATTACTACTATACTTATTGACCATATTCATCAAGCGCTACATTTCCAGTTCTTGAACTATTTAACTTTTGCCAAGTGTTTTTCTTTTTACCTTCGTTTCAATTGTTTCCTTTGCATTTTCTTCTATTGTTCACAGGTTGGGCTCCGACACAAAATCAATGGTAATTTAATGATATACCCTGGCTATGCTCCCCGGGAGGGTGTTGAGCCAATTCTTCTTCACTATGGTCTGCGATTTAGTGTTGGGAATTGGTCATTTAGTAAGGCTGATCATGATGAGGACGATGTCATTTATAACTGTGGCCGACTCTTTCCTCAACCTCCTTACCCTAGAGAGGTGAATATGTTGGAAACTGACCCGAATCTAAGACGAGGACTACTTTTAAGTATAGAGTGCTTAAACATTTTAAATGAAGGTATTCTGTTACATCATGCATCAAATGGTTGCCCTAAACCACCATGGTCTAAATACTTGAACTATTTAAAAAGCGGAACCTTTGCTAAACTAACTCGACCAAAATATGCGACTCCTGCTACATTAGAAATGATGGATGATAAAATTCAAGAACAGGTTCATCATGATTCTTCCAGACCATATCCTAAAATCCATACTATATTTTCAACCGAATGTAGCTCGTACTTTGACTGGCAGACTGTGGGACTTATGCATAGTTTCCATTTAAGTGGACAGCCCGAAAATATCACTCGACTTCTCAGCTGCTCGGATGAGGACTTAAAGCTATACAAAGGCCATAACTTGGCTCCCACACATTATGTTCCTTCTATGAGTCAACATCCATTGACAGGCGATTGGTAATTATGCGTGTTTCAACTATATTATTATATTTACGAAACCTTAGATTTTGTCACATAATTTCTGTGTTTTATTTCAGGTATCCAGCAATTAACAAACCTGCTGCAGTCCTCCACTGGCTTAATCATGCAAATATTGATGCTGAATTCATTGTGATTCTTGATGCTGATATGATAATGAGAGGCCCAATTACACCATGGGAATTCAAAGCTGCAAGGGGAAGGCCTGTTTCAACTCCATACGAGTAAGCCTGGCGAACTTGATTTACCTTAATTTTTATATTTTTGGTTTCAAAGAGTCTAGTATTGAAATTCACATACATGTAATTTTTAACTTGGATATTATGCCTTATGATGTTTCAATTTTTTTTTTACATGCTAGCTACCTTATTGGCTGTGACAATGAGCTTGCGAAATTACATACTAGTCATCCTGAGGCTTGTGACAAGGTTGGTGGCGTAATTATTATGCATATAGATGATCTGCGCAAATTCGCTTTACTATGGCTGCATAAAACTGAGGAGGTTCGAGCTGATAGAGCTCATTATGCCAGAAATATTACAGGAGATGTTTACGAATCTGGCTGGATTAGCGAGATGTATGGATACTCATTTGGCGCAGCAGAGGTATTTTATTTTTAATTTCATCCTCTTTAAACTATGAACGGATTTCACTAATATAACTTCTAATGTCGTTGATGCAGTTGAAATTAAGGCATACTATAAACCGAGAAATAATGATATACCCGGGATATGCTTTTGAACCTAGCATCAAATATAGAGTTTTCCACTACGGATTGCGGTTCAGTATTGGGAACTGGAGTTTTGACAAGGCCAAATGGCGCGAGATCGATATAGTCAACAAATGTTGGGCCAAGTTTCCTGAACCACCTGATCCATCAGCTCTTGACCATGAAAATGATAAAAGTTTACAGCAAAACCTTCTCAGTATAGAATGTGTCAAGACACTGAATGAAGCATTGCATCAGCATTATGAGAGATCGGGGTGTAATCGAGGAAATTCCTTGTCCGCGTCAAAAGGAGACACTGCAGTTGAAAGTGTAATCTCAGAGCACATGTTAGCAAATGATTCAGAGGAATTGGAAAGTGTTCATAATGATAGAATGGGGATACCTAGTTCTTTTAGGTTTTGGGTATTGTTTTTATGTGTATTTTCTGGATTAGGTTTCTTGGTAGTGATTTTTTGGGTGCATTCAGGTCAGAAAAGAAGAGGAATGAAAATGAAACACCTTAGAGTCAGACGAAGAAGCTTGTATCCTTGATGCATATTTTGGCCTTGATATACCTATAGTATTTTTTTTCTTGATTGATATTGCATAGTATTTTTTCAACTCTGAAAATAAATTGTTTTGTTGTTTTAGTACATAATGAAATTTTACTAAATTTTGATTATTGAATTTTACAGAAATTGTGTATTGTGGAAATTGGCAGAGGATGGTCTTTCTTTAGAATATAAATGTTTTAAAATAGAGAGACCCTAAACATTAGAGCTTTATACACCTTAAACATTGCTTCTTCATCTTTGTGAAAAATCAAAACTATCCTTCAAATTCAGAAATGCATATACAGATACACTTCTCAAAATTATGGAGATGCATTTTCGTATAAGTTATGGAGATGCATCTCCGAACCCATTTTTAATCAAATATGCGTCTATCTCTTCTCCTTCCTCACTTCTCAAAATACTTTCAACACTCTCAAAACCTCTCAACTCTTAAACTCTCTCAACTTACAAACTCTCAAACTCTTCCAACACACTTCCAAGTTTCTATCATCAACATTTTATCGATCAAAGAGCTCAACATCAAACTCACATTTTATAAATTTTTTATTTCTCTATACTTTTTGATTTATATACATTTGTAGAAATTGATCATTAGGTTGTGTATATAGGTAGTTTAGATAGGTTATTTAACCGAAAAATATGTTTGATAGGTAGTTTAAACGATTCATGCATTTTCTTAATGTTTAATTCAAATTCATTTTTGTCATTCTCGTTCTTTTGAGTTGTATAACAATTTGAAAGTGTATCTCTAGTTTTTTTCCCAACGTTTTGATTTCCTGAATCCGAAAAAGCATTTCTGGATTTTTTTTCTTCTGTCTACATTGTTTGGGTTCATTTCATTGTGTTTCATATGTATAGTGTTTGTGTGGTTTAATTATATGCATTATCGTAAATAACCAAGATAGACCGATGCACAACAGAGTTACATAACATGCATCAGTTCGAAGAGAAATAGCTTGATCGTCGCAAGCACTGGTCGATTCTAGTTCTGTTGAAGGAGAGACGCTAACTTTTGGGGCTCATGCATCTTCTCCTTCCTCTTCCCGTAGGAGGCAGGGGTGACCTCATGATGCCCCATTGGTACATGTTGATGCACCGAGGGACCTGGTGCACTCGAGACACCCGATGCACCTGAGGTGGCACACCAGGGGTTTGAAAGAGGCATGTCAAACTTATCGCTGCTTCCTCTATATTTGAACCATGCTTCTATACATGTGTGCGACAGAGAGGTAAAATTCAATTGTATTCATTCTTTGGAATCATTTGAAACATATTGTGAGTGCAACTTTTCGATTAGATGTATTTTGAATGATGTCAAAACTACCGTTAGCGTTTATGTACATTGGACGGTATCATCTGAGTCTACCTGTGCATTTTAGCATTATGGAGCATGACAACATGTTGAAAAGGATTAGAAAAGATTCATGCATTAAGAAATGGTTTTATATGCATTAAAACCCTATTTTTATGTGAGAAACTGTCTACAGGTCGACACATAAGCTTCATAGATCGACACATAGAAGTAAAACTCTTCTATAGGTCGACACATATTCGTTATAGGTTGTAACACCCCAAAATTTGCCCTCATATTTATTACCTTAACTGGCTTATGCTTCATCCATATGCATCTCACATTAGGTCATAAAATCGTAATCATGCATTTCATTGGCTCCTAAGGCATGTGATCGAAGTATTTCCTTGTGACTAGAACTCCCATTCAGAGGGGATCTATCTGGCTGTTGCACTTAAGATTGAGACAAAGGTTTGAGCTCACAACATTATGAGAATCTTCTTATCAATGTTTATTGAGTTTCAATGTTATCTGCTTCAAGGTTTCTCGAGAGAAACAAGTGGTTTCATCTTGGTTTTATTTGAGACTGATCGTGGACTAAGGTTTTATTCCTTATTCAGTGATATAAAATAATCATCAGGATCCGATTCACTTCTCAATTAAAGTTTTGTATGGGGTATTGCAGTTCATAGATCAGGTAATGGTTCTTGATTTCAAGGATCAATTCCGATTTGTTGGCATTTGATTTCAGTGCGAATTGTGGATTCAATTCAAGATTTATTCATGGTTAACCTTATTTCTCAAGGATTGATCCCATTTGGTTCCAAATGCGATTTTTGTGGGTTCAGTCCAACCATCTCCGTGCAAGAGTCAGAGGATTTCGTCATGGTTGATTTTCAAGATTATTTGGATTGCAACATCATTCGGATACAAGTTAGTTCTATTTGGTTTCTCATTTCATCATCTTTACCATGATAATCATAATTCAAATTCGCATTGGTGCAAATATCACAAGGATTATAAAACCGAAAATCTCATTGATCCCTTTTTTCCCCCTCATTGTCCAACCTAATTAAACCCATAAACCACTTTCAAACCCCTTATCATTCATATGCCCAAAGTTTTATCTCATCATATTTTGTCCATCATTTTTAAAACCTCCTTTAAACCAATTACCAATTTAAATTCAATTTTATTTTTCTAATCCATTAATTCTAAAAAGCATTTTTTATACACATTTACATTCAATGTTTTTCATCCAAAGCTTGTAGGTAGTTGTCACATACACGTTAAAAAAAAGTCAACAAATTGATATCAGTAAAATAAAAATGGAAACAGGGCTTGGCCCTTTCTCTTGGAGCCTGCTCTCAACTACAATTCTGAGAAGGAAAAAATGGATAACAGGTTTTCAGATGAAACAAAAGAATCGATAGCAAAACAATGAGCGAGAAAATCAGTTACAATGGCAAGTTCTTCCTCTCTTAATAACAGAAAACTGATATAAAAAAATCCAGAACATAATCAGTTGAGAAGGAGGCGGTTAACAGAAAATGTTCTGAGGAAAAATTCAGTTACAACAAAAACTAACAGAACTAACAAACTCAGATTAAAAAAAACTCTCTAACAGAAAATATCCATCAAATTTCATTCATGAATCTTCAAACCAAATATTCATCTCCATCAATCACAGAGAAGCCAAGAAACTCGCTTTGGAAACCCTCTGCAACTTTGATCATCAAAACCGCATTGTCTTCATCATCTCATCACGGAAGCTTCATCGACATTCTTCATCATCAACTTTAACGCATCCACATCTTCAGCTTCTTCTTTTCAATCTTCAAAGTAGAACACCATCACCACTCCATCTCCGCATCAATCTCCAGCGGAACACAACAACCTACCGAAAATCAAATTCAACAACAATAATTTAGCAAGAACGCATAACGACGGTGTAACCGCCACAGAACCTTCATCTCCGCACAAGGAAAGCAATCACATTAATTCATCGCGCGACAACAACTATTTCAGATTGCGATTCAACCACACAAAGGAAGAAGAAGATTCAACGTTAACACAAGAAACGAGAAGATAAAAGAATTTGTGATCAGAGAAAGAGGATTTCGAGATCGTGTTTACATGTGTTAGCGCAATTTATCTTCTTCGAGTAGCAACCAACGTCACATACTCGAAGGTGAGGTTTCTTCCATTTTTTATTCATATCCGATTCGAAGAATGAGGACTCGTAGGATACGATTTAGATTTGCGATCTTGAGAAACTATTGGTAGAATTGAGGAAGACGAGATGAGCGGGACATATAGTAGAGCATCGCGACGCCGACGGGGAATGTTACTCTGAAGAGTCACGATTTTGTGGTGATCCGTGGCGAAGGAGAAGTGAGGCCAGCGGCGGAGTCGTTATGATACCGACAGCGGAAGGTGATGAAAGTTGTCAGAGAAGAAAGGTGGCGAGGTGGAGGAGTGAGAAGAACCGACCGCGAATGATTTTGTGAAGAGGAAGGAGACGAGTTTCTTTGGTTGAAGTTCTCTTTTCCCTGTACTGATAATGTTAGGGTTTTTTATTGCTTCACGGATTGGGCTTCATCCTCTCAATTCATGGAAATCATTTTTGAACCACTAGTTTACTGAATACACCCCCTTCTGCGAGTTTAAATTTGGACTGAGCCATATCTACCACGGAAAAACTATTTGAACGCCCTTCTTTGCTAACTATACCACCCCTGCGTCATCAACATTTGATTTGGGCCTACCCCATAAAATTACTTCTCACCATGTTGGTTTCTGAGGGCAACCCCATCAGCGCCTATTGTAAATGGAATTTGGCTTTCAGCCCCCTGAATGTTTTTCCCACCATATTTTTCAATTCTCACCCCTTTGTTTTCTTTATTTTTTTTTGAGAATTTTGTTAATTGATTTGTTTGTAAAAATCATTTTTTGGATTAATATCTTAATCCATTTCTTGATAATTTCTAGTTAGAATTTTTTGGCATTAATTCTAATTATTGTGGTGAATTAAGCTTGGTAAGCATTCATGAGTTTTTGATCGATATGGATCGATTTCGATTATGGTGGAGCTTCACCAAGCGATTATGGAAGATAAGCATTTATTTTGCTTATGGGAGATTAAAATATCTTGCATGAAGTTTTTGGGTTTCTTTTATGTGAAGAATCGACACTTCAATCAAGTAAGAAATCTCGACTTTCTCCACTTTAATGCTTCATTCTAGTTGTATGCGGTTTAGGATCATATAACGTAAGGTGCATAGTGAGTCCTCCCACCTAAGGCACTAGATTTATTTGTGATTTATGATGATATATGATGATATCTAAGCTTAGGGATTAGGTTACGAATGATAGAATTCGCTTCCACCTCACTTTCCCTTAATCACCATTTTTTACTCGATTCCGTTGCAATTATTAAAAATAGTTTTGGATGTGATAAAATTATGAAACTTTTTATGATTGATCCTTATCCTATTTATTTATTTTTTATATTTTTTTATTCCAGATTTGGATGGTTTTATTGATTAATTTAGATTTTTGATTCTAAGTTGTCCCAAAAGGAATTGTTTTGGTATAAGGGACCAAAAACAATTTTTTCCAATAGGTGTGAGACCTATTTTTTTGTGTGTGATTAACCACTAGAATTTGTGACATTTTGATGCTACTTGGGAATTTCTTTCATAATTTTTGGTAACATTTTGGATCCACTTTGTGGAGTTGTTTTTCGGCGATCATGCCTTGTTATCTTACTCGTTAAGTAAATGTTTGTGACACTTTGGTACATAATTTTGTGAAATTATTTTATCAAATACAAGATACTGACTTCACCATGCTATAGATTTAATTTCATAATGTTTCAAGCCTTTTTTCTATTTTTCATGTCACCTAGATTATAGGTCCGTTTATGTGCTTATTTGCTCCATACCCTAGATGTTAAGAAGACATTAATGCCATTTTCTTGAGATAATTTGTGGTAACCCTTAGGAGTTAATTATATATCAATTTTAGGTACTTAATCCCAATTATAGGTCACTTTTTGAACCATCTTCATTTGGTGTTTCAAAGTGCATACTTATTTGAACATGTTTAACCTAAACTTGTTTCTCTTCTCTCCTAAATGTTAACATGACTTGTATGTAAAGAATAAATGACTATTCATTCATTATAATGGAATATAATACATTTTATGTTACTGGCCCATAATCATCTCATGCATATTCACACGACATTCATCCTTAACTTTCATCATTTGTGATCTTACGCGACACCATGTTCACTTCTTCTCACATCTTCTTATTCGTGCTCCATATGATTCAACCATTACATCCATGATAGTATGTTAATTCATCCTCATTCATAAGCATTCACTACTGACTTTGATACTCATTTCATGTATTAATTCATGCTTGTGTTGCATATACACTCATACTTCATCCATGAACCCTAACTTGCATTTGTGTGAACTTATGTGAACTTTTCGTATATAGTTTGAAATAGTTTGGACTTGTGAGGTATCCTAGCATCCTTAGGGAGCTATAGTATGTAGTTACTGACTTTATAACTCATATAACCTTTAGGTACCTTCACCTTTAGACTTAGGTCTTATTTTGAACCCTAGTTCCATTCTAGGATGTGTGAGGTTAATTGTCTTTAATGCTTTGATTATGTTTTCAATATGCGAATTATTGTGACACTAACATTTTTGTAGTGGGTTATGGTAAGAAATGTATGTGGGAGGGTATCCCACATACACCTTCTTCCTTATCCTTTTAAAATTCAACTTGTGTTTGCGATAATCATTTTTTGCTTCTTCGACATTTCACTTCATTCATTTCCTTTGATCTTTAATCTCATCTTCAATCTTTGAAGTGAGTTAGAACTTGATTTATTTTTATTTCTAGGATTAGAAAACCACACTAACCATAGGATCTCAATTGAATAAACAACTTAGGGCGATTCTTACATTCCCTTAGTTTTTTCCTTTTTCAATTTGAGTCCTCTTTCTCATCTCAAAATAACTCAAAAACACCTAATAAAGGTCGAGCTTTCTCATGTGCCAAGAGACTTTGCCGTGGGGTACTTGTACGCATTCCATATCGGGATGAGGTGTAGGGTATCTATCATGATGAACAAGTCTTAACATGAGAATTGTTCACAAACAACGAAATCAAAAACACTTCTTTTAAAAAACAGTAAACAAACAACACACGTCTTTCCTGCGAGAATTCTCTTCTCACCTCATTCATTCCAAACGAGAGAACTTGCTTCGACATGTCTCTTTGCACAGTAACACACTCGTATCAGACGAACCTGCAACACCTGAGCATTGTTTGTTTGTGTCTGTTTTCTTTGGGTGTGTAAACACCCCAAATTTTCCCTCACTAAGTTCACACCATGGCTTGTGATCTTTTCATTTGCATTAGTTCAATCATATCATCTCATATTGCATTTTTGCTTCACTGCATTGGTTCAAAGTCATCTGCATCTAGGGTTTGTGATCTGAGCAATCCATGAGCCATCTGAGCCACTCCAAAGGCCTCTAATCATTTCAAGAGGGTACATGTATGTAAAGCATCATATTTTATCCTCCAAAGATCAAGGAAGCCAAAGAATCACAAGAACTGGCAAAGAATGGAAGCTAAGCTAAGGTTTGACTACATAGATGACTTGAAATTAGGGTTTTGGTTTCAGAGGCCATAACTCCAAATTTTTTGGTCATTATTGTTTCGATTGGTCTTAATATGTCATAAGGATCATACATACCAAGTTTGATGGAAAAATTCATTGTGGAAGTCATCTGATCACTGGGTAGCTTCTTGAGCAAGTCAGAGCCAAATCAGGGCATCTGAGGCCCCCATCAATGGACCCAAAGGGGATTTTTTTATCAAATTGAAGTTATATGGTCTTTATTTGATCATTGAAGTGATTAGATGTTCACAAATTTGAAGAAAAATGAGCAAAACCAAAAGTTGCCAAAAATGGAAATGACTTGTAATGTAAACTTTCCATTTTGGGAAAGTTTTTCAACCTCCTCTTTCTTAACCAAAAATGCTTCAAATGAAAAATTTTTGGTCATGAAAGTTGTAGATTGGATCATTACCTTTTCAAAAAGTACAAGAACAAGATCTAATTCATTTTGGAACTCAAGTTATGGCTTTCCAAAGTTGGCAAAAATCACATAATTTCATGTTTCATGCCAAAGAGGCTTTTTTGCAAACCCTCATGTCAAGCTATTTTGTGACTTCAAATTGACTTCTACACATCATAACATCATAGTACTTGGCTTAAAACTCAGAATTGGCCCAAGAATTTCCAATTTCCATGACTTGCACATAAAGAAATTTCAAAAGGGCCAAAGGTTCATGAATTTGCAAAACCTCCCACAACTTTGTCACAACTTGCTGATTTGCCTCAAAGAGATTTCCATGGCTATCCTTGAATCTTGCTGCACCAGACACCCCTTTGTACTTGGCCTGAACCAGCCCATACCTTAAAGTACAACCAATGTTGACTTTTTGCATTTTGCACCATACCAATCAGCATAGCCCACACTAACTATTCTGACCTATCACAGCTTCACATACATGCTTTATGCAAGCCATTTCACACAAGAACCAAGCCTAACACTTCAGCATTGCCATAGTTCACAAAAACTCCCTCTCTTGCATTTTCCTTCGAAACACTCAGCACAAACATCAAACCTCAAATCTTTCTTCACCAATCATCTTTACACATCATAAGGAACAAAAGCCACCCTTCACTTTGCCCTGAAAGCCACCATACACAAAATACGATTTTCCACCCCCCTAAACTGAACTTCACTGAACTTTAAAAAGAAGTCACATATACTTCAGGAAAGCATCAAAGAAGCTCAAGGGAGGTTAAAGGAGGTTGTTTGCATCAAGAAGAAGGCCCAGGCAGCTCCATTAGCAAAGCTTCATCTCAGGTATCTTCTTGAAACATTTTTCCAGAAATCCTTTCTTTAGTTATGAGATGGTAGAGTTTGCTCTCCTGATTGCAATGAACATTTATTTTTGAAGAATGGTTGAGTATTGACTGTGTATGCGTGTTCTGAAATTTTGTCCATTTTTATGTTTTTGTTCGAATCATGATTATGGTGCAAAATAAATGAATTATGTTGTTGGATTCTTGTTCTATGGGGTTTGGGGATCATTTCTGGAGATTTGGGGAGCTTATCATGACCTAGAGAGTGATTTGGGGATTTTCAGGGGAGAGTGTGGTCGGAGAAGATGACCGGAGGTCATTTCCGGCCACCTGAAAGTCATTAACCTATTTAATTAGGGTTAGGGCATTTTTTTAAATGTGGGCCGTTAGATTAAGCTTTCCCGCGTACAGTGTAGGGCTAGGATCAAGTCATTAATATTTAATCAGGTTTAATTATTTTTTAATTAGGTTTAGTTGAGTTTAAATGTGGGCCGTCCAGATGCGTGCCCAGTCAACCAGTCCCAAGCCCAGAATCAATCCCCACCACCCATTGTGCATACTCCTGTTTATTTAATATTTTATTTCATTTTTTTCATTTAATCTTATACGAATTTTTAAAAATAGTAAAAATAGTAAAAATAGTCAAAAAATTCTGAAAAATTTATTAAACCTTTTATTAATTTTCAGAAACCAAAAATATTTTTATTTTTATTTTTTGCATTAAAAAAGTATTTTTAAATCATTTAAATGTTTTATTTAATTGATTAATGAGAATTAATTAATTAAAAATACATTTAAGTATTTAAAAATCACCAAAAAAATCAGAGATCATTCTTAAACAGTTAGAAGCATTTACAAACTCACCATACAAATTTCCTTTTGGTTTTGATCATGATTTGACATCTTTCATTTGAATTAGGGTTCTTAAATTGTTCATTTTCTAACCCTAACTTCCAAAATTCATAACTTTTAAACCAAGTTGAGTTTGTGAATGATTCGTTTTGCATTGTTCTATGCATGACTTCTAGTTTCTAAAAACATTTTTGTTTCATTTTATCTTTCATTTTCAATTTGTTTGGCATTTTACCTTGAGAATCACCCTTAAAACCCTAGAAACTTAGGAAATTCATAACTACTCCTAGGTTAAGCTTCTGGCCTCCCCCTTTGGATGATAACTTAGTATAGGTTTAGGGTTCCTTTAAGCCCATTTTCAATTTTTTATCTTATGATTTGCTTCTGTTTTTGAGTTTTGCATCTCACATGTTCATATAACCCTAATTTCTCATCTTCATTTACATTCATCTTACATATGCTTGCATCCATGAACTTGCCATGACTTTTTGTGCATTCACGTGACATATAAGACATCCTAGGACACTTTAGAGTCATGTTTGATCATTGCATCATTCATTTTCCATGTTATGTTTTCATTTCATTTCATGTGCATTCATGAACTTTCATGCCTCCTTTCATGCCTCATTTGCATCTTCATCCCTTGTATGATCATTCACATCTCATGACATACATTTGCATCATCTCTTAGCACCATTTTCATCATTGAACATGCTTCTGGTTTTGGTTTGCATCATTGCATACCTTTTCATTTTCATTTCATTTTCATTTGCTAACTTTTAAGGTGGTAAGTGTTTGAGAAGTGAATTTGCCTTCACTCCTCACATTCTCTTCTCATCTCTATTATGCATTCATTGCTGCATTTTATATGTGAATTGGAGTGATCTTGCTCATTCATGTTCCTTCCTCACTTTCTTTCTTCAAGCAACTTATCTTCTTAAGTGAAGTAAGTTGACTTGCTTCTTTCTGCTTCTCATCCTTCCATTTTGCTTCTTCCTTGGTGGCTTCTCCTGAGGATTTATTGCAAGCCTCATAAACCCTAGGAACATCCAAACATGATCACAATTAGGGTTTGATTAGTCCCCCATTAATTTTACCTTTGTGTCATCTCTTTGTGTCTTCTCTTCTCATCTCTTAATCAAGGACTAAACCTTAAAGGTTTTAAGGCTTTGTGATTAAGGTTATGCCTGCATCCTTCTATTAGGATGGAGTGTATAACTTTAATCCTAAGTTTTAAACCCTTAATGTGTTTAATTCCTTTAATCAATCCACTTTAATAATCACTAAGACATCAAGCTTGTAACTTGGGCCTTGCATTAGGGTTCTAATTCTTCCTTAATTGGTTAAGAAGGACAAACCCTAGTGTTAATGGACAAGTCCCCCTCAAGTTGTCTTACAAACCATACAATTCACTTCTTAATCTTACCATTAACTAAAATCCACTTTAATAAAGGTTTTGTTTTGTCATGAGGTTAATCCCTAATCATGGATTAAATTGAGGAGCCTTCCTCAGCTTAAATGTTCTCATCTATTATCCTTCTATTAGGATGGTGTAATGGGTCCATTAAATCCTTGATTATGGCTTAAAATCATTACTTAACACTAAACAAAAACTCCAAAAACATCTAAATAATTACTAGTAGGTTAATGATCTTAATCCTACATCATGGTGATTAAGTGTGAGGTGCTTACTTCACACTTAAGGTATTCTCATTACCCCTAATCAGAGGGAGGATGTGATGAGTTTACTAAACCCTTGGTTTAGGCTTAAGCTCATTGTCTTATGACAAACACAAAAAGCAATAAAATATTGAAAAGACCAAAAAACAAAAAATAATCGTCTCCTCCGGGATTCTTTTCTCACCTCATTCACTCACAAACGAGAACTTGCTTCTTCCATCTAATGCAAGACAGTTAGCACCTGAGCCAGACAGGTCATACACTTGAGCATAGACATGTAGGCAGTTCACTAGTCAATTCATTTTTCAGTCTCTTTGAGTCGAACTACGGTGTTCTGACTTCCTTATTGCACGAGAGGATACGTAGGCATGACTTAACGGTTATCGAACAAAAGTGTCTGTATATTCCCCCTCTTCCAGCTTTATTCTTTTAAGCCTCATAGTCTTGAGCTTTACACTCTTTTCTTACACTGACACTCCTTTTCTTCACTTCACATTTCTTTTACACTGACACTTGCATTCTTTTCCAGCTTTTGCACACAAAATAGCACTGACACTGCCCCTTTAAACACAAATCTTTTAAGCATGGATCCCGTCGAGTACGACGGACAATCTGGGTGCTAATACCTTCCCAGGTTGTAACCAACCCCCTTTCTCAGTTTCTCTGGTTCGCGACCATCTTATCCATATCTTTCCAGGTTTATGCAGCATTACCTTTCCTTCGGGATAAAAATGCCTAGCTGGCGACTCTTTTCAGTTCATTTTCATGTTCTCCTTTCGTCGATCATTCGCGTCTGTACCCCATCTGGCCCTGTGTCATTTGGTGGGAGCGACAACTTGGCGACTCTGCTGGGGAACCTTATACTGCAACCAGGGCTTCTGGTTCTTTTTGTGGGTTCCTCCTAGCGCTTGTTTGATTTGTGTTTACTGGGGTGTTATGTGTTATGTGTGTTTATTTATTTTTCTTTATTGCTTTATGTACAACCTTATTTATTGCTTTCTTTACAGTCGTATGCATATTTCATACTGTCATTGCTGGATCTGGTTTTCTGTTTTGGTGGGTGGGGTTCCATTGAGAGATTAAGGTCCTATACCTGGGACCTGAGTGACACCTAGGCTAGATTGGTTCATGTTCTCCCATTCCATTTCGGTCTGGTGCGGGAATATGAAACACGGTTCAGATGTGGGTTTCTTCTTGAGAACTCTGTGCTACAGATTTCCTGTAGTGCTAGGGCTATCTGGGAAGTCTGGATGACCTTTATGATGACCTTCAGAATCTGGGGTGAATTAGAGGAGGATCTTTTATGGTTATTGTAAACATTGTACCTCCGGGTTAGAAGTGTTTACACTTCTCATAACTGATCCAAGTCTGAGGATCCTTGTTCTAGAACATTACATGTGAGGGGGTTGGGTTGTTTACAGGTTTGCAGGAACCCTTGGCCACATCATACTCTGTTACTGTTTTGTTTAAGAATACTCCACTTTAGACAATTCTTGTGATTAACCCTGGACATGTGACTCTTTATTTGAGTCCCACACCCTGGTTACTGGGTTTCTGAGCCTCCATCCAGACTTTTGAACATACATGGACCTTATATCAAGACAGATAATCAGATCCAGCTCTTGATCACAAACCCTTGCATATCATTTGCATATATCATCATTGCATCATTTAACATTTGTTTATTTGTTTTTCAGGGTATCCATCATATCATATCTGGTTTGGTTTTGACCCCTTCTATTGCTTAGACCTCTGCTTCAGTTATCTGCTTCAGCATCTGCTTCAGCTATCTCCTTCAGCATCTCAGTCTGCAATCTTCATCAGTATTTGTCTTCAGCTTCTTCAGCAGCACTCATGGCTACTCCCAGGAAGAGCAACATATATTATCACTTTTTTGAGCCCATATTGACTGGTATCAGGCAGGTCCAGTCACTCATCACCCCTGACCATATCCCACTGTTTAGAGAGCACTATGGGGGTATTTTGGACATGGTTATGGATCTTGATTCTTCTCATAGAAGCATGATCCACACATGCTTGCAGTTCTATGACCCTCCCCTCAGGTGCTTCACCTTTCCTGACTTTCAGATGGGGCCCTGTTGGAAGAGTTTTCTTTATTGATTGGAGTACCTATCAGAGGACGGATCCCCTTCAATCCAGAGATGACTGCTCCCAGAAGTGAAGAGATAGCTAGGGAATTGTACCTGGAGCCTGCCCTTATTGAGCAAAACATGACAACAAAAGCTGGGATTCCTGGTTTACATCTGGACTTGATTTCTCAAGCCATCCTGAAGGCTACAGTGGGAGAATAGAGGGCAGTCTGTGCACTTTTGGCCCTCAGCATATATGGGGCTATATTGTTTGCAGATGAGCCTAAATTTGTCAGTAAGAATGTCATCCATTTGTTTCTTATGAAGAACCCAGTACCTACATTGCTAGGGGATTTTTACTACTCCATCCATCAGAGGAATGAAAAACAAAGGGGAAAGTTGGTCAGATGTTGTGCTCCCTTGTTCTACTCTTGGCTACTCAGACACCTGCCTAAATCAGATGCTTTATTGAACCCACACCAACAGAAGAATTGGGCCAAGAGGTTCATTTCCTTAACATCGGATGACATCAGGTGATGCACCCAGAGCACCAAAGGTAAGGACATTATAACTAGCTGTGGGCAGTACCCTAATGTGCCTCTCATAGGAGTAAAAGGTTGCATTAACTATAACCCTTTGTTGTTTAAGAGACAATTGGGATATGCCTTGGTCCATCCTCCCAGAGGACAGGATTTAGCTGAGACCCTATACTGTGAAGTGCAACCTAATTCAGCTGTTGTCAGACAAGCTGCCTGGGCTTGGGACAACATCCAGACAAAAGGGACAGCCATCCTTGGAAGATGTAACAATGTTGCTTCAGCTCAGTACTCAGACTGGTCCCGTACTAGAACTCAGATCACCAGGGTTCCTTTCACCTTGGAAGACACACCCGGACCATCTACAGTACAGCCTGCAGCAACTGTTAGCCTGGAGGAATTTGAAAAGCTGAAAGAGAGGAATAATCAGCTGTCTGAGGCCCTGAAGAATACTCTTTGGGAAAGAAATGATGGTCGTCTGGACATTGAAAGATTGGAAAGACTCAAGACTGAGCTTCTGACCAAGATTGAGAGGACATATGACTACATAAGGAACGCAAGAGCTGGGGAACAGATATTGAAGAATGCCTGCAAGGAGGCCAAGATTCAGAAAGCTAGGACTGAGCATTACCTGGAAGAAAGCCAGGATAGGTGGATCAGGATCACCGAAGGTCATGAAGAGCCTGTTCACACTGAAGGGCCTAACCCAGAAGAAGAATGGTCAATGATGTTTGATGGGGCTGTTAATATGAATGGTCGTGGAGTTGGTGCATTACTCATTACACCTAAGGGAGTTCACATGCCTTTATCGGCAAAACTCACCTTTAACTGCACTAACAGCGAAGCTGAATAAGAAGCCTGTATCATGGGTCTTGAGGAAGCCATTGACCTCAGGATCAAGAGTTTAACTGTATTCGGAGATTCAGCTCTGGTAATCAAACCAACGACAAATGGTACACTCACCAGGAGCATCTGATTCCATACCGGGATTATACGAGGAGATTACTAACTTTCTTCACTACAGTCAAACTTGAGTATATCCCTCGAGATGAAAAACAGTTTGCAGATGCTCTGGCTACCATTTCATCCATGATCAAAGTTCAAGCTGCCAACTTTGTGCCTCGGATTTCAGTATCCATACTTGACAGACCAGCATACGTATTCTCAGTAGACATTGCTAAGGATAACAAGCCTTGGTTCTATGACATCAATAACTTCTTAGAGGATCAAACATACCCACCTGGGGCATCATCCAATGACAAGAAGACATTAAGAAGGCTGGCTGGTAGTTTCTTTCTGAATGCCGATGGTTCGTTATACAAGAGGAACTTTGACTTGGTACTTCTCAGATGTGTTGATAAGGCAGAGGCAGACTTATTGATGCACGAGGTGCATGAAGGATCTTTCGGTACCCATGCTGGAGGACATGCAATGGCCAAGAAATTGCTAAGATCAGGCTACTACTGGATCACAATGGATGCAGACTGTTGTGCTTATGCCAGAAAGTGCCACAAATGCCAGATTTATGCAGATAAAGTGCATGTGCCTCCAAGTACTTTGAACGTAATGTCTTCACCTTGGCCCTTTGCTATATGGGGCATTGACATGATTGGGAAGATCGAACCGACTGCTTCAAATGGCCACAGATTCATCCTGGTAGCCATTGATTACTTCACCAAGTGGGTTGAAGCAGCTTCGTATGCAAATGTCACCATGCAAGTGGTAGCCCGATTCCTAAAGAGAGACATCATCTGTTGGTATGGAGTTCCCGAGCGAATCATTACTGATAATGGTTCCAACTTGAACAATAAAATGATGGAAAAACTGTGTCGGGACTTCAAAATCCAACACCACAATTCTTCTCCTTACAGGCCAAAGATGAATGGCGCTGTTGAGGCAGCTAATAAGAATATCAAGAAGATTGTGCAAAAGATGGTGGTCACATACAAAGATTGGCACGAGATGCTACCATTTGCCTTGCATGGGTACTGTACCTCAATCAGAACATCCACTGGGGCGACACCGTATCAGCTTGTGTATGGTATGGAGGCAGTCCTACCTGTTGAAGTTGAATTACCCTCGTTACGAGTACTGATGGATGTCAAGCTGAATGAAGCAGAATGGGTCCGATCTCGGTACAATCAACTGACTCTAATCGAAGAAAAGAGATTAGCTGCAATATGTCATGGGCAGTTATATCAGAAGAGAATGAAGAAAGCTTTCGATCAGAAAGTCAGGCTTCGGGAATACTGTCGCACCTCGAAAAATACGACCTCGGGATAAAAATTACCGCGGATAATAATTAAAACAACAGAGTCGCCACCGAACTTATTTTATTCCAATTAAGGAAAAGGAAAATATCGAGAAACCTTTTTGAAAAAGCGGATATAACAAGGTCTTTTAAACCAGATTCTAGGTTCGGGAGTCGATTCCGTAAGGGGAAGCTATTAGCACCCCTTACGACCGTTGTACTTAACGGGAACCTCTTAGTTTAACTTGAGATCTAATGTTGACTTATGCTTTCTATTTTCTTCGAATAAAATAAATGCGAATGATTCTAATATAAGGTTAATAGGGGAAATAGGTTATTTTGTTCCTAGGGTGCTCGACAAGGAGTAAGATCCGTGTGCCTACGTATTCCCTTGTGCAATGGGAAAGTCAGAGCTTCGTAGTTCGTGGTACTAAGGTTGATCGGTTTGTTTTAATGAACAGAGTATTTAAATTGCATTCTAACTGCTAAGCGTTGGCTTGTCTGCTCGCAATAGGAGGCTGAAGCGCTAGCTTGTTTGAGATAGAAAGGATTTAAATAAAGTTCGTTTTTAAAAAAATGTTTGATTTGATTGGTGTTTTTTTAAGAATGAAAGGATAAATAAACTGCGTCCTGAGGGGCGGGCCTCAAGAGAGTTTATTCAAGAATTCGAGGAATGCGAGACTCCAAAATTCAATTCTTTCATTTTTTGATGTGTGGATTAAGAATTTTAAATACGGAAAGTCGAATGAACCGCATCCCGTGGGGCGAGCCTCGGGAGTGTTCATTCAAGAATTCGAGGAATACGAGACTCCAGAATTCAGTTTATCCGTTATTTTGATTATGAAAATATTCGAATGATTTGTGTTTGGAAATATTTGGTGGCGAGGCACGATACTCAACTCTCATTAATTTGCGATTCAATTATAGCAACAAATTGTGAGAAACATAAATAAGTGAATTAAATTAAATTGTAAAAAATTAAATTGCAATAAAATTATAAATAAATAATTAAATTAAATTAATAATAAATTTAGTAATACATTGAATAATCAAAATAATATGATAAAATAAAAAATTAAATTTGTTTTGTTGTAATTAAATAATATAATAAACTAAATAATAGGCCTCATAGTAATTAAATTCTCCAATTAAAAATATTGGAGATAATTTAATTTTGTTTTAATATCATTGGCCCGTATAAATAATAAATCAAAGATCAAAATTTAAATAAAGAAATATGAAATCCAAGACCCAAAACAGAAAATTAAATATTTAGACAAAATCTAAACAAATAGAAAAAATGAAAATAAGTTAATAAAACAAAAGGGAGGAAAAAATGAATCAGTGTGATGGATATGTGTGTGGAAGGTAACACGGTGGGCTTAGCCCATGTAAATCTTTGGGGAAAAATCAAACAATAACAAAACGAAATACCAGCCTCACAATCTTTCATTCACATAACACTATCAAAAGAGGGAGACATATGAATTCAAAGGAAACTTAGCACCGCCGAACACCACCCAATCTCGTTCGACTCTCTGCGCACGCCAGAAAAAGGTTGAAGCTTACCTCGAATCTCTCGCAACCGTCTCTCTCTCTCTCTCTCTCTCTCTCTCTCTCTATCTCTCACTCTCTCGATTTTGTTAGCAAAGATGCTTGTTCAGATTCGGGTATCTCACGGCGGTGGCAAGGGTCAGCTTCGAATCTCTCCTCCTCTCACGGTCTGACTTTGCGGCGGTTTCCGGTTTCACTCTCGGATTGCGTTTTGCTCTCGGTTAAGTCTCAGATCTCTTTGTGTTTTTTCTTTCCTCTTTGCTCTTGGTTCTCAATCTCGCCTCATTTTGTTCAGTTTCAGTCTCTATGGTTCTCTTTTGTCATCAAAGTTTCTGGTTTTGATTTGGGGTTGTTGTTGGTGTTGTTATGGAAGAGGTTGATGAAGGTTGTATTGATTATTTGAAGGGTGAAGTTTTGTGAACAAAGGTTTTATTTATGGAACAGGAAAGGTTGAAGATGAAGGTGGTGTAGTGAAGATGATGGTTTGAAAATGAATGAAGGATTATGAGGAGGAGGTTGCGATAATGAGGATTGATAACTTTTCTTGTGGTTATTTCTTATCTTCTTCTCTGATTTTTTGGTTTAGTGTTGTGTGGTGATTTGAATGATTTGAAGTGCGAACGAAGTTATTGTTGTTCGTGAGTTTATGGAGAAGCAGCGATTTTGAAAGATTTATTGGTGAGGTTTGAGTGATTCGGTTTTAGAAAGGTTTTTGTGAGAAGTTTGAGGAAGGTTTTCGTGTTTGTAGGAGGCTAATGGTTTGAAAATAAAAAACGTTGTTCTGTTTTGGAGTGGTCATTGAAGGATGTGGTTACGAAGAATGTATTTGCAGGTTTGTGAAAAAAAAGGAAAAAAGTTTAACAATTGAAGGTGATAAATGAAATTTAGAATGGATTTTTCAGAGTTTTTTCACAGGCTCTCCCCCTTTTTGTGGCTAAAATGAGTTGAATATAAAGGGAAACTATGAGGGCATTTGAGGTAGGATTTGCAAGCTGTGAATTTGGTTGTTAGAGATGAATTGTGGAAAAAAAAATTTGTTATGAAAAATGCAATCTTGTGAGTGCTTTGTGAGTGGAGTGGAAATTGGAAAAAGTGGGGATAAATTGTGTTGATGCAGTAACCAAAAAAAGGACAAAACTAACATGCTGCTTTTCTAATATAAAATTGGTAAAAGAAGAAAAAAGAAGAAAAGAAAAACTGGATGCACATTTCTTTATGAAAACTATAATAATATTAATAATAATAATAATAATAATTATACTAATAAGAAATAATAAAAATAATAGTAATAAAAATAAGAATAGAATATTAATAAACATGAATAAAAACAATGAGAATTTTATATATATTTTTTTATAATGGACCTAATAAGGAAGAGCTAATGGGCTTTATTATAGATGATGTTTTTTTTGGTAATGTGAAGTTAGAATTTAAAAGAAAATTTTGATTTTCAATTTTGGAAATTAAAAAGTGGAAAATATAATATGGATAAAAAAGATATGGATGAATAAAAGGAAATTGAAAAGATACATAATTTTAGAAGAGAAATATTTAAATTGATATTTATATATTTTTTTGATGAAAACAAAATGATTAAAAAAAACGAAAGCGATAATCGGACAAATGCCTCCACATAACACCGCACATGCAAACAATAACAATCTCAAACTGACTTGATTTCCGCACAAACTCTAAGGAAAGAGAAGACATATATTTTTTTGAATTTTCCGAATATTAGACAGAAAATAAAACGGGTACATACTTTTGGATTTTTAAAATATCATTTTAGACAGTAAAATAAAATGGTGCGGGTAGGACAAATTTGGGGTATGACTAATGCCCCTATCGAATTGGTTTAGACCGAGTAAGATGAACTGACTTGCGTTCAATATTTCAAGGTATAAGATAATTAGATATTAACAGACTCCAAATTTGTCCGACAAATGAAATAACTGGAAATGATGGGTGACACAGCAAGAAACAAATTGACAAAATAAATCTCTTATCACCAGAGGATGATAAGACAAATAACAGAAAATAAAATCACTTATCAACAGAGGATTATAAGGCAACTGACTGAAAATAAAAATCACTTATCACCAGAGGATGATAGGCAATCCCGACACCAAAAGGATGACGAGTAATAGAAAATTTAAATAATCGTTATCACCAAAAGGATGATAAAGTGACCCCGACACCAAAAGGATGACGAGTAACAGAAAATTAAATAATCGTTACCACCAAAAGGATGATAAAACGACCCCGACATCAAAAGGATGACGAGTAACAGAAAATTAAATAATCGTTACCACCAAAAGGATGATAAAGCGACCCCAACACCGAAAGGATGCTGAGTGACAGAAAATTAAATAATCGTTACCACCAAAAGGATGATAAAGCGACCCTGACACCAAAAGGATGACGAGTAACAAAAAATTAAATAATCTCTATCACCAAAAGGATGATAAAGCGACCCCGACACCAAAAGGATGACGAGTAACAGAAAATTAAATAATCGCTATCACCAAAAGGATGATAAAGCGACCCCAACACCAAAAGGATGCCGAGTAACAGAAAAAATAATCGCTATCACTAAAAGGATGATAAGGCGATCCCGACACCAAAAGGATGCCGAGTAACAAAAAAATTAAATAATCGCTATCACCAAAAGGATGATAAAGCGACCCCGACACCAAAAGGATGACGAGTAACAAAAAATTAAATAATCTGGAAGAGAAATATCCAATGGGGATGTCCACTGAATAACTCCTAGGAATATCTTTGGAAACTTCGATCGACCCTGGATTCTGACTTCTGTTGGGGAAAGGCCTGGAATCTTGGGTTGATCCTGGATCCTGAAATATGCAACTATGCTTGACAGTTTTTGAAATGGTATTCCATAATGATGGAGATACGATGCAAGTGTTTATGCACTGAGATGCAAGTTGAAAATGTTGGGGATATGAAAAGCTTATTTATTTAGGTATGCATATGATGCATATGTTGTAAATGATTGATGTAAATGATGTGTAATGATGCATATGATGCACATGATGCTTATGAGCGATTGAAAGGTGCCATCTTGGTGGATTTTTGGTCTGGTAGTTGCCAATAATGATTGGACTTTGGGTGGGTGGAGGGCTTGATTCCCCGACACTCGATTTTTAACGATGCGTGATCTGAAGATAAGTCCGAATGCTCCAAGTTCGGTCACTTGCTGATGAGCGGAGCAACTTAATTGACACATGAAGACTCATTTTGCTTTAAATGATTGCCAACGTCTAGCAAGGACTGCCTGTTCAGCTGGGGAGTAGAGATAGGAAGATTTGCTCTTTGTTTGCTTGCCCCTGTCTGTAGGGTATTTGAAATAAATCTGGTGGGGAGCTTTGAGAACGACCATGACATGATTTTCCCCTGTGTCTGGATTTGGTAGGCTCTTGCCCCTGGTTGAGTTGTTTGAAGATGATTTTGCCCCTGATTGGGATAAATTGCCCCTGATTGGGCTGTCGAAGATGCTTTACCCCTGATTGGACATTTGAGGTAGTCTTGTTTTACGTTGGCACCAATGAAGTTCAATTTCTCTTTTGATTTCCCCTTGTTGGGATTGCACTGATGTCAAATACTGATTTGCAATTAAATTATTCATACACAAATGGTAGTGTTAATGTAAAGTTCATGTAAGTTTTGAAAAAAAGTTAATTATTTGAATGATTGTGATAGTGTGACGAATGGACTGTTAGTCCAAACGAGGTGCTGATTTAGAAAGTGCGTGAAAGATGCAGCAAGAATAATGTGCAAACGAGATTGAAGATTAGCAAATATATGGGAGTCATATTACGCAACCTTGTTAGTAGCATGCTTTCAGAATAAACCCTGCCTCAATTAGGACTTTTGAGGGTTGTAACGTGGTCTGGTTAATGGTTTGAGAAACAAAGGATATAAGGCTCAAAGTTTGATTTGTACCCAACCCCTCTTCGTAATTTTCTCCAGTCCTACGTTCAGTTAACTCTACACATGCATTTGTTTTCAACGTTGCAAGAGTGAAGATGAAGCTTCAAAGTTTGCTTGAAAGTGGCAGTCATCTTATTTTGTTGGTGACCCTTTGATTCTTGATTTGGTGGTCACTGATACTCATTTTGTTTTTTTTTGCTGAAGATTTGAACTCCTCTTTTGATTTGTTCTTTTTTTTACTAAGTCTCCCTTCGCGGGCTCAACTTAGTGTTTTTTCTTTTCTTTTGAACGCTGTGACTGCCAAGTCATTTGTTGATGGTCCTCTGACAGGATGTCTCATCTTGTGATTTGAGAGTGTAGTCATGCTAACTGAACAACTACCCTGTCCCGAGTTAGATTTAAGGGTTTGTATCTGAAAGAAACTCCTACTTCTAGGCTCGAAGTGGTTGACTAGGGATTAACTCCTTGTATCTCCAGTGTTTGGGGATTTGAACGAATGCCTGTACATCGTTGATAAGGTTTTATCTGAAAGCATACCGCAACAATTATGGGTATTTAGTTTTCATCATCCTCCCTCAAATATTTGCTAAAGTGAAGTGAGAGAAATATTTTTTGTGATTTTTACGATAAATGATAAATAATGAGCGAATGCGAATAGATTGATTCAAAACATGCATAAACATAACATTAACAAAACCAAGTACAAACGATAATGTTCAAAGCAAATAGTACTTAAACAAATATTACAAAATAACAGGAATGCGGAAATGATAAATGGCGATGGCTGCCTTGATTTGAGGAATGAACTTCTCTTGATTGAATACTTCAAAGTTGGAGAATACTCAGCTTGGTCTTCAACAAACCCTTCAAATGTCTTCACTTGTTGGCCTAGTGCGGCGGCATTGGATTGTTCTGGACATTTGGATTTCTCGGGGTGAAGGTGAGATCCTTAGAGTCGATCAGATCTTGAATCTTGTACTTGAACGATTTGCAGTTCTCGATCACGTGACCTGGAGCACCTTTGTGATACTCACAGCGAGCATTGGCATCATAGTCTCGGGCGGTACCAGTTTGTGGTGGCAAGTCTTTCAAAACAAGAGTTCCCTTTGCCATCATCCCGTTAAAGATTTCTCCATATGATAAAGGCAGTGGATCAAAGTTTCTTTCAGGCCTTCTTTGCTGATATGGTGGGCGCTGTTGAGGAGCGCATTGTTGTTGTTGACCAGGCCGTTGTGGATAGGCCAGTTGCTGGTACGGATTGGGTGCATACCGCGCAACTGCAATCATAGGATGTGGACGTGGTTGATAAGCCATCTGAGGCGGAAATGGAGCTTGAATAGCTGGCTGGTAAGGCATTGACGGAACTGGCTGATATGGCGTAGGTGCATATTGTGCAATAGCAACATAGGGATACTGGTAGTAGGGAACTGGAGTAGGTGCACTCTGTTGAGGATTCCTACTTGCAGAAGAAATGGCATTCGTTTCGCCCTTTTTGTACCCGTTGAAAGGTTTCTTGATATTGTTTTGACTGCTAGAACCTCCTTGGATCTTTCCACTTTTCAAACCTTCTCCAATTCTTTCTCCGACCATCACTATGTCTGAAAATCCAGAAGATACGCTGCTGACCAGCTTTTCGTAGTATTGCCCCTGCAAGGTACCCATGAAGATGTCGATCAATTCACGGTCAACCAATGGCGGATGCACTCTGGCAGCTAACTCCCTCCAGCGTTGGGCATACTCCTTAAAGGATTCGCTCTCCTTTTGAGACATACTCTGAAGTTGAGTACAGTTCGGAGCTAAGTCAGTGTTGTACTTGTACTGCTTTTTGAATGCATCAGATAAATCGAGCCAAGTACGAACATTGTTGCGTTCGAGCTGCATGTACCATTCTAGAGACGCTCCAGACAGACTATCTTGAAAGAAATGGATCATGAGCTTGTCATCTTTGGCATGAGCGGCCATTTTCCTACAATACATCCTTAAATTGAGCTCAGGACAACTGAGGCCTTTGTACTTCTCGAATTCTGGCAATTTGAACTTAGCAGGGATCACAACATCCAGAACTAGGCACATGTCTGAGGCACTCAGAGAAGTTGAATTGTGTCCTTCCATGATTCAGAGTTTTTCAGCTAACTCACGACACATTTTCATAGCTTCAGATTCTTGGACAGCATGGGGGTTGATAATTGGAACAGCAGTATGCATCTCATACTCAACTTGATGATCCTCTTCAACATGAGGAAACTGGACTTGATTTGGAATAGGTTGAGCTTGAGGAATAACACCAACAGTGACACCTGAGGTAGGTATTGGTTGAGAAGTGACTTCCTCAACAGCGGGAGTGAAGCCTGGAGGCAAACCATAGACCAAAGGAGTTGGAACTGGAACTGAAGGCATTGCTTGCGAGGTAGATCCTTGCACTAGATCATTGTTCATTGTGGCAGCAGTTTCGCGACGTTCTTCCATCCTAGCCAAAGCTTGTATGGTCTTATAAATCTGGTCAATCTTGTTCTTGACCGAGTCAATCTCTTCCCTCATAGCAGCTTCTTCTTCTTGAATCACGTCCATCAGTCTTCTAGTGTTGGCTCTAGTTAGATACGGGCGTCTAGCACGATACGGGCATCGGGAAACCAGCTTGATTTACTGAAGATGAAGGAACATGGAATGAGTTTATGGCTTTGGAATGAAATGCAAGATGAACAGTTAATGCCAATGAAATTAATATGCGTATGGATACAATGCAAGATCCAGGATCACAAGTATAATCTGCTATGAGGTTAACCATAGTAACGAGTAAATAATCGGTATCTCTGATAAAAGTAACCTTAGCAGGTAGACTCTTATAGGATTGTTCTAAGTTCTTTACCCGTAAAACCACTCGCAGGATAGTTTCTACGGCTATGGATAAGATACTCAAGGTCATGGACGCTAATTGTACTAACATCCTGCCACAGGCTAGCTGTATTATGACGATAATAACGATAGGTTCTACCTTGAATGGAGTTCTCATGTTAGTCGTATGAGGAGCGGGTCCTCGGAGATTAACACTACGCAACTGCCAACATTGAAACTGGTTCTAAGAGTGGTCCCAGAGTCACAACCCTTTCATGAATCGAGTCATGTGACAGGCTAGCTGTGTTATGACGAGATATACAAATAGGTCTACTCTCTAGGGGGAGCTTTCATGCTAGGCTTGCAAGGAGCGAGTCCTTGGAGACTAACACTAATAACTTCCAATTCTAAACTGGGTGTTCCCTCTTCTTTTTCGAAAACTCAGATGTCGTCCCAGGATCCAACAAGCAGGTATGATAATAATCATAATAAAGAGAGATAAAATAAACAAGCATAAATAAAAAGCATGAAGAAAACAGATAAGAAAAGTAAACATTGATCGCAAAGTAAACTAAGTTAGGCTTGACTCTCTGACAGTCCCCAGCAGAGTCGCCATCTGTCGCACCTCAAAAAATACGACCTCGCGATAAAAATTACCGCGGATAAAAATTAAAACAACAGAGTCGCCACCGAACTTATTTTATTCCAATTAAGGAAAAGGAAAATATCGAGAAACCTTTTTGAAAAATCGGATAGAACAAGGTCTTTGAAACCAGATTCTAGGTTCGGGAGTCGATTCCGTAAGGGGAAGGTATTAGCACCCCTTACGACCGTTGTACTCAACGGGAACCTCTTAGTTTAACTTTCGATCTAATGTTGACTTATGCTTTCTGTTTTCTTCGAATAAAATAAATGCGAACGATTCTAATATAAGGTTAATAGGGGAAATAGGTTATTTTGTTCCTAGGGTGCTCGACAAGGAGTAAGATCCGTGTGCCTACGTATTCCCTTGTGCAATGGGAAAGTCAGAGCTTCGTAGTTCGTGGTACTAAGGTTGATCGGTTTGTTTTAATGAACAGAGTATTTAAATCGCATTCTAACTGCTAAGCGTTGGCTTGTCTGCTCGCAATAGGAGGCTGAAGCGCTAGCTTGTTTGAGATAGAAAGGATTTAAATAAAGTTCGTTTTTAAAAAAATGTTTGATTCGATTGGTGTTTTTTTAAGAATGAAAGGATAAATAAACTGCGTCCTGAGGGGCGGGCCTCAGGAGAGTTTATTCAAGAATTCGAGGAATGCGAGACTCCAGAATTCAATTCTTTCATTATTTGATGTGTGGATTAAGAATTTTAAATACGGAAAGTCGAATGAACCGCATCCCGCGGGGCGAGCATCGGGAGTGTTCATTCAAGAATTTGAGGAATGCGAGACTCCAGAATTCAGTTTATCCGTTATTTTGATTATGAAAATATTCGAATGATTTGTGTTTGGAAATATTTGGTGGCGAGGCACGATACTCAACTCTCATTAATTTGCGATTCGATTAAAGCAACAAATTGTGAGAAACATAAATAAGTGAATTAAATTAAATTGTAAAAAATTAAATTGCAATAAAATTATAAATAAATAATTAAATTAAATTAATCATAAATTTAGTAATACATTGAATAATCAAAATAATATGATAAAATAAAAAAATTAAATTTGTTTTGTTGTAATTAAATAATATAATAAACTAAATAATAGGCCTCATATTAATTAAAATCTCAAATTAAAAATATTGGAGATAATTTAATTTTGTTTTAATATCATTGGCCCGTATAAATAATAAATCAATGATCAAAATTTAAATAAAGAAATATGAAATCCAAGACCCAAAACAGAAAATTAAATATTTAGACAAAATCTAAACAAATAGAAAAAATGAAAATAAGTTAATAAAACAAAAGGGAGGAAAAAATGAATCAGTGTGATGGATATGTGTGTGGAAGGTAACACGGTGGGCTTAGCCCATGTAAATCTTTGGGGAAAAATCAAACAATAACAAAACGAAATACCAGCCTCACAATCTTTCATTCACATAACACTATCAAAAGAGGGAGACATATGAATTCAAAGGAAACTTAGCACCGCCGAACACCACCCAATCTCGTTCGACTCTCTGCGCACGCCAGAAAAAGGTTGAAGCTTACCTCGAATCTCCCGCAACCGTCTCTCTCTCTCTCTCACTCTCTCTCTCTCGGTTTCGTTAGCAAAGATGCTTGTTCAGATTCGGGTATCTCACGGCGGTGGCAAGGGTCAGCTTCGAATCTCTCCTCCTCTCATGGTCTGACTTTGCGGCGGTTTCCGGTTTCACTCTCGGATTTCATTTTGCTCTCGGTTAAGTCTCAGATCTCTCTGTGTTTTTGCTTTCCTCTTTGCTCTTGGTTCTCAATCTCGCCTCATTTTGTACAGTTTCAGTCTCTATGGTTCTCTTTTCTCATCAATGTTTCTGGTTTTGATTTGGGGTTGTTGTTGGTGTTGTTATGGAAGAGGTTGATGAAGGTTGTATTGATGATTTGAAGGGTGAAGTTTTGTGAACAAAGGTTTTATTTATGGAACAGGAAAGGTTGAAGATGAGGGTGGTGTAGTGAAGATGATGGTTTGAAAATGAATGAAGGATTATGAGGAGGAGGTTGCGGTAATGAGGATTGATAACTTTTCTTGTGGTTATTTCTTATCTTCTTCTCTGATTTTTTGGTTTAGTGTTGTGTGGTGATTTGAATGATTTGAAGTGCGAACGAAGTTATTGTTGTTCGTGAGTTTATGGAGAAGCAGCGATTTTGAAAGATTTATTGGTGAGGTTTGAGTGATTCGGTTTTAAAAAGGTTTTTGTGAGAAGTTTGAGGAAGGTTTTCGTGTTTGTAGGAGGCTAATGGTTTGAAAATAAAAAACGTTGTTCTGTTTTGGAGTGGTCATTGAAGGATGTGGTTACGAAGAATGTATTTGCAGGTTTGTGAAAAAAAAGGAAAAAAGTTTAACAATTGAAGGTGATAAATGAAATTTAGAATGGATTTTTGCAGAGTTTTTTCATAGGTTCTCCCCCTTTTTGTGGTTAAAATGAGTTGAATATAAAGGGAAACTATGAGGGCATTTGAGGTAGGATTTGAAAGCTGTGAATTTGGTTGTTAGAGATGAATTGTGGAAAAAAAAATCTGTTATGAAAAATGCAATCTTGTGAGTGCTTTGTGAGTGGAGTGGAAATTGGAAAAAGTGGGGATAAATTGTGTTGATGTAGTAACCAAAAAAAGGACAAAACTGACATGCTGCTTTTCTAATATAAAATTGGTAAAAGAAGAAAAAAGAAGAAAAGAAAAATTGGATTCACATTTCTTTATGAAAACTATAATAATATTAATAATAATAATAATAATACTAATAAGAAATAATAAAAATAATAGTAATAAAAATAAGAATAGAATATTAATAAACATGAATAAAAACATTGAGAATTTTATATATATTGTTTTATAATGGACCTAATAAGGAAGAGCTAATGGGCTTTATTATAGATGATGTTTTATTGGTAATGTGAAGTTAGAATTTAAAAGAAAATTTTGATTTTCAATTTTGGAAATTAAAAAGTGGAAAATATAATATGGATAAAAAAGACATGGATGAATAAAAGGAAATTGAAAAAGATACATAATTTTAGAAGAGAAATATTTAAATTGATATTTATATTTTTTTTTGATGAAAACAAAATGATTAAAAAAAACGAAAGCGATAGTCGGACAAATGCCTCCACACAACACCGCACACGCAAACAATAACAATCTCAAACTGACTTGATTTTCGCACAAACTCTAAGGAAAGAGAAGACATATATTTTTTTTGAATTTTCCGAATATTAGACAGAAAATAAAATGGGTACATACTTTTGGATTTTTGAAATATCATTTTAGACAGTAAAATAAAATGGTGCGGGTAGGACAAATTTGAGGTATGACAAATACCAAGTGGGAGATCTTGTGCTGAAAAAACTCCTCTCTCCTCATACAGACCACATGGGCAAGTGGACTCCAAATTATGACGGTCCATTCATAGTAAAGAAAGTTTTCTCTGGTGGAGCACTGATGCTCACTACTATGGATGGTGAAGATTTCTTATCCCCTGTGAATTCAGACGCAGTTAAAAAATACCTTGCATAAAATGACCCGCTGGACATAAAAACAGAATGTAAGTCCAGGAAAAAATAGGGCATCCCGGCGAGTCAAAAACAGAATAAAAGACTCGGGTAAAAATAAGGGAAAATAAAATAAAAAAGTGTACACCCGCTGAGTTGAAAAGCCACATTGGACAGCTCAGGCAAAAATGGGTATCCCGGTGGATTGAAAACCCGAAAGGGCGATCCACGCAAAATAAGGGAATAAGCGAACAACTGCATTCCGAATTCGTCTGTATCACTCACATCATGGCAAGTTTCGAAAGGTTAAAGTATCGGTTAGAATCAGCCTTCTTCAGAAAGCAGGATGAGAAGAACGTCAAAATTCATATGGGTCATAGCAAAGGGAAGCTCACTAAAGCGTCGTCAACATTGCCAGCACTTCCATTTTTCTCAATTTGTAACAATCTCCTCATTTCAGGGGATCTATTTCTTGGACTGTATTTGCCAATTTAGGGCACCCAAATTAATAAAATCAGAGTTTCTCAGTCACACTCCATCTTGTACATTTTATTTCATTTGCAAAATGTCCGATATCCTTGATAAAATGGTTGCGTAAAAACATATGTGCCTTTCTAATCACATGCTTGCAGGAAATATATTATTTGCTCTCGTGAGTGTCTAAAATCCTATGACGGAATCCGGTAAGGGATACCTCGGGATGCTTGTGCGTTTCTTTGTCATAATAGGATTGCAGGTACTTAGAACGCAACATGGGGCATGAAAGGTTCTCCCCAGCAAAGCTGCCAAATCATTATTTCCTCGTACATCTTCCAAACAGCACCATAAGAGCTTTCTCCCCATTAGAGCTGTCAGGCATCACTTCTCTAGCGCATCTTTCAGAGCAGTGCTAGAAGGTGCTTATATCCCCAGCTGAGTTGTCAGATATCCTCATCCTCAGCAGGATCCCCGCAGAAATCTCTAGGAAGATCATTCAGATATCTTTTCCTCCCCAAGCCGAGTGCTAGACAGGGAACCATCTCCCCACAGAGCTCCAGCCCCTCCCAGAAGAGCAATGTCTGAATTTCCCGCACAATAAAGTGATGAAAGCAACCACAGCCCCGGATGGGCTCCTCATTATGGTAGGTCTATCAATGACCTATCTCCCCAAGAAAAGCTATATATCAGATCTACCAATGATCTCATCCCCAGCTGGGACACTCCTTCAAGCAGATCAGCCAGCGATCTTCACAGCAGCGGGATCCGAATCCTGGATCGGCTTCTCTTTGCATAATCATATCATTCGCATCATATTTCCCCTCAGAGCATAGCATTCCGTCTAATACGGAGCATTACGGCAAAAATCAAACATATTGCATAAATCACAAGTCATGTTTTGAATCAGTCACCTGTGTATACCAACATTCCGTCAGTAATGTATATAAAGACTCACAGTCCCCGCAGAACGTCAAAGCACACTCAAAAATAGATACATACTCCTTTTGGCACTCATCCGTGTCATCTTTCCCCAGAAAGTCACCAGAACACTCTCTACAAACAGATACTTATGCATAACCTGTTTGTCCCGACACCAGTCCGTGTCATCTCATATTTCCTCAGCAGAAAGCCAAAGCGTCCCCTTTGCACTCACAAATACATGTTAATATATACTCTTTTCGACACCCGTCCGTGTCGTATCATTCCCCTGCAGCCATAAACCACAAACAAATATCTATATACACTCCATTAACACCCGTCCGTGTCACCCTATCCCCACATATCACCAGATATCTTTTACACTTATAAGTTCATAACTTATACACTTTCTCTTAAGATATTCGTCCGTGTCATACTCTCCCCAGCAAGTTGAACACTCATCTGTGTCTCACTTATGTTTATTTTTACTCACACAGATACGTGTCCGTATCTTGTATACACATTTATTTCTCCTCAGATTCAACACTCGTCTGTGTTCTTTGTTAACCAGGAGGTACTCGTCCGTACCATCATCTCTGAACATGCGTCAGCGTTTGTTTCTACCGATACTCGTCCATATCATAGTCTTAAGGATGCTCGTCCGCATATTTGATCTATACACAGTGTCAAACACTTATACCTTTTATTTCTTGGATGTAAACACTCGTCCGTGTTTACTATTCCCCAGCAAATCCCCATTAAAAAGCAGATTTCTTTTCCATCTGACATTCGTCCTATGTCATGATACTTTCGGCAGCCGTACCCTACCAGGTGATCGTCCTTCACCTTTTGATGACCGTCCCTCATCATTTCTCCTAGCGGAGTCTCCATTATTGGAACCCTTTTATATCCGGCATTCGTCCTATGTCGTGATATTTAGCAGTCGTCCCCTGCTAGGTGATCATCCTTCACCTTCCTGATGATCGTCCTTCATCATTTTATCCGATGGTCATCCCCATCGTTGATTTTGTTATCTTACATTCATCCTATGTCATGATAAACCCCGAGAGCAGCCGTACCCTGCTAGGTGATCGTCCTTCACCTTTGGGTGATTGTCCTTCATCATACTTATCCGATGGCCTTCCCCATTTTCAACCTTTTCTATCCAGCATTCATCCTATGTCGTGATACTTTCGGCAGCCGTACCCTGCCAGGTGATCGTCCTTCACCTAAGATGAACGTCCCTCATCTTTCTCCCCAACAGAGCAGCCGTCCCCTGCTAGGTGATCGTCCTTCACCTTTGATGACCGTACCTCATCATTACTTCATTTATTTCCTTAAACCGATGGCCGTCCCCATCATTGCCTTTACTTTTGATCCCCAAAGAATCTTTGTTTGATGGTCGTCCCCATCATGATCTCTTTATTTCCCCAGCATGTCGGCCGTACCCGTCTCCGCTTTATCCCCAGTAGTCGTCCTCTGCTCGATGGTGGTCCTCCATCGCCCGCACTTTATAATCATACTTTACTACCTTTTACAATCTATATCCCTTTTCTTCTTCATCCAGTGAGTGCAAATTTTGGACTGTCTTTGGTATTCAACCACAAGTTATCTTGTTTGCCTGTTAAGCCGTCGCTTACATCCTACACAACTAACTGATGCTTGAATAGGGGCAGCTGTAAACACCCCAAATTTTCCCTCACTAAGTTCACACCATGGCTTGTGATCTTTTCATTTGCATTAGTTCAATCATATCATCTCATATTGTATTTTTGCTTCACTGCATTGGTTCAAAGTCATCTGCATCTAGGGTTTGTGATCTGAGCAATGAGCCATCTGAGCCACTCCAAAGGCCTCTAATCATTTCAATAGGGTCCATTTATGTTCAAGCATCATATTTTATCCTCCAAAGATCAAGGAAGCCAAAGAATCACAAGAACTGGCAAAGAATGAAAGCTGAGCTAAGGTTTGACTGCACAGATGACCTGAAATTAGGGTTTTGGTTTCAGAGGCCATAACTCCAAATATTTTGGTCATTCTTGTTTCTATTGGTCTTAATATGTCATAAGGATCATACATACCAAGTTTGATGGAAAAACTCATTGTGGAAGTCATCTGATCACTGGGTAGCTTCTTGAGCAAGTCAGAGCCAAATCAGGGCATCTGAGGCCCCCATCAATGGACCCAAAGGGGATTTTTTTTTATCAAATTGAAGTTATATGGTCTTTATTTGATCATTGAAGTGCTTAGAAGTTCACAAATTTAAAGAAAAATGAGCAAAACCAAAAGTTGCCAAAAATGGAAATGACTTGTAATGTAAACTTTCCATTTTGGGAAAGTTTTTCAACCTCCTCTTTCTTAACCAAAAATGCTTCAAATGAAAAATTGTTGGTCATGATAGTTGTAGATTGGACCATTCCCTTTTCAAAAAGTACAAGAACAAGATCTAATTCATTTTGGAACTCAAGTTATGGCTTTCAAAAGTTGGCAAAAATCACATAATTTCATGTTTCATGCCAAAGAGGCATTTTTGCAAAACCTCATGTCAAGCTATTTTGTGACTTCAAATTGACTTCTACGCATCATAACATCATAGTACTTGGCTTAAAACTCAGAATTGGCCCAAGAATTTCCAATTTCCATGACTTACACATAAAGAAATTTCAAAAGGGCCAAAGGTTCATGAATTTGCAAAACCTCCCACAACTTTGTCACAACTTGCTGATTTGCCTCAAAGAGATTTCCATGGCTATCCTTGAATCTTGCTGCACCAGAAACCCCCTTTGTACTTGGCCTGAACCAGCCCATACCTCAAAGTACAACCAATGTTGACTTTTTGCATTTTGCACCATACCAATCAACATAGCCCACACCAACTATTCTGACCTATCACAGCTTCACATACATGCTTTATGCAAGCCATTTCACACAAGAACCAAGCCTAACACTTCAGCATTGTCATAGTTCACAAAAACTTCCTCTCTTGCATTTTCCTTCGAAACACTCAGCACAAACATCAAACCTCAAATCTTTCTTCACCAATCATCTCTACACATCATAAGGAACAAAAACCACCCTTCACTTTGCCCTGAAAGCCACCATACATAAAATACGATTTTCCACCCCCCTAAACTGAACTTCACTGAACTTTAAAAAGAAGTCACATATACTTCAGCAAAGCATCAAAGAAGCTCAAGGGAGGTTAGAGGAGGTTGTTTGCATCAAGAAGAAGGCCCAGGCAACTCCATTAGCAAAGCTCCATCTCAGGTATCTTCTTGAAACATTTTTCCAGAAATACTTTCTTTAGTTATGAGATGGTAGAGTTTGCTCTCCTGATCGCAATGAACATTTATTTTTGAAGAATGGTTGAGTATTGACTGTGTATGCGTGTTCTGAAATTTTGTCCATTTTTATGTTTTTGTTCGAATCATGATTATGGTGCAAAATAAATTAATTATGTTGCTGGATTCTTGTTCTATGGGGTTTGGGGATCATTTCTGGAGATTTGGGGAGCTTATCATGACCTAGGGAGTGATTTAGGGATTTTCAGGGGAGAGTGTGGCCGGAGAAGATGACCGGAGGTCATTTCCGGCCACCTGAAAGTCATTAACCTATTTAATTAGGGTTAGGGCATTTTTTTTAATGTGGGCCGTTAGATTAAGCTTTCCCGCGTGCAGTGTAGCGCTAGGATCAAGTCATTAATATTTAATCAGGTTTAATTATTTTTTAATTAGGTTTAGTTGAGTTTAAATGTGGGCCGTCCAGATGCGCGCCCAGTCAACCAGTCCCAAGCCCAGAATCAATCCCCACCACCCATTATGCATACTCCTGTTTATTTAATATTTTATTTCATTTTTTTCATTTAATCTTATACGAATTTTTAAAAATAGTAAAAATAGTCAAAAAATTCTGAAATTTTTTATTAAACCTTTTATTAATTTTCAGAAACCAAAAATATTTTTATTTTTATTTTTTGCAATAAAAACGTATTTTAAATCATTTAAATGTTTTATTTAATTGATTAATGAGAATTAATTAATTAAAAATACATTTAAGTATTTAAAAATCACCAATAAATTCAGAGATCATTCTTAAACATTTAGAAGCATTTACAAACTCACCATACAAATTTTTTTTTGGTTTTGATCATGCTTTGACATCTTTCATTTGAATTAGGGTTCTTAAATTGTTCATTTTCTAACCCTAACTTCAAAAATTCATAACTTTTAAACCAAGTTGAGTTTGTGAATGATTATTTTTGCATTGTTCTATGCATGACTTCTAGTTTCTAAAAACATTTTAGTTTCATTTTTATCTTTCATTTTCAATTTGTTTGGCATTTTACCTTGAGAATCACCCTTAAAACCCTAGAAACTTAGGAAATTCATAACTACTCCTAGGTTAAGCTTCTGGCCTCCCCCTTTGGATGATAACTTAATATAGGTTTAGGGTTCCTTTAAGCCCATTTTCAATTTTTTATCTTATGATTTGCTTCTGTTTTTGAGTTTTGCATCTCACATGTTCATATAACCCTAATTTCTCATCTTCATTTGCATTCATCTTACATATGCTTGCATCCATGAACTTGCCATGACTTTTTGTGCATTCACATGACATATAAGACATCCTAGGACACTTTAGAGTCATGTTTAATCATTGCATCATTCATTTGCCATGTTATGCTTTCATTTCATTTCATGTGCATTCATGAACTTTCATGCCTCCTTTCATGCTTCATTTGCATCTTTATCCCTTGTATGATCATTCACATCTCATGACATACATTTGCATCATCTCTTATCACCATTTTCATCATTGAACATGCTTCTGGTTTTGGTTTGCATCATTGCATACCTTTTCATTTTCATTTCATTTTCATTTGCTAACTTTTCAGGTGGTAAGTGTTTGAGAAGTGAATTTGCCTTCACTCCTCACAATCTCTTCTCATCTCTCTTATGCATTCATTGCTGCATTTTGTATGTGAATTGGAGTGATCTTGCTCATTCATGTTCCTTCCTCACTTTCTTTCTTCAAGCAACTTATCTTCTTAAGTGAAGTAAGTTGACTTGCTTCTTTCTGCTTCTCCTCCTTCCATTTTGCTTCTTCCTTGGTGGCTTCTCCTGAGGATTTCTTGTAAGCCTCATAAACCCTAGGAACATCCAAACATGATCACAATTAGGTTTGATTATTCCCCCATTAGTTTTACCTTTGTGTCTTCTCTTCTCATCTCTTAATCAAGGACTAAACCTTAAAGGTTTTAAGGCTTTGTGATTAAGGTTATGCCTGCATCCTTCTATTAGGATGGAGTGTATAACTTAAATCCTAAGTGTTAAACCCTTAATGTGTTTAATTCCTTTAATCAATCGACTTTAATAATCACTAAGACATCAAGCTTGTAACTTGGGCCTTGCATTAGGGTTCTAATTCTTCCTTAATTGGTTAAGAAGGACAAACCCTAGTGTTAATGGACAAGTCCCCCTCAAGTTGTCTTACAAACCATAAAATTCACTTCTTAATCTTACCATTAACTAAAATCCACTTTAATAAAGGTTTTGTTTGGTCATGAGGTTAATCCCTAATCATGGATTAAGTTGAGGAGCATTCCTCAGCTTAAATGTTCTCATCTGTTATCCTTCTATTAGGATGGTGTAATGGGTCTATTAAATCCTTGATTATGGCTTAAACTCATTACTTAACACTAAACAAAATTTCCAAAAACATCTAAATAATTACCAGTAGGTTAATGATCTTAATCCTACATCATGGTGATTAAGTGTGAGGTGCTTACTTAACACTTAAGGTATTCTCATTACCCCTAATCAGAGGGAGGATGTGATGAGTTTACTAAACCCTTGGTTTAGGCTTAAGCTCATTGTCTGATGACAAACACAAAAAGCAATAAAAGATTGAAAAGACCAAAAAACAAACAATAATCGTCTCCTCCGGGATTCTTTTCTCACCTCATTCACTCACAAATGAGAGCTTGCTTCTTCCGTCTAATGCAAGACAGTTAGCACCAGAGCCGGACAGGTCATACACTTGAGCATAGACAAGTAGGCAGTTCACCAGTCAATTCATCTTTCAGTCTCTTTGAGTCGAACTACGGTGTTTTGACTTCTTCATTGCACGAGAGGATACATAGGTATGACTCAACGGTTATCGAACAAAAGTCTCTGTATATTCCCCCTCTTCCAGCTTTATCCTTTTAAGCCTCATAGTCTTGAGCTTTACACTCTTTTCTTACACTGACACTCCTTTTCTTCACTTCACATTTCTTTTACACTGACACTTGCATTCTTTTCCAGCTTTTGCACACAAAATAGCACTGACACTGCCCCTTTAAACACAAATCTTTTAAGCGTGGATCCCGTCGAGTACGACGGATAATCTGGGTGCTAATACCTTCCCAGGTTGTAACCAACCCCCTTTCTCAGTTTCTCTGGTTCGCGACCATCTTATCCATACCTTTCCAGGTTTATGCAGCATTACCTTTCCTTCGGGATAAAAATGCCTAGCTGGCGACTCTTTTCAGTTCATCTTCATGTTCTCCTTTCACCGACCGTTCGTGTCTGTACCCCTTCTGGCCCTGTGTCATTTGGTGGGAGCGACAGGGTGTTTATTCATTATCTGTTGTGCACTTTAGTTTAGCTTTACTATTTTATTTATAGTTTATCGCTTTACTTTACAATATATTTGTAGTTCTCCGCATTTACCTTACTATTGCATATATTGGCTGTTCTGGTTTTCTTTGGCGGGATGGAGTTACTGTGAGATGAGCCCACTACTAAGGCTCGAGTGCACCCTAGACTTTAGCATGGACATACATTGTACTTACATGGTATCTCACCATGATGAGTGGCAATGTGTTCCACACCCAGAGTGTGACCGTCTTGGAAATATTCTTTTGTGGGGATTTACTCCACTTCAGGATACGACCTCGATTGTTATGTGCATCTAGGGACCGATCATTGAAGACCTTTGTGGACGCATCCCTCTCCAGTGGTGACATTGGTAGACCACATTTTGTGACAAACCCATTCGCACCCGAGGGCCCACTGGGAACTCGCATACGGTGGCCTGGTTCTCTTATAAGAACTCACTTAAAACAACTGTTCGTATGACGATAATAATGTATCCTAAAGGCTGAATGTACTATTGTTTCTCAATTTAGTGCTTGATGCTGGGGACTTATGGGGGATGCTTATTTTTCCCGTACTCAGCCGAGACCTCCTTGATTAGTACATAATACTAAACTGATTCCCTGATATGGTTATTACACCATTTCTCGGAGATGGTGAATGTATTATTTCTATTTGGCTTTGAGAGTCCGTGATGTTGACTCGAGGTAGCACACCTGTGAGATTAGGAGGGTTGTTTACAGGTTTGCAGGAGCCATAACTTTCAACATACACGCTTCATTAGTGTTATTCTATGATATTATCCGATTCTATATGGTCTTTTGGTTTTGAATTCTGAAATTTCTGTATAGAGATTATAGTACTATTATGACTCTCCATAGTTAGTTCACTGCTCAACACCAACATCAGACCATTGATCACATGCCTGATGCATACATGACATCATAGCATTCCAGCACACATATTCAATTATTTTTTAGGATCGCATATTTGAATCATGCTGTTGGATTTCTTTTGTTTCAAAACATGAATCAAAGCAGATAGATTCCTAGAAAATAATCGAACATGGAATTTGCATACATCCTTGCATTCATGACAGGTGTCCAGAGACAGATTATTATCCCGATTTGGTTTCTCATCAGAATGGCCAACTTGAATCACGATTATCAAGGTATGGATTTGGAACAACTCTGGGAGGAGGTAACCGAAATGAAGACCTAGCTGGGGCAATTCAGGGCATAGGTGCAAGCCTTACTTGAGAGTTAGAAACTACTAAAAAGAGGAAGTCAACCAGATAAAGACCCAGATGAGCCTGGTTATCCTGAATGTAGTGTTAAGGAAATGAAGCAGCCGTCATTCGTTGTTAGGGGAACTACGTCGCTTTGATTCTCCATTAGTCAATGGAGATACGTAGACATGAGATCGCGTGAGATCTTTGCGAGCAACCTTATTTATTAACTTTATATATCAACCTCTTCCCTCCATATTTCGTTTGTCAGCATCCAACCTCAGATTCCCAAGATAATCCTAGGGGCAGAGCATATGGGTAAAGGCCAGAGCAGCTTGAGAAGAAGTTTGGTCATATTCCGATGTTGTACGCGCAACGGGTTTCCTCATTTTCTCAAATTCAGGCTTGTTGAGCTAGTCACATTAGGATCATCTCCAACAAATCTTCCTTTGGGGTTTCAATGACAAGTATGACTATCATTCTGGGGCAGATGGCCATTTAATTGAAGATTGCAAGTCTTTCAGGGGCAAAAGTAAAGACAAGGTCGCGAATTTGATTGACTCCAAGACTATTGTATTCACGCCAAGAAAAGGTGGGAATATGGCACCAAATCAGTAATAGAATGTATATCCAGACTGCTGAAAGTCTCTAAGAGCAATAAGTCCAAACGAAGTCAGACCTCCTCAATAATGGCAACAACAATGTGAATGCTAGATTCAAGTACCACTCAGGGCCAATTAGGCATACAATTGACAATTGTGATGTGTTCAAGCACAAGGCCAAAAAAATTGATCGACTTAAAGGTCATCATGCCAGAAAGTCTTCTCATACATTGGAATCTCCCCATCAAATTGATCTCCCATTTTATAAGGGCATCTTCAGAAGCACTGAGTCCAGACGGAGTCAAGTCTCCTCAATGACGATAATGTTCAGCTTCTTTACTGCATTTTCATTTGTAGTTTCTTTTTTTTGTTTAAAAATTTGTATGCATGCATGAAACTTATTTATTTTTGAATGATAATCATAATAGACACACACATGTTTTTATTAAAGTAATCCATTCGTATTTACTCATGATTTTGTGTATTACATTGCAATGCCAACTATTATGCTTAGACTCCGTGAGGGAGGATGACAAAATGAAAATGCAAAAGTATCTGATTGTGTGCTTTTGAAAAAGACTCTATTAACGATGTACAAGCATTGTTTCAAATCCTAAACACTGGAGATATAAGGGAGATAAACCCTTGTTAACCCCTTTGAACCTTGAAGTAGGAGTTTCTTTTTGCACGAAAAAACCCTCACATGTAACCCAGGGGCAGGGTAGTTATCAGCTAGTTGGACTGAGCGTTCAGACTTTCATAAAGGAGTGTGCATCTGAGGATGCATTACCTTTAATTGTACCAAATCAAGAGGTCCAAAGACTTGAAACCATAATGGTTATCCCAATCAAAAGGTCCAAAGACCAGAAACCACAAGATTTATCCCTCATCAACTGAGAAGTGAGGCAATCACAACCCTCACAAAGTAATCAAGACAAACAGTGTCACACGATTTGTTCAAAAAAGAATAAAAATAAATAAATAAAAAGCCCGCTAAGTCAAAACTTGAAAACAAGCGACTTAGGCAAAAATTAGGGCATCCCACTAGACTTCACAATCAAAGATTCACAAGAATCAGTCCAGGAAAAAGTTAGGGATAAGCAAAAGAAGGCAAAAGCGAAAGACGAAAAGGATTACACAAGAAAGATCCTTAAACCAGAACAAAGTCGTGTGGCACAGTCACGAAAGAAAAAGGGGTGACTGACTCCAAATGACAACCTAGTTGGTGCTTGAACCATTAGTGTCATTGTTTCCTCAAGCATCACAAAACCCTTTTTGAAAGGTGAGCGCTTGTGAAAGCTAGTTGAACATAGGAATGAAGAATATCACGAAGAGGGGGCACCAATAAATTTCAAGCTTATATCCTTTGTTTCTATAACCGTGAACCAGACAACTATACAACATTCAAAAGTCCTAACTGAAACAGGGTTACTTTGAGAGCGTACTACCACAAGTCCATGTTCCTGAATCCTATGAGTTGTGCTGAAAGATCTTTGTTGGTGTTGCATGTACATGCTTTCATAAAAAAATCAATGTCGTATCTTAACCCGTGATTTGCTTACAAAGGTTTGCGACATCTTTTCAATAAAAAATTCAAGATTAACATGGGTGTGGCATTAGAATTTTCATTCTCAAAATAAACATTTTCTGCTTACATACATTTATTTGGCATCAAAGAAGTTCACGTATGGAATCTCAGTTCAGAAGCTTAATCTTGTTGAATTGAGAAGTCTGAAAGTCCCGAAGGACCAATGTAACGCCCATATAATATATATCTAGAATAATATCTTACAAGTGTTATTTTGGTACTGACACCATCATAAGTGCCTAATAGTACAATTCACATTCTTGACCAATTCTAAAACATAAAACAACAATGGTAAAAGACATGGAAATCATACTAAAATAAAAATACTAAGATCAAAAACAATATCCATTATTGTATAAGATAAAATACACAGCATAAGAACTAAGACTATGCTTCTCTTGAAACATCCCGAGCATAACTCCACTTGTAAATCAAACCTGCAAAAGAAACCTGAAAAGCAACAACAATAGTGGGGTGAGATATCAACATCTCAGTGGGTTCCCTATCTTAGAGTTCTCTCGGCTCTAAAGGTTCAAATTTATCCATTACTCGGATCTTTGGTCACCTCTCTATAAGGTACCAAAACAAAATGGAACAAAAGTCTATACACTCTCTCGACACTAAACGAGTAGAATATCTACCTCAAGCCTTTACGGATGCTTCCCGCGGGACTAAAGGTAACCCACCTCAAGATTTACTCAAGACTTTACGGCGGACTCGATGCGATACTCACCTGAAGCCTTTACGGATGCTTCCCGTGGGACTCAGAACAACCCACCTCAAGATATACTCAAGACCTTACGGAGGATCAAGTAACATACACACCTCAAGTCTTTACGGATGCTTCCCGTGGGACTCTGCATCACCCACCTCAAGGCTTACTCAAGACTTTACGGAGGCCCCAAAGTAATACATACCACAAAATCACTACCCACGTTTTACTAATGGTACCTCAAGCCTTTACAGATGCTTCCCGTGGGACTCAACATCACCCACCTTAAGACTTACTCAAGACTCTACGGAGGACACCATGTAATACATAACTCAGGCCTTTACGGATGCTTCTTGTGGGACTCAACATCACCCACCTCAAGACTTACTCAAGACTTTACAGAGGACCAGTGTATTATGCGTCAGCGGTTTCGCATCAAGCTAGGGTAGTCCTAAACGTCTTACAAGTTATACCATCTAACAATTTCTAGTCATAATACTAGGCCATATTATTGGTTTATGGTAAGATTTCCCCACTCTTTCTCCATTCTTGATGCTTTTAATTATATAGTTGTCAAACAAATAATTCTAACATTTTAATTTAATTATCACAATTAAACTAATCTTACAATGATCTCATTGTCTCTACTTGCATTAAATCCTCATGATTAAACATATATTCCAAAATTCCCTAACTAACATAATTACGGTTAATTAGAAAAGTCGGGTAAAAGTCGACTCAAAAATAATATTTTCAGTCTCATTAGATAGAACATATTTGTAGCTTCAAATCGGTATAAGGAACACTTAAATCGGATAGCCGAGTAAAAAGTTATGAATTTTTAAAGTTTGAACAAAATAACATTTCCCAATTCCTACAGCATTAACCGGTTAACGCCTGGGGTTAACCGGTTAACCAAACTAGAACAAAATCCAGCAGCGCACAAAAAAACAGTGTTAACCGGTTAGCACCCTGGGTTAACCGGTTAACCAGAAACCAGTGACATAAAAACACAGTTTTAACATATGAAATCCTTTCCAAAACTCATTCAAAACACCATCAATCACCAAAAAAATTCACAATAAGGTTCCTACACCTAATGTCAGCATTCTCAAGCTTTTTTTATCGATTTCTAACTGTTTAAACTTCCGATTCTATGATTTTTCCATCAAAACCCTAAAACTCATAAACTCTAAAAAATCAACCAAAACTAAAATGAAAGGTTTCTAACTATGAACTCACCTTGCAAACAACGAGGAGTTTGACGAAGATGATGAAGAAACGATAGCAAGCTCTTCCATGATTTTCTTCTTCTTCCAAGAGATTCTTCCTCTCTTCTAGGTTTCCTTCTTCTTTATCTTCTCCATTTCTTTCTTTATTTCATTCTTACTAACTTTCTCTTATTTTCTCTTTTTATAACAAAATACAACAATATCTATCAGTTAGTAACGTTAACTGGTCCAATTTGAGAGTATCCAAAAATGTCTCTGAGTCAAATATTTAATAAAACCTCTGAGTCAGATAATACTTAATTAATTAATTTAAGTTCATCAGTCGCTCTAATTATTTTAATTTAAAACTCTCAGATTATACCGGAACCTTATTAATCTTAATTAATATTATCCAGAGCATTTAATTAAATATGGAGTATTACATCCTCCCCTCCTTGAATTGAAATCCGTCCTCGAATTTCCTTCACTTATCAACAACGACAGTTCACAATGCTGTCTTAGATCTATAGTTATCCTCACCGCTGATACATACTCTGACATATTCAAGTTCCAATTCTTGACTTCGCGGCTCAAAGTCATCGTTCATAACAAATCAAACTTCATGTCCTCACTCATACGCTTGTTCCAACATTAGGTTAATTTCTAACTTACTATTTCCACAATTTATCTGTTGTTTCATACTGAATCACTTAGTCACGTTTCTCCTTCGGAGAAACATACCACTCTAATTCCTACTATTGAGTCACAACACAAAATAACACTCCAATTTGATTTTGGGACAACAACACTCGATAAAACTCCACAAGGTATCTTAGTGAAATCGTATCTTCACACGATTTCCAACAAACGCTCTTATTAAGATCCTTCAATTACTAAGATCATCTAAAAGTTGTCAAATAACTTTTGTACCAATTCCACTTGGTTTGATACTATACGCCGTAACCTTCTACGTCTGAAACTTCATCCTTTTTGTGTCTTACTTAAGAACAACACACTTAGAACACAAATTCTATTAACTCGACACTTAAAAATAATTCTATTTTGATTCTTAATAATTCTACTAAACTCTTTCATCTGTCTCCTTCCACTATGTTCTCAAGTCTAACAGTGGGAATACCACAATTCTCTAGCAACACTAGATAGTGGATAGTCTGCGGAGAACACACTCATCCATTGGAGTTCTCACCAACCAACATAACAAAACTTGCAGACATTCAGGAATAGAACAACCTACGTGTCAGCCACACAATAATAACATCGGTCCAACTCTCCAACGACAGAGATACGAGGTTGTACTGTTGCAAACAAAACTGATACAATTTCCAAATCCATTCTAAACTTGAAGAAATTCATCCATTTCAGCTTAACAAATCTGCCATTGTTACTATACTCCATGTCAACCCTCTTCACAGATTCTATTCACTCAAGGTTTCTATTGACATAAGGTCCCCATTAATAATAACGTAGCAATAACACATAGCTTACAATCATTAGTGGGTCACCCGTACCAAACTTAAACCATTCTTAGTACACTTGCGGGTTCTCATAACACTTGCCTATTGCATACAATATTCCACATACACACCTTTGAAGATCATACAAAACCTCTCGTTCAAATTCACTTCTCTCAAGGGTCTCGTTCCTCAAACGATCCAATTTACATGCTTAACTTCGGAGCATTCATCTCTCACTCTCAACTGGAAGGTAACTTAGAAATTCATATCTCTGACCATGACTCAACTGCACACATCTGGTGTTACTCTTACGGAGTCCATAACTGATGTTAAGAATTAACGATACTAAAATTGACCATTTGTTCATCTCTTATCCACACAATAATTAAGATATCAAAATGTTTCCCGGAATATCAACGCTTTATCAGTCTCTTATAACTTCACAATTTAGGTCTTCAGTAGTCACAACAACAACACACCAAAAATCCAGATCATTTATTGTCTACCAATCATGCTCAAAAGAAAGTCCAACACTTCATCCTCTGACACTTCGAACGGAAAATAAAACGGACTTACAGTTCAGAAAGTACGATTCTCTAAAGTCCTCAACAAAAGTCATGTATCAATCGATTACCTATACAAGGCTAAACGATCGAATACAAATAAAGTTGTTCCTCTTGTCAACAAACAATCCAACTCAAAAATATCAATCCAGTCGATATTAACTTGCAAGATGATCCTCATCCGTGGTTTCTAACCATGTATAACATTCACCCACCGCTCAACACTCAAGGTAACACAGAATGGCACAACATGCAATTCACATACTACAACAAGCGACGAAGTAGAACTACCATTTCTGTTACGGTCACACCACAAATACTCAATAGAATAGTCTGATTCCACTCGCACAACGAAGTTAGTAGGAAAACAACAACGACAACCTCAAAAGGGTTTTTAGTCACAAGTTAACACTTGGTTCGTCCATAAGCAAAATCTAACACACAATCCTTATCGGGTAAACAAAACAATGGACATATCATTTCTTAGTACATAACATTATCCTCTCCCTTTAATTCCTTGGCGAGAATTAAAACAACAACATTCTTAATCCATCTAGAGATAAATTCCAAATATATTCCGATCATTTACAAATTAGAAGAGCTCTCCCTTAAACTTGAAAACTGAGGTAATGCACTCTTCTGAAAGACCTTGCTGTCTATACTTACATATTAACCGGGGTTACCTTACACTCTACCAATCATTGCATAGAAAGTCTCCACAACTTCCTATTAGTACCAAGAACGCTTCAATCGGGCACTCCCGTCAAAATGTAAGAATCTTAGAAAATAGGTTCCAAAACGTTACAATGATAACCGGCCGCTACCAGGAGGGTAACCGATTACTCTGTGAAAAACATAACTTCCATTAGCCAAAAGAGATTTAGAAGCACAATTCTGTAACCGGGTACTACCTAGAGGGTAATTCAATCACTTCAAACACAGAAGCACCATTTTGGTTTTCATTGCTACCTAAACCTCTCAAACTCATTCCAATCACGTCCAAAAGTTACAACCATACCAACAGATGATTCCGCACAAACAGTAATCACACTACCAGAGTCCTAATGGGCGAATCATCATTGCTTACACTTCCTTAGCTTTAGTTTCAATAACAACTTAACAACTCCATAGTACATTCGTCCAAAAATACTTTTCGTCATCACTTTCTCATAATGCACTGTTATTACTATTTCCATACCCTGTTCACTTCACACTGCGGTAATCCTCTCATACTCAAACATAACCCGTCTTACTAGAGTTCTCCCAAATCCAAGGTGCTTATTCTAACACTCAACACAACTTCATCTGGTCAATTTCAAATGCACCTCAAGTTACTAAGCAAGACTTATTCTTTCTCCGATAATATACCTTATACTATTCCTTCGGTAATTCAACACCTCTGAACTGATTCCTTACTAAATATAACATCCTGATGTATTACTCTAAACTTGTCCCCTTGGTCATAACCAAATACACAACCACAATCTTCTACTCTTCGTTCAGGGTATACTTGTCTCACTTGAAACGTGTAACCACATCCCTGTGTTTCTCTTCATGCCTCACTACAACTTTAGGTTCTTAAAATAAAATAAACACTCTTAACTTGTAACTTCTATCCATCCATAAGATATTATCCGAATACATCCCTTAAATTACTCTCGCTCATCTAAGATGCCACCGCCACCTTAGAACTGAAACACTAACAATTAACTCATTCCCGAACCTTAATTCACAAGTTTCCACAAAGCATCTTCTCTTTTCGTGGAATGAGATTTCTCAAGGTTCTTGTCCATACTAATGGCTAATACCAATTTACCAGTGACTTTACATATTCCTTGATACCTTGACCACTCTACTGATAAAGGTCATTTCCTTTCAGACTCTATCCATTCCAAAGGATTTCTCGAACAATACACAACTCTGCAACTCCATGTTACAGGAAGTAAAATTCTTATGAAGACTCCAACTGAGCTGACCAAAGCTCCCTCTGCTAACTCTTGGCTTGAGCCTACCCCATAACACAAGTTCTGACAACACTTTAGAGTCCTCATGGTCGCACAACCATGATTCTACCTATCACATACATAACATTTGGTTGATCTGGCTCAATACTACATAATATGATATTAAGAACCATGCCGACAAGACACACTTAAGAGGCAGGAAATATTTACTTATGATATTTCAAGGCTAGGTCGAGGATATGACCTGCTCTGATACCCATTGTAACGCCCATATAATATATATCTAGAATAATATCATACAAGTGTTATTTTGGTACTGACACCATCATAAGTGCCTAATAGTACAATTCAAATTCTTGACCAATTCTAAAAACATAAATAAACAATGGTACAAGACATGGAAATCATACTAAAATAAAAATACTAAGATCAAATACAATATCCATTATTGTACAAGATAAAATACAAAGCGGAAGAACTAAAACTATGCTTCTCTTGAAACATCCCGAGCATAGCTCCACTTGTAAATCAAACATGCAAAAGAAACCTGAAAAGCAACAACAATAGTGGGGTGAGATATCAACATCTCAGTGGGTTCCCTATCTTAGAGTTCTCTGGACTCTAAAGGTTCAAATCTATCCACTACTCGGATCTTTGGTCACCTCTCTATAAGGAACTAAAACAAAATGTAACAAAAGTCTATACACACTCTCGACACTAAATGAGTGGAACATCTAGCTAAAGCCTTTACACATGCTTCCCGTGGGACTAAAGGTAACCACCTCAAGACTTACTCAAGACCTTACGGAGGACTCGATGAGATACTCACCTGAAGCCTTTACGGATGCTTCCCGTGGGACTCAGAATAACCCACCTCAAGACTTACTCAAGACCTTACGGAGGATCAAATAACATTCACACCTCAAGTCTTTACGGATGCTTCCCGTGGGACTCTGCATCACCCACCTCAAGGCTTACTCAAGACTTTACGGAGGCCCCAAAGTAATACATAACTCAAAATCACTACCCACGTCTTACTAACGGTACCTCAAGCCTTTACGGATGCTTCCAGTGGGACTCAACATCACCCACCTCAAGACTTACTCAAGACTCTACGAAGGACACCATGTAATACACAACTCAGGCCTTTACGGATGCTTCATGTGGGACTCAACATCACCCACCTAAAGACTTACTCAAGACTTTACGGAGGATCAGTGTATTATGCGCCAACGGTTTTGCATCAAGCTAGGGTAGTCCTAAACGTCTCACAAGTTATACCATCTAACAATTTCTAGTCATAATACTAGGCCATATTATTGGTTTATGGTAAGATTTCCCCACTCTTTCTCCATTCTTGATGCTTTTAATTATATAGTTGTCAAACATATAATTCTAACATTTTAATTTAATTATCACAATTATACTAATCTCACAATAATCTCATTGTCTCTACTTGCATTCAATCCTCATGATTAAACATATATTCCACAGTTCCCTAACTAGCATAATTACGGCTCAAAAATAATATTTTCGGTCTCATTAGATAGAAAATATTTTTAGCTTCGAATCGGTCTAAGGAACACTTAAATCGGATAGCCGAGTAAAAAGTTATGAATTTTTAAAGTTTGAACAAAACAACATTTTCCAATAACTACAACATTAACCATTTAATGCTTGGGGTTAACCGGTTAACCAAACCAGAACAAAATCCAGCAGCGCACAAATAAAGTGTTAACAGGTTAACACCATGGGTTAACCGGTTAACCAGAAACTAGTGGCAGAAAAACACGTTTTTAACATATGAAATCCTTTCCAAAACTCATTCAAAACACCATCAATCACCAAAAAAATTCACAATAAGGTTCCTACACCTAATGTCAGCATTCTCAAGCATTTTTATCGATTTCTAACCGTTTAAACTTCCGATTCAAAGATTTTTCCATCAAACCCCTAAAACTCATAAACTCTAAAAATTCAACCAAAACTAAAATGAAAGGTTTCTAACTATGAACCCACCTTGCAAACGACGAGGAGTTTGACGAAGATGATGAAGAAATGATAGCAAGCTTTTCCATGATTTTCTTCTTCTTCCAAGAGATTCTTCCTCTCTTCTAGGTTTCCTTCTTCTTTATCTTCTCCATTTCTTTCTTTATTTCCTTTTTACTAACTTTCTCTTATTTTCTCTTTTTATAAAAAAAATACAACAATATCTATCAGTTAGTAACGTTAACTGGTCCAATTTGAGAGTATCCAAAAATGTCTCTGAGTCAAATATTTAATAAAACCTCTGAGTCAGATAATACTTAATTAATTAATTTAAGTTCATCAGTTGCTCTAATTATTTTAATTGAAAACACTCAGAGCACACTGGAACCCTATTAATCTTAATTAATATTATCTAGAGCATTTAATTAAATATGGGGTATTACAACCAACATATGAAGGTGCACTTTCCAAGAAACTCCATTGAGTAGGGACTTTCTCAACAAGGTATGTTCAGGTGTAGCCAATCCAGGGCAGTTACATCGATCAATCTCTTCAAATTTCAGCCAAATTGGGACAATCACTTCGAGATTCAAATCTATCAGAGAACAATTAGTCTGGGTATTCACTCGAAGATCTGTTAGTCAAGGATAAAACTACTCAAAGGCTCATACTAGGGCAGACCACCCCAAGAGCACTAGAAGTTACTCTCTCCCGAGGACGGTTAATCAGAAGCCACCTAGTCAGTGTTCAAAATACTGGGGCATAATATCTCATAGTGATATGAGGTTTTTCATGAATCCTCACGAGGCAAATTCTTTCATAGAGCATGCAATCTTGGGAAGTTATTTCAAGATCCGACGAATCTCTCCAAGATTTTGAAGACACTGAGGTATCTCAGATGCCAGGTTTTCTGTAAAATCCTCTTGAGGAAATTTCTTCCGGTAGACCCTAGTCTGAGGTGAGTTGAAAAGTTCAAGGAATCATTGTTCACTCATGATCAGTAGGCAGTCGATCAGCCCAAAGGCTGGAAGCAAATCCATTACCAGCATGAAACATCAAGGATTTGTTTCTTCAGCGAGCTTCATTGATCAGGATTCCTCAGCAAGTCTCATCAGACTATCTTTTCTCTAACATGGCAAAAAGAAAAGGGTTGGTATTCCTTTGGAATAAGGTATCATTGTTAAGAGAGGCTCTATATATCATCCCTAATATGAGACACTTTATATCTCTTAGCAAGAGGCGATCTAAAACTCCTATCTTCGGCAGGAAGCATTCTCATTGATGTTCTCCATCATCCCTAGTAAAGCTGTAAGTTGAAATCTTCCCCAGCAAGGCAACAGAAGGCTGGTGTTCTCCCTAAGCAGTGAGTCTTCCTTCAGCGAAGGAGTATCCCCCACCAGAGTCTTCTTATCCCCAACAGTATATGAAGATTCATTATTCCCTAGCAGTTGTGAAGATAGCAAGAAGTCAGATGGTTTTCCTTCTTGCACATCATTGTTTGCAGTTTTCCCCAGTGAAGTCCCCAATCACAGTCCTATCTTCATTGGCATCTCTCCACTCGCAAAGGACTCCGTGCTTGAGTGATTCCCCAGCAAAAATTTTCCTCAGCAGAGTATCAACAAACCCTTTCCTCAGCCAGGACAGAAGGTTATTACTTCCCCAACAGAGTTCTAGGAATGGCGTACCTCAATCAAGTTCATGACAGTTCAAGATATTCCCCAACAGGGTCTTCATTCCTCAACTATCTCAGAGTCCAATTTATTTTTGGTAAAGGTGGAAGTTCAGACATTAACATTATCCCCCGCAGAGCTGCTTTTGCCTATAGGGATTCATTAAATCAATGCAGTGATTATTTCTTCCCCAATAAATTTGTCGGGGATACCTGTTACCTCCTCATCAGGAGATCCCCTTGCATTTGCATTTAGTAATCATCATTACATTTGCATCCTCTAAAGCATAACATTTCCATCATTATGGAGCATTACGCCATGTAAAAATTCAAACATATGCATACGAAGCATAATCTAGTTTTGGTACCTTGCACAAAAGCTTGAAAACATTATTTCTTCAATAAGACCGAAACTCTCCTCACAAAAAATTCCAAGTTCATTCCGTAGCACGATTACTTTTTCCAGTCAATACTTATCGTCCCCAGTCAATTCCGTTTAAGTACAACGGTCTCGTGTTGTTTGATTTCATCTCAGTATGATGATTTCATCCTTGTTGATTTTGTCTCAGTACGATGGTCTCATTCCTCGATTCTGTTTAAGTACAACGGTCTCATATTGTTTGATTTCATCTTAGTATGATTATTTCATCCTTGTTGATTTCGTCTCAGTATGATGGCCTTATTTCCTCGATTCCATTTAAGTACAACGGTCTCGTGTTGTTTGATTTCATCTCAGTACGATGATTTCATCCTTGTTGATTTCGTCTCAGTATGATGGTCTCATTTCCATGATTCTATTTAAGTACAATGGTCTTGTGATTTCATATCAGTATGATGATTTCATCCTTGTTGATTCCGTCTCAGTACGATGGTCTCATTTCCTCGATTCCGTTTAAGTACAACGGTCTCGTGTTGTTTTATTTCCTCTCAGTACGATGATTTCATCCTTGTTGATTCCGTCTCAGTACGATGGTCTCATTTTCTCAATTTCGTTTAAGTACAACGGTCTGCTGTTGTTTGATTTCATCTCAGTATGATGATTTCATCCTTGTTGATTCCATCTCAGTACGATGGTCTCATTTCCTCGATTCCGTTTCAGTATAATAATATCATGTTGTTTGATTTCATCTCAGTACGATGATTTCATAATTGTTGATTCCGTCTCAGTATGATGGTCTCATTTTTTGATTCCATCTAAGTACGATGGTCTTGTACCCTTGTTTGAGTCTACCTTCGGCTTAGTCTCATTCTTTGTAAGTCCACCTTCGGCTTGGTATTACTTTTTCGAGTTCAACTTCGGCTTGATCTCGAATCCTTTCGTAAGTCTACCTTCGACTTAACCTTACGTTTACGATTCCACCTTCGGCTTAGTTTCGTATCTTTGTTTGAGTCTACCTTCAGCTTAGTATCATTCTTTGTAAGTCCACCGTCGGCTTGGTCTTACTTTTTCGAGTTCATATTCAGCTTGTCCTCGAACCTTATCGTAAGTCTACTTTCAACATAGTCTTACATTTTTTAGTCCACCTTTGGCTTGGTCTCGTATCCTTGTTTAAGTCTACCTTCAGCTTAGTCTCATTCTTTGTAAGTCCACCTTCAGTTTGGTCTTACATTTTTGAGTTCACCTTCGGCTTGTCCTCGAACCTTATCGTAAGTCCTCTTTCAACATAGCCTTATGTTTACGATTCCACCTTCAGCTTGGTCTTGTATCCTTGTTTAAGTCTACCTTCAGCTTAGTCTCATGCTTTGTAAGTCCACCTTCGGCTTGATCTTACTTTTTCGACCTCACCTTCAGCTTATCCTCGAACCTTATCGTAAGTCTACCTTCGGCTTAGCCTTACGTTTATGATTCCACCTTCGGCTTAGTTTAGTATCTTTGTTTGAGCCTACCTTCGACTTAGTCTCATTCTTTGTAAGTCCACCTTAGGCTTGGTAACTTTTTCGAGTTCACCTTCGGCTTGTCTTCGAATCTTATCGTAAGTATACCTTCGGCTTAGCCTTACGTTTACGATTCTACCATCGGCTTGGTCTCGTATCTTTGTTTGAGTCTACCTTCGGCTTAGTCTCATTCTTTGTAAGTCCACCTTCGGCTTGGTCTTACCTTTTTCGAGTTCACCTTTGGCTTGTCCTCGAATCTTATTGTAAGTCTACCTTCGGCTTAGTCTTATGTTTATGATTCCACCTTCGGCTTGGTCTCGTATCTTTGTTTGAGTCTACCTTCGGCTTAGTCTCATTCTTTGTAAGTCCACCTTCGGCTTGGTCTAACTTTTTCGAGTTCACCTTCGGCTTGATCTAGAATCTTATCATAAGTCTATCTTCGACATAGCCTTACTTTTTTCATGTCCACCTTTGGCTTGGTATCGTATCCTTGCTCTCTTTGAAAGTTGGGTTATTTTACTCACCATAGTAATGCAAAATGTTCGGTTTATTCGGGTATTCAATCCCTTCATACCTTGAACGTCTGAAAGCCATTGTTGTCATCCATTCAGGTCTATAGTTGATTGAATAGGGGCAGTTGTAACACCCTAAAATTTGCCCTCAATATTTATCACCTTAATTGGCTTATGATTTATCCATATGCATCTCACATTAGGTCATAAAATCGTAATCATGCATTTCATTAGCTCCTAAGTGGGATCGAAGCATTTACTTGTGACTAGAACTCTCATTCAGAAGGGATATATCTTGCTGTTTTACTTAAGATTGAGACAAAGGTTTGGACTCCCAACATTATGAGAATCTTTTTATCAAAATTTATTGAGTTTCAATGTCACCTGCTTCAAGGTTTCTCGAGAGCAACAAATGGTTTCATCTTGGTTTTATTTGAGACTGATCATGGACTAAGGTTTCATTCCTTATTCAGTGATAGAAAATAATCATCAGGATCCGATTCACTTCTCAATTAAAGATTTGTATGGGGTATTGCAGTTCATAGATCAAGTGATAGTTCTTAATTTCAAGGATCAATTCATATTTGTTGGCATTTGATTTCAGTGCGAACTGTGGATTCAATTCAAGATTTATTCATGGTTAACCTTATTTCTCAATGATTGATCCCATTTGGTTCCAAATGCGATTTTTGCGGGTTCAGTCCAACCATCTCCGTGCAAGAGTCAGAGGATTTTGTCATGGTTGATTTTCAAGATTATTTGGATTGCGACTTTATTCGGATACAAGTTAGTTCCATTTGGTTTCTTAATTCATCATCTTTACCATGATAATCATAATTCAAATTCGAGTTGGTGCAAATATAACAAGGATTATAAAACCGAAAATCCCATTGATCCCTTTTTGTTTTTCCCCTCATTGTCCAACCTAATTAAACCCATAAACCACTTTCAAACCCCTTATCATTCATATGCCCAATGTTTTACCTCATCATATTTTCTTATCATTCATATGCCCAAAGTTTTACCTCATCATATTTTGTCCATCATTTTTAAAACCTCCTTTAAACCAATTACCAATTTAAATTCAAATTTATTTTTCTAATCCAATAATTTTAAAATCCCTTTTTCATACACATTTACATTCAATGTTTTTCATCCAAAGCTTGTAGGTAGTTTTCACATACACATACACTTAAAAAAAAGTTAACAAATTTATAACAGTAAAATAGAAATGGAAACAGGGCTTGGCCCATTCTCTTGGAGCCTGCTCTCAACTACAATTATGAGAAGGAAAAAACGGATAACATGTTTTCAGATGAAACAAAAGAATCGATAGCAAAAAAAGGAGCGAAAAAATCAGTTACAACGACAAGTTTTTCCTCTCTCAATAACAGAAAACTGATATAAAAAAATCCAGAACAAAATCAGTTAAGAAGGAGGCGGTTAACAGAAAGGGTTCTTATGGCAAATTCAGTTACAACAAAAACTAATAGAACTAACAAACTCATATTAAAAAAAAACTCTCTAACATAAAATCTCCCTCCAATTTTCATTCTTTAATCTTCAAACCAAATCTTCATCTCCATAAATCACAGAGAAGCCAAGAAACTCGCTTCGGAAACCCTCGGCAACTTTGGTCATCAAAACCTCATCGTCTTCATCATCTCTTCACAGAAGCTTCATCAACATTCTTCATCATCAACTTCAATGCATCCACATCTCCAGCTTCTTCTTTTCAATCTTCAAATTATAACACCATCACCACTCCATTTTCTCATCAATCTTCAGCGAAACACAACAACCTGCAGAAAATCAAATTCAACAACAATAATTCAGCAAGAACGCATAACGAGGGCATAACCGCCACGAAAACCTCATTGCCGCACAAGGAAAGCAATCACATCAATTCATCGCTCGACAAAAACGATTTCAGATTGCGATTCAACCATACAAAGGAAGAATTAGATTCAACAGTAACGTAAGAAACGAGAAGATAAAAGAATTTGTGATCAGAGAAAGAGGATTTCGAGATCGTGTTTACCTGTGTTAGCGTAATTTATCTTCTTCGAGTAGCAGCGGACATCTCGTACTCGAAGGTGAGGTTTTTGCCATTTTTGATTCGTATCCAATTCAGAGAACGAGGACTCGTAGGATACAATTTATATTTGAGATCTTGAGAAACTATTAGTAGAATTGAGGAAGACGAGATGAGCGGGACATATTGTAGAGCATCGCGACGCCGACGAGGAATGTTACTCTGAAGAGTCACGGTTTTGTGGTGATCCGTGATGAAGGAAAAATGAGGCCAGCGGTGGAGTCATTGTGATACCGGCGGAGGAAGGTGATGAGAGTTGTCGGAGAAGAAAGGTCGCGAGGTGGAGGCGTGAGAAGAACCAATCGCAGATGATTTTGTGAAGAGGAAGGAGACGATTTTCTTTTTTTTGGAGTTCTCTTTTCCCTGTACTGATGATGTTATGCTTTTTTATTGCTTCACAGATTGGGCTTCATCCTCTTAATCCATGGAAATCATTTTTGAACCACTAATTTGCTGAATACACCCCTTTCTGCGGGTTTAAATTTGGACTGGGCCATATCTACCATGGAAAAGCTATTTGAACGCCCTTCTTTGCTAACTACACCACCCCTGCGTTATCATCATATGATTTGGGCCTACCCCATAAATTTACTTCTCACCATGCTGGTTTTTGAGGGCACCCCCGTCAGCGCCTATTGTTAATAAAATTTGGGCTTTCAGCCCCCTGATGTTATTCCCACCATATTTTTCAATTCTCACCCCCCTGTTTTCTTTATTTTTTTTGAGAATTTTGTTAATTGATTTTGTTTGTAAAAATCATTTTTTGTATTAATTTCTTAATCTATTTCTTGATAATTTCTAGTTAGAATATTTTGGCATTAATTCTAATTATTGTGGTGAATTAAGCCTGGTAAGCATTCATGAGTTTTTGATCGATATGGATCGATTTAGATTATGGTTGAGCTTCACCAAGCGATTATGGAAGATAACCATTTATTTTTATTATGGGAGATTAAAAGATCTTGCATGAAGTTTTTGGGTTTCTTTTATGTGAAGAATCGACACTTCAATCAAGTAAGAAATCTCGACTTTCTCCACTTTAATGCATCATTCTAGTTGTATGCGATTTAGGATCATAAACGTAAGGTGCATATTGAGCCATCCCATATGATGCACTAAATTTATTTGTGATTTTAGATGATATGTGATGATATCTAAGCTTAGGGATTAGGTTACGAATGATAGAACTTGCTTCCATCGCACATTCCCTTAATCACCATTTTTTGCCCATTTCGTTACAATTATTAAAAATAGTTTAGGGTGTGATAAAATTATGGAAATATTCATGAGTGATCCTTATCCTCTTAATTAATTTTTAATATTTTTGATTCCATATTTGAATGGTTTTAGTAATTAATTATGATTTTTGATTCCAAGCTGTCCCAAAAGGAATTGTTTTGGTATAAGGGACCAAAAACATTTTTTTCCAATAGGTGTGAGACCTATTTTTTATGTGTGATTAACCACTGGAATTTGTGATATTTTTATTCTACCTGGGAATTATTTTCATAATATTTTGTGACATTTTGGATCCACTTTGTAGAGTTGTTTTTCGGCGATCATGCCTTGTTATCTTACTTGTTAAGTAAATATTTGTGACACTTTGGTACATAATTTTGTGAAATAATTTTAACCAATACAAGCTAATTACTTCACTGTGCTAGTAATTTAATTTCATAATTTTTCAAGCCTCTTTGCTATTTTTCATGTCACCTAGATTATAGGTCCGATTATGTGCTTATTTCCTCCATACCCTAGATGTTAGGAAGGTATTCATGCCATTTTCTTGAGATACTTTGTGGTAACCTTTAGGAGTTAATTATATATCAATTTTAGGTCCTTAATCCCAATTATAGGTCACTTTTTGAACCATCTTCATTTGGTTTGTTTTGGTGTTTCAAAGTGCATACTTATTTGAACATATTTAACCTAAACTAGTTTCTCTTCTCTCCTAAATGTTAACATGACTTGTATGTAAAGCATAAATTCCTATTAATTCATTCTAATGGCATCTAATACCTTATATTCTACTAACTCATAATAATCTCATGCATATTCACATGACATTCATCCTTAACTTGTATCATTTGTGATCTTATGCGACACCATGTTCACTTCTTCTCACATCTTCTTATCCGTGCTCCATATGCTCAAACCATTACATCCATGATGGTATGTTCATTCATAATCATTCACTACTGACTTTTATACTCATTTCATGTATTAATTCATGCTTGTATTCCATATGCACTCATACTTCATCCATGAACCCTAACTTGCATTTGTGTGAACTTATGTGAACGTTTTGTACTTAGTTTGACATAGTTTGGACTTGTGAGGTATCCTAGTATCCTTAGGGACCTATAGCATGTATCTAATGATTTTAGAAGTCATATAACCTTTAGGTACCTTCACCTTTAGACTTAAGTCTTATTTTGAACACTAGTTCCAATCTAGGACGTGCGAGGTTAATTGTCTTTAATGCTTTGATTATGTTTTCAATATGCGAATTATTGTGACACTAAAATTTATGTAGGGGGTTATGGTAAGAAATTTATGTGGGAGGGTATCTGTCACACCCAAAATTTTCCCTCTTGTTTCTAGCATCATCCTCATGTCATAAACATCATAAGCATGACATATCCTTAACATCTTTGCATAGTAAAATGAAGGATAACATTCTCATGTCCTAGCATTGGGCATATGATCAATAATTGGTGCATTTTGAATCCTTACAAGTCAAAGCAAGAGGTTACGTGACCTTGGCCAAGTCTCACAAGGTGTTCTTATGTCCTATACAAGCTCAAGATCCTTTACAAGAGCCCAATAGGGTGGGAGATTACCAAATGATTCAAGGAAGGGCAAGCTCCTACACAGATGATCCTCAGATTAGGGTTTCATGTTCAAGCATGGATTCTTTAAGACTTTGGCCATTTCATGTGGGCAAAGTCATATGATATGAGAATCCTATGGATGAAATTTGGTGAGAAAACTCATTGAGGAAGGCAGTTATTTCATCAGTTGCTTGCATAAGAAGAAATTGGTCAAACTGATTATTTGAAAAGTCAAATGTGGCAATTCAAGGGTTCCAACCCCATGTCTCAATCCAAGGGAGGTTAGTAAGGTCAAATGAGAGGTTTTGCAAAGTTAAAGATCAAGAATCAAGGGGTTTTGAGAGACTTTCCATTTTTGGCATGTGACTTCTAATGAAAGTTGTTATTTTTGGCAAGTTTTGCCCTAATGTTCCAAGCTCTCTTTCACAACCAAAATGACCTCAAATTAATTTTCCTTGAACATGAAAGTTGTAGAGTATGATCTCCCATTTCTAAAAATTACAAGAACATGTTCATAGCCTTCATGGTTTGGAAGTTATGGCCAATCGAAAGTCATACTTTTTTAGGGTTTTGCCATGAATTCAAGTCTCTCTAATTTTGCAAATTGTCTTGTATTGCATTTTCAAGCTATCCTATGGATTAATTTTGGTTACAAACATAAAGTACAACACATGAGAAGCATTTGGCTCAAAAGAAATCAAGCAATTCGTGCATGGATAAGTGAGTATTTCATAAAATGTAAAAGGGCAAAAACATGGGAATAACATGATCCAACCATCCAATGGTCAGGACTAGAGTAGTGTTGAGCAAGTTATAACAAAAGAATCATCATGTGCAAAGGAGCATGGCAAGTGCACGAGCATTTCACCCTCACACATCATTTTTGCATTTTTGCAAATTCACTTCAAATTCACTCTTCCCACGTGCAAAGTTTCGCAAACCCTAATCAGTGTGATACATGGATCATATAAAGGCTATTGCACACAAGCTTCAGCCCTAACTCTCTCCCATTCTCCCACTCTCCATTTTCTTTCACAATTGCATTTTGCTTCGATTTTCTTCACACAACCACACATTTCCAAAACCAACCATATATCCTTGATCCTTGAGCTCTGTTGATCATGAATCCACCATTACTTTGAGTTGTTAAGCAAGTTTTATATCAGTGCAAGTTCAGAGAAAATACACTCGGGTTGCTAGATCTAAGGAGTTTCAAAGCTTCTTTCACATTTATTTTGTGATCAGAGGTTGCAAGAGGTTGATCTGGAGCTGGTAGCTGGTTTTCTTGGTGAAATTTGAAGTTATGCATATCTCAGGTATCATCCAAATTCATAGATCTGGAAATGGAATTAGATGCTTGCAATGTGATCTATATGCTTCACTGATCATTCTGATATGTTTGGTTTTGAAAATGCTTGAGAAATGAGTGTGTATGCTTGATCTGAATTTTGAATGTTAAAACTGATTTGCTTCGATCTGTGAATGTTTGTGTTTGTTTGCGAATTTTGATTGCATATTCTAGTTCACCAAGAGAAACTGATTAGATCTGGAGATTTTAAGATGTTTCAGTGTACTTTTGTTCATGCGTTTGAATTTTTCGGTGCCAGAGCTAGGGCTCCGGTCACCGGATTCTGGAAATTGCTCAGATGAAGAAGATGATGTTAGAAGCGTAGGATTATTTGATCTGGATGGTTTTGGTGTTGCCAGCGCATTAAAAGGACACCCTCTCCCTCACGTGTTTCTGTTTTGCCCAATAATGCTGGGTGTTTGCCACCATACCATAGTTCCCATGCACTCACACGTTGACTTATTATTTGGTAGAACTAGGGTTTTAGTTGACTCAATCTGATGCGTTGCTCTGATCCATTGATTTATTATTATTTCCATTTTTATTTGAATTTTCAATGTAACATTCATGAGCCTGCGCATGTCATTGGGCCTCAGTTCCTATTCGCACCCCTGGTTCTTGTGATTTTATTTTTATTTTTATTTTTATTCAGTTTGGTTTTTGATTTTTAAAAACAGTGAAATGTATCCAAAAATTCCAAAATAATTCATGATCATTCCTTTTAATTTTTGATATTTTTATTTTTCATTTACTTTCATTTTCCACGTAGGAATTAATTTCCACTTTTATTAATTGCTTTTAATTCATTTAAATACATGCTGACTTGTGAATTTTGTATCTTGATCATCAATTTGAATTTTGAGTTGATTCTTTTTGCATTTGATTCATGATAAAGTGTAGTTTGTGGATTATTTTGCTTCTGATTTTTAGAAGTTTGTGTGATTATTTTTTATAGTTAACTTGAGCTTGAGGTTTCAAAACCCTAATTGGTGTTCTTGAGGTCCTTTGACCTAGCTTTCTTATGGTTCTGACTTTGCCCTTTTGGTATGATGTTATCACTTGATTAACTAACTTTTGTGATTGATTGCATAATTTTTGCATGAGTTTGTGATTTGATTTGAATTTTCGTTTGAAATAGCTTTAATTTTGCTTCTTCTTGCTAGCATGCTTAGAGTTTAGGCTAGGAGGGCACTTGTGCCAACTCCTATAGGATGTTTAGAGGCCCTTTTATATGAGGTTTTATCCCTGGTCCTTGCTTAGTGTGTGTGATTTGAGAATTTTCCTTGTTACTTGTCTTTAAAGTTTCTCACAAGTGTATGCATGTTCACCTCACCTATTTTGTTCATCTATTCTCTTTGGTGCTTGTGATGGAATTTGTGTGCTTCTTACCATGTTTATTCATGTGTCTTAGGCACTTATTAACATGTTTAGGTCCCTGGTTTTTAACATGATGCTTATTCCTTGATTTGGTTTGTGTTTGTTTGTCCTTACACTTGTGCACATGCTTACTCCACTTCCCATTCTTATATTGTTTGTGTTTGGGTTTGCATGAACTTTTCTTTGGGTCTTTTGGGATGTTTGTACTCATTCTTGTAATGGTAAGGTTCTGACCTTGTGTTGCTTAGTGTTTTTCTAACTTGTGGGGTCTTTTGTGTTTTGCTTTCTTCATAGGAGTTTGTGAAGCTTGGTGATAGTTTGTATGCTTTACCTCTTGCTTGGGTTGCCTTAGTGATTTATCTTAGTGCATTAAACGATTACTTTCACTTCTGGTTATGATAATTTAGTATGATCTTTTGTTCATTTGTATCTCATTTGATTTCACTTGTTTTTGTCTTACCATTTGTTTATGCTACTAACCATTTTTCAGGGGCTCATGGTAAGTGAAGTGTGGATGTCATCCACATTCCAATTCTTCATCTCTTCTTTCTCTTTGCTTTCTATTTTGTAATTGTTGATGTGCCTTGTGCCATCTTGTGCTTTCTTCTCTCTTCTTCCTTTAGAAGAAACTTATCTCCTTTAGAAGAGTAAGTTGTTCTCTAACTCTTTCTTCATCTCTTATTCTTCTCCTTTCTTATGATAATTTCAATCCTCACTAACCATAGGACTCCCATGCATGCTAACTTTAGGATTAGGCTTTCCCCTTTAGTTTTACCTTTGAGATCCTTTTGGTGCTCTCTCTTTCTCATCCTCAAACAAAAATTTCTAAAATATTAACAATAGTTGAGATGACTTCACCCTTTGGTCACTCTCTCAAAGAAAAATCATAAAAAACATTTCTTCACTTTAATTAAAAAAACACTTAATAATACAAACAAGTTAGTGAATTTAAATTCTAATCTTAGGAAACAAGTTTGAGGATCTTCTTCATTCTTGATGGATTTGTTACTCATTCTATTTTGGGATGTGGTAATAAGGACATGTTCCTTAGAAAAGGATTTGCCTTCACTTCCTTGTGCCACACTCATAAAAAACTCTAAAAAAACATTGGAAAAACAATAAACGTCACTCCTTCGGGACTTCTCTTCTCATCACCTTCACTCTTTACATGTGAACTTGCTCCTACTTGTCATTTTGCAAGACGGTAACGCACTCGTCGTTCGAGCCTGCAACACATGAACATTGACATAGGCAGTTCATGCCTTAAGACACAAGCAATATTTTCCACCCCTAGTTAGGGGAACTACGACGACTATGATCCTCGTTGTCCAGATGAGGTACGTAGGCAGCGGGGTAGGGCCCATTCAAGCACACTTTTATTTTCCCTACATTTCCCCCCGTTCTTTTATCGTATCCAGTTCCAGTCTTTCTTTTGCAGCAACTTTCATTTTCTCACCCTTTGAATCATTTTCTTTGCAAGCGTGGATCCCGTCAGGTACGACGGACAATCTGGGGTGCTAATACCTTCCCAGGTTGTAACCGACTCCCGAACCCAGATTTCTTTGGTTCGCAGGACCTTTGTCCTTCCTTTTATTTTCTTCGGTTTGTGCAACATTACCATTCCCGCTCCATCGGGATAAAAATTCCTGGCTGGCGACTCTACCTTTTCCACGCCACTTTCAGGTTTGTACCAGGATGGAAATCCAGGGAGCGACAGCTGGCAACTCTGCTGGGGACCGAACCCAGAATCTCTGGTTCCCCTTGAGAGTCTCTCCTAGCACTTGTTTGTTTCTGTTTTATTGGGTGTTGATTATTGTGTGTATATTTTGCTGTTGTTTATTTACAATTTTATTTACAACTTTATTTACAATTTTCAATATTTTATTTTCATGCATCATATATTATACTAGACTGTCTGGACTGGTTTTTTCTGTTTGGCGGGACTTGGGTGTTACTTGTGTGTGGTGAGATGAGACTAGCCAAATACCCGACTTGAGTGCACCATAGGATTTAGTATGGGCAATCACTTTGGCCCTATGTCATCTTGTCATGGGGGTATTAGTGCATTGACACCCAGATTCGCGACCATCTTGGAAATGTCTTGATATAGGGATCTTCCCTACTTCATTATATAACCTTGATAGTTATGTGTGGATGGGTGTCGCTCCCGACAAGTGACACCGGGGTCAGATGAAGGTACAGACGCGAACGGTCGGCGAAGGGAACAGTGAGAACACACAGCCGTGAACTCACTGGAGAATGAATAGAGTCGCCAGCTAGGCATTTTTATCCCGGAGGAAAGGTAATGCTGCATAGACCTAGAAAGATATGGATAAGACGGTTTGCGAACCAGAGAGACTGAGAAAGGGGGTTGGTTACAACCTGGGAAGGTATTAGCACCCAGATTGTCCGCCGTACTCGACGGGATCCACGCTTGAAAGATTTGTGTTTTAAAGGGGTAGTGTCAGTGCATTTTGTGTATAAAAGAGCTGGAAAGCAATATGTACAGGTGTCAGTGTAAAGGAAGTGTGAAGTGAAATATGAAAGTGTCAGTGCAGGAATGAGAATATGCTCAAGATAATGAGGCTAAAAGAATGAAGCTGGAAAGAGGGGGAATGTACAGAGACTTTTGTTCGATAACTGTTAAGTTATGCCTACGTATCCTCTCGTGCAATGAGGAAGTCAGAACACCGTAGTTCGACCCAAAGAGACTGAAAGATGAATTGACTTGTGAACCGCTTACTTGTCTATGCTCAAGTGTATGACCTGTCTGGCTCAGGTGCAAACTGTCTTGCATTAGACGGAAGAAGCAAGTTCTCGATTGTGAGTGAATGAGGTGAGAAAAGAATCCCGGAGGAGACGATTATTGCTTGTTTTTGAGTTTTCAGTCTTTTATTGCTTTTTGAAGTTTGTCATAAGATAATGAGCTTAAGCCTAAACCAATGGGTTAGTAAACTCATCACATCTTCCCTCTGATTAGGGGTAATGAGGATACCTTAAGTGTGAAGTCAGATTCTCACACTTAATCACCTTTGATGTAGGATTAAGATCATTAACCTACTTGTGATTATTTAGATGTTTTTGGTGTTTTTGTTTAGTGTTAAGTAATGAGGTTAAGCCATAATCAGGGATTAAACAGACTCATTACACCATCCTAAAAAAAGGATGATAGATGAGAATGTTTAAGCTGAGGAAAGCTCCTCAACTTAATCCATGATTAGGGATTAAACCCATGACAGAACAAACCTTTGATTAAGTGGATTTTATTTAATGATATGATGATGAAGTGGTTTTTATGGTTTGTAAGACAACTTGAGGGGGACTTGTCCATTAACACTAGGGTTAGTCCTTCTTAACCAATTAAGGAAGAATTAGAACCCTAATGCAAGGCCCAAGTTACAAGTGTGATGTCTTGATACTTATTAGGTGAATTGATTAAGAGATTTAAACACATTAAGGGTTTAACACTTAGGATTAAAGTTATACACTCCATCCTAAAAGAAGGATGCAGGCATAAGCTTAATCACAAAGTCTTAAAGCCTTTAGGGTTTAGTCCCTGATTATGAGATGAGAAGAGAAGACTCAAAGAGAGACACAAAGGTAAGAAACTATGAGGGGAGACTAATCAAAATCCTAATCATTGTCATGCTTGGTTGTTCCTAAGGTTTGTGAGGTTTTCAAAAGAAGAATCTTCAAAGGAGCCACCAGGAAGCAGATGAATAAGACCAAGAGAAGCAAAGTGACTTGCTTCATTCAAGAAGTCAAGTCACTTGAAGAAAGAAAGTGGGAGGAACAAGAATGAGCAAGCTCAATCTCATACACAAATAGAAATGCAGCAATGGATGCAAGAGAGATGAAAAGAAAAGTTATGAGAAGTGAAGGCAAATTCACTTCCCAAGTTTACTTACCACCTGAAATGTTAGAAAGAAATGCAATGCAATGCAAGATGAGATGAAATGGCATGATGCAAAGCAAAACCAGAAGCATGTTGATGATGATTATGATGTTATGAAGTGCTGCAAACATGAGGCAAGACATGGAGATGCTCATACAAGATCATGGATGCAAATGATGCAAGTTAAGGAACATGAACAAGCATGAAATGTTATGAAGCATACAAGACAAATGGCATGGCAAATATGTAATGCAATGATCAAACATGCTTTCTATATGTCTTAAGATGTCAAATGAATCACAATAATGCACAAAATGCAAAGACAAGTCATGTTATGCAAGAGAATGCAAGAAGGATGCAAATGAAAGCTCAAATTATGGTCCATGAAACAAACATCAAACAAAACCAAAAACAGAAGCAAACCCTAGGATAAAAAATGGAAAAGGCCAACCAAAGAAACCCTAAACCTATAATAAACCACTGCCCAAAGGGGAACTCTCAACTCTTAACCAATCTCAAGATATGATTTTTCTAAGTTATTAGGGTTTTTAGGGTTCCTAAACAAAAGAAATGCCAAACAATTGGAAAATGCAAGATCAAATCATGACCATTTTACCCTAGGAACTACATGCCAAATACAAAACAATGCAAGAAGAATCAATGTCTCAACCTTCTCCAATAGGCAGAAATGAATTTTTAAACTTATGATCAAATTAATGCATAAAAAATGATTTAATTCAATGAAAAATTCTTAAAATGCATCAAGATCAAAAAAGAAATTTGGTTTGAAGGTTGGACAATGTTTCTAAATGTCTTAGAACATTTCATGAATTTTTTGGTGATTTTTTAAATACCTAAAAGTATTTTTAATTAATTAATTCCCATTAATCAATTAAAAATAATCTTTTAAATATTTAAAAATACTTTTTTAATGATGAAAAATGAAATAAAAATATTTTTGGGTCTTAAAAATTAATAAAACTTTAAAGGAAAAGTTCCATAATTTTTATGCATTTTTTGCTATTTTAAAATAATTATGCAAGTTAATTGAAAAGAAAATGAATAAAAAACAAATAAAAATGAAAGTAATCAGCATGGATGGCCAGGATGGGCTCTGAATTCAAACTGGTTGACCAGCGCGCAAATGAAGGGTGTGGATTGCTTCTGATTAAAATATGATTAATTAGTCTTAACACGTGGATTAGGGCTAATCAGAGAGATCCAGGCCACACACACACGCGGGAGGTCAACTGGTCAAAGGGATCGTACGCTCCAGATTCAAACTTGAGTTAATTACGTAATTAGGGCATAAATGACTCTCAGGTGGCCGGAGAAGACTTCCGGTCGTCTTCTCCGGCCAGTTCTCTCCCTGAAAAATCCCCAAACCCCTCAAATCGTATCAAAAATGAAAAACAAGAACTGGGAAATGATCTCCAACCTCTCCTGAATCAAACCCCTCTCTCAAAACACATTTCTTTTTCCTAATCAAGCTGAATCGAAGAAAATGAAAGCTAGGGCACGCAGGTTTCAGAGACAAATTAAACTCTCAAATCAAAGCCATTTTCAAAACCAAAGACATCAGGATAATCAGTGAATCACATAGAACAAGTTTGTAACAAGAAAAATGATTTCTGGAAAAATAATTTTCGAGCTACCTGAGATTTGGAGCTTTCAATTTGAGGACTTTCTGGCCACTTCTCCTTGTGCAATCCACTCCACTTGGTCCACAGAAGATGCTTGAATGCTCAAAAGAAGTTTGTGTTGGCTGGATAGTGAGATTCGACAGCTTCTGCTCAAGCTTGATCAGAAATGGCAATGGAGTTTCTGGAGGTTTCAGGCCATTGTGAATGATGGTTTGTGGTCCTGAGGATGAATGGAGAAGGCCTGGAGTGTTTGTTTGTGTGTTTGTGAGCTATGGTGAGAGTTTCGAATGAAACTGCAAAATGAAGTGAGAAATGGCAGTGAGATGTTCAGGCTGTTTCAGGCTTGTGTTCTTGGTGCTTTGTGGTCTATGGGGCAAGGTGAGTTGAATGGTGAAGTTGGCTTGAGTGTTTTGTGGCTGTGGAGGCAGATTCGAAAGCTTATGCAATGTGGGGTGTTTTTGTGAATGTGATCAATGAGAGAGCTTCAGCCTTGCTTTGTGTTATGTTTAGCTTGCAAATTGTCCACATAACTCTCTCTCATTGGTCAGTTGACAAGACATGCCCTTTATTGATTGGTAAGTTAACTTTTGCAAAAAGTCAAATAATGTGTAAGAGAAGTAAGGCTCATGATCTAGGCAAGTACATGGGCATGGGCTGGCGCAGCAAGGTGAGGTGAGAGGCTAGCAAAGCTCAGCATCCAAGGCTGCAAGTTGTAGGGAGCATGATCATGAGTTTTGCAACTTGTTGTAACTTTGGTTCATATGTGAGAAAGTCTTGTTACACCAACCAAACCATGGGGAAACTTGGTCCAATTCTGATTTTTGTGACTTAGAGAATGCTTGTGCGCTGGTTTGAAATGAATTAGAGGTCACAATTGGCTTTGGTTCAAGACTTTGCAAAATTTCCATTTGGAGCATACCTTGAAAATTAATGATTTTAGCCAACTTTGCCTTGCCATAACTTTTGATCCAAGAAGAGTTTGATCATGTTCTTGTACTTTTTGAAAAGGGAAAGATGAGATCTACAACTTTCATGACCAAAGTTTTTCCATTTGAAGCATTTTTGGATCAAGAATCATGGCTTGAAAAATGACCTAAAATGATGCATTCTTGAAAAGTCAACTATGCCCAAAAAGTCAACATTTGCAAAAACCCTAAATTCTTGATTTTTATGAACTTCAACCTTCTTCCATGATCAAATAAAGATCATATACACTCAAAATGATGAAGATCACCCATTGGTTGGGTCATTGGGGGCCTCAGATGCCCTGATTTTGCACTGACTTGTCTGAAAAGTCAACCTTTGATCAGATGACTTCCCCATGGAATTTCTTCATGAAAATTGATATGCATACTCCCTATACCACATAGAGACCAATGGAAACAAGAATGACCAAAAAATTTGGAGTTATGGCCTCTGAAACCAAAACCCTAATTTTAGGTCAACTGTGCAGTTCATCCTGGCTCTGCATCCACTCAAACCCTAGTTCTTGTGATTCCTTTGCATTTTTGACTTTGAGGAGATGGAAAATGACATAAGTATACACATGGACCCCTTTGAGTTGGTTGGTGGCCTTTGGAATGGCCCAAGATGCTTTTGGGATTGCTCAGATCACAAACCCTAGGTGCAGATGACTTAGAAACTATGCAGTGAACCAAAATGAGATGTGAGATGATATGATTGTGTTTATGCATATGAGGATGATCACAAGCCATGGTGTGAATGGGTGAGGGCAAATTTGGGGTGTTTACAGCTGCCCCTATTCAAACATGAGTTAGCTGTGCAGGTTGTAAGCGACGGCTTAACAGGCAAACATGATAACTTGTGGTTGAATACCAAAGACAGTCCAAAATTTGCACTCACGGAATGAAGAAGAAAAGGGCTATAGATTGCAAAAGGAAAATAAAGTATATTGTAAAGTGTAGGCGACGGAGGACGACCGTCGAGCAGAGGACGACTGCTGGGTAAAGAGCAATGACGGGGACGGCCGACATGCTGGGAAAAGTGCGTGAAGATAAAGCAATGACGGGGACGGCCGACATGCTGGGGATAGAAGGTAAAGCTAAGACGGGGACGGCCGACTAGCTGGGGAAAATAAAATCGTGATGGGGACGGCCATCAAGATAAAGCTGTAAAATTCTCTGGAAATTAATAAAACATGACGGGGACGGCCATCAAGTTCATAAAGGTAAAGTAACCAACGATGGGGACGGCCATCGGGCTAAAAGGAAAAGGGACCACGACGGGGACGGCCATCGGGTTAAAGAATAAATGAAATAAACAGATGATGGGGTACGGCCATCAAAGGTGAAGGACGATCACCTAGCAGGGTACGGCTGCTCTGTTGGGGATAAAAAGGAGTATGATGGGGACGGCCATCAAAGGTGGAGGACGACCACCTGGCAGGGTACGGCTGCCGAAGATATCAACGATGGGGACGGCCATCGGACGAGCATGATGGAGGACGACCATCAAGAAGTGGAGGACGACCACTCAGCAGGGTACGGCTGCTCTCGAGGTTTCTCATGACATAGGACGAATGCCAGATAACCAAAATCAACAATGGGGACGGCCATTGGATAAAATGATGAAGGACGATCATCAAAAGGTGGAGGACGACCACCTAGCAGGGGACGGATGCTAAAAATCAACGATGGGGACGGCCATCGGATGAGCATGATGGAGGACGACCATCAAGAAGTGGAGGACGACCACTCAGCAGGGTACGGCTGCTCTCAGGGTTATCATGACACAGGACGAGTGTCTGATAAAAGAAAATTTGTTGGTGATCTACTGGGGATATAGTGAACACGGACGAGCGTTCACAACCAAGAAAAGAAAGTATAAGTGTTTGGTATTGTATAGATTAAAGATGCGGACGAGCATCCTTAAACTGTGATACGGACGAGTATCATGTAGAAACAAACTGACACATGTTCAGAGATGATGATACGGACGAGTATCAACGGGTTAACAAGGAACACGGACGAGTGTTGAATCTGAAGGGACTCTTCTGGGGAATAGTAGACACAGACGAGTATCTATATTCAAGAAGACACAAGTGTTTGAAACAGTGTATGGGTTAAAGATGCGGACGAGCATCCCTAAGACTATGATACGGACGAGTATCATGTAGAAACAAACACTAGACGCGATGTTCTGAGATGATGGTACGGACGAGTACCAACTGGTTAACAAAGAACAAGGACTACTGTCGAATCTGTGGGGATATAAGTGATGTATACAAGATACGGACGAGTATCTGTATAAGCGTACCAATGAGTAGTGAGTATATATATAAGTAAGTGTTTATCTGCTGGGGAGAATGACACGGACGAGTGTCAAAAGGGAAAAGTATAATAATAACAAGTATATGGGTGATGAAAGTGTAAGCGACTGCGCTGAGGATATGACACGGACGGGTGTCGAGAAAGTGTATATAAGTATATGTGAGTGCAAAGAGGATGTCTTTGGCTTTCTGCTGGTGATTTGACACGGAGGGGCGTCCAAAGGTGCATATATTGGTGTTTGTGATTGGAGAGGCAACTGCTTTTGCTGGGACCCTGGTGGGGATTTTTGTATAATGATGATGAACGGTTTGTTATTCACAAGTGTTACTTCAGAACATGGCTTATGATTATGCTATGCGTTTGATTTTTTTGCCGTAATGCTCCGTATTAGACGGAATGCTACGCTCTGAGGGTGAACATGATGCGAATGCCATGATTATGCAAGGAGGCACAGATCCGGGATTCGGATCCCGTTGCTGCAAAGATCTCTGGTTGATCTGCCGAAGTGGACCTCCCAGCTGGGGATGGGATCATTGGTAGATCTGATGATGTATCTGCTTGGGGACATAGGTCACTGATTGACATATCCTTAATGGGACCCAGCTGGGGTTTGTAGAAGCTTTCTTCACTCTGTTGTGATCTTCTATGCGCTGCTCTTCTGGATAGAGGCTGGAGATTCTGTGGGGAGATGATTCCCTGACTCCCGTACTCAGCTGAGGATGAAATGGCAACTCGGCTGGGGAATTGTGAGAGGCAACTCAGCTGGGGAGAGCAACAAGAGGCCACTCGGCTGGGGATAGAGCATTTCGAATGCCGAGATTGAATGCATGTTGATTTGACAACTTTGCTGGGGAAGTGGGCATTCTCCAGTGCCACGTGGAAGATAGACCGAGTTGATAATGATTCGCCTGCTTGCTGAGACGTAACTTGCGTGCCCCAGGTTGCGTTCTGGATACCTGCAATCCTGCAAAGATAAGGAGACGCACAAAAGGTCCCGAGGTATCCTTCACTGGATTCCGTCAAAAGAGTTAAGTACTTTCAAGAGTAAGTATATTCCCTGTAAGCATGTGTTTTTATTTTTAGAGAAAGGCATCTGTACTTATGCAATTGTATTTTCAGAGACATCAGACATCCTTTGCAAAACATAAATGTAAAAAACGAAACATGACTGAAAATCTGATTTTATTAATTCATGTGCCCTGAATTGGCAAGATACAGTCAAAGAAACAAATCCCCTGGGATGAGGAGATTGCTACAAATTGAGAAACAAAATGTTGGCAGTGTTGATGACGCTTTGAGGAGCTTCCTCTCCTGCTATGACTCGTATGACAATGACGTTCTTCTCGTCTTGCTTTCTGGAGAGAGTTGATTCTGATTGAAGCTTGATCCTTTGTAGCTTACCAAGTTGTAAGTGATACAGACGAATTCAGAATGCAGTTGTTCGCTTATTCCCTTATTTTGCATGGATCGCCCTTTCGGGTTTTCAATCCATCGGGATACCCATTTTTGCCTGAGTTGTCCAATGCGGCTTTTCAACTCAGCGGGTGTACATTTTTCATTTATTTCCCTTATTTTTGCCCGAGTCTTTTATTCTGTTTTTGACTCGCCGGGATGCCCTATTTTTGCCTGGACTTACATTCTGTTTTTATGTCCAGCGGGTCATTTTATGCGAAGTATTTTTTAACTGCATCTGAATTCACAGGGGACGGGAAATCTTCACCATCCATGGTGCTGAGCATCAGTGCTCCACCGGAGAAAACTTTCTTTACCACGAATGGTCCTTCATAATTTGGAGTCCACTTGCCCCTGTGGTCTGTATGAGGAGGGAGGATTCTTTTCAGCACAAGATCTCCTACTCGGTACTCTCGGTGCCTGACTTTCTGATCGAAGGCTTTCTTCATTCTTTTCTGATACAATTGCCCGTGACAGATTGCAGCCAACCTTTTCTCTTCGATCAGACTCAGTTGTTCGAATCGGGCCCGAACCCACTCTGCTTCACTCAGTTTAACATCCATTAGTACCCGTAGAGAGGGTAATTCAACTTCAACAGGTAGGACTGCCTCCATACCATACACAAGTTGATACGGTGTTGCCCCAGTGGATGTTCTGATTGACGTGCGGTACCCATGCAAGGCAAATGGTAGCATTTCATGCCAGTCTTTGTAGGTGACTACCATCTTCTGCACAATCTTCTTGATATTCTTATTAGCTGCCTCAACAGCGCCGTTCATCTTTGGCCTGTAAGGAGAAGAATTGTGATGTTGAATCTTGAAGTCCCGGCACAGTTCTGCCATCATTTTGTTGTTTAGATTGGAACCATTATCAGTAATGATTCGCTCGGGCACTCCATACCGACAGATGATATCTCTTTTCAGAAATCTGGCTACCACTTGTCTTGTAACATTTGCATATGAGGCTGCTTCAACCCACTTGGTGAAATAGTCAATGGCGACCAGGATGAATCTGTGGCCATTTGAAGCAGTTGGCTCGATCTTGCCAATCATATCAATGCCCCACATAGCAAAGGGCCAGGGTGAAGACATGATGTTCAAAGGATTGGGAGGCACATGCACCTTATCTGCATAGATCTGGCATTTGTGGCATTTTCTGGCATAGGCACAACAGTCCGCATCCATTGTGATCCAGTAATAGCCTGATCTTAGCAACTTCTTAGCCATTGCATGTCCTCCAGCATGGGTACCAAAAGAGCCTTCGTGCACTTCATGCATCAACAAATCTGCTTCTGTCTTGTCAACACATCTGAGGAGTACCATATCAAAGTTCCTTTTGTATAAAGACCCATCAGTGTTCAGAAAGAAACTTCCAGCAAGCCTTCTCAAAGTCTTCTTATCATTGGAAGATGCCCCAGGTGGGTATGTTTGATCCTCCAAGAAGCACTTAATGTCATGGAACCAAGGCTTATTGTCTTTGACAACTTCTGCTGCGAACACATATGCTGGCCTGTCGAGTCTGGACACTGAAATCTGAGGTACAAAGTTAGCGGCTTGAACTTTGATCATAGATGAAATGGTAGCAAGAGCATCCGCAAACTGATTCTCGTCCCGAGGGATATACTCAAGCTTGACTGTTGTGAAGAAAGTCAATAACCTCCTTGTATAATCCCTGTAAGGTATCAGATGATCTTGGTGGGTGTACCATTTCCCGTTGGTTTGATTGACTACCAAAGCTGAATCTCCGAATACGGTCAATGTCTTGATCCTGAGGTCAATGGCTTCCTCAAGACCCATAATGCAAGCTTCGTATTCAGCTTCGTTGTTAGTGCAGTTGAAAGTGAGTTTTGCCGAGAAAGGCATGTGAACTCCTTTAGGTGTAATGAGTACTGCACCAACACCACGACCATTCATGTTAACAGCCCCATCAAACATCATAGTCCATTCTTCCTCCGGATCAGGCCCTTCAGTGTGAATAGGCTCTTCGTGATCTTTTGCTTTAATGAACATGATATCTTCATCAGGGAAGTCAAATCTCATAGGCCGGTAGTCATCAATGGGTTGCTCAGCAAGATATTCAGATAGCACACTGCCCTTAATGGCTTTCTGAGATGTGTACTGTATGTCGTATTCTGTAAGAATCATCTGCCATCTTGCAACCTGTCCGGTAAGAGCTGGCTTCTCGAAAATGTACTTAACTGGATCCATTTTTGAGATTAATAAGGTAGTGTGGGTCAACATATACTGTCTCAGTCGGCGAGCAGCCCACGCTAAAGCACAACAAGTTTTCTCGAGCAGTGAATAACGTTGTTCACAGTCGGTAAACTTTTTGCTTAGGTAGTATATTGCATACTCTTTTCGACCAGACTCGTCATGCTGGCCCAACACACACCCCATTGACTCTTCTAATACTGTCAAGTACATAATCAGAGGTCTTCCTTCAACTGGAGGCATAAGGATTGGAGGTTCTTGTAAATATTCCTTGATCTTGTCAAAAGCTTTTTGGCAGTCTTCGTTCCACCTGACCGTTTGTTCCTTTCTTAGCAGCTTGAACAAGGGTTCACAGGTTGCTGTGAGGTGGGATATGAACCGTGAGATGTAGTTCAATCGACCTAAGAACCCTCGGACTTCTTTCTCAGTTTTCGGTGCAGGCATCTCTTGGATGGCTTTGACTTTATCAGGGTCAACTTCAATCCCTTTCTCACTTACAATAAAGCCCAGCAGCTTACCGGATCGCAACCCGAATGTGCATTTGTTGGGGTTCAGCTTTAGTTGGTATTTCCTCAGTCGCTTGAACAACTTCAGCAGATTTACCAGGTGTTCTTCCTCTGTAAGGGACTTGGCAATCATATCATCCACATAACACTCGATTTCCTTGTGGATCATATCGTGGAATAATGTCACCATAGCCCGTTGATATGTGGCACCAGCATTCTTCAGTCCGAATGGCATCACTTTGTAACAGAACGTGCCCCAAGGTGTGATGAATGTTGTCTTCTCCATGTCTTCAGGTGACATCTTGATCTGATTATATCCTGAAAATCCATCCATGAAGGAGAATACCGAGAACTGAGCCGTGTTATCCACCAATACATCAATGTGAGGTAATGGGAAGTCATCTTTCGGGCTAGCTCTGTTCAGATCCCGGTAGTCAACACACATTCTTACTTTGCCATCTTTCTTAGGCACAGGCACTATGTTAGAAACCCACGGCGGATAGCTAGTCACAGCAAGGAACCCGGCGTCCCACTGCTTTTGTACCTCTTCTTTGATTTTCATAGCCATGTCTGGGCGAGTTCGGCGCAGTTTCTGTTTAACTGGTGGGCATTCTTCCCTCAAAGGCAGCTTATGCACAACAATGTCGGTATCCAACCCTGGCATATCTTGATACGACCAAGCAAACACATCAACATACTCTTGAAGCAGATCTATCAGTTGTCTCTTCACTGAGTCTTGCAGGCAGGCCCCGATTTTAACTTCCTTCACGTCTTCGTCTGTACCAAGATTAATCACTTCAATCTCCTCCTGATGAGGAGTAATAACCTTTTCCTCCTGTCTCAACAACCTAGCTAGCTCTTCAGGAAGCTCATATTCTTCATCAACCCCTTCATCAGCTTGATTGATTGGATTGTCAAAGTCATACGATGTCATAGCCGTGCTGTTGTCGGTGCTGTCTGGAAGGCACACTCTGCAAGGGTTAAGTTGTTCATTTTAGTGATTGATTTTAATCTTGCTTTAGAAAAAAGGTGAAATGAAGTTATCATTTTGAAAACACCGCCATTTATTTTTGTACAAAAAGAAAAATGGAAAAACAGTGAGCAGAAAAGAAAAAGACTCGTTTGCAAAAAGATGTCTGATATTTCATTAATTTAATCTTGTTTGCACAAAAGTACAGATGGCCCTGATCACAAAATGAGTCTTGTCATCTTGGGCAAGATGCAAGACTTTGATGCATGCTATAAAAATACAGGAAATAATAATTACTCTGCATGAGTAACTCTTATAATTTCCTGGGAAGACCAGTTCGAGACACTGCTCCCCGGGATCTTTGGACGAATCCAATTCTCCAGATTGCGCTCCTCTTCCAGCTCGTCTTCCAGATTGTTGATAGCATCAGGGGTAAGCATCCCTCCACTGACAAAACCAGGCTCTCCAGCAGCCTTTGCTTGATGTTGAGTTGGTCTGTAACCCAACCCAAATTTGTCCTTCTTCTCCTCCACAGCTAAAACCTTGCCCCAACCTAGGGCAGTTCCTTCTTCAACAACCTTCCGGGCTTGTTGGTAAGATGACATGGGAGTACCAGATACAGCAGATGCTTCATTGACATTCAAGGCTTCAAACCCCTGGCTCATTGTTTCATGGATCTCCCCATCCATTTCAATGTACTTGTAGGTAGCCAGGTGGCTGACAAAAATGTCCTCCTCCCCACAGATTGTGACAACTTGACCTTCCCACTCAAATTTTAACTTTTGGTGAAGGGTAGACGTTATTGCGCCGGCGGAGTGAATCCAGGGTCTACCCAACAAACAGCTGTAGGCGGGCTGAATGTCCATCACGTAAAAGATAGTTTTAAAGGTTTGCGGGCCAATTATCACAGGCAGCTCAATCTCTCCCAGAACCGATCTCTTCGAACCATCAAAGGCTCGCACCACCAGGTTGCTGGGTCTCAATGCCAATCCATCATATTCTAGCTTCACCAGAGCCTTCTTTGGTAAAACATTCAGGGAAGAACCTGTGTCCACCAGCACATGAGAAAGGACAGCTCCTTTGCATTCCATGGTTATGTGCAAGGCTTTGTTGTGATTGCGGCCATCCGCTGTCAAGTCAGAATTGGTAAACCCTAGCCCATTGCTAGAAGTAACATTCCCAACCACGGTTTCCAACTGGTTGACGGTAATCTCCTCAGGCACGTAAGCTGCGTGCAGGACTTTAAGTAGTGCATTCCGATGGGCTTCGGAGCACATAAGCAGTGAGAGGATAGAGATTTTGGATGGCGTCTGGTGAAGCTGATCCACAACTTTATAATCGCTCTTTTTGATGATCCGCATAAACTCATCAACTTCCTGATCGAATGGAGTCTTCAGGGCTTCTTTGGCAGCTGGATCCTCCTGCACCGGGCCTTTTCCTTTTGCCTTGGCAGCAGCTTCTGCTTCGGCTGTAGGTCTTTGGACTTGTGAAGCAAAGAGACGTCCGCTTCGAGTGAAGCCTCCGCCTCCCCCCACATTATCTACTTGTGGTGCAGGTGCTGATGTTTCCAGAGTGATTCTTTTCCCTTCACAATACACGTCAGAGCCATAGTGCCAAGGGATGGCCCTATTGCTTACATATGGTACTGGTCCAGGCACCGTGACAGTGACCGGACTGATTGCTGCTGCTGAAGGGACTGTTATTGTCTGTGGATCATAAAAGATTGTAACTGGTGCTCTGGCGGGAGCAGCACCTTCTGAATGGTAGGCGGAATTATTTTCAGGATCGTAGAATATGGTAACAGTAGAGACATCTTCATGATTGATTGCTGGTGTTGTAGGAGGTGTTGTTGGAAGGACTGATGTTGTTGTTGATGGAGATTCGAAATGGAATGAAGCTGAAGTTGTAGCAGGAGAAACTGTTGAAAACTGATCATTTGAGAGGACAGGTGAAGTACTTGTTGATGTTGCTGGCGAATTGTCGGGAACAATAGTTGCTGCGGTTGTAGGAGGGTCTGAAATCGTTGCTGATGAAGTTGCCGGATTTGTCGGAAATGATGTAGTGATCTGTAGCAGGCCACTCTGAATAAGGCTGTCAATGCCATTCCTCAAGTCCTCACACCCGTTCCATGAAATATTGCAGTAGGGGCACCCTAGTTCACACCCTGGAAATATTTGGTTCTCACGAAGTTGAGCCTTGATTTCCACCAATGGTGTCCTGATCTGATCCACACTGGTTATTAAATAAGACGGTTGGTCTTCTTCAATGGCGTTAATTCGAGGACCACCATGATTTGGCATTGGGTTTTTATTGACATTGGGCGGAGGTGCAAAATTCAAAGCCTTGGAGTCTACCAAGTCTTGTACCTTCATATGCAGAGCTCTGCATTTTTCTGTACTGTGACCAGGTGCGTTTGAATGAAAAGCACACCTAGCATTGGAGTCATAGTTTCTTGGTAGACTGTTGGGATCCGGAGGTGCCAACGTTCTTAGCTCAACTAGGTTGAGTTTCAGAAGTCGTGGCAGCAAGGCGGCATACGACATCGGGATCGGGTCGATCACTCTGTTAGCTTGAGATGGCCTCTGTTGGAATGGCCTTTGTTGATTGTTGTTGTTGGTGTTGTTGCTGTTGTAGTTTCTTGGAGGATATTGATTCTGGTGATACTGAGGTTGTTGTTGGAAGTTTTGTTGAGGAGGTTGATAGACTGGCTGTGGATGAGCTGGAGCAGGAATGGTGACTGCTGCTATGGACCTCTGAGCATATTGGGGCCTACCCCTGTTTGAGTGGATGGCATTGGTCTCGCCAGTTCTTCTCGGGCCTGCAAAAGGCTTTCTTGTACTACTGGACGAGCTTGCACCGTTATCAGAAATCTTACCCATTTTTAACAAGCTTTCAATTCTCTCCCCGGCTATGACAACATCTGCAAAGCTAGTGGAAGAGAAAGCAGCCAACCTGTCAATATACGTTCCCTGGAGAGTGTTCATAAACATGTCTGCCATTTCTCTCTCAGACATTGGTGGTTGAACAGCAGCAGCCAATTGTCTCCATCTCTGGGCATATTCTCGGAAACTTTCCCTTGACGACTGTGACATTCCCATTAGGAGAGTCCTGTTGGGTGCCATATCCAGATTATACTGATACTGTCTGATGAAGGCCTCTGCCAGGTCCTTCCAGCATCTCACAGTTGCCCTTGTCAGATGGGAATACCACTCCCTCGAAGCTCCAGTCAAGCTATCTTCAAAATAGAACATCCACAATTTCTCATCCATTGTATAGGCCTTCAGCCTTCCCAGAAATGATTGTAGGTGAGTCCGGGGGCATGAAGTCCCATTATACTTTTCGAAACAAGGTGGCTTGAACTTATGGGGGATCCTGACCCCTTCTACCAAACCCATGTCCATAACGTCGAAGCCCAAAGAGTTTTGAGATTCTAAGGACCTCAACTTCTCAGCTATTTCTTCCAACCGTCTATCATAAGTTTCCTCTCCGGCACCCATTACTGTAAATTGGTCCTCCTGAGGGTCTTCTTGAAGTACCCTGGCTGCAGTGGCTGTCCCTTGAACATTTGCAGGAATGTCAATCTCAGGATGTAGATGTGGGCCAAACACAGGAGGATTAACATGTGGTTGCACTCTTTCATTGTTACTTGTGCCAGCAGTCCCCACATGGGGCTCATCTTGATTCCTCCCTTCTACCAAAGCTCTGAGCCTCTCCTGGCTTTGAGCTAAGTTGTTCATTACTTCCATGAATTGCGTTATCTGAGTTCTCATCTCCAGCCTTTCGTTGGCCATCTGGTTTCTGACCTCTGTAAGGTCCTGCTGCATTTGATCCATCTGAATTCCCAGAAGGTTGTTTCTAGTTGGGTACCTGTGTGGCCTGTTGAGGGGAAATACCCGGCGGCGAGCAATAATTCCTGAATATCACAACAGAGGTTAGTAACAAAAAACCTACAAAACAAACAAAGGGGTTAGTATGCAATGCAGTTATGCTTATTTGCTCTCAAGGTATCCGGTTTGGCTTTCAGTTTTGACCCTTCCAGACCCTCGAAGATGCTGCTGTTGAAGTTGCTTTTGAAGTGAACTCAGATGGAAACTAACACAAATATATTACAGAAGGTGAAATAATACATCTTGTTCATTTTACAACACCAGCCCTCTAAGGGGTCAAAATACATCACAAAAACAAAAGTACATGGAATAGGAATAACAACAAACAAATGATCAAACTCCAAGGCCAAACTCATCCTCACGAACTTCCTTAAGAAGTGCTTCGGTCCCAGGATCAGCCGGACGCTCCGTGAGACCTCTGATGAGAAGGTTTCTTGTTGCAACAGCTGCAGTCAACTTCTTGTTCTGACTTTGGTCCTTAGACCTCTTCACTCCAGCTCTGATTTCTAACTCTGATATTTCCTTCTGGGCTGCTGCCAGGGCTTTTTCCATCTGCTCCATCTTGTCCTGAACTCTCTTGTCTTCTAGAGTACGGGCCTCAGTGATCCGGACCCACCTGGCCTGACTCTCTTTCAAATACAAGTCTGTTCTTGCTCTCTGGAACTGGGCTTCTTTACAAGCATTCTTCAGAATCTGCTCACCAGCTTTAGACTTGTTGATATAATCTCCAGACTTCTCAATCTTAGTCAAGTGTTCCACCCTCAACTTCTCCAATCTCTCAACCTCCCTCACACCTTCACTCCTCTCCCGGAGGGTCTTCTGCAAAGCCTGGGTTAGCTTCTCATTTCTTTCCTTCAAGCTTTCAAATTCCTCCAAACTGATAGTGGCAGGGGGTGGTGCTGAAGATGACTCAGGCATGTCTTCTATGGTGAAGGGCATTCCAGAGAATTGGGCCCTGTGTAAACACCCCAAATTTTCCCTCACCCATTCACACCATGGCTTGTGATCATCTCATATGCATAAATACAATCATATCATCTCACATCTCATTTTTGATTCACTGCATAGCTTCTAAGGCATCTGCACCTAGGGTTTGTGATCTGAGCAATCCCAAAGCATCTTGAGCCACTCCAAAGGCCACCAATCAACTCAAAGGGGTCCATGTGTGTTCATATGTCATATTCCATCTCCTCAAAGTCAAAATTGCAAAGGAATCACAAGAACTAGGGTTTGAGTGGATGCAGAGCCAGGCTAGACTGCACAGTTGACTGAAAATTAGGGTTTTGTTTTCAGAGGCCATAACTCCAAATTTTTTGGTCATTCTTGTTTCCATTGCTCTTTATATGGTATAGGGAGTATGCATATCAATTTTCATGAAGAAATTCCATGGGGAAGTCATCTGATCAAGAGTTGACTTTTCAGACAAGTCAGTGCAAAATCAGGGCATCTGAGGCCCCCATTGACCCAACCAATGGGTGATCTTCATCATTTTGAGTGTATATGATCTTTATTTGATCATGGAAGAAGTTTGAAGTTCATAAAAATCAAGAATTTAGGGTTTTTGCAAATGTTGACTTTTTGGGCATAGTTGACTTTTCAAGAATGCATCATTTTAGGTCATTTTTCAAGCCTTGATTCTTGATCCAAAAAGGCTTCAAATGGAAAAACTTTGGTCATGAAAGTTGTAGATCTCATTTTTACCTTTTCAAAAAGTACAAGAACATGATCAAACTCTTCTTGAATCAAAAGTTATGGCAATGCAAAGTTGGCTAAAATCATTGATTTTCAAGGCATGCCCTAAGTGAGAATTTTGCAAAGTCATGAACCAATGCATTATGTGACTTCTAATTCATCTCAAACCAGCACATAAACATTCTCTAAGTCATAAAAACCAGATTTGAACCAAGATCACATGTGTTTAGTTCATGTAACAAGGCATTTTCATCATGTGAACCATAAAGTAACCAAGTTGCAAAACACTCATTTCTCTTCACCAACTTGCTGCATTGGTCCTTGAATCAAGCTAGCCTCTCTCACCACACCATGCTGCGCCAGCCCTAGCCATTGTACTTGCCTAGAGTCAAGCCATGCCTCACTTACACAAAAGGTGGACTTTATGCAAAAGTAAACATCCCAATCACCACAGGCCATGTCACATCCTCTGGCCACTTGGATTAAAATAACATATCAATTTGCAAGCAAGACATAACATAAGGCAAGGCTGAAGCTATCTCATTCATGACATACACAAAAACTCACCATCTTGCAACTTGCTTCGATTTCCTCTCCACAGCCACTAAACACTCAAGCCAACTTCACCAATCATCTCACCTTGCTCCATAGACCTCAAACCACCCAAAGCACAAGCCTGAAACAGCCAGAACATCCCACTGCCATCTCTCACCTCAGTTTGCAGTTTCATTCGAAACTCTCACCATAGCTCACAAACACACAAACAAACACTCCAGACCTTCTCCATTCATCCTCAGGATCATAAACAACCCCTCACAATGACCTGAAAGTGCCAGAATCTCCATTGCCATTTCTGATCAAGCTTGAGCAGAAGCTGTCGAATCTCACTATCCAGCCAACTTAAACTTCTTTTGAGCATTCAAGCATCTTCTGTGGACCAAGTGGAGCAGTTTGCACTGAAGGAAGTGGCCAGAAAGTTCTCAGGTTGAAAGCTCCAAATCTCAGGTAGCTTGAAATTAATTTTTCCAGAAATCATTTTTCTTGTTACAAACTTGTTCTATGTGATTCACTGATCATCCTGATGTTCTTAGTTTTTGAAATGGCTTTGATTTGAGTATGTAATTTGTCTCTGAAGCTTGCGTGCCCTAGTTTTTATTTCTTTCGATTCAGCTTGTTTAGGAAGAAGAAATGAGTTTTGAGAGAGGGGTTTGATTCGTGAGAGGATGGAGATCATTTCTATGATCTTAGTTTTCATTTTTGATACGGTTTGAGGGGTTTGGGAAGTTTTCAGGTGAGCTGCTCGCCGGAGAAGACGACCGGAAGTCTTCTCCGGCAGCCTGAAAGTGATTAGGGTTAAGTGTCATTAATTAGGGTTGTTTGAATCTGGTCCCTTGGATGGACTCTCCCGCGCGCGAATGAAAGGCTGAGATGAGCCATTAGAAACCCTAATCCTGATTATCCATTTAATTCCTGATTAATTAATTCATAATTTTAATTTAACCAAGTTTGAATTTGGACCACTGGATCACGCGCCAAGTCAACCATCTCCTCCCCAGAATCAATCTCAGCCTTCCGTTTGTTTTACTTTTCATTTTCATTTATTTTTATTCATTTTCTTTTCAATTAACTTGCACATTTAATTTAAAATAGCAAAAATATCTTAAAAATTATGAAACTTTTTCTTAAAAGTTTTATTAATTTTTAAGACCCAAAAATATTTTTATTTTATTTTTTATCATTAAAAAAGTATTTTTAAATATTTAAAAGATTATTTTTAATTGATTAATGGGAATTAATTAATTAAAAATACTTTTAGGTATTTAAAAATTACAAAAAAATTCATGAAATGTTTTAAGACATTTAGAAACATTGTCCAACCTTCAAACCAAATTTCTTTTTTGATCTTGATGCATTTTAAGAATTTTTCATTGAATTAAATCATATTTTGTGCATTAATTTGATCATGGATTCAAAAATTCATTTCTGCCTATTGGAGAAGGTTGAGACATTGGTCCTTCTTGCATTGTTTTATGTTTAGCATGTAGTTTCTAGGATAAAATGGCCATGATTTGATCTTGCATTTTCTATTTGTTTGGCATTTCTTTTGTTAAGAACCCTAAAAAACCCTAATAACTTAGAAAATTCATATCTTGAGATTGGTTAAGAGTTGGGACCTCCCCTTTGGACCTTGGTTTAGTATAGGTTTAGGGTTTCTTTGGGTAGCATTTTCCATTTTTTATCCTAGGGTTTGCTTCTGTTTTGGGTTTTTGTTTGATGTTTGATCCATGAACCCTAATTTGGGCTTTCTTTTGCATCCTTCTTGCATTTCCTTGCATAACTTGACTTGTCTTTGCATTTTGTGCATTCTTGTGATCCATTTGACATCTTAAGACATATTGAAAGCATGTTTGATCATTGCATCTTGCATTTTCCATGTTGTATGCCATGTGCATCTCATAACTTTTCATGTTCATTCATGCTCCTTAACTTGCATCATTTGCATTCATAATCTTGTATGAATGTCCCCATGCCTTGCCTCATGTTTGCAGCATCTCATAGCATCATTATCATCATCAACATGCTTCTGGTTTGGTCTAGCATCATGTCATTTCACTTCATCTATCATTGCATTGCATTTCTTTCTAACATTTCAGGTGGTAAGTGAACTTGAGAAGTGAATTTGCCTTCACTTATCATAACTTTTCTTTTCATCTTTCTTGCATCCATTTCTGTATTTCTATTTGTGTTTGAGATTGAGCTTGCTCATTCTTGTTCCTCCCACCTTCTTTCTTCAGGTGACTTGACTTCTTGAATGAAGCAAGTCACTTTGCTTCTCTTGATCTTATTCATCTGCTTCCTGGTGGCTCCTTTGAAGACTTCTCTTGAAAACCTCACAAACCTTAGGAACAACCAAGCATGACAATGATTAGGGTTTTGATTAGTCTCCCCTCTTAGTTTTACCTTTGTGTCTCTCTTTGAGTCTTCTCTTCTCACCTCATAATCAGAGACTAAACCCTAAAGGCTTTAGGACTTTGTGATTAAGCTTATGCCTGCATCCTTCTCTTAGGATGGAGTGTATAACTTTAATCCTAAGTCTTGAAACCTTAAGGTGTTTAAATCTCTTAATCAATTCATTTAATAAGTATCAAGACATCACACTTGTAACTTGGGCCTTGCATTAGGGTTCTAATTCTTCCTTAAGTGGTTAAGAAGGACTAACCCTAGTGTTAATGGACAAGTCCCCCTCAAGTTGTCTTACAAACCATAAAATTCACTTCATCATCATATCATTAACTAAAATTCACTTAATCAAAGGCTTGCTTTGTCATGAGTTTAATCCCTAATCATGGATTAAGTTGAGGAGCTTTCCTCAGCTTAAACATTCTCATCTATTATCCTTCTTTTAGGATAGTGTAATGGGTCTGTTTAATCCTTGATCATGGCTTAACCTCATTACTCAACACTAAACAAAAACACCAAAAACATCTAAATAATCACAAGTAGGTTAATGATCTTAATCCTACATCAAAGGTGATTAAGTGTGAGAATCTGACTTCACACTTAAGGTATTCTCATTACCCCTAATCAGAGGGAAGATGTGATGAGTTTACTAAATCCATTGGTTTAGGCTTAAGCTCATTAACTTATGATAAAATTCAAAAGCAATAAAAGACTAAAAACTCAAAAAACAAACAATAATCGTCTCCCTCGGGATTCTTTTCTCATCACCTTCACTCACAAACGAGAACTTGCTTCTTCCGTCTAATGCAAGACAGTTTGCATCTGTGCCAGACAGATCATACACTTGAGCATAGGCAAGTAAGCAGTTCACAAGTCAATTCACCTTTCAGTCTCTTTGGGTCGAACTACGGTGTTCTGACTTCCTCATTGCACGAGAGGATACGTAGGCATAACCTAACGGTTATCGAACAAAAGTCTCTGTATATTCCCCCTCCTTCCAGCATCATTCTTTTAAGCCTCATAGTCATGAGCATTTCACTCTTATCCTTACACTGACACTTTCATACTGCACTTCACACTTCTTTTACACTAACACCTGTACATCCTTTTCCAGCTATTTTTCACACAAATTGCACTGACACTACCCCTTTAAAACACAAATCTTTTAAGCGTGGATCCCGTCGAGTACGACGGACAATCTGGGTGCTAATACCTTCCCAGGTTGTAACCAACCCCCTTTCTCAGTCTCTCTGGTTCGCAACCGTCTTATCCATCTTTTTCTAGGTCTATGCAGCATTACCTTTCCTCCGGGATAAAAATGCCCAGCTGGCGACTCTATTCATCTCCAATGAGTTCACGGCTGTGTGTTCTCATTGTCCCTTTCGCCGACCGTTCGCGTCTGTACCTTCATCTGACCCGGTGTCACTTGTCGGGAGCGACAGCTTGGCGACTCTGCTGGGGAACCTTATACTGCAACCAGGGCTTCTGGTTCTTTTTGTGGGTTCCTCCTAGCGCTTGTTTGATTTGTGTTTACTGGGGTGTTATGTGCTTGTATTTATTTTTTATTGCTTTATGTACAGTTACTTTACTGCTTTCTTTATTGCATTTATATATATCATATTGTCATTGTTGCTGGCTGGATCTGGTTTTTGTTTTGATGGGTGGGTGTTCCATTGAGAGTTAAGGTCCTATACCTGGGACCTGAGTGACACCTAGGCTAGAGTGAATCATATTCTTTCCCATTCCATTTCGGTCTGGTGCGGGAATATGAAACACGGTTCAGATATGGGCTTCTTCTTGAGAACTCTGTGTTGCAGATTTCCTGCAATGCTAGGGCTATCTGGGAAGCCTGCTAAGTCTGGATGACCTTTTAGTTTTGACCTTCAGAAACTGAGGTGAATTAGAGGAGGAATTGTTATGGTTATTGTAAACACTGTACCTCCGGGTTAGAAGTGTTTACAATTCTCATAACTGATCCAAGTCTGAGGATCTTTGTTTTAGATCACCACCTGTGAGGGGGTTGGGCTGTTTACAGGTTTGCAGGTACCTTGACCTCAGAATACCCTGTTACTTTGAGTTTGTTAAGAATGCTCCATGTTGGATAGTTCTTGTGATTCTAAACCCTGGACTTGTGGCTCTTTATTTGAGTCCCCCACCTTGGTTACTGGATTTATAGACCTCCATCTGGAATTCTTGAACACACATGGATCTATACCAAGGCAGTTAATCAGATCCAGCTCAGTCACAAACCCTTTGCATATCATTTGCATACATACCCATTGCATCATATTAACATTTGCTTATTTGTGTTTCAGGGTATCCACCTTCATCTGGTTTTGGTTTTGACCCCATCTGTTAGTATTGACCCATCCTCACCAGGACCAGCCAATCAGTGGCTCATTCTTTCAGCATCTTCATCAGCACTCTACTCAGTCTTCAGCATCATGGCTCCAAAGAAAAGCAACATCACTTATCATTTCTTCCAACCAGACTTATCAGACATCAGGAGGATCCAAACCCTGATCACTCCAGATCACATGCCCTTGTTCAGGGAGCATTATGGGGATATACTTGACTTGGTCATGGATCTGGACCCATCTCAGAGAAGCCTAATCCATACCTGTATTCAGTTCTATGACCCCCCATTGAGATGTTTCACCTTTCAAGACTTTCAGTTGGGTCCTCTCTTGGAAGAATACTCATCATTGATTGGTCTGCCTATCAGGAGAGAAATCCCTTTCAATCCTGAGATGACTTTCCCAAGCAATGGAGAGGTGGCAAAAGCTTTGCACTTGGAGCCTGTTTTGGTTGAGCAACACATGACCTCCAAAGCTGGGATCCCTGGTTTTCACCTTGACTTCCTGATTTCTCAAGCAAGTCTGAAGGCCTCCCTGGGGGAGTGGAAAGCTGTCTGTGCTCTGTTGGCCTTAAGTGTATATGGAATTGTGTTGTTTGCAGATGAGCCTCGATTCATCAGCAAGAATGAAATTCATCTGTTCATCCTGAAGAACCCAGTGCCAACTTTATTGGGTGATCTTTATTACTCAGTACATCAGAAGAATGAGAAGCAGAGGGGAAGGCTAGTAAGGTGTTGTGCTCCATTATTCCATGCTTGGCTTCTCAGGCATCTACCCAGGGCAGATTCATTTCTAAATCCTCATCAGCAAAGCAACTGGGCTAAGAGGCTCACTACTCTCACTTCAGCAGACATCAGATGGTGTACTCAAAGCACCAAGGGCAGAGATATCATTACAAGCTGTGGGCACTTTCCCAATGTGCCCTTAATAGGAGTTAAGGGAAGTATCAACTACAACCCTCTGCTGTTCAAGAGGCAATTAGGCTATGCACTGGTCCATGCTCCTAGGGTACAGGATTTGATGGAGACCCTCTACTGTGAGAACAAGATTAGTCCGGCAATTGTTAGGCAGGCTGCCTGGGCCTGGGATCATGTTCAAACCAAGGGAATCACCATTCTGGGGAAGTGCAATAATGTGGCATCAGCCCAATATTATGAGTGGTCCCATGCCAGGGCCCAATTCTCTGGAATGCCCTTCACCATAGAAGACATGCCTGAGTCATCTTCAGCACCACCCCCTGCCACTATCAGTTTGGAGGAGTTTGAAAGCTTGAAAGAAAGAAATGAGAAGCTAACCCAGGCTCTGCAGAAGACCCTCCGGGAGAGAAGTAAAGGTGTGAGGGAGATTGAAAGATTGGAGAAATTGAGAGTGGAACACTTGACTAAGATTGAGAAGTCTGGAGATTATATCAACAAGTCTAAAGCTGGTGAGCAGATTCTGAAGAATGCTTGCAAAGAAGCCCAGTTCCAAAGAGCAAGAACAGACTTATATTTGAAGGAAAGTCAGGCCAGGTGGGTCCGGATCACTGAGGCCCGTACTCTAGAAGACAAGAGAGTCCAGGACAAGATGGAACAGATGGAAAAAGCCCTGGCAGCAGCCCAGAAGGAAATATCAGAGTTAGAAATCAGAGCTGGAGTGAAGAGGTCTAAGGACCAAAGTCAGAACAAGAAGTTGACTGCAGCTGTTGCAACAAGAAACCTTCTCATCAGAGGTCTCACGGAGCGTCCGGCTGATCCTGTGACCGAAGCACTTCTCAAGGAAGTTCGTGAGGATGAGTTTGGCCTTGGAGTTTGATCATTTGCTTGTTGTTGTTCCTATTTCATGTACTTTTGCTTTTTTTGTGATGTATTTTGACCCCTTTGAGGGCTTGTGTTGTAAAAATGAACAAGATGTATTATTTCACCTTCTGTAATATATTTGTGTTAGTTTCCATCTGGGTTACTTCAAAAGCAACTTCAACAGCATCATCTTCAAGGGTCTGGAAGGGTCAAAACTGAAGACCAAACCGGATACCTTGAGAACAAATAAGCATAACTGCATTGCATACTAACCCCTTTGTTTGTTTTGTAGGTTTTTGTTTTGTTGTTACTAACCTCTGTTGTGATATTCAGGAATTATTGCTCGCCGCCGGGTATTTCCCCTCAACAGGCCACACAGGTACCCAACTAGAAACAACCTTCCGGGAATCCAGATGGATCAGATGCAACAAGACCTTACGGAGGTCAGAAACCAGATGGCCAACGAAAGGTTGGAGATGAGAACGCAGATAACACAATTCATGGAAGTGATGAACAATTTAGCTCAAAGCCAGGAGAGGCTCAGAGCTTTGGTAGAAGGGAGGAATCAAGAGGAACCCCATGCGGGAACTGCTGGCACAAGTAACAACGAGAGGGTCCAACCTCATGTCAATCCCCCAGTTTTTGGACCCCATCTCCATCCAGAGGCCAACATCCCTGTCAATATACAAGGGACAGCCACTGCAGCCAGGGTACTTCAAGAAGACCCTCAGGAGGACCAATTTACAGTAATGGGTGCTGGAGAGGAAACTTATGATAGACGATTGGAAGAAATAGCTGAGAAGTTGAGATCACTGGAGTCTCAAAATTCTTTGGGCTTCGACGTCATGGACATGGGGCTGGTAGACGGGGTCAGGATCCCCCATAAGTTCAAGCCTCCTTGTTTCGAAAAGTATAATGGGACTTCATGCCCCCGGACTCATTTGCAATCATTTCTGGGAAGGCTGAAGGCCTATACAATGGATGAGAAGCTCTGGATGTTCTACTTCGAAGACAGCTTGACTGGAGCATCAAGGGAATGGTATTCCCATTTGACAAGGGCAACTGTGAGATGCTGGAAGGACCTGGCAGAGGCCTTCATCAGACAGTATCAATACAACTTAGACATGGCACCCAACAGGACTCTCCTAATGGGTATGTCACAGTCTTCAAGGGAGAGCTTCAGAGAATATGCTCAAAGGTGGAGGCAATTGGCTGCTGCTGTTCAACCACCAATGTCTGAGAGAGAAATGGCAGACATGTTTATGAACACCCTTCAGGGAACATATATTGACAGGTTGGCAGCTTTCTCTTCCACTAGCTTTGCAGATGTTGTCATAGCCGGGGAGAGAATTGAAAGCCTGTTAAAAATGGGTAAGATCTCCGATAATGGTGCCAGTTCGTCCAGCAGTACAAGAAAGCCTTTTGCAGGCCCGAGAAGAACTGGCGAAACCAATGCCATCCACATCAACAGGGGTAGGCCCCAATATGTTCAAAGGTCAATAGCAGCAGTCACTATCCCTGCTCCGGCTCATCCTCAGCCAGTCTATCAACCTCCGCAACAAAACTTCCAACAACAACCTCAGTATCAGCAGAATCAATATCCTCCAAGAGACTACAACAACAACTCCAACAACAACAATCAACAGAGGCCATTCCAACAGAGGCCATCCCAAGCTAACAGGGTAATCGATCCGATCCCAATGCCGTATGCTGCCTTGCTGCCACAACTTCTGAAACTCAACCTAGTTGAGCTAAGAACGTTGGCACCTCCGGATCCCAACAGTCTACCAAGGAACTATGACTCCAATGCTAGGTGTGCATTTCATTCAAACGCACCTGGTCACAGTACAGAAAAATGCAGGGCTCTGCATATGAAGGTACAAGACTTGGTAGACTCCAAGGCTCTGAATTTTGCACCTCCGCCCAATGTCAATAAAAACCCTATGCCAAACCATGGTGGTCCCCGAATTAATGCTATCGAAGAAGACCAACCGTCTTATTTGATAACTAGTGTGGATCAGATCAGGACACCATTGGTGGAAATCAAAGCTCAACTCCGTGAAAGCAATATATTTCCGGGGTGTGAACTAGGGTGTCCCTACTGCAATATTTCATGGAACGGGTGTGAGGACCTGAGGAATGGCATTGACAGCCTTATTCAGAGTGGCCTGCTACAGATCACTACATCATCTCCGACAAATCCGGCAACTTCATCAGCAACGGTTTCAGACCCTCCTACAACTGCAGCAACTATGGTTCCCGACAATTCACCAGCAACATCAACAAGTACTTCACCTGTCCTCCCAAATGATCAGTTTCCAACAGTTTCTCCTGCTACAACTTCAGCTTCATTCCATTTCGAATCTCCATCAACAACAACAACAGTCCTTCCAACAGTACCTCCTACAACACCAGCAATCAATCATGAAGATGTCTCCACTGTTACCATATTCTACGATCCTGAGAATAACTCCGCCTACCATTCAGAAGGTGCTGCTCCCATCAGAGCACCAGTTACAATCTTTTATGATCCACAAACAATTACAATCCCTTCAGCAGCAGCAGTCAGTCCGGTCACTGTCACGGTGCCTGGACCAGTACCATATGAAAGCAATAGGGCCATCCCTTGGCACTATGGCTCTGACGTGTACTGCGAAGGAAAAAGAATCACTCTTGAAACATCAACACCTGCACCACAGGTAGATAATGTGGGCGGAGGCGGAGGCTTCACCCGAAGCGGACGTCTCTTCGCTCCACCAATTCAAAGACCTACTGCCGAAGCAGAAGCTGCTGCCAAGGCAAAGGGTAAAGGCCCGGTGCAGGAAGATCCAGCTGCCAAAGAAGCCCTGAAAACTCCATTTGATCAGGAAGTTGATGAGTTTATGCGAATCATCAAAAAGAGTGATTATAAAATTGTGGATCAGCTTCACCAGACGCCATCCAAAATCTCCATCCTCTCACTGCTTATGTGCTCCGAAGCCCATCGGAATGCACTACTTAAAGTCCTGCACGCAGCTTACGTGCCTGAGGAGATTACTGTCAACCAATTGGAAACCGTGGTTGGAAATGTTACTGCTAGCAATGGGCTAGGGTTTACCAATTCTGACTTGACAGCAGATGGCCGCAACCACAACAAAGCCCTGCACATAACCATGGAATGCAAAGGAGCTGTCCTTTCTCATGTGCTGGTGGACACAGGTTCTTCCCTGAATGTCTTACCAAAGAAGGCTCTGGTGAAGTTAGAATATGATGGATTGGCATTGAGACCCAGTAACCTGGTGGTACGAGCCTTTGATGGTTCGAAGAGATCGGTTCTGGGAGAGATTGAGCTGCCCGTGACAATTGGCCCACAGACCTTTAAAACTATCTTTTATGTGATGGACATTCAGCCCGCCTACAGCTGTTTGTTGGGTAGACCCTGGATTCATGCCGCTGGCGCAGTAACGTCTACCCTTCACCAGAAGTTAAAATTTGAGTGGGAAGGCCAAGTTGTTACAATCTGCGGGGAGGAGGATATATTCGTTAGCCATCTGGCTACTTATAAGTACATTGAAATGGATGGAGAGATCCATGAAACAATGAGCCAGGGGTTTGAAGCTTTGAATGTGAATGAAGCGTCTGCTGTATCTGGTACTCCAATGTCATCTTACCAACAAGCCCGGAAGGTTGTTGAGGAAGGAACTGCCCTAGGCTGGGGCAAAGTTTTAGCTGTGGAGGAGAAAACGGACAAATTTGGGTTGGGTTACAGACCAACTCAACGTCAAGCAAAGGCTGCTGCAGAGCCTGGTTTTGTCAGTGGGGGAATGCTTACCCCTGATGCTATCAACTGTCTGGAAGACGAGCTGGAAGAGGAGCGCAATCTGGAGAATTGGATTCGTCCAAAGATCCCGGGGAGCAGTGTCTCGAACTGGTCTTCCCAGGAAATTATAAGAGTTACTCATGCAGAGTAATTATTATTTCCTGCATTTTTATAGCATGCATCAAAGTCTTGCATCTTGCCCAAGATGACAAGACTCATTTTGTAATCAGGGCCATCTGTACTTTTGTGCAAACAAGATTAAATTAATGAAATATCAGACATCTTTTTGCAAACGAGTCTTTTCGTTCACTGTTTTTCCATTTTTCTTTTTGTACAAAAATAAATGGCGGTGTTTTCAAAATGATAACTTCATTTCACTTTTTTCTAAAGCAAGATTAAAATCAATCACTAAAATGAACAAACTTAACCCTTGCAGAGAGTGCCTTCCAGACAGCACCGACAACATCACGACTATGACTTCGTATGACTTTGACAATCCGATCAATCAAGCTGATGAAGGGGTTGAAGAAGAATATGAGCTTCCTGAAGAGCTAGCCAGGTTGTTAAGACAAGAGGAAAAGGTTATTACTCCTCACCAGGAGGAGGTTGAAGTGATTAATCTTGGTACAGATGAAGACGTGAAAGAGGTTAAAATCGGGGCCTGCCTGCAAGACTCAGTGAAGAAGCAACTGACAGATCTGCTTCAAGAGTATGTTGATGTGTTTGCTTGGTCGTATCAAGACATGCCAGGGTTGGATACCGACATTGTTGTGCACAAGCTGCCTTTGAGGGAAGAATGCCCACCAGTTAAACAGAAGCTGCGCCGAACTCGCCCAGACATGGCTATGAAAATCAAGGAAGAGGTACAAAAGCAATGGGACGCCGGGTTCCTTGCTGTGACTAGCTATCCGCCGTGGGTTGCTAACATAGTACCTGTGCCTAAGAAAGATGGCAAAGTTAGAATGTGTGTTGATTACCGGGACCTGAACAGAGCCAGCCCGAAGGACGACTTCCCATTACCTCACATTGATGTATTGGTGGATAACACGGCTCAGTTCTCGGTATTCTCCTTCATGGATGGATTTTCAGGATATAATCAGATCAAGATGTCACCTGAAGACATGGAGAAGACAACATTCATTACACCCTGGGGCACGTTCTGTTACAAAGTGATGCCATTTGGGCTCAAGAATGCTGGTGCAACGTATCAACGGGCTATGGTGACATTATTCCACGATATGATCCACAAAGAAATAGAATGTTACGTGGATGACATGATTGCCAAGTCCCTTACAGAGGAAGATCACCTGGTGAATCTGCTGAAGTTGTTCAAGCGTCTGAGGAAGTACCAATTGAAATTGAACCCTAACAAATGCACATTCGGGGTGCGATCCGGTAAATTGCTGGGCTTTATTGTAAGCGAGAAAGGGATTGAGGTTGACCCTGATAAAGTCAAGGCTATTCAAGAAATGCCTGCGCCGAGAACTGAGAAAGAAGTTCGAGGGTTCTTAGGTCGGTTGAACTACATCTCACGGTTCATATCTCACCTCACAGCGACCTGTGAACCCTTGTTCAAGCTGTTAAGAAAAGAACAGACGGTCAGGTGGAACGAAGATTGCCAGAAGGCTTTTGACAAGATCAAAGAGTACTTACAAGAACCTCCAATCCTCATGCCTCCAGTAGAAGGAAGACCTCTGATTATGTACTTGACAGTGTTAGAAGAGTCGATGGGGTGTGTACTAGGTCAGCATGACGAGTCTGGTCGAAAAGAGTATGCAATATACTACCTAAGCAAAAAGTTTACCGACTGTGAACAGCGTTATTCACTGCTCGAGAAAACTTGCTGTGCTTTAGCGTGGGCTGCTCGCCGACTGAGACAGTATATGTTGACCCACACTACCTTATTGATCTCAAAAATGGACCCAGTTAAGTACATTTTCGAGAAGCCAGCTCTTACCGGACGGGTTGCAAGATGGCAGATGATTCTTACAGAATACGACATACAGTACACATCTCAGAAAGCCATCAAGGGCAGTGTATTATCTGAATACCTTGCTGAGCAACCCATTGATGACTACCAGCCTATGAGGTTCGACTTCCCTGATGAAGACATCATGTTCATTAAAGCAAAAGATCACGAAGAGCCTGTTCACACCGAAGGGCCTGACCCGAAAGAAGAATGGACTATGATGTTTGATGGGGCTGTTAACATGAATGGCCGTGGTGTTGGTGCAGTACTCATTACACCTAAAGGAGTTCACATGCCTTTCTCGGCAAAACTCACTTTCAACTGCACTAACAACGAAGCTGAATACGAAGCTTGCATTATGGGTCTTGAGGAAGCCATTGACCTCAGGATCAAGACATTAACCGTATTCGGAGATTCAGCTTTGGTAGTCAATCAAACCAACGGGAAATGGTACACCCACCAGGATCATCTGATACCTTACAGGGATTATACAAGAAGGTTATTGACGTTCTTCACAACAGTCAAACTTGAGTATATCCCTCGGGACGAGAATCAGTTTGCAGATGCCTTGGCTACCATTTCGTCCATGATCAAAGTTCAAGCTGCTAACTTTGTACCTCAGATATCAGTGTCGAGACTTGATAGACCAGCATATGTATTTGCAGCAGATATTGTTAAGGATGATAAGCCTTGGTTCCACGACATCAAGTGCTTCTTGGAGGATCAAACATACCCGCCTGGGGCATCTTCCAATGATAAGAAGACTTTGAGAAGGCTTGCTGGAAGTTTCTTTCTGAACACTGATGGGTCTTTATACAAAAGGAACTTTGACATGGTACTCCTCAGATGCGTTGACGAGACGGAAGCGGATTTACTGATGCATGAAGTGCATGAAGGCTCTTTTGGTACCCATGCTGGAGGACATGCCATGGCTAAGAAGTTGTTAAGATCAGGCTATTACTGGATCACAATGGATGCAGACTGTTGTGCCTACGCCAGAAAATGTCATAAATGCCAGATTTATGCAGATAAGGTGCATGTGCCTCCCAATCCTTTGAACATCATGTCTTCACCATGGCCCTTTGCTATGTGGGGCATTGATATGATTGGCAAGATTGAGCCAACTGCTTCGAATGGTCACAGATTCATCCTGGTCGCCATTGATTATTTCACCAAGTGGGTTGAAGCAGCCTCATATGCAAACGTCACCAGGCAAGTGGTAGCCAGATTTCTGAAAAGAGACATCATCTGTCGGTATGGATTTCCCGAGCGAATCATTACTGATAATGGTTCCAATTTAAACAACAAAATGATGGCAGAGCTGTGCCGGGACTTCAAGATCCAACACCACAATTCTTCTCCTTACAAGCCAAAGATGAACGGCGCTGTTGAGGCAGCAAATAAGAATATCAAGAAGATTGTGCAGAAGATGGTAATCACTTACAAAGATTGGCATGAAATGCTACCGTTTGCCTTGCATGGGTACCGCACGTCAATCAGAACATCCACTGGGGCAACACCGTATCAGCTTGTGTATGGTATGGAAGCAGTCTTACCAGTTGAAGTTGAATTACCCTCCCTACGGGTATTGATGGATGTTAAACTGAACGAAGCAGAATGGGTTCGAGCCCGATACGAACAACTGAGTCTGATCGAAGAGAAAAGATTGGCTGCAATCTGTCATGGGCAGTTATATCAGAAGAGAATGAAGAAGGCCTTCGATCAGAAAGTCAGGCACCGAGAGTACCAAGTAGGGGATCTTGTGTTGAAAAGAATCCTCCCTCCTCATACAGACCACAGGGGCAAATGGACTCCAAACTATGAAGGACCATTTGTTGTAAAGAAAGTTTTCTCTGGTGGAGCACTGATGCTCAGCACCATGGATGATGAAGATTTCCCGTCCCCTGTGAATTCAGATGCAGTTAAAAAATACTTCGCATAAAATGACCCGCTGGACATAAAAACAGAATGTAAGTCCAGGCAAAAATAGGGCATCCCGGCGAGTCAAAAACAGAATAAAAGACTCGGGCAAAAATAAGGGAAATAAACAAAAAAAATGTACACCCGCTGAGTTGAAAAGCCGCATTGGACAACTCAGGCAAAAATGGGTATCCCGATGGATTGAAAACCCGAAAGGGCGATCCATGCAAAATAAGGGAATAAGCGAACAACTGCACTCTGAGTTCGTCTGTATCACTTGCAACTTGGAAAGCTTCAACAGAGTCAAGCTTCAATCAGAATCAACTCTCTCCAGAAAGCAAGACGAGAAGAACGTCATTGTCATACGAGTCATAGCAGAAGAGGAAGCTCCTTGAAAGCCTCGTCAACATCGCCAGCACTTTATTTCTCAATTTGTAACAATCTCTTCATTTCAGGAGATATGTTTCTTTGACTGTATCTTGCCAATTCAGGGCACATGAATTAATAAAATCAGATTTTCGGTCATGTTTCGTTTTTACATTTATGTTTTGCAAAGAGTTGTCTGATATCTCTAAAAATACAATTGCATAAGTACAGATGCTTTTCTCCCAAAAATAATAAAACACATGCTTACAGGGAATGTGATTATTCTCGAAAGTACTTGACTCCTATGACGGAATCCAGTGAGGGATACCTCGGGACCTTTTGTACGTTCCATTATCTTTGCAGGATTGCAGGTATCCAGAACGCAATTTGGGGCATGCAAGTTACATCTCAGCAAGCTGGCTAATCAACAAAGGATATCAGCATCCGAGGTGCTCTATCCCCAACTGAGTTGCTTCCCGTTGCCTTCCCCAGCAAAGTTGCCAAATCAACAAACAGGCTTAACACTCAGGATGTTTTCTCCCCAGCTGAGTTGCCTCCCGTTGCTCTCCCCAGCTGAGTTGCCTCTCGTTACTCTCCCCCAGCTGTAGTACCAACCATTCTTCCTCAGCAGAATGCAGAAATCAGGGAATCATCTCCCCACGGAATCCCCAGCCTCTATCCAGGAGAGCGACGCATGAAGAAATCACAACAGAGAGGGAGAAAGCTTCTGCAAACCCCAGCTGGGTCCCGTATTATCAGGATATGTCAATCAGTGACCTATATCCCCAAACAAATACGTCATTAGATCTACCAATGATCTCATCCCCAGCTGGGATGTTCACTTCAAGCAGATCGACCAGAGATCTTCATGGCAACGGGATCCGAATCCCATTGTGGTATCTTTGCATAATCATAGCATTTGCATCATAATATCCCCTCAAAGCGTAGCATTCCGTCTAAAACGGAGCATTACGGCAAAAATCAAATGCATAGCATAATCATAAGCCATGTTGTGAATTGAACACTTGTGAATAATAAACCGTTCATCATCATTATACAGAAATATCCCCACCAGAATCCCAGCAAAAACAGTTGCCTCATATTCACAAATACCAGCATATTTTCTTTTGATACCCGTCCGTATCAACGCTTCCCCAAACAGGTTGCCTGAATACACTTTACAAACAAAATCACCCGTACTACAGATACTTCCTGACACCCGTCCGTGTCAAATCACCAGCAGAAAGCCAAAAACATCCTCTTTGCACTCACATATATTTATATATACACTTTCTCGACACCCGTCCGTGTCATATCCCCAGCGCAGTCGCTTATGCTCTCATCACCCATATACATGTTTATATTATACTTTTCTCCTTTTGACACTCGTCCGTGTCACTCTCCCCAGCAGATAAACACTTATATATATATACTCACTACTCATTGGTACCCTTATACAGATACTCGTCCGTATCTTGTATACATCATCACTATCCCCACAGATTCGACAGTAGTCCTTGTTCTTTGTTAACCAGTTGGTACTCGTCCGTATCATCATCTCAGAACATTGCATCTAGTGTTTGTTTCTACATGATACTCGTCCGTATCATAGTCTTAAGGATGCTCGTCCGCATCCTTAATCCATATACCGCGTCAAACACTTATGTCTTCCTGGATATAGATACTCGTCTATGTCTACTATTCCCCAGAAGAGTCCCTTCAGATTCAACACTCGTCCGTGTTCCTTGTTAACCCGTTGATACTCGTCCGTATCATCATCTCTGAGCATGTGTCAGTTTGTTTCTACATGATACTCGTCCGTATCATAGTCTTAAGGATGCTCGTCCGCATCTTTAATCTATACACATACATCTAAACACTTATACCTTTTGTTTCTTGGGTGTAAACGCTCGTCCGTGTTTACTATATCCCCAGTAGATCACCAACAATCATTTTTTTCCTTTTTTATCTAACACTCGTCCTGTGTTATGATACCTTTGAGAGCAGCCGTACCCTGCTGAGTGGTCGTCCTCCACTTCTTGATGGTCGTCCTCCATCACGCTCGTCCGATGGCCGTACCCATCGTTGATTTTAGCAGCCGTCCCCTGCTAGGTGGTCGTCCTCCACCCTTTGATGATCGTCCTTCATCACTTTATCCAATGGCCGTCCCCATTGTTGATTTCGGTTATCTGGCATTCGTCCTATGTCATGAGAAACCTCGAGAGCAGCCGTACCCTGCTGAGTGGTCGTCCTCCACTTCTTGATGGTCGTCCTCCATCATGCTCGTCCGATGGCCGTCCCCATCGTTGACCTTTTCTATCCGATGGCCGTCCCCATCGTTGATATTTTCGGCAGCCGTACCCTGCCAGGTGGTCGTCCTCCACCTTTGATGGGCGTCCCCATCATATTTCCTTTATCCCCAACAGAGCAGCCGTCCCCTGCTAGGTGATCGTCCTTCACCTTTGATGGCCGTACCCCATCAGCTGTTTATTTCATTTATTCTTTAACCCGATGGCCGTCCCCGTCGTGGTCCCTTTTCTTTTTAACCCGATGGCCGTCCCCATCGTCGGTTACTTTGCTTTATGAACTTGATGGCCGTCCCCGTCATGTTTCATTAATTTCCAGAGAATTTTACAACTTTATCTTGATGGCAGTCCCCATCATGATATTTTATTTTTCCCAGCTAGTCGGCCGTCCCCGTCTTAGCTTTACCTTTTATCCCCAGCATGTCGGCCGTCCCCGTCATTGCTTTATTTTCCTCACCTTCCCCAGCATGTCGGCCGTCCCCGTCATTGCTCCTTACCCAGCAGTCGTCCTCTGCACGACGGTCGTCCTCCGTCGCCCACACTTTACAATATACTTTGTTTTCCTTTTACAATCTATATCCCTTTTCTTCTTCATTCTGTGAGTGCAAATTTTGGACTGTCTTTGGTATTCAACCACAAGTTATCTTGTTTGCCTGTTAAGCCGTCGCTTACAACCTACACAGCTAACTCATGTTTGAATAGGGGCAGCTGTAAACACCCCAAATTTGCCCTCACCCATTCACACCATGGCTTGTGATCATCTCATATGCATAAATACAATCATATCATCTCACATCTCATTTTTGATTCACTGCATAGCTTCTAAGGCATCTGCACCTAGGGTTTGTGATCTGAGCAATCCCAAAGCATCTTGAGCCACTCCAAAGGCCACCAATCAACTCAAAGGGGTCCATGTGTGTTCATATGTCATATTCCATCTCCTCAAAGTCAAAATTGCAAAGGAATCACAAGAACTAGGGTTTGAGTGGATGCAGAGCCAGGCTAGACTGCACAGTTGACTGAAAATTAGGGTTTTGTTTTCAGAGGCCATAACTCCAAATTTTTTGGTCATTCTTGTTTCCATTGCTCTTTATATGGTATAGGGAGTATGCATATCAATTTTCATGAAGAAATTCCATGGGGAAGTCATCTGATCAAGAGTTGACTTTTCAGACAAGTCAGTGCAAAATCAGGGCATCTGAGGCCCCCATTGACCCAACCAATGGGTGATCTTCATCATTTTGAGTGTATATGATCTTTATTTGATCATGGAAGAAGTTTGAAGTTCATAAAAATCAAGAATTTAGGGTTTTTGCAAATGTTGACTTTTTGGGCATAGTTGACTTTTCAAGAATGCATCATTTTAGGTCATTTTTCAAGCCTTGATTCTTGATCCAAAAAGGCTTCAAATGGAAAAACTTTGGTCATGAAAGTTGTAGATCTCATTTTTGCCTTTTCAAAAAGTACAAGAACATGATCAAACTCTTCTTGAATCAAAAGTTATGGCAATGCAAAGTTGGCTAAAATCATTGATTTTCAAGGCATGCCCTAAGTGAGAATTTTGCAAAGTCATGAACCAATGCATTATGTGACTTCTAATTCATCTCAAACCAGCACATAAACATTCTCTAAGTCATAAAAACCAGATTTGAACCAAGATCACATGTGTTTAGTTCATGTAACAAGGCATTTTCATCATGTGAACCATAAAGTAACCAAGTTGCAAAACACTCATTTCTCTTCACCAACTTGCTGCATTGGTCCTTGAATCAAGCTAGCCTCTCTCACCACACCATGCTGCGCCAGCCCTAGCCATTGTACTTGCCTAGAGTCAAGCCATGCCTCACTTACACAAAAGGTGGACTTTATGCAAAAGTAAACATCCCAATCACCACAGGCCATGTCACATCCTCTGGCCACTTGGATTAAAATAACATATCAATTTGCAAGCAAGACATAACATAAGGCAAGGCTGAAGCTATCTCATTCATGACATACACAAAAACTCACCATCTTGCAACTTGCTTCGATTTCCTCTCCACAGCCACTAAACACTCAAGCCAACTTCACCAATCATCTCACCTTGCTCCATAGACCTCAAACCACCCAAAGCACAAGCCTGAAACAGCCAGAACATCCCACTGCCATCTCTCACCTCAGTTTGCAGTTTCATTCGAAACTCTCACCATAGCTCACAAACACACAAACAAACACTCCAGACCTTCTCCATTCATCCTCAGGATCATAAACAACCCCTCACAATGACCTGAAAGTGCCAGAATCTCCATTGCCATTTCTGATCAAGCTTGAGCAGAAGCTGTCGAATCTCACTATCCAGCCAACTTAAACTTCTTTTGAGCATTCAAGCATCTTCTGTGGACCAAGTGGAGCAGTTTGCACTGAAGGAAGTGGCCAGAAAGTTCTCAGGTTGAAAGCTCCAAATCTCAGGTAGCTTGAAATTAATTTTTCCAGAAATCATTTTTCTTGTTACAAACTTGTTCTATGTGATTCACTGATCATCCTGATGTTCTTAGTTTTTGAAATGGCTTTGATTTGAGTATGTAATTTGTCTCTGAAGCTTGCGTGCCCTAGTTTTTATTTCTTTCGATTCAGCTTGTTTAGGAAGAAGAAATGAGTTTTGAGAGAGGGGTTTGATTCGTGAGAGGATGGAGATCATTTCTATGATCTTAGTTTTCATTTTTGATACGGTTTGAGGGGTTTGGGAAGTTTTCAGGTGAGCTGCTCGCCGGAGAAGACGACCGGAAGTCTTCTCCGGCAGCCTGAAAGTGATTAGGGTTAAGTGTCATTAATTAGGGTTGTTTGAATCTGGTCCCTTGGATGGACTCTCCCGCGCGCGAATGAATGGCTGAGATGAGCCATTAGAAACCCTAATCCTGATTATCCATTTAATTCCTGATTAATTAATTCATAATTTTAATTTAACCAAGTTTGAATTTGGACCACTGGATCACGCGCCAAGTCAACCATCTCCTCCCCAGAATCAATCTCAGCCTTCCGTTTGTTTTACTTTTCATTTTCATTTATTTTTATTCATTTTCTTTTCAATTAACTTGCACATTTAATTTAAAATAGCAAAAATATCTTAAAAATTATGAAACTTTTTCTTAAAAGTTTTATTAATTTTTAAGACCCAAAAATATTTTTATTTTATTTTTTATCATTAAAAAAGTATTTTTAAATATTTAAAAGATTATTTTTAATTGATTAATGGGAATTAATTAATTAAAAATACTTTTAGGTATTTAAAAATTACAAAAAAATTCATGAAATGTTTTAAGACATTTAGAAACATTGTCCAACCTTCAAACCAAATTTCTTTTTTGATCTTGATGCATTTTAAGAATTTTTCATTGAATTAAATCATATTTTGTGCATTAATTTGATCATGGATTCAAAAATTCATTTCTGCCTATTGGAGAAGGTTGAGACATTGGTCCTTCTTGCATTGTTTTATGTTTAGCATGTAGTTTCTAGGATAAAATGGCCATGATTTGATCTTGCATTTTCTATTTGTTTGGCATTTCTTTTGTTAAGAACCCTAAAAAACCCTAATAACTTAGAAAATTCATATCTTGAGATTGGTTAAGAGTTGGGACCTCCCCTTTGGACCTTGGTTTAGTATAGGTTTAGGGTTTCTTTGGGTAGCATTTTCCATTTTTTATCCTAGGGTTTGCTTCTGTTTTGGGTTTTTGTTTGATGTTTGATCCATGAACCCTAATTTGGGCTTTCTTTTGCATCCTTCTTGCATTTCCTTGCATAACTTGACTTGTCTTTGCATTTTGTGCATTCTTGTGATCCATTTGACATCTTAAGACATATTGAAAGCATGTTTGATCATTGCATCTTGCATTTTCCATGTTGTATGCCATGTGCATCTCATAACTTTTCATGTTCATTCATGCTCCTTAACTTGCATCATTTGCATTCATAATCTTGTATGAATGTCCCCATGCCTTGCCTCATGTTTGCAGCATCTCATAGCATCATTATCATCATCAACATGCTTCTGGTTTGGTCTAGCATCATGTCATTTCACTTCATCTAGCATTGCATTGCATTTCTTTCTAACATTTCAGGTGGTAAGTGAACTTGAGAAGTGAATTTGCCTTCACTTCTCATAACTTTTCTTTTCATCTTTCTTGCATCCATTGCTGTATTTCTATTTGTGTTTGAGATTGAGCTTGCTCATTCTTGTTCCTCCCACCTTCTTTCTTCAGGTGACTTGACTTCTTGAATGAAGCAAGTCACTTTGCTTCTCTTGATCTTATTCATCTGCTTCCTGGTGGCTCCTTTGAAGACTTCTCTTGAAAACCTCACAAACCTTAGGAACAACCAAGCATGACAATGATTAGGGTTTTGATTAGTCTCCCCTCTTAGTTTTACCTTTGTGTCTCTCTTTGAGTCTTCTCTTCTCACCTCATAATCAGAGACTAAACCCTAAAGGCTTTAGGACTTTGTGATTAAGCTTATGCCTGCATCCTTCTCTTAGGATGGAGTGTATAACTTTAATCCTAAGTCTTGAACCCTTAAGGTGTTTAAATCTCTTAATCAATTCATTTAATAAGTATCAAGACATCACACTTGTAACTTGGGCCTTGCATTAGGGTTCTAATTCTTCCTTAAGTGGTTAAGAAGGACTAACCCTAGTGTTAATGGACAAGTCCCCCTCAAGTTGTCTTACAAACCATAAAATTCACTTCATCATCATATCATTAACTAAAATTCACTTAATCAAAGGCTTGCTTTGTCATGAGTTTAATCCCTAATCATGGATTAAGTTGAGGAGCTTTCCTCAGCTTAAACATTCTCATCTATTATCCTTCTTTTAGGATAGTGTAATGGGTCTGTTTAATCCTTGATCATGGCTTAACCTCATTACTCAACACTAAACAAAAACACCAAAAACATCTAAATAATCACAAGTAGGTTAATGATCTTAATCCTACATCAAAGGTGATTAAGTGTGAGAATCTGACTTCACACTTAAGGTATTCTCATTACCCCTAATCAGAGGGAAGATGTGATGAGTTTACTAAATCCATTGGTTTAGGCTTAAGCTCATTAACTTATGATAAAATTCAAAAGCAATAAAAGACTGAAAACTCAAAAAACAAACAATAATCGTCTCCCTCGGGATTCTTTTCTCATCACCTTCACTCACAAACGAGAACTTGCTTCTTCCGTCTAATGCAAGACAGTTTGCATCTGTGCCAGACAGATCATACACTTGAGCATAGGCAAGTAAGCAGTTCACAAGTCAATTCACCTTTCAGTCTCTTTGGGTCGAACTACGGTGTTCTGACTTCCTCATTGCACGAGAGGATACGTAGGCATAACCTAACGGTTATCGAACAAAAGTCTCTGTATATTCCCCCTCCTTCCAGCATCATTCTTTTAAGCCTCATAGTCATGAGCATTTCACTCTTATCCTTACACTGACACTTTCATACTGCACTTCACACTTCTTTTACACTAACACCTGTACATCCTTTTCCAGCTATTTTTCACACAAATTGCACTGACACTACCCCTTTAAAACACAAATCTTTTAAGCGTGGATCCCGTCGAGTACGACGGACAATCTGGGTGCTAATACCTTCCCAGGTTGTAACCAACCCCCTTTCTCAGTCTCTCTGGTTCGCAACCGTCTTATCCATCTTTTTCTAGGTCTATGCAGCATTACCTTTCCTCCGGGATAAAAATGCCCAGCTGGCGACTCTATTCATCTCCAATGAGTTCACGGCTGTGTGTTCTCATTGTCCCTTTCGCCGACCGTTCGCGTCTGTACCTTCATCTGACCCGGTGTCACTTGTCGGGAGCGACACCCTGGCATGGGACCACTCATAATATTGGCCTGATGCCACATTATTGCATTTCCCCAGAATGGTGACTCCCTTGGTTTGAACATTATCCCAGGCCCAGGCAGCCTGCCTAACAGCAGCCAAACTAATCTTGTTCTCACAGTAGAGGGTCTCAACCAAGTCTTGCTCCCTGGGAGTATGGACCAGTGCATAGCCTAATTGCCTCCTGAACAGCAGAGGGTTGTAATTGATACTTCCCTTAACTCCTATTAAGGGCACATTGGGAAAGTGCCCACAGCTTGTGATGATATCTCTGCCCCTGGTGCTTTGAGTACACCATCTGATATCTGCTGAAGTTAGGGTAGTGAGCCTCTTAGCCCAGTTGCTCTGCTGATGAGGGTTTAGAAAGGCATCTGTCCTGGGTAGATGCTTTAGAAGCCAAGCATGGAATAAAGGAGCACAACACCTCACTAGCCTTCCCCTCTGCTTCTCATTCTTCTGATGTACTGAGTAATAGAGATCTCCTAGCAAAGTTGGCACTGGGTTCTTCAGGATGAACAAATGGATTGCATTCTTGCTGATGAATCGAGGCTCATCTGCAAACAACACAATTCCATATACACTTAAGGCCAACAGAGCACAAACAGCTCTCCACTCCCCCAGGGAGGCCTTCAGGCTAGCTTGGGAAATCAGGAAGTCAAGATGAAAACCAGGGATCCCAGCCTTAGAGGTCATATGCTGCTCAATCAAAGTAGGTTCCAGGTGTAGAGCTTTTGCCACCTCTCCATTGCTGGGAAAGACCATTTCAGGGTTGAAAGGGATTTCCCTCTTGATAGGCAAACCAACCAAAGATGAGTATTCTTCTAAAAGAGGCCCCAACTGAAAGTCTTGAAAGGTGAAACATCTCAATGGGGGGTCATAAAACTGAATGCAGGTGTGGATCAAACTCCTCTGGGATGGGTCCAGATCCATGACCAAGTCAAGTATATCCCCATAATGCTCCCTGAATAAAGGTATGTGCTCTGGAGTGATCAGGGTTTGGATCCTCCTGATGTCTGATAAGTCTGGTTGGAAGAAATGATAAGTGATGTTGCTTTTCTTTGGAGCCATGATGCTGAAGACTGAGTAGAGTGCTGATGAAGATGCTGAGGAGTGGGCCACTGGCTGGCTAGTGCAAGTAACTGAAGTATATGGCTGACAAGCTGAAGCAAGTGCTGGTGGAGATAGGTCAAAACTACAGATGGGGTCAAAACTAAAACCAGATGAAGGTGGATACCCTGAGACACAAATAAGCAAATGTTAATATGATGCAATGAGTATGTATGCAAATGATATGCAAAGGGTTTGTGACTGAGCTGGATCTGATTAACTGCCTTGGTATAGATCCATGTGTGTTCAAGAATTCCAGATGGAGGTCTATAAATCCAGTAACCAAGGTGGGGGACTCAAATAAAGAGCCACATGTCCAGGGTTTTAGAATCACAAGAACTATCCAACATGGAGTATTCTTAACAAAGTCAAAGTAACAGGGTATTCTGAGGTCAAGGTACCTGCAAACCTGTAAACAGCCCAACCCCCTCACAGGTGATGATCTAGAACAAGGATCCTCAGACTTGGATCGGTTATGAGAAGTGTAAACACTTCTAACCCGGAGGTACAGTGTTTACAATAAACATAACAATTCCTCCTCTAATTCACCTCAGTTTCTGAAGGTCAATACTAAAAGGTCATCCAGACTTAGCAGGCTTCCCAGATAGCCCTAGCATTGCAGGAAATCTGCAACACAGAGTTCTCAAGAAGAAACCCATATCTGAACCGTGTTTCATATTCCCGCACCAGACCGAAATGGAATGGGAAAGAATATGATTCACTCTAGCCTAGGTGTCACTCAGGTCCCAGGTATAGGACCTTAACTCTCAATGAAACACCCACCCACCAAAACAAAAACCAAATCCAGCCAGCAACAATGACAGTATGATATAAATAAATGCAATAAAGAAAGCAATAAAGTAACTGTACATAAAGCAATAAACAAAAATAAATACAAGCACAAACAAGCACATAACACCCCAGTAAACACAAATCAAACAAGCGCAAGGAGGAACCCACGAAAAGAACCAGAAGCCCTGGTTGCAGTATAAGGGTCCCCAGCAGAGTCGCCAAGCTGTCGCTCCCGACAAGTGACACCGGGGTCAGATGAAGGTACAGACGCGAACGGTCGGCGAAGGGAACAGTGAGAACACACAGCCGTGAACTCACTGGAGAATGAATAGAGTCGCCAGCTAGGCATTTTTATCCCGGAGGAAAGGTAATGCTGCATAGACCTAGAAAGATATGGATAAGACGGTTTGCGAACCAGAGAGACTGAGAAAGGGGGTTGGTTACAACCTGGGAAGGTATTAGCACCCAGATTGTCCGCCGTACTCGACGGGATCCACGCTTGAAAGATTTGTGTTTTAAAGGGGTAGTGTCAGTGCATTTTGTGTATAAAAGAGCTGGAAAGCAATATGTACAGGTGTCAGTGTAAAGGAAGTGTGAAGTGAAATATGAAAGTGTCAGTGCAGGAATGAGAATATGCTCAAGATAATGAGGCTAAAAGAATGAAGCTGGAAAGAGGGGGAATGTACAGAGACTTTTGTTCGATAACTGTTAAGTTATGCCTACGTATCCTCTCGTGCAATGAGGAAGTCAGAACACCGTAGTTCGACCCAAAGAGACTGAAAGATGAATTGACTTGTGAACCGCTTACTTGTCTATGCTCAAGTGTATGACCTGTCTGGCTCAGGTGCAAACTGTCTTGCATTAGACGGAAGAAGCAAGTTCTCGATTGTGAGTGAATGAGGTGAGAAAAGAATCCCGGAGGAGACGATTATTGCTTGTTTTTGAGTTTTCAGTCTTTTATTGCTTTTTGAAGTTTGTCATAAGATAATGAGCTTAAGCCTAAACCAATGGGTTAGTAAACTCATCACATCTTCCCTCTGATTAGGGGTAATGAGGATACCTTAAGTGTGAAGTCAGATTCTCACACTTAATCACCTTTGATGTAGGATTAAGATCATTAACCTACTTGTGATTATTTAGATGTTTTTGGTGTTTTTGTTTAGTGTTAAGTAATGAGGTTAAGCCATAATCAGGGATTAAACAGACTCATTACACCATCCTAAAAAAAGGATGATAGATGAGAATGTTTAAGCTGAGGAAAGCTCCTCAACTTAATCCATGATTAGGGATTAAACCCATGACAGAACAAACCTTTGATTAAGTGGATTTTATTTAATGATATGATGATGAAGTGGTTTTTATGGTTTGTAAGACAACTTGAGGGGGACTTGTCCATTAACACTAGGGTTAGTCCTTCTTAACCAATTAAGGAAGAATTAGAACCCTAATGCAAGGCCCAAGTTACAAGTGTGATGTCTTGATACTTATTAGGTGAATTGATTAAGAGATTTAAACACATTAAGGGTTTAACACTTAGGATTAAAGTTATACACTCCATCCTAAAAGAAGGATGCAGGCATAAGCTTAATCACAAAGTCTTAAAGCCTTTAGGGTTTAGTCCCTGATTATGAGATGAGAAGAGAAGACTCAAAGAGAGACACAAAGGTAAGAAACTATGAGGGGAGACTAATCAAAATCCTAATCATTGTCATGCTTGGTTGTTCCTAAGGTTTGTGAGGTTTTCAAAAGAAGAATCTTCAAAGGAGCCACCAGGAAGCAGATGAATAAGACCAAGAGAAGCAAAGTGACTTGCTTCATTCAAGAAGTCAAGTCACTTGAAGAAAGAAAGTGGGAGGAACAAGAATGAGCAAGCTCAATCTCATACACAAATAGAAATGCAGCAATGGATGCAAGAGAGATGAAAAGAAAAGTTATGAGAAGTGAAGGCAAATTCACTTCCCAAGTTTACTTACCACCTGAAATGTTAGAAAGAAATGCAATGCAATGCAAGATGAGATGAAATGGCATGATGCAAAGCAAAACCAGAAGCATGTTGATGATGATTATGATGTTATGAAGTGCTGCAAACATGAGGCAAGACATGGAGATGCTCATACAAGATCATGGATGCAAATGATGCAAGTTAAGGAACATGAACAAGCATGAAATGTTATGAAGCATACAAGACAAATGGCATGGCAAATATGTAATGCAATGATCAAACATGCTTTCTATATGTCTTAAGATGTCAAATGAATCACAATAATGCACAAAATGCAAAGACAAGTCATGTTATGCAAGAGAATGCAAGAAGGATGCAAATGAAAGCTCAAATTATGGTCCATGAAACAAACATCAAACAAAACCAAAAACAGAAGCAAACCCTAGGATAAAAAATGGAAAAGGCCAACCAAAGAAACCCTAAACCTATAATAAACCACTGCCCAAAGGGGAACTCTCAACTCTTAACCAATCTCAAGATATGATTTTTCTAAGTTATTAGGGTTTTTAGGGTTCCTAAACAAAAGAAATGCCAAACAATTGGAAAATGCAAGATCAAATCATGACCATTTTACCCTAGGAACTACATGCCAAATACAAAACAATGCAAGAAGAATCAATGTCTCAACCTTCTCCAATAGGCAGAAATGAATTTTTAAACTTATGATCAAATTAATGCATAAAAAATGATTTAATTCAATGAAAAATTCTTAAAATGCATCAAGATCAAAAAAGAAATTTGGTTTGAAGGTTGGACAATGTTTCTAAATGTCTTAGAACATTTCATGAATTTTTTGGTGATTTTTTAAATACCTAAAAGTATTTTTAATTAATTAATTCCCATTAATCAATTAAAAATAATCTTTTAAATATTTAAAAATACTTTTTTAATGATGAAAAATGAAATAAAAATATTTTTGGGTCTTAAAAATTAATAAAACTTTAAAGGAAAAGTTCCATAATTTTTATGCATTTTTTGCTATTTTAAAATAATTATGCAAGTTAATTGAAAAGAAAATGAATAAAAAACAAATAAAAATGAAAGTAATCAGCATGGATGGCCAGGATGGGCTCTGAATTCAAACTGGTTGACCAGCGCGCAAATGAAGGGTGTGGATTGCTTCTGATTAAAATATGATTAATTAGTCTTAACACGTGGATTAGGGCTAATCAGAGAGATCCAGGCCACACACACACGCGGGAGGTCAACTGGTCAAAGGGATCGTACGCTCCAGATTCAAACTTGAGTTAATTACGTAATTAGGGCATAAATGACTCTCAGGTGGCCGGAGAAGACTTCCGGTCGTCTTCTCCGGCCAGTTCTCTCCCTGAAAAATCCCCAAACCCCTCAAATCGTATCAAAAATGAAAAACAAGAACTGGGAAATGATCTCCAACCTCTCCTGAATCAAACCCCTCTCTCAAAACACATTTCTTTTTCCTAATCAAGCTGAATCGAAGAAAATGAAAGCTAGGGCACGCAGGTTTCAGAGACAAATTAAACTCTCAAATCAAAGCCATTTTCAAAACCAAAGACATCAGGATAATCAGTGAATCACATAGAACAAGTTTGTAACAAGAAAAATGATTTCTGGAAAAATAATTTTCGAGCTACCTGAGATTTGGAGCTTTCAATTTGAGGACTTTCTGGCCACTTCTCCTTGTGCAATCCACTCCACTTGGTCCACAGAAGATGCTTGAATGCTCAAAAGAAGTTTGTGTTGGCTGGATAGTGAGATTCGACAGCTTCTGCTCAAGCTTGATCAGAAATGGCAATGGAGTTTCTGGAGGTTTCAGGCCATTGTGAATGATGGTTTGTGGTCCTGAGGATGAATGGAGAAGGTCTGGAGTGTTTGTTTGTGTGTTTGTGAGCTATGGTGAGAGTTTCGAATGAAACTGCAAAATGAAGTGAGAAATGGCAGTGAGATGTTCAGGCTGTTTCAGGCTTGTGTTCTTGGTGCTTTGTGGTCTATGGGGCAAGGTGAGTTGAATGGTGAAGTTGGCTTGAGTGTTTTGTGGCTGTGGAGGCAGATTCGAAAGCTTATGCAATGTGGGGTGTTTTTGTGAATGTGATCAATGAGAGAGCTTCAGCCTTGCTTTGTGTTATGTTTAGCTTGCAAATTGTCCACATAACTCTCTCTCATTGGTCAGTTGACAAGACATGCCCTTTATTGATTGGTAAGTTAACTTTTGCAAAAAGTCAAATAATGTGTAAGAGAAGTAAGGCTCATGATCTAGGCAAGTACATGGGCATGGGATGGCGCAGCAAGGTGAGGTGAGAGGCTAGCAAAGCTCAGCATCCAAGGCTGCAAGTTGTAGGGAGCATGATCATGAGTTTTGCAACTTGTTGTAACTTTGGTTCATATGTGAGAAAGTCTTGTTACACCAACCAAACCATGGGGAAACTTGGTCCAATTCTGATTTTTGTGACTTAGAGAATGCTTGTGCGCTGGTTTGAAATGAATTAGAGGTCACAATTGGCTTTGGTTCAAGACTTTGCAAAATTTCCATTTGGAGCATACCTTGAAAATTAATGATTTTAGCCAACTTTGCCTTGCCATAACTTTTGATCCAAGAAGAGTTTGATCATGTTCTTGTACTTTTTGAAAAGGGAAAGATGAGATCTACAACTTTCATGACCAAAGTTTTTCCATTTGAAGCATTTTTGGATCAAGAATCATGGCTTGAAAAATGACCTAAAATGATGCATTCTTGAAAAGTCAACTATGCCCAAAAAGTCAACATTTGCAAAAACCCTAAATTCTTGATTTTTATGAACTTCAACCTTCTTCCATGATCAAATAAAGATCATATACACTCAAAATGATGAAGATAACCCATTGGTTGGGTCATTGGGGGCCTCAGATGCCCTGATTTTGCACTGACTTGTCTGAAAAGTCAACCTTTGATCAGATGACTTCCCCATGGAATTTCTTCATGAAAATTGATATGCATACTCCCTATACCACATAGAGACCAATGGAAACAAGAATGACCAAAAAATTTGGAGTTATGGCCTCTGAAACCAAAACCCTAATTTTAGGTCAACTGTGCAGTTCATCCTGGCTCTGCATCCACTCAAACCCTAGTTCTTGTGATTCCTTTGCATTTTTGACTTTGAGGATATGGAAAATGACATAAGTATACACATGGACCCCTTTGAGTTGGTTGGTGGCCTTTGGAATGGCCCAAGATGCTTTTGGGATTGCTCAGATCACAAACCCTAGGTGCAGATGACTTAGAAACTATGCAGTGAACCAAAATGAGATGTGAGATAATATGATTGTGTTTATGCATATGAGGATGATCACAAGCCATGGTGTGAATGGGTGAGGGCAAATTTGGGGTGTTTACAATGGGGACCGATCATTGAGAACCTTGTGGAAACATCCCTCTCCAGTGGTGACAGTGGCAGACCACATTCTTTGGCAAACCCATTCGCACCTGAGGGCCCACTTGGAACTCGCATAGGATGGTCTATTTTTCCCGGACTCACGCTGAGACCTCCCTGAGTAGTACATAATGCCAAACCGATTCCTTGATCTGGTCATGAGCCATTTCTCGGAAATGGTGAAAGTATTATTGCTATTCGGCTTTGAGAGTCCGTGATGTTTGACCCGGAGCACGCCCGTGAGATTGGGAGGGGTTTACAGGTTTGCAGGAACTCTTTAACCTCATCATACCCATTGACAGTACAGTCTTATGTGTTGATCTGATATTTTGACCTTTGGAGTTTTTGAGCTAGATGGTTTGGTAGTCTGATTTGAGGATATCTGTGATTCATCCAAGTGTATATGGGATTTTATTCAGAGGACTTATAATTTGTGATCACTTGGCCCTTGCAAACAGCACCCAGACAGTTCCAGATTGATCATATTTGCCTTGCATTTGCATCTGCATCATATCATAGCATCCTTAATATCTTAGTGTTTTCATTTTTTAGGTTACATTTGCACACCTTTTTCTGGTATTTGTTAATCTCTCATATCCAAATGGCAAGCATCATCACAACTCTCAAAAAGAATAATGCCCATTATACATTTCCACAACCAGATGTGAAGAAACTACACCAGCTGAAGGGTCTGATGAATGATAAGATTCTAGGAGATTTTAGGTCTAGGTTTGGGCAGATTCTCAGGTACATGGACAAGCCAACAGAAGACCAAAGGGATAGCATTCATACTCGACTTCAGTTCTATGATGCTCCATTGCACTGTTTTGTATTCCAAGATTATATCTTAGCACCTACACTGGAAGAAATTGCTAGTTTGCTTAATATCCCCCTTAGTGGAAGACAACCTTATTACAACTCAGGGAGAGTACTTCAGGCAGAGGAGATTGCTCAAATGTGTCATTTTCCTCTAAGAAAGGTAGAGCAGGGATTGAGAAGTAGCAAAGGGAAGGGTTTGTCTTGCAATATGTTGATTCAAGAAGCCTTGGTATATGCTCAAGATGATCGATGGGAACAGTTCAATGTACTCTTAGCTTTGATGGTCTATGGAATTAGTCTCTTCCCAAGTGATGAAGGGATGGTAAGCCTGGAGGCTGTTGCCATTTTCTTCAGAAGGAATCCCACACATACCTTTTTAGGTGACTTTTATTATGGGTTTCACTATAGGAATGAGAAGAAGGGAGGTCATGTGAGTTGTTGTGTGCCTCTGTTTGCCGACTGGTTTGCTAGACAATTGCCTAAAGTGGGACCCTTTAAGGATTTAAGGGGAGAATGGAAATGGTCCCGTAGATTGATGGGGTTGACTTCAGGTGATATAAGCTGGGGGTATGATAGGGATGTGTTGGGAAAGGAGATGATTGTAAAATGCAACTGGTTTCCTAATGTTCCTTTGATCGGGAGGAAAGGAATGATCAATTATAATCCAGTTCTGGCGAGAAGGCAATTTGGATATCCTTTGAGAGAGTCCCCTTCTGATGAGGATGTGAGAGAGTCTTTGTATCTTCCTATTGAGGGGAATGTTGATATGGCTATCCAGGTATTCCAAGCTTGGGATATCAGAACTCAAAAGGGAAAAAAGGAGTTTGGGAGAGTAGACCCCAACATGTATGAACCCTTTGCAGCATGGTTGAAGAAGCGTGTCAAGATTACTTTATTTCCTTTTTCTTTGGAGCTTCCTCTCTGTTGCTCCATGGATTTCCATCCTGGTACAAATGCGAAAGTGGCGCGGAAAAGGTTAGAGTCGCCAGCCATGCATTTTTATCCCGAAGGAACGAGAATGGTAATGCTGCACAAACCAGAAGAAAAGAAAAGGAAGGACACGGGTCCTGCGAACTAAAGAAACTGGGTTCGGGAGTCGGTTACAACCTGGGAAGGTATTAACACCCAGATCGTCCGTCGTACCCGACGGGATCCACACTTGCAAAGGAACTGTTTCAAAGGGTGAAGAAATGAAAGCTGCTGCAAAGAAAATAAACTGAACTGGAACAGGAGCTGAGAAAGAAATGAAAGGGAAAAAATGTAGGGAAAATAAAGATTGTGCTCGAACGGGCCCTACCCCGCTGCCTACGTACCTCATCGGGAAAATGAGGATCAGAGACGCCGTAGTTCCCCTAACTAGGGGTAGAAAATAAATTGCTTGTGAATTAAGGCTTGAACTGCCTATGCCAATGCTCAGGTGTTGCAGACTCGGACGATGAGTGCGTAACCGTCTTGCAAAATGACAAGTAGGAGCAAGTTCGCGGATGGGGCGAAGGAGATGAGAAAAGAAGTCCCGAAGGAGAGACGCTTATTGTTTGTTTGTGTTTTTTTATGATTTTTTTAAGAGTGAAGTTTGCATAGGTAAGTGTACCTAAGTCTTACTCATTGGGATATGTACGTCTCACATCATCCCGAAATGGAATGCGCAAGAGGCACACCTATCTATGGAGGAAATCCCTAAATCTAGTCCCACAAGTGAAGGCTCAAACACACTGACCTACTAACATTTATTAAGTGTTTTTGTGATTTTTGGTTAAGAAGTGTTTTTAGGCTTTTCTTTGTGAGGTAATTTCATGCTAAGACCTATCCACCACGAGGGATAACTTACACCTCGCCCCGAAACGGAACGCGTGCAAGTATCTCATAGCAAAGTCTCATGTCACATGAGAAGACTCAACCTTTATTAGAATGGATTAAAATTGAGTTTGAAGATGAGAAGAGAAAACACCAAAAGGATCTCAAAAGGTGAAAAATCTAAGGGGACTAGAATCCTAAAAGTTGTCATGCATGGGTGAACCTAAGTTAGTGAGGTTTGAATCCTATCCTAATGAAGAAAGAAAGAAGAAGAGAAGAAGAAGAAAGAAGAATAGAAGAGGAGGGAAGTAAGGCCTAATCCCAACAATCACAAAGTTAGCACAAGTAAGAATAAGAAGAGAAGATATGAGATTTGGAGATGTGGGAATCACATCCACACCTCTCACTTACCATAGCCCCTGAAAAGGTTAGCAACACAAGAATATATGCAAAGAAAAATGAACACAATGACATGCCAACATCATAAAAACATAAGTGAAGTCATACATAAAAAAACTCAATGAAAATGCAAGTCACAAGAATGAGAAAAGAAGCATACAAGTCAAAATGAGGCAACATGAATCACATGGCAAAGCAAAACAAACTTAAGAGGATGCAAAGCAAAATAAACAAAACATGAACTCAAGGCCCAAGGCCAGAACCAAATCCAAGTTAAAGAAGTGATTAAGAAGCAAGAGAAATGAGGATAAGAGAAGCACAAAGCTAAACAAACACATTATGGGAAGAAAGAAGCAAAGAAGTGAGGTGGATGGACCTAGGAAAGGAAGAACTTAAAAGGTAAGCAAATCACAAAACTTCCAAAACACAAACCCTAAACCAATATCAGAAAGGTATCAATACCCTAAAGAGACCCCAAATGAGATGAAGAAGCTGGCACAAGTGCCCTTCTAAGCTAAGGAGAGGACTTATGATCAAAAGGAAGCAAAATGGGACAAGTTGAGAACCAAAATTCAAATCAAATCAACAATGAACCCAAAAATTCCACAACCTTGGAAAAAAGACCTTCAATCATGATATAACAACATGCCAAAAGGAGAGGAAGAAATTCAGAAGCTATACAAGTCAAAAGGGGATACAAACATGAACTAGGGTTAAGAAACTTCATCCACAAGTCAAAGGCCAAAACCCAATAAACAAGTTTCTAAAAATCAGGGCAAAAATCACACATGAACTACATCTTCTTATGAATCCAGAATAAAAAAAGAACCAACAAGAAATTCAAAATGAGGATCACTAGGGAAAATGGACAAGACAACATGCTTAAAAAGGAATTAAAATGAATTAATTAAATGGGGGAATTAATTTACACGTGTCAGCATAAAATAAATGACAAATAAAAATATGAAAAATTAAAGAAAACTAAAATGAGCATCCATGAATTATTTCAGAATTTTTTGACACTTAGAAGTATTTTAAACAATTAAAAACCAAAATGATATAAAAAGAAATAAAGAAAAAGAAATAAAAACGGAAGAGGAAGTTGGGAGGTGCGAATAGGAGAAAACTCAGTTGAATTGAATTGGGCTTAAGCAAAGAGGGGGTGTGGATAGTGGTTTGATCCCACTGGGTATGCGCAAGTGTATAATACAAGGGGTGGAAACTCAGAGGAAAATATGAAAAAACACCAACCACTAGATCAAAGGGACGCATCCTGGAGTTCATTTCATTAAATGACGTGGCAAAACAATTGGACATGAAAAAGAGAGCACACTAATTATCATGGTATGTGCAACACAAAGAATAATTAGAATGAAATTATAAAATGAAATGGCACGTGAGGGAGAGGAGGTTCATTAATGAGGTGGCACACACACACACGTCCAGATGAAATGATCTGATGGTGAGGAGATCATCTTCTCCATGGAAACCCTAAATGCACACAGCCTAGATTCTGGTGACCGAAGCTAGGGCTCCGGCACCGGAAAATGCAAAACATGATCAAACATCCATAAAAATAAACCAAAAGCTCCAGATCAAGTAATTAGGTCACCCTGAATTCAAATATGGCAATGAAATCCTCAAAAGATCAAAGGATTTTCTGGATCGAAAACAAACAGTTTGCACCATGAAAATTCAGATTCACATATCAAGCTCAATAATGCATCAAATTTGAATCTAAAATAAGCAGAATAATCAGCACAAGCAGAAGATCACAAAGCACACATCCATTTTCATTTCCAGATCTAAGAATTTTGAACTCACCTGAACTTGCAGATCTTGAAATTGCTTGTGATAAGCCAAGAAAATGCTGCCAATCCACTCCAAATGCACTCTAGTTGCAAAATAAATGCAACTAGAACCTTTAAACTTGCTGGATCTAAGAGTTTGAGGCTAGCTGCTCTGAAATGGCAAGGTGATGAATCTTGAGAATTAGCTTGCACAATGGAGGGATTTGTGATCCTGAGCTCTTAAGGATGAAGGATCCGTGGTTTGTTTGTGAAGAGAGAAAGTGTGTGAAGAGATTCGAGATAAATTGCAAACTGAGCCAAAACTTGAGTGTGATGAAATGAGTGAGATCTGAACCCTTCTAAAACCCTAATTTGCTTTTGTATGAGGTCATGAGGAAATGCTGAAAGAATGAGGCCTCTTGCACGTGGGAGGAGAGAGTGTGAGATATTTTGCAAAATTTTCAAGTTTGTTATGATCTCATGAAAACCTAATACATTTCATTGCTTCTTGCCCATGTGCACTCCACATCTCACCCTTGATTTAAACCAAAAAGATTCTGACCATTGGATGAAAGTATCACACACTTCTCATGTTCATGCAAAAATTACACTTATGGAATAAAATTCTCATCATGCACGAATTTGGTGTATTTATTGGAGAAAAATGACTTATTTGCATTGCATTGTAATATTGGAACCTCATTTGGTATGTAACAACACCCAAAATTAAGTTTCATGACTTTTTGCTTTGGTGCACAAATGAAAATTCAAGTTTTGCCCTAGTTTTAATGGAATTTTCGAGGGGCCTATCTCCTTAACCATGAAGGCTATGAAAAAGTACTTGTACTTTTTGAAAATGGGAGGCTTTAATCTCCAACTTTCATGTTTGACGTTGGTCCATTTGAAGATTTTTTCACCAAGTTATGATCACTTGAAATTTAGGGCAAAAACATGCTAAAAATGGCATTTTCCATAACCAACTTCACACCAATTTTGCAAAACACCTCAAAACCTCATGATTCTTGATCTTTGAACTTTCCAAACCTCTTTTAACATTATAAGAACATCATTTGGCTAGAAAAATGGGGTTGGACCCCTTGAAATCTCATAGTTGACTTTTTTTTAAGGCACAGTTGACCAGTTTCTTCATGTACAAGCAACTGAAGAAATACTTGACTTCCACAAGGAATTTTCTCACCAAAATTCATCCCTAGGATCCTCTTAACATGCAAAAGACTTTGACCAATTGAAATGGCCAAAGTATTGAGGTTTTCATGCTTGAAACTCAAACCCTAATTTGGGATCATTGTGTAGGAGCTTTGCCCTAGCCTGGATTCCCTGATGATCTTCCAACCTTATGAGCTTTTGTAAATGAACTTGAGCTTGTAAATGCAATGTAAACCCCTCATAGGACTTGTAAAAATCCACTGGGCCCCTTGTCATAGCTTATAATGCTTCAAGAACCTCCCCAGATGATCATATGCCTAATGCTTGGTCATGAGAAATGTTATGCCTCATCTTTCCATGCTAAGATGCCAAAAATATGATATGTTCATGATGAATATGATGTGATATGATGCTTAAAAAGAAGAGGGAAAATTTGGGGTGTTACAACTGCCCCTATTCAAACAACTGTTAAACTGAAAAGGACGGTAGCACGGGCTATCGACCGTTCAAGATAAACTGTGGTTGAATACCAAGAAGACCTGAAATTTGCACTCTGACGAAGAATGCAAAAGCAGGGAAATAAACCCAACCAAATGACGCTTTGGTGCCTGAAGTGGAGAGAAAGCAGACGAGCTTCTTCTAAGTTGACACTGTTATCTGGAATCAGAATACTTTGACATACGAGTCTTCTTCGAACAATCCTGTTACGCCAAGAACTGGACATACGAGCCCTCACATACTTTGCAAGAACATAAGACTTGAGACATACGAATCTCCTTAGGATATACCTGTTATGCCAGGACCGGGATGCACTAAAGTCTGTGGGATAGACATGCATAATTAAGGTAGACGAACCCTCTTCATATATTATCCGTGGATATATGGTATAAGACAGACGAGTCTTCTTCGAGCAAACCTGTTACGCCAGGTGCAAACATTAACAATTGGTGCTTGAGACAGACGAGCCTCCTTCGGATATACCTGTTACGCCAGGGCCGGTAACCATTTTGACATTTATTCCCACAGTTAGGATTTTAAACCTCTTCAATACAGACGAGTATTGGATGATCATCAAGAGAACAAAGACGAGTGCCATAAGTCAATGATACAAACGAATATCAGACAATGATCTAAGAAACACAGACGAGCGCTTCAAGCAATGATACAAACGAGTATCAGCCGTTGGTACAGACGAATACTAGAAATCCAAACACAGACGAGCATTTGGAGTAGCAGTACAGACGAGTGCTAGGATAATTATCAACACATCACATATGGACATAAGCTAACACATACAAGTGTTAGAGACGATACAGACGAGTATCCAAACAGTGCAGACGAGCTTCAAGCAGATAATAAACACAGACGAGTGTTAGGAAGTGCAGACGAGCAACTAATCATCAAACATCAAACACAGACGAGTATTGGAAATTGCAAACGAGCAACAGCAAATATCAAACACAGACGAGTGTTGGAAATTGCAGACGAGCAACAACAAGGTAATCATGGGCCACTGCTGGGGAAAGAAAACGAGCAATACCAAAGGGATAACACAGACGAGTGTTGAGAGATGCAGACGAGCGGTAATAAAGTATGAACACAGACGAGTGCTGGAGAATGCTTCCTTGCTGGTTGGGAACTCCTCAAATATCCACTGTTGGTGACAAGAGTTTTGACAGATGAGCTCTGTGGGGAATGGGCCTCCCATTGCTTGATGGGTATACTCCATTGGGGAAGATAAAACTGCTTGGGATACCTACCAAGACTTAGCTGGGGAAAAAATTATGCTTGGGAGAATGTGACGCCATCCTGCAACCTGCAACAACAGAAAACATAAGTGTGCCCCGGGGACTTGCATGGTATGATCTGTTCATCCATTGTCACCCGACACTCACAAAAGATTTCAAATGCTTCCCTGCAATGTCATTTTCTTTCAAATTATCACCATGTTTTAAATGCAATGCTATTTTTGCCAAAAATTCAGGACATTTTGCAAACAAAAATAAACACAACACAACTTTTTGACTGAATATTCTTTTTATTGAAAAGCCTCTGAATAGGCAAAGATTTACATCAGGAAGAAACCATCTGGAAAGAGGTAGCCACCATAAAATTGAGAAAATAAACTATCCTAATGGCAATGGGCACGGCATCCCAATGAGTTCCCTTTCTGCTATGACCAGCATGTCTTCAAAACTCTCCATTCTTGTCTTTGCTTTCTGAGAGGATGAGGGGACTGATTCCTATCCTTCTGATATTTTCAAGCTGTACGAAACGATGATTTGGTTCAGATTACTCGGATCACAGTTGTCCGCTTATTCCCTTATTTTGCGTGAATCGCCCTTTCGGGTTTTCAATCCACCGGGATACCCTTTTTTGCCTGAGCTGTCCGATGTGGCCTTTCAACTCAGCGGGTGTACATTTTTTTCCCTAACTTTTGCCCGAGCTTTTTATTCTGTTTTTAGCTCGTCGGGATGCCCTTTTCTTGCCTGGACTTTAATTCTGTTTTTGTGTCCAGCGGGTCTCTTTATGCGAAGTATTTTTTAACTGCGTCCGAGTTAACAGGGGATTGGAAATCTTCTCCATCCATAGTGGTGAGCATCAGTGCTCCTCCTGAGAAGACTTTCTTCACTATGAATGGTCCTTCGTAGTTTGGGGTCCACTTGCCCTTGTGATCTGAACCTGGAGGAACAATCCTCTTCAGCTCAAGCTCTCCCACTTGGTACTCCCGAGTACGTACTCGTTGGTTAAATGCTCGCTTCATTCTCCTATGATAAAGCTGACCATGACAGATAACCGCTAATCTCTTTTCCTCAATTAAGCATAGCTGATTGTAATGAGCACACACCCATTCAGCCTCATCAAGATTCACATCCACCATCACACGCAATGAAGGAATCTCAACTTCAATAGGAAAGACTGCCTCCATACCATATACCAATGAGAAGGGAGTTGCCCCAGTTGACGTCCTGACTGACGTTCGGTACCCATGCAGCGCGAATGGTAACATCTCATGCCAATCTTTGTAAGTGACAACCATCTCTTGCACAATCTTCTTGATATTCTTCTTTGCCGCCTCTACCGCACCATTCATCTTTGGTCGGTAAGGAGAAGAATTGTGATGCTGGATCTTGAAGTCCCGACACAACTCTGCCATCATCTTGTTGTTCAAGTTAGAACCATTGTCAGTAATGATTCTTTCGGGCACTCCGTATCTGCAAATATTGTCCCTTTTCAAAAATCTAGCTACCACTTGACGAGTGACATTGGCATAAGATGCTTCTTCAACCCACTTAGTGAAGTAATCAATCGCAACCAAGATGAAGCGATGACCATTTGAAGCAGTAGGCTCTATTTTCCCGATCATGTCAATCCCCCACATAGAAAAGGGCCAAGGAGATGACATGACGTTGAGCGGCTAGGAGGAATATGCACCTTGTTTGCATAAATCTGACACTTGTGGCACTTACGGGCGTATAAACAACAGTCTGCATCCATTGTCATCCAGTAATACCCCGATCTCAGCAATTTCTTAGCCATAGCATGCCCTCCTGCATGGGTACTGAAAGATCCCTCATGGACTTCCTGCATTAACAGGCTTGCTTCGTGTCTATCCACGCATCTGAGCAAGACCATGTCAAATTTTCTCTTGTACAAAACCCCGTCTGTATTCAAGAAGAAGCTAGCAGTAAGTCGCCTCAAGGTCTTCTTGTCATTGGAAGATGCCCCAGCTGGGTATTCTTGCTTTTCCAGGAATAACTTGATATCAAAATACCAAGGTTTCTCGTCAGACACTGCGTCTACAGAGAAGGCATGAGCTGGAGCGTCAAGCCTGGAAATGTCAATTCTGGGCACATAATTCCAACACAAGACTTTGATAGACGAAGAAAGAGTAGCCAATGCATCGGCAAATTGATTCTCATCACGTGGTATGTACTGAAGCTTAATTGTCGTGAAGAACGTCAACAGTTTTCTAGCATAATCCCTGTAAGGAATTAGATATTGACTGCCCCATCAAACATCAGCTTCCATTTGGATTCAGGGTCTGGCCCCTCCTTCGGAAGTGGTTCCTCGCAATCGTTTGCTTTGAGGTACATGATGTCCTCATCAGGGAAATCAAACTTCATTGGCTGATAATCATCTTCAAGAGGTTGCTGTGCAAGGTAATCTGACAATACACTTCCCTTGATGGCTTTCTAAGAAGTATATTGGATGTCATATTCTATTAAAATAATTTGCCACCTAGCAACCCTTCCGGTTAATGCTGGTTTCTCAAAGAAGTACTTCACATGATCCATTTTTGAGATTAGCAGTGTGGTATGGGTCAACATATACTGTCTCAGTCGGCGAGCAACCCATACCAAAGCGCAACAAGTTTTCTCGAGCAGTGAGTAACGGGATTCACAGTCGGTAAACTTTTTGCTAAGGTAATAAATAGCGTACTCTTTTCGACCAGACTCGTCATGTTGGCCTAGAACACACCCCATTGACCCTTCTAGCACGGTCAAGTACATGATTAAAGGTCTTCCTTCAACTGGAGGCATAAGAATTGAAGGCTCCTGCAAATATTCTTTTATCTTGTCAAAGGCTCTCTGGCAGTCTTCATTCCACCTGACCGTTTGCTCTTTTCTTAGCAATTTGAATATTGGTTCGCACGTGGCAGTTAGATGAGATATGAACCGTGAAATGTAGTTCAACCTCCCTAAAAACCCGCGCACTTCTTTTTCTGTTCTCGGTGCAGGCATATCTTGAATTGCTTTTACTTTTGTATGATCTACCTCAATTCCTTTCTGACTAACAATGAAACCCAACAGTTTCCCGGAACGCACTCCGAAAGTGCACTTGTTTGGATTCAACCTCAGCTTGTATTTTACCAGTCTATCAAACAGTTTCTTGAGATTGACCAGATGCTCTTCTTCGTCTCGGGACTTAACAATCATATCATCGTCCACATAACACTCAATCTCCTTATGTATCATGTCGTGGAACAATGTGACCATAGCCCGCTGATAAGTTGCCCCGACGTTCTTTAAACCAAAGGGCATGACCTTATAGCAGAATGTACCCACGGGGTAATGAACGTTGTTTTCTCCATGTCTTCCGGTGCCATCTTAATCTGATTATATCCGGAGAAGCCATCCATGAAGGAAAATACCGAGAATTGAGCAGTGTTGTCTACCAACACATCAATGTGAGGTAACGGAAAGTCATCTTTTGGGCTCGATCTGTTCAAATCCCGGTAGTCAACGCACATCCGGACCTTGCCGTCCTTATTTGGTACAGGTACAATGTTAGCTACCCAAGGTGGGTAACTAGTTACGACAAGGAAACCGGCATCCCATTACTTCTGAACTTCCTCCTTGATCTTCATCGCCATGTTAGGACGAGTTCTTCTCAATTTCTGTTTCACAGGAGGACATTCTTCTCTCAATGGTAGCTTATGCACAACGATGTCGGTATCCAACCCTGGCATATCTTGATACGACCAGGCAAAGATATCCACATACTCTCGCAGCATACCAATCAGCTCTTTCTTTACTTCGGCCTGCAGACTGGCCCCAATCTTAATCTCTTTCTTCACATCTTCAGTGCCGATGTTGATGATCTCAATTTCTTCCTGATGAGGCTGAATAACTCATTCCTCTTGTTTCAACAATCTGACAAATTCTTCAGGGAGTTTACAGTCTTCCTCAACCCCTTCATCAGCTTGGTAGACAGGATTGTCAAAGTCATGCATGGTCATAGCAGGAACGTTATCAATGGAATCCGGATGATCAACACTGCACAGATGATGTGCTTATTTCAGAATCTGCTTATTTTTTAAAAGAGACGCAAACATAAAACAAAAAGGAAAAACACATTGCCATTTTTTATATTTTTTTGTGAAAAATTTAAAACAAAAGAAAGAGAATGCAATTTGTCTGAAAATGTCCTTTATTTCATGGTAAAATAAGTGTATAATAAACATGGTGGCCCATATAATGGATCCTAGCACCTTGGGCAGAGTGCAGGATTTGACAATGCAGCATGATAAGAAAAGGAAACAAATAAATTACTCTGAGTGCCAGGTAACTTGGACAATGTCTTCAGCATACCAGTTCTTCAGCTCCTCTCCGGGCGCACACGGATGAATCAAGTTGTCCCGGTCACTATCACTGTCTCCCTCTTCGTTAGTTGCACAAATTTGGTTGCGGTCGAGCATCCCAGCACTTGTAAAAGTAATGGCTTTACCACTTGAAGACCAATCAGACCCATTAGGCAGATAACCCAAACCAAACTTGTCGTCTTTCTTCTCTAATTCCAGCAATTTGCCCCAGCCTTGGGCGCTTCCTGACTGAACCACTTCCTTCGCCTGCTTGTAGGAATGAATGGAGGTACCTTCTTTCTCACTGTTCTTCTCTACTGGAGTCAAAATGCTGACATTAACTGCTTCGAAGGCTTGACACAACGTTTCTTGGATCTCTCCGTCCATCTCCACATATTTGAAAGTTGATAAGTGGCTCACGAAGATATCTTCCTCTCCTCACACAGTAATTACCTGGCCATCAACCACATATTTGAGCTTTTGATGCAGAGTGGAAGTTACAGCTCCGGCAGCATGAATCCATGGGCGTCCCAACAAGCAGCTGTACGCGGGCTGAATGTCCATGATGTAAAAGGTGCTTTTGAATACTTGAGAACCTATTTTCACGGGTAACTCAACTTCTCCAAAAACGGACCTTCTGGACCCATCAAAAGCTTTGACCATCAAATCACTGGGTCTTAGGACGATACCATCAACATTGAGCTTTATTAATGCTTTCTTCGGAAGTACATTAAGAGAAGAGCCTGTGTCAACAAGGACATGCGACAACACAACACCCTTGCACTCCATAGTAATATGCAATGCTTTGTTATGGTTACGGCCCTCTGACGTAAGGTCTCTGTCTATAAAACCCAGCCCGTGGCTTGCATTCACACTGCCCACTACAGCTTCTAGTTGATTAACGGTTATTTCTTGAGGAACATACGCCATCTGCAACACTTTCAGCAAGGCTTCTCTATATGTAGGAGAACACATCAGCAAAGATAAAATTGATATTTTGGATGGCGTCTGGTTCAACTGTTTGACCACCTTATAATCACTCTTTTTAATTATGCGCATAAATTCCTCCACCTCCTTCTCAAAGGTACCCTGTCCAGCAGTAGAAGCTGTTGTCTCTTCAGTCGCTGTTTGCTTTCCTTTAGCCTTTGCCGAAGCCTCAGCCTCAGGATCTCCTCTCAGAACCGGGGGAGCAAATAGACGACCACTTCGCGTAAAACCTCCAACCCCTCCGACGTTCACTACAGTCGGGTCAATGGCAACAGACTTACTCTCGATCTTCTGTCCTTCCACGTACACATCTGAGCCGTAATTCCATGGGATGGCTTTATCATCTGTATAAGGAACAGGCCCAAGCACAGTAATAGTCATAGGACTGACTTCAGGAGCATAAATGGTCACAGGTTCTCTTCTAGCAGGCATCTCAGCTGGATCATAGAATATGGTTATAGTGGACACATCATCAACTTCATTATCAACTTTGTCAAACTGCAATGATCCTTCATCAATCAGATTCTGCAACCCCATCTTCATATCTTCACAACCATTCACTGAATTCCCACACTTCTCACAATCAGAACTGCATCCCGGAAACACCTGTCCTTTCAACAACCTCTTTTTCACTACCAACAGCGGAGTCTTCACTTCTTCTATGCTCAGAATCAGACTTAACTTCTCACCACCCTCAACAGCATTTATTCTAGCCCCTCCATGTTTCGGAATAGGGTTTGAAGTAACATTCGGCGGTGGTGCAAAGTTAATCGCCTTGGAATCTATTAGATCTTGAACTTTGCTTTGTAGTGCCCTGCACTTCTCAGTTGAGTGCCCGGGTGCCCATGAATGGAAAGCGCATCTAGCATTGACATCGTACCCCACTGGAAGCTCTCCAGGTGGTGGTGGTTCCAAAGTCCTCAGTTGTATCAAATTCAGGTCCAGCAATCTTGGTAGCAATGCAGTGTAAGTCATGGGAATTTCCTCAAGCACCCTATTAGCCGGGCGAGTCTGCCTTGGCTGATAAGGTCTTTGTTGATAGTTGTTACGTTGTGGTTGTTGTTGTTGTTGTTGTTGTTGTTGTACCTGCTGCACAAGATTGGCAGGGATTGTGACAGCTGCCCTTTGCTCATATGACCTTCTATATCCTCGGCCCCGTCCTCGGCCAAACACAACATTGGTTTCACCTTCCCTCCTTCTCGGGGGTCTGCTGAAAGCTTTTCTTACTCCATTCGAACTGCTCGCGCTTGTATCCTGAATCTTTCCCATCTTTAACAAAGTCTCGACCCTCTCTCCATCAATTACTATATCATTGAACTTGGTAGCCGAACAATACGCCAATCTTTCAATAAACACTCCTTGCAATGTCCCCATGAACATATCAGCCATCTCATTCTCCAGCAGTGGTGGTTGCACTCTGGCAGCGAGCTGATGCCACCGTTGAGCATATTCTTTAAACCCCTCCTTAGAAGTTTGAGACATGTTTTGCAATTGAGTGCGATTTGGAGCCATGTCCAAATTATACTGGTATTGTCTCACGAAAGCCTCTGCCAAGTCCTTCCAGCTCTTAATGTTGACCCTACTTAACTTCATATACCATTCCAAGGAGGCCCCAACCAGGCTGTCCTGGAAATAGTACATCCATAGCTTTTCATCATCAGTGTGGGCAGCAATTCTTCCTACAAAGGACTGAAGATGAGTCTTTGGACACGCTGTGTCGTTGTATTTCTCAAAAGTTGGGACCTTGAACTTGTAAGGGATTCTAACCCCTGGAACCAAGCCCAAGTCAGTAATGTCGAACCCCAAAGAGTTCTGAGATTGAATAGCCCTGATCTGTTCTGCCATCTCCTCAAACTTCCTGTTCATTTCAGCCCCCTGGCCTTCAGTTTCGTCCAACAGAGTGAATTGTTCGTCTTGACCGTCCATCTGTACATTGTTCAGTCCATCATTGATTATGGTAACCCCGGGCTGTGCTACAGGGATTTCAACCTGACAGGCGCCCGCACCGTTACGATTACCTCCATCAGCAGTACCGTTGTTCCTGGCTTGACTATTTTCTATCATCTCACGTAGACGTTCCTGATTCTGACCCATTCCTGCCATAAGAGTCATAAAATTGTCCATCCTCAACCTCAAGTCAGCTAAATCGGCTTGCATTTGGTCCATGACTCTTTCTCTGTAAACTCTTGTGGGATATCTGTGTATGACTGGCTGTTCTCGAACTTTCCTGGGAGCTATAGTGTCTGAAACAGAAAAGACATTAGGAACTCTGTGGCCATACTTGTAAAACAAGAAAACATGTGATATGTATGCAATGCAGTTGTTTATGTTTTCAATCCCAGGTCATTCATGCCCCGGTTCCGACATTTAGCAAAGAAAACCAGATGGATACTGATCCTCGATTTTCAGAAACCTTCACATAGAAACCATATTCAAACCATAACAGCAAGCACAGAAAAATGGTGAACTGAAAAAAAAACTACATAACATAAATCAGCCTATTAGGCACAAATAACAGAATTCCCCGTAGGGTACAAGTTTCTAAGAAGAAAAACAAACAAACAGGATTCCTACAACATGTCTGTAGGTAATCCAAATACAAAGGAAACAAACTAAGAAGCAAGACCACTGCCTGAGGACCCTGAACCTCCCTCACTAAGCCCCAACTCAGACCTAGCCTTCTTAACTCCAGCCATCAACTTGAGGTCTTCAATCTCTTTAAGTGCTGCTTCTAAGGCTTGCTGACTATCTGCTAACTGCTGAGTCTTATCCCTTCGAATCTAGTGGGCTTGTTCCACTTCTTCCTTCTTGAAAGTCATTTGTACTTCGAAAAATTCTTCTTTTTCTTTGTATCTCTTCAACTCCTGTTCTCTCTGGCCCTGCAACCAGACAATAGACTGACGAGCTTCCTTGAGAGTCTTCGAATTCTTCTTTCGTTCTGCTTCTCTTTTGGATTCCATCAAACCTAGTCTTTGAAAGTGAGCTTCCTTTCCAGCAAACTCTTTCTCCTTAGCCTCCAAGGTAGTCTTCATCTTCAACAATTTCTCTTCAGCTTCATTCTTGGCCCGGTTGGCAAGATGATACAAATTAACCATTTCAGTGTTCTCCACCCCGACTTCATGCAGCTGGGCTTCCAACTTCTTGAACTCTTCTAAAGACACAGTGTCATTAGACTCAGCAGTTGGAGGAACTGAAGGTGAAAATGGCAGCAATACCCTTTTGGCTCTGTCTTTCAACCAAGCCTCATACTCCGGGAAGGTCTGATTGTTGCACTTTCCAAAGCTAGCTATCCCTTCTCCCTTGATGCATTTCCAAGCTCCAGCAACTTTCCTCACTAAAGGCATATTGTCCTTTACCGGGAAGTAGAAAATAGGGGTCAACTTCAGTTCTTCTGGTACCTCTCTCAAGGCATATCCCAACTGTCTTCTCAACAAGATCGGGTTATAGTTGATCCCTCCAGTCACTCCCAATAAAGGTACACTAAGATAACTCCCACAACTAGTGATGAAACGTGCACCTTGAAACCTCTGAGTAATCCACCTGACATCCTTGGCAAGCAACTTTTCCAGCTTCTGAGCCCATACCAAAGGTAAGATCACTAAACACTCCAGTACTAGGCAGATGCCTCATGAACCACATATGAAATAAAGGAGTGCAGCAACGAACTAAACCTCCCCTTTTCTTCTCAGTCTTGTAGTCCACCGAGTAATACAAATCTCCGAGCAGCGTAGGCATAGGATTCTTCAGCAAGACGAGATGTATGGCATTCATGTCTATGAACTTCTCCATATCTGCAAACAAAATATGCCATAAATAGAAAGAGCCAAGATAGCACAGACAGAATCCCATTCTTCCTCAATAGCCAACTTTTCCACCTTCTTTACTAAAGCCTCTAAAGAAAACCCAGGTACACCTCCTTTAATGATAGTCATAGAATTCACAGCAGAAGTGCTCAAATAAAGAGCCTTGGCAATAGCCTCAGGTGCAGGTCTACTCATCTCAACATTGAACGGAATCTGGTCTCGAACAGGAACTCCCAAGATCAAAGCATACTCCTTCAACAAAGGACCTAACTGAAAATCAGGAAAAGTGAAACAACGGAGCTGAGGATCATAATACTGAAGCAGGGTATGAATGGCACTTCTCTCAGAAGGATCTAACTCTACCACCACATCCAGAATACTCCCATAAGCCTTCCTGAACCTCTCTACATGGTTGGGTGTGATCAACTTCACCATCTTCTTTAACAGGCCAACCTTAGTGTCGAAAAACTTGAAATGAATATTCTTCTTGCGAGGATCTTCCATCTCTGAATAGGATACCGGAACCGGAAGCAAAGATATGAACCTGTGAATGAAAACAAAACATGATTAATGATGAAATGATGCGATGAAAATGCATATGATCAATCTGGGGACTGTCTGGAATCTGGATGCCAAGGACAAGTGATCAGAAACCCAAATCCTCTGGATAATAACCCAAAAATACTCAAATAATCTCAGATAACCCAATCAGGAACTAGATAAACTCAAGAACTCCAGAACCAAAGTAATTGTATCAGAACATGAAACTGCACTGGTAACAAGGGTATGATCAGGTCAAGGGTTCTTGCAAACCTGTAAACCCATCCCCAATCTCACGGGTGTGCCCCGGGTCAAACATCACGGACTCTCAAAGCCGAATAGCAATAATACTTTCACCATTTCCGAGAAATGGCTCATGACCAAATCAGGGAATCGGTTAGGCATTATGTACTACGCAGGGAGGCCTCAGTTGAGTCCGGGAAAAACAAGCATCCCTTATAAGTCCCCAGCTTCGAGCGCTGAAATCGAGAAACAATAATACATTCAGCCCGTAGGATACAGTACTAGTGTCATACAACCAGATGCTTTGACTGAGTTCCTATAAGAGAACCAGGCCATCCTATGCGAGTCCCCAGTGGACCCTCGGGTGCGAATGGGTTTGCCACAAAATGTGGTCTGCCACTGCCACCACTAAAGAGGGTTGTTTCCACAAAGGTTCTCAATGATCGGTCCCCAGATGCACATAACTATCAAGGTCCTATCCCGAAGTGGAGGAAATCCCCACACAAGATATTTCCAAGACGGTCGCAATCTGGGCGTGAAACACATTGCCACTCATCATGTCACATGTGAGTACAATATGTCCACTCTAATCCTATAGTGCACTTAAGCCGGGTACTTGGCTTATCTCTCAGAAACAGTATCACCCGAGCCCACCAAACAGAAAACCAGTCCAGACAGTCCAGTATGATATATGATGCGGAAAATAAATACTGAAAATTGTAAATAAAGCTGTAAATAAAGCTGTAAATAAACAACAGTAAAGTATAACACACAACAACAAACAGTCAACACCCAAAGAAACAGAAACACGCAAGCGCTGGGAGAGACTCACAGGGGAACGAGAGATTCTGGTTTAAATCCCCAGCAGAGTCGCCAGCTGTCGCTCCCTGGATTTCCATCCTGGTACAAACGCGAAAGTGGCGCGGAAAAGGTTAGAGTCGCCAGCCAAGCATTTTTATCCCGAAGAAACGGGAATGGTAATGATGCACAAACCAGAAGAAAAGAAAAGGAAGGACACGGGTCCTGCTAACCAAAGAAACTGGGTTCGGGAGTCGGTTACGACCTGGGAAGGTATTAACACCCAGATCATCCGCCGTACCCGACGGGATCCACGCTTGCAAAGGAACTGTTTCAAAGGGTGAAGAAATGAAAGCTACTGCAAAGAAAATAAACTGAACTGGAACAGGAGCTGAGAAAGAAATGAAAGGGAAAAAATGTAGGGAAAATAAAGATTGTGCTCGAACGGGCCCTACCCCGCTGCCTACGTACCTCATCGGGAAAATGAGGATCAGAGACGCCGTAGTTCCCCTAACTAGGGGTAGAAAAGAAATTGCTTGTGAATTAAGGTTTGAACTGCCTATGCCAATGCTCAAGTGTTGCAGACTCGGACGACGAGTGCATAACCGTCTTGCAAAATTACAAGTAGGAGCAAGTTCCCGGACGGGGCGAAGGAGATGAGAAAAGAAGTCCCAAAGGAGAGACGCTTATTGTTTGTTTGTGTTTTTTTATGAGTTTTTTAAGAGTGAAGTTTGCATAGATAAGTGTACCTAAGTCTTACTCATTGGGATATGTACGTCTCACATCATCCCGAAATGGAATGCGCAAGAGGCACACCTATCTATGGAGGAAATCCCCAAATCTAGTCCCACAAGTGAAGGCTCAGACACACTGACCTACTAACATTTATTAAGTGTTTTTGTGATTTTTTGTTAAGAAGTGTTTTTAGGCTTTTCTTTGTGAGGTAATTTCATGCTAATACCTATCCACCACGAGGGATAACTTACACCTCGCCCCGAAACGGAACGCGTGCAAGTATCTCATAGCAAGGTCTCATGTCACATGAGAAGACTCAACCTTTATTAGAATGGATTAAAATTGAGTTTAAAGATGAGAAGAGAAAACACCAAAAGGATCTCAAAAGGTGAAAAATCTAAGGGGACTAGAATCCTAAAAGTTGTCATGCATGGGTGAACCTAAGTTAGTGAGGTTTGAATCCTATCCTAATGAAGAAAGAAAGAAGAAGAGAAGAAGAAGAAAGAAGAATAGAAGAGGAGGGAAGTAAGGCCTAAGCCCAACAATCACAAAGTTAGCACAAGTAAGAATAAGAAGAGAAGATATGAGATTTGGAGATGTGGGAATCACATCCACACCTCTCACTTACCATAGCCCCTGAAAAGGTTAGCAACACAAGCATATAAGCAAAGAAAAATGAACATAATGACATACCAACATCATACAAACAGAAGTGAAGTCATACATACAAAAACTCAATGCAAATGCAAGTCACAAGAATGAGAAAAGAAGCATACAAGTCAAAATGAGGCAACATGAATCACATGGCAAAGCAAAACAAACTTAAGAGGATGCAAAGAAAAATAAACAATGAACTCAAGGCCCAAGACCAGAACCAAATCCAAGTTAAAGAAGTGCTTAAGAAGCAAGAGAAATGAGGATAAGAGAAGCACAAAGCTAAACAAACACATTATGGGAATAAAGAAGCAAAGAAGTGAGGTGGATGGACCTAGGAAAGGAATAACTTAAAAGGTAAGCAAATCACAAAACTTCCAAAACAAAAACCCTAAACCAAGATCAGAAAGGTATCAATACCCTAAAGAGACCCCAAATGAGATGAAGAAGTTGGCACAAGTGCCCTTCTAAGCTAAGGAGAGGACTTATGATCAAAAGGAAGCAAAATGGGACAAGTTGAGAACCAAAATTCAAATCAAATCAACAATGAACCCAAAAATTCCACAACCTTGGACAAAAGACCTTCAATCATGATATAATAACATGCCAAAAGGATAGGAAGAAATTCAGAAGCTATACAAGTCAAAAGGGGATACAAACATGAACTATGGTTAAGAAACTTCATCCACAAGTCAAAGGCCAAAACCCAATAAACAAGTTTCTAAAAATCAGGGCAAAAATCAAACATGAACTACATCTTCTTATGAATCCAGAGCAAAAAGAACCAACAAGAAATTCAAAATGAGGATCACTAGGGAAAATGGACTAGACAACATGCTTAAAAAGGAATTAAAATGAATTAATTAAATGGGAGAATTAATTTACACGTGTCAGTATAAAATAAATGACAAATAAAAATATGAAACATTAAAGAAAACTAAAATGAACATCCATGAATTATTTCAGAATTTTTTGACACTTAGAAGTATTTTAAAAAATTAAAAAGCAAAATGATATAAAAAGAAATAAAGAAAAAGAAATAAAAATGGAAGAGGAAGCTGGGAGGTGCGAATAGGAGAAAACTCAGTTGAATTGAATTGGGCTTAAGCAAAGAGGGGGTGTGGATAGTGGTTTGAGCCCACTGGGTCTGCGCAAGTGTATAATACAAGGGGTGGAAATTCAGAGGAAAATATGAAAAAACACCAACCACTAGATCAAAGGGACGCATCCTGGAGTTCATTTCATTAAATGACGTGGCAAAACAATTGGACATGAAAGAGAGAGCACACTAATTATCATGGTATGCGCAACACAAAGAATAATCATAATGAAATTATAAAATGAAATGGCACGTGATGGAGAGGAGGTTCATTAATGAGGTGGCACACACACACACACGTCCAGATGAAATGATCTGATGGTGAGGAGATCATCTTCTCCATGGAAACCCTAAATGCACACAGCCCAGATTCCGGTGACCGGAGCTAGGGCTCCGGCACCGGAAAACGCAAAACATGATCAAACATCCATAAAAATAAACCAAAAGCTCCAGATCAAGTAATTAGGTCACCCTGAATTCAAATATGGCAATGAAATCCTCAAAAGATCAAAGGATTTTCTAGATCGAAAACAAACAGTTTGCACCATGAAAATTTAGATTCACATATCAAGCTCAATAATGCATCAAATTTGAATCTAAAATAAGCAGAATAATCACCACAAGCAGAAGATCACAAAGCACACATCCATTTTCATTTCTGGATCTAAGAATTTTGAACTCACCTGAACTTGCAGATCTTGAAATTGCTTGTGATAAGCCAAGAAAATGCTGCCAATCCACTCCAAATGCACTCTAGTTGCAAAATAAATGCAACTAGAACCTTTAAACTTGCTGGACCTAAGAGTTTGAGGCTATCTGCTCTGAAATGGCAAGGTGATGAATCTTGAGAATTAACTTTCACAATGGAGGGATTTGTGATCCTGAGCTCTCAAGGATGAAGGATCTGTGGTTTGTTTGTGAAGAGAGAAAGTGTGTGAAGAGATTCGAGAGAAATTGCAAACTGAGCCAAAACTTGAGTTTGATGAAATGAGTGAGATCTGAACCCTTCTAAAACCCTAATTTGCTTTTGTATGAGGTCATGAGGAAATGCTGAAAGAATGAGGCCTCTTGCACGTGGGAGGAGAGAGTGTGAGATATTTTGCAAAATTTGCAAGTTTGTTGTGATCTCATGAAAACCTCATGCATTTCCTTGCTTCTTGCCCATGTGAACTCCACATCTCACCCTTGATTTAAACCAAAAAGATTCTGACCATTGGATGAAAGTATCACACACTTCTCATGTTCATGCAAAAATTACACTTATGGAATAAAATTCTCATCATGCACGAATTTGGTGTATTTCTTGGAGAAAAATGACTTATTTGCATTGCATTGTAATATTGGAACCTCATTTGGTATGTACCAACACCCAAAATTAAGTTTCATGACTTTTTGCTTTGGTGCACAAATGAAAATTCAAGTTTTGCACTAGTTTTTATGGAATTTTCGAGGGGCCTATCTCCTTAACCATGAAGGCTATGAAAAAGTACTTGTACTTTTTGAAAATGGGAGGCTTTAATCTCCAACTTTCATGTTTGACTTTGGTCCATTTGAAGATTTTTTCACCAAGTTATGATCACTTGAAATTTAGGGCAAAAACTTGCTAAAAATGGCATTTTCCATAACCAACTTCACACCTTTTTGCAAAACACCTCAAAACCTCATGATTCTTGATCTTTGAACTTGCCAAACCTCTTTTAACATTATAAGAACATCCTTTGGCTAGAAAAATGGGGTTGGACCCCTTGAAATCTCATAGTTGACTTTTTTTAAGGCACAGTTGACCAGTTTCTTCATGTACAAGCAACTGAAGAAATACTTGACTTCCACAAGGAATTTTCCTACCGAAATTCATCCCTAGGATCCTCTTAACATGCAAAAGACTTTGACCAAATTAAATGGCCAAAGTCTTGAGGTTTTCATGCTTGAAACTCAAACCCTAATTTGGGATCATTGTGTAGGAGCTTTGCCCTAGCCTGGATTCCCTGTTGATCTTCCAACCTTCTGAGATTTTGTAAATGAACTTGAGCTTGTAAATGCAATGTAGACCCCTCATAGGACTTGTACAAATCCACTGGACCCCTTGTCATAGCTTGTAATGCTTCAAGAACCTCCCCAGATGATCATATGCCTAATGCTTGGTCATGAGAAATGTTATGCCTCATCTTTCCATGATAAGATGCCAAGAATATGATATGTTCATGATGAATATGATGTGATATGATGCTTAAAAAGAAGAGGGAAAATTTGGGGTGTTACACTCTCTACCCAAAGGAAATAATTTCACAGACCCCTGTAGCACCAAGTACTATTCCTTTAGAAGATTATCAAAGACTTGAGGCTCAACTGAAAGAGTTGAGGGTGGAGCATACATAAATGGTTAGCTTGCATCATCAGTTAGCTCTCTCCAAGTTGACCATAGAAGAAAAGCTACACAAGGTACAGGTAGAACAAGAGGCTAAGGACAAAGAGTTAGCAAAAAGGGAGGCTTACTTCCAAAGAAGAGGGTTGATGGACATCAAGAGAGAAGAAATGTTCAAGAAAAATAAGAAAGCTCTCAGGGATGCTAGGCAATCTCTTACTTGGGTGTATGGTCAAAGAGAGAAAGATCAAGCAGAGTACAAGAAGAAGGAAGAGATGTTCAAGATGCAGATTGTTGCTCAAGGAGAAGAGTTAGAGCAGGCTTATAGGAGGCAACAAGAGGTGTCTCAGCAGCTGCATGAGGCTTTGGAAGAGATAGCAGATCTCAGAAGAAGATCAAATGTGAAGAGAACTCGAGTAGAGATGGAGCTTGCAGAGGAAGAGCCAAAGTATTATTTTAGCTTGGAGTTCTAGTTTATTCCCAGGTTGTGGTTATGACTGCAAGGGTTGCATGAATTCAGTTAATGGTTGTGGAGAGTTGAAAGCTGGGCTACAGTGTTTGATTGACGAGGGTTCCCTACAGTTCGACAGAGTTGATAATAGAAGTGATTGTGTGTCTACAGTGACAATTTATTTTGATCCTGCTGAAGTTCCTGCCTGGAGAGAGCCAGTGACTATCTATGTTCCAGAAGTGAGTATAGTAACTATTATTGTTCCAGGACCGGTTCCTTATGTTGATGACAAAGCCATCCCCTAGCACTATGGCTCAGACATGTATGTAGATGGTCAGAAAGTGGAAAGTCAAGAGGTGACAATTGACCCGACTATTGTGAATATCGGAGGAGTTGGGGGGTTTACTCGGAGTGGGCGTCTCTTTACTCCTCTAACACTTAGAGGTGATCCCGAAGCTGAAGCTGCTGCAAAGGCTAAGGGTAAACAGATAGTGACTGAAGAGGTGACAACTCCTGCTGCTAGTCAGGGCACTTTTGAAAAAGAAGTTGAAGAGTTCATGAGAATAATTAAGAAAAGCGACTATAAGGTAGTTGAACAGCTGAATCAAACCCTGTCCAAGATATCCATTTTTTCGTTGTAAATGTGTTCCCAAGCTCACCGGGAGGCTTTGCTGAAAGTGTTGCAAATGGAATATGTACCACAAGAGATAACTGTTAATCAGTTGGAGGCTGTGGTAGCCAGTGTGAACGCCATCCATGGGTTGGGATTCATAGATAGGGATCTCACTTCTGAAGGACGTAATCACAATAAGGCCTTACACATCACCATGGAGTGTAAGGGTGCTGTTCTATCACATGTCTTGGTAGATACAAGCTCTTCTCTCATTGCTCTCCCTAAGAAGGCCTTAATGAAGCTGAATGTTGATGGCATTGTTTTACGACCCAGTAATTTGATTATAAAAGCCTTTGACGGGTCCCGGAGGTCTGTGTTCGGAGAGGTGGAGCTACTGGTAAATATTGGGTCTCAAGTATTCAAGAGTACATTCTATGTTATGGATATTCAACCCACTTATAGCTATTTTCTCGGGCGTCCTTGGATTCACGCTGCGGGCGCAGTAACATCCACGTTGCATCAAAAGTTAAAGTATGTGGTAGACGGACAGGTTGTTACTGTATGTGGAGAAGAAGATATTTTCGTAAACCATCTGTCGACTTTCAAATATGTGGAAATGGACGGGGAGATCCATGAGACACTTTTCCAAGATTTTGAGACGGTTAATGTTAGTACTTTGTCTCCGGTTGCTGCAGTTCAGAGCAATGAGAAGGAAGGGACTCCTATTTAATCCTACAAGCAAGCTAAGGAAGTAGTCCAATCCGGAAATGCACAGGGCTGAGGCAAGCTGCTAGAAGTGGAAAAGAAGGATGACAAGTTTGGGCTTGGATATCAACCTAGTGGGTCTGGCTGGTCTCAGGGCAGTAAGTCTATAACATTCACAAGTGCTGGAATGCTCGATTACAACCACATTTGTGCTACATATGAAGAAGGGGACAGTGTCTGCGACTGGGATAACTGGATTCACCCGTGCGTACCTGGGGAGGAGCTTCGGAACTGGTCTGATGAGGATATTGTTCAAGTTACTTGACAGTCAAAGTAATTTTCTTTGTTTCTATTTTTATCATATTGCATGTCAAATCCTGCATTCTTCCCAAGGTGCATGGATCCATCTGTAGGGCCACCATGCTTTTAATGCATTTACTTTTTCCATGAAATAAAGGACATTTTTCAAGCAAATTGTGTTCTCTTTCTTTCGTTTTAAAATTTTTCACAAAAAAAAATAATAAATAAAATGGCAATGTTTTTCTTTTTCCAGTGATTTTGTGTATTTGTGTCTCTTTTGAAAGAAAAGGAAAAAAATAGATTCTGAAATAAGCACATCATTTGTGCAGTGCTGATCATTCGGATTCCGGTGATAACGTTCCTGCTATGACTATAAATGACTTCAAAAATCCTATCTACTAAGCTGATGAAGGGGTTCAGGAAGATTATGAACTCCCGAAAGAATTGGTTAGGTTGTTGAAACAGGAGGAAAGGGTAATTCAGCCTCATCAGGAAGAAATAGAGATCGTCAACATCAGGTCTGAGGATGTAAAGAAAGAGATAAAGATTGGGTCTAGTCTGCAGGCCCAGGTAAAGAAGGAATTAATTGGAATGCTACGTGAATATGTGGATATCTTCGCCTCGTCGTATCAAGATATGCAGGGGTTGGATACCGACATTTTTGTACACACGTTGCCATTAAAGGAAGACTGTCCTCCGGTAAAACAAAAGCTTAGAAGAACTTGACGGGATCCACGCTTACTATATTGTGTTTAAAAGGGGTAGTGTATGTGCTGACTGTGTATAAAAGCTAAGGAAAGAAAATACAGTGTGTCAGTGCAAAAGAGAAGGGTGAAATGCTCAAGACTGAGGCTTAGAAAGAAAGCTGGAAGGAGAGGGGAGACACAGGGAATTTTGTTCGATAACCGTTAAGTTATGCCTACGTATCCTCTCGTGTAATGAGGAAGTCAGAACACCGTAGTTCGACTCAAAGAGACTGGGATAATTTACTATGAACTGTTTACTTGTCTATGCTCAAGTGTGTGACTCGTCTGGCTCGAGTGCTAACTGTCTTGCATTAGACGGAAGAAGCAAGTTCTCGTTTTCAGAGTGAGTGTGATGAGAAAAGAATCCCGGAGGAGATGTTTATTATTTGTTTTTGTGTTTTCAGTTTTTTATTGTTTTGGGGTTTTGCATAGGATAATGAGCTTAAGCCTAAATCAAGGGTTATAAACTCATTATATCCTCCCTGATTAGGGATAATGAGCCTACTTAAGCATGAGATGAAGATCTCAACTTAATTACCATGATGATATAGGATTAAGATCATTAACCTACTTTGGTAATTATTAAGTGTTGTTTTGGGTTTGTTGTTTAATGTTAAGTAATGAGTTTAATCTCTAATCAGGGATTAGTGAACTCATTACACCATCCTAAGAGAAGGATGATAGATGAGAACACTTACGCTGAGGAAGACTCCTCAACTTAATCCATGGTTAGGGACTAAATTCATAATATAACAAGCCTTTATTAAAGATTTTAATTAAAGGTTGGGATTAAGAAGTGGATTTTATGTTTGTAAGACTAGCTTGAGGGGGACTTGTCCATTAAACATTAGGGTTAGTCCCTCTTAACCAAAAGGAAGAGATGTAACCCTAATTTAAGGCCCAAGTTACAAGCTTAAGTCTTAATATTTATTAGGTGTTTTGATTAGATGGTGTAAACAAATTAAAGGTTTAACACTAAGGATTAAAGTTATACACTCCATCCTAAGATAAGGATACAGGCATAACCCTCATTCAAAGTCTTAAAGCATTAAGTGTTTAGCCTTGATTATGAGATGAAGAGAGACTCAAGGAGACTCAAAGGTAAAATACTATGGGAGACTATATACAACCCTAAAAATTATCATGCTTGGATGTTCCTATGGTTTGTGAGGCCTAAAGAGAAGGATCTTCAGATGGCCACCAAGGAAGAGAAGCAGATGAAAAAGAGAAGAGAAAGGAAAATAGGTTACTTACATCCTAAAGAAGATAAGTAACCTAAGAGAAAGAGATAGGAGCAAGAAAGCACAAGTGAAGCAAGCTCATTTCAAAGAAAAGTAAATATGCAAATGAAAAGATGAGAAGAGGTGGGATGTGAAGGCAAATCCACATCCCAAACAACTTACCCTAAGCCCCTGAAATGTTAGTGTGAATGCATAAGATGCAAAGCAAAAGGAAATAAAGCAAATGAAGATGCAATGATCAAGACCAGAAGTGTAAACATTATGAAAAGGTGTTATGAAATGATGCAAAGTCATACATGATGCATATGAATGATCATACAAAGGATGAGATGTAAAACAAACATGTTAGGAGCTTAGAAACACATGGATAAACATGAAATGTAATGAATGAAAAACATACCAAATGAATGATGCAATGGTCAAGCAATGTTCAAACATGTCTTAAGATGTCTAAGATGGAATACAAGTGAATGAAATTCTATGACAAGTTCACATGATGATGATATGCAAAGATGAATGCAAATGAACATAGAAAATTAGGGTTTTATGAATGTATGAGATGCACATGATCAAAACAGAAGCATACATCATGATAAAAATTTGAAAATACACTCAAACAAAACCTAAACACACACAAGATTACTCCCCAAAGATGGAGGTCAGAAACTAAACCTAAAGGAAGTATGAATTTCCTAAGGTAACTAGGGTTTTTGGGTGGTTCTTCATGAAAAATGCTAAACAATTTGAAAATGCAATGTAAAATTATGAGTTAAATAACCTAGATACTAGATGAAAAGTATGAAATAATGCAAAAAGAACCAAAGTCAAACTCATCATGGTTGATCAGAAATGATTTTTCAAGTTAGGGTTAGAAAAATGTGAATTTTATAAACCCTAATTCAAAGTAAATTATGAAAATATGATCAAACCTAAAAACGAAATTTGTGTGATGAGTTTGTAAATTGTTCTAAATGTATGAGGATGCTTCATGATTTTTTTTTTGTGATTTTTAGATACCTAAATATATTTTTAATTAATTAAAATCAATTAATTAATTAAATAAAACATTTAAATGACTTAAAAATACATTTATAATGCAAAAATTAAAAATAAAAATGTTTTTGAGTTTTGAAAAATATTTGAAATGAAAATGCAGAAAATGAGTTTTTTATAAACATTTTTACTATTTTAAATAAATGCAAGAAATAAAATAAAAAAAAAGAAAAAGAAAGTAATTAGAAGCAATGGTCCAAATGGAAAGTTGAAGGGATCAATGGTTGTGATGCAAAGCCATCGTGACTTTAAGTATGAAGATCTGATGGCTCAGGTTCAATATTACACTTGGCGCGTTATCCTATGGTCCTAAATTAATCTGACTAATTAAAATTAATTAAACTAATTAATTAGGTTTAGGGTTTAATGGACGAATCTGGGCCACTCACATGCGCAGTAAACCAAAGATCCAAGGGATGAAATTTAAACTGGCTAATTACATGGGATTAGGGCTAAACACATTCAGGCGACCAGAAAAGAGCTCCGGTCGTCTTCTCTGACACCCCACCCCTGAGCTCACTCAAAACTCACCAAAATCTCCAGAATCACTCATTAAAAAAATCTAAGCAAGAATCCAACAACAAAAACAATTTATCATGCATCAAAATCAAGAATCGAACAAGAACATGTTTTAGGTCAAACTTTCAGAAGCCTCATACATGCTGGATTTTCAACCATTTTCAAAAGTAATCACATCATGGCAACCAGGGAAGCACATAGATTCATTTTGTAACTTAAAAAGCAAGTTCTGGAATTTTTTTTGAAGGTGGTTACTGTCGCTCCCACCAAATGACACCTGGTCAGAAGAGGTACAGACGCGAACGGTCGGCGAAAGAGAAAAAAAAAGAAATGAAAAGAGTCGCCAGCGAGGCATTTTTATCCCGAAGGAAAGGTAATGCTGCATATACCTAAGAAAGATGGATAAGACGGTCGCGAACCAGAGAAACTGAGAAAGGGGGTTGGTTACAACCTGGGAAGGTATTAGCACCCAGATTGTCCGCCGTACTCGACGGGATCCACGCTTGAAAGATTTGTGTTTAAAAGGGTAGTGTCAGTGTTGTTCTGTGTGCAAAAGCTGGAAAAGAATGCAAGTGTCAATGCAAAAGAAATGTGAAGTGAAATAAAAGAGTGTCAGTGTAAGGAAAGAATGTGAAGCTCAAGATTTATGAGGCTTAAAGGATAATGCTGAAAGAGGGGGAATATACAGAAACTTTTGTTCGATAATTGTTAAGTTATGCCTACGTATCCTCTCGTGCAATGAGGAAGTTAGAACACCGTAGTTCGTCTCAAAGATACTGAAAGATAAATTGACTGATGAACTACTTGCTTGTCTATGCTCAAGTGTATGACCTGTCTGGCTCAGGTGCTAACTGTCTTGCATTAAACAGAAGAAGCGAGTTCTCGTTTGTGAGTGAAGATGATGAGAAAAGAATCCCGGAGGAGACGATTATTGTTTGTTTTTGTGCTTTTAATCTTTTATTGCTTTTGGGGTTTGTCATAAGTTAATGAGCTTAAGCCTAAACCAAGGGTTAGTAAACTCATCACATCCTCCCTCTGATTAGGGGTAATGAGTATACCTTAAGTATGAAGTAAACACCTCACACTTAATTACCATGATGTAGGATTAAGATCATTAACCTACTTGTAATTATTTAGATGTTTTCGGAGTTTTTGTTTAGTGTTAAGTAATGAGTTTAAGCCATAATCAATGATTTAATGGACTCATTACACCATCCTAATAGAAGGATAATAAATGAGTACATTTAAGCTGAGGAAGATACCTCAACTTAATCCATGATTAGGAATTAACCTCATGCCAAAACAAACCTTTATTAAAGTAGATTTTAATTAATGGTAAGATTAAGAAGTGAATTTTATGGTTTGTAAGACAACTTGAGGGGGACTTGTCCATTAACACTAGGGTTAGTCCTTCTTGACCAATTAAGGAAGAATTAGAACCCTAATGCAAGGCCCAAGTTACAAGCTTGATGTCTTAGTGATTATTAAGTGAATTGATTAAAGGATTTAAACACATTAAGGGTTTAACACTTAGGATTAAAGTTATACACTCCATCCTAATAGAAGGATACAGGCATAACCTTAATCACAAAGCCTTAAAACCTTTAAGGTTTAGTCCTTGATTAAGAGATGAGAAGAGAAGACTCAAAGATGACACAAAGGTAAAACTAATGGGGGACTAATCAAACCCTAATTATGATCATGCTTGGTTGTTCCTAGGGTTTATGAGGCTTAAAAGAGATCTTCAGAGAAGTCACCAATGGAAGAAGCAGAAGAAAGGAGGAAGAAGCAGATGAATAAGTTACTTACTTCATTGAAGAAGATACGTAACTTAGAGAAGGAAAGTGAAAGATGAACATGAATGAGCAAGCTCACTCAAAGGCAATGAAAAATGCAGCAAGGATGCATAAGAGAGATGAGAAGAGATTATGAGAAGTGAAGGCAAAATTCACTTCTCAAACACTTACCACCTGAAAAGTTAGTAAAAGGAAATGAAATGAAATGCAAATGAGATGAAATGAAAAGATGGAAATCAAAGTCAGAAACAAATTCATGATGAAAATGATGCTATGAGATGGTATGAAAGCAAACCAAGGGATGTGGATGATCATACAAAGGATGGGAATGCAGATGAGACATGTAAGAACCATGAAAGTTCATGAATACATATGACATGAAGTGAAAGCCAAAGGGGGAAAATGGATGATGCAATGATCAAACATGATTCTAATATGTCCTAAGATGCCTTAGAAGTCATGTGGATGCACAAAATATCATGGCAAGTTCATGTATGCAAGCAATATGAAGAATGAATGCAAATGAAGGCAAAGATTAGGGTTTATGTATAAGATGCAAAGCAAAATTCAAAATCAGAAGCAAATGACAAGATAAAACTTGAAAATGGGATCAAAGGTGCCCTAAACCTATACAAGTTCACTGCCCAAAGGGGAAGGTCAGAAGCTAAACCCTAAAAGACTTATGGTTTTTTTAAGTTTGCTAGGGTTTTAAGGTACCTCTCAAGGAAAAAATGCAAAACAAAACAAAAATGAAAGATAAACTCATGCCAATTTTATCCTAGAAACTACATGACATGTGAGATGCAATGAAAAAAGAATCACTATCAAACCCTTCATGGCTAGGAAGAATGAATTTTTCTAAGTTAGGGTCAAAAGTATTAATTTTTAAGAACCCTAAATCCAAAGAAAATGTCAAAATGGATCAAGAACCAAAAAGAAATTTGTATGAATGGTTTGATAATGTCTCTAAATGTGTCAAGATGCAATGTGATTTTTTTGGTGATTTTTAGAAACTTAAATGGTATTTTAATTAATTAATTTCCATTAATTAATTAAAATAAACATTTAAATATTTAAAAAACAACAAATTTTATGCAAAAATAAAATACAAATTATTTTCAGAATGAGAAAAATATTTAGAACCATGATGCAAAAAATAAAATTTTTTAGATGAGTTTTGCTATTTTTAATAAAATGGTAAAGAAAATGCAAATAAAATGAAAATTAAATTGATTTAAATGGAGTCAACTGATCTGAGGGCCAGGATTCAAACCTAGGGGGCGGGAATTGACCAGCGCGCGCATCTGAATGGCTGATATTCAAACTTCACTAAATACGCAATTAAACCAAAATCTGAACCCTAATGACTTTCAGGTGACCGGAACAGTGTTCCGGTCATCTTCTCCGGCCAGCCAAACATGCTATCTCACTTAATACACAACCCTAAGCTCTCAAACTTTCAAGAAATGATCCTCACATCACTCCAAGCAAGAATCAAACAACAAAATTCATTTATTTACCATCAAGAACATGAATCGAAGCAAAACGGAAAACACATCAAAAGTTTCAGAAGCTTCATACATGCTTGTTTCTCAATCATTTTCAAAAGTAAAGACATCATGATCATCAGGAGAGCACATAGAATCAATTAAGCACTTAAAATGAAGGTTCTGGAAAAAAAGTTCTTAAGCTTACCTGAACTTGAGCTTTCACCTTTGGTACTTTCTGGCCAGTTCTTTGCTTCAAATCACCTCCACTGATCCTTCTAAAGAGTTTGCAATGCTTAGATGGAGTTTATATAGCCTCTATGTGGAGTTGGCTGAAACTCAGTTCAAGAAAAGTGAAAATCGTGTTTTTGATACAGGGTGTTTTAAGGCAAAATGAAGGGTGGGAAATGATCAGTGATGATTGTGGAGTTGAATGGTGGAAAAAGTTTGGAGATTTGTTGGCTGAGTTATGAGTTTCGAAAGCTTTTGCAAGTTGGAGTGATTTTTGCTATCCTGAGTTCTTGGAGGTTTCAGCTTGTGTTGTCTTGTGTTATGAGTTGTGTTTGATCCACATAACAAGTTGTGATAGGCCAGAGAGTGGGTGGTGGCCTATGGTGATTGGTATGGGCAAGTTGCCAAAATGTCAACATGACTTGTACTTGAGGTATGGGCAAGAATACAGCTAGTCCTTGGGCATGTCCATGCGCAGCTGACTTCATGGATGTCCACAAATCCATTCTTGAGGCAATTCAGCATGAGGGAAGAAAGTTATGGGATGTTTTGCAATTATGTGATGTTTTGGCCCCTTTAGGAAATCTTAATGTTCAAGGCATAAAATGATGCAATTCTTTGGGCAATTCTGATTTATAGGTCATGTACTATGTTTTTGTAATGGTTAGAAGTGTGTTTGAAGTCACAAAATGCTTTGGCAAGTGGTTTTGCAAGTTTCCCCCTTTGGTGCATAAGTGAAATTTTGTGATTTTTCCCAACTTTGCAAAGCCATATCTTGAGTTCTATGATGAATTAGATCAAGTTCTTGTAATTTTTGAAAAGGGAATGATCCAATCTACAAATTTCATGACCAAGAATTTTTCATTTGAAGCATTTTTGAATAAAAAAGAAGAGGTTGAAAAACTTTCCCAAAATGGCAAGTTTGCATTACAAGTCACTTTCCCAAAATGGAAACTTTGCAAATGACTTGAAATCCTTCAATTTTGTGAACTTATAACTTCTCATAAGATCAAATAAAGATCATATACACCCAAAGTGATGGAGAAGAACCTTTGGTTGGATGATTGGGGGCCTCAGATGCCCTGATTTTGCACTGACTTGTTCAAGAAGTCATCTATTGATCAGATGCCTTCCCCATTGAATTTTTTCATGAAAATTGGTATTCATGAGCCTTACATCATATAGATACCAATAGAAACAAGAATGACCAAAAAAATTGGAGTTATGGCCTCTGAAACCAAAACCCTAATTTTAGGTCATCTGTGTAGTTAAACTTGGCTCTGCTTCCATGCCTTTCTCAGTTCTTGTGATTTTCTGACTTCTTTGATCTTGGGAGGATATAATATGATATTTGAGCATACATGGACCCTCTTGAGATGATTGAAGACCCTTGGAGTGGCCCAGATGGCTCAGGGATTGCTTAGATCACAAACCCTAGATGCAGATGACTTTGAACCAATGCAGTGAAGCAAAAATGCAATATGATTTGAACTTATGCAAATGAAAAGATCATAAGCCATGGTGAAATGAGTGAGGGCAAATTTGGGGTGTTTACAGTTACCTGAGATGAAGCTTTGCAGTTTTGAGCTTTCTGACCCTTTCTTTGATGCAAACCAACCCCAATGGACTCCCTGAAGCTAGTGTGATGCTTGGAAAAGGCTTGAATGGCCTCGTTTGAGAGTTTCAGTTCTGCTAAGGCAGAAATCGTGTTTGCGATTCAATGGCTTGTAGGGCAAAATGAAGGGTGCTTTGTGTTCTATGGATGATGGTGAGTTGAATGGTGAAGAGAGATTTGAGTTTTGTTGGTTGTGTGATGAAATTCGAAGACTTGAAGGTTTTGCAAGTTTTTGGCAATCTGAGTGTATGAGATGTTTTAGGCTTGAATGTTATGTTCTTTGAGGTTCATGATGTTTGTATAAGCAAGTGGGATTGGTCAGAGGAGTTGGTGTGGCATAGTGTGATTGGTATGGTGTGTTTTGCAAAAAAGTCAAAGTTGGTGTACCATTAGCATGGCACAGGTCAGAGGAGATTTCATGGCTTGATCTGCTTCTGCTGAGTTTATGGAGGGCCCTTGGATTGATTTTGATGAGCTGTAACACTTGATGCAAGAGTTTGAAGTGGTTTTGCAACTTTCCCTCTTTGGAAATTTGTGAAGATTAGGCATGAAATCTTGTGATCCAAGGCACAAATTTGGTCAAGGCAAGTTATGTGATGTTGTTATGATGCTTAGAGATCAATTAGAGGTCACAAGAAGTCTTAAAACTTGGTTTTTCAAAAATCCCTCTTTGGCACATACTTGAAAATTATAAGATTTTTGCCAACTTTGAAACATCATATCTTGAGTTCTAGGATGAATCAAGAGGAGTTCTTGTACTTTTTGAAAATGGGAAGATCCAATCTACAACTTTCATGTTTGAGGATTTTTCATTTGAAGCATTTTTGGTCAAGAAAGAGGAGGTTGAAAATCTTTCCCAAAATGGAAAGTTTTCATTACAAGTCATGTCCAAAAATGGAAAGTTCGCAAATGGCTTGAAATTATTATATCTTGTGAACTTCTAACCACTTCTAAGATCAAATAAAGATCATAGAACCTCAAAATGATGAAGATGACCCTTTGGTACCATTGGTGGTGGCCTCAGATGCCCTGATTCTGACTTTTTTTGCACAATAAGTTACCATTTGATCAGATGACTTCCACAATGAATTTCTTCATCAAATTTGGTACAATGATCCTTATAACATATTAAGACCAATGGAATAAAGAATGACCAAAAAATTTGAGATTAAGGGCCTCAAACCTAAAACCCTAATTTTAGGTCATCTGTGTTGGAACTGCTCAGTATGCTTGAACACCTTTGCAATGCTTTATGACATTTTGACTTTTAAGAACCTTGGGGAGCATAAGATGATCATAGAACACTCATGGACCATCTTGGAATGCTTCAAGACCTTTGAGATGGCTCAGATCACTTCTTGGATTTTCCTGATCACAAACCCTAATTGTGCAACTTATGCAGTGAAACAAATATGCAATGTGAGATGGTATGATTATGCAATACAACATGAAAGATAATAAGCCATGGTGTGAGAAAAGGAGAGGGCAAATTTGGGGTGTTTACAACTGCCCCTATTCAAGCATGAGTTAGCTGTGCAGGGTGTAAGTGCCTGGCTTAACAGACAAACAAGATAACTTATGGTTGAATACCAAGACAGTCCGAAATTTGCACTCTTTATTAAAAGAAGAAAAGGGATATAAATTGTAATAGACAGTAGTATGAGTATCAAATGAAAGCGATGGAGGACGACCATCGAGAAGAGGACGAATGTTGGGGATGAAAAAAACTGTAAGTAAAGTAGTGACGGGGACGGCCATCATGCTGGGAAATAAAGAGACCGCGACGAGGACGACCATCGGGTAAACTGATGAAAGACGATCATCAAGATAAAGAAAAAGACCACGACGGGGACGACCATCGGGTAAAGAAATAAAACTCTCTAGGGATTAAAGAAATAAGGAAAGCACTAAAGGGGATGGCTATCAGGTTAAAGGGTAAATAAACTGCGATGGGGACGGCCATCGGGTAAAAGAATAAATGAAATAATGATGAGGGAAGGTCATCAAAAGGTGAAGGACGATCACCTAGCAGGGGACGGCTGCTGAAAATATCACGACATAGGACGAATGTCGGATAGAAAAGGTCAACAATAGGGACGACCATCAGATAAGCATGATGAAGGACAATCATCAAGAGGTGAAGGACGATCACCTAGCAGGGGACGACTGCTCTTGGGGATTATCACGATATAGGACGAATTTCGGATAACAAAGATAAACGATGGGGCCGGCCATCAGATAAATGATGAGGAACGGTCATCATAAGGTGAAGGACGATCACCTAGAAGGGGACGACTGCTAAAAAGATATCACGACATAGGACAAATGCCGAATAGAAAGTGCCAACAATGGGGACTCCACTGGGGAAAGGATGAGGGACGGTCATCCAAAGGTGAAGGACGATCACCTAGCAGGGTACGGCTGCTGAAAATATCATGACATAGGACGGATGCCGGATAAGAGGATCAACGATGGGGACGGCCATCGGATAATTGATGAGGGACGATCATCAAAAGGTGAAGGACGATCATATGGCAGGGGACGGATGCCGAAAATATCACGACATAGGACGAATGCCGGATAGAAAGGTTGTTTTGTTGGTGACTTATTGGGGAATGGTAAACACGGACGAGTGCTTACGCTTTGAAATAAAAGGTATAAGTGTTTGACAGTGTGTATAGACTAAAGATGCGGACGAGCATCCTTAGGACTACGATACAGACGAGTGTCGATAGAAACAAATGCTAACATGTGTTTAAGGATGATGATATGGACGGGTACCAATCAGTTAAGCAAGGAACACGAACGAGTGTTGATCTGCTGAGGAGATGATACATACAAGATATAGACGAGTATCAGAGGATTGTGTATAAGTATGTACAAGTGTTTGACCTGCTAGGGAAATATATGCAAGACATGGACGAGTGTCAAAAAGATTGAGCAAGGGACACATACGAGTGTTTGACTTGCTGGGGAAGTATGACACGGGCGAGTGTCAAAAAGAATATGTACAAGTATGAACAAGTATCTGTATTGAGAGTGCAAAAAAGTATTCTGGCTTTGTCTGCGGGGGATAAGTTTTGTATATTGTTGGTGAAGTGATGCTGACGTTTGCAGGTGATTGGCTCGAACCTGGCTTATGATCATGCAAATGTTTGATTTTTACCGTAATGCTCCGTATTAGACAGAATGTTATGCTTATTTTGGGGAAAATGATGTGAATTCTATGATTATGCAAAATGAGAGAACCGATCCGAGATCTGAATCCTGCGGGGAGAAAGATCTCTGGGCGATCTACCTGGAGGGAGAATTCCGCTAGGGAAAGAGTTCATTGGCCGATCTGTGGGGAGAGAGGATCAACAAACGATCTTCAAAGGGAACTCTGTGGGGATCTCGGCTGGGGAAGCTTCTGTTGGAGATACTCATGTTGGGGATGAGGAGGCTTCGGCAACTCCGCTGGGGAACAACAGTTCAAGCATTGCTCGGGAGGTCCTGCTTGGGGAGAAGAGAACTTTTGGGAAGTAATTTATTGTAACTCCATCGTCCAAGTGACACGCTGGGGATTTAATGAGTTTCTCGAAGGATCCTCTGAGGGGATAACAACTTCATGGGGGAATACTTCTGTCAAGTAACCCTGCTGATGAGGTGATTTCTGACTTGGCTAGGGAAATAATGCTTGATATGCCCCATGCTGTGAGAGATTGTCTGCCTTGAGTACCTACAACCTGTTAAAAAGAAACGCACAAGTGTCCTGAGGTATCCTCAACCAGATTCCATCATAGGAGTTAGATTTGCTCAAGAGTGCATATTTCCTACAAGCATATATTGAAAATGGCTTATATTTTTTCATGCAAGTGTTGCATTATGAACTTTGGACATTTTGCAAACGAATCAAAAATGTACCAAACAAAGTGTGGCTGAATATTCTAATTTTATTGATTTGTGTGCCCTGAATGGGCAAGTACAGTGAAGAAGCGAATCCCTGAAAGGAGGAGATTACTGTAAAAAATGAAAAAATAAAGGTGTTGGCAATGTTGAAGTTGAAGCTCCAGTGAGCTTCCTTTGCTATGACCTATATGACCTTGACGTTCTTCTTATCTTGCTTTCTGAAGAAGGTTGATTCTGACCGACGCTTTATCCTTTTGAAGCTTGCCATGTTGTGAGTGATACAGACGAATTTAGAATGCAGTTGTTCGCTTTTTCCCTGATTTTGCATGGATCGCCCTTTCGGGTTTCAATCCACCGGGATACCCATTTTTGCCTGAGCTGTCCGATGTGGCTTTTCAACTCAGCGGGTGTACATTTTATTTAATTTTCCCTTATTTTTGCCCGAGTCTTTTATTCTGTTTTTGACTCGCTGGGATGCCCTATTTTTTCCTGGACTTACATTCTGTTTTTATGTCCAGCGGGTCTTTTATGCGAAGTATTTTTTAAATGCATCTGAATTCACAAGAGATAAGAAATCCTCGCCATCCATAATAGTGAGCATCAGTGCCCCACCAGAGAAAACTTTATTTACTATGAATGGGCCTTCGTAGTTTGGCGTCCATTTTCCCATGTGGTCTATATGAGGAGGAATAAGTCTTTTCAGAACAAGCTCTCCCACTTAGTATTCCCGAGGTCTGACTTTCTGATCGAAGGTTTTCTTCATCCGTTTTTGATATAACTGCCCATGATAGATGGCTGCTAATCTTTTTTCTTCAATCAGACTCGGGTGATTATATCGAGATCGGACCCATTCTGCTTCATCCAGTTTTACATCCATCATTGCCCGTAAGGAGGGCAGGTCAACTTCAACAGGCAGGACAACTTCCATACCATACATAAGCTGATAAGGTGTTGCTCCAGTAGATGTTCGGATAGAGGTTCGGTACCCATGCAAGGAAAATGGTAGCATTTCGTGCCAGTCTTTGTAGGTGACTACCATCTTTTGCACAATCTTCTTGATGTTCTTGTTAGCCTCCTTAACAATGCCATTCATCTTCGGCCTGTAAGGAGAAGAGTTGTGATGTTGAATTTTGAAGTCCCGACAAAGTTCTGCCATCATCTTGTTGTTCAAATTGGAACCATTATCGGTAATGATTCGCTCAGGAACTCCATATCGAAAGATGATATCCCTTTTCAGAAATCGAGCTACCAATTTCCTGGTGACATTTGCATACGAAGCTGCTTCAACCCATTTGGTGAAGTAATCAATGGCCTCCAGGATGAATCTGTGACCATTTGAAGCAGTCGGTTCAATCTTTCTAATCATATCAATGCCCCATATGGCGAAGGACCAAGGTGAAGACATTACATTCAAAGGGTTTGGAGGCACATGCACTTTGTCTGCGCAGATCTGGCTTTTGTGGCATTTTCTAGCATAGGCACAATAGTCTGCATCCATTGTGATCCAGTAGTAACCTGATCTTAACAATTTCTTTGCCATTTCATGTCCTCCGGCAAGGGTACCAAAAGAACCTTCATGTACTTTGTGCATCAGTAGGTCTGCTTCCTTCTTGTCAACACATCTGAGCAAGGCCATGTCGAAGTTTCACTTGTACAAAGAAGCTACCGATTAACCTTCTTTATGTCTTCTTATCATTTGACGATGCCCCAGGTGGGTATGTCTGAGTTTCCAAGAAGCATTTGATGTCATGGTACCAAGGCTTGTTATCAGTGACAGTGTCCACAGAGAATACATATGCCTGTCTGTCTAGTATGGATATCACAATCTGAGGTACATAATTGGCGACATGTACTTTGATCATGGATGAAATGGTAGCCAAAGCGTCTGCAAACTGATTCTCATCTCGAGGGATGTATTCAAGCTTAACTGTTGTGAAGAAGGTCAACAATCTCCTCGTATAGTCACGGTAGGGAATCAAATGCTCCTGATGAGTGTACCACTTGCCGTTGGTCTGGTTGATTACCAAAGCTGAATCTCTGAATACATTCAAGGTTTTGATCCTGAGGTCAATGGCTTCCTCAAGACCCATGATACAAGCTTCGTATTCTGCTTCGTTGTTAGTGCAAGCAAAGGTGAACCTTGCTGAGAAAGACATATGAACCCTTTTAGGTGTAATAAGCACTGCACCAACCCCACTACCGTTGCAATTAACTACCCCGTCAAACATCATAGTCCATGCTTCTTCTGGGTCAGGCCCTTTAGTGTGAATAGGCTCTTCACAATGTTTTTCTTTTAAGAACATGATGTCTTCATCAGGGAAGTCAAATCTCATTGGCTGGTAATCATCAATGGATTGTTTGGCCAGATAGTCAGACAATACACTGCCCTTGATGGCCTTTTGAGAGGTGTACTGAATGTCATACTCTGTTAGAATCATTTGAAATCTTACAACCCTTCTGGTAAGTGCTGGATACTTAAATATGTACTTGAATGGATCCATCTTTGAGATCAATAAGGTTGTATGAGTCAACATATACTATCTTAGTCGGCGAGCAGCCCACGCTAAAGCACAACAAGTTTTCTCGAGAAGAGAATAACGTTGTTCATAGTCGGTAAACTTTTTGCTTAGGTAGTATATTGCATACTCTTTTCGACTAGACTCGTCATGCTGGCCCAACACACACCCCATTGACTCTTCTAATATTGTCAGGTACATTATTAGAGGTCTTCCTTCGACTGGATGCATGAGAATTGGAGGTTTTTGCAGATATTCTTTGATCTTGTCAAAAGCTCTCTGACAATCATCGTTCCACCTGACTATTTTCATTTTTCTTAACAGCTTGAACAAGGGTTCACATGTTGCAGTGAGATGAGATATGAACCTTGAAATGTAGTTCAATCTACCCAATAACCCTCGAACTTCTTTCACAGTCTTAGGTGCAGGCATTTCCTGAATAACTTTGACTTTATCAAGATCAACCTTAATTCCTTTTCCACTTACAATAAAACCCAGTAGCTTACTCGAACGTACCCCGAATGTGCACTTGTAGGGGTTCAACCTTAACTGATACTTCCTCAGACACTTGAACAATTTCAGCAGATTCACCAAATGATCTTCCTCTGTGAGGGACTTGGCAATGATATCATCCACATAGCCCTCGATTTCTTTATGGATCATATCGTGGAATAATGTTACCATAGCCCATTGATATGTTACACCAGCGTTCTTCATACCAAACGACATTACTTTGTAGCAGAATGTTCCCCAAGGTGTGATGAAGGTTATCTTATCCATGTCTTCAGGCGACATCTTAATCTGATTGTATCCAGAAAATCCATTCATAAAAGAAAATATCGAGAACTGAGCTGTGTTATCCACCAATACATCAATGTGAGGTAATGGGAAGTCATCTTTCGGGCTTGCTCTGTTCAGATCCCGGTAATTAACACACATACGCACCTTGCCATCCTTCTTAGGTACGGGTACAATGTTAGCAACCCACGACGGGTAACTAGTTACAGCAAGAAAATTGGCGTCCCACTACTTTTGTACTTCCTCTTTGATTTTCATGGCCATGTCTGGGCGAGTACGACACAACTTTTGTTTGACTGGCAGACAATCTTCTTTCAATGGTAAACTGGGCATGACAATATCCATATCCAGACCTGGCATATCTTGATAGGACCAAGCAAAGACGTCGACATACTCCCGGAGCATACTGATGAGTTGTTCTTTCACTGGAGCTTGCAGACTAGCCCCGATCTTTACTTCTTTCACATCTTCCTCGGTACCAAGATTGACAGTTTCAACTTCCTCCTGATGAGGAGCAATAACTTTTTCCTCTTGTCTCAGCAACCTGGTCAACTCTTCAGGAAAATCATAGTCTTCATCAACCCCTTCATCTGCTTCATTAATCGGATTGTCGAAGTCATACGAGGTCATAGCAGTGTCGTTGTCGGTGCAATCTGGAGGGCTATCTCTGCAAGGGTTGAGATTTGTTTATTTTAATGATTGATTTTATCTTATTTTTAAAAAAAGTGAATGAAATTTATTAAGAAAACATTGCCATTTATTGTTTTGTGCGAAAATAACAAAAATGAAAGACAGTGAGCGATATGATTGTTTGCAAAAGATGTCCATTGTTCATTAATTTCAATTTGCACAAAATACATATATGGCCCTATTATAAAATGAGTCCTTACACCTTGGGCAAGATGCAGGACTTGATGCATGCTTAAACAGGAAATAATAATTACTCTGCAACAGTAACCCTTATAATTTCCTGGGAAGACCAGTTGAGGACTTGTTGGCCCGGGACTCTTGGACAAATCCAGCTTTCCAGGTTGCAGTCGCTTTCAGCCTCGTCTTACACATTGTTGATAGCATCCGGGGTCATCATTCCCCCACTCATGAACTTGGGAGCTTCGGCAGCCTCCTCTTGGACCTGTCGGGATGGTCTGTAACCCAAATCGAACTTGTTTTCTTTAATCTGAACTTGCAGCAGCTTGCCCCAGCCTTGGGCATTCCCTTCTTCAACAACCTTCCGAGCTTGTTTGTAAAAAGCAATTGAAGTACCTGACACTTCAGTTGTTTCTTCATTGACATTAAGGGCTTCAAAACCCTGACTTATTGTTTCATGGATCTCTCTATCCATCTCTATATACTTGTAAGTAGCCAAGTGACTGACAAAGATGTCCTCCTCTCCACAGATTGTGATAATTTTGCCTTCCCACTCTTATTTTAATTTCTGGTGAAGGGTAGACGTTACTGCGCCAGCAACATGAATCCAGGGTCGACCCTACAAATAGCTGTAGGCAGGCTGAATGTCCATCACATAGAAGATAGTTTTGAAAATCTGTGGGCCAATTACCACAGGCAGCTCAACCTCTTAGAGAACCGATCTCTTAGAACCATCGAAGGCTCTCACAACTAGGTTGCTCGGACGGAGTGCAAGGCCCTCATACTCCAGCTTGACTAAGGCCTTCTTTGGTAAGACATTTAGTGATGACCTAGTGTCAACCAAGACATGAGAAAGTACAACACCTTTACATTCCAAGGTGATATGTAAGGCCTTATTGTGATTACGACCCTCCGTAGTCAGATCAACATCAGTGAAACCTAGTCCATGACTAGTATTAACAGTTGAAACCACCGTTTCTAGCTGTTTGACTGTAATCTCCTCAGGCACGTAAGCTGCGTGCAAGACCTTGAGCAATGCATTCCTGTGAGCTTCGGAACACATGAGCAGAGATACAATGGAGATCTTGGAGGGTGTCTGGTGGAGCTGGTCCACAACTTTATAGTCACTCTTCTTGATAATCCTCATAAACTCGTCTACATCCTGATCAAAGGGTATCTTTTGAGTTTCTTTGGTAATTGGTTCTTATGGCACCACATTCTTGCCTTTAGCTTTGGCAGCAACTTCTGCTTCAGCATTAACTCTTGGGAACTGTGAGACAAAGAGACGTCCACTTCGAGTGAAGCCTCCGCCTCCCCCTACATTATCAATTTGTGGTGTAGAAGTTGAAGAATCAATAGTGACTTTATTTCCATTGCAATATAGATCTGAGCCATAGTGCCAAGGCACGACACTGCTGCTGTCTTATGGAACTGGTCCAGGTACCGTGATGGTAACCAGACTGATTGTTGCAGAAGAAGGAGTTGTGACAGTCTTTGGATCATAATAGATGGTGACAGGAGGTCTGATTGCAAGTGACACAGGTGCAGGGAGTTGTTGATGTTGAGGAGGGTGTTGTTGAAAATTGTTGTTGAGAGAATCCGGAACATGAATGATTGATGGGTCATAATAAATGGTGACTGTTGAGATGTCTTCATTGATGGTTGTTGTTGTTGTAGTAGACTCTGTTGAGATAATGTTTGCTGATATTTTAGGAGATACCTCTGAAATGGTGTTTGCTGATGTTGTAGGAAAGATGTTTGTTGAAGTTGTAGAAGTTGGAATTGTTGATGTGATTTGCAGGATGCCTTCTTTGATAAGACTGCTGATACCATTCTTCAGATTTGCACAACCGTTGGCAGAAATCTTCCAAGCTTCACAACATGCCTCATAACCTGGAAACACTTGGCACTTCAATAGATGAGCTTTCACTTCGGCCAATGGTGTTTGAATGTTTGCAATGTCATCAATCAGAATTGCTAGTTGGTCTTCCTCAATAGCATTAATCCTCGATACACCGTGATTCAATATTGGATTCTTTGTGACATTTGATGGAGGTGCAAAGGTCAGGGCTTTGGAATCAATCAGATCTTGGACTTTCATGTGCAAGGCCCTACATATCTCTGTTGAATGGCCAGGTGCATTGGAGTGGAAGGCACATATGGTGTTGACATCATAGTTCCTTGGGAGATTCAGAGGATTAGGTGGAGCCAAAGTTATCAATTCAATCAGGTTGAGCTTCAATAACCGTGGAAGTAGAGCTGCATAGGGCATCGGGATGGGATCGATAACCCTGTTGATTTGTGAAGTCCTTTGCTGGAACGGACATTGTTGTTGGTTATTGTTGTTGTTGCTATAAGATCTTTGTTGTTGAGGAAACTGTTGTTGCTGAGGGAAGTGTTGTTGCTGAGGTGCTGGAGCAGGAATGGTGACAGCGGCTACTGATCTTTGCATGTATTGAGGCCTACCTCTGCCCATATGCACTGAGTTAGTTTCACCCGTTCTTCTAGGCCCAAAGAAAGGTTTCTTTGCATTGCTGGAGCTAGCACTATTGTTAGAGATCTTACCCATCTTCAAAAGACTTTCAATTCTCTCACCAGCTATAACCACATCAGCAAAACTGGTAGAAGAGAAAGCAGCAAGCCGATCAATGTAGGTTCCTTGCAAGGTGTTCATAAAGATATCAGCCATTTCCCTTTTAGATATAGGTGGCTAGACAGCGGCAGTGAGTTGTCTCCACCTTTGAGCGTATTCCCGGAAACTTTCTCTTGAAGATTGAGACATACCCATCAGGAGGGTCCTATTGGGAGCCATATCCAAGTTGTACTGATATTGGCGTATAAAGGCCTCGGCTAAGTCCTTCCAGTTTCTGACAGTAGCCCTTGATAGGTGTGAATACCACTCTCTGGATGCCTCGGTTAAACTGTCTTCAAAGTAAAACATCCACAGCTTCTCATCCATGGTATAAGCTTTCAATCTCCCCAGAAAAGATTGAAATGGGTACGAGGACAAGAGGTACCGTTATACTTCTCAAAGCATGGAGGTTTGAACTTGTGAGGAATCCTTACTCCTTCAACTAGGCCCATATCCATCACATCGAATCCCAAAGAGTTTTGGGACTCCAAGGATCTTAACTTCTCTTATATCTCGTCCAGACGACGATTATAAACTTCATCAGCCCCAACACCTAACACTGTAAATTACTCGTCCTGAGGATCTTCCTGTAGAACACGATCTCTAGTGTTTCTCTGGGTATTTCCAATAACATTGACTTCAGGGTTGATGTGGGGCCCAAAATCTGGTGGATTTGTTTGCGGTTGATCGCACAATTGTTACTTGTGCCTCCAGTGCCTGCATGGTTATCTTCTGGAGTTTGCCGCTCGACTAACTCCCTCAATCTTTCCTGGGTCTGTGCTAGCCCAGTCATGATAGCCATGAATTGATTCATATGAGTCCTCACTTATTTCCTTACATCAGTCATCTGAGTCCTCACATCTGTCATTACTTGCTGTAGATGATCCATTTGTAGACTCGGAAGGTTGTGTCTGGTCGGATACCGGTGGATGCGATTGACGGGAAAGACCCTCCTGCAAGCAATATTTCTTGAAACAATCAACAAGGTGAGAAAACAACAATAAAACTCATGCAACACAAAAAATATGAGGTTAGCATGCAATGCAGTATGTCTATTTGTCTTCAGAGGGTATCCGATTTGGCTCTTTGGTTTTGACCTTCCAGACCTCTGGGAATGATAGAGATGTTGAAGCAAACGAAGTTCAAAAGAAGATCCAGGTAACACAAAAACTATAACATTACAAAATGCCAAAATACATAGTTTATGATTACAACAAGTTCCCATGGTGGGTCAGAATACAATCAAGTCAAGAATACAAACAAAATCACCATGGAGAATTAAAGTACAACCAAAATAAAATACAAGTAAAGGAAATCAAACATCCTACACAAAGTCATCCTCCTTGACTTCTTTCAGGAGAGCATCAGTCACTAGTCCAATTGGATGCTCTGTGATGGTCCTGATAAGAAGGTTCCTGGTTGCAATGGCATTTGTCAACTTCTGGTACTTGTCTTGTTCTTTTGATCTCTTCAACCCCGCCCGAAGTTTCAGCTCAGAGATTTCCTTCTATGCTGCTAACAGTGCTTCCTGACTCTTCTTCTCATTGGCTTCCAACTGCTCTATCTTAGCCTGTGTCTTCTGATATTCTTGCAAACGAGCTTCAGTTATCCTGATCCATCTTGTCTGACTCTCTTCCAGATAGTGCTCAGCTCTGGCCTTCTGAATCTTGGCTTCTTTGCAAGCATTCTTCAATACTAAATCCCCTGCTCGGGCTTTTCTGATGAAGTCCTCTATATTTTCTATCTTGGTTATATGCTTGATTCGGAGCTTCTCTAACCTCTCATTGTCCAGACGACCATCATTCCTTTCCCAAAGGGTCTTCTTCAAAGCTTCAACAAGCTGGGCATTCCTCTCTTTCAGCTTCTCAAATTCCTCCAGACTCATTATGGATACAGGCTCTACTGCTGATGGCCCTGGTACATCTTCCAGGGTGAATGGCATGTGAGTGATCTGTCCTCTAATGTGTGACCAATCAATATACTGAGATGAAGCTACGTTGTTGCACTTCCCCAAAATGGCAGTCCCTTTAGTCTGTATGTGGTCCCAATCCCAGGCTGCTTGTCGGACGGTGGCATGATTATTCTGAACAGCACAGTAAAGAGATTCTGCTAAGTCCTGCTCTCGAGGTGGATGCACCAGGGCATACCCTAACTGTCTTCTGAAAAGCAAGGGATTTTAGTTGATGCAACCCTTAACTCCAATAAGTGGAACATTTGGGTACTGACCACATCTTGTTATTATGTCTCGGCCGTTAGTATTCTGAGTACACCACCTGATGTCTTCTAAAGTAAGGGCAATCATCCTCTTAGCCCAGTTCCTTGACTGATGTGGATTCAGGAAAGCTTCCGTCTTCGGCATTTGTCTTATCAACCAAGTGTAGAAAAGAGGTGCACAACATCTGACTAGTGTTCCCCTCTATTTCTCATTTCTCTGATGCACTGAGTAGTAGAAATACCCTAGCAGGGTAGGAACTGGATTCTTGAGCAGAAATATATGGATGACATTCTTGCTTATAAACTTAGGCTCGTCCGCAAACAAAATGATGCCATATATACTAAGAGCCAGGAGAGCACAAACAGATTCCCAATTTCCTGTTTTAGCCTGCTTTGTAGCCTGAGTAACCAATAAATCCAGATGGAGGCCTGAGATTCTAGCCTTGGTGGTCATATGCTTATCAATGATAATTGCTTCCAGATGTAGAGACTTAGCTATGTCTTCATTTTTAGGAGCAGTCATCTCAGGGTTGAAAGGGATTCCTCTTCTGATAGGGACACCCAACAACATAGAATATTCTTCCAACATAGGACCTATCTGAAAGTCTGGGAAAGTGAAGCAACAAAGAGAAGGGTCATAGAACTGAAGTCAGGTGTGAATCATACTCCTCTGTGATGTGTCCAAATCCATGATCATGTCCAGGATACCACCATAATGCTCTCTGAATAAAGGAACATGATCAGGAGTGATAAGAGCCTGTATCTGCCTGATGCCTGCTAGAGGGTACTCAAAGAAGTGGTATGTGATGTTGCTTTTTCTGGTTGAATCCATACTGAAGGTATGCTGATGAAGATAACTGGAGAAGATAACCAAAGCAGATAGCTGAAGAGGATGGCTGAAGCAGATATCTGAGCAGAAGAACGGTCAAAACCAAACCAAAGAAGATGTGGATACCCTGTAAAACAAATAGACAAATGTTAAATCATGCAATATGATGTGTGTTGAATGATATGCAAGGGTTTGTGATTAGGTGCTGGATTGTCAGTTGCTTTTGATAGGGTCCTTGAGTGTTCAAAATTTTGGATGAAGGTCTGAGAACCAGTAACCAGGTGGGGGACTCAAATAAAGAGTCACTTGTCAGGGGTTTCATAGAATCAGTCCAAAATAGTACAACCTTTAAACAATTCCAGTAACAGGGTATGATGAGGCCAAGGGTTCCTGCAAACTTGTAAACAACCCCACCCACTCACAGGTATTGTTCTAGAACAAGGATCCTCAGGTTTGGATCTATTATGAGAAGTGTAAACACTTCTAACCCGGAGGTACAATGTTTACCCTAATCATAAAGGATCCTCCTCTAATTCACCTCAGATGCTGAAGGTCATCTAAAAAGGGCATCCAGACTTAGCAGGCTTCCCAGATAGCCCTAGCACTACAGGATATCTGTAGCACAGAGTTCTCAAGAAGAAACCCATGTCTGAACCGTGTTTTCATATTCCCGCATCAGACTGAAATGGAATGGGAAAGAATATGAATCCACTCTAATCCTATTTCTGTCACTCAGGCCTTTGTGTTGGACCTTTCTCACTGGAATACCCCTCCCACCAAAGCAAACCAGAAAATCCAGCACATGATATGATAATAAAATGAAATGCATAAAGCGATAAAGTAAATGCTGTAAATAAAGTTGTACAGAAAGCAATAAGTAAAGCAAAAACAAAAACACATATAACACATAACACCCCAAGCAAACACAAAATAACAAGCGCTAGGAGAAACCCACAAGAGAACTAGAAGCCCTGGTTGCCAAGATAGTCCCCAGCAGAGTCGCCAAGTTATCGCTCCTCGGACTTTCGTCCCGGTGCAGATGCAGACGGTCGGCGATGTTGGAGGTTGAGGTTAAAATAGAGTCGCCAGCTAGGCATTTTTATCCCGAAGGAAAGGTAATGATGTATAAACCTGGAAGGGTATGGATAAGACGGTTGCGAACCAAAGAAACTGAGAAAGGGGGTTGGTTACGACCTGGGAAGGTATTAGCACCCAGATCGTCCGTCGTACTCGAAGGGATCCACGCTTACTAGATTGTGTTTAAAAGGGGTAGTGTATGTGATGACTGTGTATAAAAGCTAAGGAAAGAAAATACAGTGTGTCAGTGCAAAAGATAAGGGTGAAATGCTCAAGACTGAGGCTTATAAAGAAAGCTGGAAGGAAAGGGGAGACACAGGGACTTTTGTTCGATAACCATTAAGTTATGCCTACGTGTCCTCTCGTGCAATGAGGAAGTTAGAACACCGTATTTTGACTCAAAGAGACTGGGATGATTTGCTGTGAACTGCTTACTTGTCTAAGCTAAAGTGTGTGACTTGTCTGGCTCGAGTGCTAACTGTCTTGCATTAGACGGAATAAACAAGTTCACGTTTTCAGAGTGAGTGTGATGAGAAAAGAATCTCGGAGGATACGTTTATTGTTTGTTTTTGTGTTTTCAGTTTTTTATTGTTTTGGGGTTTTGCATAGGATAATGAGCTTAAGCCTAAATCAAGGGTTGTAAACTCATTATATCCTCCCTGATTAGGGATAATGAGCCTACTTAGCATGAGATGAAGATCTCAACTTAATTACCATGATGATATAGGATTAATATCATTAACCTACTTTGGTAATTATTAAGTGTTTTTGTTTGGGTTTTTGTTTAGTGTTAAGTAATGAGTTTAATCTCTAATCGGGGATTAGTGAACTCATTACACCATCCTAAGAGAATGATGATAGATGAGAACACTTAAGCTGAGGAAGACTCCTCAATTTAATCCATGGTTAGGGACTAAATTCATTATATAACAAGCCTTTATTAAATATTTTAATTAAAGGTTGGGCTTAAGAAGTGGATTTTATGTTTGTAAGACTAGCTTGAGGGTGACTTGTCCATTAAACACTAGGGTTAGTCCCTCTTAAGCCAAAGGAAGAGATGTAACCCTAATATAAGTCCCAAGGTACAAGCTTAAGTCTTAATAGTTATTAGGTGTTTTGATTATAAGGTGTAAAAAAATTAAAAGTTTAACACTAAGGATTAAAGTTATACACTCCATCCTAAGATAAGGATGCAGGCATAACCCTAATTCAAAGTCTTAAAGCTTTAAGTGTTTAGCCTTGATTATGAGATGAGAAGAGAGACTCAAGGAGACTAAAAGGTAAAAGACTAGGGGAGACTATATACAACCCTAAAAATTATCATGCTTGGATGTTCCTATGGTTTGTGAGGCTTAAAGAGAAGGATCTTCAGATGGCCACCAAGGAAGAGAAGCAGATGAAAAAGAGAAGAGAAAGGAAAATAGGTTACTTACTTCCTGAAGAAGATAAGTAACCTAAGAGAAAGAGATAGGAGCAAGAAATCACAAGTGAAGAAAGCTCACTTCAAAGACAAGTAAATATGCAAATGAAAAGATGAGAAGAGGTGGGATGTCAAGGCAAATCCACATCCCAAACAACTTACTATAAGCCCCTGAAATGTTAGTGTGAATGCATAAGATGCAAAGCAAAAAGAAATAAAGCAAATAAAGATGCAATGATTAAGACCATAAGTGTAAACATGATGCAAAGGTGTTATGAAATGATGCAAAGTCATATATGATGCATATAATGATCATACAAAGGATGAGATGTAAAACAAACATGTTAGGAGCTTAGAAACACATGGATAAACATGAAATGTAATGAATGCAAAACATACCAAATGAATGATGCAATGGTCAAGAAATGTTCAAACATGTCTTAAGATGTCTAAGATGACATACAAGTGAATTAAATGCTATGACAAGTTCACATGATGATGATATGCAAAGATGAATGCAAATGAACATAGAAAATTAGGGTTTTATGAATGTATGAGATGCACATGATCAAAACAGAAGCATGCATCATGATAAAAATTTGAAAATGCACTCAAACAAAACCTAAACACACACAAGATTACTCCCCAAAGATGGAGGTCAGAAACTAAACCTAAAGGAAGTTATGAATTTCTTAAGTTAACTAGGGTTTTTGGGTGGTTCTTCATGAAAATTGCTAAACAATTTGACAATGCAATGAAAAATTATGAATTAAATAACCTAAATACTAGATGCAAAGTATGAAAGAATGCAAAAAGAACCAAATGCAAACTCATCATGGTTGATCAGAAATGACTTTTTCAAGTTAGGGTTAGAAAAATGTGAATTTTATAAACCCTAATTCAAAGTAAATTATGAAAATATGATCAAAACTAAAAAAGAAATTTGTGTGATGAGTTTGTAAATTGTTCTAAATGTATGAGAATGCTTCATGATTTTTTTTTGGTGATTTTTAGATACCTAAATGTATTTTTAATTAATTAATTAAAATCAATTAATTAATTAAATAAAACATTTAAATGATTCAAAAATACATTTTTAATGCAAAAATTAAAAATAAAAATGTTTTTGAGTTTTGAAAAATATTTGAAATGAAAATGCAGAAAATGAGATTTTTATAAACATTTTTACTATTTTAAATAAATGTAAGAAATACAATGAAATAAAAAAAAGAAATATAAAGTAATCAGAAGCAATGGTCCAGATGGAAAGTTGAAGGGATCAATGGTTGTGATGCAAAGCCGGCGTGACTTTAAGTATGAAGATCTGATGGCTCAGGTTCAAAATTACACTTGGCGCGTGATCCTATGTTCCTAAATTAATCTGACTAATTAAAATTAATTAAATTAATTAATTAGGTTTAGGGTTTAATGGACGAATCTGGGCCACTCACACGCGCGGTAAAACTAAGATCCAAGGGATGAAATTTAAACTGGCTAATTACATGGGATTAGGGCTAAACACATTCAGACGACCAGAGAAGAACTCCGGTCGTCTTCTCCGGCACCCCCTCCATGAGCTCACTCAACGCCATGAAAACTCACCAAAATCTCCAGAATCACTCATTAAACAAATCTAAGCAAGAATCCAGCAACAAAAACAATTTATCATGCATCAAAATCAAGAATCAAACAAGAACATGTTTTAGGTCAAACTTTCAGAAGCTTCATACATTCTTGATTTTCAACCATTTTCAAAATTAATCACATCATGGCAACCAGGGAAGCACGTAGATTCATTTTGTAACTTAAAAAGCAAGTTCTGGAAAAATGTTTGAAGGTGGTTACCTGAGATGAAGCTTTGCAGTTTTGAGCTTTCTGACCCTTTCTTTGATGCAAACCAACCCCAATGGACTCCCTGAAGCTAGTGTGATGCTTGGAACAGGCTTGAATGACCTCCTTTGAGAGTTTCAGTTCTGCTAAAGCAGAAATTGTGTTTGTGATTCAGTGGATTTTAGGGAAAAATGAAGGGTGCTTTGTGTTCTATGGATGATGGTGAGTTGAATGATGAATAGAGATTTGAGTTTTGTTGGTTGTGTGATGAAATTCGAAGACCTGAAGGTTTTGCAAGTTTTTGGCAATCTGAGTGTGAGATGTTTCAGGCTTGAATGTTATGTTCTTTGAGGTCCATGATGTTTGTATAAGCAAGTGTGATTGGTCAGAGGAGTTGGTGTGGCATAGTGTGATTGGTATGGTGTGTTTTTCAAAAAAGTCAAAGTTGGTGTACCACAAGCATGGCACGGGTCAGAGGAGATTTCATGGCTTGATCTGCTTCAGCTGAGTTTATGGAGGGCCCTTGGATTGATTTTGATGAGCTGTAACACTTGATGCAAGAGTTTGAAGTGGTTTTGCAACTTTCCCTCTTTGGAAATTTTGTGAAGATTAGGCATGAAATCTTGTGATCCAAGGCACAAATTTGGTCAAGGAAAGTTATGTGATGTTGTTATGATGCTTAGAGATCAATTAGAGGTCACAAGAAGTCTTAAAACTTGGTTTTGCAAAAATCCCTCTTTGGCACATACTTGGAAATTATAAGATTTTTGCCAACTTTGAAACATCATATCTTGAGTTCTAGGATGAATCAAGAGGAGTTATTGTACTTTTTTAAAATTAGAAGATCCAATCTACAACTTTCATGTTTGAAGATTTTTCATTTGAAGCATTTTTGATCAAGAAAGAGGAGGTTGAAAATCTTTCCCAAAATGGAAAGTTTTCATTACAAGTCATGTCCAAAAATGGAAAGTTTGCAAATGGCTTGAAATTCTTCACTCTTGTGAACTTATAACCACTTCTAAGATCAAATAAAGATCATAGAACCTCAAAATGATGAAGATGACCCTTTGGTACCATTGGTCGTGGCCTCAGATTCCCTGATTCTGACTTTTCTTGCACAATAATTTACCATTTGATCAGATGACTTCCACAATGAATTTCTTCATCAAATTTGGTACACATGATCCTTATAACATATTAAGACCAATGGAATCAAAATGACCAAAAAATTTGAGATTAAGGGCCTCAAACCCAAAACCCTAATTTTAGTTCATTTGTGTAGGAACTGCTCAGTCTGCTTGAACACCTTTGCAATGCTTTGTTACATTTTGACTTTTAAGAACCTTGGGGAGCATAAGATGATCATAGAACACTCATGGGTAGCTAACATGGTGTGATAAAAAGGAGAGGGAAAATTTGGGGTGTTTACACCTTGCTGTAACTAGTTACCCACCTTGGGTAGCTAACATTGTTCCTGTACCAAAGAAAGATGGCAAGGTCCGGATGTGCGTCAATTATCATGATCTAAATAGAGAAAGTCCAAAGGATGACTTTCCATTGCCTCGCATTGATTTTCTGGTAGAAAACACTGCCTACTTCTCGGTATTTTCTTTCATGGATGGCTTCTCTGGGTATAATCATATTAAGATGGCACCAGAAGACATGGAGAAAACGACGTTCATTACCCCGTGGGGTACATTCTGTTATAAGGTTATGCCCTTTGGATTAAAGAATGACGGGGAAACGCATCAACGGGCTATGGTAACTTTGTTCCACTACATGATACACAAGGAAATTGAGTGTTATGTGGACGATATGATTGCCAAGTCCCGAGACGAAGAAGAACACCTGGTCAATCTCAAAAAGTTGTTTGATAGGTTGATAAAGTACAGATTGAGGTTGAATCCAAACAAGTGCACTTTCGGAGTGCGTTCCGGTAAATTGCTGGGTTTTATTGTTAGCCAAAGGGGGATCGAGGTAGATCCTGCAAAAGTAAAAGCAATACAAGACATGCTTGTACCAATAACAGAAAAAGAAGTGTGTGGGTTTTTAGGGAGATTGAACTACATTTCTCGGTTTATATCTCATCTAACTGCCACATGCAAGCCATATTCAAATTGTTAAGAAAAGAACAAACGGTCAGGTGGAATGAGGACTGTCAAAGAGCCTTTGAAAAGATAAAAGAATATTTGCAGGAGCCTCCGATTCTAATGCCTCCAGTTCCAGGACGACCACTTATCATGTACTTGATTGTGTTAGAAGGTTCGATAAGGGTGTGTGCTAGGCCAACAAGACGAGTCTGGTCGAAAAGAGCATGCTATATATTACCTTAGCAAAAAGTTTACCGTCTGTGAATCCCGTTACTCACTGCTCGAGAAAACTTGTTGCGCTTTGGCATGGGCTGCTCGCCTACTGAGACAGTACATGTTGACTCATACCACACCGCTAATCTCAAAAATGGACCCTGTCAAGTATATTTTCGAGAAACCAGCATTAACCGAAAGGGTTGCAAGGTGGAAAATAATCTTAACAGAATATGACATACAATATACTTCCCAAAAAGCCATCAAAGGAAGTGTATTGTCAGATTATCTTGCACAACAACCACTTGAGGACGATTACCAGCCAATGAAGTTTGATTTCCCTGATGAGGACATCATGTACCTCAAAGTAAGAGATTGCGAGGAACCACTTCTGGAGGAGGGACCTGACCCTGAGTCCAAATGGAAGTTGATGTTTGATGGGGAAGTCAATATCAACGGACGTGGAGTTGGTGTTGTTCTTATCACTCCCGAAGGTGTTCACTTTCCCTTCGCTGCCAGAATCACTTTTGGCTGCACCAACAATGAAGCGGAGTACGAGGCGTGCATAATGGGAATAGAGGAGGCTATTAATCTTCAGATTAAGACCCTCGATGTATTCGGAGATTCAGCCCTCGTTATTAACCAGATTACCGGCAAGTGGTATACACATCAAGAACACTTAATTCCTTATAGGGATTATGCCAGAAGATTGTTGAAGTTCTTCACAACAATTAAGCTTCAATATATACCACGAAATGAGAATCAATTTGCCAATGCATTGGCTACTCTTTCTTCGTCCATTAAAGTCTTGTGTTAGAACTATGTGCCCAGGATTAACATTTCTAGGCTTGACACACCAGCTTATGCTTTCTCTGTAGACACGGTGTCTGATGCGAAACCTTGGTACTTTGATATCACGTTTTTCCTGGAAAAACAAGAATACCCAATTGGGGCATCATACAATGACAAGAAGACCTTGAGATGACTTTCTGCTAGTTTCTTCTTGTATGCAGACGGAGTTCTGTATAAGAGGAACTTTGACATGGTCTTGCTCAGATACGTGGATAGACACGAAGCATACTTGTTATGATCGGGAAAATAGAGCCTACTGCTTCAAATGGTCATCGTTTCATTTTGGTTGCGATTGATTACTTCACCAAATCGGTTGAAGCAGCATCTTATGCCAATGTCACTCGTCAAGTGGTAGCCAGGTTTCTGAAGAGAGACATCATTTGCAGATATGGAGTGCCCGAGCGAATCATTATTGATAATGGTTCCAATTTGAACAACAAGATGATGGCAGAGCTGTGTCGGGACTTCAAGATTCAACATCACAATTATTCTCCTTACCGACCAAAGATGAATGGCGCAGTGGAGGCCGCTAACAAGAATATTAAGAAGATTGTGAAGAAGATGATCGTCACTTACAAATATTGACATGAGATGTTACCATTTGCGCTGCATGGGTACCGAACGTCAGTCAGGACGTCGACCGGGGCAACTCCATTCTCCCTGGTGTATGGCATGGAGGCATTATTTCCCGTTGAGGTGTAAATTACTTCTTTACGTGTGATGATGGATGTGAAGCTTGATGAGGCTGAGTGGGTACGTGCTCGATATAATCAGTTGTGTCTAATTGAGGAAAAGATATTAGCGGCTATTTATCATGGTCATCTTTATCAGAGGAGAATGAAGTGAGAATTCGACCAACGAGTACGTACTCGAGAGTAACAAGTAGGTGAGCTTGTGCTCAGGAGGATTATTCCTCCAGGTTCAGATAACAGGGGCAAGTGGACCCCAAACTACGAAGGCCCATTCATAGTGAAGAAAGTTTTCTCGGGTGGGGCACTAATGCTCACTACTATGGATGGAGAAGATTTCCAATCTCTTGTTAACTCGGATGCAGTTAAAAAATACTTCGCATAAAAAGACCCGTTGGACACAAAAACAGAATTAAAGTCCAAGCAAGAAAAGGGCATCTCGGCGAGCTAAAAACAAAATAAAAAAGCTTGGGCAAAAGTTAGGGAAAAAAATAAAAATAAAATGTGTACACCTGCTGAGTTGAAAAGCCACATTGGACGGCTCAGGCAAAAAAGGATATCCCGGTGGATTGAAAATCTGAAAGGGCGATCCACGCAAAACAAGGGAATAAGCGAACAACTGCGATCCGGGTAATCTGAACCAAATCATTGTCTCAAACAGTCTGACAATATCAGAAGGGTAGGAATCGGTCTCCCCTTCTTCTTTAGAAGGCAAAGGCAAGAATGGAAAGTCTTGAAGACATGTTGGTCATAGCAGGAAGGAAACTCATTGGAATTCCGTGTACATTGCCATTAGGATAGTTTCTTTTCTCAATTTTTATGGTAGCTACCTCTTTCTAGGTAGTTGCTTCCTGATGTAAAACATTGTCTATTCAGAGGCCCGTCAATAAATGAATATTCAATCAAAAGTCGTGTTGTGTTTTGTTTACTTTGTTTGCAAAAATGTCCTGAATATTTGGCAAAAAGAACATTGCATTTGAAACATGTGGATTTTTCTAAGAAAACTGACATTGCAGGGAAACATTTAAAAATATCTTTGAGTGTCGGGTGACAATGGATGAACATATCATATCATGCAAGTCCTCGGGGCACATGTGTGTATACTGTTGTTGCAGGTTGTGCAGGATGGTGTCATATCTCCCCAAGCAGAGAATATTCCCATGCTAAGTTAGAGCAAGTGGAATCCCCATCAAACTCTAAGGCTAATTGAGGAGTGGTCTTTTCCCCAAGAGGATTATCTTTCCACGAGTGAAGTATTCCCAGCAGGCAGCTGAATGCTTGATTTCCCCCACAGAGTTCATGTTTGGGATTTACTCCCATCATGGAAATATTCCCCAGAGAAGTCGCCAATTTTTTTTTGGCCAATGTGATGATACAAACAGTTATTCATCTCCCCAGCCAGAGTTAAGCATCATCAAAGCCTCTTGACCTGGTTCTCCCCTGCAGAGTTGTGATTCTTACTGCTAATCAGGCATCTGTTTGATGATCGTATGCATTCCCCAACACTCGTCTGTGTTTGATATTTGCTTGTTTCTCGTCTGCATTCCTTAGCACTCGTCTGTGTTTGAAATCTGTTTGAGGCTCGTCTACAATTCCCAACACTTATCTGTGTTTGATAGTTGTTTTTGCTCGTCTGCATTCCCCAACACTCGTCTGTGTTCGTTATCTGTTTGAATCTCGTCTACTTTGCTTGGATACTTGTCTGTATTGTCCTTCACACTCGGTTGTGTTGGCTTATATCCATATATGTTGATTTGATAATCACTCTGGTACTCATCTGTATTGCTACTCCAAATGCTCGTCTGTGTTAGATTTCTGGTATTCGTCTGTATCAGTGGCTGATATTCGTCTGTATCATTGCCTGAATCGTTCGTCTGCGTTTATTAGATCATCGCCTGATATTCGTTTGTATCATTGACTTATGGCACTCGTCTGTATTTCTCTTGATGATCATCCAATATTCATTTGTATTGAAGAGGTTTGAAGTCCTGACGGTGGGATTAAACGTCAAAATGGTTACTGGTCCTGGCATAACAGGTTATCCGAAGGAGGTTCGTCTGTCTCGGGCACCACTTATCTACGCAAGATTTGTGAAGAGGGTTCGTCCAATCCTAATGCCGCACCTGGCGTAACAGGTTATTTGAAGAAGACTCGTTTGTCTTAGACCATATATCTACGAAGGATATAAGAAGAGGGTTCGTCTATCTTGATTATGCATGTCTATTCCACAGACTTAAGTGCATCACTGGTCTTGGCGTAACGGGTTATCCGAAGGAGGTTCGTCTGTCTCAAGTCATATATTTTTATAAAAATGTACGAAGAGGGCTCCTATGTTCAGTACCTGGCGTAACATGTTTGCTTGAGGAAGACTCGTCTGTCTTGGTTTTTCTTATCCGGTGTAACAGTTCAATTTGGAAAGAGCTCGTCTGCTTTGTCTCCATTTCAGTCACCCAGGGGGATGGGTTTATTTCCCACTGCTTGCATTCTCTAGCAAAGTGCAAATTTCAGGTCTTCTTGGTATTCAACCACAGTTTATCTTGAACGGTCGATAGCCCGTGCTACCGTCCTTTTCAGATTAGCAGTTGCTTGAATAGGGGCAGTTATAACACCCCAAATTTGCCCTCTTGTTTCTAGCATCATCCTCATGTCATAAGAATCATAAGAATGGCATATCCTTAGCATCTTTGCATAGCAAAATGAAGCATAACATTCTCATGTCCTAGCATTGGGCATATGATCAATCATTGGTGCATTTTGAAGCTTTACAAGTCAAAGCAAGAGGTTAAGTGACCTTGGCCAAGTCTCATAAGGTGTTCTTATGTCCTATACAAGCTCAATATCCTTTACAAGAGCCCAAGAGGTTGGGAGATTACCAAATGATTCAAGGAAGGGCAAGCTCCTACACAGATGGTCCTCAAATTAGGGTTTCATGTTCAAGCATAGATTCTTTGATACTTTGGCCATTTCATGTGGTCAAAGTCCTTCATATGATATGAGAATGCTATGGATGAAATTTTGTGAGAAAACTCATTGAGGAAGGCAGTTATTTCATCAGTTGCTTGCATAAGAAGAAATTGGTCAAACTGATTATTTGAAAAGTCAACTGTGGCAATTCAAGGGTTCCAACCCCATTTCTCAAGGAGAGGGAGGTTCTTAAGGTCAAATGAGAGGTTTGGCAAAGTCAAAGATCAAGAATCAAGGGGTTTTGAGAGACTTTCCATTTTTGGCATGTGACTTGTAATGAAAGTTGCTATTTTTGGCAAGTTTTGCCCTAATCTTCCAAGCTCTCTTTCACAACCAAAATGACCTCAAATTAATTTTCCTTGAACATGAAAGTTGTAGATTATGATCTCCCATTTCTAAAAAGTACAAGAACATGTTCATAGCCTTCATGGTTTGGAAGTTATGGCCAATCGAAAGTCATACTTTTTTAGGGTTTTGCCATGAATTCAAGTCTCTCCAATTTTGCAAATTGCCTTGTATTTTATTTTCAAGCTATCCTATGGATTAATTTTGGTTACAAACATAAAGTACAACACATGAGAAGCATTTGGCTCAAAAGAAATCAAGCAATTCGTACATGGATAAGTGAGTATTTCATAAAATGTAAAAGTGCAAAAACATGGGAATAACATGATCCAACCATCCAATGGTCAGGATTAGAGTAGTGTTGAGCAAGTTATAACAAAATAATCAGCATGTGCAAAGGAGAATGGAAAGTGCATGAGCATTTCACCCTCACACATCATTTTTTCATTTTTGCAAATTCACTTCAAATTCACTCTTCCCACGTGCAAAGTTTCACAAACCCTAATCAGTGTGATACATGGATCATATAAAGGCTATTGAACAAAAGATTCAACCCTAACTCTCTCCCATTTTCTCACTCTCCATTTTCTTGCACAACTGCATTTTGCTTCGATTTTCTCACACAGCCACACATTTCCAAAACCAACCATAGATCCTTGATCCTTGAGCTCTGCTGATCATGAATCCACCATTACTTTGAGTTGTTAAGCAAGTTTCATATTAGTGCAAGTTCAGAGCAAATACACTCGGGTTTCTAGATCTAAGGAGTTTCAAAGCTTCTTTCACATTTATTTTGTGATCAGAGGTTGCAAGAGGTTGATCTGGAGCTGGTAGCTTGTTTTCTTGGTGAAATTTGAAGTTCTGCATATCTCAGGTATCATCCAAATTCATAGATCTGGAAATGGAATTAGATGCTCTCAATGTCATCTATATGCTTTACTGATCATTCTTATATGTTTGGTTTTGAAAATGCTTGAGAAATGAGTGTGTATGCTTGATCTGAATTTTGAATGTTAAAACTGATTTGCTTCGATCTGTGAATGTTTGTGTTTGTTTGCGAATTTTGATTGCATATTCTTGTTCACCATGAGAAACTGATTGGATCTGGAGATTTTAAGATGTTTCTGTGTACTTTTGTTCATGCGTTTGAATTTTCGGTGCCGGAGCTAGGGCTCCGGTCACCGGATTCTGGAAATTGCTCAGATGAAGAAGATGATGTTAGAAGCGTATGATCATTTGATCTGGACGGTTTTGGTGTTGCCAATGCATTAAAAGGACACCCTCTCCCTCACGTGTTTCTGTTTAGCCCAATAATGCTGGGTGTTTGCCACCATACCATAGTTCCCATGCACTCACACTCTGACTTATCATTTGGTAGACCTAGGGTTTTAGTTGACTCAATCTGATGCATTGCTCTGATCCATTGGTTTATTATTTTTTCCATTTTTATTTGAATTTCCATTGTAACATTCATGACCCTGGGCAGGTCATTGGGCCTCAGTTCCTATTCGCACCCCTCCCATTTCTAAGCCCATTTGAATTGAACTAAATCCCTTGCTGACTGCAAACCTAGTTCTTGTGATTTTATTTTTATTTTTATTTTTATTTCTGTTTGGTTTTTGATTTTTAAAAATAGTGAAATGTATCCAAAAATTCCAAAATAATTCATGATCATTCCTTTTAATTTTCTTTAATTTTTTATATTTAATTTTTCATTTATTTTCATTTTCCACGTAGGAATTGATTTCCTCTTTTATTAATTGTTTTTAATTCATTTTAAATACTTGCTGACTTGTGAATTTTGTATCTTGATCATCAATTTGAATTTTGAGTTGATTCTTTTTGCAATTGATTCATGATAAAGTTTAGTTTGTGGATGATTTTTCTTCTGATTTTTAGAAGTTTTTGTGACTATTTTTGATAGTTTACTTGAGCTTGAGGTTTCAAAACCCTAATTGGTGTTCTTGGGGTCCTTTGACCTAGCTTGCTTATGGTTCTGACTTTGCCCTTTTGGTATGATGTTATCACTTGATTAATGAACTTTTGTACTTGATTTAATAATTGTTGCATGAGTTTGTGATTTGATTTGAATTTTCTTTTGAAATAGCTTTAATTTTGATTCTTCTTGCTAGCATGCTTAGAGTTTAGGCTAGGAGGGCACTTTTTCCAACTCCTATAGGATGTTTAGAGGCCCTTTTATATGAGGTTTGATCCCTGGTCCTTTCTTAGTGTGTGTGCTTTGAGAATTTTCTTTTTTACTTGTCTTTAAAGTTTATCACAAGTGTATGCATGTTCACCTCACCTCTTTTGTTCATCGATTCTCTTTGGTGCTTGTGATGGAATTTGTGTGCTTCTTCCTATGTTTGCTCATGCTTTTTAGACACTTCTTAACATGTTTAGGTCCCTGGTTTTTCACATGATGCTTATTCCTTGATTTGGTTTGTGTTTGTTTGTCCTTACACTTGTGCACATGCTTACTCCACTTCCCATTCTTATATTGTTTGTGTTTGGGTTTGCATGAACCTTTTTTTGGTTCTTATGGGATGTTTGTACTCATTCTTGTAATGGTAAGGTTCTGACCTTGTGTTGCTTAGTGTTTGCCTAACTTGTGAGGTCTTTTGTGTTTCATTTGTGTTTTGCTTTCTTCATAGGAGTTTGTGAAGCTTGGTGATAGTTTGTATGCTTTACCTCTTGCTTGGTTTGACTTAGTGATTTGTCTTAGTGCATTAAATGGTTGCTTTCACTTCTGGTTATAATGATTTAGTATGATATTTTGTTCATTTGTATCTCATTTGATTTAACTTGTTTTTGTTTTACCATTTTTTTATGCTACTAACCATTTCAGGGGTTCATGGTAAGTGAAGTGTGGATGTCATCCACATTCCAATTCTTCATCTCTTCTTTATCTTTGCTTTCTATTTTGTAATTGTTGATGTGCCTTGTGCCATCTTGTGCTTTCTTCTCTCTTCTTCCTTTAGAAGCCACTTATCTCCTTTAGAGGAGTAAGTTGTTCTCTAACTCTTTCTTCATCTCTTCTTCTTCTCCTTTCTTAGGATAGTTTCAATCCTCACTAACCATAGGACTCCCATGCATGATAACTTTAGGATTAGACTTTCCCCTTTAGTTTTACCTTTGAGATCCTTTTGGTGCTCTCTCTTTCTCATCTTCAAACAAAAATTTCTAAAACATTAATAATAGTTGAGATGACTTCTCCCTTTGGTCACTCTCTCAAAGAAAAATCATAAAAAAAACATTTCTTCACTTTAATTCACAAAAAAACACTTAATAATACAAACAAGTTAGTAAATTTAAATTCTAATCTTAGGAAGCAAGTTTGAGGATCTTCTTCATTCTTGATGGACTTGTTACTCATTCTATTTTGGGATGTGGTAATAAGGACATGTTCCTTAGAAAAGGATTTGCCTTCACTTCCTTGTGCAACACTCATAAAAAACTCTTCTGGCCCTTAGCATATATGGTATCATCTTGTTTGTAGACGAGCCTAAGTTTGTAAGAAAGAGTGCTATCCACCTTTTCTTGTTGAAGAATCCAGTCCCTACCTTGCTTGGAGACTTTTACTACTTAGTGCATCAAAGGAATGAGAAACAGAGGGGAAGATTAGTCAGATGTTGTGCACCTCTCTTCTATTGTTGGTTATTGAGGCACTTACCAAAGTTAGAAGCTTTCCTGAACCCTCATCAGTCAAGAAACTGGGCTAAGAGAATGATTGCCCTTACTTTAGAAGACATCAGATGGTGCACTCAGAGCACCAAGGGCAGAGATATCATCACCAGTTGTGCGCAGTATCCCAATGTACCCCTGATTGGAGTGAAGGGTTACATCAACTACAATCCTTTGTTGTTCAAAAGGCAATTAGGGTATGCCTTGGTACATCCACCAAGAGAGCAAGACTTGTCAGAAACCCTTTACTGGGAAATTCAGCACAACCTTGCCATTGCCAGACAAGCAGCTTGGGCTTGGGATAATATTCAGACAGAGGGAACTGCTATTCTTGGCAAGTGTAACAACATAGCTCCAGCTCAGTATCTTGATTGGTCTCGTATCAGGGGACAGATCACCTACATGCCATTCACCCTGGAGAATGTGCCTGGACCATCAGTAGTAGAGCCTACAGCTACAGTCAGTTTAGAGGAGTTTGAGAAGTTGAAAGAAAGGAACACTCAGCTCTCTAAAGCCCTAAAGAAGACCCTTTAGGAGAGGAATGATAGTCGTCTGGACAATGAGAGGTTAGAGAAGCTCCGGATCGAGCATATGACCAAGATTGAGAAGACAGATGATTACATTAGAAGGGCTAGAGCAGGAGAGTTGGTATTGAAGAATGCTTGCAAGGAAGCCAAGATTCAGAAGGCTAGAGCTGAGCACTACTTGGGGGAGAGTCAGGCTAGATGGATCAGAATCACTGAAGCCCATTCACAGGAAGATCAGAGGATCCAGGCTAGGATAGAGCAGCTAGAAGCTAATGAGAAGAAGAATCAGGAAACCTTGTTAGCAGCACAGAAAGAAATCTCCGAGTTGAAGCTCAGGGAAGGGTTGAAGAGATCAAAGGACCAAGACAAGCATAAGAAGTTGACAAGTGCCATTGCCACCAGGAACCTTCTTATCAGGACCATCACAGAGCATCCAGATGGCCCAATGACTGAGGCTCTCCTGAAAGAAGTCAGAGAGGATGATTATGGATTGGATGTTTGATTTCTTTGAACTTGTACTTCATTTTGATTGTATTTTTGTTGTTGTATTTTGACCCACCATGGAACTTTGTTGTAATCAAACTATGTACCTTTACACTTTGTAATATATGGTTTGTATTATTTTGTGGGCTTTATCTCTCTTCAACACCATGATTCCTTGAGGTCTGGAAATTCAAAACCAAAGAACCAAACCGGATACCCTTGGAAGACAAATAGACATCCTGCATTGCATACTAACCTCATTTCTTAGTTTTGTAGGTATTTGTTTTTGTTGTTTCTCACTTTGTTGTGGTTTCAGGAAACATTGCTCGTAGAAGAGTCTTCCCCATCAATTGAGTTCACCGGTATCCGACAAGAAACAACCTTCCGGGCTTACAAATGGACCAGGTTCAGCAAGATCTGACCGACGTGAGAACCCAAATTGCCAATGAAAGGACTGAGATGAGGGCCCAAATGAACCAGTTCATGGCAGTGATGACTGGGTTGGCCCAAAGCCAAGAAAGACTGAGAGAGTTGGTCGAGCGCCAAACTCCTGAAGAAAACCACCCAGGTACAGGGGGGTACCAGCAACAATGATCATGTGCAACCTCGTACTGATCCTCCAGAGTTTGGACCTCATCTTAACCCAGACATTAATGCTATAAGGAATACTCAGGGTAACACTGGAGGGCGTGCCTTGCAGGAGGACCCTCAGGAAGAACAATTTACTGTAGTTGGGGCAGGAGATGAAGTCTATGACCGTCGGCTGGACGAGATAGCAAAAAAGCTGAGGTCCTTGGAGTCTCAAAACTCTTTAGGTTTTGATGTCATGGATATGGGACTAGTGGAGGGGGTTAGAATTCCTCACAAGTTCAAACCTCCCTGCTTTGAAAGATACAATGGTACATCCTGCCCTCGCACCCATCTCCAATCTTTCCTGGGAAGATTAAAAGACCACACCATGGATGAAAAGCTATGGATGTTCTATTTTGAGGATAGCTTGACAGGGGCATCCCGTGAGTGGTACTCTCATTTGACCAGGGCCACATTAAGAAATTGGAAAGATTTGGCCAAGGCTTTCATTCGCCAATATCAATACAATCTGGACATGGCTCCTAACAGAACACTTCTAATGGGTATGTCACAGTCCTCCAGGGAAAGCTTCAGAGAATATGCTCAGAGATGGAGGCAATTAGCTGCTGCCGTTCAACCTCCAATGTCAGAAAGGGAAATGGCACATATGTTTATGAACACCCTCTAAGGGACGTACATTGATAGGTTGGCTACTTTATCTTCCACTAGCTTTGTAGACGCGGTTATAGCTGGAGAAAGAATTGAGAGCTTATTGAAAATGGGAAAGATTTCTGATAATGGCGACAGTTCAAGCAGTGCAAGGAAACCGTTTGCAGGGCCTCGTAGATCCGGTGAAACAAATTATGTACACATGGGCAGAGGAAACCCCAGTATCTGCCAAGATCAATTGTCGCCATCACTATTCCTACTCCACCTCCTCAATACACTCAACAACCACAACATTTTCCTCAACAGCAACAGTTTCCTCAACAAAGGTCCTATAACAACAACAACCAACAACAGCGTCCTTTCCAGTAAAGGCCATCTCAAGTCAACAGGGTGTAACACCCCAAATTTGCCCTCTTTTTTTTAGCATCATCATCATATCATGATCATCATAAGCATATCATGTCCTTGGCATCTTTGCATGGAAAAGTAAAGCATAACATTATCATGTTCTAGCATTAGGCATATGATCAACTATTGGTGGATTTGAGGCATTACAAGCTATAGCAAGAGGCCCAGTGGACTTGTCCAAGTCCCATGAAGAGTCTACATGACATTCACAAGTCCAAGATCATTTACAAAAGCCAAGGAGGTTGGGAGATCATCAGGGAATCCAAGCTAGGGCAAGCTCCTACACAATGGTTCCCAAATTAGGGTTTCACTTTCAAGCATGAGTTCTTTGTGACTTTGACCATTTCATGTGGGCAAAGTCTTTCATATGATAAGAGGATCCTAGGGATGAAATTTGGTGAGAAAATTCCTTGTGGAAGGCAGTTATTTCATCAGTTGCTTGCATAAGAAGAAATTGGTCAACTGTGAGAATTCAAGGGGTCCAACCCCATTTTTCAAGTCAAGGGATGTCCTTAAGACCCTAGAAGAGGTTTGGCAAAGTCAAAGATCAATAATAAAGGGGTTTTGAAGAAGTTTCCATTTTTGGCATATGGTTTGTCATGAAACTTTCCATTTTTGGCAACTTTTGCCCTAATTTTCAAAGGCTTCTTTCATGGTGAAAAAGATCTCAAATGAATTTCCAATAAACATGAAAGTTGTAGGTTAGGTTCTCCCATTTTCATAAAGTACAAGTACATTCTCATAGCCCTCATGGATCAAGAGATATGGCCTTCGAAAGTTGCTTGTTTTTTAGGGTTTACCTTAAAAATCAAGTTTCCACCAAGTGCAAAAACTCACATAGCTCAATTCCAAGCTGACTTATGGACAAATTGAGATCACAATACCACAAGGCATCACATGAAAGGCATTTGGCTCAAGAAAGAACTCCAAATTCGTGCATGGGAAGTGAGTATTTCATAAAATGCAAAAAGTGCATGAACATTCAAAAGGCATGATACATTCATCCAAGGGCCATGATTGATTCATTTTTGGATTAGTGGATCAAGAGTGATCAGCATGTGCAAAGGAGGGAAGGGAAGCACGAGTAAATAGAGGGATCACACACACTTCATGCCAATTTTGCGAATTCTTTCTCCCACTTATTCCTCACGTGCATTCCCTCTCATTTTTGCATCAGTGTTCATTGACATCATATATAAGCAGCTAGGGTTTCCATTTTGCTGGGATTCATCACATTTTCATCACTCTCAAGTTTTTGCATCTCTTGCATTTCTCTTCAAATCCTCTGATTCTCTCACTCATTCACCAAACAAACTTCATATTCTTCATCCTTGAACTCTAAGGATCATCAATTCACCATCAATTCAAGCTGAAACTCAAGATTTCATAAGGTGCAGTTCAGTTCGAATTTCAAGATCTAGAGCAATTCAAGCTCTCTCTTGCATTTATTTTGCAAGGAGAGGGTAGAGGAGGTAGATCTGCAGCATTGGAAGTTTTCTTTTGACCTAATTTTAGCTCTGCAAGTTTCAGGTTAGCTTCAAATTCGTGGATCTAGAAATTGTTTAAATTATGTGCATTGTGATCTGCTTGTTATGCTGATGATTCTGTGATGATTAGATTCGAAAATGATTGAATATTGAGTGTTTTATGTTGATCTGAAGTTTGATGCTCAAAACTGTTTGTCTTTGATTTGATCTGATCTTTGATCTATTGTGATTTTCATTGCTATATTTGGATTCACCATGTTTTAATCTACTGATATGGAGCTTGTGATGCATTTATATGTATTTTTGTTTATGCTGTTGAATTTTCCGGTGACCGGAGCTAGGGCTCCGTCACCGGATTCTGGAATGGTGAGATGAGGAAGATGATGTTATGACCATTGGATGGTTGATCTGGATAGAGGATAGCTTGCCAACACATTAAAATTGCAGCCTCCCTTGCACGTGATTTTTGTTTTATAATTGAATCTGAATAATACATGTTATTTCACACCCATAGTAATTGTTGTGTACACGCGTGTTGTGGATGTTGATATGTTGACTTGGTTTGATCACTGACTAGTATCTGGAGCGTTCACTTGATCCATTGGTTTATTATTTTTGCCTGATTATTTGAATTTCCATTGTAATTGTTGTGTCCTGCGCTGAGAATCTCATGGGCCTCCCTTGCTAATAGCACCCCCTGTCTTTGTAAGCCCAACCAGTTTGAACTGTTTTCGTTACTAATCACACCCTGGCTTCATTTAATTCTTTTTTTTATTTCCATTTCATTTCAGTTTGATTTTCAATTATTAAAAATAGAAATAAGTCCATAAAAATTCCAAAATAATTCATGAGTGATATTTTGAGTTTTCTTTAATTTTTGATATTTTTATTTACCATTTATTTTCATTTTCCACGCTGGAATTAATTGTTACTTTTATTAATTGCTTTTATTTCACTTTTAATGCATGATGTCTTGTACAATTTCTATCTTGATCACTAATATGAATTTTGGATTGATTCTTTTTGCTCTGGATTCACATTGAAATGTAGTTTGTTGATGATTTTTATTCTGATATTTAGAAGTTTTCTTAATTAGTTTTGGTCTTTAGCTTGTGCATGAAGTTTCCTAACCCTAATCCATGTTTAGACTCATATTTGACTTGCTTAGCTTCTGATTTTGATTCTTTTCTTTTGGCATATTAATATTGTATGTTTGAAGAGTCTTTGTGCAAATTTGTGGAATTTTTAGATGTATGTTTGATTTGATTTGAATTTTGTGCTTTGCTTATCTTCTTTTGCATCCTTTTTGGTCATATGTTTAGTCCTTAGGTTGGGAGGGCACTTGTGCCAATTCCCTTAGGTTGTTTAGAGCCCTTTTAGGATGTGGATACCTCTCTGGTCTTGAGTTGATGTTTGTACTTTGGGAAATTTTGTGGTTGCTTACCTTTGAAGTTCATTCACTTATGTACATGTTCACCTCACTTCCTATGCTTCTTTGCTTCTCATGATGTTAATGCTTGAGTTTGTATGCTTCTACTCTTCATCTCTTATGTTGCTTAGGCACATTCTTGACATGCTAGGGTTCTGGTCTTGAAGTTTGTGATGTTGTTTTGTTTAGTTTGCTTTGTGTTACCTCATGTTTGTTTTGTTTTGTCATGATAATCCATAATGCTTCATGTTGAATTGTATAGTCCCTTCCTCATTCTTATGTTGTGTATTTGCATTTGACATTTGTGATTGAGATTCCAATTCTGGTTGTGTGGCTTTGGTTTTATCTTATGCCCATTTGGTGTTTCATTTGTTCTTATTTGCTTTTGTCATGTTGTTGGCTTATGTTACTAACCATTTCAGGGGCTTTGGTAAGTGAGAGGTGTGGATATGATTCCCACATCTCCAAGTCTCACCTCTTCTCTTTTCTTTATTGATATTCTCTTACTTGTGTTTGTTGGGGTTTAGGCCTTCCTTTCTTCTTCTTCCCTTCTTCATTCTTCTCTTTCCCATCTTATCTCTTCCTTCATTAGGATAGTAAACCTCACTAACCTAGGATCCCCTTTGCATGACAACATTAGGTTCTAGCCCCCCATTAGACTTTTACCTTTAATATCTTTGGTTCTCTTCTCTCCTCATCTCAAAACAAAAACCTAAAAGGCACTTAATAAGGATTGAAGTGGTCTCCTGTGCAATAGCCTTATTCCATGAAACACTTGTAATTTTCCCATCTTGGGATGGTACAAGCTTGTTCATCATGATGCACAAGTCTGATCAGGATACCATCTTCATCAAGAAAATCATAAAAAAGACTTCTTCATCAAAAATACAAAAAAAACACTTAATAAATTCAATGAGTTAGTGAGCCTAAGCCCTAATCTCTGGAATCAAGTTTTGGGGATCTTCTCCTTACTTGAGTGTGCTTGTTCTATTATTCCATCTTGTAATGTAGTGGCAAGTACACATTCCATGGAAAAGAGCTTGAGTTCACTTCCTTGTGACACACTCATAAAAGCCTCTGAAAAACACAAACAAACAATAAATGTCTCTCCTTCGGGAATTCTTTTCTCATCTCCTTCGCTCCGTACGCGAACTTGCTCATACTTGTCATTTTGCAAGACGGTTACGCACTCGTCGTCCGAGCCTGCAACACCTGAGCATTGACATAGGCAATTCAAGCCTTAAGACACAAGCAATCTTTTCTACCCCTAGTTAGGGGAACTACGGCGACTCTGATCCTCATTGTCCAGATGAGGTGTGTAGGCAGCGGTGTAGGGCCCGTTCAAGCACAATCTTTATTTTCCGTACATTTTTCCTTTTCATTTCTTTTTCAGTTCCCTTTTCGTTTCTTTTATCCAGTTCAGTTCATTTTCTTTTCAGCAGCATTCATTTCTTGACCCTTTGAAACAGATTTCTTTCTTTGCAAGCGTGGATCCCGTCGGGTACGGCGGACGATCTGGGTGCTAATACCTTCCCAGGTCGTAACCGACTCCCGAACTCAGTCTCTTTGGTTCACAGGACCCGTGTCCTTCTTTTTCTTTTCTTCTAGTTTGTGCAGCATTACCATTCCCATTCCTTCGGGATAAAAATGCCTGGCTGGAGACTCTACCTTTTCCGCGCCACTTTCGCGTTTGTACCAGGATGGAAATCCGGGGAGTGACAGCTGGGGACTTCCTGACCAGAGAATCTCTGGTTCCCTTGAGAGTCTCCTCTAGCGCTTGCGTGTTTCTGTTTTGTTTGGTGATGATTGTTTGCTGTTGCGTGTTGTATTGTTGTTTATTTATCAGTTTATTTACAACTTTATTTACAGTTTTCAGTATTTTTATGCATCATATTATTACTGGACTGTCTGGACTGGATTTTTTCTGTTTGGTGGGACTTGGGTGATACTGTTACTGTGAGATGAGCTCGTTACCAAGGCTCGAGTGCACCTTAGGACTTAGAGTGGTTCCACTTTGGCCTCATGAGATCTTGTCATGGGGGTAGTAGTGAATTCCACGCCCAGATTTGCGACCGTCTTGGAAATGTCTTGATTTGGGGATCTTCCTCTCTCATTTCATAACCTTGACAGTTATGTTCAGCTGGGGACCGATCATTGAGAACCTTGTGGAAACATCCCTCTCTAGTGATGACAGTGGCATACCACATTTTGTGGCAAACCCATTCGCATCCGAGGGCCCACCTGCGACTTACATAGGATGACCTTGTTTCCCAGACTCAGCTGAGGCCTCCCTGCGTAGTATATAATGCCAAACCGATTCCCTGATTTGGTCATGAGCCATTTCTCGGAAATGGTGAAAGTATTATTGTTATTCGGCTTTGAGAGTCCGTGATGTTTGACCCGGAGCACACCAGTGAGATTGGGAGGGGTTTACAGGTTTGCAGGAACCCTTGACCTCTACATACCTTCATTATCAGTGTGGTCTCTGTTGTGATTTGGTCCTTATGGTTCTGGATTTCTTGATCTCTTGGTTCTGAGGGTTTCTATCAGATGGTTATGGCTTAGAGAATTCTGGTTTTCAGTTATTTGAGGGTCTCAGTATCCAGTATCCAGATGGTCCCAGATTGATCATATGCATGCATTGCATTTGCATTGCATCATACTTACACTAACTATTTGTGTTTCCATTTTTCAGGTTGTTGTTTACAGTTTAGTACCCAGTTCTGGTAATTGTAAGCTCTCCAGATGGCAGAAGTTAAGAAAATTACAAGAAAGAAGAATGTCCATTACACTTTTCTCCAGCCAGAAGTCAAGACTGTTCAGAGATTAGCAGGGCTGATGAATGATCAAGTTTTAGGGAATTTCAGAAAGAGGTATGGTCAGATTTTGAAGTAAATGGATAAACCTACTGCAGACCAAAAGGATAGCTTGCACACGTTGCTTCAGTTCTATGATCCCTTGTTGCGGTGTTTTTTATTTCCAGATTATATCTTGGCTCCTACCTTGGAGGAGATTTCTAGCATTTTGGGTGTTCCTGTCAAAGATACTTTGCCTTACTATGGGTCAGAGGTGGTTCTCAAGGAAGAAGACATATCTAGAGTCTGTCGTATACCAGTTGCTAAGGTCAAGAAGGCTTTGAAGGACAGTGAGGGCAGAGGACTTCCTTGGGATGTGCTTATACATGAGGCTGAAGAGTATGCCAAAGAGAGTAAGTGGGGAGATTTTGGTGTTGTAGTGGCCTTGATGGTATATGGATCTAGTCTTTTCCCGGGAGGAAAAGAGTTTGTGAGTCTGGAGGTGATCTCCATTTTTTCTAAAGGAAATCCTGTGCCAACTTTGTTGGGAGACTTCTACTACAGTGTTCATTACCGGAATGAGAAAGGCAGAGGTGGACCAGTGGGCTGTTGTGCTTCATTATTTGCTGATTGGTTTGCTAAGCAATTGCCAAAGTCAGGCCCTTTCAAAGAGATGAGAGATGAATGGAGGTGGTCCAGAAGGCTAATGGGACTAACTTCCGAGGATATAGCTTGGGGTTATGACAGAGATTTGTTGGGGAAGGAGTTACTGGTTAGTTGTGGGAATTTTGCTAATGTGCCTTTGCTAGGAAGAAAGGGTGTGATCAGTTACCATCCAGTCTTAGCCAGGAAGCAATTTGGCTATCCTCTGAGGGATCCACCAAGTATGGAAGAATTTGCTGGGTCTTTGTACTTTTCTGTGGAGGGAAACAAAGAGTTGTCCATACAAGCATCTCAGGCTTGGGCTCACAGGGTGAAGAAAGGTAAGAAGGATTTTGGAAGGGTAGATCCCAAGACATATCCTCCTTTTGCTACATGGTTGCAGAAACGTGTAGAGGAAGTGCTCATGCCATTTTCAATGGAAGCTCCATTGTATCCCAAAGAAGTGCCATGTCAGAATACTGTCTCTCTTGAAGAATATAAGAAGTTGGAAGCTCAGTTGCACGAAATCCGGATAGAGAATGCTGAAATGATCACCTTGTACCACCTTTCCAATCGTGCTAAGAATGAAGCAGAGGAAAAGCTACAGAAGATGCAATTCTCCTTGGAAGCTAAAGAAAAAGAGTTTGCTGGAAGAGAAGCTCACTTTTAGAGATTGGGTCTAATGGAATAAAAAAGAGAAGCAGAACATAAGAAGACTTTGAAGACTCTTAAAGAAGCTCGTCAGTCCATTATTTGGTTGCAAGGCCAAAGGGAACAGGAGCAGAAGAAGTATAAAGAAAAGGAAGAGTTTTTCGAGGTACAGATGGCCTTCAAGAAAGAAGAAGTAGAACAAGTTCACAAAATACGAGGGGAAAAGACTCAATAGTTGGCACAGAGCCAGATGGCCTTGGAGGAGGCATTGAAAGAGATTGCAGAGCTTAAGCTAAGAGCAGGCGTGAAGAAGAACCGGACAGAGGTGATAGCTGCAGAAGAAGAACCTGAGTCTTTAGTTTAGGATTTTTTAATTCATTGTTGTTCAGACTACCTACAGGCTTGTTGTAGGAGTCTTGTTTCATCTTTTTGTTCATGTATTGACTTGTAACCCTTTGGGGAATTTGTTTGTGCTCTAACTTTGGCTGCTAGTGGGTTATCCATGTTATGCAATGTTAAATCCCAATTACCATTTCTGAGTATGCAAAGCTTGTTTGTTTGAGACTGATGAGATCTGAACACTCTTCAAAGGGAGAGTTTGGAAATTAATGCTCAAAGTGGCTATCTGGAGCAAATACCAGAACTGGGGCATATAAATGCCTAAACTTGGAAACATGAATAGTTACATTGCATGCATATAACGTGTTTGCTGTTTTGCAGGTAGTTCATCAGTTTTCTAACGTTTATGTCCTTTCAGGAACTATAGCTCCCAGGAAGGTTCGAGAACAGCCAACTGTACACAGATATCCCACAAGAGTAAACAGAGAGAGAGAGTGACGGATCAGATGCAGGCAGATCTGGCTGATTTGAGAACAAGAATGGACAATTTCATGACCCTCATGGTTGGGATGGGTCAGACTCAGGAGCGCTTGTGCGAGATGGTGGAAAATAATCAAGCCAGGAACAATGGGACCGCGGATGGAGGTAATCGCAATGGGGCTGGCGCCCGTCACGTTGAAATCCCTGTGGCACAACCAGGGGTTACTATTATCAATGATGGACTGAACAACGTACAGATGGATGGTCAAGATGAACAATTTACTTTGCTAGACGAGGCAGAAGGCCAAGGGGCTGAAATGAACAGAAAGTTTGAAGAGATGGCTGAGCAGATCCATGCCATTCAATCTCAGAGCTCCCGGGGGTTTGATATTACTGACTTGGGCTTGGTGCCATGGGTTAGAATCCCCTACAAGTTCAAGGTTCCTACTTTCGATAAGTACAACAGCACAACTTGCCCGAAGACTCACCTCTAGTCTTTTGTCAGAAGAATTGCTGCACACATCGATGACGAGAAGCTATGGATGTATTACTTCAAGGATAGCCTGGTGGGGGCCTCCTTGGAGTGGTATATGAAGCTAAGCAGGGTTAACATTCGAAGCTGGAAGGATTTAGTAGAGGCATTCGTGAAGCAGTACCAGTACAATTTGGATATGGCTCTAAATCGTACTCAGTTGCAGACCATGTCTCAAAATGCTAAAGAAGGGTTTAAGGAGTACGCTCAGAGGTGGCGTCAGCTTGCTGCTAGAGTACAACCTCCCTTGCTAGAAAATAAGATGGCTGACATGTTCATGGGAACGCTACAGGGGGTGTTTATCGAGAGGTTGGCGTCTTGTTCAGCAACAAAGTTCAATGATATTGTGATAGCAGGAGAGAGGGTCGAAACTCTTGTGAAGATCGGGAAGATTCAAGACACCGGTGCGGGTAGCTCAAGTGGTGTGAGGAAAGCTTTTAATGGACCTGCGAGAAGAAGAGAGGGGGAAACTAATGTTGTGTACGGTCAAGGTCGGGGCCGAGGATACATAAGATCCTATGAGCAAGTGGCAGCTGTCACTATTCCATCAAGTCCTGTGCAACAGACTCAACCACAACAGCAACAACAATAGCCGCCACGTAACAGTTATCAGCAAAGACCCTATCATCCGAGACAAGCTCGTCCGGTTAATAGGGTACTTGAAGCCATTCCCATGACGTACACGGCACTGCTGTAGAGGTTGTTAGACTTGAACTTGGATCAATTAAGGACATTAGCACCACCTCCACCTGGAGAGCTTCCAGTGGGGTATGATGCTAACGCAAGATGCGCGTTCCATTCAAGAGCACCCGGGGACTCAACTGAGAAGTGCAGGTCACTACAGCATAAAGTTCAAGATTTGATCGATTCAAAGGCGATTAACTTTGCACCACCGCCTAATGTTACATCAAACCCTATTCCAAACCATGGAGGGGCGAGGATAAATGTTGTGGACGGTGGTGAGAGGTTAAGCTTGATTATGAATATGGAAGAGGTGAAGACTTCCTTGCTGGTGGTGAACGAAAGATTATTGAAAGGTCAATTATTCCCGGGGTGTGGTTATGATTGTGAAGGATGTTTGAGTTCAGTGAATGGCTGTGAAGACTTGAAGGTTGGACTGCAATATCTGATTGACGAGGGGTCGCTGCAGTTTGATAAGGTTGGTGATAGAAGGGATTGTGTGTCTACCATAACAATTTACTTTGATCCTGCTGAGGTACCTACCCGAAGGGAGCCTGTGACTATCTATGTTCCGGAGGTTAGTCCTGTTACCATTACTGTTCCAGGGTCTATTCCTTATGCTGATGATAAAGCCATCTCGTGGCATTATGGCTCGGATGTGTATGTGGAAGGTCAGAAGGTGGAGAGTAAAGCAGTAACAATTGACCAGATTATGGTGAATGTCGGAGGAGTAGGTGGATTTACGAGAAGCGGGCGTCTTTTTGCTCCTCAAGTTCTCAGAGGAGATCCCGAAGCTGAAGCTACTGCAAAGGCTAAAGGAAAGCAAATAGCGACCGAAGAAATGACAACTCCAGCTGTCGGGCAAGGTACTTTTGAAAAAGAAGTTGAGGAATTTATGAGGATAATAAAGAAGAGTGACTATAAAGTGGTTGAACAGTTGAATCAGACTCCGTCCAAAATATCAATTTTGTCGTTGTTGATGTGTTCTCCAGCCCATAGGGAAGCTCTACTGAAAGTCTTGCAGATGGCATATGTTCCACAGGAGATAACTGTTAATCAATTGGAGGCTGTGGTAGGCAGTGTGAATGCCAGCCATGGGTTGGGCTTCACGGATAGAGATCTAACTTCGGAAGGCCACAATCACAACAAGGCCCTGCATATCACCATGGAGTGTAAGGGTGATGTCCTGTCACATGTCTTAGTTTATACAGGCTCTTCTCTCAATGTGCTCCCTAAGAAGGCCTTGATGAAGCTGAATGTTGATGGCATTGTCTTGCGACCCAGTGATTTAATTGTTAAAGCCTTTGATGGGTCCCGGAGGTCTGTGTTCGGGGGAGTTAAGCTACCTCTGAAGATAGGATCTCAAGTGTTCAAAAGCACGTTCTATGTCATGGATATTCAACCTGCTTACAGTTTCTTGCTAGGACGTCCCTGGATCCATGCTGCAGGCGCAATGACATCCACGTTGCATCAGAAGCTGAAGTATGTGGTGGATGGTCAGGTGATCACTGTGTGTGGAGAAGAAGATATCTTTGTGAGTCATCTGTCAACTTTCAAATACGTGGAGATGGACGGAGAAATTCATGAAACGTTGTATCAGGATTTTGAAGCAGTCAATGTCAGCATTTTGGCTCCGGCAGAGAGGAACAACGAGAAGGAAGGGACCTCTATATACTCCTACAAGCAGGCTAAAGAAGTGGTACAATCCGGAAGCTCCCAGGGCTGGGGCATGTTGCTGGAATTGGAAAAGAAGGATGACAAGTTCGGTCTTGGTTATCAGCCTAGTGGGTCCAACTGACCTCAATGTGGTAAGGCCATAACTTTCACAAGCGTCGGAATGCTCGATTGCAACAACATTTGTGCAACAAGTGAAGAAGGGGACAGTGACTGTGAATAGGATAGCTGGATTCACCCATGTGCACCTGGGGAGGAGCTCCAGAACTGGTCTGCCGAGGATTTCGTTCAAGTTACTTGGCAATCAAAGTAATTTACTTGTTTCCTTTTTATCATGCTGCATGTCAATCCTGCACTCTGCCCAAGGTGCACGGATCCATTTGTAGGGCCACCATGCTTTTAATGCATTTATATTTTTCCATGAAATAAAGGACATTTTTCAAGCAAATTGTGTTCTCTTTCTTTCGTTTTAAATTTTTCACAAAAAATAAAATGGCAATGTTTTTCTTTTGTTTGTGTGTTTGCGTCTCTTTTTGAAAAAAACAGATTCTGAAATAAGCACATCATCTGTGCAGTGTTGATCATCCGGATTCTAGTGATGACGTTCCTGCTATGACCACTCATGACTTCGACAATTCTATCTACCAAGCTGATGAAGGGGTTGAGGAAGATTGTGAACTCCCCGAAGAATTGATCATGTTGTTGAAACAAGAGGAAAGGGTCATTCAGCCTCATCAGGAAGAAATAGAGATCATCAACATTGGAACTGAAGAGGTAAAGAAGGAGATAAGGATTGGGGATAGTCTGCAGGCCGAGGTAAAGAAGGAGTTGATTGGTATGCTACGTGAGTATGTGGATATCTTCGCCTGGTCGTATCAAGATATGCCAGGGCTAGATACTGACATTTTTGTGCATAAGCTGCCACTAAGGGAAGACTGTCCTCCGGTGAAGCAAAAGCTGAGAAGAACTCGTCATGATATGGCGATGAAGATCAAGGAGGAAGTTCAGAAGTAGTGGGATGTCGGATTCCTTGCCGTAACTAGTTACCCACCTTGGGTAGCTAACATTGTGCCTATACCAAAGAAAGACGGCAAAGTTCGGATGTGCATTGATTATCGGGATCTAAACAGAGCAAGTCCAAAGGATGACTTTCCATTACCCCACATTGATGTGTTGGTAGATAACACCGCTCAGTTCTCGGTATTTTCTTTCATGGATGACTTCTCCGGGTATAATCAGATCAAGATGGCACCGGAAGACATGGAGAAAACAACATTCATTACCCCGTGGGATACATTCTGCTATAAGGTGATGCCCTTTGGGTTGAAGAACGTCGGGGAAACGTATAAGCGGGCTATGGTCACATTGTTCCACGACATGATACACAAAGAGATTGAATGCTATGTGGACGACATGATTGCCAAGTCCCGAGACGAAGAGGAGCATTTGGTCAATCTCAAAAAGTTGTTTGATAGACTGATAAAGTATAAGTTGAGGTTGAATCCAAACAAGTGCACTTTCGGAGTGCGTTCTGGAAAATTGCTGTGTTTTATTGTTAGCCAGAAAGGAATTGAGGTGGATCCTGCAAAAGTAAAAGCAATACAAGATATGCCTGCACCGAAAACAGAAAAAGAAGTGCGCGGGTTTTTAGGGAGATTGAACTATATTTCACGGTTTATATCTCATCTAACTGCCACGTGTGAGCCAATATTCAAATTGTTGAGAAAAGAGCAAACGGTCAGGTGGAATGAGGACTGTCAAAGAGCCTTTGAAAAGATAAAAGAAAATTTGTAGACACCTCCGATTCTAATGCCTCCAGTTCCAGGACGGCCACTTATCATGTACTTGACTGTGTTAGAGGGGTCGATGTGGTGTGTCCTAGGCCAACATGACGAGACTGGTCGAAAAGAGTATGCTATTTACTACCTTAGCAAAACGTTTACCGACTGTGAATCTCGTTACTCACTGCTCGAGAAAACTTGTTGCGCTTTGGTATGGGCTGCTCGCCGACTGAGACAGTATATGTTGACCCATACCACACTGCTAATCTCAAAAATGGATCCTGTCAAGTATATTTTTGAGAAACCAGAATTAACCGGAAGGTTTGCAAGGTGGAAACTGATCTTAACAGAGTATGACATACAATATAATTTTCAGAAAGCCATCAAAGGAAGTGTATTGTCAGATTATCTTGCACAGCAACCTCTTGAAGATGACTATCAGCCAATGAAATTTGATTTCCCTGATGAGGACATCATGTACCTCAAAGCAAAAGATTACGTGGAACCACTTCCGGTGGAGGGGCCAGACCCTGAATCCAAATGGAAGTTGATGTTTGATGGGGCAGTCAATATCAACGGATGTGGAGTTGGTGTTGTTCTTATCACTCCTGAAGGTGTTCAGTTTCCCTTCGCTGCCAGAATTACTTTTGGTTGCACCAACAATGAAGCGGAATACGAGGCGTGCATAATGGGAATAGAGGAGGCTATTAATCTTCGGATTAAGACCCTCGATATATTCGGAGATTCAGCCCTCGTTATTAATCAGATTACCGGCAAGTGGTATACACATCAAGAACACTTAGTTCCTTATAGGGATTATGCCAGAAGACTGTTAACGTTCTTCACAACAGTTAAGCTTCAGTATATACCACGAGATGAGAATCAATTTGCCGATGCATTGGCTACTCTTTCTTCGTCCATCAAAGTCTTGTGTTGGAACTATGTGCCCAGGATTGACATTTCCCGGCTTGACGCACCAGCTTATGCTTTCTCTGTAGACGCAGTGTCTGACGAGAAACCTTGGTACTTTGATATCAAGCTTTTCTTAGAAAAACAAGAATACCCGGCTGGGGCATCATCCAACGACAAGAAGACCTTGAGACGATTTGCTTCCAGTTTCTTCTTGAATACAGATGGGGTTTTGTATAAGAGGAACTTTGACATGGTCTTGCTCAGATGCGTGGATAGACACGAAGCAAGCCTGTTAATGCAAGAAGTTCACGAGGGATCTTTCGGTACTCATGCAGGAGGACATGCAATGGCTAAGAAGTTGTTGAGATCGGGGTACTATTGGCTAACAATGGATGCAGATTGTTGTTCGTACGCCCGTAAGTGCCACGAGTGCCAGATTTATGCAGACAAGGTGCATGTTCCTCCCAGCCCGCTCAACGTCATGTCATCTCCTTGGCCCTTTTCCATGTGGGGCATTGACATGATCGGGAAAATAGAGCCTATTGCTTCAAATGGTCATCGTTTCATCTTGGTTGCGATCAATTACTTCACTAAGTGGGTTGAAGCAGCGTCCTATGCCAAAGTCACTCGTCAAGTGGTAGCCAAGTTTCTGAAAAGAGACATTATTTGCAGATACGGAGTGCCCGAGCAAATCATTACTGACAACGGTTCCAATTTGAATAACAAGATTATGGCAGAGTTGTGCCGGGACTTCCAAATTCAGCATCACAATTCTTCTCCTTACCGACCAAAGATGAATGGTGCGGTAGAGGCGGCAAATAAGAATATTAAGAAGATTGTGCAAAAGATGGTGGTCACTTACAAGGATTGGCATGAGATGTTACCGTTTGCATTGCATGGGTACCGAACGTCAGTCAGGACGTCAACCGGGGCAACTCATTTCTCATTGGTATATGGTATGGAGGCAGTCTTGCCCGTTGAGGTGGAAATTCCTTCATTGCGTGTGATGAGGGATGTGAAGCTTGATGAGGCTGAGTGGGTGCGTGCTCGATACAATCAGTTATGTCTAATTGAGGAGAAGAGGTTAGCGGCTATCTATCATGGTCAGCTTTATCAGAGGAGAATGAAGCGAGTATTCGACCATCGAGTACGTACTCGGGAGTATCAAGTAGGAGAGCTTGTACTCAAGAGGATCGTTCCTCCAGGTTCAGATCACAGGGGCAAGTGGACCCGAAACTACGAAGGCCCATTCATAGTGAAGAAAGTTTTCTCGGGTGGAGCACTGATGCTCACTACTATGGATGGAGAAGATTTCCAATCCCTTGTTAACTCGGACGCAGTTAAAAAATACTTCGCATAAAGAGACCCGCTGGACACAAAAACAGAATTAAAGTCCAGGCAAGAGAAGGGCGTCCTGGTGAGCTAAAAACAGAATAAAAAGCTCGGGCAAAAGTTAGGGAAAATAAAAAAAATGTACACCCGCTGAGTTGAAATGCCACATCGGACAGGTCAGGGAAAAAAGGGTATCCCAGTGGATTGAAAACCTGAAAGGACGATCCACGCAAAACAAGGGAATAAGCGAACAACTGCGATCCAGGTAATTTGAACCAAATCATCGTTTTGTACAGCCTGACAATATCAGAAGGATATGAATCAGTCCCCTCATCTTTTCAAAAAGCAAAGGTAAGAATGGAGAGTTTTGAAGACATACTGGTCATAGCAAGAAGGAAACTCATTGGGATGTCGTGCCCATTGCCATTAGGATAGTTTATTTTCTCAATTTTGTGGTAGCTACCTCTTTCCCAGTGGTTGCTTCCGGATGTAAAAACTTTGCATATTCAGAGGCCTTTCAATAAAAGAATATTCAGTCAAACAGCTGTGTTGTGTTTATTTTTGTTTGCAAAAATGTCCTGATTTTTTGGCAAAAAATAACATTGCATTTAAAACATGGTGTTTGTTTTTGAAAGAAAAATGACATTGTAGGGAAACGTTTAAAACCATCTTTGAGTGTCGGGTGACTATGGATGAACAGATCATACTGTAACACCCCAAATTTTCCCTCTTCATTTTAAGCATCATATCACATCATATTCATCATGAACATATCATTTTCTCAGCATCCTAGCATGGAAAGATGAGGCATAACATTCTTCATGTCCTAGCATCAAGCATATGGTCATCTGTGGAGGTTCGTGAAGCATCACAAGCTATGACAAGGGTCCCATTGGTTTTGTACAAGTCCTATGAGGGGTCTACATTGTATTGACAAGTTCAAGTTCATTTGCAAAAGTTCAGAAGGTTGGAAGATCATCTGAGAATCCAGGCTAAGGCAAAGCTCCTACACAAGGATCCTAAACTAGGGTTTGAGATTCAAGCATGAAAACCTCAAGACTTTGGCCATTTCATTTGGGCAAAGTCTTTTATATGTCAAGAGGATCCTAGGTACCAATTTTGGTGATAAAATTCCTTGTGGAAGTCAAGTATTTCTTCAGTTGCTTGTAAATGAAGTAATTGGTCAATTGTGCCTTAGAAAAGTCAACTATGAGATTTCAAGGGGTCCAACCCCATTTTTCTAGCCAAGGGATGTTCTTATAATGTTAAAAGAGATTTGGCAGGATCAAGGATCAAAATCAGATCAAAATGGTTGGCACCGACTTATTTTTGAAGGTTTCCACCAAAAGGAGGGAAATTCAAAATTCACTGGCGTTAACCGGTTAACGGATCTGTTAACCGGTTAACGGCCACGAATTTTGAATTTCTAGCAGCAATTCAGCATGTGTGATTTTTTCTCTTTTTTCATTTTTCTGATTTTATTCATTTTTGAATTAATTGGAGATTAAAGAGAAGGATCTAGAGCCCTTGTCCAAGCCTAATCCCATTGCTACATCCTAATCACACTACCCAAACCATAATTTTGGATCCCAATCCTAATATTTGGGCCCCAAACCTAAACCATATTTAATCATTTCTTTCCAAACCAAAGGGGCTCTTCCCTCATTTTTCATTCTCATTTCTGAATTTTCACTCCTCTCACTCACAATTCTATCACTTTTCTCTCCCAATTTTCCAAATTACTCAAAGTTCCTCTTTGAAGATCACACAACCTTGCCTTGAGGTGTGTAGATCTTGGAACTAGACCTCCACCCATATCTTCATTGCACCTTTTTGCTGGTTTAATTGGTGATTCATATCTGGTTTGGGATCTAGAAGTGCTTTTGGATCCAAAATTCTGCATCAAGAGCTTGTTCTTGCATTTATTTTGCACGGAGTGTGAAGCTTAGCACCGGATCTTTAAGGCTTTGCGCGAGATCTATCATTCTCAGTTCAATCAACAATTACCAAAGCACACCTCGGCTTTGTAGGTCGGTTAATTCCAGATCTAGCTTTGTTTTAGCTTATTTGCATGCTTGCGCTTTAGATCCGCCATGTGCTTGCGTATTTGCTTGTGTTGATTGAATTGATCGATTAATTTGTGACCGGATCCATGTATTAATGTTCATAAGCTTCATGATGCCATTTAATGTGAATTGATGCACTATTTTCATGTTCAAATGCTTGCTGGACTGGTATGAGATTGTTTGGAATAAGCTGTTTGTGAGCTGGTTTCTGCAGGTTTTTGCTGCTGTTTTAACAGTGTTAACCGGTTAACGGATTGGTTAACCGGTTAACGCACTTGGATTTTGCTGTTTTTACGCAGGTTTTGGCATGGTTAACCGGTTAACGGATTGGTTAACCGGTTAACACTGAAGCAGTGAACCAGTTTTGAATGATTTTTGGCATGTTTGATCCCCATACTTGTTCTAAATGCCATGGATCTTTATATGATCATTGAATATGATTGTTTGGGTGATTTTCTTGCTGATTGATGCATGCTTCCATATTCTCGACACGTAAATGCTTGTATGTGCATTGTTTGGCATGATTGTTTGATCTAGATTGGGGTGAACTTTGAGCATGTCTTTGCCATGATTTTATTGATGAACATGTGTTGAATTTTGGCTAACCATTGCAGGGGCTTAGGTAAGTGAGAGGTGTGGGTGTGATTCCCACATCTCCAATTCTTATCTCTTCTTATTTCTTACTTGTGACTAACCCTTTGTTTGTTGGGATTAGGCCTTACTCATCTCTTCTCCTATTCTTCTTCTTCTTCTCTCTTTCTTTCTTTCTTCTTTAGGATAGAAAATCACACCAACCTTAGGATATCCATGCATGACAACACTTAGGATTCTTTAGTCCCCCATTAGATGTTTTACCTTTAGATCCTTTGGTGCTTTCTCTTCTCATCTTCAAACTTAATTCTAATTCACTTAATAAAGGTTGAGTACTTTCATGTGACATGAGACTTTGCTATGAGATACTTGTACGCGTTCCGTTTCGGGGCGAGGTGTAAGTTATCCCTCGTGGTGGATAGGTCTTAGCATGAGTACCTCAAAAAGAAAAGCTAAAAAAACACTTCTTAACCAAAAAACCACAAAAACACTTAATAAATGTTAATAGGTCAGTGTGTCTGAGCCTTCACTTGTGGGACTAGCTTTGGGGATTTCCTCCATAGATAGGTGTGCCTCTTGCGCATTCCATTTCGAGATGATGTGAGACGTATACATCCCAGTAAGTAAGACTTAGGTACACTTACCTATGCAAATTTCACTCATAAAAGCTTCATAAAAAACATCATACAAACAATAAGCGTCTTTCCTTCGGGAATTCTTTTCTCATCTCATTCGCTCCATACGCAAACTTGCTCCTACTTGTCATTTTGCAAGACGGTTACGCACTCGTCATCCGAGTCTGCAACACCTGAGCATTGACATAGGCAGTTCAAGCCTTAATTCACAAGCAATTTCCTTGTTACCCCTAGTTAGGGGAACTACGGCGTCTCTAATCCTCATTATCCTGATGAGGTACGTAGTCAGCGAGGTAGGGCCCGTTCGAGCACACTCTTTATTTTCCCTACATTTTCTCTTTGTTTTCTTATCCAGTTTATTTTCTCAGTTCCTTTTCCAGTTCATTTTCTTTTCTTTGCAGCAGCTTTCATACCCTCACTCTTTGAAACATTTTCTTTGCAAGTGTGGATCCCGTCGGGTACGGCAGACGATCTGGGTGCTAATACCTTCCCAGGTCGTAACCGACTCCCGAACTCGGTCTCTTTGGTTCGCAGGACCCGTGTCCTTTATTTTATTTTCTTCTGGTTTGTGCAGCATTACCATTCCCATTCCTTCGGGATAAAAATGCCTGGCTGGCGACTCTTTTCTTTTCCGCGCCACTTTCGCGTTTGTACCAGGATGGAAATCCGGGGAGCGACAGCTTGGCGACTCTGCTGGGGATCGAACCCAGAATCTTTGGTTCCTCTGTGAGTCTCTCCTAGCGCTTGCTTGTTTCTGTTTCATTGGGTGATGTCTGTTGGTTGTTGTGTGTTGTATTTTACTGTTGTTTATTTACAGTCTCATTTACAGCTTTCTTTACAGTTTTCAGTATTTATTTTCTGCATCATATTATTATTGGACTGTCTGGACTTGTTTTCATTTAGGTGGGCTCGGGCGATACTGTTTCTGAGAGATAAGCCAAGTACCCGGCTTGAGTGCACTATAGGATTAGAGTGGACATATTGTACTCACATGTGACATGATGAGTGGCAGTGTGTTTCACGCCCAGATTGCGGCCGTCTTGGAAATATCTTATGTGGGGATTTCCTCCACTTCGGGATAAGACCTTGATAGTTATGTGCATCTGGGGACCGATCATTGAGAACCTTTGTGGAAACAACCCTCTCCAGTGGTGGCAGTGGTAGACCACATTGTGTGGCAAACCCATTCGCACCCGAGGGTCCATTGGGGACTCGCATAGGATGGCCTGGTTCTCTTATAGGAACTCAGTCAAAGCATCTGGTCGTATGACATTAGTATTGTATCCCACGGGCTGAATGTACTATTGTTTCTCGATTTCAGCGCTTGAAGTTGGGGACTTATAAGGGATGCTTATTTTTCCCGGACTCAGCTGAGGCCTCCCTGCGTAGTACATAATGCCTAACTGATTCCCTGATTTGGTCATGAGCCATTTCTCGGAAATGGTGAAAGTATTATTGTTATTCGGCTTTGAGAGTCCGTGATGTTTGACCCGGAGCACACCTGTGAGATTGGGAGGGGTTTACAGGTTTGCAGGAACCCTTGACCTCATCATACCCATGTTACCAGTACAGTTTCATGTTCTGATACAGTTACTTTGGTTCCGGAGTTCTTGAGTTTATATGGTTCTTGATTGGGAGTATCTGAGCTTATCTGAGTATTTATGGGCTGATATCCATAGGATTTGGGGTTTCTGATCATTTGGCCTTGGTATCCAGATTCCAGACAGTCCAGATGGATCATATGTCTTTGCATTTGCATCTGCATTGCATCATTTCATCATTAATCATGTTTTGTTTTCATTCACAGGTTCATATCTTTGCTTTCGGTTCCGGTATCCTCTTCAGAGATGGAAGATCCTCGCAAGCAGAATATTCATTTCAAGTTCTTTGACACTAAGGTTGGTCTGTTAAAGAAGATGGTGAAGCTGATCACACCTAATCATGTAGAGAGATTCAGGAAAGCTTATGGGAGTATCCTCAGCTCCGTTGTTTCACTTTTCCTGATTTTCAGTTAGGCCCTTTGCTGGAGGAGTATGCTTTGATCTTGGGAGTTCCTGTTCGAGACCAGATTCCATTCAATGCTGAGATGAGTAGACTTGCACCAGAGGCTATTGCTAAGGCTCTTTATTTGAGCACTTCTGCTGTGAATTCCTTGACCATCATTAAGGGAGGTGTACCTGGGTTTTCTTTGGAGACTTTGGTAAAGAAGGTGGAAGAATTGGCTGTTGGGGAAGAATGGGATTTTGTCTGTGCTATCTTGGCTCTTTCTATCTATGGCATTATTTTGTTTGCAGATATGGAGAAGTTTATAGACATGAATGCCATACATCTCTTTTTGCTGAAGAATCATGTGCCTACATTGCTCGGAGATTTGTATTACTCGGTGCACTACAAGACTGAGAAGAAGAGGGGAGGTTTAGTTCGTTGTTGTGCTCCTTTATTTCATATGTGGTTCATGAGGCACCTGCCTAGTACTGGAGTGTTTAGTGACCATACCTTGGTATGGGCTCAGAAGCTGGAAAGGTTGCTTGCCAAGGATGTCAGGTGGATCACTCAAAGGCTGCAGGGTGCACGTTTCATCACTAGCTATAGGAGTTATCTTAGTGTACCTTTATTGGGAGTAACTGGAGGGATCAATTATAATCCAATCTTGTTGAGAAGACAATTGGGATATGCCTTGAGAGAGGTGCCAGAAGAATTGAAGTTGGCCCCTATTTTCTACTTCCCTGTAAAGGACAATATGCCTTTAGTGAGGAAGGCTGCTAGAGCTTGGAAGTGCATTAAGGGATAAGGGATAACTAGTTTTGGAAAGTGCAACAATCATACCTTTCCAGAGTATGAAGCCTGGTTGAAAGACAGAGCCAGAAGGGTATTGCTGCCATTCTCACCACCAGTTCCTCCAGTTGCTAAGTCTATTGATACTGTGTCTTTAGAGGAGTTCAAGAAGTTGGAAGCCCATCTGCATGCAGTCAAAATGGAGAACACTGAAATGGTTAATATGTATCATCTTGTCAACCGGGCCAAGAAAGAAGCTGAAGAGAAATTGCTGAAGATGCAGACAACCTTGGAGGCTAAAGAGAAAGACTTTGCTAGAAGGGAAGCTCAGTTTCACAGGTTGGGTATGATGGAAGAAAAAAGAGAAGTTGAATGCAAGAAGAATTTGAAGACTCTCAAGGAAGCGCGTCAGTCTATTGTCTGGTTGTAGGAACAGAGAGAGCAAGAGTTGAAGAGATATAAAGAAAAAGAAGAGTTCTTTGAAGTGAAAATGGCCTACAAGAAGGAAGAGGTGGAGCAAGTCCACAACATTCGAAGGGAGAAGACTCAGCAGTTAGCAGATAGTCGACAAGCCCTAGAAACAGCACTTAAAGAGATTGAAGACCTCAAGCTGATGGCTGGAGTCAAGAAAGCTAGGTTTGGTGTGGGGCCTTGTGAGGGAGGTTCAGGGTCCTCAGGCAGTGGTTTTGCTTCTTAGTTCGTTTCTCTTGTATTTGGATTACCTACAGGCATGTTGTAGGAATCCTGGTTGTTTGTTTTTCTTCTTATAACTTGTACCCTACGGGGAATTCTGTTATGTTTGCTTTATAGGCTGTTTTATGCTATGTAGTTTTTTCAGTTCACCTTTCTTTTGTGCTTACTGTTATGGTTTGGATGTGGTTTCTATGCGAAGGTTCTTGAAAGTCGAGGATCAATATCCATCTGGTTTTCTTTGCTAAATACCAGAACCGGGGCATGAATGACCTGGAATTGGAAACATAAACAACTGCATTGCATACATATAACCTGTTTGTTTGTTTTGCAGGTAGTGCCACAGTTTCTAATGTCTTTTGTGTTTCAGGCACTATAGCTCCCGGGAAAGTTCGTGAACAACCAGTCGCACACAGATATCCAACAAAGGTTAACAGAGAGAGAATCATGGACTAGATGCAAGCTGACTTAGCTGACTTGAGGCTAAGGATGGACAACTTTATGACTCTGATGGCAGGCATGGGTCAGAATCAAGAGCATTTGCGGGAGATGATTGAAAATGGTCAACCCAGGAACAACACTGCTGCTGATGGTAATCGTAACGATGCGGGTGCACGTCAGGTTGGAGTCCCTATAACACAGCCAGGGGCTACTATAATCAATGATGGGCTGAATAATATTCAAATGGATAATCAGGACGAACAATTCACTCTGCTGGACGAAGCTGAGGGTCATGGGGCTGAGATGAACAAGAGGTTTGAGGAGATGGCAGAACAAATCAAAGCTATTCAATCCCAGAGTTCTTTGGGATTTGACATTACAGACTTGGGCTTGGTTCCAGGGGTCAGGATCCCTTACAAGTTCAAAGTTCCAACTATTGAGAAATACAATGGCACTGCATGCCCGAAGACCCATCTTCAGTCATTCGTAGGGAGGATTGCTGCTCACACTGATGATGAAAAACTTTGGATGTACTATTTCCAGGACAGCCTTGCTGGGGCTTCTCTGGAATGGTATATGAAGCTTAGCAGAGTCAATATCAAGAGCTGGAAAGACCTAGCATGAGCTTTTGTGAGACAATATCAGTATAATTTGGACATGGCTCCAAATCGCACTCAATTGCAACACATGTCTCAAACTGCTAAGGAGGGTTTCAAAGAGTATGCTCAGAGGTGGCGTCAACTCGCTGCCAGAGTGCAACCACCCCTGCTTGAGAACGAGATGGCTGACATGTTTATGGGGACTCTTCAGGGTGTGTTTCTTGAAAGATTAGCGTCCAGTTCTGCCACCAAATTCAATGACATTGTAATTGCTGGAGAGAGGGTGGAGACCTTGTTGAAGATGGGGAAGATCCAAGATACAAGTGCTAGCAGCTCGAATGGAGCGAGGAAAGCTTTCAGTGGACCTCCAAGGAGAAGAGAGGGTGAGACAAATGTTGTGTTTGGCCGAGGCCGGGGCCGAGGTTATAGAAGACCATATGAGCATGTGGCAGCAGTCACAATTCCTTCTGCTCCTGTGCCACAGATGCAACCTCAACAACAACAACAACAACAACAACCACAAAGAACCAACTATCAACAGAGACCGTATCAGCCAAGGCAAACTCGCCCGGCTAAAAGGGTGCTTGAGGCAATCCCCATGACTTATGCTGCTTTGCTACCAAGACTTTTAGACCTGAATCTGATTCAATTGAGAACTTTGGCACCACTACCTCCTGGAGAGCTTCCAGTGGGTTATGATGTCGATGCACGATGCGCTTTCCATTCTGGGGCACCCGGGAACTCGACTGAGAAGTGCAGGGCACTACATCACAAGGTTCAAGATTTGATAGACTCTAAAGCAATCAACTTCGCACCACCGCCGAATGTTAATTCGAACCCTATTCTGAATCATGGAGGGGCAAGAATCAATGCTGTTAAGGGTGGCGAAAAGTTGAGTCTGATGCTGAGTATTGAAGAAGTGAAGACTCCTTTGATGGTAGTAAAAGAGAGGTTGCTGAAGGGTCAAGTTTCTCCTGGTTGCAGTTCTATTTGTGAAGAATGTATGAGTTCAGAGAATGGGTGTGAGAATCTGAAGAGAGGATTGTAGAGTTTGATTGATGATGGATCCTTGCAGTTCAACAGAGTTGGTACCGAAGCTGATGATGTGTCAACCATTACCATATTCTATGATGAAGCAGAGATGCCTGCCAGAAGAGAGCCCGTAACCATTTACGCTCCGGAGGTTAGTCCTGTGACTATCACCGTGCCTGGGACTGTTCCTTACACAGACGATAAAGCCATTCCATGGCATTACGGCTCAGACATATACGTGGCTGGACAGAAGATTGAGAGCAAGTCTGTTGATGTTGACCCGACTGTAGATAACGTCGGAGGAGTTGGAGGTTTCACAAGAAGTGGTCGTTTATTTGCTCCCCCTGTGCTGAGAGGGGATCCTGAGGCTGAGGCTTCGTCAAAAGCCAAAGGAAAGCAAGTTGTGACTGATGAATCAACTACTCCTGTTGCTGGGCAGGGTACATTTGAAAAAGAGGTCGAGGAATTCATGCGCATAATCAAAAAGAGTGACTATAAGGTAATCGAGCAGTTGAACCAGACACCTTCCAAGATATCCATTCTATCACTGCTGATGAGTTCTCTGGAACACAGAGAGGCCTTATTGAAGGTGCTGCAGATGGCCTATGTTCCTCAGGAAATCACTGTCAACCAATTTGAAGCTGTAGTAGGCAGTGTTAATGCAAGCCATGGCCTAGGCTTTACAGACAGAGACCTGACGTCAGAGGGTCGAAACCACAACAAAGCACTACATATCACTATGGAGTGCAAGGGTGCTGTGTTGTCGCATCTTTTTGTAGACACAGGATCTTCCCTGAATGTGCTTCCGAAGAAGGCATTAATGAAGCTCAATGTTGATGGTATAGTCCTGAGACCAAGTGATCTGATTGTCATAGCTTTTGATGGTTCTAGAAGATCAGTTTTTGGAGAGGTTGAGCTGCCCGTCAAGATAGGCTCTCAAGTTTTCAAAAGTGTCTTCTACGTCATGGACATCCAGCCTGCGTACAGCTGCTTGTTGGGTCGCCCATGGATACATGCTGCTGGAGCTGTTACTTCCACCCTGCATCAGAAACTCAAATATGTGGTCGACGGCCAGGTCATTATAGTCTGTGGAGAGGAAGACATCTTCGTAAGCCACTTGTCAACGTTCAAGTATGTAGAGATGGATGGAGAGATCCATGAGACTTTGTGCCAAGCCTTCGAAGCAGTCAACGTCAGCATCTTGACTCCTGTGGAGAAGAGCGGTGAGAAAGAAGTTACCTATATCCATTCCTACAAGCAAGAAAAGGAGGTAGTTTAGTCAGGAAGCGCCCAAGGCTGGGGCAAATTGTTGGAGCTAGAAAAGAAAGACGACAAGTTCGGTCTGGGATATCAGCCTGGTGGATCTACTCCAAGTGGTAAGGCTATCACCTTTACAAGTGTTGGGTTGCTCGACCGCAACCATATCTGTACAGCAAGCCAAGATGGGGACAATGACAGTGACTGGGACAACTGGATACATCAATGCGTGCCCGGGGAGGAGCTAAGGAACTGGTCTGCTGAAGACATTATTCAAGTTACTTGGCACTCAGAGTAATTCATTTGTTTCCTTTTATTATCATACTGCATTGTCAAATCCAACATTCTTCCCAAGATGCTTGGATCCATTGTATTGGGCCACCATGTTTGTATGCATCTTATTTTGACCATGAAATAAAAGGACATTTTCAGACAAATTGCGTTCTCTTTCTTTGTTTTTAAAGTTTTTCACGAAATTATAAAAATGGCAATGTGTTTTTCCTTTTTGTTTTTGTGTTAGCGTCTCTTTTTCAAAATAAGCAGATTCTGAATAAGCACATCATCTGTGCAGTGTTGATCATCCTAATTCCGTTAATAACGTTCCTGCTATGACTATGCATGACTTTGACAATCCAGTCTACCAAGCTGAGGAAGGGGTTGAGGAAGACTGTGACCTCCCTGAAGAATTGGTCAGATTGTTGAAACAAGAGGAACGAGTTATTCAGCCTTATCAAGAAGAAATTGAGATCATCAACATCGACACTGAAGATGTGAAGAAAGAGATCAAGATTGGGGCCAGTCTGCAGGCCGAAGTCAAGAAAGAGTTGATCAGTATGCTGAGAGAGTATGTGGATATCTTTGCTTGGTCATATCAAGATATGTCAGGGTTGGATACCGACATCGTTGTGCATAAGCTACCTTTGAGAGATGACTGTCCTCCTGTGAAACAGAAATTGAGAAGAACTCGTCCTGACATGACGATGAAGATCAAAGAGGAGGTTCAGAAGCAATGGGATGCCGGTTTCCTTGCTGTAACTAGTTACCCACCTTGGGTAGCTAACATTGTGCCGGTACCAAAGAAGGACGGAAAGGTCCGGATGTGCGTTGACTACCGGGATTTGAATAGAGCGAGCCCAAAAGATGACTTTCCGTTGCCACACATTGACGTGTTGGTAGACAATACTGCTCAATTCTCGGTATTTTCCTTCATGGATGGCTTCTCCGGATATAACCAAATTAAGATGGCGTCGGAAGACATGGAGAAGACAACGTTCATTACCCCGTGGGGTACATTCTGCTATAAGGTCATGCCTTTTGGTTTGAAGAACGTCGGGGCAACGTATCAACGGGCGATGGTCACATTGTTCCACGACATGATACACAAGGAAATTGAGTGTTATGTGGACGATATGATTGCTAAGTCCCGAGACGAAGAAGAGAATCTGGTCAACCTGAAGAAGCTATTTGATAGGCTGATCAAATACAAGCTGAGGTTGAATCCAAACAAGTGCACTTTCGGAGTGCGTTCCGGGAAACTGCTGGGTTTCATTGTTAGTCAGAGAGGAATTGAGGTAGATCCTGCAAAAGTAAAAGCTATTCAAGATATGCCTGCACCGAGAATAGAAAAAGAAGTGTGTGGGTGTTTAGGGAGGTTGAACTACATTTCTCGGTTCATATCTCACCATATTGCCACGTGCGAACCAATATTCAAATTGCTAAGAAAAGAGCAAACGGTCAGGTGGAACGAAGACTGCCAAAGAGCTTTCGAAAATATAAAAGAATATTTGCAGGAGCCTCCAATTCTAATGCCTCCAGTTGAAGGAAGACCTTTAATCATGTACTTGACCGTGCTAGAAGGGTCAATGGGGTGTGTTTTAGGCCAACATGACGAGTCTGGTCGAAAAGAGTACGCTATTTATTACCTTAGCTTAAAGTTTACCGACTATGAATCCCGTTACTCACTGCTCGAGAAAACTTGTTGCGCTAAGGTATGGGCTGCTCGCCGACTGAGGCAGTACATGTTGACTCATACCACACTGCTCATTTCCAAAATGGATCATGTCAAGTACATCTTTGAGAAACCAGCGTTAACCGGAAGGGTTGCTAGGTGGCAGATGATTTTAACTGAATATGACATCCAATATACTTCTCAGAAAGCCATCAAGGGAAGTGTATTGTCGGATTACCTTGCACAACAACCTCTTGAAGATGATTATCAGCCAATGAAGTTTGATTTCCCTGATGAGGACATCATGTACCTCAAAGCAAACGATTGCGAGGAACCACTTCCAGAGGAGGGGCCAGACCCTGAATCCAAATGGAAGTTGATGTTTGATGGGGCCGTCAATATCAATGGACGCGGAGTTGGTGTCGTTCTTATCACTATCGAAGGTGTTCACCTTCCCTTCGCTGCTAGAATTACTTTTGGCTGCACCAACAATGAAGCGGAATACGAGGCATGCATAATGGGAATAGAGGAGGCTATTAATCTTCGGATTAAGAACCTCGATATATTCGGAGATTCAGCCCTCGTCATTAATCAAGTTACCGGCAAGTGGTATACGCATCAAGAGCATCTAATTCCATACAGGGATTATGCTAGGAAATTGTTGACGTTCTTCACGACAGTTAAGCTTCAGTACATACCACGTGATGAAAATCAATTTGCCGACGCATTAGCCACTCTTTCTTCGTCCATCAAAGTCTTGTGCTGGAATTACGTGCCCAGAATTGACATCTCCAGGCTTGACGCTCCAGCTCATGCCTTCTCTGTAGACGCCGTGTCTGACGAGAAACCTTGGTATTTTGATATCAAGCTATTCCTGGAAAAGCAAGAATACCCAGCTGGGGCATCTTCCAATGACAAGAAGACCTTGAGACGACTTGCTGCTAGCTTCTTCTTGAATACAGACGGGGGTTTGTACAAGAGAAACTTCGACATGGTCTTGCTCAGATGCGTGGATAGACACGAAGCAAGCCTGTTGATGCAGGAAGTCCACGAAGGATCTTTCGGTACTCATGCAGGAGGGCATGCTATGGCTAAGAAATTGCTGAGATTAGGGTATTACTGGATGACAATGGATACAGACTGTTGTTCATTCGCTCGTAAGTGCCACAAGTGCCAGATATATGCAGACAAAGTGCATGTTCCTCCTAGCCCGCTCAATGTCATGTCATCTCCTTGGCCCTTTTCTATGTGGGGCATTGACATGATCGGGAAGATAGAGCCTACTACTTCAAATGGTCATCGCATCATCTTGGTCGCGATTGATTATTTCACAAAGTGGGTAGAAGCAGCATCTTATGCCAACGTCACTCGTCAAGTGGTGGCAAGATTTCTGAAAAGAGACATCATATGCAGATACGGAGTGCCCGAAAGGATCATTACTGATAATGGTTTTAATCTCAACAACAAGATGATGGCATACTTGTGTCGGGACTTCAAGATACAGCATCACAATTCTTCTCCTTACCGACCAAAGATGAATGGTGCGGTGGAGGCAGCAAATAAGAATATCAAGAAGATTGTGCAGAAAATGGTTGTCACTTACAAAGATTGGCATGAGATGTTACCATTTGCGTTGCATGGGTACCGAACGTCAGTCAGGACGTCAATCGGGGCAACCCCCTTCTCTCTGGTATATGGTATAGAAGCAGTCCTGCCTGTTGAAGTAGAGATTCCTTCATTGCGTGTGATGATGGATGTAAAGCTTGATGAGGCTGAATGGGTGCGTGCTCGTTACAATCAGCTATGTCTAATTGAGGAAAAGAGATTAGCGGCTATCTGTCATGGTCAGCTTTATCAGAGGAGAATGAAGCATGCATTCGACCAACGAGTACATACTCGGGAGTACCAAGTGGGAGAGCTTGTGCTGAAAAGGATCATTCCTCCAGGTTCAGATCACAGGGGCAAGTGGACCCCAAACTACGAAGGACCATTCATAGTGAAGAAAGTTTTCTCAGGAGGAGAACTGATGCTCACCACTATGGATGGAGATGACTTCCAATACCCTGTTAACTCGGACGCAGTTAAAAAATACTTCGCATAAAGAGACCCGTTGGACACAAAAACAGAATTATAGTCCAGGAAAAAAAGGGCATCCCGGCAAGCTAAAAACAGAATAAAAAGCTCGAGCAAAAGTTAGGGAAATAAATAAAAAAATGTACACCCGCTGAGTTGAAAAGCCACATTGGACAGCTCAGGCAAAAAAGGGTATCCCGGTGGATTGAAAACCCGAAAGGGCGATCCACGCAAAACAAGAGAATAAGTGAACAATTACGATCCGAGTAATCTGAACCACATCATCATCATTTCATACAACTTGACAATATCAGAAGGATAGGAAATAGTCCCCTCATCCTCTCAGAGAGCAAAAGCAGAACGGAGAGTCTCGAAGACGTGTTGGTCATAGCAGAAATGGAACTCATTGGAATGTCGTGTCCATTGCCATTAGGATAGTTTCTTTTCTCAATTTTATGGTAGCTACCTCTTTCCAGGTGGCTGCTTCCTGATGTAAATCTTTGCCTATTCAGAGGCCTTTCAATAAAAAGAATATTCAGTCAAAAAGCTGTGTGTGTTTATTTTTGTTTGCAAAATGTCCTGAATTTTTGGCAAAAAATAGCATCGCATTTAAACATGGTGATAATTTGAAAGAAAATGACATGCAGGGAAACACTCTAAACCCTCTTTGAGTGTCGGGTGACGATGGATGAACAGATCATACCATGCAAGTCCCCAGGGCACACTTGTGTTTTCTGTTGTTGCAGGTTGCAAGATGGCGTCACATTCTCCCAAGCAAGAAACAATTACTCCCCGCAGGCGGCTCAAGCAGTTTAGTGTTCCCCAGTGAAGTATTCCCAACAGGCAGCTGAAGGCCTGATATCCCCTCAAATTCTAGAATTGGCAAAATGCTCTCCCCAGCTAGAGTATTGTTGAAGCATCTTTCCCAGCCAAGTCTGAAGATGATCTGTCCCCACAGTGAGATATTCCCCAGCAAAGTTGTCATTCTTTTGGTTAATTTGATGATGCAGTCAGGTATCATCACCTCAGTCAGAGTTAGGTGTCCAGGCCTCTCTACTTGTCTTCCCCTGCAGAGCTGTAACTCTTGTGGCCAATCAGGCAGCTGTTTGTTGCTCGTCTGCATCTCTCCAGCACTCGTCTGTGTTCATGCTTTACTGCTGCTCGTCTGCAATTTTCCAACACTCGTTTGTGTTTGATATTCAATATTGCTCGTCTGCATTTTTCAACACTCGTTTGTGTTATCCCTAAGCAGAGTTTTCCCTAGCAGTGTCATATTATTACTTTATTGATGCTCGTCTGCATTTCTCAACACTCGTCTGTGTCATCACTCCGGTTTGCTCGTTTGCCTTCCCCAGCAGTGGTCCATGATTACCTTGATATTGTTTGTCTGCAATTTCAAACACTCGTCTGTGTTTTGATGTTCTGATACCTTTTGAAGCTCGTCTGCTTTGTTTAGATACTCGTCTGTATCATCCCCAGCACTCGTCTGTGTTGTGATGTTCTGTTTGAAGCTCGTCTGCTTTGCTTGGATACTCGTATGTATCATTCCCATCACTCGTCTGTGTTAGGTTTACATCAATATGTGAGGATTTGTTGATTATCCTGTTATTACTTCTGTGTTGCTACTCCAAATGCTCGCCTGTGTTTGAATTTTTGGTATTCATTTATACCAGCAGTTGATACTCGTCTGTATCATTGTCTGAAGCGCTCGTCTGTGTTTTCTTAGATCATTGTCTGATACTCGTCTGTATCATTGACCTTTGACACTCATCTGTGTTATCTTGGTGATCATCCAATACTCGTCTGTATTGAAGAGGTTTAAAATCCTGACTGTGGGAACAAATGTCAAAATGGTTACCGGTCCTGGCGTAACAGGTAAATCCGAAGGAGGCTCGTCTGTCTCAAGCACCACATATTATTGTTGCACCTGGCGTAACAAGTTTGCTCGAAGAAGACTCGTCTGTCTTATACCATATATCCACGGATAATATATGAAGAAGGTTCGTCTACCTTGTTTATGCATGTCTATCCCACAGACTTTAGTGCATCTCGGTCCTGGCGTAACAGGTATATCCGAAGGAGACTCGTCTGTCTCAATTCATGTGTTTTGCAGTGTCTGAGGACTCGTATGTCCAGTTCCTGGCGTAACAGGATTGTTCGAAGAAGACTCGTCTGCCAATGTGTTTTTATTCCAGATATCAGTTCCAACTTGGAAGAAGCTCGTCTGCTTTTTCTCCCTTGCAGTCACCAAAGCGTCAGTTGGTTGGGTTTATTTCCTAGTGTTGCATTCTTCGTCATAGTGCAAATTTCCGGTCTTCTTGGTATTCAACCACAGTTTATCTTGAACGGTCGATAGCCCATGCTACCGTCCTTTTCAGATTAACAGTTGTTTGAATAGGGGCAGCTGTAACACCCCAAATTTTCCCTCTTGATTTTAAGCATCATATCACATCATATTCATCATGAACATATCATTTTCTCAGCATCCTAGCATGGAAAGATGAGGCATAACATTCTTCATGTCCTAGCGTCAAGCATATGGTCATCTGTGGAGGTTCTTGAAGCATCACAAGCTATGACAAGGGTCCCATTGGTTTTGTACAAGTCCTATGAGGGGTCTACATTGTATTGACAAGTTCAAGTTCATTTGCAAAAGTTCAGAAGGTTGGAAGATCATCTGAGAATCCAGGCTAAGGCAAAGCTCCTACACAAGGATCCTAAACTAGGGTTTGAGATTCAAGCATGAAAACCTCAAGACTTTGGCCATTTCATTTGGGCAAAGTCTTTTATATGTCAAGAGGATCCTAGGTACCAATTTTGGTGAGAAAATTCCTTGTGGAAGTCAAGTATTTCTTCAGTTGCTTGTAAATGAAGTAATTGGTCAATTGTGTCTTAGAAAAGTCAACTATGAGATTTCAAGGGGTCCAACCCCATTTTTCTAGCCAAGGGATGTTCTTATAATGTTAAAAGAGATTTGGCAGGATCAAGGATCAAAATCAGATCAAAATGGTTGGCACCGGCTTATTTTTGAAGGTTCCCACCAAAAGGAGGGAAATTCAAAATTCACTGGCGTTAACCGGTTAATGGATCTGTTAACCGGTTAACGGCCACGAATTTTGAATTTCCAGCAACAATTCAGCATGTGTGATTTTTGCTCTTTTTTCATTTTTCTGATTTTATTCATTTTTGAATTAATTGGAGATTAAAGAGAAGGATCTATAGCCCTTGTCCAAGCCTAATCCCATTGCTACATCCTAATCACACTACCCAAACCATAATTTTGGATCCCAATCCTAATTTTTGGGCCCCAAACCTAAACCATATTTAATCATTTCTTTCCAAACCAAAGGGGCTCTTCCCTCATTTTTCATTCTCATTTCTGAATTTTCACTCCTCTCACTCACAATTCTATCACTTTTCTCTCCCAATTTTCCAAATTACTCAAAGTTCCTCTTTGAAGATCACACAACCTTGCCTTGACGTGTGTAGATCTTGGAACTAGACCTCCATCCATAACTTCATTGCACCTTTTTGCTGGTTTAATTGGTGATTCAGATCTGGTTTGGGATCTAGAAGTGCTTTTGGATCCAAAATTATGCATCAAGAGCTTGTTCTTGCATTTATTTTGCACGGAGTGTGAAGCTTAGCACCGGATCTTCAAGGCTTTGCGCGAGATCTATCATTTTCAGTTCGATCAACAATTACCAAAGCACACCTCGGCTTTGTAGGTCGGTTAATTTCAGATCTAGCTCTGTTTTAGCTAATTTGCATGCTTGCGCTTTAGATTCGCCATGTGCTTGCGTATTTGCTTGTGTTGATTGAATTGATTGATTGATTTGTGACCGGATCCGCGTATTAATGTTCATAAGCTTCATGATGCCATTTAATGTGAATTGATGCACTATTTTCATGTTTAAATGCTTGCTGGACTGGTATGAGATTGTTTGGAATAAGCTGTTTGTGAGCTGGTTTCTGCAGGCTTTTGCTGTTGTTTTAACAGTGTTAACCAGTTAACGGATTGGTTAACCGGTTAACGCACTTGGATTTTGCTGCTTTTACGCAGGTTTTGGCATGGTTAACCAGTTAACGAATTGGTTAACCGGTTAACACTGAAGCAGTGAGCCACTTTTGAGTGATTTTTGGCATGTTTGATCCCCATACTTGTTCTAAATGCCATGGATCATTATATGATCATTGAATATGATTAATTGGGTGATTTTTTTGCTGATAGATGCATGCTTCCATATTCTTGACACGTAAATGCTTGTATGTGCATTGTTTGGCATGATTGTTTGATCTAGATTGGGGTGAACTTTGAGCATGTCTTTGCCATGATTTATTGATGAACATGTGTTGAATTTTGGCTAACCATTGCAGGGGCTTAGGTAATTGAGAGGTGTGGGTGTGATTCCCACATCTCCAATTCTTATCTCTTCTTATTTCTTACTTGTGACTAACCCTTTGTTTGTTGGGCTTAGGCCTTACTCATCTCTTCTCCTATTCTTCTTCTTCTCTCTTTCTTTCTTTCTTCTTTAGGATAGAAAATCACACTAACCTTAGGATATCCATGCATGACAACACTTAGAATTGTTTAGTCTCCCATTAGATGTTTTACCTTTAGATCCTTTGGTGCTTTCTCTTCTCATCTTCAAACTTAATTCTAATTCACTTAATAAAGGTTGAGTACTTTCATGTGACATGAGACTTTGCTATGAGATACTTGTACGCGTTCCGTTTCGGGGCGAGGTGTAAGTTATCCCTCGTGGTGGATAGGTCTTAGCATGAGTACCTCAAAAAGAAAAGCTAAAAAAACACTTCTTAACCAAAAAACCATAAAAACACTTAATAAATGTTAATAGGTCAGTGTGTCTGAGCCTTCACTTGTGGGACTAGCTTTGGAGATTTCCTCCATAGATAGGTGTGCCTCTTGCGCATTCCATTTCGGGATGATGTGAGACGTTCACATCCCAGTAAGTAAGACTTAGGTACACTTACCTATGCAAATTTCACTCATAAAAGCTTCATAAAAAACATCAAACAAACAATAAGCGTCTTTCCTTCGAGAATTATTTTCTCATCTCATTCGCTCCGTACGCAAACTTGCTCCTACTTGTCATTTTGCAAGACGGTTACGCACTCGTCGTCCGAGTCTACAACACCTGAGCATTGACATAGGCATTTCAAGCCTTAATTCACAAGCAATTTCCTTGTTACCCCTAGTTAGGGGAACTACGGCGTCTCTGATCCTCATTATCCTGATGAGGTACGTAGGCAGCGGGGTAGGGCCCGTTCGAGCACACTTTTTATTTTCCCTACATTTTCTCTTTGTTTTCTTATCCAGTTTCTTTTCTCAGTTCCTTTTCCAGTTCATTTTCTTTTCTTTGCAGCAGCTTTCATATCTCACCCTTTGAAACATTTTCTTTGCAAGTGTGGATCCCGTCGGGTATGGCGGACGATCTGGGTGCTAATACCTTCCCAGGTCGTAACCGACTCCCGAACTCAGTCTCTTTGGTTCGCAGGACCCGTGTCCTTTCTTTTCTTTTCTTCTGGTTTGTGCAGCATTACCATTCTCGTTCCTTCGGGATAAAAATGCCTGGCTGGCGACTCTTTTCTTTTCCGTGCCACTTTCGCGTTTGTACCAGGATGGAAATCTAGGGAGCGACACATACCATGCAAGTCCCCGGGGCACATATGTGTATTCTGTTGTTGCAGGTTTTGCAGGTTGGTGTCACATTCTCCCAAACAAAATATTCCCCAGCTGAGTTAGGGCAAGTGGAATCCCCAAGCAGATTATCTTTCCACAAGTGGAGTATGCCCAGCAAGCAGCTGGAGGCCCAATTCCCCCACAGAGTTTATAACTGCCAGAATTATTTTCCTAGCAAAGGATGTTTGACCAAGCATCTTCCCAGCCGTGTTGGAAGATCGTCATGTCCCCACAGAGTTTCAGGATTGGTATACAACCATCATTGAAATATTCCCCGGGGAGGTTGCCAATTTATTTTTGGTCAGTATGATGATACAAACAGTTATTCATCCCCAGTCAGATTTAGGCATTGTCAAAGCCTCTTGATCTGGTTCTCTCCTGTAGAGTTGTGATTCTTGTTGCCAATCAGGCATTTGTCTGATGCTCGTATGTATCCCCTAGCACTCGTCTGTGTTTGATAATTTTCTCTTGCTCGTATGCATCCCCCAGCACTCGTCTGTGTTTGATAATTTGCTCTTGCTCGTATGCGCGCCCCAGCGCTCGTCTGTGTTTGATGTTTGGTAGTTGCTCGTCTGCATTCCCCAACACTCGTCTGTGTTCACACTTTGTTATTGCTCGTTTACTTTCCCCAGCAGTCGCCCATGGTAGGTGGATGTTGTTGCTCGTTTGCACTTCTCAGCACTCGTCTGTGTGTAACTTCCTTTTGATGCTCGACACTTGTCTGTGTTTGAACTTATGTAATGCTCGTATGCATTTTCCAGCGCTCGTATGTGTTTGTTATCCGTTTGAAGCTCGTTTGCACTATTTGGGTACTCGTTTATATCATCCCTCACATTCTTCTGTGTCAGCTTATGTCCATACGTGTTGATTTGATGGTACTCGTCTATATTGCTACTCCAATTGCTCGTCTGTGTTGGATTTCTGGTACTCGTCTGTATTGCTACTCCAATTTCTCGTCTGTGTTGGATTTTTGGTACTCGTCTGTATTGCTGCTCCGAATGCTCGTCTGTGTTGGATTTCTGGTATTCGTCTGTGCCAGTGGCTGATATTCGTCTGTATCATCGCCTGAAGCGCTCGTCTGTGTTTCCCAGATCATCGTCTGATATTCATTTGTATCATTGACTTATGGCACTCGTTTGTGTTCTCTTGATGATCATCCAATACTCGTCTGTGTTGAAGAGGTTTGAAGTCTTGGCGGTGGGTTTAAACGTCAAAATGATCACTGGTCCTGGCGTAACAGGTTATCCGAAGGAGGTTCGTCTGTCTCAGATACTACTTATCTACGCAAGATTTGTGAGGAGGGTTCGTTAAATCCTAATGTTGCACCTGGCGTGACAAGTTTGCTTGAAGAAGGCTCGTTTGTCTTAGACCATATATCCACGGATAATATATGAGGAGGGTTCATCTATCCTGATTATGCATGTCTATCCCACAGACTTAAGTGCATCACCGGTCCTGGCGTAACAGATTTATCCGAAGGAGATTCGTCTGTCTCAAGTCGTATATTTTTGCAAAACGTATGAGGGCTCGTATGTCCAGTTCCTAGTGTAACAGGTTTATGTGATGAGGGCTCATATGTCCAGTTCCTGGCGTAACAGGTTTGTTCGAAGAAGACTCGTCTGTCTAAGTATCCTTATGTAGTGTAGCAGTTCAACTTGGAAGGAGCTCGTCTGCTTTCTCCCCACTTCAGTCACCAAAGCGTCATTTGGTTGGGTTTATTTCCCATTGCTTGCATTCTCCAGCAGAGTGCAAATTTCAGGTTTTCTTGGTATTCAACCACAGTTCATCTTGAACGGTCGATAGCCCGTGCTACCGTCCTTTTCAGATTAACAGTTGTTTGAATAGGGGCAGCTGTAATACCCCAAATTTGCCCTCTTTTTTTTAGCATCATCATCATATCATGATCATCATAAGCATATCATGTCCTTGGCATCTTTGCATGGAAAAGTAAAGCATAACATTCTCATGTTCTAGCATTAGGCATATGATCAACTATTGGTGGATTTGAGGCATTACAAGTTATAGCAAGAGGCCCAGTGGACTTGTCCAAGTCCCATGAAGAGTCTACATGACATTCACAAGTCCAAGATCATTTACAAAAGCCAAGGAGGTTGGTAGATCATCAGGGAATCCAAGCTAGGGCAAGCTCCTACACAATGGTTCCCAAATTAGGGTTTCACTTTCAAGCATGAGTTCTTGGTGACTTTGACCATTTCATGTGGGCAAAGTCTTTCAAATGATAAGAGGGTCCTAGGGATGAAATTTGGTGAGAAAATTCCTTGTGGAAGGCAGTTATTTCATCAGTTGCTTGCATAAGAAGAAATTGGTCAACTGTGTATTTTAAAAGTCAACTGTGAGAATTCAAGGGGTCCAACCCCATTTTTCAAGTCAAGGGATGTCCTTAAGACCCTAAAAGAGGTTTGGCAAAGTCAAAGATCAAGAATCAAGGGGTTTTGAAGAAGTTTCCATTTTTGGCATATGGTTTGTCATGAAACTTTCCATTTTTGGCAACTTTTGCCCTAATTTTCAAAGGCTTCTTTCATGGTGAAAAAGATCTCAAATGAATTTCCAATAAACATGAAAGTTGTAGGGTAGGTTCTCCCATTTTCAGAAAGTACAAGTACATTCTCATAGCCCTCATGGATCAAGAGATATGGCCTTCGAAAGTTGCTTGTTTTTTAGGGTTTACCTTAAAAATCAAGTTTCCACCAAGTGCAAAAACTCACATAGCTCAATTCCAAGCTGACTTATGGACAAATTGAGATCACAATACCACAAGGCATCACATGAAAGGCAATTGGCTCAAGAAAGAACTCCAACTTCGTGCATGGGAAGTGAGTATTTCATAAAATGCAAAAAGTGCATGAACATTTAAAAGGCATGATACATTCATCCAAGGGCTAGGATTGATTCATTTTTGGATTAGTGGATCAAGAGTGATCAGCATGTGCAAAGGAGGGAAGGGAAGCACGAGTAAATAGAGGGATCACATACTTCATGCCAATTTTGCAAATTCTTTCTCCCACTCATTCCTCACGTGCATTCCCTCTCATTTTTGCATCAGTGTTCATTGACATCATATATAAGCAGCTAGGGTTTCCATTTTGCTGGGATTCATCACATTTTCATCACTCTCAAGTTTTTGCATCTCTTGCATTTCTCTTTGAATCCTCAGATTCTCTCACTCATTCACCAAACAAACTTCATATTCTTCATCCTTGAACTCTAAGGATCATCAATTCACCATCAATTCAAGCTGAAACTCAAGATTTCATAAGGTCAGTTCAGGTGCAGTTCAGTTCGAATTTCAAGATCTAGAGCAATTCAAGCTCTCTCTTGCATTTATTTTGCAAGGAGAGGGTAGAGGAGGTAGATCTGCAGCATTGGAAGCTTTCTTTTGACCTAATTTGAGCTCTGCAAGTTTCAGGTTAGCTTCAAATTCGTGGATCTAGAAATTGTTTAAATTATGTGCATTGTGATCTGCTTATTGTGCTGATGATTCTGTGATGATTAGATTCGAAAATGATTAAATATTGAGTGTTTTATGTTGATCTGAAGTTTGATGCTCAAAACTATTTGTCTTCGATTTGATCCGATCTTTGATCTATTGTGATTTTCATTGCTATATTTGGATTCACCATGTTTTAATCTACTGATATGGAGCTTGTGATGCATTTATATGTATTTTTGTTCATGCTGTTGAATTTTCCGGTGACCGGAGCTAGGGCTCCGTCACTGGATTCTGGAATGGTGAGATGAGGAAGATGATGTTATGACCATTGGATGGTTGATCTGGACGGAGGATAGCTTTCCAACACATTAAAATTGCAGCCTCCCTTGCACGTGATTTTTGTTTTATAATTGAATCTGAATAATACATGTTATTTCGCACCCATAGTAATTGGTGTGTACATGCGTGTTGTGGATGTTGATATGTTGACTTGGTTTGATCACTGACTAGTATCTGGAGCGTTCACTTGATCCATTGGTTTATTGTTTTTCCCTGATTATTTGAATTTCCATTGTAATTGTTGTGTCCTGCGCTGAGAATCTCATGGGCCTCCCTTGCTAATAGCACCCCCTGTCTTTGTAAGCCCAACCAGTTTGAACTATTTTCGTTACTAATCACACCCCTGGCTTCATTTAATTCTTTTTTTTATTTCCATTTCATTTCAGTTTGATTTTCAATTATTAAAAATAGAAATAAGTCCATAAAAATTCCAAAAAAATTCATGAGTGATATTTTGAGTTTTCTTTAATTTTTGATATTTTTATTTTCCATTTATTTTCATTTTCCACGCTGGAATTAATTTCTTTTATTTCACATTTAATGCATGTTGTCTTGTACAATTTCTATCTTGATCACTAATATGAATTTTGGATTGATTCTTTTTGCTCTGGATTCACATTGAAATGTAGTTTGTTGACGATTTTTATTCTGATTTTTAGAAGTTTGCTTAATTAGTTTTGGTCTTTAGCTTGTGCATGAAGTTTCCTAACCCTAATCCATGTTTAGACTCATATTTGACTTGCTTAGATTTTGATTTTGATTCTTTTCTTTGGGCATATTAATATTGTATGTTTGAAGAGTCTTTGTGCAAATTTGTGGAATTTTTAGATGTATGTTTGATTTGATTTGAATTTTGTGCTTTGCTTATCTTCTTTTGCATCCTTTTTGGTCATATGTTTAGTCCTTAGGTTGGGAGGGCACTTGTGCCAATTCCCTTAGGTTGTTTAGAGCCCTTTTAGGATGTGGATATCTCTCTGGTCTTGAGTTGATGTTTGTACTTTGGGAAATTTTGTGGTTGCTTACCTTTGAAGTTCATTCACTTATGTACATGTTCACCTCACTTCCTATGCTTCTTTGCTTCTCATGATGTTAATGCTTGAGTTTGTATGCTTCTACTCTTCATCTCTTATGTTGCTTAGGCACATTCTTGACATGCTAGGGTTCTGGTCTTGAAGTTTGTGATGTTGTTTTGTTTAGTTTTCTTTGTGTTACCTCATGTTTGTTTTGTTTTGTCATGATAATCCATAATGCTTCATGTTGAATTGTATAGTCCCTTCCTCATTCTTATGTTGTGTATTTGCATTTGACATTTGTGATTGAGATTCCAATTCTGGTTGTGTGGCTTTGGTTTTATCTTATGCCCATTTGGTGTTTCATTTGTTCTTATTTGCTTATGTTACTAACCATTTCAGGGGCATTGGTAAGTGAGAGGTGTGGATGTGATTCCCACATCTCCAAGTCTCACCTCTTCTCTTTTCTTTATTGATATTCTCTTACTTGTGTTTTTTGGGGTTTAGGCCTTCCTTTCTTCTTCTTCCCTTCTTCATTCTTCTCTTTCCCATCTTATCTCTTCCTTCATTAGGATAGTAAACCTCACTAACCTAGGATCCCCTCTGCATGACAACATTAGGTTCTAGCCCCCCCATTAGACTTTTAACTTTAAGATCTTTGGTTCTCTTCTCTCCTCATCTCAAAACAAAAACCTAAAAGGCACTTAATAAGGATTGAAGTGGTCTCATGTGCAATAGCCTTATTCCATGAAACACTTGTAGTTTTCCCATCTTAGGATGGTACAAGCTTGTTCATCATGATGCACAAGTCTGATCAGGATACCATCTTCATCAAGAAAATCATAAAAAAAGACTTCTTCATCAAAAATACAAAAAAACACTTAATAAATTCAATGATTTAGTGAGCCTAAGCCCTAATCTCTGGAATCAAGTTTTGGGGATCTTCTCCTTACTTCAGTGTTCTTGTTCTATTATTCCATCTTGGAATGTAGTGGCAAGTACACATTCCATGGTGTAAACACCCCAAATTTTCCCTCACCCATTCACACCATGGCTTGTGATCTCCTCATATGCATAAGTCCAATCATAGCATCTCATATCACATTTTTGATTCACTGCATTGGTTCAAAGTCATCTGCATCTAGGGTTTGTGATCTGAGCAATCCAAGAGCCATTTGAGCCACTCCAAAGGTAATCAATCACTTCAAAGGGGTCCATGTATGTTCAAGCATCATATTATATCCTCTCAAAGTCAAGAATGTCAAAGAATCACAAGAACTGAGAATGGCATGGAAGCAGAGCCAGGTTTGACTGCACAAATGACCTAGAATTAGGGTTTTGGTTTCAAAGGCCATAACTCCAAATTTTTTTATCATTCTTGTTTCTATTGGTCTCTATATGGTATAGGGAGCATGCATATCAATTTTAATGAAGAAATTCCATGGGGAAGTCATATGATCAAGAGTTGACTTTTTGAGCAAGTCAGTGCAAAATCAGGGCATCTGAGGCCCCCAATGACCCAACCAAAGGGTGTTCTTCATCATTTTGATTGTGTATGATCTTTATTTGATCATAGAAGATGTTATAAGTTCACAAAATTGGAAAATTTCAAGTCATTTCAAAAGTTGACTTTTTGGGAAAGTTGACTTATTTTGACAATTGCCATTTTGGGAAACTTTTTCAACCCTTGCTTTTTGATTCAAAAATACTTCAAATGGAAAAACTTTGGTCATGAAAGTTGTAGAATGGATCATTCCCTTTTCAAAAAGTACAAGAACTTGACCTAATTCATTTTGGATCAAAAGTTATGGCTTGTCAAAGTTGGCCAAAATCACAAAATTTGAAGTTTTCTACCAAAGAGGCATTTTGCAAAATGCTATGATCAAGTGTTCTAAAGGCCTCAAATGTGTACAAATTCTTCACAACATGATCACATGACCTCTAAAATTCAGAATGGGCCAAAGAATCATCTCATTTCATGCCTTGAACCTCAAGAAATCCCAAAGGAACCAAACTTTGTGAAACTTGCAAAACCTATCACAAACTACAAACCACTTGCTGCATTGCCTCTAGACCTTTTCCATAGCTTCACTTGATTCAAGCTGAGCCAAAGCAAGCCAAAAAGCAAGTTGTACCATTGCCCATACCTCAAGTACAAATCAAGTTGACATTTTGGCCAAAGACCCATACCAATCACCATAGGCCACCAACAATCTCTGACCTATCACCTTTTGATACATGGACCAAAGCCAGCATAACACACCACACACTTCATGCTGAAGCACACCCCAAGCCATAGTTATCATTTTTTGCTCCAACTTGCATTTTCATTCGAAACACTCAGCACAGCCATCAAACACATAAACAAACTTCACCATTGATCTTAAGAGGTTCCACTGATCACAAACCACCCATCACCATAGCCTGAAAGTCACTGAAACCAAAACACGATCACCACCTTCCCTTGAACAGAACTTCTGCCATCTCACAAACCAGCCATCCTCAAAGCTTTCTAAGCTTCATTTCATCATCAGAGGGTTCAGAGTGGACTTGCAGCAAAGGAAAGGCCAGAAAGCTCAGGACCAGGAGATTCCATCTCAGGTAGCCATCTCAAACTTTTTTCCAGAAACTCCATTTTAAGTTCTTAAACGATTCTATGTGCTCCCCTGATCATTGAGAAACCAGGATGTATGATTGCTCTGAAACTTTCTGCCCTAAATGTGTTTTGCTTCGATTTGCATGATTGATGAATGAAAAATGATTTTTGTTTGGGGGTTTTGATTCAGTGTTGAATGGGGATGGATTCTAGGCAATTAGATTTCATTTTCATGGAGTTTAGAGAGAGTTAGAGATTTGGCTCGTCGGAGAAGACGACCGGAACCACTGTTCCGGTCGTCTGAAAGTCATTAGCCCTAATTTCGTAATTAAATGAAGTTTGAATGTGGAGCGTAGATCAGGCTGACTTAGTCAATCCCCCGCGCGTTTCAATGGCCCAGATTCCTCCATTAGCCCTAATCTCATTTATTTAAAACTAATTAATTAAGATTAGCCAGTTTGAATTTCAGCCACTGGATCACGCGCGCAGTCAACTCCCGCGCGTCCAGTTTGAATGCTGGCCCTTGATCTTGTTGGCTTCTCATTAAATTCATTTTATTTTCATTTTTATTTCATTTGTTTTCTACATTTTATTAAAAATAGTAAAAATCATTGAAAAATTTTGAAAATTTTTATTCGAGCTTTTGTTAAATTTCAGAAACCAAAAACATTTTATTTTTATTTTTTGCATTAAAAAAAATATTTTTAAATCATTTAAAGGATTATTTTTAATTAATTAATGAGAATTGAAATTCTGTGATCTGGTATGAGATGTCCTAAGAGATGTCCCAACACTTGATAGGACACTTGACAAATTTAACCAAAACTTAAATAACAAGAAAAGTAAACAACACAGAAGTTTGTTAACCCAGTTCAGTGTATAACCACACCTACATCTGGAGGCTACCAAGCTAGGAGGAAATCCACTATAAGTAATATTAATTCTAGACTTAAACCACCCTGTTTAATCTATCACTTAATAACTACCCAATGCAATTTCTACCTAAGACACACCTTAGATAAGAGTACCCTACTCACTCCACCTCAATCACCCAGTGATCAAGTTTACAAGTTTAATAAAGTTGAAGACATTCTTCAAACAATAACAGCTTGATCTTAGTTCACAGTTTCAATCAAGTCACAAATGCACTTTTGCTTAAAAGCTCATAAAGTGGTACAATAAAACACCTGCTATTAAAAACACTAGACACCCTATTAGGTCTTCTGAAATTCGTACTCAATTCTATGAGTTTCTGTTGCTTAAATAGGTATCTGTAATTTGGGCTTTCTGCAGAGGATCCAGCCCTAATGCGCAGCAGCTTCCACCTTGAATTTAGGGTTTGTTACCTCCTAGATTCTAGGTGATTTAGGTCTTCTGTTTTAATCTTAATCTTCAATATAAAACTCCCTACAGATGCGCCTTGTTCTGTTTTTATCCATCATTAATTAATTCCAGATAATTCTCCTTAAATATCTCTGATCAGTTAATCAATAATTAATTCTGGTAGCAGGTCTGAGATGTCTCAACATCTGTTGGGACATCCTGAAAAACTGAACTTAAGTTATTTACACAATGTCTCAACATCTGATGAGACATCCTGAAATAAGTTCATATACTCTGTTTGATAATGTCCCAACATCTGATAGGACATTCTGAACTGAATTCAACATTTCTTGTTGGTCAAAAATTCTGCCAATTCTTAAACATCTACAAACTCCCCCTTTGGCTAATTTTTGGCTAACATCTTTTCTGGTTTTCAGAGTGCAGCAGAAGTTCTTTTTATCTGAGTATAGCATTACTTTTCTGTTGATTCTTATTTGAGATTACTCCCCCTCAAATATATATGTATCCAATCTTGTTGCAACAGAAAAAAACTTATTCAGTTCAGAAGCAAACAAACAGAATTTTTTTTTCATTCATACTTAAACAGCAATTACAATTTGATGTTGTTCTCCCCCTTGGTAGACACAAAATTTGGGGCCAAAGACACTATTCCAAATACATTGCTGTCATTACATTTGCCTCACATACATTGATCACTCAGATTCATCACTCTCAGTTTCTTCCTCCACTTCAGTTTCTTTATCAGCTTCACTTTCTTCATCAGCTTCACTGTCTTCATCAGATGCAGCCTTTTGATCTTCTTCACTCTCCAGTCTTTTAATGATTTCCTCAAGCTTCTGCTTTCTAGCTTCAAGCTCTTTGCAGGTGCTTTTGAGTTCAGCAATTAAAGCCTTCTTGGAGATTGGATTCTTAGCAGTTGAAGGACCTGCAGATGTCCCAGAAGGTGCTTCAACATCTGCTGCATGATGACTGAGGAATAACTTGTAGTGAAAAGCCAAGGGGCTTTCTCTTTTGCAGGCTGTATCCTTGTCAGTGAGAATTCCAGGGTATTGATTGAGCACAATACCACACAGCAATGATGGAAAAGCTATTGGTAGCTTTGTTGCAGAAGAGCTGGCATGCTTCATGGTTTGATCAAAAATGAAAGCTCCATAGTCCATCTTGGTTTGAGTTCCCACAGCATAGATGAATCTGGCCAGACCAGTGGAGATTGAAGAGGTGTGGTTGGTAGGCACCCAGTTAGCTGTACCAATCCTGTTCAGCATGGCAAATTTTCTGGTAAGCATGCTCACTGAGAGCTTTCCCTTCACAGGCCATGCCTTGACCTGGTTTGCTGTGATCACCTTACAGACTTGATTATCTGTCTTACCTAGTTCATTGGGTCCATCTGTTTCTCTTCCTAGGTATTGATTTATGATTTGAGGAGAGAACTCAACACACTTACCTCTCACAAACACTTTTCTAAACTCAGATGACTTACCATTTGAGCAATCCTCCTGAAGATTCACAATGAACTCTTTGACAAGAAGTTCATAGCAGGGAGAGAAATCTGAGACTGTCTTGAATAGTCCTGCAGCAGAGATGAGGTCAATCAGTTCAGTGCACTCAAGTGCATTGCTGCTTAGTTCTCTTTCTAGGGCAACTCTTCTTTGGTACACAAACTTCCACTTGTTCACACTAGAGACATGGTGGAAAGATATGTTGTCTAATGGAGCTTCTGGAACAGCTGTTGAAGCCCTAGATGGGGCTGGTCTCTTCTTGGGAGGAGATGTTGGGACATCTGATTCAACATCTGAGTCAGATGGGGTGACAGCTTTCCTTTTCTGAGTTTGGATTTTACTCCATTGTTTTGATGGCCCAAAAGTGGCTTTAGCTTTGCCTTTCTTTGGAGAGGCTTTCTTCTTCTCAGGGATTGCTGCTTCAGCTTGCATCTTGCCTTTCCTGGACCTGAGCCTTTTGGCTATGCTGGGTTTAACAGATGCTATAATTTCTGCATCAGAGTCCTGCTCCAGGTTGACCATTGGAGGAGATTGAGCAGTCTCCTCTTCAGCTGTTTGATCAGCAGGGACTTGATCTTCATTTGAGGCTTTGATCTGATCCTCAGAGTTTTCTTTATCACTTTTATTTGAGGCCTTTTTCTGGTCCTCAGTCTGTTCAGTATCAGCATCAGATGAATTTTCTTTCTCATCTACAGATGTTCCAACATCTGTTGGGACATCTTGTTCTGCAGGAGTGTCATTTGCAGTTTGAGCTGGTTCTTCTTGAGGTGTAGGCATGGTGTTCAAAGGAACAGAGATCCCACTCACCACTCTTTGTTCAATTAGAATTTGGTTGATAATCTCCTTGATGGAATCATCAACATATTTTGAAGAGGTTGGGGGCCTGTTAGCAGGAGAGGGAATGCCTTTTGCTTTGCTGCGTACTTGATCTTTAGCTCTCTTTGGAGTTCTTGCCTTTTTTGTGTGAGAAACGCTTCCCCTGAGTTCGTCCAATGGGGTTGATTGCATTGGTACGACAGAGATGGGAGTGGCATGAACTACGTCTTCCTTGTTGAGAACTTCCTCAGTTGTGTTAGGGTTTTGAGACATTGTTGAGGAAGATGGATGAACAGCTTTAGGGTTTATGATTTCTGAAGGATAGCTTGTTAATGTGATTCGCTTGTGATAGTATGATGAGAATCTTGATAGCTGCTTATAAATAGTTACTAAATAAGTAGCCGTTACAGTGCAAATGATTAGGAATGGAATTCCCAAGAATATTGTCCAGACTGGTTTTGCCATCTGGAACTTATGCCATACAATGTCATATGACATGTTGGCACATCTCATTAACTGCTAAATATCACATAAACAGATTCCAAGTTTGCCCCTTAAGTTCTCAAATTGTGTAGCATCCAATGCTTTAGTAAAGATATCAGCTAACTGCAGATTTGTAGCTACATGTTCCAATGAAATCACTTTTTCTTCTACAAGATCTCTGATGAAATGATGTCTGATATCAATATGCTTGGTCCTGCTATGTTGGATAGGATTCTTTGATATGTTTATTGCACTTAAGTTGTCACAGTACAATGTCATGACATCCTGTGGGACATTGTATTCAGTGAGCATTTGCTTCATCCAAACCAACTGAGAACAACTGCTTCCAGCTGCTATATATTCAGCTTCAGCTGTAGATAAGGATACACAATTCTGTTTCTTACTGAACCAAGAAATCAAATTGTTTCCTAGAAAGAAGCATCCTCCTGAAGTGCTTTTTCTGTCATCAGCACTTCCAGCCCAATCAGCATCACAGAAGCCAGTGAGAATTGGTTTGCAACCATGAAAGTACATTATGCCATAGTCACAAGTACCATTAACATATTTAAGAATTCTCTTGACTTGATTGAGATGACTGACTTTTGGATCAGCTTGATATCTTGCACAAACTCCTACTGCAAATGCAATGTCTGGTCTGCTAGCAGTCAAGTATAACAGGCTTCCAATCATGCTTCTGTATAAGTTTTGATCTACATTCTCACCCTTTTCATCTTTAGTCAGCTTTAAATGTGTGGGGGCAGGAGTTCTTTTATGAGAAGCATTTTCCATTCCAAATTTCTTGACTATGTTCTTGGAGTACTTACTTTGGGAAATGAACATTGAGTCTTCCATTTGCTTAATTTGCAGACCAAGAAAGTAGGTTAACTCTCCTACTAGGCTCATTTCAAATTCAGATTCCATCTGTTTGACAAAATGTTTGACCATCCTGTCAGACATCCCACCAAAGACAATGTCATCAACATATATTTGAGCAATCATGACATTTCCTTCTTCATCTTTAACAAACAGGGTTTTATCAATCCCACCTTTTCTGTATCCTTGCTTGATAAGAAATGTGGTCAGTCTTTCATACCATGCCTTTGGAGCTTGCTTCAACCCATAAAGTGCCTTCTTTAGTTTGTATACATGATTTGGACAGCTTGGATCAACAAATCCTTTAGGCTGTTCTACATATACTTCTTCATTAAGGTAGCCATTTAAAAAGGCACTTTTCACATCCATTTGAAATAGCTTGAACTTCAAGATACAAGCAATTCCCAACAGCAGTCTGATTGATTCAAGCCTTGCTACTGGTGCAAAGGTTTCATCAAAGTCTACCCCTTCAATTTGAGTGTATCCTTGAGCTACAAGTCTAGCTTTGTTCTTTGTAACAACTCCTTGTTCATTTGACTTGTTCTTATACACCCATTTTGTACCAATCACATTTATGTCATCAGGTCTAGGAACAAGATTCCACACTTCATTCCTTGTGAATTGTCCTAATTCCTCTTGCATAGCACAAATCCAGTATTCATCAGTGAGAGCTTCCTTGATATTCTTAGGTTCTATTTTGGAAACAAAACAAGAACCTGAAATCACTTCTCTTGATCTAGTACTCACACCTCTGTTGGGATCACCAATTATCAAATCTTTGGGATGATCCTTCTGTATTCTGATGGAGGGAGGTTTGCTTGATTCTTCTGTTCTTGTATCAGTTTGAGTGAAGTTATATTGATCATTCTTTTCTTCAGCTTCAATCTTGATATCAGCAGATGTTCCAACATCTTCTGGGACATCTGTAGAAGCATCATCAATTATCACATTTATGGACTCCATGATAACCTTGGTTCTAGAATTAAATACTCTATATGCTCTGCTGTTTATGGAGTATCCAAGGAAAATCCCTTCATCACTTTTAGGATCCATTTTTCTTCTTTGCTCCCTATCTGCCAGAATATAACAATTACTTCCAAATACATGGAAGTACTTCACTGTGGGTTTTCTGCCCTTCCAGACTTCATATATTGTGGACAAAGTTCCTTTCCTTAAAGTAACTCTGTTATGAATATAGCAGGCAGTGTTCATAGCTTCAGCCCAGAAGTACAGAGGTAACTTTTTAGCATGGATCATAGCTCTTGCTGATTCTTGAATAGTTCTATTCTTCCTTTCAACAATCCCATTCTGTTGAGGAGTGATTGGTGAAGAATATTCATGATTGATTCCTTCTGAAGAGCAGAAATCTAAGAATTTTTGGTTCTCAAATTCCTTTCCATGATCACTTCTTATTCTGATCACACAGCTGGATTTTTCCCTTTGTAATCTTTGACATAATTCTTTGAATACATCAAATACATCAGACTTTTCTTTGATGAAATTTATCCATGTATATCTTGAAAAGTCATCAACCACCACATAGGCATACCTCTTACCACCAAGACTTTCAACTTGCATAGGTCCCATAAGATCCATATGTAAAAGTTCCAAAACTTTGGAAGTTGTCAGATGTTGGAGCTTTGGATGGGACATCTTGGTTTGTTTGCCTATTTGACATTCACCACATATTTTGCCATCATCAATCTTCAGTTTAGGAATACCTCTTACAGCATCCATGGATATTATCTTCTTTATGCCTCTGAAATGAAGATGACCTAGTCTTTGGTGCCATAGTTTCACTTCTTCTTCTTTAGCTAAAGAGCAAGTTGAAGTGAGACTGAGATTTTGGGATTCCCACATGTAACAGTTGTCTTTAGATCTGGCTCCTTTCATGACAACTTCTTGTTCTTTGTTAGTCACTATGCATTCAGATTTGGTAAAGTTTACACTGTATCCTTGATCACATAATTGACTTATGCTGATCAGGTTAGCAGTTAAACCTTTAACTAGCAGCACATCGTCTAGTCTTGGAACATCTTGACAATCCAAGGTTCCAACTCCCTTGATTTCTCCTTTAGCTCCATATCCAAAGGTCACATACCTGGATGAATGTGATTTTAAGTTTACAAGCAAATTCTTCAATCCAGTCATGTGTCTTGAACATCCACTGTCAAAGTACCAGTCTTCTTTAGCTGATACTCTTAGTGATGTATGTGCTATATATGCAGTACTTTTCTTTGACCAGATGAGTTGAGATTTCTTTTGATGCCTCTGCCCTGTGTGTTGTTCAGCTGATCTCCAAGCTTGATTGTTAATCTTGTTCTTGGGTATGTGGCTTTGATCAGTCTGAGTGTCAGCTTTTGGTCTCCAAACCTTCTTGATGACCTCTGTCTTCTGCTTAGGAGGTTGCTGATTTCTTTGATGTCTATGCAGCACTTTCTTGGTACCTTCTACTTTCTGCTTGGAAGGTTGCTGATACATCTGATTTGGATATCCATGTAGCTTATAACAGTGAGGTTTGATATGCCCAAATCTTCCACAGTGATGGCATCTCCATCTTTGATACTTCTTCTTCATTTTGTTCTTTCCAGAATGTTGAGACATCTGTTGGAACATTATGTTTGTCTTTGTGTTCTGATGTTGAAGCATCTGTTGGGACATCTTGTTTGACTGTGTAGTTTTTGAAGTAGTTTTGCTAGAGCTGGCTTCATCTCTGTTATATCCCAGTCCACTTTTGTCCCCTGAATGTTTATTATTGCTGAGAATAACTTCCAGTGTATTTGAGCTGCTGTTCAACATTCTAACAGATTTGGACATATGTTCCAACTTAGAGTTGAGAAGGCTTACTTCACTTTTTAAGGTGTCAATGATCTCCTGATCATTTGCTTTGTCATCTTCTAATGCCTCATTCTGCTTCTTTAGCTTTATAACCTCACTGCATATTTCAGAGCTTCTTTTGTATAGATCTTTGAATGCTTGCTCAAGTTCTTCATAAGTAAGTTCTCCACAACTGGAATCACTATCATATTCACACAGTCCAGCTAAAGCAGTAATATGCTTAGCTGATTCTTCTTCTGAATCTCCTGAGTCTTCATCAGACCAGGTCACAGAGAGTCCTTTCTTTTGCCTCTTTAAGTAGGTAGGACATTCAATCTTGATGTGTCCATATCCTTCACATTCATGGCATTTGACTCCTTTATCTTGACTGGTCTTTTCAGCATACTTTGACCTTCTGTTAGCATCATAAGGTCTCCTGTTCTCAGAGTTTGTGTTTCTTCCACTGGGTTTGGATTTGCCTTCCATTCCTCTGAGAATCTGTTTGAATTGTCTTCCAAGCAAGGCAAGGTTGTCTGATAAGCTTTTATCATTTGCTGATTCATCATCTTCTTCTTCATCTGTATTTGAAACCAAGGCTATGCTTTTGTTCTTTTTGACATTTGTGTCATTCATTCCCATCTCAAAAGTTTGAAGGGAACCAATGAGTTCTTCAACTTTCATGGAGCATATGTCTTGAGCTTCTTCTATTGTTGTGACTTTCATGTCAAATCTTTTTGGCAAAGATCTGAGAATCTTTCTTACAAGCTTTTCATCAGTCATCTTTTCTCCCAAAGCTCCAGAAGTATTGGCTATATCCAAGATGTTCATATAGAACTCATGAATTGATTCATCTTCCTTCATTCTCAAGTTTTCAAACTTGGTGGTGAGAAGTTGAAGTCTTGACATTTTTACTTTTGATGTTCCTTCATGAGTTGTTTTGAGAGTGTCCCAAACATCTTTGGCCAGCTCACAATGATGCACAAGTCTGAAAATGTTTCTATCAATGCCATTGAATAAAGCATTTAAGGCTTTTGAATTGCCTAGTGCTGAATCTTCTTCCTCCTTACTCCATTCTTCTTCAGGTTTCAGCACTTTTGATCCATCTTTGGTGTCTTGGACAGGATGATCCCATCCAACATTGACTGCTCTCCATGCCCTGTTGTCAAGTGATTTTAAGAATGCAATCATTCTTGGCTTCCAGTAGTCATAATTAGATCCATCCAGTATAGGTGGTCTATTTACTGACCCTATATCTCTGTCCATGTTACAGAATTTGTATTCCCTAGATCTCACCCAGTATAAACAGGCAGGGTGCCTGCTCTGATGCCAATTGAAATTCTGTGATCAGGTATGAGATGTCCTAAGAGATGTCCCAACACTTGATAGGACACTTGACAAATTTAACCAAAACTTAAATAGCAAGAAAAGTAAACAACACAGAAGTTTGTTAACCCAGTTCAGTGTATAACCACACCTACATCTGGAGGCTAC